>OY728152.1:1552473110-1554877541 GCA_963277665.1 Viscum album | reverse complement strand
TATCAGAAAGGACCTAGATGTGAAATTTTTTCTTTGATGAATATCTTTAGGCTAAAGAAGTTCTCTTATGTGGCGAATCAGACTCACATTTTGAAGAGTAAAATTAAAGAAGCTTCTAGTACTAGATATATAGCATTAATTGTATGATCAGGAAGTGTGCTTCTTTATAGAAAGAAGCATCGTTATGATAACCTTAGTCAAAATAGTGTAACACAAGCAGGAAAATCATGAGGAATAGTTAGCCAAGATATTACCCAGGTGATTATCAATTATTGTGGTAACCTGAGAAACTACGACAGAATTTTTCTTCAACCACCAGTGGAGTGACTGTTTTTCTACAAGACATGACACATACAAGATTTCTATTCGAAATAGAGATTGGTTGGTGTTGAGGGAGCTGTTTCATAGAGTCAGAGTATTGGGAGGGGGTCGTGTACACATTATAGGTCTGGCAGTTATGGTACTATTGGATGCGGTGGTAGAGGTAGTGAATGTGGTGCCTCAGGTTATGAGTTTCAATATCATCAGAGTGGTGAAACATAAGGAAGTAAGACGACGCCTAAGGGGAGAGGGGAGTGATAATTACATGTGGTGTACCACAAACTTGTGAAGAGTGAGGCTGGGTCATCTACAGTGAGAGTTACAATTCTAGTAGCTTCAATTTTATATAGATCCTTGTTTAATACTGGTTCTTCTCATTCCATTATATATGATACTCTTGTAAATTATTTGATCATTGAGGTGTAGTCCGTAAGTGGATTAATGAAAATCAATACAGAAATGGGAACTCTGTTAATATATATCTATTAATAAAAGGGATGTTAACTAGATATCGAGGAGAATAATTTTCTTTGGGATCTCTATGTATTTGATATGATGATCATCAACCTAATTATAGGTGTGGATTGGTTAGTCGCATACTGAGCCAGCATCAATTGCTATCATTGGAGAGTGACCTTTGAGTCTCTTATGGGTGACCAGTATGTTAATGGTTGAGAGTGGGATATATAGGATAGCGGAATGGGGATAATTACTCAAAAATATAGAGAGTTCACAATCCAAATTTCTAGTATATTTCTAAATGATGGGATTAGTCGGCAAAAATTCTATTCACTATTTATAGAACATATAAAATATGTGCTTCTTGATGACTTCTCAGGGTTTCCACCTAAGAGATATGTTGAATTCACTATTGATCTTATGTCGGGTGATGAGACAATATCTATTACAACTTACATAATGGAACCAACTATGTTTCATGAACTCGTGACTCATTTAGAGGAGCTGGAGGATAAGGGGTTTATCCATCCAAGTACGTTGCCTTGTGTATCAACTATGTAGTTTTCAAAAAAGGAAAAAGGGTGTTCATGTTTGTATATCGATTATCATAAGATGAAAATAATCAATATAGACAATCAATATTCGATTTGTCATATTGATGAGCAGTTCAACCAACACAAGAGTGCTTCTATATTCTCAAAGATTTATTTGAGATCAGGGTATCATAACCAAAGACTTCAGACATTTGATATAATGAGGAATGATTTCACGAGTAGGTATAAAATTTATGAGTTTGTGAAGATTATGTTTGGGTTGAAAAATTCTTCAACAATGTTTATGGACTTGATGAACCCGATCTTTCATTCATACCTAGATCAATTTGGGGTGGTGTTCTTGAAAGACATCATGGTGTAATCCATGACTCATGACGATCATTCCAAACCACATGTCATTCTCATGAGTACACTGAGAGATCATGGTTTATACACAAAGCTATCAATTTGTCAGTTTCGGATTGATCATATAAACTTTTATAGAGCACATCATTTTATAATAATTTGTGGTTGTAGAACTATAAAAGGCGCATGAAGTGGTTTCATAGGAGCATCCCTAAATTGTTTTTTATATCCAATTATTTTGGTGATTAGCTGAAAATTATAAGAGGTTCATTTAGGAATTTTACCTATTTTCACCATATCTTTAGGGGTTTTCAATGAAAGGGATATATTTTTAATAGAAGTATGCATGAGGGAATGATTTTTTGGAGTTGTATAAGAACATGAAATAGACACCAATTTTGATATTACCTGAGTCTAGTGAGGAGTACAATGTGTAGTGCAATGCTTCTGGGATATGAATCAGTGTTGTTTTGATGTAAGTGGGTCGAGTCTTTGCATATGGGTCATGATAGTTGATGCTACATGGATATAATTAACACACAAAAGAACCAGAGTTGGAAGGGGTGGTTTATTCTCTTAAATGATGGGGACACTATCTTTTGGGTGAAAATTTTATAATATTTACATATCAAAAAAGCATTAAGTACATATTTTTACTATGCAACTTGAATCTTCATCATCATAGATGCCTACTGTATAGGCAGTCCTTTTATTTTGAGTTGGAAACACACCTAGAAAGGGGAATTGTGAGGCTGATACCTTGATAAAGAAAAATCAGACTCAATAATACATGAGTCGAGTACATAGTGGATGATGGTTACTTTCTTGGATGAAATTCATGTGGATGTTTGGGAGAATTGGGAGAAAATGATTCTAGTTTCAGTCACAGTGGTTTTTACACTTTTGAGATTGAACATAGATATGATGTAAAAGGATATAGAGTGCTTATACTTGATGGAAAGATGTGATGGTGGTGATACACCTTTAGAATAGTTGATAGATGAGTATATGGTCATCTATTTGAAGGATCAGGTTCTGGTGCCTAAGTGTATGTGAGAGGAAATAATTTGATAATTTCATACCATGAAGTGGGCGGTACATCCTAGGGTGACAAAAATGTAGCATGACATCTGAAGAAAATTTTGGTGGCTAGGAAATAAAAGGAAGATATCATGTTTCGTGATATTATGTTTCACCTTTCTGTAGGGGAAGGAAGTGAATTGACGAGCTTGATGCCTATTAAAGTCATTTTATATTATAGAATGATGGTGGGGCGACATGAATATATAAGTTGTAGTATGATTTCCAAAGACTCATAATTTGAATGATTCTATTTTGTTCAATGTGGATGGACTGAAAAAGTTTGCCCATTTTTTTCTATCATGGAAACCATCATAGTGTAATAGTTGGGGGAACTGTATATTTGAGGGATAGTCCGTTTGAATAGGGGCACACAGACTGTTGTTTCATATCAGGAAACTCACTTTAAATCATGTTTTTAGAAGTTATTTCAGAAAGAACATGACACAAATGTTTTATTTAGTACTGCATTTCAACCACATACAACTATGTTTTTAGAGCGTACCATACTACTGTAAGAGGATATGATATGGGAATCTATGATTGACTTTAGAGGTTCATTGGAGAAGTACTAATACTTAGTGTAGTTCTTGAATTACTAAAATTATCAAGAAACTATACAGATGAAACCATATTAAGAACTTTATGGTAGACTATGTAGATCCTCTCTATGAAAGATAGAGGCTAGTGAGTCAAAGCTTCTAGGACCATGTCTCTTGTAAGAGATGTTGGAGTTGGTGAAGTAGATTCAAAAAAGAATGGCTTCTACATAGAGTAAAAAAAATTCATATGGTGATATATTTAGATGAACCGTAGAGTTTATAGAGGGTGAACATGTATTCCTTCATGTGTCTCTTAGGTTGGGTCACTGTAGGATACAAAAGCAGGGCAAATTGGTGCCCGATTTGTAGGACTGTTTGAGGTAGTGGAGAGAATCATTGGGGTGGTGTATTGAATGGACCATCTATAGAATTCATAAATATGAATGTTGTTTTCCATTTATGATAACTACATCGGTATCACTATGACCCTTCTCATGTGATATATGTGGATAAGGTTGACCTTGAGATAGATGCGTCATTTGAAGAGAATATGATATATGAGTTGGATCCCAATGAGAAGGTGTTATGGGGAATGTTTGTGCCATCATTTTGTATGTGATGAAAAAATGGAAATGTTCAACAGGAAACATGGGAACATGAATAAAAAAAGAGGAGTCAATGGCCCAATATTTTTGGCATTGAATCTTAGTGATGTTTTGGAGTTCATCTCAAGGTGAGTTGTTATATGGTGGACAAATTGTAAGATCCTGACCATTTACAGAGTTCTATCAGTATTTTTTTAGGTAAATTTTGTTTCTTATGTACCATTTCATTGGTTTTGTGGATTGGGGTTCATTTGGATGAATTTTTTAAGAATAATTAATACACATGGGGATATGCACGGTTTTCACACAGATTGAAAAACCATGCTCCTAAAACCAGGTAAGCGTGTGACCCTTTGTAGTGAGGGTCTATTCAGTTAGAGAACAACTTTACAAAACATATTACTCTTGGAGAGTAACTATGTAAACCTGGAGAGTGTGGCTCAAATGGTTGGTGCAAGGTTTACGCTAATAATGCGTCCCTACCAAGGATATCATGCGTGAAGGTTTCTATTAACCAAAAATTATTTTTTAAATCCCCTAAAACCCAAAACCCCTCTCATTTGAGCTAGTCTCAGGATTAAGGAATTATAGCAGATTCCAGAGATTTTTTGAAAGGTTACAAGTCTCTTCGATCATCTATTTTTTTGATATCTTAAGCCCATATTAATCATCTGATCTCCTCCCAATAAGTGGATTTCATCACGTTTATTCTTTAATTTTTTCCATTATCAATCTTGGATATTTTAATGGAATATTTACACTATTTACATAGATCTAATCTTATGTGATAAGATATAGAGCTAGGATTTTAGATCTAGATATAGTGTTTAAAGATCATGATTCCTTTGATCTTAATTTTGGGATTATGGATTTTGAACCAAATCATTATCGACATCATTGTTCCACTTGGATTTTGGGTATTTACATAGGGAAAACATCCATCAATCAACCATGATAAGTTTTCAATATTGAACTCCCATAATTGCGTATTTTTTTTGTGTATGTGAGATTATGGATTTTTTAGCTTCCCATGATAATTTATTTCCTAAATTGGAGTAATTAGGAATATAGAATTGACTTGTGGTTTCCTTGGTGCTTAAATGGCTGATTGAAACATGGGGATAAGGGAATTTCCAAATATAAGATTGATTTGGGGGAATTTTTTATTATTTGGGATATTGTAATTCAAATGTAGAATTTGGTTTTGATTAAGATAATTAATTTGTGCGAATTAATTATGAGATGAATTTTTGATAAGTGAGATAATTAAAAGTGAATTAATTATGTTACATGATATTGAATAAGATAATTAATTTATGATATTAATTATAAAATGGTGAATTTTGGATTGGATTATTAATTGTGGAGAATTAATTTTGGAATAAGATTTTTTTTATTGATTAATTAATTGTTGAATTAATTAATGGGTAGTGTACTTAGTTTATTTTTGGGTTAACTAATGGTCTTTGATTTGTTTAACCAATCATTGGATTATTAAGGGTATGATGTAGTTAATTTTTTTGAATTAATAAATGATGTGAATTATTGAGAATGTGGGTACTCGACAAGGATTTTCAGACTAATTGAGAAGATAGGATGTAAGATGAGCAATTATACCACAACATTTCATAGATGATCTTATGAGGTTGAGTGTTTGAAATGGAGACCTACAATGATTGAGAAAGAGGGGTGTGAGACGTATTGATCTACAACGATTGAGATGTTGAGTATTAGACCTTGTGTTCTACACGAAACTAATTATAATGATGAATTGTGAGTTGAATAAGAGATATGTATCAAACCTGAGTTTAATGTGACATGTAAATAAAAAATTAAAACGTGATAACTATATATTTATAAATTTTATTTATTGACATATAGAGTTTCATTCAATAACTTGTGACTAGATTTTTTTTAGACACCATTGGTGGTGGCCTACAATGTTGTAAACACACCCTACTCGGTCCGCCGAATTGACACCCGAGTAGAATTTGTTGGTGAAGGATAGGATATGTACCAGGCACTAGGATAGGTTATGGTTTTGGAGGAGAACTTGGGTGAGTGAACCAGATGTCATCTTGAAACCTCTTGGTAGTCATTGTGTCTTTATCTTTAGTTGCATTATAGACACTTGAGACACACATTGTCATATTATTCATTCCCTTTCATTTGTGTTTTTTATTTCTTAATTTTACTTTCTTGTGACATGTTATTATTTTTTTTATTAATATGATTCTACACTTTCTTATTGATTTTTTCTTCTATTTGTGTTTTAATATGATAAATCGTGTATAGTTTCCCCAGGACTAACTTAACGGACACTCACTACTAGTCGGCACCCTCTACTGTACAAGGAGTCACACTTGAGGGAATGTCACCAACTAGCTCGGGGCACCTATTAGTGGCACCCAGGATGGGTGTTACAGTTAATAACTCTTTAATTTAATTATTTATTTTTATTATTATAGTAAAAATATTAAGATATTGATAATTTTGTGATTGTTGTGGTTTTAAATATTTTTTTATGAATGGCATGTGAGTTGTCAATAATGGTTTAGAGGTGGAATTATAATATAGGAATATGTTCGTATGATGATATAGTGGATTCCTAATGTAGTGTATGGAGTGATTTGGGGTCACTTCATGGAATAGGGGTTGTGTGACATAAATATATATTACGAGAGGATGTAATAGCATGGATATGGGTTCCATACCTCAAGACATGGAGTTAAAAAAATTATATCAAGGCTAATGGAAGGCATGTAATTAGGATTAAGTGTTTTCAGTCAAATTTTAATCATAATAGTAACATTATGTTAATTACATACTAAGGTTTGAGTACAATTTTATAGGGATGTAATGTCATAATATAGATGTAGTACATTTCAAAAATTTCATGTTATGGTTGTATAATGTTGTATGAATTATGGTAATGACACTGTAAAATAATTGGGATGTTCATATAAAGGGGTTGATTGGGAAATTTATATTTTATCCATTGACCTCACCTCTCCTTCTCCATCATACTACTGCTGACTATTCTAATTTTTAATCACATCCTTGTATTCCAAAAACACTCCATTCTATCCTCTTGTTTTATTGATGCATAATATCTTATATAGGATATATTTTGGAATCACTTCTACTTGATATTCCATTAATGTACTCTTCACTAATTTTCTCTTTATTCCCCATTAATAACCGTAATGTTGAGTGGTTTGTGTTGATTTTATGGTTTTGGTGTATGGATCATGATTAATATTGAATCATTTATTTTGAGATATATTAATCCATGGGATGGACTTTCCTTCCATATTATGAATTCTGTATGAAGTTATATGGATTAAATTTTATTTAGGTGCATAGGATGGCCTTTAGGTATTTCAATTTAGGAATCAAAGTAATTTTTCCAAACATTATTGCTGAAGATGAACCCTTAGAGGGTTATTAATTGATAAATGACTTTAAAATATTGAAAATTTGAAAGATTAAATGGTTACAGGTAGGTATTTTCTAAAAGGTGAATTGTGACAAATGTGAGATACCTTATCCAAATTAAGGTCAGGGTGAATATATATTAGGGTATTTGGGTATGCAGGATGATTTGATTATCATTCAGTGGGGTCAGGTATGTATACATGATTACATATGTAACCTATAAGATATGTTAATGGATACTATGTTGGATTTAATTTATTATAAAATATGTTAGTATTGGGTTGTTGGGTTAGTGTTAGTTGTAAAAACCCTATTTTTTCATTAGGTATTTTACCTTGTTATATGTTGAGAATTATAGTTTTTAGTTACTCATGAGGGAGAAAAATTGGGTTTTTATGTGATGTTATTTGGTCATGTATTTTTTGTCCAACACTGAGAGAGACAATTGGGCACTGAGATAATGATGTTGAGAAAATATTTTAGTGATAATTATGGTCTCTAAGATGATTATATTTGTCCAACATTGATTGATACTATTGGGAGGAGATGATGATGTGAATACAACCATGAGGGGATTTTTGGACCTAATATGTTGTTGCACAGATAACCCAGACTAAGATGAATGTGTCCAATATGATTATACATTACCACCCTTCCGTTATAATGTTTTGGTGTGGTACAGTATGTGGGTCTATAAGTAGAGTTATATGGTTATTTTTTTATATTTTTTATGTTTATTGATAAGGCTATGTCTTCAAACATAGAGTCAATGAAGTTATGTATGGGGTTATCGGAATTTGGGTTACCACACAATGTCATAGAAAATTTAGATATATATATATATATATATCAGTTCATCAACAATATTATATATTCTAAAATTATGATAAGCTATTTCTGGTTCTTTTCTTCTTGGTTTATTACTCACACAATATAGAGAAATCTTAGTGCCTGTGAGATTTTTTTATCGAAGATCCATTCAAGGGTAATAACCCTACGTTATGTATCTATGCATAAGTAAATGGGTTTTTTATGAAATATTATGTATTAAACATGGGAATTTTTATATTTTTCCTATGATATTATTTGTAAATTCTTTAAGAACTATTTTGTTCCACCACATGTGGGGATCTTTTCGACTTGGATGTTCTGGTTCATTTAACTCATGTTTATATTGTATGATATGTTTTCATATGGTGTCTTATTCTGTTATTATCTTCTACTATATACATACTTTTTATATGTGTTTCTAGGTTTATATTTTATGGTTTTAAAATATAAATCTAATACTCTATCCATTATTTGAAATAGGCTGTAACAGTTGACTAATACTCTATACTATGTTTGGAGGCATGAATAAGGACTTTCAACATGCTTCCTTATAACCTATTACTTCGGTTGAGGCATTAAAAATTAACTCAAAATTCAAACACACACACAATATATTATCTCATCATGAAACTCTATGTATTTTTAGTTTAGTTTAGATTCATAAAAAATAAGTCCTTTACATTGATTTTTTTTATTAAAACACCAAAACATCAATTCATTATGATTCCATTAGAATTTTATTTGGAATTTCAATAGATTGGTTAAAAAATGTTTCCTAAAAATACATTGGATAATTCTTATTAACATTTTCCAATTTGGGAATATTGAAAAAATTCCACTGACAAACTATATATCATTAATGAAATCCAACTAATGAAAAACATCAAAATTATATTTTATTGTCAATAATTTACAAAAAAATATTCTTTATTCCCACTTTGGTTTTTTTAAGAAACAACTATAAAATTAAGGGTTTCTCAATGAAAAATTCTTTTTTTATAATATTTTTTCTAAACATCACTTGTCACATTAAAACTAAACAATTGGTTATCAAGAGACAATTTAAAAATATGAAGTACTAAAAAAAATCTTTGACAACACATGTTACTTTTAAATATAAATAACATACCACATTTCTATCCTTGATTTTATAATCACATAATGTACCATAATACATGAAAATGGATTCTCAACTTATTATTTGAAAAAAATGAGGAAAAAATTCCCTTTTCAAACATAATGGATACCATTCATCATCATTTAAAATATTAACCATTTAGATAAATTTTCTATAAAGGGAATAAAATATTATATTTATACATGTTTTTCACGCAAACCAAAGGACTATTTTTTACTGGTTACAAGGAAAAACAACAAGCTTTTAAATTATAAGAGTATAGAAAAAAAATTAACCTATTCTACTTTTTTACCATGTAATGTTTAATATCTTCCATGTAATGAAAGAAATATAGGGGTTGGAGTCCCGTAACTAGATCTCTCCTATAAATAGTGACAATTAAACTCTATAATCAAATAATCTTTTTTCCAAAAACAATTTTGAATTTATCTTTATCAAAATGAATAAAATGTTATTTTTAATAGGAAAATATTTTAATTTCACTAAACCATTGAAATTTTTTCCTTTAATATAGTATTAAATAATTTTTTTTTTATTTTTTTAATAATAGGTAGGGTTTTATAAATATTTATTACAATCAATTTATTAACTAGGATTTCAAAAAAATAATCTAATTCAGCTCAGTTATCCAAAAGATATTTGTTCATATATATGTGTTAAATGAATCATCGAGGATAATTTATTTATTTATCATCTTAAATGAATAGTGATATATATCCTATTTTATAGTTGATCATTGAAATAAAAATATATCTATGAAAAAAATCATCAAAAATTGTATTATTTATATTGAATTCTAAACTGGCATTATACTCATTTTTATATCAATGTAACTCATAATGTAATAATTTAATATTAAAAAAATAAATATACTATTACTTTTATATAACAAATTATTACTCTCACCTCACTTATATAGTTTTTTATCTGTGATAACTATGATACCTTATAGGATTATATGTAGAAATATAAATTCATGTTCTAATCACTATTAACTATAAGAGATCCCAATGATTTTATTACACTATGAAATAAATCAATTTGACGTAGTGATTTATTAAAAAGATATTATTTATATCAATAGGTGTTTTTAAAACCTAGAAATATTCCATTTCAAATCATTTTAGTAGTTACATGGTATAATTAAATTGTTAAAAAATCATTATTCCTTCCTTTTATCCCAGGTAATCAATAAAAATAATCAGTCACCCATAATTGAATTTTCAAATTTGATCCTCAATAATTTCAAGAAATTTTTATGTTTTTACTTTACCAAATGTACGAAAACTCTAATTAGTCTTAAGATTCAATATGAACTTCTAAACACATAGTTATTCAAAATAGTGTAATGATAAATATCATGAATCTAAAATATAATGTGGGGAGACTATACATTACAATACCATGATGATTATGATAAAAAATAACCTAAAAATTAATAAAAATATTAAAATTTAGTTCACAAAACAATATTATAGTGGCATTCATATCATAAATAACATTTTTATGTTGTATACAAATGATACAAATGTAAGACACCTAGTATTAATTTAATGAAATTCTAACTCATGATCTGATCAAATTGAGTAATCTATAAACTATGAATAAAATATTAGAAAACATATCACCTATTTTTGTCCTTGTTTATAATTTTTTCCCAAACCCATCTAAGATACCTTATCAGATTCACTTTTCTAAGTTCTATATATCCATCCTTCATGTCAATTAAAAGGTATTTATAGACACTAATATTATATCACATGCATACACATATCGTACTGTGGTTTCAAAATAATCCATCCTAACAGTTGACTAAAACATGATTAAAAACATGAAAATGGAATAATACTCTCATAAATAGAAATAAACATGAGATAGAATGATTTTTCACTTAACAAAAAAAATAAAAATCATAGTGAATGGGTGATCAATATTGCATAAATAATAATGGAGAAAATTTAATCGTCTCATGGATGATATATCATTGAGTTATCAATATCGATAAATGACGTTGTGCCTTGTGAATGATATATAATCAAAATAATTATAAGGGTGAAATATATATATCAATATGTGTATGATATATCAGGATATTGAAAAAATAGATTAAAGAATATATCATTGTTTGAATGCAGTATCACCATACATATTCCATCTACAAAGATGTATGTACCTCCAGATGACAATGTTTCTCCATAATACAGTTAGAGAATATGATTCATCTATAGGTGAGAGATATATCACCATAATAATAATGAGGAAAATGTGGTATTACTGGTGAATCATATATCACCATATACTTAACTATAGGTGAATCGTGTATCACCATTTTAGACAACCATATGATAAATATATCAACATCAAAATAATAATGTAATTGATATATCATCATCATAATACCCATGGAAAATAGTACACCACTGACTGGTAAATCCAATGTGGGTGAACTACGGCCAACACAGTCAAAAAATTAAATGATACATCATCAATCATACAAGAAGCATGGATGATCCAAAATAAAAAAATATACATATATATAAAAAACTGGTTCCAATCAAAAGGTAAAATATATTCCATAAAATTAAAAAGATAGAGTAAATCATGTAACTTTAACATAGTAGACAAATTGAATTATTCATCAAATAAAAAATAACACATTAATGTGTGAATAATTATCCTCTATAATCACCAAATAACTCATCAAATAATAATATTCATAGTAAATGGGTCATTAACCTTAATGTTTACTTCACCCAAAAAATAACCTCACTATACTACCCACGTTAAATGTTTTATACTTGTATAACTCATATTATATTCTTGGATATACCTTGACATAACATTTATTTGAAACAATCACTCCTCACATGTTGCACTCTCTATAGTGGGAACTCACCATAATAAATATTCATCCTAAAGTTATCTCCCCATATAGTCTAAATCATATATGAGTTTTATATTCTAATCGAAAATAATAAATCCCATATAATTGTTATGAACTCATGTTAGGTACATGGAAACCCTCTTAAGATTCTATTCCTTAATTACAATGCATTTTTTTGAGGGTGACTCATCCATTACATGAATCATGATAAATATATAAGTTTTAGGGGATATATATATATATATATAATTAAAATAAACCACTAAAGAATAGAAAATTAAATATTGGATCAAAAATATGTACCCCTATATACCCATATATAATTTAATCCCACATGTACAGTACATAGAAAATCTATTGGATCACTATAATAAATTACTCTATGTGAGTGTAACATGTCAAATGAGACCTTCCTTGGTCATTAAAGTTTTTTATTAATGATGGAATAAATAATTGGGTTCAATAGAATGTTTATAAATACTCTTTCATAGAGAACATGTCCATCAGTTGATAAATAATAAATTCAAAAATCATGATGTATTTATAGTTGTATAACAAAATTTCCCCGATATGATAGACACGGTGCTAGTCAACCATGGTTTGATATTGGGTTTATCTCACCAGATTACTCCCAAATATAATATATAAAATATATATCCATCAATATAAAGAGTTAGTATTAAGGACAGCCTACCTAAAAAAAGTTTTCCCTAAGGAATCTCTTGACCACCACCATTATTTCTCACAAAACCATCAAAATATCCATGAGGAAATATCTTATTCCTGAATAAAAAATAATCAATTTCAAAACCGTTAATAATAATTAAAATTATTAATTAGTAATTAATAAATTTTGGAAAAATAAATTATGATATCGCCATTTTATATATCATTAACAAAACCTTCAGATACTAGTATGACACTACATTCAAAAGGACTCTTCGTATACAGATAATAAGACCCCATAATGAAAAATTAAGTTTCTAGACGATTTTATCCCCACTCAATAGAAATAATAAATAATTCAATGTTTTGAATTACTAATATTGAAAAATCATAAAACCACTTGTAATTATCCCATTTTTACATATTCTAGTCACAAAATATAGAAGACTTGAACTTATGATATAATTCAACCATGCAATGGTTGATTGACTAGAAAAATATCCAAACCAAACCAACTAAAATTTTAGAAAACTGAGAGTAGAAAGAGTGGATAGAGAAATTTTATGTGACCTCATAAAAAATAGTAAATAACATAATTATAAACATTAATGGATCAAAATAATAAATGAGAGGAAAAGGGAGAGAAAATTGGATTTCATCCACTATCAAATTGGATGTTTTGGGAAAAGAACAAGGAATGAGGTTAATATTATGTGGGTAAAAATACGCGTTCTACCGAGATTATGAAATGGGATTCATAATTGATTTTTAACTCATCTACTAACATCAACAACTAAATGCAATATTAGGTTCCTAGAGTATAGAACCAACCACCCAGTACCCTCATCTAGTGAAAACTTCCCTAATACCATTATTAGGTACCCATTATCACTAGACTATGTACTTTGTGGCCTATTATATCCACCTTCAACACCATTAAATATCCCATACCCGTAAGACTTGTTTCATGATCATTCCACTAATAAATACACCTCTGTTTATTTCTTATAATTATTTAAAATGAATCAAACATTTCCAATTATAAAATATTACTAAACAATTTCATGTATCCTTGGTTCCTATCTTATCATAACTAGAATTTTCTATGAATACACTGATACATATTATTCCAAAAACATAGAACCATTAATGGCACATGTTTTTTTATATGAAATTTATTTAACAATAAATTAGTTTGTTATTTAGATTTGATACATAATATACATAATACACTTTCACTCCCACAAAAAAAATATTATTTTTTTTATTTTTCATAGAACATTATATTAAATGTATAATAATGCTACCTAAAATAAAAAATATCACAATTTTATAATAAATATTGGTAAATGATAAAAATAAAAGTAGATATTATACAACATAACGGTCCAAAAAAAAGCATAGATGTTATCAAAATGTTAAAAATGAAATAAATCGGGAAACATATCATCATTATTTTGGAAATAAATGAGATAAAACATTGATAGAGAAAGGAATGAACAAAGAATGATATTAATAATATATATTTATGGAATGAGTGAAGATTTTATAACCATTATATATATGATTCTTATAATTTTTGTAAAACTATTACAACATTACTATAACCAATGATAAGAGTATAATAATATTTGGTTATCAAATGAAATAAAAAGATAAATAATTTAAATGGAAAATTGATTATATAAATATGTTAACTTTTATAATATAAAATTTTATAAAATGGAAATCATAATTGTATTTCTGGAAAACAGTTATTTTTTATTTTATTTAATATAAAAATTTATTATATATTTAAAATTTTAGAATAAGTTTTTATTTTCATAAAAATGTTTTATAAAACAATAGGTATTTTTAGTTAATTAATCTTAAAATTATATGAAATAATAAAAAATTTATCATATGGGAAACACTTTTGACCACGTTATGAAAATTAGTATTTTACAATAAATTATAATTTTATATAAGAACTAAAAATTCAATATTTGTATTTTGTTATAAAATAGATTGACTTTGTAGACTCTAAAAAATTAAATTTTTCTTATGGTTATGTTATTGTATTTTCAGAAATAGTAACATAAAAAGGTCAATTCTATGATACCGTATATATATATCACATTTTTTAAAAGGCTATATGAATGAGTCATTGATGTATCAAGATGTTATATGAAATTTTTAATATCCCAAATTAATATTAAATCAAAATAATATTACTATTAAATCACATGTTTTTTCACAATTTGGAAACATAATATTTTTTTTCAAATATTTTATTCTAAAATACCCCTCTCCTCCAATAATATATATCACCCATCACCAACCCACAACTCCTCAACAAAATATGACTCATTGAATATCAATGGACTGAAAATAATTCACCATAACTCTATTAAACATGTTATATATGTTCTTTACTCATCAAGATACCACCCAATACAAGGAATAAAATTAAAAATGGATCATACCATTGAGTATTGTAAGAAATCCAAATAAATATTTTCAGATTACATTCCATTATATTATATTCTTATACACCTAATATATGATATGCAGGTTTCATATAATAAAATATATTACATTATTATAGTATAATTTTGATATTTAAACCATATTATATTTGTCTTCATAGAAAAACATAAATTTATGTTTTTCATAGAATCCAATAATGATTTTTTTATAAACCAACTATTATAGAAAATATGATTGGATATAATTGAACTATTTACGATTAAATTTGAATATAAAAATGATATTATAATACAATTCATATTATTTAAAAGGTAAATAATCAAAATACTAAATATGAATTTTTTTCATAAGTTATAATGAATCCACATATATGAATTGACAATAAAATAATAATATTTATTCAAAATCAATGATAATAATGAACGAAATGTATTTGATATTTATCTAAATCCCATGAAATTTTTATGTACCACTGGGGGTAAATAGTTATAACCATATTTTACAATTTATTATCCTTTTAAACATAACTTTTGAACTAATTAATGTTATCAATCCACAAAATAATATCTTGTATCCTCACCTAATATTATTGAGTAATGGAATAGAGGTCATCAAATACTATTTTATGGGTTCAATTTGAAATTCAAATCTTTTTATACTAGATATATTACCTAACATGTATTATTCCACTATTTTATATTTATTAGTTACATTTTTCTCCACAGTATAATGGAATATGATTTTTTATAACCCCTAATCACCTATATTTTGTAGCAACTGGTTATACCCCAAATAGTAAATCCTCTAATTATGTCTAATTCTATAGCCAAACACTAACTCTTCTAACATGATTCATTATACACTCTAATAATATTTTCTTCTTAAATAGTTATAAAACTTATCTAGACCATTAATCTTTTATGTTCATGTAGTTATAGAAATATCTCATTATTCTATATATGATCATCTTCTACAATTCAGTAGGATCATAAATTCTTTTATACTCCATAAATATCATGATAGTTGTATTTAATGGGTCAATTTTTCTTGAATAATTTTCATGATCTTATGGATATGAAATATCATTAGTCAATAAAGTATCTATTATATCTTCTTCAATGACTCCTTTCAATAGATCCAATTATTCCCTCTCCTCAAAAGAAAGGTTTATCGGGATCTCAAAATTTCTGTTGTACAACATTTTTGAGTTATCAATATCCTCTACTAAAATATCTTCAATACATGAAAAAAAAATTTATAAGAATAAAAGAATTGATAATTCATTTTACTTTTATTACTACAAATTATAATGATTTGTGATATTTAAATATCCTTTTGGACTCTCGACATTCAAATCCATTTTCATCGGTTCAATATTTTAAAATTATAGTTCTATTAAAATCATTCATAAAATATTCATATTTATAAGAGATAAGAACATTATGATATAAATTAATCATAAAAATATATAAATTATAAAAATTATGAATCCATATTTCTTATATATGTAATATATAAATAACTAAATTCTTATTTATCTTGAAACAAATAACCTAAGAAATTTTGTTGTATCAACTCAATGCAATATAAAATATTTATTTTTATTATTGGTTAATTTTCCATGTATTTATCTTTATTTATCTATCCAAAATTTATATATCTATGATATTTCCTCTATGACTCAAACATATTTGATAGTATTCATGGATATGGTAGTCACATGGAAAAATCGATACTCATGCATGTTGATTCTATTCCTCACGCCATACTATTATATGATCCACATAAAATTAAAGAATATTAATTGAATGTACACTTTAATTTATTCTCATATCCTCATTATTTCACATAATAATAGAATGTGACATCTTTTTAAATTTACATATTATCTATAATGAATGATCAACCACACAATTAGAGATTCTGTTTTTTATAGAAGAATCATTCTTAGATTATATCACAAAAAATACATCTGATGATCAGTTATATCTCATGTAGTGAGTCTCAACCTTCTTATACTAAGTATATACTATTCATGGTCAACCAACATATCCATATATTAGTTTATGATATTTTATGGTATTTTTATTGTGTTGGATTAATCATCTATTAATGCAGAAGGTGGGTTTAATACATCTTTCACCGTGTGGTTAGTTGCAGTTCTTGAATGTTCTATGTTTTTGTTAACGTGGTTTGTCCATCTATCATATTTAAACACTATTGAAATCAATTAACATACCTTACCTTATTTAATAGATTTATCACATGGTATAAGATCATTTACCATGATGTTATATGATCAATCATTCATCATTCATGTTGTCTATTGAAAATACTCATGGTAGATTTTAGTTCTACTTGTAGTCGATCAAGGAATGTATTTATTTTCAATTATTCAAATCATGGAGTTATTAGTCTTCTTTGACTAATATGGATAGTTCTCACCCAAGTGATTAATCTAGTGATACTTATTATAACCTGTATAATAAATTATGAAGGATATTTATATTTTTACTAGTGGTAGAATTTTGTTTACATATAGCATAACATCGTATTTCATATCTTTTTTATGATGGGAGAATGGAAACCTGCATATCATATATCCCATATCAAACATATTATCATTATTAATATTCTCATTTAAAAAATTTCGCATCCTCCATTGAAAATAACATGACTGAAGAGAAATTGTTAATGACCTATAGCATAAAATGTCACCATGTTCAAGAGATGATAACCACATAGTTCACATGCATGATGACACATATGCTCCTTATTCCAGAATATTCCAATATTTATTTAACATGTATAGGCTTTATCTCATATATTAATTGTAATGTTCTGATGGTCTTCTATGTGTGATTGAACCCTATACTACTTATTGTTGAAAAGGTTCCCATGACTGGATATGGTTGGCCAATTATTTACTAATACATATAGATATTACATTTCAGAATAAATATCTTATAAATTGGAATCCACTTCATATAAACCCTTCAAAAAAGTATTAAAAATAACTCAATTATTATCCTTTTATATTTCCTCATTAATATATTTCTTCAAATTATTAATAATTATAAATAATATTCAATATTCAAACACTATATTCTATTGTTTTATGCATTAATAATATTTAACTAATCATCGGATATATTCAAAAGTATGAAATCAATAAATATACATTGAGCATCATATTTATCTTCACTAAAAAAAATTGATAAATTGATAAGAAATTAAATCATTATGTTGGAACTTAAATATTCCATATTTAATTAATTTAAAATACCATAAATACTTAATATCAATATGAGTGATGAACTATATTATTTTTTCTCCTCGTCATTGAATATAAATGAAATGGTCAATGTATTGGTCTTATAATTTGTTGTTTTTCCTTTAATGGAAAATAAATTTGGTTCACTCGTTTTTACATCTAAGAAAATGATGATACCATATGGTTATAATAGAATATATCCTAAATTTTATGTCAGTTAGGTTTTTATTAGATCGACAGATATTGAAAAAAAGAGTGATAAATCCATGTTATTCCATGTTATCCATAAACTAAAACTAATTTAATTACATACATAGAAAAATATAAAAATATCATATAAGGTGTTTTATAAAATATATATATTTAAAATAAATATGTATGTTTCACATATCGCAACAAACCATAAAAACAATATTTTTAAAAGTCATGTGAATAGCCTTTTTAATTTTTTAACAAAATAACTCAACTATTTTAAATAAAAACATTATAAAATTAAAAATAAGAGATGAATGTGCGATATTGATACTTATTTATTTTTCATTCCAATTTTGTATTTAAATTTCATATTCATTAATAGTCTTCAATTTGAATATCACTCCACATTTATTTCCCACTCAACGGATAATGTTATTTTCATTTTATCGTGGAGAATAATATTTAGTATTACTCCATTATAAAACATAATGTTTATATTCCTCTTTGGAATGAACTAAAAATTATTCATAAATACCAAAAAATATAGAAAACAATGTGCCAAAAAATTTGAAATAATGAATGAACACGTGTATTTTTTCAAAGAATGATTCAGGATGGAGAGTTTCCCTTTATCCTTATATTTTTTTACATTCAACGATTAGTATGATATTTAATCTCTTCCATTCTGGTAATATTCACAAAATGCACAATTATCTAATGAAGTAATTCATTATGTGGATCTATTATCTCTACCATGGATTTTATTTTGTGTGAAACACCCTTTTCCACTATATCCATTGTTGAATAGCATGATTCCTGAGCATTCATATATTTTTAAAAACTCTATTTTTTCGTTAGATTTTATTTATTGTCATGTTAAGTGTGTAAATAATTACTACACCATTCACACAATTCACCAACAATAAATCTATATCAATGGAGTGGAATTTATCCCCCCTTTTAACCTTTTTTATATCATATGGTTTACCAAATTTCTATTATTTTCACATCATGTCCCAGTCATTCATAGACTTTTAATTGTACATTTTATTAAATGTTTTTCATATTTATTTAGAATTAGTATTACATGATTATATATTTCTATTATTACAAAAAATTGACATGTGATTCCAACATTCTATTGATTTGTGAAAAAATCCATCCATAATAACAATATCATGTGATCCTCATTCTCTTCAAGTATAGTGTAATTGTATACATTTCCTAAGTTTTATTCCGTTCAATTTTTTAGTTTTTCCACCACCCTTTCAAAAACATCTTATGTAACATATATTCATATATATATATATATTCCCATATAAAACATTTGTGAAATGGATGGTTTTTCAATACTTTTCATAGTCGATATTTTCGTAGAATTTGGTTTCAAACATGTAATTAAAAGTGAAACAAAATAAGTAAATAAGAGTTTTTATTGAAATAGGATAATTTATAATGTTATATTTTGGTGTACGAGTCTATAGATGAAATCATTCTCATTGATCCACTATTTTTAGTATTCATATAAGTAGAATTTACTTCCAAAATATTTGTCCCTTCATTACCTTTCTTACAAAATTAAGAAGGTATTGAATTTTCATCATTAATATAATTTATATTGATTTAATACACTATGAACTTCTTGGAATCATTTTTACTCTTATCTTAAAACTTATCATTTCATTTATTTAAAAGTCACAACATAACATTCATTCAACAGTGATATGATTTTATCTATTTTATAACTAAATTTGTTCTACTGTCTCATATCCTGGACTTTTATCCAATTCTTATAACATTTCATTAGCTTATTCTTGATGATATGAACCATAATCCTTAATTTTTTTTGATAGTTATACAAATAAAATTTAATACTTATTTGGGAATACACTTTAGATTATCTTTATTCTCTGAATGAGGATCAAAAAGTTATATATTCTGAATATAAAAAACATCAATATGTATTTTCCTTATGTAAATATTATGTTGATGTATAATTCTATAAAAAAACAAAAAATAAACTTGGATATGTTAAATAAATTATCATTATAATAAATTTATTAAATTACTATGTATAAATGGATGTAACCCTATTACAAAATTTATGAACGAAAAAGTAAAGAAATGGAAATATGTAGTTGAAGTCTTCATCATGAAGCACAATTTTATGATCTAGGGAAGTATGCATCTTATTTAGTGATTTAAATATACCATTCTCTATAATAATATTAATAATTATAGTATGAGTGAAATTATATGAGATAGAAATTGAAGCTCATGGAAATTACCCTGAGATCTATACGGGTATAATCACCACCATTGACCACCACTAGAAAATATATAATTCTTTGATCATATGTAAGGAATTTGAGGGGATATATGACAAGTAATTAAGATGATAACTTAAATTATTTATTAAATTCACAAATAACATATAATATATATTTTATAAAATTCAAATTTTTAACTTTTATAGAAAACACATGTTTACATATCTATAATTTTTTTCTTACATTTCCTATTTTGAAGATAAATATTTAAAATTTTGAATTTAAAATTCATAATATGAAATTAATATTATAAATAATAGTTCCAATAAAACATTTGGATATTTAATATTATTTGAAAAATTTTCTTTTGGGATAATATGGAAAATGCCAATTTTTCTAAAAGCATTTTCTTTTATAAAACATCAATGGAAAAATATTTATTAAAATTAATTATAAGAAAAAATAAATATGTAATAACTATTAAAAAATTTTAAAATCACTATCTTGAAATGTCAAAATCCATGTTTAATATTTTTTGAAACTTGAGTAATATTTTACTCTAACAATAGTTTTTGTTCTCTTACATTAAAACATATATTTATCAATTTAAAAAATTATATATAAAAAATGGATCACATTATAGAAATAAAAATATTATTAATATTTAATAAAATAAAATTTATTTTTAATCATATAATAATGATTAATTAGATAATATATAACAGTGGTAAAAATGGTAAAACATCTATTTTGATAGAATTATATTATTATCAACAAATAAATTTTAAGAAATGATTTCACATAATATTTTAAAAATAATAAACCTAATATAATGTAAAAAAATTAAATAGATATATTAATACTCATTAAATTCATACTAAATTCTAAATAATACAATGAACACATGATGGTTAAAAAATCATTTTCCTATCAAAAATATTTTTCAATATATAAATTTTTAAAGTAGATTTTCTATAAAATAGAACATTTATAGGATTAAATATAGATAAAATTTTGTTTACTCAGTTCTAATTTGTGTAATGGATTATTTCATATTTTTTTCAAATATAAGTTAATTCTTTGAAAACTAATTACCCAAATAAACAAATAATTCTAAATATATGAATATATAATAGTAAATGACATAAAACATGTTTAAAAAATGTGTGAGAATTATTTTTATCCATTATCAACCCAATATCACCCCATTGTCCATTATTTAATATATTCTCTATCATTGAAAATTAAATAGGTTTTGAAATAGGTTATATATATAAAAAAGTTTAAAATTGGTGATTAAGATAGTTTTTTTGTCAAATAAGAGATTATTGTGCTTTTGTAGAAGTATATAATTAATGTATTGGTTTTATAAACTCCCTTTCTCATAAATTGATTCATACTCATTCATAATTTTATATACTTTTCAATCCTTTAATGACATTTAAATTGTTCTATTTTATATGGTAAAAACTATTATTGTATGATTAAATTACCCCTCATCAACAATGAGTACTTATTTTATAAATTTTTTCCCTATAAAAAGTATCAAATTTGTATGAATAATTCAATTTCATAAAAATAAATATTCTCATTAACATACATATTTTCCACTACACTAATTTTTTCCACTATTACATGGAACAAATATATGAATTAATTTATCTCAGGTTATTTCTTCACATGACCTGTTTTCAAATTTAAATATCATTTCCCTCTTTTTTATGTGGTCCTTTAGTAAAGGTGATTCAAAATATTAAATGGTTTTACATGTCATGGATATATTTTTCAACTCTTACTCTAGGATTTTTATATAAAATATATATTATTTTTTAGGAATCTTTTATTAGGGATTTATTTAAATGTAATATTTTAATATATTTAAATTTATTTTATTCCAATTGTTTTGAAAATGAATATTTATGGAAATTGGGGACATTATCTTAAACAATGTTTAGAAAATAATAAAGTATAATTGTTTTTCAAATAAAATCCAAAGAATGGATTTAAGATCATTTAGAGTATTATTTTTCATCCTTCATTATTGTATGTTTCATTCTAATAATGTTATAATAGATTTCTTCATCTACTATTTTATTATTTCCCAATAATTTCTCATATAAGGAACATTAACATTCCATAATAGAAAGGATTTATGACTACAATTTTCATTAAAAATAATCATTGGTTTATAACAAAAATTTATCATACTTTCTAATTAATATATGAATACATTATATTTTATTCATTTTATTGGAGTTATACATCTATTTTTCATACATAATCTGATTTGGGTAATTCTTTACAAAATAATATACCTTTCCCCTATATTGTGTAAATATTAAATGATTTATTCTCATTATTGAAAAGTATTTACCTTTTAAATTACTTAAAATATTGGGATTAAAATTTATTTTCCATTAGTCTAGGATGTAATAATTATAGATGAAATTATAATTGTTTTTTTTGTGATTTAATTTGAAAAATACTTGTAATTTGTTTTATTTTCATGTACTATTTAGGGTTTAATGATTGATTTATATAAAGTGGTACACATATGTGTGTATGAATAATGCAAGGTCCTATGTCACCTAGTAATTTGTTGGTTAATTTTTTATATCTCATGAGATAGTAAATCATAGACATGATTGTGTTTGTTTGGAAAATCATGGGAATTATGTTGTTTTCCAATACATTTAAATCACGGAGATGATTTGGATTGTTCATATAGGAGTGTTCATGAGTATTCATTCTTACTATAGTTCTTATTATTTACATTTTTATAGAATTTATATGACTCCTTAAATTTTAGGCTTTGAATCATTACATTGTTATTCTTTAATATTGAGCTTATTCTTTTGAAAATATTATGATATCACCGATATTTATTATTAACTCATATTTCCATACAATCTTGATTCACATAATATGTAATTAGATTTATTATGCATTAAATAATATTTAATTATATAAAATTTATTGGGTATGGTTTTCTTATGTATCTTGATTATATAAATATGATAATCTCATTATATCTTATGATATTTTGATTTTATTTTTGATTTTTACCTTTATTGAGTGTTTGAGCTCACCCATTTCATTTTTGTCCATTATCCATGTTATAATGATGAGTGTAACTAGTGGTATGTCAATAATGGGGCCTCATAAAATTCAATTATCATGAAATATTAATATGTTTTATAATATTAAATTTCCACTTAAATAGTGTTCAAACAAAATAAACTATACGGTTCATTGAGTTTTATTAAATTATTAAGAGATTTAATAATAATTTCAATTTTTTCATGCTTATCCTTGATCATCACACTTGATATATATTTTATTTGATAAAAGTATGTTTTTTAATCACCCAAAATGGTTGGGTGGATATGGGGACCTTCATATATAATCATCATTTCCTAAAATGTTTTTTGACGAATCATAATCCTAATAATTATCTATAATTATACATGTCTGAATAAATTCTATAAGTAGTGTATATTCTTTTACATTTTGGTATATATTTATATTAAATTTATATCGATTATTAATTATTATATGTTCAAGCTAAAATCAATCATCAAGTATCATTAGAGGTATATAATTTTCATCCATGATAGGATTCTCCATCACATTCTGAAATCCTCACATCATATTAAATTACAAAATTTAATTTGAGAAAGACATGGATACATAGAGGGAACCTTTTATATGATAGAACTGGTAGAATCTAATAATTAATGGTCAAACATTGAGTGGTGAGTTGAATCACTTTAAAACTATTTTTATAATTAACTATCCATTTAACATAACGTCATGAAACAATTACTGATATAGATCAATTCAATATTATCTCAAAACAACACAAAATTCTTAGATGTAAAGATTGAGAGAATATAACATAGTATGTAATGATTGTCCATAAAATAAAAATATATACCATGTTGTGTTAATACACCCACATGGATTCTTCAATTATAATCATTGTATAATTTACAATGGAATAAAATTCTCATAAGAGGATGATTGGTTATACCACAAATCAACTATATTCAATAACAACTGCTTATACTCCCAATTAGTCAATCCTCTACTTTCAAAAATTTCCACAGCCCAACTAGTAAATCTTTATCCATGATTATTTATACTCCCCAATAGTCACTCCTCATAGTATTTTTATACATTCAAAATATATTTTTATTTTATGATTTTGATCTCGAATAAAAAATATCTTTTAATCCCTCATATGATCCTCCTCCATTTGCCTATATGGTGAAGCCATCTCATTCACACCATAATGCTATTGAAATGCTACATAAAATGGGATTCCTTTTTATAAAACATATTCTACATCAACTGTTATATAGAATATCCATATTATTTTAATATTGTTGTATATTTCTTTTAAGGACTCCTGGATATTTCTCAACATATTCTATCTCCTTGATATATAGGTGTTTCAAGCTCCCAATGAATAACTATCATAGGTATTATTATTTACCAATATTAATTACAAAATATTCATTATTGCCTAAATTAAATCATTATAAAGTAACAGTATCATCAAAAATTAATTTCTGCACATTATTTTAAATTAAAAATATTTCCCATAATTAAAGAATGTTCTTTATTACCTCCACTCAAATCTATTTTAATAAAATCAATATATTATTCTTATAATAAATGAATCCAAAACCATAAAATTATCATATTTATAATTGATATATATATATTCATATTTAAATTCTTAATAAAACCGTTTAAATCAACTAAAGTATCGGGTCATATTCCATCCTCACAAGGTTAATAATTAATTACATCATCATTTATATAAAAAAATCACTCGAGAAATTTATTTATTTACAACTAATTCTATATGACATATTTATTTTTTATAAAAATCATAATAAAATTACCATTAAAATTGTTTTTGAAAATTAAGTAGTTATTATATTACCTATATGTCTTAGATTTGTTTGACATTGTTCTTATATTTAATGATCACATTTAAACATCAATATTCTTGTAATAGTATAGAACTCTTAATGAAACCTTATAATGTAATCCACATCTCATGTATATATATATATTTCATATATTTCTTTACCTTTTTAAATATACTCATTAATTTTCATAGTGTAACAATATTCGATGAAAAAATTCTCAGACTTGCTTTCAAAAACCCCAATTTGGATACATTTTATTCATAAAAGCATCACTCTTGAATTCATATACAAAAAAACATTTTTACGATCTGTTATAAATGATTAATTGATTTATGACCTTATTTTGGTCTTTTTACATAATTCACATTCAATAATATTAATCATGTAGTAGGCCATCGACTCTTAATGTAGCTTAAATGATTATCGTCAATCATATACCCACGTAGTGTGAATTCTCGATCCATATTTTATCATATGTTAAATTATACATCGTGAGTAGTCTATTATCTTCTTCATGTGATAGGACCTAAAACATTGATTAAAGAATCATGTATTTGATCACATAAAATCATGGTAGTTCATTCATATTTTGTTGTTGTGGGTCTTTTAACCATGATGTCATACAATCAGTTGATCATCATCCAAGTTATCCATTGAACATTATCATGACTTCTTATTTATATATATATAGGGGATTAATAAATGTTATTTGGTTAGTTGATCAAATAAATGTATTGTTCATCGACCTATTATAATATGGATAATCACCAACCACATGGTCAATCCTATTACCATGAAGGAAATCATATTTAATATATATTATAAATGAAAAAAATATTACCTCATGGAATCATTACATTTACATATAGTATTCCATTATATTTTTTAATTTTTTTATGATGGGTTAACAGTTACCTTTAGAGAATTTATCCCATATCAAACATCTAATAAGTATTGGTCTACTTAATAAAAAATTTCACATCTTCCGTATGGAAAAAACCATGTGGGTTGTTAGAGATTTTTGTAATGCCACCAATGTAACCCCACATTAAAGAGGATAACCACCAAATTCACTTTTATTTTTCAATATAGCCAGCTAGGTCTGGTTGAAATCGATCATTGTAATTTAGTATTTTGTTTCGACAACTGAATATGGTTGGCTGATTCATTACATAGACATATAATTATTCATTTTCCTAAAACCCCTGTCGAAATTGGAATCCTCCAAAAATAGACCATTCTCATCATGTATTCATAACAATTCATTGATTCAACATTTTTAATTCATCAATAAAATAAAAATCATCAACATGCTCATTACTATAAAAAATTTAACTATTTAACTACAACTAAAAAATTTATTTTTATTTAAGAGTACTTATCTTATTATAAAATATATTCTCAATGATGTAATCCATAAAAATCCATAAAAAATAAAAAATAGATTCACTATACACATAGTGATACATTGACAATAAATGGGGTTATAATATGGGAACATCAACTTGGAATTATTTAAACTTATATTATTATATGAATTTCATATCCCCACACTTCATGATTTATGGACTCATTGGAAATGATATTCAATTATAACCAATATTTTAATGGAACCATGAAACCATGAAACAATCATACTCATGATGGTGAAGGATAAACTACAATCACAATAAAGAGATTTAAATTGAAAAATAATAATATATAAAATATAAATGTAAAATGGTTCATAATAAATTATTTAAAAAATACAATATGATTATTTTGGCTGTTTAGATAAACATACCATGTGAGTCATGATTGGGATTAGGGAACTCCCCAACTACCATTTTTTTATTTTTTTATTTAATGTCACTCTATATACCTATTATTATCTCTTTATTAATCAAATTTTCTTCTTATATATTCCATATATATGTTTATTACATATATAATGAGTTTTTTTCACTTTTTTGGTTGGGTATATACATGTTTTTTTTGTAACATTCTCAATATTTTGTTAAAATAAGTCTTGACTAAATGGAATGTTTATACCCATTATTCCTCCTCATATATCACACGTTTATATAAATATTCCTTTCACAATTTCAAAAAATAATAATTGTTTTATTGAAAACTAATTTGGTTCAATAATTTTTTAAATGGGTCCCTAATGTAATTACAATGTTTGATAGTTTTTAACCTTTAATTAAAATATCACACAAGAGTTTCTTTTTTTGTACCGATATCTCCACCAATTAAGTATGACTTTTTATTAACTTGAGAAACATTTTCTTGACTTAAAAATATTAATTTTTTTTGAATATATGAATTTTAATCTCTTTTTTCATTGGAATAATTTTGACATATAATTTGATTATGGTATTATATGGTATCATATAACTCATATCATTTTAATGGGTTTTATCATATGTATAAATTACTTTTTATATGTTACACACATATAATGCACAAATTATGATATAATTGGAGAGCCTTGATTATAAATCCCACTAAAAATTTGAGTAATGTTTTTTTCTCGTGATATATCATGTACAGTGCATTAGTAACAAGACTAGAGCACTATGTTATAATATTGTAGTTTTTAGCCTTAAATTATGCATATGATATCATGTTTCATGTTTTTCCCACATTATTATGATGTATTGATCTAATAAATCATGTTATTTGTACCCTAATTCAATGTGACTATATGTGATCCTCCTATTTTATAATATCATGTTATTCTTCTTGACCCATATTTTATACAATATTACCCTTATTATTCTTATACTAGTATATATAGGATCACAATTTTCTTTTATGTGTCCCTATTGGTTATGTTTTTTATTGTAATTAAGAATATGTAGATTTAGATTAAGATTATTGGATTGAAATAAAAAATATTTTATTTTTATTTGGATTCATTGGGTATCTATAATCTCAAAGACACTAATACATTATATTTTGTATTTTTATTTATGGAATTTATATTAAAAACAAAATCATAATATGAATATGATATTTAGGTAACTATTTTTTATTAGAAAAATGAATAGTTATTATTTGGGAATATTTTAGTGAACCTAATAGTAAAAATTCCATGAATAGTTTATATTATATAATAAAAATTAATACACGATCATTGATAAGTAATTTTATTTTTATACATTATGTGTATATTTTTTCAATTTATATTATTACTAATATTAATATTATTAACCCTAACAGTAAAATGGTTTTTGTATATTATTAGAATAAAAATTTAATTGAAAATATTAGAGTTATTTTTGTTAATTAAAATAAAATGTCATATATGACTAATATTCAATGACTTATTTCATAACATGAATTTTTAGTATAAATATTCAAAGAAAAACTCTATACAAGACTGAATTATAATTTAAACTTTTATTATGAAAAAAAAATACATAGAAACATAGTCAGAGATGGTGGATGTGGTGAATGAAATGGGAATACCCTAAAAAATTTCTATATTTTTTTTGGAGGAGGACCATAAATCGAATAAATAATCAGACCATCCATATCCATAAATTCGTTAGTGAGAAAATTACTATCCTTGTTCCCCTCCAAAAAGATGTATACAATTTCCATGTCTTGAGAAATAAGGCCTTTATCAAATATGATTGTATATGAAATTCTGTAGTGATAGGGTGAGTTCCCTAATAATTAATGATCCATAAAATTTTAGTTGAATTCAACCAATGATAGAGGGTTATTATTCTTAATAAAATAGTGTTACCAGTGACTATTTTATGGGATTCCTCATTAAGAGATCTTACCTCTTCATAGAGAGTCATAAAATCCATTATGTTCAATACCCATTAATATCATGTGATTCCAAAACTATACATTACACCTTTTAAATTAGAAATATCCATATTTATCTTATGCCATTTCCTTAGCCCCATTCACCAGAGCCAATGTCCAAATATATCTAAATGATTCACTTACACAGATGGAGGGTTGAAAAAATATGTTTTGTAAAAACAAAGGAATTTTCCCTATATTAATAAAACAAATTATTTATGGAGTTATGTAGATTCATCTATAAGGTAATCTGAATTATTGATCATGTTCTCCTAGGGATCGTTAATGGTGGTTATATAGATAACCAGACAACTAACATTGATGAGAACACACCACACACTGGAGTATAAATTTTTATATAATATATCAAATTAAGCATCTAAGGAAAATATAAACATAATCATAATGAAATTAATTTCCCAATTTAAACCATTGGGAATCATTGAATCTTATCACCGAATCACCTTTTATATATAGATGTAGAACTCAATCTATAATTGGATTTTCAAGGAACATAAATTTAGAGGAATGTTGAATGGATCTTGATTAAATATTCACCTCTATGGGTATAAACTTATTATAATGATACTATTATAAAATTATTTATTAGGTATTACTTTAAACTAAATATAAAATCCTTTTAATTTTTTGTATATGTAATTGTGGGGTAATTTGAGAAGCTAAATTTCCTAATGGAGTGGTAGTGAAGAAACAACGATATGTTTGTTCACATAGTTGAATGCTTAATTATAAATACATTTTCCCAAAATTAAAACCAACAGGTATAAATGATATATTGGAAATATCCAATATATAACAAACATATGTAATTGGACCCCATATATATAAATGTGTATATCCCCTTCCCAATATTCTTTATGTAATGAAATTTCAAATTTTCCAATAATATAGTATTACATGTCAAAGATAGTGTAAAATGTAAATTTGAGGATACAAAATAGTTGATATCTAGTGAAAAAATCAATAATCATTGGATATGTTCTATGTTTCATATAGAAGAACATTCCTCACAGAAAAATATCTAGTATCACTAGCTAGGATAATATTGTTTCACGAGTAGAATATTTTCTATAATGCCTCTATAATCAATACCCCCTTCAGAAATTGACCTAGAAATCATGGAATTGTTGTCTAGTGATGAAATACATCTGTTTAAAGTCCCTTATAAAGCTATTAAAGTCTATTTAAATGCATTTTACAACTATATTGAGGGATCTACATACAATGATCATGTATATATGAATAGTATAAAGAACACCATTCACTAGAGTGACCATACCTCTGAATAAAATAATATAAATCCTTAAAATATTTATCTTAATATTGATTTTGTTTAAATTATTATAATTAAACCTCTAAAAACGCTGTTATGATAACACCCCAATATTTTGTGAAATACATTTTTTTGAATTAATTTATTCATTTCGATATTTTAAATCTCTCGCAGCACTAAAAATGGTATATTTTTTCTTAAATCACCATGGTTTACATACATTTCAATGAACCTAAAGGTAGTCATGAACTTGATTAAACATAATATTTATCATTATTTACATGGAACACTAAGGTTATCTTATGATACATGCCAGACTGACCTTCCCTGATGACATGACTAACACTAAAGATAGAGAGTTACTGGAAATATATTTTATGAAAAATATCGATATTTAATATTAAAAGATATAACGTATCAATTATATGTATAGTTATGAATATAATTAAAAAAATTATAAATATACATGATTGAATTCATTAGTTAAAGATGAATTAAAAAAGTATATAAGAACCCATTTAGAATAAATGGAATTATTTTATAGAAAACTATTTGTATGCTCACGATGATATTTTATCCTAATAAATTAAATTAATTACAATTTGGGAGTGGTATTAAGGTATAATATATTTTATATATTCAATAATTTTTTTATGATAATAAATCAATGGATATGATAAACACAAGATAATAAAAACCCCAATTTCAGACATCCTATATTTTTATTAAGGATCTTTTAGCACCTTTTAAAGGAAATAGTATTTTAAATATTTTTTGTTGCACTTTTATAAAGATTATATGTAAAACTAAACTTATTTATTTGAAAAATAAAATAAAAAATAGTCAACCGTTAAATTTTTGAATTTTTATATGGTGTTACATATTTTTATGAATTGTAAAAAATATTGAATTTTAATTCAAAAAAAATTCATCTTATTTATTTATATGGTTTAATAATTCTTTTAATTTGTTTTTAATGATTAATTAGATTGTTTTTTAATAAAATAATAAAATTTATTTTTTTTGAATTAATAAGACATTGAAATCGAATATAAAAACATAGAAACCTTTTAAAAACTTTTAGTTTAAAAACCTACATTGTCGCCCAGTATGAGGGATGATATATATAATAATTTATTTAACTTATATTACTAGATTTAGAATAAATTGATTAAATATTTATAACATGAATAATTTATAATATCTAATAACATCAAATTAGTTTTTAACAAATAATATTTTAATGTAATTAGAATTAATTTCAACAATTAAGAGAGAAATTCGTTTAACAATGACCAAAAACATAAACATAAGACCCAAAATGACATATAAAAATTTCAAAAATCCCTTGAAAGTACATTTTAAATCATATCATTCCTTTTATAAAATTTTTATATGCACTAGATCCACTAATTATGGTAAAAATCTGTCTGGATTTCCTTTTCCAATGATTCACATGATTTCCACTTGTCCTCCACAATAAAAAGACCTTATATCCTCCCACTTCCTAGCACCTCTCAACCCAAATTAGATCAAAAAATATCTACATATTTAAATTATCAAAATCCCTTACCTCAAGATAAAATCATTTACCTTTGTAGAAAGTAATACAAGGATTCACATTTGTGCAAATCAAAAGTAGTTACCCAAAGAAGATGCAACATCCTTATGTAAACTCCATTATCTTATTTTCCGTATAAAACCACTCAAATATACTTATTACATGACTATAAAAGAAGAAAATAATACTAAATATAATTATATATTGTTATTCAAGGGTTTCTAATTACACTTAGACAAACATCCATCTAATTATTAATGATCTTATTGTTTATGTGTTTTTTGAACAATCATCTGACAAAATGTTTATTATATGTTTTTTCTTTACTGCCTTTCATGGTAGGAATTAGTATGTACACCATATTTATATGTAATATAAATGATAATTATAATGTCTTAAAACTTATATAATTATATTATAATACATATCATTAGACTTTCTATTTTATATAAATATGAGAAGTTCGTTTGAGGAAAGGTGGTCTACCTCCCCCTCAAAGTGATGTGATTCATTCACACACTAATTATAACTTATTAAGAATAGGCTTATTAAAATTATATTATACATATAACATTATAATGATTATTTAATTATATATATAAATATATGTCAATTTTTTTTCTTTTATTCAGTATGACAATAAAAATGGAAACATCGTTCATGCGTACGTACGGCCTACCATAACCATGAATAGTTTATTCTATTTAATACTTATATAGATTATTATATTTCACATATAATGAATATATATGAAATAAAATTATTTTTAATGTTCAGTGAATTATGATATATGTATAAAGACCAATGTTATAAAAAATTAATATTCATGGGAAGAACATACTGGATGTTACATGAAGTGAAACCAAAAAATAGAATTTTTATAAAGTGGGTAATATAAAGTTATAAAAAAATATATTGTATTAGTTATAAAAATATAGTTATGTGTTATATGTATAATAAAATTATTTTTATTGTTCCAAAATTTTTTATGTGTACGATGACATTCAATAGATGATGAATGGGAAATTCATCTAACTTTTTATATATGTGAGATACATTCCATATTCACAAATATTTTGTTTTTTATGGTGTATAAACTTCTCATGAATTTATTATATGATTAAAATTATAAAATTTATATCTAATAACCAATATTTTATATTATATTTTATATGTGGGATTAATGTTTTAGATTATAGAAAATTATTATGATATATTTTTCTCAATTTAACTTTTTCGTGAGACATGTTTGGTTATGTCGCAACATTATTTTTTGAGGCATATTTGAAATGTTATATCATGATTATATTCCTTTTCATGATTTTTTAGGATTCATGTAATTTCATTTTCTTACATGGAGAGTATGATACAATGTTACCATGTTGTAGTAGTTTATTGAAATGATATCATAGTACATCACGATTATTTATGATAATACTTTCGTTGATGAAATAATATGATCCATATCTAAGGAAATGTAATTAATTTTCATACCCTCCAAATATTCATTCAATATCTTTGTAATGGAACCATTTACCACTCTTTATTACTTACAATAATTATGAGTATTTTGTTATGATAAAGTGGTAATATTGTTACATTGGGTCATAAATTTATTTTCATTCAAAACATTGTTTTCTAAAAGGCATTTCAAAATGTTTTTAATGTTATCTAATTATTTTTAATGAACAATTTTACCAATGATGTTTTTCATTTAAACCATTTTTTTTAGTTTATTTAAAACATTCTTCTAATTTTCTAGTCAAATCTCTTTTTTTATATTTTTATGGTGAAAATGAAATGTCATACATGTACAGATTTACCCACAATCATGACTGACATTGCCATGAATATACCTTTAGAAGATTAAAACTTTGTTTTTAAAGAAAATTTTTTCCAAATATTTTTTAAATTTATTTTTTTAAAATGGTGTTGAATGAAATGGTATTACAAATTTATTCATGATTCATTTATATTTTTTCAGTGAAAAGGGATTTGGGAACATTTTAAATATTCATTTAAATGTTTTAAAAGTATTTTTAATGAATTTTTATTCAAAATTTTATTATGAATATTTTATATTTTTCTTGGGGAATTTTATTTCAAACATTTTCTAGTCTCATTTAGAAGTTTTAAAATTATTTTAAAAGAAATTAATTTCAAAAAACATTCACTATTATTTTAAATATTAAAAAAATAATTTTCATAACTTTTTCAAGCCTTATTTATATGATTTCAATGTATTTTCAATGAAATGGGTTGTCAAGAGATTTCTTTATTCTTATATATGTTTTCAATGAAAATTGTTTTCAATGGGGTTTATGTGTTAAAAAGAGTTTTTTAAGAAGAATGTATAGTTTTCTCAAGAAATATATTTTAATGATACTTCAAATTATTTCCCATATAAGATTACATATATTAGTGTCACTGTTGCCTTTCGGGGGAAATGATTCAATGTTTATATTCATATTATTTCTTTAAATGGTTTATTTTTTGACATAATGTTGTCTGGGAAACAAGTTTCACTTTTATGGGTTTTATTATTTTGATCACTCTTCTTTTAATTGGATATGATTTTCATGAAATGATTATAAAACCTACCATTTTCAACAATTAAGATATGATTACATGTTTATTTTACTGATTTCATTTGATGGTTTATGAGATTATTGATTATGATCTTGAGGGACATGTCTTTATAATTCCATTATGTGATGTGTGGGACCTATATCACACTCCAATGTATTGGGTAAAAATTTATTTCAAATTATATGGACTAAGATGGTATTCCTTGTAAACCTTGAATACTAATAAGACCGAGGGAGTGGACCATTCCATCCATGATGGTATTAATATCGAACTCAAGATTCTATGATGGCCATGGTAGTTGAAAATGAATACTGAGATGGTTGGTACAAGATAGATTCTACATGACCACATGTGCACCTCCCTATATGTATCATTTTTACAACTGGAAGCAAGGGATTGAGTCCATTAAATAGGAAACTATACCCTTATTATCTTGTCCTTGGATCAATAATTTACAATTACTAAAATAATAAATTATTTACATGATCATGTAGAAAGATAAGTATTTAATACATGTCAAACAAATAACAAATCTCCCAATGTGAGAGCATAAACACTATTAATAATGTTGATAAAAAACAAATGATAAACTATAAGTCCCACTATTTTCAATTATGGAACACCAAACACTCCACATTCGTTAGCTTAATAGTCTACCGTATGACCGTTTATCTTCACCAGATCACCCTGAAATGAGAAAGTGTGATAAAATTCTTAAGTGGGGTGTGAGTAAAAGACAAAATAGGTCACCACAAATTAATCCTTAACCTAATTTTCCCACGTATATAATAGTTTTTCATTATAATAATAAATTATTTGACAACATTACAACAGATAATCCATAACCGATCATTCATGTGCAACCCAAGACACCATAAATACCCAGTTATACATACTTCGACTCAATGATGAAAATGTATAGTATATCAAAATTATTTAAAACATTACCAATGTTTTTGGTGAGTCACTCAGAATCCACATGGAATCAAGTGATAAACCCCTACCTATAATCCAAAAGTAATTAGGTAATACATATAATCCATAAGGCTTCGATCATATATATCCTACCCAGAATCAACAAGGAATTAATTAACACTCAAAAAATATATTTCATCAAGTGATGTCTATTTACATAGAATCGAAAAGGAATCAAGTATATTACAAGTTAAAAAATTACTATGTTGAACCATCGTCTTCCCTACAAACGATGAATGTACCTCATAAGGAGTAATCATAACATGATTACCACCTATCATGTATTTAAACCCCATTACTCTAGAAGTGAACATGAAAATTCATAGCATGATACAAATAACAGAACACGTCATGATAAATATATCATAATCATATGCGTCAACATGTTAATTAAAATTCATTATATAATCATGATATCACCTGAATCTAATAGAATCAAATCTTACCGTATCATGGGATCTAAAAAAACAACAATTAAATTTATAAATGATTGAACAAAAATAATTTTTATCAATATATAATATTAATACTAAGATAAATATAATTAATTAAAAAAAGTGTCATAGAAGATTTCATAGATTCACACACACCCTCTATAGAACCGCCAATTTTTCTAACATAACTATCACTTCATTTTGTTGAAAAACATTATAATAGATATTCAAATTTTGTATTAAAGGGTTTTATTTCTTGGGGAAATTAGGCCCATACATAAAATCTAACGAATATAACATTAAAACTATTTAATTCCATTATAATTTTTTTACTAGTACCCCTCTTCTTCTGCTTAACATATGTAATATCATTGGGATATGACTCAATTAAAGGGTAGAGATAAATGAATAGTGGTAGGAAGAATAAGGAAAATGAATCAATATTGAATGGTTTAGTATAATCATCATCATAAAATAAGCATACTAGGACCATTATCAATAGTATAAGGGAGACATGTGATAATGGAATTGAATGTGGAAATTTATAAAACCGAAACATCATGTGTCAGCTGTCAAATTCCATACATCTTTATGATCATACAAAGCATCATGTTCAGAAATTACATATTTTCATAATCATAATATTGTGATTTTAAAAAATTATTTCATAATTTAAATTAAAAATACGCATCATCTCATAGAAAAAATCATATTATCCAATGCATTGGTGGGATATATAATTACAATACAAAATTGTGATCATAATATTTATTTAATCAAGAATTCCATATAGAACCATTTACAATCATAACCACAAATTCTCCTATACAATTTCATGAGTTTCATAAGTATTTCTTCAATCATGATTTACTAAATAATCATTGTGTTCTAAATAAAAAAATGGAAAATATATTTGGAATGATAATCATCATTTTTTAATGAAGATGAATCAATTGAAGAGGAGTTAGTGATGTGTTTTAAAAAAATAGTTCTTTGGGTAAATATTTGTATTAGTTGTAAGATCATTTTTGAAACATTTTTATACACAAAATGAAAAGGTTAGAATAATGAAATAATATTTATATAACAATAGTGGAGTAATAAAAAAGAAATATTTCATGAATAAGGCACAAAAAAATTTAAAATATTTGGGTTTCAGAATCCCATTACATTTATTCCTTATTTATTTGGTCATATTTGCACCTACTGAATAATTAAAATAGATTTATTAAAACATTGATCCATAAGTGTTTTATTGTAATATTTAGAACTATTTATCAATTTTAATCATCTTATTTCCATGGATATTGGTTAGTCAATTTGATATCATGATTTATATTAAATTTTTTCATGTTTTCATCGATTTCACTAAATGTTTCTTAATAATTCATACAATTCATTTATAATTCAGCAATAAATCTATTCATTCCATCCCATGTGAAATTCTCTTGAAGGTATTTATACATTTTATTATTTCTTACAAGAATTAAAAAAAGAAGAAATATGAGCATCACTCAACAAATCATTCTTCAATTAGGAATTATAAGGCACACATAATATTATTATATTCTGTGAGAAACCAAATTCATAAATATTACAACCAGAAAAGAAAACCTTATCAATAGATTCTATATTATACTGAACAACATTTTATATAATCTGGGCTTACATAATTCATTCTAGAAATGTTTGATACACTAAAACGTACAAAAAAATAGGATATCCCAGCATCTAAATCATATTGGAAAAACATTTATCATATCATTAACAAAAGTATTATTTTCAATATGTAACATTTTTAATTTTAAAATTATCTTATCACTCAATGATATAGAAACATTTTTTTGATTTTATAGGATGATAATGAATCATTCAATGATAATACTAGATCAATTACAAGAATATTATTTTTCTAATATTCAATTCATTCTGATTTAATATATATATATAAAAAATTTATGATCAATATATATTATTGAATTTTCAATATAAATTATGCCTCCAAATTACTTAATAGAAACCCTTAAAACAAAATAATAGATAATGTGTATGTTAATTTGACTCCTAAGGATTCATTTGATGTGAAGCATAAGAAATTATTAAATCATTATTCATTAGAACACAACCATGTCCCTATAATGACGCATCATTATAAATGCTAAATATGAAAATTATTTATTATATTACCAAAAATAGATCATTAGAGAATAATATTTTTTGTTCTAAAAAATTTAAATGAAAGACTTTTTTAAAAAATAATTAATTCCTTTTTCAAGTTAACTTAGACAATGGGAAGGATACCAGATCAATGTTGTCAACAAACCATTAGTATTACCCACCTAATCTACAAAAAAAATGAATCTCCATGAATTTTTCATGTCGTTTCCACTCTTAAAATAACATTTTTTTACTAGCAAAACAAATTTTCCATTGTTAGAAATAATATGATTGAGTAAGGTCATTTAGTGAAACCAAAATTCACACTTAGATAATATTTCATACATTAAAATTTCTTCTAAATTTTAAAAAACTCTCCTTTGTTATTTTTATTGTCCCTATTTACATTAGGAATGTACAAATATGACATTACTAAAAACAAGCACACACTTATCTATGAATTCATGGAAAACTCTATTCATAAGTACTATAAGTATATAAGCTGACATAAAAAAAATAAATAAATAACTAAAAATTCATAATGATCATATATATTTAGAATGTATGTCATAAAAATAATTTCTTCCTTAACTTTCATAAGGTGGTACCACATCCTTAGATGATCCTTTTAATAATATTGTACTCCTTATAACAGATCAAAAAATAAAATAATTTGGTTCAATGGATATTTTTTATTAATATTAATGATATTCAGTGATATATGGTCAGTGAAAATTATAAATGAGTCATTTTTATTTTTAAAAATATAAGGGCATATCATATTTATGTACTAGGGTTAATGAAACCATTTTCTTAACACTCTATAAATTTATTTCTTCATTTTAAATGTTATATTTGAACCATTTAATAGGCTTGTTTAAAAATAGTTTTAGCATAAGAAACTATGTAAATAGTAAATTGAACCTCCTGATCAAGAATAAAATGGGGTAAATTATCATGAAATACATTTATGTCTTCAGTCACAACAGGTACATTTCTAATTAGAATAGTTTTTTTCCTTTTCAATGATATCAGATTGGTAAATTTAAATACAATCAATAATAAATTTCATATAATTTCTATATTTTATCAACGAAATTGAATCATTGAAAAAATGATTTTAGTACTGTGATATATAATATCATGATAAACTAACATACAATCCATATCTAGAATATTATCAATCTCTTATATGGTTAGTAAAATATTATTTGAATAAAGGACCATACCACTAGTGATAATAAGAATATTTAAATAAATTGGGTTTTCATTAATACTTTCACTCAGAGATTCCATCGAAACATTCATATTTCTTTCATGAGGTTATATAGAAAATTTGCATGTAAATTTCTTTTAAACAAAATATTATAATGACATTGAATCAAAATGGGTATTTTAATAATTTTAATAAAAAATTATACAAAATGTCACCATAATAATTGATGACCTAACATTAACCATATTTGTAGAAAATAATTATTTCATACCATTCATCTTTTAGTGTTCAAGATTATCCACCTAAGTGACTATCATTGGACAAGAGTTAGCATAATAAGTCAACTCATTACAAGTGAAGCCTCATACCCCTATCATTTCATTAATCTTATATTCACATTATTTCATTCACGATCGATAATTAAAAACCTAATATATAAATTGAGCTTTCTAGAACTCATAATATATTTAACCAGATGATTTGTATCACAATTATCACTATTTGGGAACATTGTTTTTTACCACCATATTTATATAATTGATGATTCCCCATTTAAATTCATCTAGAATTTTTTTACTCATTTCATATAAAAGAGAATATGTATTAGTAATTTTAATCTCTAATTTATCACCATAATTGAAAAATATCTCAATGAATTTAAATTCAAACTTGACCAGATTTTTTCCAAAACAATGTTTTAAATCAAAATAATTTATTTTTTATTTTACTATCAATTTCTTAAAAAAAACATTGGTATGTACCTGGATAGTCTTTTAATGTTTTATTCATATTTATAAAAATATTCTTCATCTTTTTGCGTCAATAACTAGTATTTTTACTTATTCATAGTCTAACAAACATAAGAAAAATATTTATAAAGAAAAATACACTTAAATGATTCTCATTCCTTGGAATTTTGATCATCTTATTCTATGGAATTGTTACCTAAAAACCACCATCATTATAATATAACATTAAAACAATGAATGATAATAGATTAATTTTGATGTTCCATATATCCCATGTCTTCAAATATAATATCTAGATAATCGATCCATCTCAAAATTAGTACAAGGCAGGATGATTGAATTAAAAATGGGGGATATTTCATTAAACAATTATCCACTATAGACATGTTCCTTCATGATAGATTGAGTTCCTAAAAATCATGGACAAAACCATCATTTATATCTTATAAAACATCATCCATTACTAGAATGAACTATTTTTTAACAATTCCATCCATCTATGAATTCTTATTTGAATTTATATTTCCCTCTCATTTCTATCCAGCTATTGCTTCCCAATTTTCTCTACGAAAAAATTTATAAAAAATCGTCATTTTGAAAAAGGAAAGAAGGTTATATATAAATTATATATAAATATAACATTACCATAATGTAAAATCATTCAAGATAACGATATTAAAATTATTATAAACTCTAATTTTATTTAACCGATTATATGTTATCAATAATAAGAACCCATATGTATACATTAACTAATGTTGTGATTTTAAAAAAAGAATTCATTCTCATACATTTTTAATATCATTTTGTATTAGTGCATTAATTAATTATGTTATACCTCATGGATTACAAAACCATATATAAAAATTGTAATATTATGATAAACAATTATTTTTCCCATTATATATATATATATTAAATGAAACATGATTTACTTCCATGCATATCTTTATGGCTTTCAACATGACCTCTCTCATTCCCATAAACATTCCTAAAAGTTTTGATCAATATTGTAAAATTTAGGGTGAGCATTAAAAGCTATGTTTGTGTGATAAAAATAAGTTTTTTTTAGTTTAATGAATCATATTACGAGCCCTTGAAACGTTTTTCCTTATCACAATTTTTGTTTATAGAAATGAAATAAATCATTTTAAAAGGAAATAAAATGAACATTTTTCTCAACATAATAATTTAAAACATATGGGAATATCTTCTTAATAATGTTCATTACAAGTTTAATCTTCATTCATATCATTATTAATAATTTAATATAGGATATTCTCAAATTCCATCATCATAGGACATAATGCATTGAATATTGTCACATACCCACATGTCGTTCGTTTATCTCAAAACCACACATCGATGGTTTATCATGGAACAACATATATATGGTTAATAATGTAGAGACCCGAAGCTTGATGTACATTGACATTACATTACATTTGCGGAATACTTAGTACATAACAAAAAACACACACACAAGGATCGTAATAGTTTAGTGTCTTTGGAAACTCGGAATATAATCCTCTAATCCTGGTGAAAGATCTTCAACATCTCTCATTAAAATATCTTCCTTTTTATTATACCTAAAACCTTTCTTTATATCCTGGGGAAAAGAAAACATAAAAAGTTGATCTCAAATGCTCAGTAAGGGTAAACAAAAGAAATATCAATCACATCATATATATAAGCACATAACTTTTGAAAATCTTAACCTGTAAAAGAGAGCATAATTTCCTAACATGGGATAAATCATGGCAGTGAAATGTAATCACAATAATCATAACATAAAACATGAAACTTTGTGGCATACACACATAATCATAGAGAATCATTTCTTGTTAGTCAAGACTATTTTCCAAGACTATCTTAGTGGACAAAGACCCTTTCTAAACCGAGTCACCCTCGTTTCAGTCCTGTTTCACTGAACCGGTATAACCTACCATTCTAGACATGTCTATCTCATGAGATATAAAATCTTTACCCAATGCATTGGAGGGAGATATAGGTCCCACCCATCTCATTATGATACCATTCTTATGTGTGCCACAAAATCATAAACCATACATCATAGCATAACCCATGTAATAAAAATGGTAATCTTAAACATCATGACATCATTAAACAATTCATATAAGATAAAGGAATTCATAAAAATAATTCCATCACAACATAATCAAATCAATATAATAATAGGGATAGAAATAGAACCCTTTATTATCTTAGATGGAAAATAATTTTGATAAAACAATTAAACTCCATTCTTGAGGAAAATATCCTTTCAACTTCAAAAACACTTTCCATTTCTTAACATGTCATAAAATTCTAACAAAAAGAAGTTGATTAAAAATAAACTTGAAAACTTTAAAAGTAAGCTTCTTGGAAATAATGTTTTTAAATTCCATTCATGCCGTCTAAGTTAAAAAAAACATTCTTCTCATACTTTTGTCGGAAAAGTCAAAAAGTACCTCGTACGAAAAACGACAAAAGATTCCTTTCATATCTTTTACTAAAATCTCACCGAAGGGTAAAATTGGATTTAAACAATTGTATATGGATGGAAATAATATTACATATTGAGGAAACATGGATGTGGATGATAAAATACACCCCAGTAAATGCCAAAGTATAAACAATCTCGGATAAAAATGAGATTGTGATTTTTCCCTTACCTTAGGTCCGACTTACTTTGTAAGTGTCCGAACCTCCTGTATAATGATTTAAATAATGTTATTGACTTATTCCAGAATCATACATATTTTTATGATATCATATATGGTCATATTCTTAGATTCTTAGTAGTAATATTTCATTGCTACTTGTTATTAGGGTGTTTATAACTTTTTGTTCTTATGCGTGTTTTGTCGAATAAATTCTTATTCTTTTCATTAGGTTACAGATACCTAATTTCCAGAATGGTATTAGTGTAATATATATCATATTAATTTATTCAATTCATTTATATAATCATTATGAAATGAAGATCATGTAGAACGAGTCGCATCACATCGTGGAGACGGTATTCCGTACGTACGCACGAGTGATGATATCATTCCTATGATCGTGGAATTGTATTGGAGTATATGTATACTATTTAAGAATCAATATAACTTTATAATAGTCATATATAGTCATTATTTACACCATTATACCCATCCAAGTAAGGTGGTGGTGGAAAATAGATTACACCACGGCGTGGAGACGGTATTCCGTACGTACGCACGCGTGGTGATTTCTTTTTCCGTAGGATGGATAGATGGTGAAATATGGTTGTTTCATACTTATAATAACATATCAGTATATGAGTGATAATGATGTTATTACTTCATAATGAAACAACTAAAGAAGAAGAAGTGGAAGAAGAAATAAAGATGAAATAATTGGTAACGGACATTACCTCTTCTTTGAAGTGCTTCTTTGAGACCTTCTTTTAGGGCACTAAAATTGGTCTTTTAGGAAGACCAGAACCTCTAGGATGTTTCTAGGGAAGTGTATAGGAGAATTTTTCAGGGGTGGGCCGATCTTGAAGGCTCAAAGTTGTGTGAGGAAGAGAGGGAGGAGGTGCCCTTTTATAAGGGAGGAGAGGGACTCCTTTGGAAAAACTAAACATATTATTTTATTATAAAGTCAAGTTCGGTTTTAAATAGCTCCAAATTGATTTATTTCGAGGCTAAGGTGGGGATGGGTCGAAATCCTCTCATAAAATAGAATTTAGACAAGTTTAGGTTCCTATTTTAACCGTATCATTTAGATTTAACATTATGTTAAATAGTTTTACTTTTACCGTGTCTTCTTGTGTTCTTACACTATAAGGTTAATAAACTTACTATAAGTAGTCAAAAGAACCCCAAGTTGTTTAATATTAATATATATAACCTTATATAAGTCATTTGGCCGAACCTTAGATTTTTAGGAAGAAACTAACAATTAATAATATAATATTTGTTTTAAAAACTATTTTATGTCAAATTTGACACTATTTAGTAATTGATTTTTGTGAAACTCATAACAGAATGATAAGTTCGAAAAAATTTAATGAAATAAATAATAACATGTCATATTAACCTATAAAATTAGTGTAATACTTAAAAAGTCTCAACTTATATTTATTTGTTTATTTATAACATCAATTATGTCAATATTTCATTAATAAGATAATTATTGCATCATCGTTGTGTCATAAATAAATTAAATTATTTATTGTCTAAAAATTAAAAATAAAATATACTTATGTAGGAAATCTTTTTATCTTTCTAATGAATATTTATAGTCGAATTTATCTTATGTATAACCCCATATTAAAAATGTTTTAGTAAATAAACATTGATTTTAACTCTTTTAACCCTTCTTTAAATAAATTAATAATAAATGTCCTAATCTAATCCAAGTGGGCCTAAATGGTCATATTTTATTCCTAAGTTTGTTTTCGGTCGAATTAAACTTGTCCAATAGAATTAGGACATGTGTTATGGTAATAATAATATCATTTCTACCCTTAATTACCCTATTTACTTTTAACCATGGTAAAAAAAAGTAAAAAGTTACTATTCACAAAAAATTATTTTCATCTCATTAAACCACATTTTAGTCCTTGATATTAACCGTGTCTCTCGGATTTTCGAAATTCCACTCACAGAAGTGGTAAAATTAGGTTTTATGAACAATTCAGTTTTTTTTAACTACCACTTAGTGGTTTCACTATTCATCAAAAAATTGAAAGTTTTCAGAAAAATACCAAAAATTAGGCCTAAGCTATATTTGATATTATGAACTCAAAAATGATGTATATTTTACCAAATTCAAAACATATCAGTTGCATTAACTAATTTAAAAATTAATTCCCCTCGTCAAAACAAATAGCATGTTTTTAAGAGATAATAACTATCAAAAGATTGAAACTTGATTATGACTGGTTTAAATGTGAAATTACATCCAATGACCAACATTGTATTAAATTGGAAAAATATATTCTAAATATACTTTAAAACCACTCAAATTAATAATTTATCACTATTAATTATTTCGATTAAAAAAGTTGTTTTTAATTATAATTTAGTAATTTTCACTATTCATCAGAATATGAAAGTTATCCGAAAAGTACCAAAATTTCACCTTAGGCTAAATTCGATACTCCGAATCCAAAAATGAATTCCATTTTGAAAAATAAAATTTACAAAATTTCAAAAAGTGGTTATTACTATTCATAATGGCTAGTTTTAATAATATTTTAATAGCATATCGATGTTTAGTGAAACTCGTTATTTCGTACTACACATGCTATCAAGGAAGGTCGCGATTGCGTGCAAGACAAGTCAAGGATGCGTGTTGTGCAAGATCCTTTTGGTGTAGTGTACAACACAAGACATTAATGAAATTAAAAAGAATATTTTATCATAAAATCTCGGGATGTTACATTCTACCCCCTTAAAATGAATTTCGCCCTCAAAATTCGTCGGGGTTATAAATGGTTTACTATTCGAAAGTTTCTTTGATAGAAACCCACATCGTAAAAAGGAAGACCAAAACATGGCTTTAAAAACTAAAGTATGAAATGTAACGATTACCCAAATAAACTAATCACTGGGTTTCCACATAGGTGAAAATATGGATATGGAAGAAAAATCTAACCATCATGTTATGATGGAGAGTGGTAGAGAAAATGGCTATGGAAAAGCCAACAATCACAAATCCATAAATTTGTGACGATCTAAGGTACCATCTGATTAATCAGATATAAGAGCACTAGGACAACATTTTTGGTTTTCAAGATCGTTTCCCTAAAGTTGAAGAATTTGAATTAGAATAAATACTTACTTTATTTTGGTACAATCTCACTGTTGTTCGTGTCTTGAACAATTTCCACTTCATATCTTAAATAAATGAAGTTGAATTTGTTATTCGTGAAGTGTTAGCAGATCATGTGATAGAATGACGGGTCATTCCATCTTTCTCAAACAAAAGGTTAGCAAAAGTTATTAAATATACACAAGTCATTCTATAGTGAGATTAATCATATATGATTCCTAAAATGGACTTATACTTCATATATCATACTTCTTAATATAATAAAACTAGTTTCTACTAACTAGGGACTTCCTGTAGGCCAGTGGTAGGCGATAAAGGCCAGTCGCACTTCGGTTGTGGGTTCGATTCCAACAGCCTTGTCCGACGCGATGGGTTGTCGCCCGTCCTGCAGGTTATCCTTTTTTTCGAAAACTATATTACTATAACATACCATCAATAATATCGAAAAAACTTCTATCCTTAAACAATAATAACTTATGTCCAACATAATCCATTCCAATCTTTAGGCTTATCCATAATACTGCAGTCCACTCTCATAATATAGTGAAAATGATTACCAGAGATTTAATACCATCATTGATCCCCATATATCATAAGATATGTCTTGTTGGTCACATTCTAAACACTCAAAGGCCTTAATCATGTATTCTCTTGAATACCCATTGAACCTTAGTGAAAACATGAATGCAGTTAAACGTTAACACTTTCCACATACCAAAATCCTCAAAATTATATATACTCAAACTATGATATCACTTAGTCCTTATATCAATCATGAGCTCATGAATACTGTTAAACATTTCATTTTCTCGTTTTCCCTTCATTATGCGCATATCATTCTTTTTCCAAAAATATCTCAATCACTTACCATGGTTACTGGTACCATAAAATTATTGAAAACCACAATAGACCAATACATAAATATTCCAATATTCCACGATACTATATACAACACTATTTTGGAATCCCATTACATAAACACTTAATCATTCCACCACATCGTTGTCATATTCAGCATCGCCAATAGTGATCGCATGTGACTTCCCTTTTTTCCTTTTCCTTAAGCGGGTTCTCATGTCGATCATCACTAACCCTTGGATTAGGGAATTTATTAGCATAATGCCCCATTTCCTTGCACTTGAAGCATTGAAGTGTTGGTGGTGCGTTCTCTGTAGTGTTTGCTTTATTCACATCATTATAAAACCTTTTTCCATTACTTCGACACTCAGCTGCTCGATGACCTTCTTTTCCACACTTAAAACATTTTCTAGTCCCTTTAAGACAATCTCCACTATGCTTCTTTCCACACTTTGAGCATAAGGAAACATTCATCTTCTTTTCACCATTATTCTGAGATTTCTCCTTGAACTCCATCTTTCGTTTCTGGTCAAAACCATGAGATGGATATATAACACCAACTTCCATTTCTACCTTGATAGCACAACGCACAATTTCTTCATAGCTACAGAAGTCTCTTATAGCTAATTCCCTTCGAAGACTTGGTTTTAAGCCACTGAAAATTCGATCAACTTTACTTTCAGGTTGGATGATAATGCCAGATGCATACATTGCAAGTCTTGTAAAATTTGCATCGTATATACCAACAGATTCATCATCCTTCTACTTCATCTCAAGAAACTCCTTTTCCATCTTTATTCGAAGAATACGAGGGAAGTACTTACTGAAAAACAAGTTCTTGAACTCGTCCCATTCCATGGACTCAATTTCATCTCTTGGCCTCGTATTCTTGATAAGATTCCACCATTGATCAGCTTCACCTTCCAAACGATATACTGCTAAGATGACTTTATCATGTTCAGAAAATTGAAGAACTGAAAATATATTTTCAGTGGTACTGATCCATTGTTCAGCAACAAGTGGATCGGAAGACCCACTAAAAGAAGGTGGACGTTGCCTCATGAAGGACTCAATAGAATATTGTTCCCTTCTCTGCTCATTTGGAAGTCCAGAATGATTCATAGCTTGTGTAAGTATAACAATAAGATTTTTCAATCCATCTCCCATAACATTTGTTTGTTCAGGAGGACAATCATTGAATTGTCCATTGCATTGATCAACACGGTTCCTTTGGGTTCCAGCCATCGTCTAAAACCCAAAAAGAATAGTGTGAGAGGAAAAAATCATGCTAGGGAAAACAACATTATAAAGGGGGATTATCCTCAATATCTAACTTCTTAGGTTAAATTCTATGATCGTTACCGTAGTTCTAGGACTGTATCTTATACGTATACTTATCCTTAGGGACATCCCTAGACATACCTTCGAAATATCTCTAGGGTTCTCACTAATGCTTTCACATCCTAGTTTCCAAAGGTTGACTAAACCTTTCCTCTGATACCAACTGTAGAGAACCGAAGCTTGACGTACATTGACATTACATTACATTTGCGGAATACTTAGTACATAAAAAAACACACACAAGGATCGTAATAGTTTAGTGCCTTAGGAAACTCGGAATATAATCCTCTAATCCTGGTGAAAGATCTTCAACATCTCCCATTAAAAGATCTTACTTTTTATTATACCTAAAACCTTTATTTATATCCTGGGGAAAAGAAAACATAAAAGGGTGAGCTCAAATTCTTAGTAAGGGTAAACAAAAGAAATATCAATCACATCATATACATAAGAACATAACTTTTGGAAATCTTAACCTGTAAAAGAGAGCATAATTTCATAACATGGGATAAATCATGGCAGTGAAATGTAATCACAATAATCATAACATAAAACATGAAACATTGTGGCATACACACATAATCATAGAGAATCATTTCTTGTTAGTCAAGACTCATTTCCAAGACTATCTTAGTGGACAAAGTCCCTTTCTGAACCGAGTCACCCTCGTTTCAGTCCTGTTTCACTGAACCGGTATAACCTACCGTTCCAGCCATGTCTATCTCATGAGATATAAAATCTTTACCCAATGCATTGGAGGTAGATATAGGTCCCACCCATCTCATTATGATACCATTATTATGTGTGCCACAAAATCATAAACCATACATCATAGCATAACCCATGTAATAAAAATGGGAATCTTAAACATCGTGACATCATTAAACAATTCATATAAGATAAAGGAATTCATAAAAATAATTCCATCACAACATAATCAAATCAATGTAATAATAGGGATAGAAATATAACCCTTTATTAGCTTAGATGGAAAATAATTTTGATAAAACAATTGAACTCCATTCTTGAGGAAAATATCCTTTAAAATTCAAAAACACTTTTCATTTCTTAACATGTCATAAAATTATAACTAAAAGAAGTTGATTAAAAATAAACTTGAAAACTTTTAAAAGAAGCTTCTTGGAAATAATGTTTTAAAATTCCATTCATGCCGTATAAGTTAAAAAAAACATTCTTCTCGTACTTTTGTCGGAAAAGTCAAAAAGTACCTCGTACGAAAAACGACAAAAGATTCCTTTCATATCTTTTACGAAAATCTCACCGAAGGGTAAAATTGGATTTAAAAAATTGTAGATGGATGGAAATAATATTACATATTGAGGAAACATGGATGTGGATGATAAAATACACCCCAGTAAATGCCAAAGTATAAACAATCTCGGATAAAAATGAGATTGTGATTTTTCCCTTACCTTAGGTCCGACTTGCTTTGTAAGTGTCTGAACCTCCTGTATAATGATTTAAATAATGTTATTGACTTATTCCAGAATCATACTTATTTTTATGATATCATATATGGTCATATTCTTAGCTTCTTAGTAGTAATATTTTATTGCTAATTTTTATTCGGGTGTTTATAACTTTTTGTTCTTATGCGTGTTTTGTCGAATAAATTCTTATTCTTTTATTTAGGTTATAGATACCTCATTTCCAGAATGGTATTAGTGTAATATATATCATATTCATTCATTCAATTCATTTATATAATCATTATGAAATGAAGATCATGTAGAATGAGTCGCATCACATCGTGGAGACGGCATTCCGTACGTACGCACGAGTGATGATATCGTTCCTATGATCGTGGAATTGTATTGGAGTATATGTATACTATTTCAGAATAAATATCACTTTATAATAGTCATATATATTCATTATTTACACCATTATACCCATCCAAGTAAGGTGGTTGTGGAAAATAGATTACACCACGGCGTGGAGACGGTATTCCGTACGTACGCACACGCGGTGATTTCTTTTTCCGTAGGATGGATAGATGGTGAAATAGGGTTGTTTCATACTTATAATAACATATCATTATATGAGTGATACTAATTTTATTACTACATAATGAAACAACTAAAGAATAAGAAGTGGAAGAATAAATAAAGATGAAAGAATCGGTAACGGACATTACCTCTTCTTTGAAGTGCTTCTTTGAGACCTTCTTTTAGGGAACTAAAATTGGTCTTTGAGGAAGAACAGAACCTCTAGGATGTTTCTAGGGAAGTGTATAGGAGAATTTTTCAGGGGTTTTCCGAGCTTGAAGGCTCAAAGTTGTGTGATGAAGAGATGGAGGAGGTGCCCTTTTATAAGGGAGGAGATGGGCTTATTTGGAAAAACCAAAAATATTATTTTATTATAAAGTCAAGTTCGGTTTTAAATAGCTCCAAATTGATTTATTTTGAGGCTAAGGTGGGGATGGGTCTAAATCCTCTCATCCAATAGAATTTAGACAAGTTTAGGTTCCTATTTTAACCTTATCATTTAGATTTAACATTAAGTTAAATAATTTTACTTTTACCGTCTCTTCTTGTGTTCTTACACTATAAGGTTAATAAACTTACTATAAGAAGCCAAAAGAACCCCAAGTTGTTTATTATTAATATATATATAACCTTATATAAGTCATTTGTCCGAACCTTAGATTTTTAGGAATAAAATAACAATTAATAATATAATATTTGTTTTAAAAACTATTTTATGTCAATTTTGACACTATTTAGTAATTGATTTTTGTGAAACTCATAACAGAATGATAAGTTCTAAAAAAGATAATTAAATCAATAATAACATGTCATATTAACCTATAAAATTAGTTGAATTCATAAAAATTTAAAATTATGTTTATTTGGGTATTTATAACATCAGTTATGTCAATATTTCATTAATAAGATAATTACTGCATCATCGTTGTGTCATAAATAAATTAAATTATTTAATGTCTAAAAAATAAAAATAAAATATAATTATGTATGAAAGCTTTTTATCTTTCTAATGAATATTTATAGTCGAATTTATCTTATGTATAACCCCATATTAAAAATGTTTTAGTAAATAAACTTTGATTTTAACTCTTTTAACCCTTCTTTAAATAAATTAATAATAAATGTCCTAATCTAATCCAAGTGGGACTAAATGGTCATATTGTATTCCTAAGTTTGTTTTTGGTCGAATTACACTTGTCCAATAGAATTAGTACATGTGTTAGAGTAATAATAATATCATTTCTACCCTTAATTACCCTATTTACTTTTAACCGTGGTAAAAAAAAGTAAAAAGTAACTATTCACCAAAAAATATTTTCATCTCATTGAACCACATTTTAGTCCTTGATATTAACCATGTCTCTCGGATTTTTGAAATTCTACTCATAGAAGCGGTAAAATTAAGTTTTATAAACAATTCAGTTTTTTTTAACTACCTCTTAGTGGTTTCACTATTCATCAAAAATTGAAAGTTTTCAGAAAAATACCAAAAATTTGGACTAAGCTATATTTGATATTATGAACTCAAAAATGATGTCTATTTTACCAATTTAAAAACATATCAGTTTCATTAACTAATTTAAAAATTAATTCCCGTCGTCAAAACAAATAGCGTGTTTTTAAGAGATAATAACTATCAAAAGATTGAAACTTGATTATGACTGGTTTAAATGTGAAATTATATCTAATGACCAACATTGTATTAAATTGTAAAAATATATTCTAAATATACTTTAAAACCACTAAAACTAATAATTTATCACTATTAATTATTTCGATTAAAAAGTTGTATTTAATTATAATTTAGTAATTTTCACTATTCATCAGAATATGAAAGTTATCCGAAAAGTACCAAAATTTCACCTTAGGCTAAATTCAATACTCCGAATCCAAAAATGAATTCCATTTTGAAAAATAAAATTTACAAAATTTCAAAAAGTGGTTATTACTATTCATAATGGCTAGTTTTAATAATATTTTAATAGCATATCGATGTTTAGTGAAACTCGTTATTTCGTACTACACACGCTATCGAGGAAGGTCGCGATTGCGTGCAAGAAAAGTCAAGGATGCGTGTTGTGCAAGATCCTTTTGGTGTAGCATACAACACAAGACATTAATGAAATTAAAAAGAATATTTTATCATAAAATCTCGGGGTGTTACGAATAATGTTACCTTGTGTCTATGGTTTATAATTAAACCACTCATCCATTGTTTATAATAGAACCAAATATATTCATATAAAACAACCATAAACCATATCATAATCCAATATCATGAAAGAATGAATTTTAATCATAAACCTAATTAAAAAATCTTTTAACCCCATTTTTAATACTGTTGGAAATATCAAAATAACCACTTCATAGGAAACTGAATTTCCAATAACATAATACTATGAAAATGGGAAAGAGAGTTTTTAATTAAAAATTAACACTGGTAAAATAATGCAAACTTTTAATAACAGAAATAGTGGTGGGATGATTGTTTTTCATCATACATGTTAAAATATAACATTACTTTTGACTTTTGTAATGAAATCCAAACATTTCATAAAAATATTCCATCTTATGTTTGAAACAAAATTAATGAAACACAAAAATATCATATTTAGAAAACTGGTATTCAAAAAATTAAATTCATAAATTCATTTTTAATACATGGATATTGAATATAATGATAGATTTGAAGAAAAAAATTAAAGGTATATTTTTTAACAATGGCCCCTTACTTATTTGGAAACCTTTGAATAAGAAGACTAATGAAAGAATAAAAATAAAATAACATTAAATATCATTGGAATATAGAATTCATGATATTATGAATTAAATGGGAAATATGTACACCTCATGAAATTATATAGGGGCATAACATCAGAATATGATACAATGAATATAAATTTAGGTGAAGGACCTTACCTTGTTATCGATACATCACATATGTTATTTTTATTATTGGATAGTAAGGTTATGCAAATTATTTAAATATTTAAATAATTATGTTCATTATTCCTTTAATTTTTCTTAAAAAAATTTAAATACAATTACCTAATTAATTACGTTTTGTCTATTTTTTCAAATATATTTTCCTTATATGTCAAATATTAATATTCTATAATGATTATGGTCAAAGTGGATATTATTTAAATATAATAATAATAATAATAATAATGAAATTACTAGTATATTTATTCATAAATTATAATTTCTAAATCAATTCATGGATGATGGTTATGAAAATTGAACATTATTACGACCGTGGAGATGGTAGGTCATATGTTTGCAAGAGTATCTTATCCATTATTCAATGATCATTTTTAGAAAAGGCATATAATATTTTATATTAATTTTCAAATGTAATATCATAAATACTATATAATTTATATATATATATATAATCCCTATGAGTTTGTTTTGAAAATAGAGTCATATCAATTCGTTATGGCGGTAGTCCACCCATATTTTGAAACATTATTATAATTTTTTAGTGTAATATTGGAAATAATATTTTATTTTTATGGAATGAAAAATATTTCATTAGTGTAATAATTATTTTTATTTATATAACATATATTAATTATATAAATCTTTATTACAATCCATTTTATGTGTTAGTGTAAAATAACTCATATTGCATCACAAGGCGGTAGTCTACCATAAGCACGAGTGATGTTATCATACCCTTGTCAAATCAAATATGAGAAGTTATATGTCATATAATAACTAAAAAAGTATAAATTTGTTAAATATAACCAATATATAGTTTAAATACATAATTATAACAATATGATTGTGGTCATTTTAGATAATGAATAACATCAGTTCATGATGTTTTATTCAGTCATAAACATGAATAATGATTTTGTGTCCCATTTAAAAGAATAGGGGATTAAAATATGTTAGTCAATAAAAAATCTTAGTATATAGGGTATATATTTTTAATATTACTCTAATAATATTTGAAGGATGTGGGAGGAGAAAAAAAATTAAATCAATATGGTTAAACATGACACCTCTTTCTCTGGAAACCTCATTATGTATGCACTGAATACTTCTTAGGATGTCGTTATTGTCAAAATACAGTATCTATGTTGTATTGAGATAATTATAGAAGATATATTGGTAGGTATATGATGATACATAGGTTTTCAATGATGTTATTGGGAGAGGATAGGGGATGCTATTTTATAAGTGAGGTTACTAGAACAAATGTAATTTTTGAATGGAAAACAGTGTACCCACAATTTTCAATTGAAACAAGAATCCAAAATGGCCTGTTATTAAATAATTTATATTATAATATCTAAATGTATCCATAAAAAATATTTTTGACATGTTTTTAGGTCATGGTAACACTTAGCTTTTAGTTTACCCTTGGTAAACCTATTTTCAAATAAACTATGATAATTGATTTTTACTATTTTAATTATTCATTATTGTCAAAAATTAAGTTGGCATTATTAGATAATATAAATGTTAAAGATTTAAAATATTGTCTATATTTTTAAATATTAAATTCACATAAGTGGGGAAATTTTATCTAAAATTAAACATAAAAACACGACAAAAAAGGAGTGTATTCAAGAAGTGTACTTTTCAGGAAAAAGATTATTTTTTATTAAATATATTAATAATAATCATCATTGCACGAATATAAATAAATATTTATTTATAAATATTATATATATTTAATTTTTTATATTTCAAATTAGGGACAATTTTTTTTATTAAAATTATGAATGATTATAAATATTTCAATAAGATTTAAATCCCACAATTTTAAATATATGAATAAACTTACAATAAAATACAATATTAATATTATTAAACCATAATTAGGAATATTAAATATAAATAAAGTAAATTAAGATAATTGAAATTATATTAAGAATGTAATAATACTTCAAAATTAGTTATTTTGTTGATAATAATTTATTCTTTTTCAAAAATAAATATTAATCACTAATAACAAAAAAATCCATATTTTTTGTAAATTTATAAAATTTCACCATAAGATAAATTTTATATGAAAAAAATAATAAATTAATTTCTTATAATTTAAATTATAAAATTATGAAATTATTATTTCAATAAAAACCATATAATAAAATTGTTTTGTTAATGCATATTTTGAGGTAAATGATACATACCATTTTTATAATTAGTATAACTATATAATTTATGAAAATTATTTATTCTATAATTACCAATGTAGTTACATTATTACTCTAAATTTACCAATATTACTAATTAAATGGTAATAATTATTTAATATGGTTATAAGTTATACTGTACAGAAATAAAAAGAGCTTATTTAACAAATATAGACCTCTATATTTGAAATATAGAATCTATTTTTTGGATTCAAAACATATATGGGGTTGAATTGATTTATATATTAAATAAAATATTCATGAATCCTAATAATTTTTTATAAAAATTCCTTTTATATATAAATATAAATTTATTCCAAGCATATGTATAATTTTCAATCAAATGTCTATTAGATGAATATGTTTAATGAAAATATAAGTTATTAAATTTTAAAAATAATCCAAAATATTTTTTTAACAATTATAAATACATTAATAAAAATAATAAATTATATAAAAATAATAAATTTTCAGTATTTATAGTAAGATCTAGATTTTCAAAAATATTGTAGAATTTCACTCTATGATAATTATAAATATAATATTTAATAATTTAAATCCTTTTGATAAAATACTATTTAAAAATATTTTATTAATTCATTATATAATCCACCTAAAAATAAAAAATATATCATTTGAAGACAATGTTTTTTGGAATCATAAATTGAAGTATAAAAATATATCAGTTGTTTTATAATATTTTTAGAATATTTTTATTATTTAGACACTTTATATATAATTATTAATTTATTTAATATTAATTGCACCTTAAAATTTTTATTTATAGGTTAAAATGGTATTATTTAAATAATAACATTTTACTGTTTATTTATAATCACTGATTCAAAAATTATACCATATCAAACATATATTTATTTTTAAAATCAATATATGTTTACTATGTAACAAGTTTAAAATAATTCTTTGATAATAATTCCATCACTATAATATAAAACAATTGTGGATACTTTTACTAAATATCTAATATAGGAACCCATATTTATTTTGAATTTATGATTCCTCTATAGAACATTATCCAACTGTGTATACTTATTCCAATATACCATATCATTATGATATATGATATCTGGTCACATCCAGATTTTCGATTCCATATTTGGTTTCAAATACTCATTTGGTTCTCGGCTTTCCCTTTTTTTTGGGTGTTCCGGGTATAAAATTTTGGTTCATGGTGTGTTACTGATTGACAACATTGGTATTAGTGTATTGTATGGTAATTGGAATTATTATTTTTCAAATGTATGGTATGAGGTTGTGTTATTTTGGAGTTGCCTTAGGGACACTTTTAGTTACACCACCTGTGGGGTACGTTTGTGAGGTGCTTTGCGACCATGGGTTGGATGAGATTTGGAGTGAAAAGTATAGTTTCATTTGGGATATTTCTACCCTGTCTATGACCTATCTTTCCCCCTTGTTTCCTACATGGACCCCCCCATAAAATTGGAGAAAATTGACATGGTTTTGGGGGGCCAGAACATGACACGCAGTTTGGTCGAACAGTTTCAGATTGTGCAGGAAAACCGTGCAGGTGAATCCAAGTCATTAAAAATACATTTGAAATTTTTTTCCTTCTCAAAATTAATTCTAATCAACTCAATTCATCCAAACATTAACACCAGCAACCAAGATATACCTCCAAGCTCCCTCATGATCCCAAGTAACCCATCTTTCATGTGGTTTTTGGTGTGGAAATTATATGATTAATAAAATTAAGTGTTCTTTTCTTCATTTCCTTCTTTATCCTTAGAGTTTTTCCCTATGTTTTGATGTTCTAAAATTTTCATATGTTAGTGTTATAACCTAGGGTTTTATTTGGTATTTTTTGGTCAAATATTGTAGTCTATGGATGGATTTCTCTTTCTTATGGTACGACGATGGTGCGCTTGATGTTTTGCAGAATGATTTTAGGGTTTTGACTCAAATGGTAGGCGGTTTATTGTACAATAAATTAACGATTAGTTAGCTTTTTTATTTTCCAATTTTCATGTTTCTCGTATGATTTTTATCGTGTGAACGCTGTTCTCAATAGATTTTCTTAAGAATTTAATTTTTAGAGTTTCATTTTAGCTTAATATTGGGTGTTTTTCTTGTGTGAATCTTGGGTAAATATTTTAGTGTATTTTATATCTTATTAAATTGATTTATTAGTGTTTAAAGTGGTTTTTAATTCTTTTTTATTAATTCATTAGTTTCTCATGGGCCTTAAAAGGGGTTTATTTGAATGGGTTTAATATGTGAAACTATGATGTAATTTATGAAATTAATTTATGAAAACATTTGATTTTCATGTGGCCCGTTTGTGGTATTAGTTAACATATTTTTATAACACATGGGGGTAGTTTAATAAATTTTCTCAGTGATTCCAATTCTGTTTTGTATTGGTATTGGTATGATTTTGGCCATGAATGTGTGTATTGAAATAGTTTTTGTGTGAAAAGCATGGTTATACCTCTTAGGTTGGTTTTATGAAAATTCAAAATGATTATTTAGTTAAACAAAGTTGTAAAATGGTGTAAATGTACTATTTTGGTGGTTTTATTCAATTAATATGGGGTTTTTAATTTTAAAGTGGTGATTTAAGATGTCAAAATTTGTTAACTATTTTTTAATGTTCTGATATCTTTTATTAAAGTGTGATATTGGTGCGAAAAAATTTTGTGGGAACTTTCGTGTGAGTTTGATGATAGAATGATTTTGATGGTAAAATGGGGAATTATGTGGAATATGTTTTTGGGATGTTATGTGATGTGTATCACCTATTAAATTTTCTATTAAAGTGTTTAATGTATTTTTTTAATGATTAAGTGATGTAAAAAATATTGTGGGCTATTTTGGTGTGAGTGTGATTTCAAAATCAATTTAAAGGAAAAGGGGGGATTATGTGACTTATATGAAATATATGTAGTATTATTTTTGAATGTGGGAGGTGGATGTTTTATATTCCTGAGAAAATTATATTTCATTGCATGTTGAACATTCTTGACCAAAATTGGGAAGCCCGATTATCTAGGTGGGTGGACGTCTACTAGTATGCTAGTGATCCCATGGGTATTGGCCTCAGTTTCAAGTAGAAACATTGACTCTTACTATAATAAATAAACTATTATTATGATATTTATTGGGGACCAACAGGTTATGGGTTTGATTCCTACTAGAGGATCATGCCTGAGAATAGATATTTTCCTAGTTACATTCTCAGATATACGAGGTACCTAGGACCCCCACCGAGTTAGTTCCTAGGGGTTGTATTCTATTTATTGTTCTCATTAAATCATTTGTGGTTACTATCAACATATGTTATTATTGGATGGAAAATTTTAGTAGCATTGTAATTTATTTTAAAACTATTGATTCTTTAAATTATCCCACTTGAAAACTATTTTTTTATTTTCATCATTTAGAAAATATAACTAGATATTCATTATTATTTAATCATGCATGCTTTTAGTCTTTAAAATTTTATCACACGGAATATATTAGTGGTTGTATCCTACTAGGATTTTTACCACAGCCTTTATACACCTTTGGATGTAAGGATACATGGTTATTTTTGTCCCTAATTTGGGTATAGTTTTTAGTTCTAGTGGTATGGGTTTCTAATGATCCTTGTTCGTGCATTATTTTGTAGATGGCTTGAGGGAGATTCCACATTGCCTCGAGGTGGTTCTTGGCTATCCATTTTTAGTTTATTAGCTTTGTAAAGGTATTTTTGAAATGTTTAATATTTTGTAGTTCAATTATGATATTTTTTTAATGATGATTGTGTTTTAAAAATATAGATTCGTATTTTTTGATTTTTTGGTTGTTTTATGATTGTAAACTCTAGTAAATAATTTCCAATATTCAGTTTAGGTTACCCGGGCACTTGTTCCAACCTATGGGGATTGGAAATACCCTTAGGGCCTTATTGTGGGTCGGGTATGGTGCATGTTTTGATGGTGACCCGATTTGGTTTTGACACAATGGAATCAAAGGGGTTCATGTTAACTCTTTGGTTCATGTTACCTGTGGGACATTAGGGATAGTATGAAGTTGGGATTATCGAGCATTGACATTCTTGTTATGGTTAGTTTTCCTAATCACCACACCTCATGAAGTGATTCAAGTCGCTAGTGGATTTAGGGACTTATCTAATTCCTTTTGTTTTCTTGGTTTTATGATGATTAGGGGAAATTAAATATGATTTTAGTTAATTTACTGACTGAGCTCATAGGGCCTGGCAAGCCAAGTGGAGCTAGGGATATTTCCCTTGAACACTATTTTTGATTGTAATGTTATTGGCTTCTGGGTACCAACAATATGTACATGTCACCCACTGAATCTAGTTTCCCATCGCATTGTCTTGTGTCCTTTAGTTTGTAAATATGTGAAATTTTGATTTAATGGTAAAACAACATGTTTTTAAGAAGCGTAATGTTTTTGTGAAATCATTTTTAAATAAATAGGGATTAGTTTTATTTGTAAAATAGTAGAAAATAATTTTTAGAATTTTCTTGAAATGAAAAATGGTGTGTCAACACCTATTAGTTAAGAAGGAACTATGTTAATGTTGGTTTTGAAAAAGTGTTTTGAATAAATATTTCTAAACTAATGAAAGGTTTTTTAATGGTATGATATGTATTTAATTTTATTTGAATAGATTTAATGTGAGTTTTTATTTGAATTATTGTGTATTTTTTAAATGTTTTTAGGTTGTAAATTGGATTTGATTTTGTGGTTAGCAGTCTTGAGAAGAAAAAAAGAAGTATCAGTTTACTATTTGGTTTGGAAAAGTGGGATGAATTTTTGTTTTAACCATTTTTATTTACATTAGTGACCACATAAATGGGGTTATATGATATGATTGATGGTTAATGGATTGACTGGATGGGTGCTGGTATAGATATGAAGAGGGTTCCTAGTCTATCCTAGAAACTTGCATGTATGATGCCCATGGGGTACCATTGGTGGATACCCTAACCACTAAACTGTTTGTTTTAAAAGAGATGATTTTGATGGAAAAATTATTTCTTCATGACTGGCCGTGTATTTGGTGTATTATGTGTTTCTGAAAATGGTGTAGTCGTGGGATTCTTTGAGTCCATGAACCTCTCTTGTTTGAACTGTGTCTTGGGCTTGTGTTTGGTTGTTAAGATGGGTTGAAGAGATGGATAGAGGCATATTTAGAGAGAAGTTCAGGAATCATTTACGGGGGTTCCCCACATGCTTTAAGATTAGTTTTGTGGCATGTTTTGACTGAGGTATCATCTTCGTTAGGTTCTTTGGTTCACTCTTTTGGTAAGGTACACCCCCACTAAGAGTTAGTTCACAACTGAAGTGTAACCTGAATTGTTTTTACATTGGAAAATCATCTTTATAATTGATATAAGAAATATATTTCTCATGCATTGATGATTCAGTTTTCCCATTTCCATTCATTGACTTGTGGATCCTCTTGTAGAAGAATAGTTCTCGTGGAAGGTTGACTTAAACCTTAGTACCATATGTTACCCGATTCATCTATGGTGGGTGTGGTCTTGGGTTGTTAGTGTGGATGAGTGTCTTCATGGTGTGAAATAGGGCCTTTGGGTCCTTCTTAGTCACTATGGAGTAGGAGTTCACCTTTAACATCAAGTGTGGAAATTCTGTTCACGAATGGAAGTTATTTCCACTTTATAGGATTCATTGATGTTTAGAGATGTAGTATAAGTCCCCACTTCTTGTATTGTTTCAATTAGTTGCAATGTTCATGTTATGTGACACATTGTGAGGTTGGGTGTTCATTTAACAATAATGGTGAAGGTCATACAGTGCATTGAGAGTCTTTCTTTTATTTGAAGAATGTCTCCCTTGGAAAAACATCAAAATCCTCTGTTTTAGAGGAAGTTGTTTATATGTGTCCTTTCCTTAGGTTGTTCCTCACCTGATGAAAAAACGTGTGATGTGTATGAATTTTATAATCCATTTTTTAGTGAGATATTAGGTTAGGGTAAGGTGAGTTGGGAATGTGTTATTTTTTTGGTAAACATACCGGGGATTATGTTGAAATTGTTTGTATCACTGGAAGAAGAAGTTATGCTCAAAAGTATCCAAATCCTATCTGAAAAGCTGATGATAATTTAATCATTTGAGATCCATCCATAGCTTCTAGAGTGAAGGTGGTGCATTGTCAGGGCAAATCCTAGAGTTGTTTAAACCCTTGAACAATGTACTATCCTCAGTATGAAATATAGGAAGAACTTAATACTCTGGAGTCTTCATCATTCTTTTTCTATTGCTGCACGGTGGAAAGAGGTGGAGGGACTCATGCCCATGTTATCACCCAATTTCACTATTTTCCCCTTTTATTTCTATTGAGTTTATAGAGTATGTTGTGAATTTGTATAGAAATGTTGAGTGTATGGTTTTCACATTGATATTAGTAACCATGCCCCTAAATACCATGAAGGTAGAATGATCCACATGGTTAGCGCATGGTTTCCCAAACTATACAGATTGACCGTACATCCGTCCCAACTCATTAAATTTGGGTTCCATTTATATCATCCCATTCTGATTGGTTTAGAATTTTTGTTGTTATGGTGGGGATATCCACTATGATTCTCATGTGTGATCGTTTGTAAATTTTAAATGGAAGTCTACCCCTTTTACCAGGGAGTCTGTTCGGGCCTCCATGTTGGTGTCCTGATCCCATCTCAGGAATAATTTGAGTTGCCTATTATGGTGGGGAGCCCATTGTTTCTCCACATTACTAGTAAATCAGATTATTCCTTGATGTTTTATTGGATGTAGGTAGTCCTATTAAATTTTATCTAAATACCTAAATCTTCTTTGGGAAATCATTGGGATTTGGGAACACCCAACAGTCCGGTTAAATTATGTTAAGAGTAACCTTGTTAGTTATGGTTGTTTGTTTGGGTAAATTATTAGAATCATGGTCAGATATTGTTTGAGGAGTTTTCTTTTGGGATAAAGGATGTATTTCCTTGTTCATTTTAGGAATTTGGTGTCTGTTTTGTTTTGTGAGAGTATTCCTTCCTTAATTGACCACATGATGTGTTTTGGCCTTGAAGGTGAAACATGGAAAAGGAGTAGATCTTTGTTTCTCAATGGGGTTTTGTTTTGGATTAATCCTTGCTGTGGATTTTTGAGGGTGGAACACTTTATGATGGGGAGAATTGTCACACTCATATTTTTGATTCCATGCTTTGTTTCAAATCCTCCTTTGGTTCTTGGACTTCTATGGGTTTTCAGGTGTTCCAGGTTTAATATTATGGTTAATGTTGTGTTACTGATCTATTACCTTGGTCTTGGGAGTATTGTATTGTAATCAGTATTCTCTTTTTTCAATGTGATGGTATGAGGTTTTTTTATTTTGGGGTTGTCTTATTTACACTCCTAGTTACACCACTTGTGGGGTATGTTAGTGATCTGGTTTGAACCCATGAGTTGTATGAATTTTTGGGTGAAAAGGATGGTTTCATTTTTTGATTTTTCTCCATTTTCCTTGGCCTATATTTCCCCATTGGAGCTCCATGAAATTAGAGAGGAATTACATGGTTTTGGTTCGCCAGAACATGCCACATAGTTTGGCCACACTGTTCAAAACTGTTCAAGTATATCCATGTAATTAAAAATACTTTTTAAATTCCATTACTTCCCTCCCAGAAATAAGTCTAATCTAATCCATCCATCCCCCATTTAAAACCATCAGCCATTGGAGGACTCCTATCTCCATTATTCTCCCATGTGACCCATCTTTGGGGGTGTTTTGGTGTAGAAACTCTATGATTTATACAATTAAGTGTTCCTATTTTCATTTCCTTCATTCTCTTTAGGGTTTCTTCCACTTTTGTGAAGTTATAAAATTTCAAAAAGTTAGGTATCGATTTTATGGTATGATTTGGTGTTTTGTAGGAAAATGTTGTGGTCTAGGGAAAGATTTATTTCCCTTGTGGTGTAGAGAGGATGCAATTGATGTTTCACACAATAATTTTGAGGGTTTCGACTCCAATGGTTGGTGGTTCCATGTGTAAAATATTATTGATGAGATATCTTTCTTGATTTACTAATTTCCATGTCCCTCATATGCTGTTTATGGTGTGAAAACAATGTTAGATGGATTTTTAAATGAGTTTAATTTTAATGGTTCATTTTATTTTGAAATTGGTTTCTTTTCATGTTTGACTATTTGGTTAATATTTGGGTGTATTTTATAACATATAAAATTGATTTATTAATGTTGAGAGGGGATGTAAATTATATTTTTTAATGAATTAGTGTCATGTGGGCCAGGTGTAACATCCCAAGTAAGTAATGAATAATAAATATTTTCATTTATTTCTATTAATGAATTAGATTGTGTTTTAGAGGCTTAAAATGAAAATAAATCCAATCTTAAGCATGGAATACACTAATGTTTTTTAAAAGATTGTTTTACTGCCTTTTGATGGAAAACCATTTTTAAATATATCTTTTGAAAATTTTATAAGCTATGTTTGTCAAAATAAACTTATTATTTATGATTGGGACATCAAAATTTACTTTGTGTGAATTTTTGGTATTTTTCTAACAATGTTCATTTTTTAATGAATAGTGAAAAATACTGCATTTTACATCAAAACTGCTTTTTAATCTAATTTATTTATATGATTAGATTATCTTTTTAATTGGTTTTAAATTTAAATTAGAATATATTTTTACCATTTATTCCAATGGTGGTCATTAGGATTAATTTCACTTTGGAATTGGGCATAAACTAATGCCAAACTTTTCATAGATATTGTTTCAAAAAAACCCGCTATTTGTTTTGACAATGAGAATTATTTTTAAATCAATTATTGCAATTTCTCTGTTTGGAATTTGGTAAAATGGATTACATATTTTTAATTAGAAGGTCCAAATTATGTAATCAAGACTCTTTTGTTTTTGGACATTATGAATAGTAACGACGGTAATTATCTTTAATTATCTTGATTAATGAGTAATCGGGTAGGTAAGGATAATAAAATAATATCATAATATTGAAAAATGACACCAAAATGTGTCTTAATTATACTGGTTGTCTCATGGCCGACCATGGGATGTCTTGTGCCAAACTTGGGGACCCCATGGAATCAATTTTGTGGAAAGTGACTTGTTATCTTTTTATTTTTTTAAAGAAAGTAAATACAACAGGAATGTATCACCTTATTATAACATTTTTAATTTTGTCTACATAGATGATATTTTAGACTATAAATATTCATTGGAAATCTAAAAATATTTCCTACATCATAGTATTTTTTTCATAATTTTTAGACTTTAAATAAATTAAATTATTTATGACATCATGATGATGGAGCGATTACCTCATTAATAAATGATTTAAATAAAATGAAATGATAATGTAAAATATATGACCTAAACATGTCCAAAACCTATTGGATGGGTGGATTTAGAACCCTTATCACCTTACCCTAGAATTATATAAATGTGGGACCTTTTGAATCCGAAAATCATTTTCAAATAAAGTAACATTTCTTTACTTTCCAAGAGTGCCCCTCCTCTCCTCTTATAAAAGGCCCCCACCTCTACCTCCTTAACCACACTCCCAAAGACTTTGGCTCGGCCAAAACCTGCCCATTTTGTCTCTACACATCCCTCTATTACTCCTTGAAGCCTCACTTTGGGAAGAAGTCTTCCCAAATAAGCCTTTGAGCTCCAACCAAAGGGAGTTACCCGATTTTAAGGTAATGTCTTCACTTGAGTCCTTTTGTTTTATTTTGCTTCTCCAACCCCCTAAACTCTTTTTATTCATTTCTTTTGTAACAAATCCAGAATCTTAAATATACTAGGATATTGTTATAAGAATGATTCGAGCTACACTTACACACACCTACATCTAATGGTTAAAGGACATATTGTTTCCGTGGATGGTGAATTTATGCCTCCCGAAACGATGATTGTTCAACATTATTTTAACACCTTCAAAGGTGGCCATTAAGATGTAACTATATTTATATATGATATATAATATGTTTATGTTTTCCTTATGCTTCTGTATTTTTCATTTTGGGCATACCTTTATGGTTTCCATTATGGGAAAATGCGATATCTTCATTTAAGGAAGTGCGGACTATCGCCCCCTCAAAGTGATTTGATTCGTTAAATACCATTTGTGGGACGTATAAAGGATGAAAATATGATATTATATATGATATTATACTGGAATTATAATATAACTTTATATAATTATGATTCCATTCTATAAAATATGAAATAGAAATGAAAGTAGCGTTCATGCGTACGTAAGGCTTACTGTGTCCATGAACGGTGCATTTCATTTCTTACCTCTAAATGATTATGTAATATTATAAATGCATGTATATACTGGATATATATGATATATACATCATGATTATAATTCTGTATATAATGGATACATGAACAACTTGTAATTATAAAGGGTTTATTTTTGACTCAAGTACCAATGACCGTTAAAAAGACCGTTATTAACTTAAATAATTACATAGTGTTCGTGACATGGAAATAAGTGATATAAAAGGAATAATGAACTTGAAAAAGGTTATTAAGAAAGTAGAAATTAACTCAAGTTTTTTATTTGGGACATTAAAGAACGATCGAGTCAAGTCGGACCCGAGGTATGGGACTTCGTCTCAATCTCCATTCATTGAGGCATATTTTGTTTTGTACACAACCTTCTTTTATATGGTGTATAAAACCCTTTTACTTTTACGTTTATTCAAAAGGAATATTTTTTATATGAAGCGTTTACTAAATGACAAAAGGGAATGTTTTTGTCGTACGTATGTGGCGACAATGACTTCTCCGCCGCTGTGACCATTATTCGAGTTTCGGCTTCCTCTACAAGCCATACCTTTTTTTAAAAGAAAAATAAATACCATGTTTTACTTTTCTTTTGTTTTGGTATTGAAAATGGTTTTCATAATGTTTTTATATCAATGTGTTTTATTGATATCTTGTGATTGAAAGGTGGAAATGTTATGTTTCCTTTATGCATGTTTTATGTGATACGATTATGTTGAGGTTCTTGGGCATTATTATGAAGACGGGTGGTTCCGTGATAAACTAAGGGAGGGTGAGCCTGATATAGCTCTCCAATGCATTGGGTAATGCGAAGGAGTGAAACGTTAAGGTTTCTCTGAAGAGATTTAGGGAATATACTGTGATGGGTATTCTAAACCTAACCAAGAGGGTTACTCCCTACATAAGAATGTTATGAATGCCTCAAGTTACCTTTATGTCTTATGATTTCTATGATTTTTTCATGATTTGATGAGGTATGTTAAAGTGCTTATGTTTTATGGGTAAAGTATGATTTCATTCTTTTGTATATATGTACCCATGTTTCCTTTCCATATTTTTATATCCCTTACTGAGCTTTTTATGCTCATCCCGTGTTTTTTGAAATGTTTTTCACAGGTCAAGGGAAAGGTACATGATATGATGATAGTGTCAAGGAAGTGTCAAGAAAGAATCCATGTTTTATTTTAAATATGTTTCCATTGATGGGAAAGAAGAATACTATCTTTATATAACCAATTTGTTTATATGTGGAATGTAAAACAAGTTTTATGATCTAATTCTCTAAAACTCTAAACCCGAAAATATCCTCATTGTGTAATCTTATAATAACTCAAGATTAAGTAAGGTTTAAGGATGGGGCCTTATAGTTGGTATCAGAGGTCGGTTTAGATAACTTTAGGAGTTAGAATTTTATTAAATGATTATCCAAAAATATTTTTTTTTATGGTCAAATTGATGTGATATAGTATTTGAAGATTACCATGTTTCTTCATTTAAGATATGTTTGTTCAGAATGTTTTTCCGTAGAGGAAACAGGGAAGCAGTGCTAGGAAGGCATGCAGAAGGAAATAACTTTCCGAATCAGCATCCTTAGATGGTTGGAATTGGAACTGAACAGTTTGTTGTAGTAATGGCGTAGTTGACTCAAGCGATAAATGGCGGTGGTATCCATACACGAGATCAGCCATATCAACCGCAGAGGAACATGTCAGTGGTGGAACATTTCATGAGGCAACATCCCCAATCATTCAGAGGATCATCTGACCTTGTGCTAGCTGAAGGGTGGATTAAAGAACTGGAGAAAATTTTCGATGTCATGGGGTGTTCAGACTATCAAAAGGTTAGTCTTTCTATTTACCGTTTGGAGGGTGAAGCAGATCAATGGTGGTCGATGGTTAAAAATATCAGGGATGCTGATGAGATTGAAGCTCTCGACTGGGATGAATTCAATGGTATGTTTCTTGAAAAGTATTTTCCTAAGGATGTTCGGCTTAGGATGGAAAAACAATTCTTGGAATTGAGGAAAGAGGAAGACTCAGTGGCTACCTATGAAGAATGGTTCACTTGATTGGCAAGGTATGCTCCAAATTTTATCTGAGACCTTGATAGTAAAATCAATCATTTTTACTCAGGATTAAAGCCAAAATATTGAAGGGCATTAGATTCTCGTGAGTTTAAAAGTTATGAAAAGCTTGTTCTATGTGGTGAGAAGGTGGAAATGGAGTTTGTCGATGATCAAGTGTTCTATAAGAACCAGCAGAACAAGAGACCAAGGTGGTAGGAGAAAGGGAATAATTCTTCAAAAAAGTCTGATGGTAAGAAATCTATGTTTCCAGTTTGTGATAAATGTGGCAAAAGGCATGCTGGGGAATGTCTTCTGAATTCTGGAAAGTTCTACTGATGTGGTAATATGGGACATAAGGCTCGTGATTGCACTGAAAAAGATCAAGGTGAAGGTAAGACCAAATTTGATTTACAGTTAGTGAAATTTTTTAAGTGCAATGAGATGGGTCACTATGCAAATGAGTGTCCGACAAAGAGCTTTAGTGATGGGAAGCAGTTAGACTACATGCATAAAGGGGTGGTGAAATCCTTTGCAACTACTTCAGCAGATGTCGGTCCATCAAATGAAGTTGTATCAGGTACTTTGTTTGTTTTTTCAGATTATGCCAGTGTGTTGTTTGATTCGGGGTCTACACATTCTTTCATCTCTGAAAAAATTTCTAGTAAAATGGGAATACCATCTCAATAAATGACTCCTGAAATTTTTGTAAAAACACCTGGGGGAAATGTTGAGGCAAAAAGAATTTATAAGAATCTTCCTATCCTTATCTGTGGAAAGAACCTACTTGAAAACCTTATTGTTCTACCTCTAGTAGAGTTTGATGTTATCCTGGGTATGGATTGGCTCTCTATTTACCATGCTAAGATTTACTATAGAGCTAAAGAAGTTTCTTTTCAGAAAGACTTTCAGTTTGTGTACAAGAATGAACCCTTACTGTTGATAACTTATCAAGAGGCCAAGAAACTTGTAAAAGATGGAAATGAATGTTACCATGCACACATCGTTGAAAATAAAGGAACTGTTCAGATTAATGATGTGATAGTGGTAAATGAGTATCCTGATGTTTTTCCTGATGAGTTGCCTGGAATAATACCAGATCGGGAAGTTGAGTTTACTGTTGACTTAGTTCCTGATGCTAAGCCAATTTCAAAACACCCTTATCGAATGGCTCAAATTGAACTTTTAGAGTTGAAGGAGAAATTGCAATATTTATTAGGGAAAGGATTCATTCGACCTAGCACATCACCAAGGGGTGATCCTGTTTTATTTGTTAAAAATAAAGATAGTTCAATGAGACTTTGCATTGAGATTGAGCCTTGAATAACATCACTGTTAAGAACAAATATCCTTTTCCTCATATCGATGATTTGTTTGATCAGCTCCAGGGAGCTCAGTATTTTTCAAAGATTGACTTGAGATCGGGGTACCATCAGCTGAAGGTGAAGGAAGAAGATGTTCCGAAGACCGCGTTCCATACAAGATATGGCCATTATGAATTTGTAGTAATGCCTTTTGGGCTAACCAATTCACCTTCTGTATGCATGGACTTAATGAATAGAATTTTCCATGAGTTCTTGGATAAGTTTGTGGTGGTTTTCATTGATGAAATATTGGTGTTTTCTAAAAGTAAAGAGGAGCATGGAAGACATTTAAGGTTTATCTTGAAAACCTTAAAAGAAAATAAATTGAATGGAAAATTCAGCAAGTGTGAGTTTTGGTTGCAACAAATTTCTTTCCTTGGTCACATTGTTTCTAAAGATGGGATAACTGTTGATCCTGCAAAAAAAGTTTTTGGAAGACTGGCCAAGACCCACAAATGTAACTGATATTCGTAGCTTCCTTGGATTGGCAGGCTATTACCGAAGGTTTGTTAGAAATTTTTCACGGTTATCTATTCCAATGACTAATCTAACTCGGAAGGGTGTTAAGTTTATCTAGACAAAAGAATGTGATGATTGTTTTCAGGAATTGAAAAGAAGATTCGAGAATCCTCCAGTTTTGTCACTTCCTTCCAGGAATGGTGAGTTTGTTATCTATAGTGATGCTTCATTAAAAGGACTTGGTTGTGTCCTAATACAGAATGATCAGGTAATTGATTATGCTTCACGACAGTTGAAAACTAATGAGGTAAATTACCCTACACATGATTTGGAATTAGCTGCTGTTGTTTTCGCTTTAAAAATTAAGAGGCATCATTTGTATGGAGTAAAGTGTGAAATATATACTGATCACAAAAGTTTAAAGAATATATTCACTCAGAAATAGTTAAACATGAGACATAGGAGATGGCTGGAATTAATCAAGGATTATGATTGTAAAATTCATTACCATCTGGGAAAAGCAAATAAAGTGACTGATGCTTTTAGTCGAAAAAGTAATGCTTCATTAGCAATGTTGTGTTTGGAACGTGATCCTTTGGTTAATGATTTGATGAACTTTGGCATAGAAGTTGTTGGTGCAGGAAGTTCTTCTATTTTGTTTCAGGTATCAGTGATATCATCTCTATCAGATAGAATCAAGCAAGCACATAAGCAAGATAGTGAGTTGCAGAAAAAGGTAGAGCTGGTTCAGAAAGGTAAGTTTCCTGAATTCAACATTGTTAATGATTGAGTTTTGAGATTTGGGAAGAGATTGTGTGTGCCTTGTGATTCACAGTTGAAGAGAGAGTTGTTATGTGAAGCTCATAGTTCTCCGTTTTCAGTTCATCCTGGCAGTACGAAGATGTACAGAGATCTGCGGGAGTATTACTGGTGGGATGGAATGAAAAGAGATATTGCTAATTTTACTGTGAAGTGTTTGACATGTCAACAGGTTAAAGCAGAGCGGCAGTTACCGGAAGGGATGCTTCAGCCTTTACCAGTGCCAGAGTGGAAATGAGAGAATATATCCATGGACTTTGTTGTGGTATTACCAAAGACATCTCGAGGTAATAATGCAATCTGGGTTATTGTTGATCGCTTGACTAAATCTACTCATTTCCTTGCTATACGAGATACTTTTTCCCTAGATCAACTTTCCAGTTTGTATCTTAAAGAGATAGTTAGGTTACATGGAGTTCCTCTCTCCATTGTATCTTATCGTGATCCCAGGTTCACTTCTAACTTTTGGAAAGGCCTTCAGAAGTCATTGGGTAATGAATTAAATTTTAGTACAGCATTTGATCCTCAATCAAATGGGCAGTCAGAATGAACAATTCATACCTTGGAGGATATGCTACGAGCTTGTTCGATGGATTATCAGGGAAGTTGGGACCAACATCTTTCTTTGGTTGAATTTTCATATAATAACAGTTTTCATTCCAGTATACAGATGACACCATTTGAGGCGCTATATGGGAAGCGGTGTCGAACTCCAGCTTTCTGGGATGAAGTGGGTGAAAGGAAGTTGATGGGACCAGAATTGGTAGAAGAGATAGCAGAAAAAGTTCATCTGATTCAGAAACACATGAGAACAGCTCAGAGTAGGCAGAAGAGTTATGCAGACAATAGGAGGAAGGATCTAACTTTTGAGGTAGGTGATCATGTTTTTCTCAAAGTCTCACCATGGAAAAGTATGATGAGATTTGGTAAGAAAGGAAATCTGAGTCCAAGGTTCATTGGACCATATGAAATTCTGGAGAGAGTTGGATCAGTTGCATACCGGGTGGATTTACCTCCGAGTTTATCTCAGGTACATAATGTTTTTCATTTTCGATGTTGAGAAAGTATATGCGAGATCCATATCATGTTTTGAGTCCAGAGGTAGTTCAGCAGGAAGAGAACCTATCTTATGAGGAACAACCGGTCCAGATTCTTGACCATAGGGAGAAAGTGTTATGAAAGAAGGTGATTAATTAGGTAAAGGTTTTGTGGAAAAACCACATGATGGAAGAGGCAACATGGGAATCTGAAAATGCAATGAGGGATAAGTACCCTCATTTATTCGATAAGTAAATAAATTGTGGGGAAGCAATTTTCTAAAGGGGGGAAGGATGTAACATCCCAAGTAAGTAATTAATAATAGATATTTTTATCTATGTCTATTAATGAATTAGATAGTGTTTTAGAGGCTTAAAATGAAAATAAATCCAATCTTAAGCACGGAATACACTAGTATTTTTTAAAAGATTGTTTTGCTGCCTTTTGATGGAAAACCATTTTTAAATACATCTTTTGACAATTTTATAAGCTATGTTTGTCAAAATAAAATTATTCTTTATGATTGGGACATCAAAATTTACTTTGTGTTAATTTTTGGTATTTTTCTGACAATGTTCATTTTTTAATGAATAGTGAAAAATACTACATTTTACATCAAAACTGCTTTTTAATCTAATTTATTTATATGATTTTATTATCTTTTGAATTGGTTTTATAGTTAAATTAGAATATATTTTTACCATTTAATCCAATGGTGGTCATTATGATTAATTTCACTTTGGAATTGGGCATAAACTAATGTCAAACTTTTCATAGATATTGTTTAAAAAAAACCCGCTATTTGTTTTGACAACGAGAATTATTTTTAAATAAATTATTGCAGTTTCTGTGTTTGGAATTTGGTAAAATGGATTACATATTTGGAATCAGAAGGTCCAAATTATGTAATCAAGACTCTTTTGTTTTTGGACATTATGAATAGTAACGACGGTAATTATCTTTAATTATCTTGATTAATGAGTAATCGGGTAGTTAAGGATAATAAAATAATATCATAATAATAACAAAAATCACCCCAACATGTGTCCTAATTCTACTTTTTGTCTCATGTACGGCCATGGGATGTCTTTTTCCAAACTTGGGGACCCCATGGAATCACTTTTGTGGAAAGTGACTTGTTATCTTTTTATTTTTTTAAAGAAAGTAAATATAACAAGAATGTATCACCTGATTAAAACATTTTTAATTTTGTCTACATAGATGATATTTTAGACTATAAATATTAATTGGAAATCTAAAAATATTTCCTACATCATAGTATTTTTTTCATAATTTTTATACTTTAAATAAATTAAATTATTTATGACATCATGATGATGCAGTGATTACCTCATTAATAAAGGATTTAAATAAAATGAAATGATAATGTAAAATCTATGACCTAAACATGTCCAAACCCTATTGGATGGGTGGATTTATAACCCTTATCACCTTACCCTCGAATTATATCAATGTGGGACATTTTGAATCTGAAAGTCATTTTCAAATAAGGTAACATTTCTTTACTTTCCAAGAGTGCCCCTCCTCTCCTCTTATAAAAGGCCCCCACCTCTACCTCATTACTCACACTCCCAAAGCCTTTGGCTCGGCCAAAACCTACCCATTTTGTCTTTCCACATCCCTCTATTACTCCTTGAAGCCTCACTTTGGGCAGAAGTCTTCCCAAAGAAGCCTTTGAGCTCAAACCAATGGGAGTTACCTGATTTTAAGGTAATGTCTCCACTTGAGTCCTTTTGTTTTATTTTGCTTCTCCAACCCCCTAAACTCTTTTTATTCATTTCTTTTGTAACAACTCCATTATATTCAATATACTAGGATGTTTTTATAAGAATTATTAGAGTTACAATTACACACACCTACATCTAATGGTTAAAGGACATACTGTTTCCGTGGATGGTGAATTTATGCCTCCCGAAATGATGATTGTTCAACATTCTTTTAACACCTTCAAAGGTGGACATTAAGATGTCACTATATTTATATATGATATATAATATGTTTATGTTTTCCTTAAGCTTCTGTATTTTTCATTTTGGGCATACCTTTATGGTTTCCATTATGGGTAAACGCGATATCTTCATTTAAGGAAGTGCGGACTACCGCCCCCTCAAAGTGATTTGGTTCGTTAAATACCATATGTGGGACGTATAAAGGATGGAAATATGATATTATATATGATATTATACTGGAATTATAATATACCTTTATATAATTATGATTCCATTCTATAAAATACGAAATAGAAATGAAAGTAGCGTTCATGCGTACGTACGGCTTACCGTCTCCATGAACGGTGCATTTCATTTCTTACCTCTAAATGATTATGTAATATTATAAATGCATGTATATACTGGATATATATGATATATACATCATGATTATAATTCTAGATATAATGGATACATGAACAACTTGTAATTATAAAGGGTTTATTTTTTACTCAAGTACCAATGATCGTTAAAACGACCGTTATTAACTTAAATAATTACAAAGTGTTCATGACATGGAAATAAGTGATATAAAAGGAATAATTAACTTGAAAAATGATTTTAATCAAGTAGAAATTAACTCAAGTTTATTATTCAGGACATTAAAGAACGGTCGAGTCAAGTCGGACCCGAGGTATGGGACTTCGTCTCAATCTCCTTTTATTGAGGCATATTTTGTTTTATACACAACCTTCTTTTATATGGTGTATAAACCCCTTTTACTTTTTCGTTTATTCAAAAGGAATCTTTTTTATATGAAGCATTTAATAAACGAAAAAAGGGAATGTTTTTGTCGTACGTATACGGCGACAATGACTTCTCCACCGCCGTGACCATTATTTGAGTTTCAGCTTCCTCTACAAGCCATACCTTTTTTTAAAAGAAAAATAAATACCATGTTTTACTTTTCTTTTGTTTTTGTATTGAAACTAAATTTCATAATATTTTTATATCAATGTGTTGTATTGATATCTTGTGATTGAAAGGTGGAAATGTTATGTTTCCTTTATGCATGTTTTATGTGATACGATTATGTTGAGGTTCTTGGGCATTATTATGAAGACGGGTGGTTCCGTGATAAACTAAGGGCGGGTGAGCCCGATATAGCTCTCTAATGCATTGGGTAACGCGAAGGAGTGAAATGTTAAGGTTTCTCCGAAGCGATTTAGGGAATATACTGGGATGGGTATTCCAAACGTAACCAAGAGGGTTACTCCCTACGTAAGAATGTTATGAATGCCTCAAGTTACCTTTATGTCGTATGATTTCTATGATTTATTCATGATTTGATGAGGTATGTTAAAGTGCTTATGTTTTATGGGAAATGTATGATTTCATTCTTATGTATATATGTACCCATGTTTCCTTTCCATATTTTTATATCTCTTACTGTGATTTTTATGCTCATCCCAAGTTTTTTGAAATGTTTTTCACAGGTCAAGGGAAAGGTACATGATATGATGATAGTGTTAAGGAAGTGTCAAGAACGAATCCATGTTTTATTTTAAATATTTTTCCATTGATGGGAAAGAAGAATACTATCATTATGTAACCACTTTGTTTATATGTGGAATGTAATGCATGTTTTATGATCTAATTCTCTAAAACTCTAAACCCGAAAAGATCCTCAATGTGTAATCTTGTAATAACTGAAGATTAAGTAAGGTAAGGCTGGGGCCTTATACCAGGATAGGGGGGTTTTATAATTGTTTTAATGTTTGACACCATGTTTCACTTCTTGAATGTGATTTATGAATACATCTGTCCTTTTTGTGGTATTATATGAGGTATTTTTATAAAACATGTCGATGGTTTAATAAAAGTTGTCCAGGATTCCAATTCATGTTTGGATTGGTATTGGAATTATTTTCGTCTTGAATGAGAGTTTTGAAATGGGTTTTGTTTGTGAAATTTTTTTATACCTCTGGGGTTTGTTTTATGAAAATTGAAAATAAATTAGTGAGTTAAAAAGTGTGAAAATGGTGTGCAATTAGTGTTTTTGTGATTTTTTTCCCAGAATATGGAGTTTTTATAGGTAAAGAGATGATTTAAGATTTCAAACTTTTTTAGTATATTTTTTAAATTTCTAATTTTTTTTATTAAATTGTGTTGTGGGTGTGAAACATGTTTGTGGGATGTTATGTGTGATTTTGATGATAAAAAGATTTTCAATGTAAAAAGGTTATTTTGCGGCATGTATATGTGGGAATTTATGTGATTTGTATCACCTTGTAAATGTTTTATTTAAATGTTAAAATGATTTGTTGAAATTTTGAAGAGATGTAACAGATGTTGTGGGTTATTTTTTGTGAGTTTGATTTCAAAATGAATTTGAAAGGAAAAGGGGAATTATGTGACTTATGTGATATAAATGTGGGATGTTTGTTGAATATGTGATGTGGAAGTGGTATTTTAATGTTGAAATTATATTTCATGTCTTGTTGAAATTGTTTGAGCACAAGAGGGAAGCCCGAGTATCTATGTGGGTGGACATGTACTAGTATGCTTATTATCCCATGGGTTTTGGCATCCATATCACATTCCATTTTGAGGATGAAAACACTAAAAAAATATGTTTTTTATGATGATTGGGGATCACTAGGTTATGGGTATATTCCCTACTAGGGTCTCATGTATGAGAATAGATACTGTGATGGTTACTTTGACAGCGATACATGATACTTAGGACCTACAACGACCTAGTGCCATTGTGTTATTTCCCATTGATTGTTCTCATAAGATGATTTTTTCTTACCATTGGCATAAGGTATGATGGGATAGGGAAATTCAGTATTGTTGGTATTTATTTTAAATGTTTTGATTCTATAGATTTTCTAACTTGATAACTATTATTTATGTTTCATCTTTAAGAAACTGTAACTAGAACTTCATATTTATGAAAAAATTGATTATTTTTGTCTATGAATTATTATAACATGGAATCTATTAGTAGTGGTATCCTACTTGGATTTGGCTCATAGCCTACTTAAAACATTGGGTGTAAGTATACTTAGTTATTTTTTTCACAAGGTTGGGTATAGTTTTTAGCACCAGTGGTTCAGGTTTCTAGCTGTCCTTATTCATGGGCTTTTGTGGAGATGGCTTGATGGGGATTCCACATAGACTTGAGGTGGTTCATGGATGTACATTTGTTTCTTTCCTCATTTTTAATGGTATTCTGGAATTGTTTTAAAATGTGTAGTTTAGTTATGAAAATTTTTAAAAGATGATTGTGTTTGAAAAATCCAGAATCATATTTTTGGATTATTTTGTTGTTTTATGTTTGTAAACATGAGTAAATTAATCCCAATTTTTATTTTATGGTATACAGGCACTTGTGAAAGCCTGTGGGGATCTGGAATGAACTTCAGGCCTTGTTTCAGGCAAGGTATGGTGTCATTTTGGATGGATACCAGATTTAGTTCGTGACATATCATTTCTTTGTTATTTATAAGAAATATCATGTTCCACTAGAAGAACCTATGTGTTTAGTAAATGTGAAGGATATATTTTAATGTTCCTTAGGTGAGATACATGGGATACATCGTGAACATGAATGCAGTTCTGTGGAAGTTGATATTGAAATTAAACTTTACACACTCAATCATGATTTTTGAATTGAATAATATACCTATTGATCGACATTATATTCATTCTAAATAATATAACCATATTTCAAAATAATATATAACAATAACTTCCAATTAATTTTGAATTCCAGATCTTGCTAATTATTTTCAGTAGAAGTATCATGTTGAATCTAAGCTTCGCTGATGTGTTTCCAAATGGATCAATGATTATCTCCCATTTCTATACCTTGAACATCTATAAATTGACATCATTATACAAAATTATAGTAGTATGTCAATGTTCTATACTCATTTCCAAACACGTCTTCATAAGGAACCATCTGAATACTCATAAAAAAGCTACTATTATAAGAAAATTCAACTAATGGATGATTTTAGTCATAAGTACCTTTCATATATAGATAATGGGATCTCAAAATAGCCTCTAGGGTTTGAAAGTATCTCTTAGACTGACCATATATTTTAGGATGAATGGAAGTACTGGAATACGAATTTTTATATAGAGCATTCTGAATACACTACATAAACATTAATATAATCCATGGATACCTACAAGATAAAATAAAATCAAGTAATCCATAAAAAATACTGCATAATTAATATATATCTTTTAAATATTGTAATCAAAGATGTATTCTATTTTTTCTAAAGGTTGGGGATGAAGCCTCTATTTATTATTAAAGCAAATACCTCTTTATACTGGGTAGAGGGTGACCCGTTACATAGCCCGAAGGCCCAAGGCCAAGTGGCCTGCATACAGGGCTAGAAAGCCAATTTTTTTGGCCCAAAGGACCCCTCGACGAACAGTACCGCTACTGTACCAACGCAGCTACAGTACCTGCTACGGTACCACCACTGATACAGTACCCTGCTACAGTCCCTCTGCCACTACATTGCTGCCGCTGCTATAGTCCGCCGCCGCAATAGTACTGCTACAGTGACCTGCTACATTGATGCTACAGTGTCGTGCTACAGTACTCGAGAATTCTCCCCTGCATGGATTTGATCCTGGGTCTTTTGGATACCAAGCCGGAGCCTGAACCACTAGGGTACATGCTCTTTGGAAATCAAGGATGTATTCTATGATATAAATGATGTCTTTTATTTTTTTAAGAAGACATACTATAACACAAATAGAATTATAGCGCTCATATTTTTTGGGCAGTCTAATGATGAAATACGTGGTGATATTTCCCCATTTTTATCAATGTATGGGTATTGGTTGTGACATCCCTATATAGTTATGGATCACAACCTTAACATGATGACATAATAATTAATAATATACATACTCTATAATATCATTTTTCATGTTATCCCACCAAATATACACTTTCAAATATATCTACATATTCTTATGTCCTGGTTGAATAGACACTGATGAATTATTAGATTCATCTTAAAAATCCTTATTCATGTTTATAATTTACAAGAGACATATATATTTATGGAAGCATATTATTTCAGCATAACCATTATTGATCTTGCGACCATTTCTCCACATCTTCAATAGATTCACGTTCTCCTTATTCGTATCTATTATTATGAAATGGATAAATTTTTTATCATTTTTTGGGAATGAATTTATATATCCAAATTCATTAACATATTGAGATCCATATTTTATAAATCCTTATGATTAGGAAAACTATAAATTGTCATCATTGGAATACTATTAAGTTACTTTAAAATTAACCAAACATTCACATTGTTTTCATTCATTGGGTTGCTGCATATTGAGAATCCATAATCAATAAACAATTCCAATGTCTTCCATTAGAACATATTGAAATATTTATTATGAAATATAAACCTTAAACATTTTTTAATAGTATATATATCTTATATTTCCCTATAAAGATAATCCCTCTATATTATTAATGAATAAAATACCATAGCTAACTCCAAATCAGGAGTTGTGAAATGTTTCTTATAAAAAATAATTTTTTGTGGGGCATAAGTTTCCACCATATCATTTTTAATTAGAAATCATCCCAATACCTTCATCAAAGTATCATTATATATCATAAATATGTCACCATGACTCAGAACTATAAGAAAAGGTGTACTGAATAATATTATCTATTATTCTTTAAAATTTTTATCACATTAATCATATTAAAGGAACATTAATTCCTTCTAAATTAGAATATTTAGGGGATTAATTAATTATGATAAATTCTCTATAATGCATCAATAATATCTAGAAAAACAAAGAACATAATATATCATAGTTAATGTGGTTGGTTGGGGATAATTTTACAAAACTTCAATCTACATTATATCTACAAATAATACATTTTATTAGATTATATATACAAATAATAATACATTAAGTAGTCAATATTAAAAATTGGTATATTTAACATTCATTATATTATTCCTTAGAGTGTTTAGTACAATACACAAGTGATCCTAATACTTCTCTTTTTTTCAGTATATAATAATATCATATAAAAATACAACATCTAAATTATCAATGTAATATATAAAGAATCTTTTAATTAAATTCAGGATGGTAAAATTGTAATGAGTATGGAAAATATTGAATCAAAATAATTTAATAGTTTCCATACATCATAAGAAATATTTTCTTAGTTTTACCAACCTTCTTGGACCTTAAATGATGATACCTAGAAGTGAACAACCATGGAAATGTATTCAGATCCATTTAGTTGATCAAATAATTTATCAATAAATGATAGAGGATACTTTTTCATTCTAGTGATCTTGTTATATTCTCCATGAGTAATGAAAAAACAAATAGATCTATCATTATTCATAACATAAAGAATAGGTACATACCATAGTGATGTCATATGATGTATATATCCTTTACCGATATTTTACTAATGTTGTTTTCTTAATTAATGTATCAAAATTTGAGGTATTTTATATGTATTTTTTGAAACATTTTTAGCACCATGTTTGAGTTCTATAGAAAACACAATTTCATGATTCAGATGAATACTAGGATATTATTTTTGGAAATACATTATCATAGTCCCAAAAAATAGTAATATCTTCAATATTGAGTTTCCCATGACACATTTAAGAATCATATACTGAATAAATATGTATCAATACCTATAATTTGGTAGTAACATCCATTGTATGTTCTTACTCATACTCAAAACAAAATATTATCTTATGTCAACTTGGAATATCAAATATAACATCCCTTAATCAAAAAAATTTATGGTTTCTGCATAATAGTATTTAATCCATAACCAAAATCAACAAAAAAATTAACTATATAGAGATTCATAATATTTTATGTTTTTTTATTTTCCACAAACATCTATTATTGATGATATATAATCATGAGATGTTATCATCATACCACGGGTTGTTATTACTTGTAACCAAATATTTAATCATTAAAGTGGTCACATGATACCTATATAAATTTATAAAATATTGAAAATAATTACTTTATCTAAAATAAAAAAATACATTATTAGTTCTAGAGTCGATGGTACGTATACCACATGGAACTTCACTTTAGTACCCCCACATCGGAAAAAGTGACCACATGAAACTTTTCGTTGTATTTTGATATAATAGGTTGCTGATAGAAATCGTCATCATCAATATTTTGACTCAAGAACTAGTATTTATAATTCACATACTCCTCTTATTGGAAATATTTTACTGTGGGTTGTGAATTACATTTTTACATTTCATTTTTCAATCCATATATAGTTATCTTCAAGTCAAATTATCATTCTTCTTCCTAATAACCTTATCTTCCACAATCAAAATATTTAACAATATAATTAATGAAATTACACATTTTTAACATCCATGCTTCATGATTAAATAAAATATCATCATATTTTATTTTTTATTTTTATATATATAATTTCATATTAATTAAATTCATTATATTCTTAACAAAACATTGAGATTGATGGGAGACACCAATATATCTTTATATAGTGATTTCACATCATACGTTTCATCATTCATATTGATGTATATTCTAGAAAATAAAATTTAGAGACATTTTTTAAGCTAATAAGGAAACAGACAATCCTATTTTATGGTTCAATGATAATACCATAAGTGTACCTTATAATTTATTATAAATTTACCTCACATTTATTAATAGATTCATCATCATTATTATTTATCATATGAATTCAATCATTATTTTCCTATATGGAATACATGGAATTTAATTTTTGAAATCATCTTTCCTAAATCATAAAACTATATATATTTAATTTCAACCTATTTACTCTTGTTATTGATTATATCTCACTATTAAAATGTGTCACCTTCAAAAAAATAAAATAAAAAAAAATAAAATTCCATGTACTTGAGATTGATGAATGGAAAATGTATTTGTTATGGTACTGATCTGTTACTTAGAAACTAGTGATGTGTTAGAAAAAATAAATTTTGGTGGATGGTTTCACAATAACAACTCGACATAACATTGTTTTCTCTATTAATTTGTAGGAATCTAAACATTATCCAAATCATTATAATTTTTCTAGACCATAAATATAGGATATTTAATTCCAACTCCAATAACAATTGGGTTCTCTAGAGAAAACTCAGTTCAATTTCAATAGCATTTTATTTTATCATAGTTCCTTCTAGTTATATCTTAATTCTAGAATGAAAAATTTCATTAATAATAATAAAAATGGGATGTTTTATAATTATGAAAATAAATTATTGGACATTAAAATCATGACACTTTCTTTTTAATATATATATCTATTAGTTTTAACTACTTCATCTATGATCCTCATCTTTTAAAATCCATCATAATTTTTCATAAATTAAATTTGCATTATCCAATAAATTTACATCAATATTTTCTATCCATCTGTGTAGTATTTGACCCACTCATCATGCACCAATAAAGACCGATTTTATATAATATCACCCCCATCCATAGTTTTCACACCTATGTGAATTTATTCCATAGCTGAATCAACATACTAGTATCTAGGAAGGGATATATTTAGTTATAAAACCACACTAAATTTCTCCTATTACATAAAATATTCTATTAAAAATAGGCATATGATTAGCATAAAAATTTAATTTTTCTCATTATAGAATTCAATAATAAATAACCCCAACATTGATTCAAATTATTGTGACACAAAAATTTCTTATATTGTAATTAAATCCTATTATATAAATATTTATTACATAATATTATGATTCACTCCAAAATTGTTATAGTTAATTTCCTTTGGAAACATGGATACATAAAGAAATAGTTCATAAAACAACTACATCACCTCGTAATTAGCCCTTCACAAGTAGAATTATTCATATACATAAAATAGAAAAAACCATTCATGATATCTTGTGGACAAGGAATCATATTAAATAGTGTAATAATATTATTAGTAAGGGTAAACAAGGGATAATTCCATGATATTTTTATAATTATAAGAGTAAATATCTATTAGAAATTGAGGTTAAAATTTGAAAACTACACCCCTAAAATCATCCATAAAAAATATAAGTAATGTTATAGAACTAGGATGTTCATAATACATGAATCCTAATGTAATAAATAACATGGTATAATAAATAATTACATTGGGATAACATATAAATCAGTGGAATACACATATGTATCTAAAAACAATTCATTAGCCAAGTCTTATTACCATGATTATCATAGTGTATTGGTATCACAATAATTCCATCATATAAAAAATCTATGTTAATTTACAAGACTATATTAGTGGGAAACATCCCATTCTAAACTTGGTTCGTCTCTAGTATCGTTATTATTACATAATGAAATATAAATAATTAGATAACATATTAGAGGGAAATAAAATTTTGGTCCCACCCATCGTATAATCATAATACATTCATATATTTTCCACAAGATCATAAAACATTTATCATATCTCATGGAAAGGAAATTTTTTCTATAATCTTTTAATTAAATAATACCCATTAGTAATCTATGGGTTTCACAAAAAACATTTCATCATAATAAAAAATAATCCAGATAATGAATAATGATCATATAATTAGATTATATACCCAATAAATCATAAGTAACATCACATAATTTTTTCATAGATATAAAATACATTTAAGGATTATTAGAATATGTCTTTAGGAATATACACATTTATTTTAAAATCACTTATTTAAATTCAAAATACTTAAATAATTATATAGATAAAATAGTCATTGAAAAGAACCATGGAATCTTATAAATAAATCAACAAATAATTGTACAATCATTATAGTGAAAATTATCCTCATGTTGTGTATGTTAAAACAAGTATTTCTTCATAATTTTAGTAATATGTCAAAATTTCCTTATTCAGAAACAAACAGGTAGATTACTTTAAAAAAATTATATAATTTCTAAAATGGATATTAATTAATTTTTTTAAATATTATAATAGTGAAAAAATTATTGAAAAAATTATTAAGAAACAATTGAGAAATAAGAATCATATTCTTCCCCAAATGGGAAATAACAATTTATTTTCAGAAATTACATTCCCAAATAATTTTATGAACCAAATAGGGAAAATTTATTAATAATAAATAGAAATTTATAAAAATAAAATGGTTTTATCATATATGGATCAGGTAATTTACTTCAATAGATATTCATCCATAAGAATTTCGATTACAATGAGATTGAAATATGAATATGTTACATCAATTTTGACATGCATTAAATGATATATACCCACTTTTATAATAAATATATATTTTTAGACTAATATAATATAATAATTTACATAATTATAATATAATATATAATCAGCTTAAAATATTTCATCACCAATTTATTTATAATTTTTTAATAAAATCATTATTTATAGGTTTCATCTATTTAATTTTTTCATGAAATGTTTATTTTAGAAGATCAATACCTTATACATTGATCAATGATACATAATATCACAAATTATTATAATGTTATAAATATCATATATATTTATTATAAACATTTATTAAATTGACCCTAAATTTTATTTAAAAAAATGAGTTACACCATTCAGGGTGACAGTAGGTAGTACATACACATGACCACTATTTTCATTTAGTTATGAAAAGAATAAAATAATGATAAATATGAGTTTACCATTACATAAAAATATTAACATAGTAAAAATAGTAAATAAAAATTAAATATAATATTAAAATAAACCATGAATGATGGTGATGTAAAATTAATTACATCACTACATGGAGGTGTTAAAACATACATATGAATGAGGGATCCCCTCTCATCAAATTTGATAGAAGGGGAAAATGTTTTTTTTAATAATAATAACATTTTAGTTTGTTTAATATACATAATATATTATTTTATGTTTAGTTTTTGTATTTTTGGAAAGTAATAAACAATTGAAAGAGTTCGGGAAGGTTGATCACATATTTTTTATAGTAGTCTTTTAGATCCCCTCTTAATGACCCTTTTAATGGAATTTTAAAAATATTAGAACTTATAATTATTGGATAAAAAAGATAAGAATATTATTTTATATTTTATTCCTGATATATGGTTCAATTTTGATTACTAAAGAGAGTATAGGTTCTCTTTTATAAGTGGGTGAGAGGAGACACTTAGAATTATTTATGTAATTAAAATATAATAATCACATACTCCAGAATTTTTTTCTAATTAGATACAGATTCTAGGATAGGATAATACAATTCCAAAATATTCTAACACTATTGGAATAAGAGATATTTTATTAGAAATATTACCGTTTTCTCTTTGATACCCCCCTCTACAACATCAAACTAATTTTGGGATTTTTTAAGAGAATTTTTTTTATATTATTCATTATGAACAAAAATTAATATCAAATTATAAAAAAATGATTTTTTTACATTTATAACCATCTAATAACCAATTAGTTCATTTTATACATGCATAAAAAATAATTTTATTCAATTAGTTAGTTATATTAAAACATTGTAGTCCAACTACTATGAAATACACTTCAAATTAAGTATTAATAATTCAACAGTATATTTTGGTTAATTTTAACTTGATGTTATACGTTAATAAAGTTAAAATTTTTATAACAAATATTTATAGATAAATATATCATAAAATCATTTGGTGATATATATATAAATCACATGTAAAAAATAATTATGTGATTCCATTACAGTTTGACCTCTCTTATGTTGAGTAGCTAATGAAAATCATGGATCATATATACAATGTTCTATGCAACAACCAATCTCATCAGTTAAATGCACTATCAAAGAAACCGTAATTATAATTTTGACACGCAAAAACCATAATATGAAATATAATACAAGTATCCTCATATGTTTTCTTCTTAGTATATAAAATTAATTTTGTTAGGATAATATTTATAAAGGGGTGGATAACATAATGGCCTTTAAATTTCTAAATGAAATGTCTTTATGAATATACGATTGAGTCATTTATATATAAATTTTATTATAAAAAATCAAAATAAACCCCCATAATAATAGAAATTTATATATTTTTTAATTTTAACATATAAATAAATACATAAAATAAAAATATACTCCATAAAAATGAAAATAATGCAATGAGATAATATGAAAACTAAATAATAAACATAGAACATGAAGTTTTGGTAAATCATAGTCGCAAAAAATTATCATGGACGAGAAGATACAAAAATATCATTATAATAATAAATATTATTTTAAAAAATAATATTGATCCTTGATAAATAAATGATCTAATAAAAATTTATTGAATCAAAATCTATTTAGTGGGTATAAAATGGTTATATTACCTTTTGAAATATAACCATTATAATTGTAACCTAACCATTTGAATATTAACCCAGCTGATTAATATTTTATAATAATATTTTGTTATGTGATGAAGTTAAAATATAAGGATGTTATATCATTAGTAAATTAAATATAATTATTAATTATGATAAAATAACGTCCTGACACTATGAGAGAAAAAATGTATTTTTAGGAAAATACATATCTTATATATTATTTAAAATGTAGTTTTCTTGAAAATTTTGAAATATTAAATAAAATATTATTTTAATAAAATGGTTTCATATCAAACTAGTTATTTATATATAAATTTTATTATATAATTATAGAATAATATGTTTTTAAAAATGACGGGGTGAAAGTCTCATTTAATTATAAAATAAAAGACTTCCATTATTGTCTTGGTAGAGGGAGTCCCATTACTTGCCCGAAGTCCAAAGGCCATGTGTCATGAATATAGGGATTAAAAGTCCATTTTTTGGCCCAAAGGGCCCTTCGGTGAATTGTTCTGCTATAACACCCTTGCTACAAAAAATTTTATAGTGTCGACACTACTACAGTAACCTGAAAATATTTCCCTACCAAGATCTAATATTGATTCTTTTGGATTTCAACAAGAAGACTTTACCACAGAGGTACATTTTTTTGGCTATTATGGAATAATATGTTATTTTTCAAAGGGTTGGATATTTGAACATGTGTTAAAAATTAGTATTTTTAAATTAATGACTTAAAAAATTCCCCACATTTATAAAATTATTTGTGAAAAAATTATGACTTTTTTGGAAAAGACATGTTAAAATTTACAATGAGTATTATTTTTTAGATTACATAATGAGTAAAAATTGACAATAAATAGAAAAATACTATAAAAGTTCTATATATTATAATAATTTGTATGCATGAATAGTTATTCTAAATTAAATTTATATCAATATGATAAAGTATCATTTTTTGTTAAATAAAAATATTTTTACTATTAAATTACATGTTTGATCAATATTTGACTATATAATATTTTATTTTAAAAACCTAAATCATCACCTAATTAACACAACCCATCACCACCCTATTTCTCTACATAACAGAAATGGGTCTTCTACATTATATCTACAAAATCTATCCCCAACTATATTCTATATTTTTTTAGTTTTGTTCTGATTGAAAGACCACCCTTTGAACACATAAATAAACTAGCAAAGTATTCCTACCATGGAGATAGTTAAAAATTCATATTCACTATTTTGAATTTTTGTTCATTTAAATATTTTTATTTTTCATATTAAATGTTATATTAATTTTCAATATAGTTAAATATATGTATGTATGGTACCATAAAAATTATTATTAATGTTATATAACATTCATTCCCAAATAAACATTCTTTCTTTGGCAATATATCCATCTATAAGGATGTAGTTTTAGTCAACTATTAATACCTTCTTGTATGATTGTAGAAGATCCTATTATTGAAAAATGTAGTCGTAATAATGTTATAATAATATAATTCAAGTTTGGAATGTGAAAATTAACTTATAATTATTAAAAATAAATTATGATCATCATTGTTGGTAAAACCCCCTATATGAAAAAACCATTCAGGGATAACATTTGTATTCCATAAATAATGAATGTGTAAGGAAATTTCGGGAATTTAGAACCATTTGAACATATTTAATGTCGTGAACATAAAAAAATCAAAATATTGGATTTATAGAAACTTTTGATACTATCATTAACCATCATCAATAATCCTATGTGATCTTCAATCCATGAAACAATCATATTTCATACAGTGAACATTAGCATAAAATCTTAATAAAATTTTTATAAATGATCATAAAATAAAATCACTGAATAAAATAGAGACATAAAATATAATTAATAGTTTATTATATAATTTAAATTTTTTTATTTTGGAGGTTGTACATGTGTACAAAGAGAGTTGGGATCTAATGTAACAGAACCCCTAAACATACCTCATTCTATTTTCAGTTATTATTTCTCACTATTTGAATATATTTATCTATAAATTATTCATGTGTACCATATATATATATATATATATATATTCCTTTCATGTTTACTAGTTTTTTATTCATATCATATCACATCATATATGGATATTATGGTTCCCTTGAATATATTGGAATTTAGGATAATAGTTTAAAGGTATTTTTATTATTATTCAATTCAATATATATGTATTTTAATGTATATTCCCTATTATTATAACCAAAATAATAATAATTTTTTTTAAAATTACTTAGGTATAATTATGGTTTATTGTAAAATAGAATGTGTTAACAGTTATTAAATGATTTTACCCCTTTCATAATATTATCACATAGAAGGTTTATTTCTATAAAAACATATCCACCCATTCCATATATTTTTTAGATTGATATAAGATAAATATTAATGAATTATTCCTGTTAATTAAAATATAAAATTTTCAAATTTTTATTATGAATTAATTTCCTTTTAATCCTTATGAAATATAATTTGGTTATGATTTGGCACAATATTATTTTACTCTGTTCATTCATATGGGATTTCACAAATGTTTGATTTTTATATGTGGATAATATAGGAATTAATAATTTATTATAAAATGGATATTCATAGATTTAAACAACCTACAATTCATTCATTAATATTTTTCATCTGATGATCTACCATGTACGGTCATAGGAAACAATAGTACAAAATTGTGATAAATAGTTTTGGTAGTGGGTCATGAAATATGCTTGTGTAATGTTTTTTGTACTTTCCATTTTATTATAACTTGTGATGAATATAGAATCATGTTAATCCCATGGAATTAAATGTTATATATTAATACCATTCATGTTCCCTAACTGGGGTTTATGTGTTCAAACATTTCTATTAAGAGACTATCCAAGGTAACATTTTAATTAATAAAAGAAAATGATAATTTTTTAGAATGATATGTGGATGAAAATAATTATTTTATAGGGTTTTTAAATTCCATTTTTTATAAAATATCATAATGAAAATAGATATCTAGATTCATGGGTTATGATTTATGGATTTTTATGTTACAAATCTGGTGATATTATGAATATGGTGTTTAGGTTATATTAGAACCACCGAAACATAATACTTTTCATAATTGAAAATAATCCTTGTACCTAACTTGAGATTTTCATTGTCATTTTAACGTATTGCAGTCTATAATTATTGATCACCCATAGTAAAATTTGGTGACTACAATTCAACCAACCACCAAAATAAATAAAATATTAGTTGTTTCATTTTTTGACCCACCACACATTGTAGTATTTTCTCAAAAAATGTATATTAATACATACACATTTCTGTGTACTCAATAAAATCATAAATGAACTTGTTTTGAGCACTCTATCCCATCTATGTATAATAATATGATATCCCTTGCACCATGTCTTTAACTCAATCCACCAACTCCATGATGATATCCCTATTCCGAGGATATTTATGAAATATATATTCATTATCACAATGTAACTATGATAGATGTAAATTTGTCTATTAAATACCATTGCATGTGTGACATAGTAATTGATAACCCTCTTATCATCCAGGCTTCAGTTCAATATCCCATATTTAAGAATCAATCAATATTGTGGGATATCACATCAGTGAAATATATTTTTATTATATATAAATCTATTTTATTTACAAAACTTGTGACAATGAAAAAAAAAATTTCCTTGAAAAAACACTGAATCATATCCCTGAACTTATATCATATAAATAATAATTTATAGTTCATGAATGTATTTAATTTTCCCAATCATCACCATTTTTATGCTCATATTTTTATTTCACATTAACAGGCACAATTCACCTACTTTACACCATGTGATGATTTAAATCCATAACCAGTATAGGCTAGTTCATAAAATATGCATCATATATAATATTCATCTTTGATATTAAAAAATCTATAATAACCATGAGCATATACTTGTTTACTCTCTACTATAAAAAGTCACATATCATTATTCTATGAAAACAGGCCTAGAAATAATCAATAATAAGTTGTATATTGATACTCATGAACTTCACTGGAAAAAATCCTAATATACCAATCCCTGAGGACCCAATATATGTTCTATACTAATAGATACTCAGTGATATTATATACCAATTAATTAAAAAATCCATGAATATGATACTCTAATCATGATGGATATTCCTCAAGGTCTATGGCCTCATAAAGTATCACATGATTATCACATTGTAACATATTACAAAATACACATATTCTTCATAGATATTACATTACCAAATATGGTTTCCATATTACCATTATCGGATCACCATATTGATTCCTTGATTCTCATTATAGGATAATTATCCCATCAACATTCCATCTAATACATAAATCATCTAATGGTGATTCACATTCATCAAAATTATCAAAGCTCATAACCATATTTAGATAAAAATATATGTTATTCCAATAACCAAATAACCCATTAAATTTATGTATTCAATATATATATACCGTGTATACTTAAATGATCATCGCTTAGTCAACATGTTCTTACTCATCAATCTAAACCCAACATATTTATTGAAACCAACATATTTATTGAAACCTTGGATTATTCTCATATCATCCAAAGATCATTGGGATCGCTCCCTGATATACATCATGATTATGAATTGGTTACATATTCCATTTATATAAGTAAAATCATACATGAAACATGCTAGGATAATATCAATTAAATTCCACTAGATTCCTACTACAATAATCTAGGTAGATAAGGAAACTCTGGTGGCCAAGATGTAACTCCCCTTCCAGAATCACAATAAAATAATTAGACTGGTTCATTATGTGACATTATACATTAATACTCATCTTCTAGAGGCATATAATTTTTAGTGTGGTTCTGTATTAATATATTTTTTGGAAATCAACCTTATATAATATTATATAAAAACATCCTAAAAATAAAACAAATCATAAAACTGATCAACTATGTAAAAGACCATAATAGCCAACACCAACAAAAAATCTACAATATACTCATGATAAAAAATTTCACTTCAGTTATGATGTTATAATTCATTTACATCATCATAAAATCATACACATCTCAAATAAAATCAACAACAAATATATCAAACAACTACATTGTAATGGGACATAACATGGTCTCATCCCCTGACTTAGGGAATGTTTTTTTGTCAAAGAATACCTCATTAAGCCTCTTCCCTATATGTATTTGAAATAATAAAGATTTTATGGGGATCAATGGGACAAAGTGGCCTAATAAATAATTGAGTAAAATTCAAATGTCCTCCACCAAATGTTTCACTAAAATTACCTGTATTTTTAGTTCAAGTTTAATTTGATATTATTTTAATGGATAATTAAAAAATTAAAAAAATATCACCAATAAGATTCATATTATATTGATAATCCTATGATTGTCCACAACTATTTTTTCTAGTATCTTGATTTCTAGAAGAATAGTATAACACTACTCAGTGGTAATCAACATCCCTTCCATCAACCATTTTCAATATATCATCACCCAATGAGAAAATGAACACACCCTAAATCCTTGACTTAATATCACCCCTTGGGTGAATGATACCATTCACCTAAAATTTCATAACATCACAACAGGAGATAAATTAAGTATTTTCAAGTGCATCATTTATCAAAAACCTACTGGAGTCATTATTCATTGGGATATTATTTTTCATTAACACAATGGAATTTTTACTCCTCAAAATGACATATAGTATTTTTTTATAATAATTTCTCTTTAAAAACACATAAATGATATAACTAGGGGAATACTAACACCCATAACCCCCTGAATTATGCACATGGATACATACTCCTGCACTTGAAAATTATATATTATACAACTAGGGGAGTCATCCATCCCATAAACATCATATAGAATTCATAGTGTCACATATAATCATATCTTAGAAGCCCACATATATCATTTTCATTCTATTTATCTCATGTAAAAAAGCCAATTCCCGTAACAAAATTCATAACAACATTATTTAATTTTAGACTACGTCTTCAACCCTATATTATGATGAAAAATTTATACGTAACAATCTATAGTACCATAGTTCACCTCATGACCTGGATACTTCACAAGGGATAAATTAGTAAATTACCCATTATGGGTAAAGACTCGTCAATCAATGTTTCTCACATTCATATAATATTTTATAAAATCTATAGATTGTTAATGTTTATTACATGTTAATTTCATCCATTAATTAAATTTACATTGTGCTTTTATATATTTAGATTATTTATAATTATTATCATATTGTTTCATACAATTTTGGAGGCCTTTAAAAGAGTTCACAGTTTAATAATAGTTTTCCAATACCTTGTAGATTCTCTTGGAAATCACATAACTAGATGTATCTTGTCAAGTAGTGTCACATGGTTAGGGAACATGGTTTTTAAACCAATGTGGAATATCATATAAAATGATTTGAAGTATCATATTCCCAGTATAATGGTTGTAACATAGTTGAAAACCCCAAGAGGCCAAACCATACAAATTTTCAAAAATCCCAATAATGGTGCACTATTTGTCAAACCATGTGGAAAAACCCTGGAATAAAAAAATAAATGATACAAATTTCTAGTTAATGGATGTTTATGGTCTTTTTTCAAATATTTTAATTTTTATTTGAACCTATACAAATTTTTAATACTCCACACCTCCAATGAATGATTCTAGTGAATCCACATATCATGAAGTTTAAGAATTGATGTATGAGATACAATAACCCTTTATTCCTTGAGTTTAGTTTGATGATATACGTAATTTTCCATTACAAGATTCATATATCCATTATTTAATTTCCTTGTATAATAATAATATTTAAAATTAACAATGAATTTTGGGATCCATTTTAGAGAAATGGTGGACTTGACATTTACAACACATACCATTTGATCAATGATGAATTTCTTATTATTAGTTAACATTTCAAAATAAGTTTCCATAGAAATATCATCTTGATATTTTCTTATTATTAAATTTTTTCAAAAATATCTTATTCATTGACATATTGTTGTTGGATTTATTTTTTTCCAAGACCTAAAATATCATCAAGATTTTATGAAGAATTCATGATATTTTATATTATTAAAAATGGAAATGGTGAATTGGAGATATTTCATTGAAAATAAATCCAAATATTTTCTATTAAAATGCTTTTTATGGTGTTTGATTATGTATCCATCAACCTTCACAAGGAAACTTCTTGATTCTCTATTCCAAGTAAAATTATTTAAAAACATGAACCTGAGTTATGAATCTCCAACATGCCAGCTAGTTATGTATGGGAAAAATGCGATTAGTCTACAATTATTTGATGATATTGGATGTTGGTAATCATAAACCATCAGGTATTGTTCTCTTCAATTAATTAGCCACTTGTATACAAATATTTCATTGAATTATTCTTGTATTTTAATATATTATTGAATTTGTGTGTTGTGATCACATGTCTATATGTGAGTAACCTATGAGATCCAATTATGATGTTTATTCCATGAGTATTCTTTTATATTCCTTTGCCTTTTTTATATTAATTACATGTGATGTATATTGATAAAATATTTTTCAAAATGATATGTTATGCCTTGATTGTATTAATTACCATGTTATGTGTGTACTATTCCTTTGGATGCATTGTTCATGGATCTCATAATAGGTGGACTAACATGATATAATTATCCCATAGAGGGGGACAGTTCATGACATGTCATGGGGATGATATAAATTTCTTAAATATAGTATTAGTTTGAAAACATTGTGGAACATCGTGGAAAATGATTCCTAGAGGATACCGAGTAACATTCTGAAGCATGTTTTGTTTTGGATACCAAGTAGCATGTCTCTTCATGCCATGAGGATACTGAGTAACATTCTTTCCAATAATGGGTCTACTTTTTAATCATTTTTTACTTCCAAAAATCATTTTCTTAATAATTTTTTTAATTAGGTATAGGTTAGGCTCATGGTGTAATCGTTAGAACAATGTTTCATGGTATATGACTGTATTTATTTGATTATTTAGTTATTATTATTAGGGGATACAAATTTTATACCTATGAACACATGTTAAGGATCTATTTTTAGTTCCAGACTCAGGTATATTACTCAAACCTTGTACGGACATCTCGATGCATGTGAATGCATCATATATAGGGAACTAAGAAATAAAATGGGGATATTTTTAGATGGTTGAGCCGAAGATCATGGATCTAATAGCTGTAACATGACATAAAATAAAATATTCCACAATTTTTATTTATATATAAACATTCACTCAAAATAAATTGGATTGTCTTCCCACTCTGGGAACCTATTTATATATCATGTTATATTTGTTCCATTAAATATTTAATTATTATGACTTATCATACTCATTTATTAAATCGATATGAGTATATTTATTTATATTTTAGGGAATATATATGATATTAATCACATTTTATTCCCATAGATGGTGTTTGGAATCTCACTATTAGTCAACAATCACATTTGCATGGAGAGGTGTCCATAAGGTCATATGACTCTGTGGGTCAAAAATGGTTTTTTGGTTCGAGGTGTTAAAAAAAGTTATTATAGATCAATTTTATTATTTTCTATTGACATTATATATAAATAGTATAAAAGTAATATTAATTGTGTGACTCGGGTAGGGGAGTTTCTATATGTCTGGCCCACAAATGTGTAATAGACCACTAATTTACCAATTATGTGATTTTTGTTAATGTTTTATGGGGTTTAAATAAATTCATGCATCATAACAATGCATGTAGGATCACAAAACATATATACACCTATTTTGGGTTTAATACAAGTTCTCAAATGTTATTAGTTAAATTTTTTTATCTGTTTGGAATAAACATGAATTCTTTTTTGAGGGATATATCTAATTTTATTAATGTTGTGATATATCTCTAGAGAAATTAATTTTTCCAACAAGATAAATATTATATATATATATATATATTTTGTGAATAATGTGTAGAGTTATAGACCAATGTTAGTTTTAAGAAGGATAAACCTTTGGTTATGGGTAGAATCCCAAGAGAACATTTCTAAGATCTCATTGAATTATTTGGAACAATCATAATGACTTGTTTTTAACTAAAATTTTCATTCTAATTTATGAAGATTCCAATTTAATAAAAAAATACTAGACAACAGAGTGATAGAGACATGGATACAACTATTAGGAAATATTCTTTTATTCTAATACTTGTTATGTAATAGGGTCTATAAGAGATATATCCAACACTAGCTTTAGTGATGTAGGATTTAGGCCAACCTAATCCTTATTTCCTCTCGCATATTACTTCCTTGGGTAGAGGGGTTCCCAAAAATCGACTAACCATTCAAGTAATTAGAAGAAAAAATGTTATAGAGGACGACATTGATATCATCATGGGGTTTTTTGATAGTGAAGATACACCTGTTAACATAATGCTTATGTTGGAATTGTTTATGCTATATGGATTATCCATGAAATGGTAGGCTTAATGGGAAAGGGAATAAGAAGTGAGGGTCTCACCTAGGAGGATTTCATGGTTATATTTTGTAGGGAATTATTTCTCAATATATTGATGATGGACATGACATTGGATTTCGTGATTCTATTGCAAGGGTCCATGAAGGTATCCAGACACTATTCTAGATTTAATGTGATACCTTGTTTTTGATAATATCATAAAATATAACGATGAATAGATGGTTAGAATGTTTTATGTTTGTCATTATATCTATATCAGACGCTACGTCTAAAATTTTGACCTAGTTAATTACTTAGTGGTTTTATGAAAGGCCTTACATTTTTTATATGGTATGGAGGAGTATCAATGACTTTTTATTATTCCATAGTTAACTAAATAGGTTGGTTGACCTCTTAATATTTCCAGGAGTGTCACTTATAGGTGTTATAATATGAATAGTGGGGATTAGTATAATTGTAAAACGGTTGACCATAGTACATCTTCTTACCCCCCCCCCTCGTAGTAGGTGTTCCTTAGTTATTTAACCGTTGGATACTGGGTCATTATCTCAATTTTAGAAATTAAGATCAGAGTATATTTGAATAGTGTAGAATTATGGGAAATATATATATGTTATATTATACAGATTCAATGTTTTTTAGGGGTGAAGGATTGGAATTCTCTAAAAACTTGATATTTGGTCAGGATGCTCAGTAGAAAACAAAAATAATGATGAATTAGGAGAGTCCTGTACCATTAGGGAAGGGAAAAAATATATGGAAGTATGAGAATATATCGTATAACAGACGGTATAAGATGGTGGTAATGGAGCATATATATTTTCATGTATAATAATGATCATTTCTATATTTACTATGACTTTTTTTATACGAGTAAATACCATTCATTTATTTCTAAAAATGTATTATTAGAATTTTTGTATTGAAAATGATTTATTTTGAGTTTTTCCTCTTATAGTATCATTTGGAATAAACATGTTCCATCTTCAAGGACACATATAGTTTTCTTTAGTCATTTAATATTACAAAAATCTGTAGGACTTCATGATTCTGTTATGTCTAGCTTTGAAATGTTTCTAGGTATGGATTGGATGGGTTAATTTTGATCCCATGTAGATTGATATAAAATATGTGTATCATATATGTTCCCAAAAAGAAAAAATTATGTGATGAATAGGGAAAATAAGTTGAGATCTGGAAGACTGAGTCCTAACTTATGTATGATTAGGGAGATCAGGGTGATGATCTCATGCTTGGATGTCTCAATGATATCAGTTTTATCACCTTCATCTTTTCCCCCTTTAATGGATCTCTATTAGTATATCCTTCCATATAAATTCATTGTAATTCATTTTGGTTACTTATTTTAGTATGAGATAGATCTCATTATGTGTGTACAGTTTACTTTTATAGTCCTTTTTATGGAACTCACTGTGTGAAAGGATATTAAAGTACAACATGAAGGAATTGAAAAAGGGATTCATCAGTCCAGGCACATCACTATTGGGTGCATCCATTCTATAGAACAAGAATGGGTATCATTGTATTTGACCCTATATAGATTACTATATGCTAAATTTGGTAATAGAACAGAATAAATATCCATTTCATGTGATTAATGATATCTTTGTTTGGTTGATGTGATCTCCTTGATTCATCATGATTGATCTTCGATTAGGCTACCACGAATTGTGGGTTATATAAAATTTATTATTAAACATAGTATTTCAATGATCTTATAGGCTATATGAGTAATTAGATATTCATTTTGTACTAAAAATTTTATTGTTACTGTTCAAATATCTCATGGAAAAGATCAACACTATTATCATAACTCATTCATTTGGGTGTGTGTTAATGAAATCCTCATATACTAACTAAACCCAAAGCAACATGCTTTATATCTCAAGATCATCCTCTATACACCTCTGTCACATTAAATTTATAAACATATTACAATGTGTTACATTATGATTCATGAGGTTAAATTTATTGGTAATTTAGTGTCTAAGACAACTATATATATAAAAAAGATAATGTTGATGCAATGAGTCCTCAAAAAATCCTCTGTAAATTTTTTAGATCATTATCATTATATGATAATCAAGGTACTAAATGTTTTTTATCTACTATTCCTCCCACTTATCAACTAACATTATAGATATAACTGAGAAGGGAGTGGTTTTTTAGTGGTTATATTATTTTTAATAATCTTATATTAAATTAATATGAGTTTGAATTCATACCTAGTATTGATTCTTCATAAAAAATGGATGGGTTATTCTATCAAATTTGATTCATCAAGAGTCATTTTGGGGGATATAATATTTCATAGGGAAAGTGTAGTAGATTATGTGTAATGTCATCTATGACCCAAAGGGGTAACTATCCTACCTAGGATGTTGAGCTAGCACATGTGGTCATCCAATTGTGTTTTTGGTGACACCGTCTCTTTAAAGAGAGAGTTATAATATACAAGTACAAAAAGATACATTATTATTATAACATCATGACCTAATACAATGAGACCAAGACTATATTGATCCACGATTCACATATATTGATATTACATCAATTTAGATGAATATTCGTTACATTACAAAAATATATTCCAGAGGACCATAATAGTTTAGGGTCTTTGAAAGCATGGAAGAAAAATAATCTATCCTGGTGAAATTTCATCAAATTTTCCCTTTTAAGATCTCCACCATTAGTAATTCAATATAAATCCTTTCATCATAACACATGGATAAGAAAAAAAATAAAGGGGTGAGCTCAAATGCACAGTAAGGGTAAATTAAGGAAACACATAAGAATATGAAGAACAAATGGGTATCGAACTTGAGCACAGTGTTTAAGGATCATAAGATTCATAAAAGAGAACATAACAAATATTTCTATTTTAAATGACATAGATCATAAAAGATTAATGAGAATAAGAAATGAAATTACAACATATGAATAATAATTTGGATTTATGGTATTCACATTAGATTATCTCATTGTAAAAATTTATAAGTAGAAAAATGTTCATTAAATAAGTTATGGACATGAAACCAGCCACCTCATTAAATTATTAACATGAAAATAGGTCCATGCATAAAATTTTTAATGTGTAATAAGGTCCATTAATAACCTTATAGACATTATACAAGCTACATGAACAACCTTTTTATTGTGTAATCTGGTTCATATTTAAAATTGTGAGCATTTAAACATGTTCACGCATAAACATATGAACCTAAAACCATGTCCAAGAATGGAATTTTTAAAATTTTATATGGTTAAATAATAATATTTTGAAAATTTAATCATGTTCATGGATAAAATTATGGACAGAAAACTAGGTCCATGAATAATATTTATAACGGTTAATCATGTTCAGGCATAATATTTATACTAATGACTCATCTATCATTACCAAATTAATTGGAGACATATATCTGTCCAACCAATATCATAATGAAATAATTAATAAATTTTATACAATATAATAAAACATTCATCATATAAGGACCCATAATAGACATAATTTTTATAAATATAAAATCATAACCCATGATATTAAATGGGTATCATTAACATTTCATCACATCATAAATGATAGAAAATATATATGTTTCGTAATAATTTCATCAATTAATAACCCATGAAATGAAGTAGGTTTCAATAGAATATCTCCTTTGGAAGAGAAATAAGTGTCATTATCATAATTATATTAAAAACCATTCATTATGGAATACAAATCGAACCATTAGACCATTTCCATGATATTCTTTTGTGACATCAATGAATGACATCGTAGATGGAAAATGACATGGATGGATATTTTGATAAAATATATTAAGGTAAAATTCCTATATTATTTGAAATCAAACCATCAAACATAACACTTTTTGACAACAAAAATCTCGAAAATAAACATGAAATCATAAAATGAAATGTTTGAAAACCATTAAGAATCCTTTTTATTTGAAAACATATAAAGATTTCTTCAAATTTTTTTAAACCTATTTTCCATAAAAACATTTAAAATGTGATTTAAAATGTTTTGAAAAAAATTTCTTGGAAAATATATTTTAATTTTTTTTAATATAACTTTTATGCATGAATGTAAATATTCAAAGGATTGACCACAGATAAATCTATTCATGTCATATGAGGCAAAAAGAACGTTCATTTTGGAAGGTAAAAAGGTAATAAAAGTTCCAATTTATGTAATTAAAAAGATTATTCAATTGATATAATTAGTGAAATAAAAAAGGTGAAAAAATTTATTATAATTATCATAGTATAATGGTAGAATATACTCAAAGACCCATTTTAGAAAAAATGGTTTCCTGGCCAAAGAGAGGGTAATGTCGGGATTCTATAAAAAAATTTATTAAATATTTTGTTACCAAAGATAGGATATATGGTCAAAATACATTATAATAGCATTAATAAATATAGGTGAAAAAAAGAATTTATTGACATACAGTTTATAAGATTACATAAAATTATTAATAATCATACTCAATCCTGAAAAGCGCTAAGGTTGTTTCAATAAACTGCACTCACATGGTAAAATTTAATCATGCTCTCTATGTATTAAAATGAAATTACCTGAATCCTAAAATAGCATTAAAATATCATGATTCATTATATATCAATTGAAATATATTTACACATTCCTCAAAATTAATTTAGATTCATGAAAAAATCATGAGTCCTGAAGAAGGTAAATTGAGAAAAAAATATTTTACTGATTTCTTTACTTTTGAAACATAACCCCCCCTGAAATAAAATCCATATAATTAATATATAAATACACATAAATTTAAATATAATAATCATTTATTACATCCATGGGTAGTATAAACAACAGATAAATTTAATTGGTGGTGAATAAATCATGTATCTCATTGAAATATAATTTGAGAAGAAATCACATTACCTTGTGTCATGACTGTCATTTTAATTATTCAAAAAACTTAATAATAAATATAAATTTATTATAAATATTCTATAGAACCATATTCATATATTTAATACCGTATGTTATTTTATTATGACCTTCTATTTCTCACCTGTTAACAATGTCGTGTTAACGTTTCAATTCAAGAAATAAACACTTTATTCTTCTCATGTGTCTTAATTTGTTATAAATTTTATTATTATAAATATTTCTAGATTTCCAGATTTCAATCCATTATATAAATATCAGTTATATTTATTATATTTTTATTATTATATTGTATATAATATTGAAGTATGAAATGCAATACATCATTGATGGAGACGGTAAGTTGTACGTACACATGATAATTTTTTTTACATTTTTTAGTATATTTATAGAACTAAGGTTCATGAAATAAATATATATATATATATATCATTATTCCTATATAATTATTATATAATAAAAATTCAATAAAATAATCATTAATACACTCCATTTAGTGTGTGAACGAATCAAATCGCTTTGAGGGGGTAGTAGTCCACACTTCTTTAAACGAAAGTAACATAATAAAAACAAATATAATGTTATAAGATATATGTTTTAAAAGAAATAAATAATATAAAATAAAAAATAAATTTAAAATATCACATATATAAAAATAGTTTCTATCATAAATCCACCATTAATGGTGGTAATGGAAATTTAACAATAATTCTTTAGTGAGGCTGTAGTTCATCGTACATGTAATCATTACGTTATTTACTAATTAGATGGAGGATTCTATAAGTGTATGTAATCATATTTTCATTAAAATCCTAGTATATTTATTATACTCATTTTGTTATATAACCATGGAATTTAGGGAGTGTAGTGGGTGGAGAATGAAAATAAAATAAAGGACTTGAAAGAAGAAATTAACGATTAATTGGGTAACTCCTTTTGGATTGTGCAAAACGGCTTCCTTGGATCGACTTATGCCTTAGATAATGATTATAGGTGGATGTAATTACTTATTGGAAGTGTTTTGGGAAGATATTGGGCAAAATTTAAATGATTGAGTTGTGTGAAGAAGTGGGAGATTTGGTGGATTTTTATACGGCCGGAAGAGGACTCACTAGGTGTTTTTTAAAACAAGTCATATGTTCCAATTTTTGTACCTAAAAAATCATAAAAATAAACAAATTTCATTTATTTAATGTTTATTAACAACACATGTCCATAAAAAGGGTTTGGAAAAGATTATTTGTCATTTGGCCCCCTATGATTATGGTTTAGTCTCTAATTGAGCTTAGTTTGACCATAACAGTTATTATTAATTTTAATCACATTTACATGTCATTTTGTGAAAAAATAAATATGATCTAATAAGAAACTAAATATTATACTGATTATAATAGCCTATGTTATTTTTTCAAAATTCAATTCATAGATGCAAAAAAACTTATGTTAATGCATATCACGCTGACGAGATGGAATTTCAATTTTTTAAAGTGGAATGATATAGTTTATTATGTTTTTATATTCAATTTCTAAGTGAAAATTATTATAAGAACCTAAATTGTATTAATATATGTATAATTCATGTAATTATACCATCAAAATTTTATTTTATTAATTTATCACTAATAATTATTTAAATGAAAAGGATGTAATTAATTAAAATGTAGTATTTCCTCACTATTGGTCAAAAAAGGATGATTGTCAAAAAAATAACATAAATTTACCCTACGCTAAATTATTCATTATAAATTAAAAAATATATTTTATTTTATCAATATAAAATTTTAAATATGTCTAAAATTTATTTGATCAATTTTTATAAAAGGACATGTTTTTCACAGTGTTTTAAAAATATAAGGTCTTTAAAAAATATTATATCATTTATTATCAATATGTTTCATTTATATAAAAATAATATAAAATATATTTTAAAAGTAGTTATTAATATTAAAAAATTTATGTTTCATGGATAGCTATTAATTTTATCATTTAAAAATTTATAGTAAAATGATGCTTCATAGAAAATTGGTGTTTCATGTAACGAATGCTAAGTCGATGTTGCATATTGCGCAAGCCATGTTGTTAGTGTGTGTAGTGCAATCTAGGTCATTTTTTTTGTGAAAGTATTGTTTGACAAAGTTATTTAATATTTATATATATATCAAGTTTCATGTGAAATGAAATATATCATAAAGATAAATAAATTTGAAAACAAAATTCACACAATCTCGGGGTGTTACATTCTAACCACCAAAGAATGAATTTTGATTTCAAAATTCATATAGGTAATAATATTTTTAATACTTAAATGTTCTATTCATACAAACCCACATCATAAAAATGAGTACTAAAAGATCCCATAAAATCGGTATTTGGAACCATAATGGTTACACAATATATCATATAACTAGGCTTACACATAGAAGAACCTAGGTTGGGATTAAAGATTGGAAATAAAGGAAAAGAATAAATATTTATATGGAGTGATTTAAGAAAGAAATCAAAAAACTTTATTGATAAATGAAAAGTTTAGGGACTCAATGTCATAAATCTGTGATGAACTAAGGGACCATATGATTCTTCACAGATATATTTACTTTGATATCATTTTTGGTTTAGAGTTTTATTTTTTCATAATGTTAATGAATTTTATCGAAAATATGTACATCGATGATTTCAATAAAACATCATCATTTGTTATTCCTTGATCAAATTCACCACATTATCAAAAATGAAGGTGATTTTTTCATTCACAAAGCTCCAAAAAATCATGAGAGTGAGAGATGGAATCCTTTCTCCCAATAGTTACCATAAACAGAAATAGGTTATAAAATATGCATAAGTCATGTGGTTGTGAGATAACACATTAATCTAGAAAAAATATTATTTTAATATTGAATTAGACTTTCCTTAAATGAATAATCATATAACCCTTCAAAAATACAATTTTCCCTTCCTTCTTTAAATATGATTTGTTCTTATACAGAAAAAAATTATTGAATATTTGGATTCGTGCATGCATTAATAAAACATTAAATTCAAACTTTATTATTAGAAAATATATGTAGAGGGATATAATAACAAGAAACATTAGGAAATGATGAACAAAAATATTTTAAAAGGTATAATTCATAAAAAAAATCAATCATGAACTTCCCAACTAAGTGGAGAAAGGATATGTTTCCCCCTAATTTTCATTATTCACCATATAAATTACGATTTCATAAGATTTAACATTGACCTATTTCCTTATAGGTTGTTTTATCTTATCATCCTTTCTAGCCCTTGGATTGGGGAATTTATTCTCATAATTCCAAAACTCCATGCACATGAAACACTGATGTGTGGATAGTTCATTTTGTTGATCTTTTTATCCACATAGTGGATTGAGTTTCCTCTTATCATGACATATATATTATTCTTCTCGATGTCCAAAATTTCCACATTTGAAACATATTATTATTAAATTTTGGCACCCTCTTAATATCACTTTCACATTAATTTGGAAAGTAGTAATTTGAATCTTTTCTTCTCTCCATGGTTTTTAGATTCCACTTTGATCTTGGTCCTTGTATTCATATTAAAACCTTGATATTAATATTTTATTCCAACCTCCATTTAATAATTTATTGCACAATGAGAAATTTATTCATATCTAATTAAGCATCTCATAGCCAACTACATTATGAGAATCGTGTTTCAGCCAATGTAGAACCTATCCACTTTATGTTCAGGATGGATGATAGTTACTAATTCCTACCGTAGGAGTCTTGTGAAATTAGCCAATTCTATACCAATAGATTCATCATCCTTTAGATTCAAATCAATTAAATACTTTTCCATTTTATATGAAGACCACATGGAATTTATTTGTTGAAGAATATGGTCTTGAAATCATCACAATCATTGGATTCAATTTTTCATAAATACTTTTGAATTTTACAAGTATGCATTTTCTGAGGGCACCTGATTCCGGGGCCCAGTGTGCCCAGAATAATTTTCTGAAGTTTTGTTAAAGCATAAATTAATGTGCATAAGAAGATTTACAGAAAAGGTGTAATAACTCTTAAACGGTTACTTAGATCAGAAATCTGAGGGCATCACCCTAGGTGCGACTTAAGTTTAGTCGACGCGGGCCTCTGGTGAGAAATTCCAAAAATGGGAAAACCGTAAATAAAATAATAAAATATATTTTTTTATTTTCAAATGCTTATAACTCACAAATGGTAGCTCAGAATAAAAAATCTGAGACTTCCGCTGAACTCATGATGGCATGCTTTATTTAATCAGATACTAATGTTGGTCGGCGTGTGCCACCAGAAAAAGTTAGTTTTTGGCCGAAAAAAATAATTAAGTGACAATTATTTTATTGTAAAATTCATAACTTCTAAACCGTAACTCGGATTAGAAATCCGAGAGTACCGTTGGATTCTTTGGGGCGTGTTTCACCTAGTAAGAGTATAATCTAGATCGGCGCGAGTTGAGGGTGACTGATAATAATTTTCCGAACTTTTTTTAGGGTACGTTCAGTAAACGTATGTTCGGGATTTTCTATCTTTTCAACCAATGCTCAGAATTTAAATCTGAGGGCACAGATGAACTCTCAGCGCCGGTATTTGTTTTGGGGGACCTTTACTGCAATTTCATTTTATGCGGGTTGAAAGTTAATATTTGGGGATTTAGAATAAAATAAATAAAATTGTGGAAGACAATATTATTTATATCTCTTTGTTATATCCTACAAGGGGAAGTTATAGGTGGGCCCACTCCCACATAACCTCCCATGAGAGGATAATGTGAGGTGGGACCCACATGAACCCCTAACCTTTCAACTCCCTTAAACCCCGCATTTAACTCCCTTTCATTAATTCATGACACCTATTAACTTTTATTTAGGTGGAACCTATCCACCACCCACCTATTGATGATGCCAACCATTTAATTAATAACCTTATTAATTAATTGGAAACTCACTTTTGAATTAATTGGATTTTTATGGCACTTTTTTAAAATCGAGGAGATCTATCTTAATATTTGCCTTAGCAATTATTTTGGTGGGGAACCTCTGGAGAAATAGAAGAACACCAATCTTCTCTCGATGAAGAATATCTCCAGCAAAGAACGCGAAGTCACCAATGATGCTTCTTCTTCGGGCGCACTCCGACATTGATGGAATCGACCTCCTTCTTCTGCGATACCCAACCTCTGCGACTCTTGTCTTCCAGGACTCATTGACATGCTCCGCTCTTAAATTCGACGTAGGGTGATTTGCTTCAATTTTATTTGAATAAAATTGTTCTTCGTCTCTTTTTGAAACCATGTTTAGACTTCGGCTATTTGTTACCGCCTAACGTGGAGGGCGCTGGCCGATCAAACACGGCCCGACAACCCTCCGTTGATCCTTTTATTGTACGCGATGGAAGAGGCGATAGAGGATGTGACGACGAACGGAGGCGGCAGTCATGCACCGGCCGCATACGGAGGAACCGCGGGCCGCATCCGTGGGCCGCTCGGCTGAAGAAAAACCGGCAGGCCATAGTTGTCCTGGCCGAAGGAGAATGTGGTGCTATAAGGGGCGTTGTGCTGTGGAGAGCTGCGACCCGAACTCTACAGACCACTTGCCTACAAACTGGCCAGCTCGTCAGCCGGCCGGGATGAATGAGCCACGGTGCCAGAAGGGCGCCGCGCTGAAGGGACCACGGCCCGCCCGTGCGGGCCGCTCACACCGTGAAGTTCGGCCAGCCGGACCGGAGGGCGGTGTCGCTCAGCACTGCAGATTCTGGAATTCGATGCACCACGCCCCACCGGGCTAGGCCACACGATTCACCAGGCTGGTTCGACACCATTCGGGTTGGACCCGCAAAAACTGGGTCGACCCGACCCACCTTCCCACTTAGCTTAAGGGGTCGGGCCCGTTATGCTCAAATGAGAATAACATCACGACTGTGTGTCTGATCGACGCGCTGTCTACGGCACTGGGATCCTCGTGATGAGGCGGTCATTTTTCGATACTCTTAATGAGTTTTGGATGACTTTGTAAAAATGGCCGAGTTGGTTCGAATTCGAAACCTACCGTGCCCTAGGAGAAGAAAAGATTATAACTTAATGCTCATGGAGCAGACCCTCCCGGTGATGAGCCAACAGATTGCAGAGACCCAGTAGCTGGCTGAGATTTGATGACTTATGATCAATCGTCTCAGAGTGAATCGGATGGTCCGGTGGGGAGCGCTTGGTTGTAGCAGTAGACCCACGGTGGAGGAGCGCTTGGTTGTAGTGGCATACCCAAGGTACTCGACAGAAAGAGTGCCTTTGTTGGCTATGAGGGGGAACACTTGGTTGTAGAGGCAGACCCATGGTGGGAAGGTCATGATTGTAGCAGCATTCCCATAGTACTCGACAGGTGGAGTACTTCAGCAGTCCAAGCTTAGTGGGAAGCTCTTGGTTTTAGCAGCAGGACCACTATACTCGACAGAGGAACAGTTCTCCAATAGCTGTGGTTTCAACATCATGAATAAAAATCCTAGTTTGAGCAGAGTGAATGACCTTTGTGTTTTCCTCATGATTGAGATGGGTTACATGATAACATAGGTATATGTATGGGCATATAACTTTTTAATGGAAATCTGTTGAAATCCAAATTTGTGTTTTATCCTTTTTGGATTTTGTGAGACCTCGAGGGTCTCGGGGTCCCTATTGAGTATCATTATACTCACCCCTGTACGGGATATGCCCGCACTTCATTGTGTTGGATGTAGACGATGGACAAAGTTGATGGAGGTCGAGAGTGAGCCAGGACTGGATGGTACCCAGAGGTGGACCACATGATGAGATGGTACACGGAGCAGACTATTAGAAGTTGAGTGTTGAGGTGGACATCTAAACCTACCCTTTAGGTAGGATTCAGGGCGGATGTTCTAGGAGATGTCATTTTTAGATATTTTCCCATTTTCAGTTGTACATTATTTCTGTTGTACTTGTACTTTACTATTGGGCTTGTCTTTCTGGCCCCTTTCCTTTCAACACTTTCTTTTGTATACAGTGTTTAATTAGTGTTTACTTTCTATTGCGTACTCTGTTGTGGTTGTTTATTTGTTAAAGGCAATGCCTTCCATTTTTATCAGGATTTATGCCTTTAGTGCTAGTATCCAGCCCCTGGCCTATGGAAGGCGGGCTTGTGGTAGTCACGGCAGGGGCCCCAAGGACGGGTCTTGACAAATTGGTATCAGAGGAGTCGGATCTACCACCGAACTCTGGACTCTGATCTTACTTTCAGTGAAGTAATATTGTTAAGAGTACTGCGTGTGGTTTTCAGTTCAGGGAGTCTGGTGTTGGTGCGATGACCAACATATACGTACACCAGGACCCTGACTACTAATTTCTGATTTAGTGCACAAATACACTGATTGTGCGTGTGTATCAAAAGATTTCCTTTATGTCAGCTCAAACTAGGTCATCTCACCATGTATATTATTTTGATCGTGGAAAACTTGTTTTTTTCAGGATGTATTGACCTAGTCAGTCAACAAGGGTTCCGAGTGGAGTTCGGGATGGTATACCACCGAGCAACGAGGCCATAGTGCAGGGCCTCATCACAGCAGAGGCACCAGTGGTACCATTAACCATTGGGAAAATTTTTCCACCAGCCCCAGATGCAGAGGGTGTGCGCCACTTGAGCCAGTTGCACGGATTACTACGACAGAGGCCTCCATGTTTTTGAGTCTAGACAAATTTTCATACAGTTGGCTACTGGCTGGAGGTTGTAGCACGAGTTTTCCACACAGTTGGGACACTCGTTGAATTGATGGTGTACCTATCTGTTAGTCTCATTCAGGGAGTAGTTGAGAGGTGGTGGAGCCTGATGCTCCAGTTCAACGATGAGGCGACCCTCACCGGGGGAGACTTTTTGGGACTTTTCCGGGGGAGTTTGTACCAGCAACTCTATGCTCTGTGTGGGCTCATGAGCTACTGCTCTTTCCACTGGGCTTTCGGACCGTAGCGGAGTCTTCTACAGCTGGCAGTAGACATATGGAATAGATGTCCAAGCAGACTAGGCCAACAGGTGGGTGACCTCAGGATACAGGTTCCATTGTACGAGGCACACGAAATAGTGCCATCTATACGAGGAGCAGGAAGTCTTATGCATGCTGCGGGAGGGTCACATGGCTTGAGACAACCTGACCTGTCCAGCAGATGATTTGCAGGCAGTAAAGGAACCTTCTAAGCATAGGTTGAGGTTTGACCATGGTGGTTTTCTAAGAGCGGACCGGCGTAGTAAAGGAGCAGATCAAGCAACAAGTGGACAGGAGTAGGACTAGCTTCGTTGTTGTTGTTGTTTGTGGTTGTTATGTGTCATTGTACTTTGAGCTACAATAATAAAAGACACTTTTCTTTGTGATTATTTCTTTCCTGCCTTTTGTGTGGTTAATACTAAGAGGTTCTGGTTAAAATGGTTAACATGACCCTCACTTTCAAGATTTCTACTAGAGGATACCCAGTGACCACACACTGATGCAGATAGTGTGACTCAACCCTTGGAGGCAAGTGTAACTGTTGGATCTCTTGGTAGTATCATCTAGGACATACGATGTCGTCAATGGAATGAAATAGTACCGTTCATGTCAGGATTGACTGTATTAGGCGAAGAAAGTTGTTCATCCAAGGGATGATACGAGATTTCCCTTCCTGTCAAATGAGTAATCTTAGTATCTCTTATAGGACCAGAGATGGTTCAAGCTACGACGGAAAAAGTGTAGATCATCCAGGAGTGGGTGAAGGCTTCACAGAGTAGACAGAAGTCCTATGCTGATAGGAGACAGAGACCACTGGAGTTTGAGGATGGCGACTATGTCTTCATACGGGTCTCCCCTTGACAAGGTCTATAGAGAGTTGGCTAAGGAAGCAAGTTGTATTCACGATTCATCTGACCTTTCCAGGTCCTCAGCAGAGTAGGAGAGGTGTCTTACCGCCTGGGCCTTCCACCTCAGTTGTACCTTGTGAATGATGACGTCCATGTATCTCAGCTGAGGAGATACATGCACAACCTGTCCCACATTATCGATCACGAGGAGCTAGACATCGATGATGGGGCGACATCCACGAAGGTCCTGGTGGAGATCGAGGATCGACAAGAGCGGGGCCTATGTGGATGGTCGATTACTCTGGGGTACATTCGCTGGTAGCACGGGAACCTCCAGGAGAGCATTTGGGAGCGGGAGGCTCAGATGTGTGCTCAGTAACCCCTTTTGTTTCCCAAGTGTGTGTTGCAACTTTACGTGGACATAAATCCCTGAGGTGGGGTAATTTAAAGACTAGTAAATTTCAAGGAAATTGTTTTTTCTTAAATAATTTGGAATTTTACGAGTACACAGTTTCTGACGGTACCTGATTCCGAGTCCTGGTGTGCCCAGAATAATCTTCTGAAGTTTTGTTAAAACTTAAATTAATGCGCGTAAGCAGTTTTTCTGAAAAGGTGGAATAACTCTTCAACGGTTACTCGGATTAGAAATTCGAGGGCACTATTGCTCCCAGGATGATGGTCTTATCCTATGTGCGACTTAAGTTTAGTCGGTGTGGGCCTCCTGTGAGAAATTCCAAAAATGGCATAACTGTAAATAAAATAATTAAATAAATTATTTTATTTTTCAAATACATATAACTCAAAAACGGTAGCTCAGATTAAAAATATAAGACCACTGCTGAACTCGTGAGGGCATGCTTTATTTAAGAAGATATTAAATTTGGCCGACGCGGGCCACCATTAAAAGTTAGTTTTTTACCGCAAATAAAATAATTAAGTGACAATTATTTTATTGTAAAAATCATAACTTCTAAATAGTAACTCATATTTGAAATCCCAGAGTATTGTTGGGTTCATTGGGGCGTGTTTCACCTTGGAAGATCATAACCTCGACCGGCGCGAGTCGAGGGTGGCTGATAATAATTTTTCGAACATTTTTTTTGGTATATTCAGTAAACGTATGTTCGGGATTTTCTATCTTCTGAACCGGTTCTTAGAATTGAAATACGAGGGCACCGATGAACTCACAGCACCGGTATTCTTTTAAGGGGACCTTTATCGCAGTTGCGTTTTATGCGGGTTGATAGTTATTTTTTGGGGATTTAGAATAAAATAAATAAAATTGTGAAACACAATTTTATATATATCTGTTAGTTATATCCTACAAGGGGAAGTTATAGGTGGGGCCCACACCCACATAACCTCCCATGAGAGGATAATGTGAGCTAGGACCCACACAAACCCCTAACCTTTATACTCCCTTAAACCCTCCATTTAACTCCCCTACATTAATTATTGACACCTCTTCACTTTTATTAAGGTAGAACCTCTCCACCTCCCACCTATTGATGATGCCAACCATTTAATTAATAACCTTATTAATTAATTGGCAATTCACTTTTGAATTAATTGGATTTGCATGGAACTTCTTAAAAATGGGAGAGATATATCTTAATATTTCCCATAGAAAATATTTTGGTGGGGAACCTCTGGAGAAATAGAATTACACAATTCTTCTCTCGACGAAGAATATCTCCGGCGAAGAACGCGAAGTCACCAACGAAGCTTCTTCTTCGGGCACACTCCTACGTTGACAGAATCAACGTCCTTCTTCTGCGACGCCCAACCTCTGCAATGCTTGTCTTCTGCGACTCGTTGACGTGCTCCGCCCTTGAATTCTAGGTAGGGTGGTTTGCTTCAATTTTATTTGAATAAAATTGTTCTTCGTCTCTCATTGAAACCATCTTTAGAATTTGACTATTTGTTATCACCTAACGCGGAGGGCGCTGGCCGAATGAACACGGCCCAACGACCCTCCATTGATCCTTGTTTTTTCTACGTGATGGAAGAGGCGATAGTGGAGGTGACGACGAATAGAGGCGGTGGCCATGCACCAGCGACATGCAGAAGAACCGGGGCCCGCAACTGCGGGCCGCTCAGCCGAAGGAGAACCGGCCATCCATAGTCGGCCGGGCCAGAGGAGACCGCGATGCTACAAGGGGCGTCGCGCTGTGGAGAACCGCATGACTCGCTCCACGGGCCGCTCGGCGGTGAACCGGTCGGCTCGTCCGCCGGCAGGGATGAAGGAGCTGCGACGCCAGGAGGGCGCCATGCTGAAGGGACTGTGGCCCGCCCGTGCGGACCACTTACAATGGGAAGACCATCCGTCTTCAGCCATCTAGACTGGAGGGTGGTGCCGATCGGTGATGCCAGTTCAGGAAGTCACCCCCCCCCCACGCAGCGTCGCGGCCTGCCAGGACTGACCGTGCACCTCGAGCCAGGTCATGCCCCACTGGGCTAGGCCACACGCTGCACCGGGAAGGTCTGACACCATCCGGGTCGGACTCGCCAAAACCGGGTCAACTCGACCCGCCAGCCCACTGAGCTTAATGGGTCGGTCCTCTTACGCTCAAATGTGAATAACTTCATGATCGTGCATCTGATCCATGCACCATCTGCGGAACTGGGATCCTCATGATGAGGCGGTCCTTTTTCGATACTCTTAGTGAGTTTTGGATGAATTTGGAAAAACGGTCGAGTGGGTTCGAATTCGAACCCAACCAGGTCCTCGGAGCAGAAACACTTATAATATAAAGACCGGATGTCTGATTGACGTTCCACCAACTACGTTTGATTGATTTTGACGAGGTGGTTCTTTTGACATACTCCACACGGGATTCAGATGATATTGGAGTATGGTGGGGTTGGTTTTAGCATAAAATCCAACCAGGACCCAGAAACGGAAAAGGAAATAACTCACAGACTGGGAGTCCGATTGACGCGTTGTCTATTGCGTTAAGGCCCCTATGATGAGGCAGTCCTTTGTGATACCTCTACGTGAGACTTAGTGATACTTGTAGTATCAACATGAGGCTCGTGGACCGGACCCTCCCAGTGACGAGCGAGCATATTACAGAGACCCAGTAGCTGGCTGAGACTTGACGACTTTTGATCGATCGACTCAGAGTGATTCGGATGGCCCAGTGGGGAGCGCTTGGTTGTAGCAGCAAACCCACGACAGAGGAGCACTTGGTTGTAGCGGCAGACCCGTGGTACTCGACAGAAGGAGTACCTCTGTAAGCTATGAGGGGGAGCGCTTGGTTGTAGAGGCAGACCCATGGTGGGAAGTGCGTGGTTGTAGCATAGTTCCCATAGTACTTGACAGGTGGAGTACTTCAACAGTCCTATGTTAGTGGGATGCTCTTGGTTGTAGCGGCATGCCCACTGTACTCAATAGAGGAAGAGTTCTCCAACAGCTGTGGTTTCGACATCGTGAATAAAAATCCTGGTTTGAGCTGATTCAATGACCTTTGTCTTTTCCTCATGATTGAGATGGGTTACTTGATAACTTAGGTATATGTATGGGCATATAACTATGTAATGGTTATCTATTGAAATAAATTTTTTTGTTTTATCCTTGTTGGATTTTGTGAGACCTCGAGGGTCTCGGGGTCCCTACTGAATATCGTTGTACTCATCCTTGTACGGGCTATGTATGAACTTTGTTGTGTTGGATGAAGATGACAGACAACATTGATGGAGGCCGAGAGCGAGCCAGGACCGGATGGTACCCGGATGTGGACCACACGACGAGAGGGTACATGGAGCGGACTGTTAGACGTGGAGTGCTGAGGTGGACATCTATACCTACCCTTTAGGTAGGATTCACGGCGGACATTCTAGGAGCTTCCCTTTTTAGCTGTTGTCCCTTTTTCAGTTGTACTTTATTTTCGTTGTACTTGTACTTTACTGTTGGGCTTGTCTTTCTGGACCCTTTCCTTTCAGCACTTTCTTTTTTATTCAGTGTTTACATAGTGTATACTTTCTGTTGTGTACTCTGTTGTGGTTGTTAATTTGTTAAACGCAATTCCTTCCCTTTTTATTAGGATTTATGCCTTTGGTGCTAGTCGCCAGCCCCTGGCCTGTGAAAGGATGGCTTGTGGTAGTCACGGCATGGGCCCCGAGGACGGGTCGTGAAAAATTTCATCTCTTTTCCTTGTATATTTTATTAGAGTCCACCACCGTCTTGCTTCATCTTCTAACTGATAAACAGAAAGAATGATTTTATCTTGATCCGGACACAAAATAATGTAAAATTTATTTTTAGTAGTACTAATACAGTTTTCAGAAACAAATGTATCATAAGAACTTCTTAAAAGAAGGTGGATTATGCCTTATGAGGGATGTAATTGAACTCTCTTCCCTCCATTTATCATTTGGAAACTCAGCACAATTTATAGCTTCAGAAATCAATGAGAGTATAGTAACATGGTATTGTATTCTGGACACTATAACATTCGAATCATCAAGAGAACATTTGTTTCATTGTTTGTTGAATTAACCATTAATGAAGTTCTTTCCATTTCCAACCATTGTATAACATCAAAATCATAGGGTAAGAAATAGTTATCATATTGAGGAACCACATAATAATGGACACTCACTTATATGATGTATATTGTTTGAATCCTTCCTTAATATATGGCACAATATGTTTACCTAATGTTATTCATAAAAAATTATATTTAAATTCCTCATGCTATTTTATGAAGAGTTTGGGAATTCCTAATTTTTATCCCTCAGAAGTGTCACACTTTTTGTACAGTAAGGCTCTTTTTTATGTACCGAATTACCGAGAGTCTAGCCCACAACATCTTGTTCGAGTTGTTACCCATAGGTGCATCTATGCTAAAATCGCATCCACATATATTATTCATACATGAATGTATTTCTAGGAATCCACTCACTCTCTCCATTACCTAAATTCTAGCAAATTTTTATTTCTATTAACTCATCCTTATACTTATCCTTAGAAACATCCCTAGACATATCCTAAGAAATACACTTAAGGATCTCACTAATGTTTTCTCATCATAGTTTCCAATGGGTGACTAAGACTTTTGATGAGGCCAGAGTTCGTCACATACCTCAAAATATTATTTATAAACCTACACTAGTATAGTAGTGATGGGTAGAACCGAAGGGACGGTAGTTGAGTTTTCTAAGGGTTTTTTATAATAAAACTCCACTATGGTCAGCAGTGAAGGGAAAATTCCCATTGTTTATATATTTATTACATTTTAATTTTTTATATATTTTATTTTATGAAATAAGTAAATAAAACAATGTTGTAAAAGAAACTATTCATATACTATGCATTGACATCTACAAGAAAACAGTAACTAATACATAGCTGCGAAGACAAAGGAGCAAAGATCAACAATTTTCTCAAAATTTCTAAACATGATGGTTAGAAGGATAACTCTCCAATGAATTCAATTATATCATACATTAAAAATGTGTTGATATATCTTCCTCGCCTGATGAAACATAACACAAGGTTATGAATTTTAGAGTTTACCACTCTAAAATTCATCGACTGTTACGAATTTGAAAAATAATACAGTTAAAAATTGTCCCCATGTATATCAAAAAAATTGTCCCCATGTATATTAAAACTATTTTCCATTTCAGTACAAACAGTTTCAGTAAAATGATTACTATGTGAACAAGGTAGTGAAACATCATCAATTAACATTTCCTCAAAACACACTTCCTCAACATCTTCACCCAAAAATATTTTAGAAATTATTGAGTTTGTAGTTTCAAAACATAGAAGAGTAGTTTTCAATTGAGGTTTAAAAATTTCAGATTCCATGTCATCCAGTTTAAATATCCCTTACAGAGTGTTTCCCATTTCCAGTTCATATTCAATATCAACAATGTCAGAAATATTTAGTGAAGAGATTTAAGAATTCAACTTTTCATTCAAAAATATATCTTCAACCCGTGTGACATTGTTATCAAAACTTCTAAAACAATGAGTCTTTTCCAAATTAGTGATCATGAAAGGAACTGGAAATATTTTTCAATCTGTTTTAAATTAGTTTCAACTTTTTCCAACTAAACCTCATTAATTTTCTTTATCGTATTTTTAATGTTGTGTTCCTTTCATAATGAGTTGGTTATTTCATCATTTGGTTTAATAGTTTCAGATTCGTAAAATTAAATGGTTTGTTACCATTTTTTTAAATCACTTCCTTCTTTAATATGAATTTCAAATATTTTATAAACATTTTCTTTTTTATTATATTCATTTTTATCCTGTTCTTATACCCGTTTTAGTAATTCCAATAGCATGTTCTCCAATCTTTTCATTCTTTGATATATCACATGATAATTTATAATTTTAATTTTAGGGGTTTTGTTTAACTCAGAATTGAAAAAATCCTCCCTAGAATCCTATTTTTTTCAATCAATTCTTTTCTAGCTTTGATTTTAGGATTAGATTCATATTGATCATTTTCATTAATGTAAACATCCTGTTGTGGTGGGTTATAGACACATTGTTAAGAAAATGTGTCCATAACAGTTACAACATACATAATGAGGCCCCAATTGATCCCAATTTTCATGAACATCAATTTTTAAACTAAAAAAATGTGAGATTAAACACACAATGTTTCATAGTTGATCCAAAATTTTAATGTCCAACAAAAGAAGTAGGTTCTAGTTCACATATTTTGTAAGTAGTTTTTTATATTGTTTTTAAATTTTTTTGCTTTGTTTGTATTTATCTACCAAAAAACCTAGATTCATAGCTCGTGCCATCCTTGTAAATGGTTCCAAACTTTGATGAGGCCATAGGTCTTCATGACCCTCAAAATATTATTTATAAACTTACACTAGTATAGTAGTGAAGGGTCAAACCAAAGGAAAGTTATGTGAGTTTTCTAAGGGGTTATTTTTATTAAACTCCACTGTTGTCACCAACAAAGGGAAAATAAACATTGTTTATATATTTTTTACTTTTAAATATTTTTTGTATTTAATTTTATGAAAGCAGTAATTAAAACAATGTTGGAATACATACTATTCATATAAAAAGTAATGATATGTAAAATAAAACAATGACTAATACATAGTTGCCATGATAAAGGAGATAATATCATCATTTTTCTCGTGAAATCTAAACATTATAGTTTAATGGAAAACTCTCTATAAAATTTATTTGAATCACACATTAAATATCAGATGATATATATTCCTTTCCAGAAGACAGATCAAACAGAGATATGACTTTTATAGTTCACCACACTAATGGTCATCGACTGTGAAGTATTTGAATAAGAATACAGTTGAAATAAAAATCTCCTTAAAAATCTGACTATATTTACATTAACGCCTTAAAAAGATGATGATGAGGTTCAATATTTCCCATTGATATTCAAGAAATGAATTTTCTTACCGGAAGTTGTGAAAATTTTAATTAAACTTCAGAACTGATCTCTCTTATCAATTCTGGTGTCTAAGAAAGGGAAAGTGAAAAATTTAATGGATAAACCAACCAATCTTAAATGCTCCTGACCTTAAAATTCAGCCTATGTTCATAATGAAATCTTTCATTGAAAAAAAATTAAAAGGGTACAATTATTAAATAATGGTGGTGGAAGAACTCCCTAAATGTTGCTCTACCTTTGTGATTCTTGGTCTCTATCTCTACTCCATAACTCCCCCCGGAAGTCTTTGCTCTCCATTGGTGTGTTCGTGGAAAATTAGAATGAGCCTCCCACCACATTCTGTTGCTACTCTACCTTAAAAAACACATTCATCTACTTCTTGTCACCCCCTATTTTCCACCAACTACAAGTGACCTTCACTTATGCACTGCACACGTGCATTTTTTCGTGAACCACACATCACAATATCTTTCCTTATATAACTAACATCTTATAATGTCCTTTTGAGAACCTGGACTAGATTTTAGTTCCTGTATGAACCTTCATAATAATAACAATGAAAAAGTAAAACCACAAAGCTATTGGATAAATAATGTTTTACAACGATTAGTTTATTGAATGTCTTAAAATATTTTATAGTATTTTCATTTATTAGCTTATTGATTTAATTAAATAAATTCATTAATGTTTATTATAATGTTTATTATTATTTTATGAAATTAAATTATTAAATAACTAATGTTAATTAGATTTGTTTATTCAAATTAAATTTAAATTATTATAAAGTAAATTTTTTTATAATTAAATAATTATAGTAATTTAATAGGAAACATTAAATTATAATTAATTTATTCTAATACAAATTTTGAAAGTTAAACTAATTTAGTGTAATAATGTTTAATTTTAGTTAATTAAATTATAAAATCGGTTTTTTTAATTTTCATATAACTATTATTTATTTAATTTTTTATTTTAGTTATTTTATAATGTTTACATATTTATTTTAGTTTTATTTTAATTACATAGTAAATTTAATATTTCTTTCTTCTTCCCCCACATACAATTCGATGCAACAGGGAGGAGAGGGTTCCCTGGTCTCGACACAGTGCGTAGAGGATAGGTGATCCTATCTCCACCCCACGCAGCAGATTCTCTCTTGCATGGCTCTGCCGCGGTCGTCATGCATGGCGACGACACTCCTCAACTCAAACTGATGGTTGCTCCATGATTTGCCTGTCCTTTCAATAGAGGAAGCTCCTCCACACAACGAATTATGGGTCGGTGGTGGGTTTTGGTTTGGTTCGGCTCCCAGATCTCTGAATGTGGGAGTTTCAAATAAGCAACAACATTTCCACCCTTGGGATGCCGCTTCGGTTCGGTCAAGGCGTAGCTTTCTTTATCCATCACGGTGACGCACAGCATTGGTGATCATCAATGATGATGGGTCGATCTCCTCCCCTCGTTGGACACACCCCACCTCCAGTGCAAACCAGATCCCTCATATTTGGGTAAAGGTTTGGCTTCTCCTCACGGCGGTTTGAAATTTCCCCTTCACAAAGCCACTATTGCGAATGTGCAAAACCGCTTCAAAAAGTTCTATTTCTTCTTAATAACAAATCTGAATCGGAGTTTTAATGTGTGGATTCGAGTTTCTACATGGATGCATTCTTTTATTGAAATAATGGTTTGAATGAAATGTAATGATGTTATAAGGGGTGAAGAGGTGCTTATCATGGGAGTGAATCGAGGTTGTCAGTTCGTTGTGGAAGAGGTATTGGGTAACGGTAAAGAAGAAGAGTAAACTGGGATTCTTGTTTGGTGATTACCGTTTTCTGCAGCTTCAGAGGTTCCAATTTGCCGGGATATAATTATGAGAAGATCTAGAAGCCTACAGTGAGAAGAATGTGAAATAGACACCGCATATCTGTGACGAAGACGGTGATTTGTGGGTCATCGGTGAGAGGAGATCAGCGTGTCGTGGAAGCGGTGCCGCCGATGGGGAACAGTGGGTCATGAATCATTAGCAGGGGCTACCAATAAAAGGGTAATAAACAGTGAACCGCTAATTTTTTTATCTGGGTTTTTAAAAAATTAAAATTTGATAACAGGGGTTAGGGTTCGAATATTTTTAAAAATGGATCCGGGATGCGTGAACGGCGTTCACGCATCCCGGACCCCGGCGTGATGCGTGAACGCCGTTCACGCATCTTCCCGAGAGAAGAGATGCGTGAACGGCGTTCACGCATCTCACAGAATACCTAAATTGTCCTTAAAATGTATAACTATTAATTATAAAGTAATAAACTTATTATAAAAATTAAGAAATGTTAATAAATATCAATTAAATAATATAAAATATTGAAATAATGTTAATAATTATTAATAAATATTCATGAATAATAGATATTCATTAAATAATTATTAATAGAATGGCTTGAGTATTCTCTAACATATATTGAGAAATCTATAATCTTAGCATCTTTCAGTCACTCATGTTATCTCAACATGTTGTAGTTAAACATCTATTTCTATAAAGATCCTCATATGGTTCCATTTGTATTCTAAAGTGGAAACTTAATTTTTATACTTTCTAATACTCCTTTTTCATTGTTTTTCTGATTAAATATTGGTATATTTGTGAACCATGATCACATCATCACTATGCTAAGTTCTCTGAGTTTCATTTCTAGATCCAAGAGTAATATTTTTTAAGGCATGTGCTCTCTAAAAAATATGATTTTATCTAAATAAGGTGGAAGAAGTGATGTCATGGACATGACCTAAGTTTTGAGATGCATACTCAATAATCTCACTCTTTAGATTGCGTACCAGTATAAATCGTTTCCTTTTATAAAGTCTGAATATGTATCTTCTCAAAATTGGCCAAATGAACTTCTAATTCATATTGTAGTTTTCAATGTTGTCCATAAACAACCATAAATGTTAAATCATGCTTAGAGTGTATCAATTATTAACCAAGGGTAGATAATCAAAATTATCAATGAAATGCTAAATCCTGCACATACTTCACCAAATATATTAAAAAGTTCAAGTGAAAAGATAAATCTCCCCTTTTCATCTCATCTTTCCATCAATCAAGCTCTCCCCCTTAATTGAAATGAGAAATATAATTAAGAACAATGGATAAAGTGTGATTGGAATACCTCAAGTTTCAACTTCTTGAGATGATATGAATTTCAAGATTTGTCATGAAATAATCCTTGGATTTTAGCTCAAACTTATTCTTGGAAATAGTTTCTTTCACAGTTTTTTTGACTTCATTGTTTTGCATATTCCCAATGGAAGATTTTCCAACTATTGTTCCATTCTTCTACACTTGTTGCGGCCTTTTATTCTTATCAGCATATGCATTTTGCATGGTTGGACTGAACCATCACTCATCATAATTGTGACCACTTCTATTGCAATTCGAAATAATTAATATAATTAATATTTATCATTTAATTTAATCATATTATTTATTATACACACACATATATATATATATATACATTGGTAGATAATTTGATAACAGTAAGACACTTACTAAAGGTATAATAGAAGTCTAGATAACAGTAATACACATACAAAACGTATCATAAATCAAATGTCAACCTAATCTACGCCTCCAGTGTGGATGCTCCTCTGTCCCACAATCAGGCGTATACTGGATGCGTCCACGCTGTGTCTGTCTACGTCTGTGCTCTGGCGTACGCTGCGCATCCTCATCGACAGCCACCTCCACATCCTCCTGTGTGACAGACGGTGGATGTACAGTCTCACCGCCTGTACCCTGGCCGGCATCTAAGGATAGTGGAAGCTGGCTGGAACTCTCACAAATATAGGAAGTAGATGGCTGCTCTGCTGCGGATGACTGCAATAAAACATCGAACTCAATTCAGTCAGCGTCTGTAAGTACCTGTGGCTGTGCCTGAGAAGCTGGAGGAGCATATGACTGATCATGCTGAACACCCTCCTCCAGTGGAATAATATCATGTGGCTGAGCAAGCTGAGCAGCCTCATCCTGTGGAACAACAGCATCCATAACAGGGTCGTCACCCCCAGGTACATCTATGTGAGGCTCAGCAGGCTCCGCGGCCTCCGCAGCAGGCTCCGCGGCCTCCGCAGCAGGTGGTGGATCAAAGAAAATGCCATGATAAATCTCGTCCATCGACGGTAGCATCTGTCGTACAAGGCTGTGAAAATATGCTGGGTCAAAGGCAGCTCTCTCCACTGGATCAGACATATGCAGTAGATGACAAATACGAGCATCCTGCGAAAACAAATTCTGTTGTTAACTAATTTGAATAAAAAATATGTTGAACTGTGAAAGGAAGAATGCATACCAAGTCATGGAAGCCCCGTCCATGCCGTGTCATAAATCTGACGGGAGACCTGATGTACCAGCCTGCATAATCCATCTGATCCATCAAATGAAAGCGTACTGTCCCTGCCCCTCGCAACTGGGACTCCCGTCGCCTGTCCCATAACGCAACATATCTCGCATGGTAGCTCCTCCAATCAAAATCTCTCTTCCCTGACATCTTCAGGGAATGAAATGAATCCAACTGACTGGGCGGGTCAGGAACTGGCTGAAGGAATCCAAACTGTCTCATAACCCTATCCGTCTGATGCCACTCGACTATATGAAAATGAATCAGTGGAACCATGCAGGAGCCGATATGAAGCATCACTGTACAGTATGGGGGCAGACTCTGAAGGATATCATCTGTATATGGCATCCATGTAATCTGAAAGAAAAAATGAATAATCAATTAATAAATGAATAGATTTACAGTAAAGAGTAAAGATTTAACAATATAAATAATAATCACTTACATCGTCTGGTCGAATGCTGTCTAGCATAAGTCTGTAGGCGTGAACATCATGTCTGGGAGAATCTGAATGTCGATGCGCCTGACTCCACCTGTAGATAACATTTTTTTTACATTTCATAAAAGAATTTTATACAAGTAAGTTAGATATTAGAAAGAATTAATAACATACCAACGTCCACGTGGAGCCTCTGCTACAATATCTATGGGTAATGGCGCACGAGCATGTGGAGCTAAATGAGGTATGTTCTCTCATACCCACATCTGTAGAAGAACCATGCATCCTGTGATCTGCATCTTATCGATGCGACATGCGCTGCATAGGGCTCTGTATGTATATGTTAGGCAGGCAGACCCCCAACTATATCGACCTGCCTAGTCCAAATCCTCTAAAAAAGCTAGATACATCAGGTGCACAAAAGTAGTAGAGTGGTCAACAAAAAGCGTGCCACCGATCAGCCTCAAAATATATGCGCGTGCAAAGCGCAGCACGGTGACGTCATCAGCATCATCTGGTAAATGTGTGAAGTGCTGGTCTAACCAAGGCATCCGCAATCTACCACCGACGATGGTCCTGCCATTATCCTGGACCTCTATGCCCAGAAGTCTATGAACAAGCTCAGGCAAATCTGATGGAACTCGGCCTGTCAAAGCATGTCCGTCGATAGGGAGGCCCAACATAATAGCCACATCCTGCAATGTAATAGTCATCTCCCCCTCACTGAAATGGAAAGTATGCGACTCTGGTCTCCATCTCTCGACAAGTGCGGCAATGAGCTGATGATCAAGAAACGTGAAGTCGCACATCGCTACTCCATAAAATCCAGCTCGACGAAGATGTGGGATGATAGCGGGAGGTGGTGCAGTATGATGGAAATGGTGAGATCTACGTACACTCAAGGGAGCCACAGGACGTCCCTCTAAAAGCAGTCGTGATACATGAGTAGCCTGAGATGTAAGCAATGGAAAACCTGCCATCTGCACACATGATATCATCGTTACTTATTAATAGTGGAATCGTGATATATTTATTTTTATTTGGTGTCACAATCAACATTAGCCTAGTCTCACAATCAACATTAGTTAAGGATGCTCAGACACTCAGATGTCATTACTAAAACTAGACATCTTATAAGAAAACCATAATTTAAAAGTGAAAAATTAATTATTTCTTCTTATTTGTGAAATTACGTTTGTTAATTTATCCATTATCCATTAAATAACCATCAACATTATTCCACACTAAAAATTAACAGGAAAAAGTGAAAAATTAATTATTTCTTCTTATTTGTGAAATTACGTTTGTTAATTTATCCATTATCCATTAAATAACCATCAACATTATTCCACATTAAAAATTAACAGGAAAAAGTGAAAAATTAATTATTTCTTCTTATTTGTGAAATTACGTTTGTTAATTTATCCATTATCCATTAAATAACCATCAACATTATTCCACATTAAAAATTAAGAGGAAAAAGTGAAAAATTAATTATTTCTTCTTATTTGTGAAATTACGTTTGTTAATTTATCCATTATCCATTAGATAACCATTAACATTATTCCAAATAGATCAAGTTCCTATGTAACTATAGAAACTTCCACAATAGGCTATTCAACCACAACCTCTTCCTCTTAGTCTTCTACTTCTTCTCATCCTCATCCTCTATTTCTTATTCCTCTTCTTCATCATCGACACCAACCACAACCTCTTCCTCTTAGAGAAGGTACACAGACTCGATCATGGATGATGAGATTTGGAACTCTGTCCTGCCACTTGGGGACATCTCTTACGAGTATGTCCTTCTGCGTGGCAGATACTGCATCGTATTCTCCCTCCTCGTTGCCGAGGCCAATCCATCTCATTTCTGATGCGAGTTGACTTCAGTCTTCCTCGAGGCCACAACCAAGTAGCATGAAGCCAATAATTTTAAAAATGAAACACATTGAAAAAATTATAAATGATACCAAAACCGACTTATGAAAACCTGGAAATATCAGGGACAATGGTCGGTTGATTAGCAGGCAATGTGATAGAATGGAAGTCACCAACAGGCATCCAAGCAGCACTATAACAGTTAACCAAAGTGCTCATGTGATACACCGGGTCAACATATGGCTCCCACGATATATTTACCGAAGCGCAAGCTGTAATAACATGTACACATGGATATCTCAATGCCTGAAAGCTGCCACAATCACAGTACCTGTTATCCAACATCACGACAAACACTCCACCATTAGTGCATGCACCCTGGTCGTAGAACTTTCTTACCCGAAAACTCCTCTTTTCCCTGTCAAAGGCTATAACATTCCATCGTGAAGCCTCATTCCGTATCCGGTCAATATCAGTTTGAAAATGCTGAGTAAAAAGCATTCCATTTTCCATCCTCTAGTAGGCCTTTTGGGACCGGTCAACAAAGTAGTGAACACATCTAAAAAATGTCTCTTGCACTAACCCTGTGATTGGGAGTTTGCACACACCCTTGAGGACCCCATTTACGCACTCCACTATATTAGTGGTCATATGCCCATATCTCATGCCACCATCGTATTTTAATGACTATTTTTCCTTTGAAATTTGTACCATATATTCATATACCTCCTCATTAACTGTTCGGATCTCTTCAAGACGTCGATCAAACCTTTCTTGTTGGGGTTCATATGCTGAAATCATAACATAATAATGTATTAAAATGGATAGTAAATTTTGTTAAAAAAAGAAAGTTTAGAAAACCATACCCAATTTGAGGATCGCCTTCTTTATGGCCTCATCTCTAAACTGATTATGCACATTACTTGCAATATGTCTAATGCAATAACGGTGATAAGCATTCGGCTCAGTCCAAGAAACCCCATCACTACTCACGGCCTCTATAATCGCTCGATGACGATCAGATATCAGACACACGCCCTGTTTCTGCATGACATGAACACGTACACATGCCAAGAACCAGCTCCAGCATTCAAAATTTTCTTTTTCAACAACAGCAAAAGCAAGTGGCAGAGGAGCGCGATTACCATCATGTGTGGCAACAATGAGTAGAACACCTGTATACTTTCCATAAAGTAATGTACCATCTACCGGAATAAATTGTTTACAAAAGGGAAATGCAGCAATGCACGGTCTGAATGCCCAAAAAATCCTACTGAACTTCACCTTTGACCGATCAACTAGATGATTTTGGGATACATACTCAACACTGTCCAACTGATAAACAATCTGATTATTGAGAGACAACAATTCCATAAGCTGTGGCAACAACGCATAAGACTCATCCCAATCACCATACACTTTTACAATGGCTTTCTGTTTTTCATTCCAAGCTTTGTTGTATGATACCTTATAGTTATACAACTGTTGAATTATTTCCTGAATAAGGGCAACATGAACATCCTGACTTGTTCGTATCATCTCACAAATAATAGTAGATGTAAAATCTGCATCAAGAGAAGAGTGATCTTGTGCCAAGCTGGGATGCAGACAAGTGTGTGGGCCTTCTAATTTGGTTATCTTCCAACATCCATAACATTTATCAAATAGTGCTCTTAATCGAAATTTACAGTCTGACCCATATTTTTCACAACGAATGAGATATTTGGTCTTCTTTGACTCATAAACCACAAATGTGAAATGTCGCTCAATGTGGTATTGCTTTATCACATTTTTCATGACCTGTTTACATTCGAACTCCTGCCCAACATATATGGCATTATCATTTGATGCAGGCAAATTCCCTATAATGCTAGGGAATTCAGAAGATGGTGTAATGACATCCCAATCAAAAGGTTGTTCACGAGACATTCCTCCAACTAAGGAACTCAAAACTGAAGGCTGATTACCACTAACTGGTGGATGTAGTGGATGTCTGTCTCTCAAAGGAACCTCAGAAGGTTCATTTCCAACCACATCATCTCCTGCTGACTCCCCAGATTCTTCTTCCTCAGATAAACTTTCTTGCACTATATCAGCACAGAAAGGGATGTCATCTACATTTCCTTCCAAATTTTGATGATATTCCTCATTACATTCTTCCACAGGAGTCGTATGAGAAGGAGGAAATGAAGAAGACTGTTGTGAAGGACCGACTTCTATAGAGGTCACAAAGCATGGTTCTGTAGTAATCGATTGCACCACATCAATATCAGAAATGACAATAAATAATTCCATCAAACCATTAATACACTGTTGCCTGAATAACTGAGAAGCCTCCATCCAATCCTCATCATCGACTATAGGGTAGTCACTGTGCCACATACGCTCAGGATATTGAAGATTTCGGTATCTAATTGAAGTGATTGCTTGTCCTGCACTCAATTTTAACCGACTATGAATCTTATTACGAACTGCATCCAATGTCATACAACCATGGAGATTTACCACTTTGACAGGTGGAACACTGTAGCTAAAACCCTGCTCGGTACAAATTACCCCACCGTTGCAATATATTTGAGCAGACATAATTACCTATTAAAAAAAATTTAAAAATATTATACACTACATTAAAATTTTAAATTATTTAATTTGGTTTTGAATAATTGATTATCTTGAGACTTTTTTATGTATTGATTTATCACTGTTAAGGTATAGTGATTGTGATTTTAGCACAAAAGCAAATTTAATATAATGTTTCATAAAGTTTGATTACTTATGAATATATAATCATGACTTGATCTTGAGACTTGCGACTAGTTTATCATTATCTGATAAACTAACCACAATTTATATGGGTAAACTCCTGTCTCTATTATCAAATATTGCATCAACCGCCAATCTCCTGTCAAACAGCAATGCCTCCTCTCGAACGAGTTCTCAAATGCCTCTTCGTCGACACCTCTTCGTCGACACCTCTTTAGGGCGTCAGTCTTTTAATTACAAATTTACTCACATGCATGTGAGAGGGTCTAGGGGTATGAAATACATAAATTAATTTAAACGGACACGCAGGTCCTTACACTTACTGAGAGATGACTCGCAGGTCATCAATACCGAAAAAATGCAATTATTACAAATTGAATAACAATATACACAAAATAAAACATGCAATTTCAATTATGCATGGTCGGTCATCTCAAGATCAGTCATCACTCATACCGTGTTTTTTGGTATATTTATTATATTATCCGTATTATATAAAATCTATATTAAATACTACACCTCTTTTACAAAAATTTAACTTCATGTGTGTATATATATATATATATTTATTAAAAACATTAAATAAATTTTATTATAACTGATCTAATTGAGATTTACATAATAAACACTTTTGTTATTTTAAATTTTATGAAATTGTAATGTTTTTTGGGCATTCTTCTACTTTTCAAAATATAATTAAATATATTTTATACTTTATTGATTAAAAATATTATTAATAGTAAATAAAAGTAATTTAATTTACACTTACATCAAAACCATCCATTAAAATAAATTTCTCTAACATAAATTACTTTTTCTAAACATTAAAAATTTTAGACATAACATAAAATATTCAATATTTAGACAACAGACATTCAAAAAATTAAATCATACGAACATTCAACATCAAGAAAATTAAATCATACAAAACATTTCATGCATAACATATGAAATAAATAAATCATACACACAATTAAACATACAAATGAAATAAATAAACACAATTAAACATACAAATGAAATAAATAAACACAAATAAACAATTAAATTATTAAATAGAAATTTTACCTCAATAAAAGCAACAAATATTTGTTGAGAAAGAATTTTTGCAGAGCTTCGCAACAAAAATCAGAGGAGAACAATGGGTATTGGGGGGGGGGGGTACCCCTCCTTTTATAAGATTTCTCAGCCGGATGTGTGAACGCCGTTCACGCATCCTTCAGCTCGTCCGCGAAGGATGCGTGAACGGCGTTCACGCATCCTTCTCCGCGGAAGGAAGCGTGAACGCCGTTCACGCATCTTTTCCCGCGCAAGGATGCGTGAACGACGTTCATGCTTCCTTTAGCTGATCAGCAAAGGACGAGTGAACGCCATTCACGCGTTACCGTCGGGGTCCGGGATGCGTCAACGCCGTTCACGCATCCTTCCGCGGCGAAGGATGCGTGAACGACGTTCACGGATCCCGGACCCATTTTTAAAAATATCCGAACCCTAACCCCTTTTAACATATTTTAATTTTTTTAAAACCCAGAAAAAAAATTAGTCTAGTGACACGGTGTGTGGAGTAGGGGAGTGGCACAGGAGGATACCGATAGATAAGAATAACGCTACCGATAGATAAAAAACTACTGATGCAATGAAAAAAATATCAATGTTGGGGATGGCTAAAAGGTCATCATTGAGAAAAAGGTCACCGTTAGTAAAAAATAAAGTTTAAAATTTAAGATTACCGATAATTAAAAAAATATTTATAAAAAGGGTCACAGATTACTATAAAAGAGAAAATGTCACCGATATAGATAAATAAAATGTCACTGATGTAGAATAAATAAAGGTTACTGATGGTCAATAAGTGACCGATACCGATACGCTACAAAATCAGCGACTTTAAAAGAAATTAAGAACTAACAATGATATAAGAAAATTAAAATTTCATTCTTAGGAATAAAAAATTAATGTTTTAAAACTCTAAATTCATTTATATAATATCTATGTGGATACTTAATGTTAAAATTGTGTTATTTCATTTAATTAATACTAAAAATATAAAATTAATTTATTAGTTGGATAATTAAAGCTAAAAATTATTGAGGATAAAATATTTTAATAAATCTATATTAATGATTAGAAAATTAAAATAAAGTATCTATATTATAAATAAAAATATGATGATGAAATAATTGTTTAAAGTAGATGTTAATTTATTAAAAAGTCAAACAGATTTTATAAAACAAAACTAATTAAGAAATAATTAAATTTAAAAAGTAATGTAAGATTAAGATTAATAATTTAAAGACTAAAAATACTTAAATAATTATAAATATTTATTTGTTAACAAATTTTATTATAAAAATGAAAAATAATAATTACTTAGAAAAATGTTCTAAAATAATTAATTAAATCATCAAAATTTAAGTCCAAAGATGATGAAAAACTATGTAAAAATAGAGCCACATCACCATTTCATTAATACCAAGAATAGTAACCTGGGATTAACTTTCCTGGCTATTACATCATTGTAGATGAATATTTGGTACATTATATAAATACTTTCCCACAAACCAAAATAGGTTATGGTATTTGGAAACAAGGAAAAAGTCTTCTAACCTAGTGAAATATCATTAGCATCCACCAATAATATCTCTACCTATAGTAAATCTAACTAAAACATTTATTTCAAATGCAGGGAATGGAAACATAACAAATGGGTTAGCTCAGGTCCTCAGTAATGGTAAATAATGAAAATGTGCACGCTGAATATGAAAAAAAGTTTATGGAACATGATCCGAAAATTTTTACGATCATTTCCTAAATATTATAGATCATAATAAAAATTGGTTGTTCATAATACATAGATAATATGAGAAATTATAGAATATGTCATAAAATTATAACATTGGAATAAGACATGTGATTTTTGGCAAACACAATGGATTATAATGAAGTAAACATATATATGTAGAAGTAAGTTCAGCATTTATGTTATGGAAATGAAATCAGGGCCCCATTTAATTTTATAGACATGAAACCTGGTCCATGCATACAATTTTGAACATGTAACTAGGTTCCAACATAACCTTATGCACATGAAACTAGTTCATTGAATAAAATTTTTAACATGTAATGAAGATCACACATACCAATGTGAAAATTTAATCAGGTTCGTGCATCCAATATTTCATTTCTCAAACCCTAGAGAAAAAATTTATGGTTTGGATGGGATCCTTTCACCATGGGCTATGGGACTTTTGTGTGAGTGTGGGGTAAACTCAAGGTCTTCATTTGTTGGTCCATGATTATCATGCTGAGAATGTGTAGGAAGGAATCCAAAACCAAGATGTCTCATGTAATTAGTAGAAATATGAAATCATCAAAATTATTCGAGAGGATAATTAAGAAATTTGAAATATAGAAGAAACAAATTAACTATATTTTACTGTCATCACTAATTAGTCAAAACAAGTCATTAATCTAATGGCCCAGCAAGTGGAGGTCCAAGAACAAATATGGAAGGAATCATGAAATGTGGCTGATACCGAAGAAGAGCAGGAACATGTGTATATTAGGGCCCACCATCACAATTTGGAATCCAATGTAGTGGCATAATAACTGGTGATGTAGTAGTAGGTCCATGGATATAATCACCAAAGGATGGAGGAGCTGTAACAATTGAATACTCAACAAAGTTATAGGGTAAATTCTAACAGATCCTATAATTCTCATGTTTTGGAACATAATGTGTGCATGAAACATTTTTTCATACTATAAATATTAAAATTCAATCATATTTGTGAGGAAACTATTCACGATCAAATGGGTTATTCTTGATGTGAGAAACAAGGTATTAACACAAAATTTTTCACTTTGTATGAGATTGTTGGATAACCATGGATTTCCCAGGGTATGCACCTGTTGAATTACCATCAAGGGATATTGGGCCTAAGAGAGGATGTGCCTACAGAAACACACTCTAGGGACATCCAACTTCCTTTTCCTAAAGTTTGATAAATCATGGGCATGAAAACTCTATGGGAATTAGAATTGATCTTCACAATGGTGAATGAAGAGTGTGAATGAAGATTTCAAATATTCAGAACATGTGAAGGGATGAATGGTTGTAAAAGATTAATACTAGACATGTTCAAGACAAATTATCCAATTTTTTTCCCAAAATGGGTACAAAAAAATAAATGATCATCCACTGAGCATGTGAAAAACATAGAACATATCTCAAAATGCCATCTGAATTCATTTGTAACATTGGGCCATGACTCTTGGTGATCTAATGGTGGCATGGGAAAATGGCGTTATGAGGTCCCTTCTTAAATTAAAGAGTTTGAGGAACAAATTGAGATGAATTATATGTATTTTTGTATTTATGTAATGATCAATTTAATTATAACACTCTTGGAATTACACCACCTTTACATACAACTCATTAGTGTTGGTGCACTCGTCTGAAAAAAAATCAAACCCATCATCTCAGAAAGCATTTTCTCATAGGCAAAAAAATACTAGTGAATGAGGAAATAGATAGAATGGGTATTGGACATATCAACATATGGACTATGTATTTATTTATTTTTACATCACGCAACTGAGGATTATGGACACATGGTTCAACGTCATATTATAAGGCCCTGGCCTTAAACATCTCTTAATATTGAATTAAATGAATAATTCACATTGAGGATCTTTTCAGGATTAGAGTTTTAGAGAATTAGAACATAACTACTACATCTCAAAAGATTAAAAAGTAGACACTTCAACTAAGTTTCCATAGAATAAAAAAAACTCTTAAAAAGAAACATGTCTAGTTCTAAGTTTTATATAGCATGACTTTCCCTTGATCCCATCATTGACCCTATTCCACATTAGGTTCTGTGAAAAACATTTCAAAAAAACTTGGGGTGAGCATAAAGAGCTCAGTAAGGGATACACAAAGAATGAAAACTGTTATTTTATCAAAACAACAAGTAAACCATGTATACTTTATCAAAGTAATACTTTTCACCCTTATGAAGTAGTAAAAACTCTTCACTGAATAAAAGATCATTACTTACCCTTTTGTAACCAAAAGATTACCATAAAACCCAAAAAATGATCACATAACATATAAAGGTAACTTGGGACATAAACATACTTAAGTGGAATAACCATACGGTCGACTTCCACACATATCACTTAATGGAATAGCCATACAGCCAACTTCCATACATACTTAATGGAATAGCCATACAGCCAACTTCCATACCCAATGCATTAGAGGTTATAACATAACCACCCATCCTAGTATTCACAGCACCACCCGTCATATGGATTATCATGTAACCACCCGTCAAATGTCTAAGTACCATTATAAAAATCATAAGATATAAAACAAATATAATGTAAAGAAAAAATTTCCACACTTTGACCACAATATATCACTTAAATATATTGACATAACAAATCCATTATAAAAACCATTTTCAATACCAAAATACATAAAAGAGTATATGATATTTATTTCATTTTAAAAAAACCTTACGACTTGTTCAGGAATCCAAAGACCAAATAATACTCGCGGCGGCGGAAAAGGTCATTGTCACCGCGTACGTTAAAAGAAACATTCCTTTTTGTCGTTTTGTAAAACGCTTCATAGAAAAAGATTCCTTTTGAATAAAAGTAAAATTCAAAGGGGTTTATACACCGTATAAAATAATGTTGTGTATAAAACGAAATATGCCTCAATGAAAGGAGATTGAGACGAAGTCCCTTACCTCGGGTCCGACTTGACTCGATCGTTCTTTAACGTCCTGAATAATAAACTTGAGTTAATTTCTACTTGCTTAAGAACCTTTTTCAAGATTATTATTCCTTTTATATCACTTATTTCCATGTTATAAACATTATGTAATCATTAAGTTAATAATTTTTGTTTTGTCGATATTTGGTTCTTAAGTCGAAAGTGGACTTCTTATAACTACATGTTGTTCGTGTGGTCAAAGGTTCTTTATATCCATAATGACAATCCGGATTTGGATATCATATATATCATATATATCCAGCATATACATGTATTTATAATATTACATAATCATTTAGAGGTAAGAAATGAAATGCACCGTTGATGGAGACGGTAAGTCGTACGTACGCATGAACACTACTTTCATTTCTTTGTCATATTAATGGAATTAAAACTAAATGAGAGGTATGTATATTTTAATTCCAGAATTATATTCATCATTTAGATGTATCATTCATCATATATATCCATTATATACATGTACTTATAATAGTACATTACATTTGGGGATAAGAAATGAAATGCACCGTTCATGGAGACGGTAAGTCGTACGTACACATGAACACTACTTTCATTTCTATATCATACATTAATGGAAAGAAATAATAATGATATAGAGGTATATTATAATTCCAGTATAACATCATATATAATAACTTTAAACCCATCCTTTATACTTCCCACATATGGAATTAACGAATCACATCACTTTGAGCGGGCGGTAGTCCGCACTTCCTAAAATGAAATTATCGTGTTTACCCACAATGGAAACCATAAAGGTATACCACAAATTAAAAATACAGAAGCATAAGGGAAAAATAAACATAATATATATCATATATAAATAGAGTGACATCTTAATGTCCACCATTAAAGGTGTTTAAAAGAAGATTGAACAATCATCGTTTCGTGAGACAGAAATTCGCCAACCACAGAAACATTATGTTCTTTAACCATTAGATGTAGATGTTTGTAAGTGTAGCTTGAATTATTATTATAAAAACATCCTAGTATATTTAAGATATTTTAGTTGTTACAAAATAAATGAATAAAAAGAGTTTAGGGGGTTGGAGAAGAAAAATAAAACAAAAGAACACAAGTGAACACATTAACTCAAAATCGGGTAACTCTCTTAGATTTGAGCTCAAAGGCTTCCTTGGGAAGACTTATTCACAATGTGAGGCTTAAAGGAGTAAGAGAGGGATGTAGAGAGACAAAATGGGAAGGGTTTGGCCGATCCAAAGGCTTTGGAAGTGTGGGTAAAGAGGTAGAGTTGGGGGCCTTTTATAAGAGGAGAGGAGGGGCACTTGTGGAAAGTAAAGAAAAGTTACATTATCTTAAAATGATATTCGGATTTAAGAGGTCCCAAATTGATATAATTCAAGGATAAGGTGATAAGGGTTCTAAATATACCCATCCAATAGGTTTTGGAAATGTGTAGGACAAAGATTTTAAATTATCTTTTCATTTTATTTAAATCCATTATTAATGAGGTAATCGCTGCATCATCATGATGCCATAAATAATTTAATATATTTAATGTCTAAAAATTATAAAAAAATATCATGATGTAGGAAATCCTTTTAGATTTCTAATGAATATTTATAGTCAAAATACTGACTTGTATAACCCCATGTAAAAATTGTTTTAGTAAAACATCTCATGTTTGTGTCATTTTTTACTTTTACATTAAATAAAAAGTTATTTATGTCATTTCCCAACCAAAGTGGCTCCATGCGGTTCCCAAGTTGACCCATGGATTTTCTTGGTCGGCCGTGGCACATCCAATGAGGGTAGGACATGTGTCAAGCTCATATCATATTATTAAAACATTATTTTTACCTTAAACTACACTAATTACCTCTAATCGCGATTAAGAACTTAAAAGTTACTATTCACCAAAAAAATTATTTTAATCTCATTGAACCACATTTTACTTCTTAATGACAACCATGTATGTTGGATTTTTGAAAATAAAATAACAGAAGTGACAAAGTTTCATTTAAACGAAAAATCCGTTTCTTTAACTACCACTTAGTGGTTTCACTATTCATAAAAAATTGATGTTTTTCAGAAAAATACCAAAACTTCACCCTAAAATATATTTGATATTATGAATTCAAAAATGATGTCTATTTTACAAAATTCAAATAATATAAGTCACATTAATTAATTTAATAATTAATTCCCGCTGTCATGACAAATATCGTGTTTTTATGAAACAATAAGTATCAAAAGATTGACACTAGTTTAAGTCCGATTTCAAAGTGAAATTAATTCCAACGACCACTGTTGGATTTAATGGTAAAAATATATTCTAATTTCACTTTAAAACCAATTAAAAAGATAATCTAATCATATAAATAAATTAGATTAAAAAGAGGTTTTTGAATTAAAATACAACATTTTACACTATTCATTAAAAAATGAACTTTATCAGAAAAATACCAAAAATTTACACAAAGTAAATTTTGATGTCCCGATTCTATAGAAGAGTTTTATTTGGTCCAACAAAATTTATAAGAGTGAACAAAACTATATTTAATAACGGTTCGCCATCAAAAGGCGATAAGTGAACCTTTAGTGAAAATTAGGGCATATATACCCAAAATTGAATTCTTTTCGTATTTTAAGCCTTTGTCTTTTATTGGAAAAATGTAAAAAAAAATTAAAAACATATATAATCATCTTTTAGTTATTTCTATCCATTACCGCCAATACAACGACTATGTGTTAACTACCATTTAAAATAATATTATTTTATTACTAGTGTGCAACGTAAGATTTCAATGAAACTCTTTGTTGCGTATCGGGTACACTATAGAACATAACAACCCCTTTAAAGTAAAATTAATATTTAATTCGTAAATATTAATAAATATGAAAATTATTTATTCTTTATTTACCAGGGATGTTACATCCTCCCCCCTTTTGGGAATTGCGTCCTCGCAATTTTATTCACTTATCAAAATAAGTGGGGGGTATTTATCCCTCATAGAATTTTCAGATTCCTACGTTGCCTCTTCAACAATATGGTTTTTCCACAATACCTTTACCTGGTGAATTATCTTATTTCGCAACACTTGCTCTTTTCGGTCAAAAATCTGGACTGATTGTTCTTCATAAGATAGGTTCTCCTCCATCTGAACTACCTCTGGACTCAAAACATGAGATGGATCTGGAATATACTTGCTCAACATCGAAAAATGAAAAAAATTGTGTACCTGAGATAAACTCGGAGGTAAAGCAACTCGGTAAGCAACTGATCCAACTTTCTCCAAATTTTCATATGGTCCAATGAACCTTGGACTCAGATTTCCTTTCTTACCAAATCGCATCACACTTTTCCATGGAGAAACTTTGTGAAAAACATGATCACCTACCTCGAAAGATAGATCCTTCCTCCGGTTATCCGCATAACTATTCTGCCTGCTCTGAGCTGTTCTCATGTGTTTCTGAATCAACTCAACATTTTCTGCCAACTCTTCTACCAATTCTAGTCCCATCAGCTTCCTTTCACCCACTTCATCCCAAAATGCTAGAGTTCGACACTGCTTCCCATATGATGCCTCAAATGGTTCCATCTGTATACTGGAATGAAAACTGTTATTATAAGAAAACTCAACCAACGAAAGATGTTGGTCCCAACTTCCCTGATAATCCATCGAACAAGCTCGTAGCATATCCTACAAGGTCGGAATTGTTCGTTCTGACTGCCCATATGATTGAGGATGAAAAGATATACTAAAATTTAATCTAGTACCCAATGACTTCTGAAGGCCTTTCCAAATGTTAGAAGTAAACCTGGGATCACGATCATACACAATGGAGAGAGGAACTCCATGTAACCTGACTATCTCTTTAAGATACAAACGGGAAAGTTGATCTAGTGAAAAAGTATCTCTTATAGCAAGGAAATGAGTAGATTTAGTCAAGCGATCAACAATAACCCAGATTGCATTATTACCTCGAGATGTCCTCGGTAATCCCACAACAAAGTCCATGGATATGTTTTCCCATTTCCACTCTGGCACTGGTAAAGGCTGAAGCATCCCTTTCGGTAACTGCCGCCCTGCTTTAACCTGCTGACAAGTCAAACACTTCACAGTAAAATCAATAATATCCCTTTTCATTCCATCCCACCAATAACACTCCCGCAGATCTCTGTACATCTTAGTACTGCCAGGATGAACTGAAAACGGGGAACTATGAGCCTCACATAAAAACTCATTCTTCAACTGTGAATCACAAGGCACACATAATCTCTTCCCAAACCTCCAAACACAATCATTATCAATGTTGAATTCAGGCAACTTACCCTTCTGAACCAGCTCTACCTTTTTCTGCAACTCACTGTCTTTCCTCTATGCTTTCTTAATTCTGTCTGATAGGGATGATCTCACTGATACCTGAAACAAAATAGAATAACTTCCTACACCGACAACTTCTATTCCAAAGTTCATCAAATCAAAAACCAAAGGATCTCGTTCCAAACGTAGCATGGTTAATGAAGCATTACTTTTTCGACTCAAAGCATCAGTCACTTTATTTTCTTTTCCCGGATGGTAGTGAATTGTACAATCATAATCCTTGATTAATTCCAGCCATCTCCTCTGTCTCATGTTCAATTATTTCTAAGTGAATATATACTTTAAACTTTTGAGATAAGTAAATATTTCACACATTACTCCATAAAATGATGCCTCCAAATTTTTAAAGCAAAAAACAATAGTAGCTAATTCCAAATCATGTGTAGTGTAATTTACCTCATGAGTTTTCAACTGACGTGAAGCATATGCAATTACCTGATCATTCTACATAAGGAAACAGCCAAGTCCCTTCAACGAAGCATCACTGTATATAACAAACTCACCATTCCTGGACGGAAGTGCCAAAACTGGAGCATTCACCAATCTTCTTTTCAACTCCTGAAAACAATCATCACATTCTTTTGTCTAGATAAACTTAACACCCTTTCGAGTTAGCTTAGTCATTGGACTAGATAACCATGAAAAGTTTTCAACAAACCTTTGGTAGTAACCTTCCAAACTATGAAAACTACGGATATCGGATACATTTGTGGGTCTTGGCCATTCTTCAACAACTTTTGTTTTAGAAGGATCAACAGTTATGCCATCTTTTGAAACAATGTGACCTAGGAAAGAAATTTGCTGTAACCAAAACTCACACTTGCTGAATTTTCCATACAGTTTCTTTTATTTTAAGGTTTGAAAGATAACCCTTAAATGACTTTCATGCTCCTCTTTACTTTTAGAAAACACCAAAATATCATTGATTAAAACAACCACAAACTTATCCAAGAACTCATGGAATATTCTATTCATAAGGTCCATGAATACAGCAGGTGCATTGGTTAACCCAAAAGTCATAACTACAAATTCATAATGGCCATATCTAGTATGGAACACAGTCTTCGGAACGTCTGCTTCTTTTACTTTCAACTGATGGTACCCTGACCTGAAGTCAATCTTCGAAAAATACTAAGCTCCCTGGAGCTGATCAAACAAATCATCTATATGAGGAAAAGGATACCTTTTCTTAACAATAATATTATTCAAGGCTCTATAATCAATGAAAATTATCATTGAGCCATATTTCTTTTTAACAAACAAGACAGGAGCACCCCATGGTGATGTGATAGGTCGAATGAAACCTTTATCTAATAACTCTTGTAATTGTTTCTTTAACTCTAAAAGTTCAACTTGATCCATTCGATAAGGGGGTTTTGAAATTGTCTTAGAATCAGGAACTACGTCAACAGTAAATTCAACTTCCCGATCGTGAATAATACCAGGAAACTCATCAGGAAAAACATCAAGATACCCATTTACCACTGGCACATCATTAATCTGAACAGTTCCTTTATTTTCAACAATATGCGGAAGGTAACATTCATTTCCATCTTTTACTAGTTTCTCAACTTCCTGATATGTTATCAAAATCAAGGGTTCATTCTTGTACACAAACTGAAAATCTTTCTGAAAAGAAACCATTTTAGCTCTGCAGTCAATCTTAGCATGATAAACAGAAAGCCAATCCATGCCCAAAATTACATCAAACTCTACTAGAGGCAAAAAAAAATAAGGTTTGCTGGTAGATTCTTTCCTCACACAAGGATAAGAAGGTTCTTATAATTCCTTTTTGTCTCAACGTTCCCTCCGAGTGTTTTTACTATAAGTTCAGGGTTCATATCTTGAGATGGAATTTCCAATTTACTAGAAAACTTCTCAGAAATGAAAGAATGTTTAGACTCTGAATCAAACAACACATTGGCATAATCTGAACAAACAAACAGTGTACCTGATACTACTTCATTCGATGGCCCAGCATCTGCTAAAGTTGTTGCAAAGGATTTAACCACCCCTTTCTGCTTGTAGTCTGTCTACTTTCCCCTAGTTGAGTTCTTCGTTGGACACTCGTTTGCATAATGACCCATTTCATTACACTTAAAACATCTTACCATTGGCTTTTCATTGCCTTCTTGATCATCTTCCTTACAGTTTACGAGCAATATGACCAGACTTACCACACCGAAATCACTTACCAGACTTGGATAAACATTCTCCAGGATGCATTTTACCACACTTATCATAGGATGGATATTTGGTTTTCTTACCTCCTTGATTCTTTTATGAATTCTTCCCCTTTGCCTGCCAACTAGACCTCTTATTCTGTTGTTTTTCATAGAACACCTGATCATCGACAAACTACATTTCCACCTTATCCGCACATCGAACAAGTTTTTCATAACTTTTGAACTCACGAGAAGCTAAATCCCTTCGATACTTTGGATTTAACCCTGAGTAAAAACGGTTTATTTTACTATCAAGATATCGTATGAAGTTTGGAGCATACCTTTATAATCGAGTGAACCTTGCTTCATAAGCATCCACTGAATCATCCTCCTGCCTCAATTCTAGGAACTGTTTTTCCATCCTAAGACGAACCACCTTAGGAAAATATTTCTCAAGAAACATACCTTTGAATTCTTCCCAGTGAAGATCCTCAATCTCATCACTATCCCTGATATTTTTCACCATCGACCACCACTGATCAGCTTCACCTTCAAAACGGTAAATAGCAAGACTAACCTTTTGATGTTCTGAACACCACATGACATCAAAAATCTTCTCCAGTGCTTTAATCCACCCTTCAGTTTGCACGGGGTCAGATGATCCTATGAATGATGGGGGATGTTGCCTCATAAAATCTTCCACCACTGACATGTTCCTCTACGGTTGATCTGGCTGATCTCATGCATGGATACCACCACCATTTATAGCCTAAGTCAACTGTGCCATCACTGCAAAAAACTGTTCAGTTCCGATTCTGACCATCTCAGGTTGCTGATTTGGAAGGTGGTCTTCCTCCTGATGTCGTCCCAACATAGCTGCTTTGTTTCCTCTATGGAAAACCATTCTGAACACAGAAATATCTTAGGCGAAGCAACATGGTAATCTTTAAATGCTATATCATTTCAGTCATACCATAATTTAACTTATAATTTAAGAAGTTTCTAACTCCTAAAGTTATCTAAACCAACCTCTGATACCAACTATAAGGCCCCGACCTTAAACATCTATTAATATTGAATTAAATAAATAATTCACATTGAGGATCTTTTCAGGTTTAGAGTTTTAGAGAATTAGAACATAACTACTACATCTCAAAAGATTACAAAGTAGACACTTCTACTATGTTTCCATAGAATAAAAAAACTCTTAAAAATAAACATGTCTAGTTCAATGTTTTATATAGCATGAATTTCCCTTGATCCCATCATTGACACTATTCCACATTAGGTCCTATGAAAAACATTTCAAAAAAACTTGGGGTGAGCATAAAGAGCTTAGTAAGGGATACACAAAGAATGAAAACTGTTATTTTATCAATACAACAAGTAAAACATGTATACTTTATCAAAGTAATACTTTTCACCCTTATGAAGTAGTAAAAACTCTTCACTGAATAAAAGATCATTACTTACCCTTTTGTAACCAAAAGATTACCATAAAACCCATAAAAAGATCACATAACATATAAAGGTAACTTGGGACATAAACATACTTAAGTGGAATAACCATACGGTCGACTTCCACATATATCACTTAATGGAATAGCCATACGACCAAATTCCATACATACTTAATGGAATAGCCATACGGCCGACTTCCATACCCAATTCATTGGAGGTTATAACGTAACCACCCGTCCTGGTATTCACGGCACCACCCGTCATATGGTTTATCACAAAACCACCCGTCAAATGTCCAAGTACCATTATAAAAATCATAAGACATAAAACAAATATAATGGAAAGAAAACATTTCCACACTTTGATCACAATATATCACATAAATATATTGACATAACAAATCCATTATAAAAACCATTTTCAATACCAAAATACATAAAAGAGTATATGGTATTTATTTCATTTAAAAAAAAACCGTATGACTTGTTTAGGAAGCCAAATACCAAATAATACTCGCGGCGGCGGAAAAGGTTGTTGTCACCGCGTACGTTAAAATAAACATTACTTTTTTTAGTTTTATAAAACGCTTCGTAGAAAAATATTCCTTTTGTATAAAAGTAAAATTCAAAGGGTTTTATAAACCATATAAAATAAAGTTGTGTATAAAACGAAATATTCCTCAATGAAAGGAGATTGAGACGAAGTCCCTTACCCCGGGTCCGACTTGACTCGATCGTTCTTTAACATCCTGAATAATAAACTTGACTTAATTTCTACTTACTTAAGAACCTTTTTCAAGATTATTATTGCTTTTATATCACTTATTTCCATATTATAAACATTATGTAATCATTAAGTTAATAATGTTTGTTTTGTCGATATTTTGTTCTTAAGTTGAAAGTGAACTTCTTATAATTACATGTTGTTCGTGTGGTCAAAGGTTCTTTATATCCAGAATGACATTCCTGATTTGGATATCATATATATCATATATATCCATAATATACATGTATTTATAATATTACATAATCATTTAGAGGAAAGAAATGAAATGCACCGTTCATGGAGACGGTAAGCCGTACGTACGCATAAACGCTACTTTCATTTCTTTGTCATATTAATGGAATTAAAACTAAATGAGAGGTATGTATATTTTAATTCCAGAATTATATTCATCATTTAGATGTATCATTCATCATATATATCCATTATATACATGTACTTATAATAGTACATTACATTTGGGGATAAGAAATGAAATGCACCGTTCGTGGAGACGGTAAGCCGTACGTACGCATGAATGCTACTTTCATTTCTATATCATACTTTAATGGAAATAAATAATAATGATATAGAATTATATTATAATTAAAGTATAAAATAATATATAATAACTTTAAATCCATCCTTTATACGTCCCACATATGTCATTAACGAATCACATCACTTTGAGGGGGCGGTAGTCCGCGCTTCCTAAAATGAAATTATTGTGTTTACCCACAATGGAAACCATAAAGGTATACCACAAATGAAAAATACAGAAGCATAAGGGAAACATAAACATAATATATATCATATATAAATATAGTGACATCTTAATGGCCACCATTATAGGTGTTTAAAATAAGATTGAACAATCATCGTTTCGTGAGGCAGAAATTTGCCAACCACAGAAATAGTATGTTCTTTAACTATTAGATGTAGATGTGTGTAAGTGTAGCTCGAATGATTATTATAACAACATACTAGTATATTTAAGATACTTGAGTTGTTACAAAATAAATGAATAAAAAGAGTTTAGGGGGTTGGAGAAGAAAAATAAAACAAAAGAACACAAGTGAACACATTACCTCAAAATCGGGTAACTCTCTTAGATTTGAGCTCAAAGGCTTCCTTGGGAAGACTTCTGACCAATGTGAGGCTTCAAGGAGTAATATAGGGATGTGGAGAGACAAAATGGTCAGGGTTTTTCTGAGCCAAAGGCTTTGGAAGTGTGGGTAAAGAGGTAGAGGTGGGGGCCTTTTATAAGAGGAGAGGAGGGGCTCTCTTGGAAACTAAAGAAAAGTTACTTTATTTTAAAATGATATTCGGATTTAAGAGGTCCCAAATTGATATAATTCTTGTATAAGTTTATAAGGGTTCTAAATATACCCATACAATAGGTTTTGGACATGTGTAGGTCAAATATTTTACATTATCTTTTCATTTTATTTAAATCCATTATTAATGAGGTAATCGCTGCATCATCATGATGCCATAAATAATTTAATATATTTAATGTCTAAAAATTATAAAGAATATATCATGATGTAGGAAATCGATTTAGATTTATAATGAATATTTATAGTAAAAAATATGACTTGTATAACCCCATGTAAAAATTGTTTTAGTAAAACATCTAATGTTTGTGTCATTTTTACTTTTACATTAAATAAAAAGTTATTTATGTCATTTCCCAACCAAAGTGGCTCCATGGGGTCCCCAAGTTGACCCATGGATTTTACTGGTTTGAAATGACACATACAATTAGGGTAGGACATGTGTAAAGCTCATCTCATATTATTAAAACATTATTTTTACCTAAAACTACACTAATTACCTCTAATCGCGATTAAGAACATAAAAGTAACTATTCACCAAAAAATTATTTTAATCTCATTGAACCACATTTTACTTCTTAATGGAAACCATGTATGTCAGATTTTTAAAAATAAAATCACAGAAGTGAAAAAGTTTCATTTAAACGAAAAATCAGTTTCATTAACTACCACTTAGTGGTTTCACTATTCATCAAAAATTGAATTTTTTCAGAAAAATTCCAATACTTCAGCCTAAACTATATTTGATATTATGAATTCAAAAATGATGCCTGTTTTACAAAATTCAAATCATATAATTCACATTAATTAATTTAATAATTAGTTCCCGCTGTCATGATAAATAGCGTGTTTTTATGAAACAATAAGTATCAAAAGATTGACACTAGTTTAAGTCCGATTCCAAAGTGAAATTAATTCCAACGTCCACTATTGGATTTAATGGTAAAAATATATTCTAATTTCACTTTAAAACCAATTAAAAAGATAATATAATTATATAAATAAATTATATTAAAAAGAGGTTTTTAATTAAAATACAACATTTTACACTATTCATTAAAAAATGAACTTTATCGGAAAAATACCAGAAATTTACACAAAGTAAATTTTGATGTCCCGATTCTAAATAATAGTTTTATTTGGTCCAATAGAATGTATAAGAGTGAACAGAACTATATTTAATGACGGTTCTCCATCAAAAGGCGATAAGTGAACCTTTAGTGAAAATTAGGGCATATATGCCCAAAATTGAATTCTTTTCATATTTTAAGCCTTTATCATTTATTGGATAATTGTAAAAAAAATTAAAAACATATATAATCATATTTTAGTTATTTATATCAATTCCCGCTAATACAACGGCTATGTGTTAACTACCATTTAAAATAATTTTATTTTATTACTAGTGTACAACGTAAGATTTCAATGAAACTCTTTGTTGCGTATCGGGTACGCTATCGAACATAGCAACCCATTTAAAGTAAAATTAATATTTAATTCATAAATATTAATAAACATGAAAATTATTTATTCTTTATTTACCTGGGATGTTACACATATGTTTAGGATGATGCATGGAAAATTTTACAATCTAATTTCTTGGACATCTACCATTGGTTCTGTTCATACTACATAGACCTCATTAAATATATGAAATTAATGTTCCAAGGACTATGGTATCTTAGTTTAGGGTTATATTTTTTAGACATGGGAAATTAACAAGATGAGCATATATCGCATAGGGGAGAGAAAAACCTGATGTGAATGAGGACCGGGGAGGCCCATCATCACACCACAGATCCCTAGGGATCAATTATCATGTATTATAAGAACATGATTATATGGAAATAGGTTATTGTTTATGTTCATATATTTTGGACCAAATATACCTTTGTGGTATGACCACATTGGTACCAACCCCACAAAGACTCATAAGCCCACGTGAGCTATACTGTGTGTTGGAAAAAAGAAATTGTATATTGGGATTACCCTACATAATAGAAAGGAAATAAGGGGAGAAACCACATATAGAAATCCACCTTTCCAAAATATATATGAATGGAGGAGAATTGAGTCTTTTGATACATGGAAAACGAGGAGAGTTTGAGTAGGGCTCGATTAGTGACCATGTTCAGAAATTGGTGACCATGGCCACACCAGTCATTAATGAGGTGAGAACACACAAATTAAAAGAATGAACATGGTTAAAACACATGATTCAGTTATTTCTTCATGATATCCATTAGGTTATTTTCTATAAATTGGAGGTGAGCCATAATGGCAAGATTCTATGACCATTATTGGTTCCCTTTGGACTTAAACTGTGGTGGGAATCCGAATAAAAAATATCTTGATGTGTGGAATGAAGCATATAGGAAGGTGGAATGAATGCCTAGATAGTGGAACATGTTTCAGTACTTGTTCCTTAATTTATGGGGGAAGAAAATAGTTTTAGGACATAATTCATGGACAATGAACCAAATGTGTGTTCAAATATGCTTAGGAATTGTGAAAGTTGAAGACCTAATATGACTAATCCAAGTTAAACCAACACTGCAAGAAATAACATTGACACTAGATTTATAGAGTATAAATTTGTATGGACTGGAACATAATCGAGGATAAGGGTCATATAATTTAATGGAAATATGGATGGAACAAAAAAATAATGTTTGTAACTACTATGTATCCCAAGAGGATGGTAATCAAGCAATGTGTAGTTCTTGAACACAATGTGATATTAGACAGAAACTATTTATGGAAATCCTCTATGGCGTGGGAAATACGACAACACATGATATCTATTTGGAATCTAGAACAAGTTCAAAGTATGTTTATAGTTTAATTTCTTGCATTATAGATAATTTATTATAATTTAAGGTCATATATTTGGAATACAGACGGTATCCCATTTTGGAATGTGTAATGAAGTGTTTTGAAAAATCGACATGAATGAGGTATATAGAGAATAAAAAACACTTGAAACATCCAATAAGAGTTATTCAAATAGTTTAATTTCATGTTACATATAATAAAGGCTCTTATATTATGGTCTTGGTGTTCATATGTAGGGTGGGAGGCTCCCCAAAACAAGTACATGTGGCATGGTGGAGTAATACATTCAATGTGAACAAGGACCAATGAGGAATGAACCCTGCCATATGACCATAACAAAGATATTTAAATTGTTTAAAGTCCTTATTTTTGGACTTCAACATCTATTTTATGTTCATAGATCTTGAACCAAAATTGGGATTTTTTCATATGGGGTTCTGTAGTGCGGTTTTATGAAAAATCAGACTTGAATGAAGCCACTAAAACAAAAATTATAGAAAAAATACCATATATAGTTCAAGGCCATTCAAGGTAGTCTATTATGATGCCAAGGGCCCAAATGTTTGAATGATCTATGTCTAGGCCAAATGAAAAATTTTTGGGTATATCAATGTATCCCATATGAATGTGAATCACGCCACACATATTTCAAAGAAACAAAATAACCACGCATAGTTATGATCAATACACATTTAAGGTTCATTTTGTTTTGGTGTTCCTAGACCAGGATATAGAATCCATGCATATCCATATATCATATATAAACAATAATCACACCATTCATAGTTCTTGAAGATGACATGGTAGGTGACTGATGTCCTGAGAAATGTGCTTTGAGGAAATAACATTATGGCATTGTGAAATTTATCTTTGTACATCCGAGACAATAATTTTTACACATTTTATCATCCTTCAACAAATATTCTAGTTATTGTACAATTTTAGTTCATGCAATTCATATTTTAGGGGCTTTTCGTTAACAGTCAAAGTGTTTAGACCAAATTCCCAGTTTATGTTTATGTTCTCAAGAAATTGATTCTGTACATTTTAAATTCATGTAATTTGGAATTTAAGAATGGTGGTATATCTGAAATAATATATTTTTGTATCATAGTAGGAACAACCCAACATGAAAGAAGTTAAGTAGGCTCACACCACATGACACAATTGCATTGAAAATCCAAACACAAATTAATGACATCATGTTCGGACTTGGGTGACCAATTTAATGTAGTGTGTCATGTAAATTGAACTCGTTATAAGAAGTACTACTTGATTAACAAGGAATTTTTTGGAGTAGTGTCGTCATCCCCATAAAATATGACAATATATTTTACACTACATGGATAGACATTGTGAATGGTGTATCACCCTTCCCTCTAGGGTTCCATTTTTTTTGGATTCCTACCAAGTATAATTGGCATCTAGAGAGCTAATATTTTATTAATTTGGGGGAAAGAGTAGAGGTGAACCATACTATTGAATGTTATGGGTATATTTTTCTTTTCCTAATATATATTTTTCAAGGATAGGTGTTTGTTTCTTTTGTGGGATTCCATTTTAGCTAGAAAGACAATTTCTATCTTGTTTAACACCTTCTAACTATAGATATACATTAGAAGTGATGTTATTTAAATCTATATGGGATGGATGACCTATGTTTCGTACTCTATCAAGTATAGAGTCACCTAGTTTTATATCAATGACATTTTATGATAATCCTAGAGGGAATTTGGTATCTGGTCAAGATAAATATTATTATTTTGTAACACTACATTCTACATAATGTTCTAGAGGGTTTTGTCGAACACCTCGATATGCCCATTTTCATGCACGTGACATCAAGAAGTAAAGATGGACCAGATCTTGTATTGGGAATACAACTTCTTCATCTCAGTGGAGTGAGAGATGGTGTAATTATTAGTTAGAATAGCGTGAGTGACTTTGAATTGATGGAGGATATTAGAGATCAAAAATTTAATAATTGATCCGAGCATTAATTCAATGATAGGGATTTATTTTTCCTAAATTGAAAATAAATACTATTTGGTCTGAATGATGCTATATTGGCATGCTGTTGGAGGTGGATATGGTCCCAATTCGTAGATTCCCTAGACTAGAAATGGCCAAGAGAGCATGTAAGTATGGAGGGGATATAGTGGTTATTAAAATATGTTTTTTGGGAACATAAAATTTTGTCTCATTTTGGAAAAATCAATAGAGTCAAAAACCATGGTGGTCCAGAAGTATCATACTATTAGAATTGGATGAGAGAGTTTCAATATTGACTGATGAGTACCACAAGACCCATCATGAGTTCACTACATAACATATGGGATATCATATCATTAATGAAATAAGAGGATAATTCCATCAATACCACATCTGTAGATTATCTGTTCAAGGATTGGGACACATTGGAGGGTGAAATGAGTTTCACATAGATGGATTCACACATGTTCGACTCAGTCTACAAGGAGATCACTATTGTGGAGATACTCAATGAAGAGAGGTTTCTAATCATTGGTTTCATCAGATGTAGGGGGATCCAGAGGTCATGATGTGAAAGAACATGATGTCAGGTGGTTTACCAGCTTACTATCATTTTCATTAGAATTGACAGGGGAAATGATTCTCTAATGCACAATGTTAATGAATAGATAATCCTGGCAAGGATGTGAAAGAAAATTGGATAGATGGGATAAAGAATCTTCTTGACCATTCCACGACTGGGGAGCATGAGCCAATTCTAGGTGATAAAGAAACTATTCCATAAACAGGAAATTTGTCTATTATAAGGTAACAAGTTCTAACATTATAATGGGATAATCAACATTGATTTTATTATCGACAGGTGTAGAGACTCCCTTGAAATGCAAGTTGGAAACATCATTATTGGGGGAATCTGAAGACTAGTAATGAAAGCATGATACTCTTATTCATTGATAGTGAAACCTAATCATAGCAAGAATGTATAGGAATGGACATCTTATGTTGGGGTAATGAAGATGATTCTTAGGCCTAATCTATTAAACATGGGATCTATGAGCCTTTTATCGGTTGAGATTTAGGAGGAACCCTAAAAATGATGATTCTGGTAAGAAAAGTCATAGTACACTAATATGATCACATCATCTTTGAAATAAACTTCAATAGGTTATTCTACGGGTGTTGAAAGAGCGGTGAGAATGGTTTCCAATGCATGACGCTTAATGGAATTATGTGGAGTGAAACAAATGTCGAAAAATTGATGAATCCCTACCTAGTGCGCTAGATGACCACTCGAAATTTCATGTCTCAAAATATAAATTATCAACTCCATGCAAAAAAAAACTATATATTGTGATGCTATAATTAATAAAAAAAAATCTACATTATCAGCACTAGTGCAAAGCAACTCTTATCAATAAGATAGTATCAATAATATATGTCAAGGATCATGTGAATGAGAAACTATACATTGTTTTCATTACCATTTTTGTTCTTCTGAGTGACATGGGAACTTAGTAGTCATTTGTGTGAGTTCACATAAAGGACCAATGACTTCCCAGTAATGGGTGGCCAAATAAAAAGTGCTTATAATATATATTGATTGATCCCATAAAATGTATCAATAACTCTTCATCCCATTGGAATAAATCACATTTCTTCATGATGCTAAAAAATTACGTAAACTTGTTATCCATATTCATGATTAATTGACATATATTGGATAAGTATCCTTGAAGGCCTCTGAGATCCTAGATGTTGCTCAAGAGAGGAATCTAAGAGATGGTCTTGATCTTGTCTAGGTTGATCTCATTGCCTCAATATCTAAATATGAAAATAATAAAATTTATAGAGGTTACCCTGAAAACACATTTCAAGGGGATCATCTTCAACTTCCAAGATTGGAGGAAGCTTAACTATTTCTCAATATATATGAGATGGTCTTCAATCACATAAGACATGCCCCCTAAATCATCAATGTATCATTCCATTAGTTTTTTGAGGATACATTTTAAGATGAAGTGTATAACACACTGATATGTATCCATAGAATTATTCATATTATAAGGAATCACATGATAAAAAAATGTACCTTGAGATGATCTGATCGTGGTAGACTACTCGTATCTGGGGTCCATCAAGATCTGGTTGTATCTGAAGTACCCATCTATGAATTGGAGATCCTAGAACCTAGTTATGGAATTAATAAAAAACATCATCACTAGAAGGGTAAAATAATCCTTTAGAAAAAGGTATTTGATATCCTAGATATTAATATGAACTCTTTTCTACCTATTTTCTTCATGAGAGGGACCATATTGACTAGAAACATGGGGTAATCAACATCCTTGATGAAGATGTAATTTATAATCCTGTCATCACTGGCCTCAATCAAGGCACCATGAGAAGAGTGCATTTTTTTGGGAGGATACTAGAAGCAGGAATGAATTACTGGGAGATAAAGATAATGGAGGAGAATATGAGGGTATAGACATAGATTATCATCATCGATCCATGAGAAAACATCATAGTGTTGCTTCATGAAATTCATGTACTATTTTTTCCTCTATAGGCATGGATTGATAGGTCGGTGTTAGCCTTGGATATTCTTCAGTTCCATGGTCCACCTAAACTAGCTCATTGGTAGTGGTGGAGACACATTACTCAAATAGAGTAGTAATATCTTCTAGTTACTCTTCCTAGATTGAAGATGGTGGCTCAGTGGTAGGTGACAATTCCTCCATACCCACTAATTCCATGAAAACACATGAGCCAATTTTGGTTGAGAGAGAATCCTTATTGAGTGACTCCTACTCCGTTGAAACCAAGATGATACACAATTTCATGAAAATTAAATCAGGACATTAACCTTGGGATCCATGCATGATAAATAAGCATTGGTGATGGATCAGATTGTTCCAGTTCAAACATGCATGACAGAATAATAGAGTCTAATGTAAAACTATATCCATGGTTCGAATGTCTTGATACATGAGAGGATTAAGGGGTTATATTATAACATCATCCTGACCTATGTAAATGTATGATTTAATAATTTGATGTTGTTTTTACATAGGGATGATATTCCCTTTTCTGAAAAAAAAATATTACGAAATTCCGTAGTAGTATTGTCGTATCCTCCACCTGATGAATCTCATGGACGAATGCATCATCCAAATCTATTCTTGGGATATCTATGAGAGAGTTGTACCCAACCCCATTAATCTCCACTAGATATTCTATTATCTTTTAATTAGTGGCATATTTATAGTTGGTTTCACATGAGTCTATGAGAGAAGAATCACCAGGAAGTATGCTTACTCAACTACTGAGGGAGTAATCAGTGAATTGGTGATACAAGGATGGATCTTTTGCATGTAGATGTATCTTTGCACAACTAATAAATGTGATGAATGTGGTGTCTTCCAAGAGAATGTAGAATTCATTATTTTCTACCAATACATTGAAATGGGTCTATAGATGGATCCTTGAAAACTATCTATCTTTACTCCCATCATGACATTGAGTCTTTAAGTGAAAGGGAATCATATCTTCTTTAGTTATTACCAACATAAAGACATTCCATTTTGGGATGAGGTTGATCATGAAGCCTATGTCCACAAAACAATGACAGACCTCCCCACCATTGAACGAGATTATAATGTACAGTGTGCAGGTGTTCCCCTGTATGAGAGAGATTTCATCTTATCTAGATAAAGATATAAGGTAAATGAACATTGAATTCTCATTCTCATCCTCATATAAATTATCAATGATATATAAATCTATTTGTAACTATAGGGGGATTTTCAAGTATTCTATGATGGTATCCCACATCTCTAATAAATTATAGAGGGTTTCAAAGATCAATAAATTTTCTAGTATGATGGAGAGGCACAAAATCATTTTATAATTCCATGATAGGTTTACATTTATTAACATATATATTTGATACATGGAATGAAGGAAAACTAGCATTTCCTGCTAAACCACTATATTTTCACTCGAGCGTAAAACAAGTTGCTACTCATCGAATAAACTGCCCAAAATTTCCACTGTCTAATTCTTGGGTGACTGAGGTTTTGTTTTTACTGGATATGGTTGATTATGATATGTCAAAAACTATTCTTCATAGTCATGTAACATATTAAATAGTGGTAGTGAATCTGGTGGGGTAGTCTATAAGGACTATGTATAACAACTAAAAATTTTATGAAATATATTTTTTAAAATTAATTTAATCTTTTTGATATTTTTAATATCAAACCACACTAAAAATTGATTATTTTAAATTAATGAACCATATTCAGATTACATTATATGAAATTCCTAGTAAAGTTTACACTAGAGACAACATAATGTTTAGTTTTCATTACATGGAAAATTGTGGTTAACTTACATTATAGGCATGACTAAATTTCCTCAATGGATTGTGTATCATGAAAGACCGAAAGCTAAAAACCAATAATACATTTCTAAAAATAGTACTACATAATATAATAATATATAACATATCTGCTAAATTGACTATATTTAAAATGAGAAACTAAATTATGGAAATAAATTATTGAATTAATTAATTACCAATGAATTAATATTTTATATAATAACCAATTGAATAAAAAGGGAATGTATTTATATAAAACCATTTTTATGATAACAATGATATTTTATCATATTATATTAAATTAATGTAAATTATTGAGTGATATTAATATAATATATACTATATGTCTAATGATTTTATTTATATTCAGCAAATATATTTGATAAAAAAAATAATGAACAAAGTAAATTTCCCACATAAAAACATATATTTTTATTATGGCTCTTTTACAATATTTTAATTATAAACCAATATAATATTTAATTTTGGATATTTTATGAAGATTATATATTAATATAATTTTAATATTTTTAATTGGAACATAATAATTAGATTAGAATGATTTTCTATTATTTTTCTATGGAGTATCAAATTGTAATGAATAGTGGGAAATAATGAATTTTAATTTAAAACTGTGTTTTTATTGAATTTATTTATGTGTATCAATTACATATATAATTAGGTATAAATGTATATTAGAATAATTTTTTATCATGTAATATAATTTAGGTCAATTGAATCAATTTTACCATGTAATTGAATATTAAAACATAGAAAACTTTTCAATTGTGTTTATTAAATCCTTTTATTGTCATTCCATATATGAGATTAAATTTAAATTAAATTTTCCTACATTGGAAATTGAATATTGAAAAAATGTATTCCATATTTGGAATCAGAATAAATTATATTTTCTTATATGGGAAAATTATTTTTTGAGAATAAATAATAGTGAATGTAATTATAATTAATTACAACGACTAAGAGGAAAATTACCTACAGAAAGGATAAAACCCTAAACTAATGACCCGAAATAATGAATAAAAATTAATAAAATATATTTTATGGACATATTTAAACCAAATATATTATTTTTCCTACTTTTTACTATTATTGGATCCACATTACTAGGGAAAACATGGTTGGAATTCATTTTCCAATGATTTACAAGAGTTCAAATCATCCTCACAATTGAAAGGCCCCATCTCCTCCTACTAACTCACACATTTAAAAACACATTGGATCGATAAATATTTAACAGATATATAATAATCATAACTACTATCATCCTATAATCCTCACCTTTGGTATAAATCAATCAATGGAATACCATTGAGGAAAACTAATAGGTGTTTCCAAATGAGGATGATATATCCTACCTCAATCTCCATTCTCTTATTATCATTATCCAACCCATAAAAAATACATTATACATGATTAAAAAAATGAAACAATTCTCATAAATATACTAATATTTTTTTATTATAATAATTCTACTTACAATTATGCACACTTTCATCTAACCTATAACGAATATTTTATTTACGTGTGCAACAAACTATCGCCTCACGAAACGTTGTTCGTTCATCGTTTAATTACCACCTCTCATCCTAGGAATTATGATGGAAAATATATTTATGTTTTATATATATTGTTATTATAATTTATTTATTATTTTTTAATTATTTTATAATACATATCTTTATACTTTCCATTTTTTGAAAATACCAATTTTTTGTTTGAGGAAATGTGGACTACGACCCTTTCAAAGTGATTTGATTCATTCACACACTAAATATAAGATATTATGTATATTTATAGTGATATTATAAGATATATATAAAACTATATTGAAATTTTAATGATATTATATCCATTATTTCAATTTTCATTTTATCTCCCAATATAATAATAAAATTGGAAACAATGTTCATGAAAATGCACATCCTACTGTCTTAATGAACCTTGTATTCCATTTCATAATTATATATTATATATATTATAATAATTAAAATATAATGAATATATAAATGATTTATATCATTTTTTAAATTTTATGAATCATTATATATTTAAAAAATTCATTATTTAACAAATTAATACACATGGGGGAAAAGTAGATATTACCCGAAATGAAAACATAACAAAGAATGGTTAACTATAAGGTTATACATTGTCATAATAAACCCATATATGGTTTTAGATATATTAATATGGTTCTATTTTATATTTATAATCATAAATTTTTCAGACATGATTTTTTTATGTGCAGGATGAGTTTGACGACAAAAGGCAAGGGAATTTTATATAACTTTTTATATCATGAGATACATGCCACGTTCACCACTAATTTCTTTTTCATGGTGTATATACTTAAAATGAATTTATTATATTATTAATATTACTAAATTTTTGGTTATTTTATTACCTTTTGTATGATATTAATTTCATGGGATTTATTTTTTAAAATGTACCATATTAGTACGATATTTTTTGTCTTAATTTTCTTTCTTTGTGACAAATGTTTTGTTATGAACCTACATTATTTTTTGATCTATATTTGACATGTTATATCAAAAATCTCATTAGTTAAGTGTTATTTCAGTATTCATGTAATTTTATTTTTCTTACATGTAGAGTATGATTACATGTAACCATGTGGTGCAATTTTTTTGAAACAATCTCCTATTTTAACGAGATTGTTTTTTATTATGGTTTCATTGAGGAAATATTATGTTCCATACCTCAATAACTCTTATGACATTTCATACCATCAAGTTATAAATATTATATCCATGTTATGGTAAAAGTTTTCAAGTATTTGGTAATTTTAATTATTAATAAAATGTTTTTATGACAATGTGGCAATATCATTCCTTTCTATTGGAATTTTGGGTTATTTCAAAACCATTTTTAATAAAATAATATCAATAATATTTTCCTAGTATATTATTATTTATAAATGAATTTTTTACCCATGTATTTCCTTTAGAAAATAATTTATTTTTAAAATGTAATATTATTATCTTTTTCTGATTAGGACATATTAATGATCTTTTTATGGTGAAAAAGGAATGTTCGATATATACAAATTTACGCACCATCATGATCATCATTCCATTGAATATTACTTTTGATAATTAAAAAAGTATTTTTTGAATACTATTTTCCTAATATTTTTCGAAATTGCTGGTTTAACTTTAGTTTTCAATGAATTTTGTTTGCAAAATATTTTTAATATACTTTTAGATGTTTAAAATTAAAAAAGTGTTCTTAAATAATTTTGAAGCATTATTTTTATTTGTTCATAATATTTTAAGTGAAATGGTTTAAAAACAAAATTCATGTTTCTTTTATTATTATTCCACAATTATTGGTTTTAAAAACATTTTGAATAATTATTTATATGTTTTAATATTTTTTTCAATGAGATGGTTTTCAAAATGTTTCCTGATATTTTATTATGGTTTCAATGAAAATGGTTTTCAAAAAAATTTCAAGCCCTATTTATATGTTTTCAACGTATTTTGAATGAAACTTATATCTAATAATTTTCAAGATTATGTTATTATTTTTCAATGAAAATGGGTTTCAAAAGTATTTTTTTTAAAAATCATAATGAAAGGATAATTTCTTCAAGAAATTTTTATAAAAAATCCAAAAAAATTAATTCCCTTCTATGATGACATCCGTTGGTGACACTAATTACTTTATGGGTAAATAATTCAATTTTCCATTCATATTCTTTAGTAAATGGTGTATTTTTTTCATGCTGATTATAAAAAAGTTTTGTATTTCACATGTTTTATTATTATGAACCCATTTCATTTTATTGGTTATGCATTGTTAATATCCTTATGAAAAATATATTTTTTCACATGTTAAGATATTATTACATGTTTATAATACTCATTTCATTTCATGGTTTATTATATGATTTTTTATGATCATCTCTTATATGTATGTATGATTCAATTTTGAGATGGGTTGGACCTATAACTAGTTCAACATAATTGGGTAAAAATTTATATCTCACGAGATATACTGTTATGATATTGGGATTGAATAATTATGACTATTATGGTCATGTGAGAGAACTTTAACTACTATGATAGTATGATGAGTTAACTATGTTACTAAGACACCCACTAGAGTAAACCATGATGACAAAAATGGTGTGGGGAGTGAAACGACGCTACTAAGATGTCCTTGGTATCAATGCCTTCACTATTTTGGGAATAATGTTATGTGATTTTAGGTTTTCTCAAATTATTTTTCTTATTCATATATTATGCTTACATGGGAAATGTTATTTATTTCATAATGATTAATTTATTAAAAAATACCATGATTTATTCTATGATTAATGTTTATGATCATTGATGTGTTGTGTTTGATATTTGAATGTTATGATCACATTCTCAATTCCCTATGAACTTGATTATGCCAACATGTGTCCCTTGTTTGCCAATACCAAGATAATGATCTCACCCATTTTTATGTTTCCTTCAATATGTTATGATTATATATTTATTCTATGATATTTATAAGATGTGTGATAGTAGTGTAGAACCTATTAGGACATAATTTATCACTATCATGTACCAATGTTTACGTTTCAATGTTTTCAAAGGAAATAAACAATTACTCTCTTTGGGTGTCCATTTTTATAATGATTCATGTAAACAAAAAAATTATCTGATTTATATGTATGTTAAAAATGCTTCGTAATATTTGGTGTCATACTGAAGGCTTAGAAAACCCTTTTAATATATGATAAGGAATCATTAGTGAGATCCCTAGGTATATTTATAAGGATATGTATAGGGATTTCTATATGAATTATTATAAGGAGGAGTTAAAATTTGGGAAAGTTTACTAGAATTTTGTTAAAGGAAACATAAATTGTTTTTTTAGAAATATATACATGTTTATATACTACCACTCTATGTGTCTCTTTCCAAAGTGTACCTATGTGTAACAACTTTGACAAGGTATGTTGGGCCTGACTCTGAGAAACCTAATACATTAAAATGGGCCTGGTTGAACAACTGGGTTGACACATCAAGGGGGTATGTTATGGGAATCCCAAAACAAATTCCAAACCATCATGAATGGTTTAAATATAAGTTTTATATAAATAACCTAGTATAAAAATAATTTTTCATATATATAGGAAGGAATCATAATTTATAAATCATATAGGTAATTAATTTTCGTTATTACATGTTTTTCAATATGATAAGTGTTCCTGATACTATTATTTGGTATATTTACTAATGGAGGGAACTAGAATGACTTGTGTTAACTTTGAATGCTACAGAAAATTTAATAATGAGATGTCAAATGGGATGATCACTGGATTACTGGATGTTTTGATCATGAATAGTCAGTTTTAACAGAATATGATGAACATTTTGTAACCTAACCAATTCATAAAATCACCGAAAAAGAATGAATGAGTTCACTATTTTTTTAGATAATGTAGACCATGTAATAATGATGATTCATTTTAAATTGTATCGTGAATATAGAAATAATCACATAAGTGAATTTCATAGTGGAACAAGAAGGTGTTTTGACTATGAAAAAGGGAACATAAAAACTGATTGTAAATAAAAAATAAATTGTTTGATTAATGAAGTGGATGAAAATAATTGAATTCATAATAAATCATAATTTTTAAAGTTTTATGTGTGAAATGAATGGTCATTATTCAAATAAATGTCCAAAGTGGAAGTCCCCTATATAAAACTAGCATGTTGGTATTATTAAAGGATATATTTCTTGATGATGATGAGAAAAGAGAATAAATTCGAAAGGAAGGTGGTATGAAGTAACATGATGAGAGAAACATTCTTATGCATTACAAATCAAGTGTAACAAACAATGTTTTTATTTGTTTGGATTCAAGAATTATATTATATGAATGGTGATGTATACAAGGTTTGTCTAGTGTATATTTTTCAATATGGATTTTAATGATTATGTTGAATGTCTCTGATGGATTGGAAAAGAGATTTAATGATAATTAGATAATTTAATATGGAAGATAACTATTAATATATTCGTTACGATACAATAATGTTTTTTGGATGAATATATTTTTCAAATGAATAAGTAAATTAAATGGTATTTATTGCATAAGAACTTATTATAGACATTATTACAAGTAGTTTTTTATTTCACGGTAGATGTTTACAACTTTTTTTGGATTTAATTAATAGATACTATTTAATTTGGAATAAGGAAACCTGAAACTTTTCAGTAATGATTTATGGCTATTCTGTTCACTACAATGATTCAATAGAAGAAATGTTGAATTTATTCACGATCATTAGATGTAACAACCAAGAGCTACTATGTGAAATATGGCGGATCAATGTTAAGGTGATTCCATGATCCTATTTCTACTATTTAGGAATTTTCATCTTTTATAATGGTTATATGGTAAAAAATTTATTAAAATACTAATTAATAATTTGGAGGATGATTTTTATGTATTGTGATTCTATTTAATACCAAGGTTAAAATGATATTTAGTGTATAAATTTTTTTCAAGGATGTCCATACAATTAATCTTGTAAATTATATTAGAGAGAATTTTGAAAAGGGAATCATGTTTTATTGGTGACATCCAATCAAGTATAATAAGTTCATGGGTCTTGAACCCATGAATGAAGGATGACAAGGATTACACACCCACCACTAGCAAACATGATGTTATGAATATATATTAATGTTGAACCATTTGATTTTATTTTTATGATTATATATTATGGTATTAAACAAAATGATTTAGAATAATAATTAATGTCAAATAGTTATACTCTTCATTAATTTATGGCCTTAAAATCAGCTAAAAGTACATTTTAGTAATTCATGCATAGATGGTAATTTTTTGACATCCATTTCTTTATATAATGGATGAATTATGATTTGATAGAAGAAAAAGCAAAGAGTGGAATATAATTTCTAAAAATATATCATATATTTATATTTCCTTATAATCATGGTCAGTAAAATATTTACTTGATGTCAGTAAAATGATAAATTTTTTTTTCATAATACCTTAATTTTTGTTCAACTGATGGTCATTTAAATCATAATATATTTATAAATATGAGTTTATCAATATTAAATTGATCATTAACTTGTTTTGGATTGATAAATGAAACAAATCCTTAAATTGTTTTATTATTTTCTTCTAAGTCCATCTTGTGAATTTTCACATATGTTCTCCCATTTGGAAACCAAGGAATATGTTACATTAGGTAACCGTAATGATTACGTAATTTTCATTTAGAATAATGTTTAAGGATTTATTTATTTAGAAAGTGTGTTTCAATGAATAGAAAAATCATGAAATAATCCATTTATAAGAAAGATGAATTTAAAGGGGAAAATTCATTTTAAGGGAGATATAATGCAACTCCGCAAGATTTTGTGAATTGTTTTTTCAAATTAATTTAATCATTTTTACATTTGGAATTACATGCAACATAAAAAATAGTTTTTTATTATTATCAAGCACCATGTTTGTCACAAAATAGTTGCAACACAAATCTTATCATGCATAACACACACAAAATATCTTTATTTACATGGAACACTATGGTTAACTTATGTTACAAGTAAGAAGAACATTCCTCAATGGCTTTCCAAAAACATAAAACCAAGTGTACATGAACAATAATATATTATTAAAAATATTTCTATTAAATATAATAAGATATAACCTTGATATTAAGTTAAATATTATTAATAGTATTAAATAACTTCCAAAAATACATGGTTTAATTTATTAATTATATCTTAATTAAAAAGTGATATAAGATGAAATTGAATATATAGGGAACGTTTTTGTAGAAAACTATTTTTATGCTCATAAAGATATTTTTTTCTTAACAATGTAAATTAATGAAAATTTTCAAGTTATATTAATGTATATATATATTATATAATATATATATATAAATCTAGTAAAATATTTTTGATATTCATCTAATATATTTTATTAACAAAAGGTAAGAGTAAACATAATTTCACACAAAAAACCTATTTTTTATTATGGCACTTTTTTTTTGTTTTTAATAGATTAACTAGATTAAATACAATTTTTGGAACTATGATAAATATAATATATCCAAATAAAAAATTATTAAATAAGAAAATAAAAAATTATTTTAGGGTGATTTTTTTTCTATGTAATGTTTCATATATTGATGAATAGTGAAAAATAATAAATTTTAATTCAAATATTATATTTCATCAAATTTATTTATATTTTTAAATTATATTTTAATTGTTTTTTACATTAGTTGCAATATGTTTTTTATATAATCCAATTTAGTTAATTCGAATCAATTTCAATTTCAATTTAAATATTAAAATATTAAAATCTTTGGAACATTTTTACTTTAAAAACTCACATTTTCTTCTCCTCTGCAAGATTAAATTTAAATTAAATTCTCAGAAATATTTTATTGGAGACTCGAAAAAGGGATTCAATATTTTTAATATGAATAATTTAAATTTTCAAATCAGGTAAAATTATTTTTTGTCAAGTTATATTTGTAAATGACATTGAAATTAATTAAATCGATTAAGAGACAAATTATTTTAACAAAGTAACAAACCATAAAAATAATACACAAAAAGACCAATACACTTGTAAAATATCTATTTGTATCCTTATATATCCCATATCCTACCTTTTAGATACATTTGACTATTATAATATACACTATACAAGCTAGAACGTGTGGGGAATTCTTTTTCCAATGATTTACAAGAGTGGCACTTCTCCTCTACTATGAAAAGGCCTCCTCTTCTCCCATATCCACACATATCTCAAGGAACATTTCATCAAAAAATATATACCCATATTTTTCTTCAATATACACACCCTCAACCTATAAGCCTATTTATAGGTATAATGTAATCCAAGGAATCCCTTTTGTTCAAACCAAAAGGAGTATCCCAAAGAAGATGTAACATTCATCCCCATGATACTTTATATTATTTTAATCATCTACATGTCAATATTAAATATTCTTATATTATAAAGTTAAAAAGTAGTATAAATATAATTATATGTTGTTATGATATGTTTTAAACATAGAAACACTTCCCTCAAATAGGTAACAAATATGTTTTTTATTTGTACGACGAAATACCGCCTCACGAAATTGTGATTGTTTGTTTTTACTTTACTGCCTCTCATGGGGGGAATTATGATGATAACAGTATTTATATATAATATATATGAAAATTATAATTTCTTTATGATTCTATGATAATTTTAAAACACCTATTATTATTCTATCTATTTTTTTAAATACTATATTTTTTTGATGATGTGTGGACCACCGCTCCATCAAAACGATGTGATTTGTTCACCCTCTACATGGAATTAATTAAGGATGAATTTAGTGAAATAATATTATATATATAACCTGTTAATGATAATACAATTATATTTTTTATATATGTCATTTTCATTCATTATTTCAACACGATTGTAAAAACAGAAACAACGTTCATATGTACGTATGCCCATTTGTATCCATGAGAATTGCATTCCATTCCTTACTTCATTATTCTAGAGATTATTATAACAATAATAAAATAATGAATATATATAATTTTTTATCAGGTTTGAAATTATATAAATAATTATATATGTATTAGGACCATTGATATAACAAATTAAGACACATGCAAAGAATAAAGAGGATATAACCTATAGTGAATCTTTAACATAGAATTGTTAACATGTAGGTAATATAATGTCATAATAAAACCATATATGCTCTTATATATAAGAATATGGTTATATTAAACATATATAATAAAATTATATTTATTATACATGGTTTTTTATGTGTACATCTAGATTCATGACCTATAGTAAGGGAATCTCATTTCACATTTTTTATTAGTGAGATACATGCCATGTACACCACTCTTTTATTTTTCAAGGGGTTTACACTTAACATAAATGTATTATATGATTATAATTGTTAAATTTATTTTTAGTCACATCTTAATTATATATTTATTATTTCATCACATTTTTTTTCAAAATTTACTAAATGTGAATGATAGTTTTGAATCAATTACCCTCATTGAGGAACATGTTTTTTATGCATCGATATTATTTTTCAAGGTGTATTTCACATTATATATAATTAGTCTCCTTATCTTAATCATACTTTAATCTTCATGTAATTGTTATTTATTACATAGGTATTATGATATAATGTTATAATGTGGAAAGTGATTATTGATACAATCTCGTAGTTTATCGGGTTTGATTATGATTATTCATTCGTTGCTAAAATCTTATTATCCATCCCTCAATATCTCTAATTAATTTTCATACCCTATGGATAATCATGTTATATCCATCTAATATTATCATTTTTCTAGACATTCAATGTTATGATTTTTAAGAAAATGTTTCAATGATAATATGGTTATATGTATCCTTTTGGATAGAAATATACATTCTTTCAAAAACATAATTTATAAAAAAATAAAAAATAATGAACTATTATTATATGATGAATAAATGAATTTTATCACTTCTTTTTATTTTTAAAGTCATTTATTATTAAAAAATTACCCTTCTTGATATTTTCTAATTGAGGAACTTTTCTAAACACTTTACTATGAATAAAGGAATGTTTTGTATGTATATTTTTTCCCAATATCAAGATAGACATTCCATAGAAACATTATTTATAAGATTTAAAAAGTTATTATATTTAATAATTTTTTTTAATATTATGGATATCTGTTGTTTTAAAATGGGTTCCAAAATGATTTCATGTTTTTTAACAATTTTTATAGGGAATAGGGTTTTCAAACAAATTTGACGATTTGTTTTTATGCGGTCCATGTATTTTCCATAAAATGGTTTTCCAATTTTTTTTTATTATTTTATATATTTTCAGTGAAAATGTTATTAAAAATAGTTTAGATTGTTATTTATAAATAGTCAATGTATTTGGAAATAAATGATACTTTAATAATTTTCAATATTCTTTTATAATTTTTTTGAGGAAAATTGTTTTTAAATTTTTTTCATAATTATTTATAAGATTGGAAATTATTTTCAATGATTTTCATTCAACATGATTTCATGTTTCATTTATATTTTTTCAAGGAATTTTATTTCAAAAGGTTTTATGTTTTAAACAATATTTTTCATGAATAAAGTATAATTTCCACAATAAATATTTTTAAAAATAATTAGAAAATATATCCCATATAAGATAACATTTAGTGGTGTTACTCATTCGATTCTAGGGAAATAATTCAATGAATCTATTCCTGTTTACTTTTGAAATGTTTATGTTTTGATGAAAAAATATAGAAACCTATTTCTCTTTTATGGGTTTACTATTATGAACCCTCATCATTTCATGTGTAATTATTTTATTAAATGATTATGAAACCATTTATTTTCCACATGTAGAGATATGATTACAAGTTTATCAAAACCATTTAATTTAATGGGTTATGATATGATTCATTATTATTTTTTTACATGATCTATGATTTCATAATGAGATAGTTGGGACATATATCTACATAAAATGCATTGGGTAATGATTTATTTCTCCTAAGATAAACCAATATGGCCTTGGGAGTGAACCTTTACCACTAATAGGCCATACGAGTAATCCATGACAACCATGTTGGTATAACAAGTTAACTCATGCTACTAAGATGGACATGGTATTGAACCATGACTACTAATATTGTATGGGGAGTGAACCCATACTACTATTATAGACTTGTTAGAAATGTATTGACTAATATGGAAATAATTTTAAGTTATTTTTTGTTTTCCATAAATCCATTTCTTAATCCAAGGTTATGATTTTAATTATTATGATCATTATTTCCTTATGATTCATGTCTTATGAATTGTCATGATTTATTCCATGATTCAATTTTTTGATCTTCAATATGAAGGGTGTGGAATTCCAATGCTATTATCATGTTATTAGGGATATATAAACATGTTCATACTTATATGTCAACCTGATTTACCCATAATGAGCATCTGAGATCACCCATTTTTAGGTTTCCATACATAAGTTAAAAAGATATAATTCTTATATTATTAGCCTAGTAGGGGTTCCAGTATTATAGAACCATTTCAGAGATATTGTAACTCTCTCATGTACCAATGAATACATTTCAATGTTTTTAGAGGAACTAAACTAATACAGTCTTTGGGAGTCCGTTTTTATAATGATTTGTGTATTCAAAAAAATGTACTATTAATATACATTAAGACTAGTTCATCATACAATTCTTGTTGATCTCTGAAAAATACATAATTTTTGGTTTCATTGGAATTCCAAACCATGATTGAAGCACTATAATAAGTATTTTATTGGTTTGTTTGTCCTAAATTGATTCATCAATGGCGTCGGTTAGGGAAATTTTGAGGGGTAACAAGATATTCCACATCATCCGAAACAATAAAGGGGACCACCAACTCAATGATATTTATATAGTTATAATCTGGGTAAACATCAGAGGATTGATATACTACAGTAAAAACTCTTGGTTTGACTTCCAGATTTAGAGGCACAAAGGCTCTGAGAGTAAGATATTTAATTATCACAAGACATGGAATTTCCATTACCTTACACTATTGTTACCTACACTTCTTAGATATTTATGACCGAGAGGTAAATGCATAGAAGTTACCAAATTTAGGTAAAAAAATATCACATTATTTCGTTCAACTTATATGTGAATGAATAAAATATTAGGTGAGAGAAATTTCTCTCTGGGTAATCCAATCATTATACATCTTACTCCCATAGGTGGGAAAAAATTTCTATTATTATAACCCTTTCTGTCACAGTTGGGTTCAGTGGAGTGGTGTGATACCTACCACATATCATATCCCAAATTTACTACAATATTTTCCATATGATCCTAATGAAAATCCTTGAACATACAATATTATATGATGGTATGACCAAGTATCAGGTGGTAAGGGTTGTTGTCGGGACTATGAGAGAGTGTTGAATCATGGGGCTTCTACACTATGTTAACATTGGGATCCCCTGTTCCTGGGAAAAATGGAATTAACTGGGAACCATTTCATCTCTAAATGAGTAGGTTTGGTTCCTCTTAATTGGGAATGGATCTCTGGGAGTTTGTTCAAGACAAGGAGATGAAAGATGATGAGGGGTTGAAGCCAAATTCTCTTGATTGGGTGGTGGTACCTAACGATGAGGTTATTAAATATTATGAGCATATAAAGGCATGTCTTTTATAGTTTGGTCTACCAAATGAAGTTATTCATATAGAGGATCTGAGGAAAAAGTTATAGTGGCTATGGGGATCCTACCTGTAATGTGATATCAGTCTCTAAATTGTTGGATCTCCTTGGAGAAGTTATAAGAAGCAAGTGAAATGCCTATCTGACCTGATATAATTCTTAATTTTGGTTTTGATCCTTGTCTGATAAATTTATCAATCCACCTAAGAAATTATGACTGGTGAGTGTAGGGACTAATTCATTCCTGACATTCCCCATGAATATCATCAGTATCTACTCCTAGGTCAGTGGAATTTCAAGTGAATATTTAAGGCCTTTACACCTAGTTATATAGTTTATAACATCCTCATTTAGAAATTTTTTTCACTTGAAGAGGTTGGAAATACTTTTCTTGCATGTTGATGAACTAAAATGGAATAAAAAAATTCGGCGTATATCTTATTAGATATGGATTGACCCAATGTAAGACTAGTTTTTCCAAATGAATGCATGTGCTTCTTATGTCTTAACAAAACATTTGATTTGTGTTGTTACATGTTGTTATAAGGTTTCTAAAAATGGTTTTCACATTGACATGAAGTGGGATAAAAGGTGTAGTTGGTCTCCAATGTTATTTGAGGGAGTGAATATTGGATTCCCAAAATTTAAGGGTACTCGCATATTATCTAGACATGTTGGAGAGAACTTACTATCAAGTGGGATGTACACCTATACATTTCTAAATTATCAAGACAATAAATTAGAGTTTTTAGTAGATCATCTAGGTGGGTATTCCTAACTTGGTGAGGGTTAATAATCACTATAACATTGAACAGGTTTCTAAAACAATAATAACGACTGGTGGATCACATATAAATTTGTAGAGAACCATTTTGTGTGGATTTATCTGGGACATAAGGGATATTCTCATGTTGTTTAGGCTGGTTTTGTGAAACATAACACGGTCACTTTCCATAAACCCCTATATCTAACATATCAAGATGAATGGGATCACTAGGATTGATTGAGGGAAACTGTTTGAGAAGGACATGGGGCTTCCCCTAGAGCCCCAGTGTAGGATCATGGTTTAATTGAGGGGAGCCAAAAATCTGGGCACTTCTAGACAAAAAGATCATTAATGGTACGATATTGATCAATAATATTTTTTCACAGATTATTGATAGTGGGATCATCCTATATCATCTTTACATTATTATGAAGACATGAGGGATTGAGATTTTCATTATCCTTGTGAATATACTTACAGGAAGAAATGGATATCAAGGGATCTCCAAGGTAAATCTACTACTTTATTGGTGAGTGATGACATCTGTGTGATAGTATACATGATACTATTATTACGATGTATGATATATTTCTCCCTAAAATCATATTTCAGTGTCCCATTCATCATAAAACCTGTGATTATCCATATTAACCAGGAAAATACATGGGGGTGTATTCTCAATATCAATTTTGGTTTGTTGCCAGATCAAACTACAGAGGAGAGTACCATACTGTTACCAACCATGAATCATCACATGTGGGGATTCTAATATAATGATAATGTGGTACACTGAATATATGATCACAGATATGTTGAATGTTCTAGTGGAAACTGTGTGACTCGAGATCTTATTCCACTAGGAGTGCTTCAAGTTAAACCATGCAACATTGCTGGACAATGTTGTCGAAGTGTTCTATTATCATCAGGTAGACCATATGATGGTCCAATAAGATATAATGTGTCACCCAGGTAGTCATTTTAAATAACAAAACCAAAAAAATGTGAGGTACTTTTGAACATCTATGTTGGGATCCATGTTCTACAATAAAACCATAGAAATCTAGTAAGAATCAATAAGGTCCCATATGTGTCCATATTCATGAGCGGAACCCAAATCATGGCTGTCCCAAGCAAAAATTAGTGCATGCTAAGAAACAGGCAATAAAATGGATGTGTACCAGTAGGGAGGTTAACTCTCTAGTGGAGAGACCTCTGCATGAACTAATTTATCACTGTAATATTGGTAATCCATTTTGGGTAAGGTCCGAACATATCATCATGTACCAACAGGATGGGGGGGGGGGGGGGGTCTTACCCAACCTCACATGTTAGGGATGTATCAGAAATTTTCAAATCCAAAATATTCTCTTTTTCAACCATGTACCGTAATATCTCTCAATTATATGGGTATGTTCTTCAGAATGAAACTCGAGACATATATGACCACACCATGTGACCATGGAATTGAGCTAAATATTCATGAACATACATGTTCCTAAAAAAGGATTTAGGGATAGAGTAGATCTCACCTACCAGGATGATGAATATAAACTATTTGGATCCTTCCCCCAACTCTAATATAGATGAATGGGGTGAAGGGTCAATCATCAATTTTAATTCCTCTTCAGAATATGTGAAGATAATGGGATGTACACTAACTTGGAGTGTAGTCTAGTTCTATCATCTACAATGATGGTTCCCCCTTATCCCTAGAGAATGTTCATCAGGGATGTGAGGTTCTTTAGTATAGGGGGGGACCTCCATGTGGGTTTTTATCAGAGTAGGGATGACTAATTTTTGGAGTGACGTGAGTTTTGGGAGGGCCTCTCCTCTCGATGATAACTTAGCAGGGAAGACCTCTACTTTGGTTGATGATAACATGGGTTGGGCCTCCATTATAATTTTTGGAAATAGCACGATGAGAGAATTCATTCTTAGTGATGGTTTCATGGTGATGACAACTATAATTGTTGACAATGATGTTGGGAGAAACTCTTCATGGAACAACGATGGAGTGGGGTGTACCACCACATGATATGGGAATAGTGCTAGTAGGAATTCACATTGATTTTCTTTGTTACATGGAAGGCCTCTGTATCAAGGACCAAAGGACTAAGTGGGACCTCCAATCTTTTTGTTGACAAAGTGCTGAGTCCCCCATGCATAGGCTGATGTTATGAGAAATGGGAGGAAACCTATATTGGTTTTAAGATATGGTAGGACCTCCACTTTCTTTGAAAACTATATGTGAGGGAATCCATGCCAGATCGCATCATCACATATGGGTCTATAACAACTATTGGGGACACCAACAATTGAATAATTAAAACCAACCATCTGATAAGGCGGATGGGGGATTGATCCAGTCTAGGAGTTGAATGGTTTCTAATATTCACTAGAAGGTACTTGACATAGTTCTCTGGTGTTATAGAAATACACTAGGTGTAAGGACCCGACCTTATAACATTACATAATCATGAATAAAATTAATAATTCACATAGAGTATCTTTTCAGGTTTAGAGTTTTAGAGAAATAGTACATAACTATTACATCTTAAAAGATTACAATGTAGACACTTCTTCTAAGTTTCCATAAAATAAAAACTATTAAAAAGAAACATGTCTAGTTCCATGTTTTAGATAGAATGTCTTTACTTGATCCCATCCTTGACCCTATTCATCTTTAAGTCCCGTGGAAAACATTTAAAAAAACATGGTATGAACATAAAAATCCCAGTAAAGGATGCACAAAGAAGGAAAACTGTTAGTTTTTCAAAACAATAAGTTAACCATGAATACTTTATCAAAGTAATACTTTTCACCTTTATGAAGTAGTAAATACTCTTCACTGAATAAAAGATCACTACTTATTCTTTGTAACCAAAATATTACCATAAACCCATATAAATAACACATAACATATAAAGGTAACTTGGGACATAAAAATACTTAAATGGAATAACCATACAGTCGACTTCCACACATATTACTACATGGAATAGCCATACGGCCAACTTCCATACCCAATGCATTGGAGGTTATAACATAACCACCCATCCTAGTATTCACGACACCACCCATAATATGGTTTATCACAAAACCACTCGTTAAATGTCCAAGTACCATTATTAAATCATAAGACATAAAACCAATATAATGGAAAGAAAACATTTCCACATTTCAATCACAATATATCACTTAATTATATTGACATAAAAAATCAATTATCAAAACCATTTTCAATACCATTTTCAATACCAAAATACATAAAAGAGTATATGGTATTTATTTCATTTTAAAAACATTGTGGCATGTTGAGGAAGCCAAAGACCAAATAATTCTCACGGAAGGGGAAAGGTCGTTGTCACCGCCTATGTTAAAAAGAAACATACTTTTTGTTGTTTAGTAAAACGATTCAAACAGAAAATATTCCTTTTGAATAAAAGTAAAATTCAATGGGGTTTATAAACTGTATAAAATAAAGTTGTGTATAAAAAAAATATACCTCAATGAAAAGAGATTGAGACGAAGTCCCATATAAAGATGGTATCCTTAGATTAAGGATAAATCTATTACATAACTTATGTGTGAAAAATATAAATAAACCCAATATAAGTGGATATTAAGTTTAAAATAATAATATTCATTCACACATATTCATAGCATGACATATTTAAGGAGTATAAGTTTAACCCAAAGGATTGAAATTGAGTTAAGAAGTTCCCTTGTAAGAATTCGACAGCCTAATGGTGTCACTTTAAATTCATTAAATGAGTTGATGAGATATAAAATGGTATCTAATCACTTGGAAATAAAATTTAAATCAATAAGGATATATAAGAACATATCCCAACATAAGAAGATGTAAATTAAAATACATAATAGAAAGAAGTCTTTTTAAAAAGAGGAGGGTGAAAGGTTCCCCTACCGACTTGGGTAACTTTCGAAATGTAAACCCCATGAAAGAAGGACTCTAAAACATTGATGTAAATAATAATAAAAGAAATTATATTAAACAAATATTATAATAATGGGAAGTACATACACCACTCAAAGGAAATGGTGGCAAATGTAGCATAAATCTCACAGGAATAAATGTGAGATGAAAAATCCCCTATGAAAACTCGCCAGCCTAACGTCGCCACATAAAACTTCCAAAAATCGATTTATGAGATCAAATAGGGTCTATCATAATATGAAAATAAAAATTACATAATTAGGAATATAAAAGAAAATCCCCAAACATAAGAAAGATTAGCTTAAAAGAAATGACATAAAAGAGAGTACTTAAAAAGAAGAGAGAGGTAGGATCCCTTACCTCAAGTCCGACTTGTCTTGTTCGTTTATTTATATTCCTGAATAATAAACTTTGTTCAATTTATAATTTCTTAAGGACCTCCTATAGATATTATTATTCAGTTCATATCACATATTATAATGTTATAATAATTGGTTAATAATGTGAGTTCATATCATACGTTTTTCTCGATATTCAGAACATGAGTAAAAATTGAACTTGTTGGAAATGAATTTTCCATGTAGTTACAAGTAAATCATATCCAGAATATTATTAATGATTTAAATATCATATATATACAGTATATATTCATTTTATACTATCCCATAACATTTTTAGATAGAAATAAATGAAATGCACCATTCATGGAGACGGTATGCCGTACGTATGCATGAACGCTACTTTCATTTCTTTGGCACATTAATGGAATTAAAAATAGATGAGAGAGATATATATATTATAATTACAGTATAATATATATGTTATATAGGTCACATAATTTCATAAATTTCATTCTTTATACATTCCATGTATTGCATGAACGAGTCACATCACTTGAGGGGGCGGTAGTCCACACTTCCTCAAATGAAATTATCGCATTTGCACAACATGCAAAGCATAAAGGTATGTATTAAATATAAAATACAGAATAATATAGAGGAAATAAATATAATATATATAATAAATAAATATAGTGTCATCATAATGGCCACCATGAGAGGTGGTAGGAGAAGATAGAACAATCATCGTTTTGTGAGGCAGTAATTCACCATCCACGGAAACAATATGTTCTTTAACAATTAGATGAAGTTGTGTGTAAGTGTAGCTAGAATAATTCCCATAAAAACATCATATTATATTGAAGATACTGATTTTGTTACAAAATAAAGGAATAAAAAGATTTTAGGGGGATGGAGAAGAAAAATAAAACAAAATAACATTAGGGAAGACTTTACCTTTAAATCAGGTAACTCTCCTTGGTTTGAACCAAAAAGGTTTTTTAAAGAGATTTATCCCTAAGGGAAGGATTCTAGGATGAAGAAAGGGATGTGGAGAGATAAAATTATCAGAGTTTTTCTGATCCAATGGCTATGGAGGTGTGGGTAAGGAGGTAGAGGTGGGGTCCTTTTATAAGAGGGAAGAGGGGCACTCTAGGAAAGTCATGAAATGTCACTTTATATTAAAATGTTTTTCAGATTTTAGAAGTCCCAAAAATAATTATTTCTAGTATAAGGTTATAAGGGTTAGAAATCCACCCATCTCATAGGTTTTTGAAAAGTTTATGTCTTAGATTTTACATTATCTTTTCATTTTATTTAAATCGTTCATTAATGAGGTAATCGCTGCATCATCATGGTGTCATAAATAAATTAATTTATTTAATGTATAAAAATTTAAAAAAATACTATGATGTAGGAAATATTCTTATCTCTCCAATGAATATTTATAGTAAAAAATATGACTTTTATAACCCCATGTAAAAATTTTTACAGTAAAACAATACTTGTTTGTGACATTTTTATTTTAACTTTAAATAAAAAGTTATTAATGTCATTTTCTTACCCAAGTGGCTCCATGGGGTCCCCAAGTTGACCCATGGATTGTCTTGGTCTTCCATGATTCATCCAGTAAGGTTAGTAAATGTGTCAAGGTCATTTCATATTATTATAACTTTATCTTTACCTTAAATTACGCTAATTACCTTTAATCATGATTAATAAAACTTAAAAGTTACTATTCACCAAAAAATATTTTCATCCCATTGACCCACATTTTAAATCCCAATGACAACCGTGTATGTCGAATTTTTGAAATTCAAATCACAGAGGTGGTAAAATTTCATTTAAACGAAAAATCATTTTTTTAACTACCACTTAGTGGTTTCACTATTCATCAAAAATTGAAGTTTTTCACAAAAATAAAAAAAATTCACACTAAGATATATTTGATATTACAAATTCAAAAATGATTACTATTTTAAAAAATTCAAAACATATACATTTTATTATTCAATTTAATAATTAATTCCTGTTGTCAAAACAAATATCGTGTTTTTATGAAACAAAATAAATCAAAAGATTGACACTAGTTTAAGTCCAATTTCACAGTGAAATTAATTCCAATGACCACCATTGGATTCAATGGTAAAAATATATTCTAACTACAAATTAAAATCAATTAAAAAGATAATCGATCCATATAAATAAATCAGATCAAAAGGAGGTTTTGAATTAAAATACAACATTTTCACTAAAAATGATCTTTATTGGAAAAATAACAAAAATTTACACAAAGTAAATTTTGATGTCCAGATTATAAAGATGGATTTTATTTGGTCCAATATAAAATATGAAATTGTCAAAAATTTGATTTAAAAAGGTTTCTCCATCAAAAGGCGGTTAATCGACCTTTTAATGAATATTAGAATATTTACGCTTACAATTGGATTCATTCGCATTTTAAGCCTCTAGAATTTATTTGATAAAATTAAAAATAATTGACAAACATATATAATAATTTTTTAGTTAGTTTTTTTCATTCCCGCCATTACAATGGATAGGAATTAACTAACATTTAAAGTAATATTATTTTATTATTAGAGTGCAATTTTAGATTTCAAAGAAACTCATTGCTGTATATTGGGTACGCCATCCAGCATAGAATTCCATTTAAAGTAATATTCTTTATTTACCTGGGATGTTACGTCCTTCCCCCCTTTTGGGAATTGCATCCTCACAATTTTAAAATTGGGCTGGGAAACTTCATGGAAAGCCCCACATTGGAAAATGAGTAAATTAAACTATCACTTTAAAGGAAAGAAAGAAAAGTACCAAGGTCACCCGAGACAACAGGTAATAGGATTCCATGAAAACATGGATATGGAATAAAAAAACAAAGGGTTAAGTTATGATGGAGAGTGATAGAAACATGTTTAGGAGAAAGTTAACCACCAAAAAATAACAAACTTGTGATGGGTTAAATGGATTTTGATTCCCTAGTAGGAAAGGTTAACAGACAAAATTTTTGTTTTAAGTTACTTTTCATTGAGTAATTTATTTATGAGATTAACTAATCACAAGGAAACATACTTTCTTGTTGTTTACACTTTCATCACTTACTAGATTTCTTACACAAACTCATGTTTTCCTCCAAAATACGAGTATTTAGGATAACTAGTTCACATTAAGAGTGCTATAATCTACTTCTAGAGAATCACCTAATCCACAAAAGAGAAATATATATTTCCCATGTCTTTATACCTTAACCAAAACCAAAATTGTTAGAACAAGATCAGATAATCCACAAAGTATAATCCTTTATAAAAATAAAATCCATTCTTAATCTCTAAAATTTGTCCAACAAAACCCAAAGTTCAACGAAGACCATTCGATAAACAATTTTTCCATTAAATTATTCAACATAAACCAAACTAAGATTGAAACCCAAATATTGGAAGGATTTAATCACATAGTATTCCAAGTTAAAAATTAACATTTATCTCCAAATAACATCAGTCGCTCTTAAAGTCTCATATTGAAAAGTAATTAACCTAATCATATATCCTCCATGATAGGTCAATATTTTCCTAGATAACCCAAGATCAACTTATTATTGATTCATAAAATTATATAACTAAAAATAATTTGTCATACTAACCAGGGACTTCACGTAGTCCAGTAGTAGGCAATAAATACCAGTCGCACTTTGGTTGTGGGTTCAATTCCCACAGATTTGTCCAACGCGACGGGTTGTCACACGGTCTGTGTGTTGTCCTTTTTCCAAAACTATATAATTCTTAAAACATTCCCCAAAAAGAGATAAAATCTTCAAAAATAACCATAACCTAATTTAACCTCAATTTTACCTCATTCCTTTCATCTTCCATCATATAGAATCCCATAATTACCTCAAAATAAAGGATCATATAAACCCTAATGGTTAGAATTATAATAATTACCTGAAATTCCACATCGAGTTGGTTCTCTCATACATGATATATCAGAGAACTCACTAAGGTTGAAGTGGTTGATAATGACTTCTTGATAGTTGGTTTAGAATAACCACGAGATTCCTCATTGAATCCCCCATTTCATCCAGTATCTTAATCAGAGAACCACCATAGTTTCCATCAAACCCATTGTCACTTTGGTGCCTGTTAGATCCATCCATTTACTAAAACCAAAAATGTCAGTGTGAGTATATCAACAAAATTATCATGTACTAATGAGGAATATAAACACTAAGATATACTTACTCATTAACTTTATCTAAAATGATGACTCTTTCTGAAATCATAACCATTATAGTAATGTCACTTATGCTTAGAGAATACCCTAACCTCTAATGTTATCTAAACCGGCCTCTGATACCAACTGTAAGGACCCAGCCTTATAACATTACATAATCATTAATTAAATGAATAATTCACATAGAGGATATTTTTAGGTTTAGAGTTTTAGAGAATTAGGACATAACTATTACATCTCAAAAGATTACAAAATAGACACTTTTACTAAGATTCCATAAAATAAAAACTCTTGAAAAGAGACATTTCTAGTTCCATGTGTTAGATAGCATGTATTTCCTTGATCCCATACTTGACCCTATTCATCTTTAATTCCTATGGAAAACATTTTAAAAAATTGGTATAAACATAAAAATCCCAGTAAAGGATACACAAAGAAGGAAAACTATTAGTTTTTCAAAATAACAACTAAACCATGAATAATTTATCAAAGTAATACTTTTCACCTTTATGAAGTAGTAAATACTCTTCACTGAATAAAAGATCACTACTTATCCTTTGTAACCAAAATATTACCATAAACCCATATAAATAACACATATCATATAAAGGTATCTTGGGACATAAACATACTTAAATGGAATAACCATACGGATGACTTCCACACATATCACTACATGGAATAGCCATACGGACGACTTACATACCCAATGCATTGGAGGTTATAATGTAACCACCCATCCTGGTATTCACGGAACCACCCGTCATATGGTTTATCACATAACCACCGATCAAATGTCCAAGTACCATTATAAAATCACAAGACATAAAACCAATATAATGGAAAGAAAACATTTCCACATTTTAATCACAATATATCACTTAAATATATTGAAATAACAAATCCATTATCAAAACCATTTTCAATACCAAAATACATAAAAGATTATATGGTATTTATTTCATTTTAAAAACATTGTGGCCTGTTGAAGAAGCCAAAGACCAAATAATAATCGCGGCGGAGGAAAGGTCGTTGTCACCACGTACGTTAAAAAGAAACATAATTTTTGTCGTTTAGTAAAATGCTTCATATAGAAAATATTCCTTTTGAATAAAAGTAAAAGTAAAAGGGGGTTTATACACCATAGAAAAGAATGTTTTGTATAAAACAAAATATGCCTCAATGAAAGGAGATTGAGACAAAGTCCCATACAAAGACGGTATCCTTAGATTAAAGATAAATAAATTACATAATTTATGTGTGACAAATATAAATACAGAGAATATAAGTGGATATTATGTGTAAAACAATCAGAGTCATTCACACATATTAATATAATGACATATTCAAGGAGTACATGTTTAACCCAAAGGATTGAAATTGAGTTAAGAAGTTCCCTTGCAAGAATTGGACAGCCTAACGACGTCACTTTAAAATTCATAAAATGAGTTGATGAGAGAAAAAATGGTATCTCATCACTTGGACATAAAATTTACATCAATAAGGATATATAATAACATATCCCAATATAAGAAGATTTAAATTAAATGACATAACATAAAGAAGTCTTTTTAAAAAGGGGAGGTTGAAAGGTTCCCTTACCGACTTGGGTAACTTTCGAAACGTACACCCCATGAATAAAGGACTATAAAACATTGATGTAAATACTCATAAAATAAAGTATATTACACAAAGAGTAGAATAATGGGTAGTACATACACCACTTAAAGGAAATGTTGGAAAATGTAGCATAAATATCACGGGAATAAAAGTGAGATGAACAATCCCCAATAAAAACTCGACAGCCTAACAATGCCACATACAACTTCCAAAAATGGATTTATGAGATCAAATAGGGTTTCTCATAATATGAACATAGAAATTACAGAATGAGGAATATAAAATAACATCCCAAAACATAAGAAATATGAGCTTAAAATAAATGACATAAAAGAGAGTACTTAAAAAGAAGAGAGAGGTAGGATCCCTTACCACAAGTCCGACTTGTCTTGTTCGTTTCTTTATATTCCTGAATAATAAACTTTGGACAATTTATAATTGCTTAAGGAGATCAATTAAAGATTATTATTCAGTTCATATCACATATTATAATGATATAATAATTGGTTAATAATGTTATTTCATATCAGACATTTTTGTCAATGTTCGGTACATGAGTCAAAATTGAACTTGATGGAAAAGCATTTTCCATGTAGTTATAAGTACATCATCTCCAGAATAGTATTAATTATTTAAATATCATATATATCCATTATTTATTCATTCTATACTATTACATAACATTCGGAGATAAAAAGAAATGAAATGCACTATTCATGGAGACGGTAGGCCGTACGTACGCTTGAACGCTACTTTCATTTCTTTGCCTCATTAATGGAATTAAAACTAGATGAGATATATATATATATATATTATAATTCTAGTATAATATAATGTTATATATGTCAAATAATTTCATCAATTTCATTATTTATACATTCCATGTATTGCATGAACGAGTCACATCACTTGAGGGGGTGATAGTCCACACTTCCTCAAATGAAATTATCGCATTTGCACAACATGCAAAGCATAAAGGTATGTATTGAATATAAAATATAGAAGTATTAGAAGAAATAAATATAATATATATCATAAATAAATATAGTGTCATCATAATGTCCACCGTGAGAGGTTGTAGGAGAAGATAGAAAAATGATCGTTTTGTGAGGCTGTAATTCGCCATCCACGGAAACAGTATGTTTTTTAGCCATTAGACGTAGGTGTCTGTAAGTTTAGCTCGAATGCTTCTCATAAAAACATCATAGTATATTAAAGATACATTATTTTACAAAATAAATTAATAAAAATAGTTTAGGGGGTTTGAGAATAAAAATAAAACAAAAGAACATTAGGGAAGACTTTACCTTTAAATCGGGTAACTCCCCTTGGTTTGAACCAAAAGGGTATCTTGAAGTGATTTATGCCTAAGGGAAGGATTATAAGATGAAGAGAGGGTTGTGGAGAGATAAAAGGATTATATTTTGGTAGATCCAATGGATTGAGAGGTTTGGGTAAGGAGGTAGAGGCGGGGGCCTTTTATAAGAGGGAGGAGGGGGACTCTTGGAAAGTCATGAAATGTCACTTTATTTTAAAATGCTTTTCGGATTTTAAAGGTCCCACAAAGATATATTTCGCGGATAATGTGATAAGGGTTCTAAATACACCCATAAAATAGCTTTTTGAAACGTTTATGACTTAGATTTTACATTATCTTTTCATTTTATTAAAATCATTCATTAATGAGGTAATCACTGCATCATCATAGTGTCATGAATAAATTAATTTATATAATGTATAAAAATTATAAAAAAACTACTATGATTTAGGAAATCTTTTTAGATTTCCAATTAATAATTATAGTAAAAAATATGACTTGTATAACCCCACATAAAAATTGTTTTAGTAAAAAAATATATGTTTGTGACATTTTTATTTTAACTTTAAATAAAAATTTATTAATGTCATTTTCCTACCCAAGTGGCTCCATGGGGTCCCCAAGTTGACCCATGGATTTTCATGGTCGGCCATAATTCATCCAATAAGTGTAGGACATGTGTCAAGGTCATTTAATATTATTATAATATTATCATTACCATAAATTACACTAATTAACTTTAATCGCGATTAATACAACATAAAAGTTGTTATTCACCCAAAAATATTTTCATCCCATTGAGCCACATTTTACATACTAAAGAAAACTTTGTATGTTTGATTTTTGAAATTCAAATCACAGAGGTGGTAAAATTTCACTTAAATAAAAAATCAGTTTTTACCTACCACTTAGTGGTTTCACTATTCATCAAAAATTGATGTTTTTCAGAAAAATACCAAAAATTCAATGTAATCTATATTTGATATTACAAATTCAAAAATGATGTCTATTTTACAAAATTCAAAACATATAAGTTTAATTAATCAATTTAATAATTAATTCCCATTTTCAAAATAAATAGCGTGTTTTTATGAAACAAAATATATCAAAAGATTGACACTAGTTTAAGTCCAATTTCAAAGTGAAATTAATTCCAATGACCACCATTGGATTAAATGGTAAAAATATATTCTAACAACACTATAAAACCAATTAAAAATATAATCTATTCATATAAATAAATCATATCAAAAGGAGGTTTTGAATTAAAATACAACATTTTCACTAAAAATGATCTTTGTTGGAAGAATAATTTTTTTTACACAAAGTAAGTTTTGATGTCCAGATTCTAAAGAAGGATTTTATTTGGTCCAATATAAAATATGAAATTTTCTAAATGTGGATTTAAAAAGCGTTCTCCATCAAAAGGAAGTTAATTGAACTTTTAAAGAATATTAGAATATTTACGGTTAAAATTGGATTCATTCGAATTTTAAGACACTAATATTTATTGGATAAAAGTAAAAATATTTGACAAACATATATAATAATTTTTAGTTAGTTCTATTCATTCCCACCATTACAATGGCTAGGCATTAACTAACATTTAAAATAATATTATTTTATTATTAGATTGCAATGTATGATTTCAAAGAAACTCATTGTTTCATATTTGGTACCCCATCGAACCTAGTGTCAAATTTAATGTAATATTAATATTTTATTCAAAAATATTATTATATATGAAAAATTAATATTCTTTATTTACCTGGGATGTTACACTAGGGCTATTGAAGATGGTTCCATATAAAGGGATTCCGCCTAAGCATGAGCCCATATTTGTGGGTGGTGATGCCAGAAAGGCTCAGAATCCTCTTGGTTGTGGTGAGGTGTATCCCTCATGGGAATGTCTCCTTCTTGTTTAAAACATCATACAATGGTGTCCACCACCCTGGAATTGATAAATTTTTAGGTGATACATGGAGTGGGATTCTCATATCTATGGTTGTTTTTAATTTTATGGTATATAGTGAGTCATGAGGAATTTCCACATAGACGATTCTCCATCCCTTATATTTGTGGTCATTGGGTGAGAAGTTTATGGGTTATTGGGTAATAAAAAGAAGGATGGTTCAACTATTAGTATTGATAAAAAGAAATAAACACCCAATTATAAATCCTCATCGAATCATCCTTGTTTGTAAAGGGAGATCTTCCCTAATGATTTCCTAGACTATAATTCCCAAAGTTTCACTGCCCCAAGTTCTGATAACTTCTACACCAAGCCCACAATTTTCGTAGGTGGTCATGGAACAAGATAGTTGGATCCTTTGACATAATTATCTACTGGTTCCTCTAACATTAACAGTCCCCATATTGAAAAGATTATATTCATGTCGGGTTCCCCATTTTGGTTTCTGACACATTCTCTTGCGTGTTATGCCTTTTGTGATATTATTCTGTAGAATTCATTTTCACCCCTCATTCCATCTATCAAAATATGGGAATCATTCAAAAACATTGTCTACAATGTGTGATGTATGATTACAAATGGATGATGGGATATTATTTCCTCATTCACTGTATTCCTCCATTGTACTCGCCACCTAGTATGGGTCTCCCATATAAATTATATCATCTTCATGAAACTCATTTATTATTCATATCATTGAGGTTGTTAGTTAATTATGATTCATAAGTCCAGACATTCCAAATGTTTTTATAGAGAAATAAACTCAATTAAGAGAGTGGTATCACTTGGAATCACTAGTATTTATTAACACTATATTATTTATAACACGTATTCTTCCCCAAATGAGGGAATATCATGGTGACATTTGGGGCATGAAACCCAAGGAAGCCCATGTCGATCATGGGGTGTCATATGATTAAGAAATTTCTATTGATATTTTCCTCATGAAAGAAATGATTAATAAGATGTAATAGTGTGACGAGCAATGAGTTTAACAACATGAAGAGATAAAAATTGGAGAATCATACTTCATGGAGGTGGGTGTTCAATGAGGTGAATCCATATGATGGAACAACAATAAGGTTTACTGGATTGATGGGTTAGAACTCATTTATTGATGGACTTGAGGGAACATGTCTCACAAAGATAAAATTTCAAATCATGGAAGCTGATCCAGACACAAATGGTTTGGGATCAGAGAGGTTCACCCAAAAGGAGGGGGAACCAAGGTTTACCCTTGGTTGGGATTTAACATCACTGGGGTGTCCTTTGTACCATATTTAGAATATAGGGATCAAAACCCACATAGTTCAACAAATGGTTTAAGAATTAAACATTCAAGATCCCCTTCATAATATGATTTCTCCTAGGTGGATTGTATGAATTATATTGGGATTACACATGGGATATAACCAAGTGATGATAGGATGAATAATGATATTTATTGGGATAATGTGTAGGAATGATCCAGATGGGTGGTATTATTTCACCATGATGTTGTGAAATGGGTAAAACTAGCATGGATGTGGATTTGGTGTTGGGTGGGATGGATAATATAGAAGAATATATTACTGTGTTGGGTAAAGACCTCTAAGAAGGTTCCAACAAACCCTAACTAAGAGTTATTAATAAAATAAAATGTATATTGAAGAGGGTACTAGGTATTACATCTGAGACTGAGTTCCATTTAATTGGAAAATATGGTTGTATTATATGCATGGAAGTTTTCCCGATTGGAGGTTTGTGAGGCGAAACACACTAGGAGGGGTACTTATTGGAAATAATGGGGATTTTTCATGGATGAATCCCATATGGATGTCATTTTTCATTGGTTTTTATAACTTATATTCCCACATGGTTCAAGATAAGAGTTACAAACAATACTAAGTAATAGAATCGACAGTCGTGTAGGGAAAGCTGCACCAATGAGGGATGGTGGGGTCCAAACACATGGAAGCTACCCAAGGAAGACACTATTATATAAAAGGAGGATATAATTCCATTTTAGGATGTTCTCATTCTATGCCAGGAATACATAGAAAATCCCATCAATTGTGTGTGAGAATACATGTGGAAACTACGCATTCCACACATTAGAACAAATCCCAAAGGAAAAGGCATATAGTATTGAAAGCATGAATGTTGGGGAGGTTCTTATTTCCCACCAATTCTCAGATCCTATGTGTTGTATGTCATTCCATGTGAGGAGTATCTCATATAATTTCACTCATATAGGGGGGGGGGATTTTTCATTTTCCAAACATGGTGAAATCACATTTAAGAATCATGTGTTGGGGATGTTAGTTCTAGGCAGTTTTACGTCATGTTACATGGATGTGGGGGACTCACTCCTCACCTCTTATTTTTATATAATCATGACTCATCAACCCATATATGGGGGAATGTGTTTATAAATTAACGTTTTTAATTTTTTTCGAGGAGATGTAACTCATGAGGTCTATATTACCATGCTTATGCTAAATGGAACAAATAATTAATGTACTTATGCTATATAGAAAAGCATAAAATGAATATCAAGTCACACATGATGTAGATTTAGCCTCATTAATGGATGGAATATGTCAAGTAAGGACTGAAGGTGTAGCTAATCCAATCCTGGATGGTTGGGAAGGCATGGGGAACCCAACATTAATGAAGAGATTTCAATATAAGGGATCCATCATGGAGAGGCCATGGAGGTGGGATACAATAAGCATAGGGCCTTGTAGATATGTTCATCCTGATGCTCATGTGCATCGAGGTGCATAAGAGATTCATAAATCCATAGGATTCACAATACATTATGAACCTATCTGGGTGTAATGTCCTATCAGTGGAAAGTGCTTCATCATGAAGGATAAATCATATGCGAATTCTCTAGTTCCCCTAAGTTCCTTCATACTCCGTGAAGGGTGTAGGCCTTCGCAAAAGGCTTCCCCACCTTATGTGGAGGTAGCTAGAAATATGGGAAATGGGTTTCAAAATTCTAGGATACAAAGGGTGATATATTTTTGGTTTTTTTGTGATGGTTATGGTGCTACACAAATCAAAAGAAATATATGATTCATAATATCAGATTATATCCTTTAATTTAATAATGAGATGGTTATTTATAATCAAAGGGTCTTGTGATGCTCATATTTAGTTATTATAGAAAAAGTGGGTTCACAAATGGATTTGGCTATTTCGGACTCACATAGTACACCATCCACCACCAGTGTGATCGTAGAGTATAGTCATACTTGTAGATCACTTCGTTGGGGATTTATAAATTTATTGAGTTTGAGTGGTATATATGAAGGGGGCTAAAGAAGTAATCCCATAGAAGTTTTTTTGGGGCAATTTAGGCCCAAATATTATTTCAATCTTATGTGGTCTCCTAGGACTTATCCCATGGAATGTATTACGGTACCAAAATTATTCTAAAATAATATCATAGTAAATTAAACTAATTAATGGTAAGGAAGATATATCACAACATCATGAAACATAGATATATCACACAAATAAAATTTAATCAATAAATAATGAAATAATTAATTTAATTAATGAAATATTTTATAGAAAAACAAATGATATATATTGAATCTGAACCAATGTTACTTTTTATGATTTATGAACGCACCTAATATACCATAAATCACATATCAATAGCATGGTAATCATTTATTGTGAGATAATTAAATAGTAACAAAAAACATAATTCCTATTTTGTGGTAACTCATAGGTCCATTATATAATACTAGATAGACATAGTCATAGTGCCCATTCTCAAGACAAAACCTTCATATGTCATGTATATCTAATCCCATCCCAATTCAATGAGAATAAAATTTTTAGTGAGTCATGATCCTATGATAAAATTATCTAACATCCTGATATGAAAAACTTGGTCCAAGATAGATTCTACATGACCACAAGTGCAACTCCCTATATGCTTCATTTTTACAACTGGATGCGAGGGATTGAGTCCATTAAATGGGATACTATACCCTTATTATCATGTCATAGGATCAATGATTTACAATTACTAAAATAATAAATTATTCACGTGATCATGTAGAAATAAAAAAATTTAATACATGTCAAAAAAATAATGAATCTCTCAATGTGAAAGCATAAACACTATAAATAAAGATGATAAAAAACAAATGATAAAATATAGGTCCCACTATTATCAATTATGGCCCACCAAACACTCCACATTCTTTAGCTTAATAGTCCACCATATGGCCGTTTCTCTTCACCAGATCACCTATGAAATGAGAAAGTGTGCTAAAATTCCCAAGTAGGGTGTGAGTAAAAGACACAATAGGCCACCACAAAAGAATCCTTAACCTAATTTTCTCATGTATACAATTGTTTTTCATTATAATATTAAATTATTTTCAAGAATTGAAATAGATAATCCAAAACCGATCATTCATGAGCGACCAAAGCCACCATAAATAACCAACTATACATTCTTTGACCCAATGATATAAATGTATAGTATATTGAAATTATGTAAAACTACCAATGTTTTAGGTGAGTCACTCAGAATCCACATGGAATCACGTGAAAACCCCTACCTATAATCCAAAAGTAATCATGTAATACATATAATCCATAAGGCTTTGAGCATATATATCCTACCCAGAATCAACTAGGCATCAATTAACACTCAGAATCAATATTTAATCAAGTGATGTCCATTTACATATAATCTAAAAGGAATAAAGTAGATTACATGTTATAAAATTATTGTGTTCCACCATCGTCATCCCTACACACCATGCATGTACCTCACAAGGAGTAATCATAACATGATTTCCACCTATCATGTATTTACACCCCCTTACTCTAGAAGTGAACATGAAAATTCATAGCATGAAAAACATAATACAACACATCATGATAAATATAAAATAATCATATGCATCAACATGTTAATCAAAATGCATCATATAGTCATGATATCAACAGAATCTAATAGAATCAAATCTTACCGTATCATGGGATCCACAAAAAACAACACATCACTTTATGAATGATTGAAAAAAAATAATTTTTATCAATATAGAATATTAATACTAAGATAAATATAATTAATGGAAAAAAGTGTCACATAAGGTTTCATAGATTCACACACACCCTCTATAGCACCCCCAATTTTCTCTAACATAACTATCACTTCATTTTGTTGAAAAATATTATAGTAGATATTAAAATTTGGTTATAAAAGGTTTTTTGTCTTGGGAATATTAGGCCCATACATAATATTTAATGAATATTACATTAAAATTATTTAATTACATTATAAATTTTTTACTAGTAACCCAAATCTTCTACTTAACATAAGTAATATCATTAGGATATGACTCAATTAAAGGGTAGAGCTAAATGAATAGTAAAATGAAGAATAATGAAAATGAATCAATATAGAATGTTTTAGCATAATCATCATCATAAAATAAGTATACTAGGACCATTATTTGTACTATAAGGGATACATGTTGTCAAATTCCATACATCTTTGTGATCATTGAAATAATCATATTTAGAAATTACAGATGTTCATAATCATAAAATTGTAATTTTAAAAAATTATTTCATCATTTTAATTAAAAATACATATAATCTCATAGGATAAACCATATTATCCAATGCATTGGGGGGCTATATAATTCCAAGACAACTTTATGTTCATAATATTTATTTAATCAAGAATTCCATATAAGACCAATTACAATTATAGCCACAAATTATCTTACACAATTTAATAAGTTTCATATGTATTTCTTCAATCATGATTTACTAAATTATAATTGGATTCAAAATAAAAAAATGGAGAAATATATTTTTCATTATAATCATCATTTTTGGATGAAGATGAATCCTCTGAAGAGGAGTCAGTGATGTGTTTTAAAAAAAATAGTTCTTTGGGTAAATATTTGTATTAGTTGTAAAGTCATTTAGGAAACACTTTTATACAAAAAATGAAAAGGGTATAATAATGAAATGATATATATATAACAATAGTGGAGTATTAAAAATAAATATTTCTTGAATATGGCATAACAAAATTTAAAATATTTGGGTTTCAAAATCCCATTACATTTATTCTTTATTTATTTGGTCATATTTGCGCCTACTAAATAATAAACATAGATTTATTAAAACATTGATCCATAAGTGTATTAATGTAATATTTAGCACTATTTATCAATTATAATCATCTTATTTCCATGTTTATTGGTTAATCAATTTGATATCATGTTTTACATTAAATTTTTTCATTTTTTCATCAATATCACTAAATTTTTCTTAATAATTTATAAATTTTTATAATTAAATAAAGAAGAATATAATTAATATAATAAATTTTTTTGAATTAAATATATTTTATAATATCTGAAAATGATGAATGTTATATGTTTTGACATGGACATGTCTATGTATATGGTTAAATAACCATTGATGGGACATTATCAGGAGAGCCGGAAAGGGATTCTTCAAATATACATATTTAATAAATATGATTTTCATAGTAGGTTTTTGTCAATAATATAATTAAAATTACTACATAATTAATATTATATAGATTCATATTTATAAGGTTGGTGGAAAAAATAATTGGAATATGAAGAGAAACAAAAATAAGAAGAGATGATTAAAACATACCTAATCCTTTGTATAGCTTCTCTTATGCAACTGTACAAATATCATAATGATTGCCGTTGGATTAATCTATAAAGTGACTATGTATTTTAATGGGGTTGATAGGATAGTTTTCCCTCGATTTTATACATTTTAATGTTGGGAATTAGTGGGGTTTTAAGGGGTGCTGGAGGTGTTATTAATAACTGAAAAGACATGTGTTTTTATAACAATATATTAAATAAAATAAAGGTCACACATATAAATATGATATTTTTTAAATATAAATCCAAAATATATAATATAGTTTTTTAATACTTTAAATACCATTTGTTATTCAAATTCATTTGTATATAAAACATTATAGTAGAAAATGAGAAATTTTTATTTTAAGGAAAACTCTTGAAGTTAGGTTTTGGAAAGTTCATTTATAGTGATGGATTTTAATATTATTATATTTTAAATAATTATTTATGAAATATTATATATCATGTATGAATATCTATTTCTAGAATGGATTATTTCATTATTACATCATCAATGATGTAATTTAAGATACACTGTTTATGTGAAAACTCTATTTTTATTATTCACCTAAAATTAAAGTATCTCAGAAAATTAACAAATATTCGATATGTGATACTTTTGACATGATGAACTGAAGAATAAGATTAATTTTATCATAATAAATTTTTAGCATAGTCAATTATACATTTAAATATATATATATCCATATTTTTCAGAAATAAATTAAAAAATAATTAATTAAAAATGAGTTTATATTTTATTTTGTGTTTTTAATAATTATATTCAATTTTTTTTCTTTATAATATTTATATTCACTTAAATTAATCATTATAAATATAATTTATTTAATAATTTATTATTTCTATGTAAAATTACTATTCCAACAATAATGTATATATTTCTAATGGTCATGTTATTATTATAAATTGTAATTTTGGTATTCTTAATGGTCAAGTTATTATTCAAATGATTAAATGACTATTACAATGGTTACATTGCTTGTATATATATATATCTTCATTCATTCACTCAATATTCATCTAATTTCTTCTCAGGGATTTATATTTCTTGATTCAAAAATGATGTATGGTTTGTGAAAATTTTGATTATTTTTTTAATTATATTTGTAGTGGGAATAATTAATATATTAGATTAGGTATCTTCAAATATTATCATTTTAGATTTTATTTACTATATATATATTTTTTAGTTTTAAATTATTTAAATTTAATTGGTTTATTTTCTAATTAATGTAATAATATTTAAAAATGAAATAATTTTTTATTGTTTTCTCTGTATTTTTTGTTAATAATATAATATAATATTATATTATATAAATTTATTTAGGAAAAAAATATTAGTAACAAATTAGGTCAATACATTTTCCCTCATTATAAATTTCATCCCTGAGATTTCAACATGTATTCTCAATTGAGAATAGATTAGGGTAATTTTCATTAATTGTTTCCCCTACATCATAAGTCACCTCTCCGTACAGATGGTTCCTCTATAACACTTTGACAATTCAAGTTGTATTTTTTCATATGAATTTCTCTCTATGTTCCATAACTTTCACCGCCATATCACCATTAGAGAGGTCATCCTCTAGTTTTATCACTTATGTATTCATTATATGTGAGGGATCAATTATGTACTTACCCAATAGGGATACCTAGAACACATCATGAACTTGATCCATACATGGTGGTATTGAAATCTGATTAGAAAGTTATCCAATGCGAGGAAGGATATCAAATGGGCCAATGTACCTTGGGCTTATATTCCCATTATTTCTAAAGTGTGTGACTCTCATCTGTTGTGATAATTTATGTATTTTTTTTTCTCCCACATCTAACTCCATATCCATTAAAAATTATTCAACATTGACATTTTTCTTGGTCAAAGAAACTTTTATATGTTTTTTGGTTTCTTGAAACATCACTATTATATCATCCACAATATCAAGTTGTTGTTTTATTCATTTTCCAAATTCATCCAAATCAGTAGGTCTTCTAAATCACTTCCCTTGTAGAGTTTTATATGAGGCAATTTAAATACTTGTGAAGAATATTTTTATTGTATGAGAACTCAACCCATAAGGGATATTGATGACATACAACATCGAATTACATATAGTACGATCGTATAATGTCCCCAATAATATGATTTTTTTTTTCTGATTGGCCATCAGTTTTGTGTTGATAGGTCATTCATTAATTTAATTCCAAAATAAAAGCATGTTCAATACATCTACGGATTTTAAATTTAAACCTTGATTAATAATTAGTGGCAATCAAATCTGGTACACCATAAAGCCACCCAACTTCCTTCACATATATTTTTGAATGTTATTAATGGAAAAAATTATTTTTAGAAATTATTTTTATATTATTGGTGATTTGATCCTCCACAACCCATATATATTTATTTTCTTTGGATGTCTTCAGTTAAATAGTGACAATGTACATAGTTACATTATCCCAATTCTAGGTGGGTATAGAAAATAGTTTCATCATCCATTTTGAATTTTTTCACTCTACTTAAACTGATGACATACCAAACAACAAGAGATATACTCTGAAATTTCCTTCTTCTTGTTTTCCATAAGAAGTGTTTTTTCAGTTCATGTAACATCATTGTACATATGTGATGGATGGAGAAATATAAACTATGTACATTATCCAATGGATCCATAAGTATCTCAGGTTATAAAAGAACAAAATAAGTATTTCCAACAAAAATAACACCACCATCATCAATGTGTATATCATGTTTCTTCCCTTCCTTTTCTGGTTTAATTTGTTTTTAGCTCCATTTCATCCCATTGTGCCTCAATGGAATTCTCTTGGATAAATGAATGGAAAATAATTTGTTAAGGTAGGATGTAATTCATACAATTATCTTTTCAAGATAAATCCATCACATGTCTAATAAGACATTGTCTCTATGAATTGACATCATGGATATAACAGCATATACCTTTTAGCTGTGATCATTTGCTTCCTTATTTAGCTTTCCTCAACTTTAGTAAATTGAGATATTATAGTTCATGATTATATTTGACCATATTCATAGATTCATGTTGAGATAATTCTATTCTAATATATTATTTACAATCATATGATCATTATATATGTCACCCTACTCAACATAAAGAGGGTTTTGTCAAATATGTAGTGTGAAAATTAGAACATCTAACTCTAAATCATGCAACTTATATTTGTTTCTCATGGTTATTCAACTATCATATATGGTAGGATATAAAATTAAATTATTCATGAGTACAAAACATAATTTTTTTTAAAGAATCATTGTATATCACAAAACCTTATCCACATAATGGTATTGTGAGTACATGTGTAGTAACTATACTATTCTTTAGATCCCTATATATTTTCTCACATTATTCCATACAAATAAACATTATAATTATTTGTGTTAACATAATTTTTTGGATTAGAAATCATGAGATAACTCTCACAATACATTGGTGGTACCCATATTATTTAAGACAACTATTGATATCTATTACAGTAGTGGGTCTGAGCCATTCCTAAATATCCTATTTTATATGGGTCTATAGAACTTCCCTCGCATTCGATTGTGTTCCCCATGAATGAATTTTTTTCCTACAAAATGAACACATGTTCTACATAGAATACATTTTATCCTTCATTAATGTTTTTAAAACAATATATACATGGACATCATGGATACCTTTTCCTTTGGATTAAATAAGTTTATTTTTGAAAAATACTACAACAAAGGTGTCAAGGTTGTCCCTAAAAAGGTTGCTCACAAATCCATGATGTTTTTAGGTGAATTATCAAGTTTGAAAACATCACTATGAACTCATATCTATTATAACTTCTATATAAATATATCATTGAAATATATTCCTTATTCACATTCAGTTGATGATATCCAGAATGAAAATCCAACTATTAGAAGAACTGAGATCCCCATTGTTGACTGAAAAAGTAACCAATCAATATAATAAGAAAAATATTTCTTATTGTGATCATATTGATCTCCTAATAATTGATAAATAGATTAATTTTCCATCCTTATTCTTGATTAAGATAACTAAAACACCCCATGGTCATTATATATTAAATATGAAAACATTTTCCAAATTCTATTGTAGCTGGTTCATTAACTATTCCAATTAAATCAAGGCCATCTCTTAGGGGAATATTAAGATATGAGAAGCTATAGTTATGAACTATGTTTATAAATACACCTCATGATCTGGGGTAAGTACAAGTAACTCTTTTGTAAGTACATAAAAATATTCCATAACAATGATAGTTTAATCAATGAAGATACCGTCATTTTCCATAACAATATTATCATGGTATACTTATCTACATGGTATCAAGAAATTTTTTTTTCTGATTTCCACTAGAGATTCATGATATTCCTATACTTTTTAGAGGAGCATGGGGTCGATAGGAATATTAATCAATATTTTATTTTTTATAATGATGATTTATGATATATACTATGAGATCTAATAAGATCCAAGAATAGCATAGAATTCCAGCAAGTGGTGTATTGAGAAATTCAATGGAAGAATATTCCCATATATTCTTACATGATTAGATTACAATACATCATTTGAAATTATTTCACCACTAGATGTCTTTATATATATATCAACTTCAACGTATCGAGGATTCTATTCAATTGTTTTATAAATAATTAAAGGTATTAAAGAATACATATAAGTAAAATCAATTAAAATTTGTTTCATTATTGAGTGAATTGGATGTGTGACATCGATGATTTATTTTTTATGATTCACATGAGTAATAATGATGTCATATGTATTACCTTTTTCTATTTGGTTAGGGGGATCTGAACACTGATCAACATGAAGGACATTTGGTTTAGTGAATTGGCATTTATAGTTACACTTATCCTTATTGTTCATTTATTTAACATTGGGTGGTATATATGTACCATTTTTCCATCCCTCCGTCATATTTTTCAATATCATCTTTTGTATCCAAAATTCGGGATATTGGTGGTGTTCTCTCTAAAACCTGAATCATTTATCATTCCCTTTAAGAGAATTCCCATTATTTTTCTTCTATCATATTTTACATGTTCATAATTGGTTCTTTATTCCTCATGTTTATTTTGACCCACTATATTGAAACTCCATTATTATATTTTTATCTCAATAAGCATGAGACCATTCTTCATGATCTATCTATACATTAAATGAACACTAAACTAATTTTTTCATATCTCCCAAATTCATATATATATATAACCTTTATAGGGAGTGATATTTAAACCATAAAGATTATTTTTATTCTAATATCATTTTTGATAAATAAACTATTGCTTATAAATAACGCCTTGTGAATTTTTTCCTATATTCAACAAATGATTCAAAATCATTTTACATATGCTTTATGATTTCTATTTCCATTTCTGTTAGAATTGTTCAAGGTAAATACTTTTTTAAATGTATTAACATAATTTATTAAAACTCTATAAAAACTATTTCATCCATAAGCATATTGTTCTTTATTCAATTCCCAACATTGATCATCCTCTCCATTTAAACATTAGATGTAAAGAGTCACCTTCTCCTTCTCAGAATAATAGATCACATAATAAATATTCCATATTGAGTTAATAAAATATTGAATTATATGTGGATCAGAAGTCCCACAATATATTTTTTTCATTTCCTCATAGTGGATTCAATGTCCAGCTGATCACCCTTGCATGTATGAGGATGTTCCATATAGTTCAGGGTATTATTTGTAACCCGATACAATTGGGAAAACATTGGAATTATGTTCCAATCTCCACCTGTTATATAATTGAGGATTTTTTGGGAAATCTTTGAATTGTCTATCACATTTGTTGTTTTCCTAGTTTCTCATAGTATCCATCATTTTCTAAAATAGATACTCTTTGAACAAAATAGAAGTTACCAAATAATGAATAAATAATCTATTATATTTGGAAATTTACTTTAATGAAATATCTTATTATATTCCAACATTTAGAATTATTCAATTATTAAGTTTCATTGATGTTTATGTGTAATTAGTCTTATCCATAGGGTTTCAGTAATTTTTATAATTATAATTGATAAATTAACTAAAAATATAGTGGAAACCAACTATAGAGGCACAAATTTTTTTAGACTAATATTTACATTTGTTTTAAGGAAAACAATATAATTATGATACCAATCTAGGATTGAATGTTTTGATGACTTGGGGAAATAATTCTTATCCATAAAATTTACATAATAAAATTTACAAAATATTTAATTTCTAATTATATGTATTATTAGTGGAAAGAAAATTAATCTTAGTTTGAGTAATCACCTAAGGGTATACATCAATGGAAGAGGAGAGCTATAATCTGATTAAGATGATGAATAAGGGACATGAATCAATATAACATTTTTGAAAAGAATCATCACCATACAATCATATTACAAGGATCATCATGAAATACATGATTAAAAAATTGGGCTAAGGCAAGTAATTTATCAATGCATAAAAATGAAACATAATTATTAGTTGTAAAATGCAACACATTGTTGTGAACAAATGATGTACCTTGTTCAGGCATATGATATATGCATAATCATAACATCATCATTGTTAAAAAATATATCATAATGTTCACGAATACTAAATATTATCTCATTAGATACATAAAAAATACATAATAAATTTTAGGGATATATAATTCCACACCACCCATCACATCATACTATTTATATAATTATTCATTCTATATAGAATGTATTACAATCGTATTGATTAAATAACCCACAGAATATAATTGTTAAAAAAATTCATATATTATGATTTCATGAATAATATTTTGTCATAAAATTAGAAAAGGGGGAAATCATATTTGGAATAAAAATGATCAATTTTTTTCAAATAAGAAAAATAACAATATGAGCAATGAATTGTTTTGAAATGATGAGTTATTTTTTTAAAATATTTTTATTTGTCATTAAATCATGTAAGAAACATGTATATCCCCCTAAAAACATGGAATAATAATAAAATTTTGTTTATGTAAAATTATAAGATCATTCATACCAATAATTTCATTAAATATGTATAACCCAAAGAATAAGAATTTAGTTTGAGAATCCCCTTACCAATATTAAAGATTTATTTCATTCATTTCCATCTATTGAATAATAAGAATAGATTTATTAACAAATTTGTAAAAAAAGAGACTTATTGTAAATTTTTCCACTGTTTATCAATTATATTAATTTTATTATAATTCCCAATTTCCCTAGATATATGGTAGCCTCTTTGATATCATGTTTTACTTAACAATTTCCCATGCTAACTTCATTTCAATTCAATGATCAATGTAATTTAATTATTTTTATAATTAATTAAGCATTACTATAATATATATAATTAAATTTATATATATATATTATATATATTCTATACTATCCATCAATGATTATGGTTATATGTGTTGATATGGAAATTTCTCCATAGGTGGGGAATCATCCGTTGATAGGAAATTATCTGGAGAGAAAAAGGGAAGTTTGATATTAACATATGTTGTAAATATGAAATGTAGAGTATGATAGAATAATTAATATAATGTTATATTAGAGATTAAATATTTTTTTATGGTTTGGTTTGTAATTTCATGGTGAAAAAATAATTATATGAATAACAATAAATAAAAAAAGACGGCTTCATCAAAACATAATTAATCCTTGGTGTTATATCACTTGTATAAAACTATAAATTCATTGATTAATGGAGTTTAATTAAAATGAAACATCCCTGATAATTATAATAGTATTTATATGACAATGTTTTATAAATTTTAGGACTTGTAATGTTTGGAATGTTTTTTCTTCAAAGGGAAGGGAGAGGGGTTATTTATTCATGAGCAATGGGGTATTTTAGAATTAAAATTTGAATAAAATATTATATCAAATTTAAAACATATAATAATGATTTTTTAAATATAAATAATATATAATTATAATATAATAATTTAAATAAAATATATCACCTCTTTAATTATAATTGTTTAGTTTTTTAAAAATGAAGGTGTAAAAATAGAAATTTATATTTTGATGAATCAATATTTTCATAAGGTTTTGGAATGCTTTTTAAGGTTTAAAAATTATGTTAATTATATTATTATGACTTAATAATGCTATAAAATATAGCATGGATGAACCCCAACTATTATAATGTATTATGTCAATATTACATAATGGAAGATAAATTTAGTATTCATCAGTGACGTGAAAAATGATTTTTTACTGTTCATTGAAAATAAATGTATTTTAGGAAATTACCAAAAAATCATCCTTATCAAATTCAGAAGTGATGATTTTAAAAATGATATTAATTTACTAAAAATAATTTATATCTTATGTAATATTAAAATTTGATATAAAAATTAATTTGCTTCAATATACTATAAAATAATTTTTTTTAAAAATGTTAAAATATTATCATTAGGTTTTTAAATAATATATTTATTTTTACGAATTATAATAGTTTTGTTTCTTTAAATTAATCATGATAAATATTATCTGCATCCTAATTTATTATTTTTAAGAATATTTACTATACAAATAGTCATGTTACTATTTCCCATGGTCTGGTTAATTTTCTCAACAGTCATGTTACTATTTCCAATGATTAAGTTACTATACTAATGTTAAAATAACTATTCCAATGGACACATTATCTATTTTATAATGAATATTATTATTTAACTAAATATTCAAATAAATTCATGGAAAGGTTCAATATTTCATTTTATTTGTATCGGGGGAGATGATTTTGGTAGAATGGGATGATCAATATTTTGTCATTTTAGATTATATATATATATATTTTATTGTTATAATGTTTCTAATATTAATTGGTTCAATTTTTGATTAATATAATAATATTTAGTCATGAAATAATATTTCTATTTTTTTCTCAATATGATTTATATGTATAATATTATATAATATAGTAAAACACACATTTATTATGGAGGAAAATATTAAAAAAATATTTTCATATTACACCCTAATGTGATAATAAAATAGCACAGTCATAAAATATGTATACCAAAAAATTATTTTAATGGATCATGTGTAAAAAATACCTAAATGGTAAGGTACATCACATCTCAAACATCATCGATTCAAATAAAATTTTTGAATCATTCACAAAAATTTATCAATGTCTTTATTATAATAAATATTGACACTCGGGGTTCACCCATGGTTCAAAAAACCCAAAAAATATATTTTATTTTATAAAGAATTAAAATATTTCATGGGATAATAAATTACTTCACCAAGATAATTTTTGACTCATAATTCTTGGCCAACACATGTGATAAAAAAATTCTAGATTAGAATAATAATATTTTAATAATTTCTCATAAATTATAATTTTATTTTTATATATTGATAAATGATAATAAATTATCCCCATTATAATTATCTCTTGATAGTTTATCAGAAATAATCAATTTACAACTATACCTTTATAATTTATCATAAAGTATCCTTTTTTAAATATCTTTTGAGACATACTCTTAAATTATACTTTTAAGAATATCTTTTAATAATTTCCCATAAATTTTACTATTATAATTATAAATTTATAAATTCTAAAAAACATCAATTTAAAAATATATCTTGATAAGAACTCATAAACTATCATTTTATAATTATCTGTTCATAAATTATCAAAAATTATCCTTTAATACTTATATTTTTTTAATTTAACATAAATTATTCATTTGTAATTATTTTTTGTTAACATAATATAAATTATCTATTTATAATTTTCCTATGATAATTTCTCATAATTATTTCTTTTATAGTTATTTCAAGATAATTTCTTATAAATTATCCTTAAATAATTATCTTTTGATAATTTTTCATAAATTATACATTTATAAATATCTTTTGATATGATATTAGAAATTATATGTTATACTTATCTTTTGATAATTTATTAGAAAATATACACTGATAATTTTGCATTAATCATTTGAAAATTTTAATAGATTAACCATAACAATTCAGTGTTTTCTCATTCAACATTTTTTAATAATTAACCATTGATAAATTATTGAAGTTATCATTTAGATATTTTTCATTATTATCAATCAATTATTTTTAGTAGACTTATATTTTTTAATCTCACAATTTTATCCATTGATTAAGGGTTTTAATTATCAGTTGATAATTATATTAATTATATTATTTGATAAATTTAATGCTTTATTATTTTAAAAATTCATTTAAAAATTCATTTTCTAATAATTTGAAATTATTATTTGATAATTAATTTAGTAATAATATATGATAGTTTAATATATATATTTTTGGATAATTTTAAAAAATAATCATTGAATATAAAATATGAATTTCATCATTAAATGTAAATTACCTTCAATAAATTTTTGAAATTATGTTCTGATAATTTTAAAAAATTATCTATCAGTAGTCATTTTTAATTATATATAGAGAATGCCATTAAATAATAAGTTGATTGATTTTTAAAGATTATTGTTTGATACAAATTATCTTCCTACTTAGAATCGGTTTTATTCATTTATTTAATTTCCTCATATATTCCCAAAATCAAAAAATATAATAATGGATGAAATTAAAAATATATAATAAAATAAATTAAACACATGGATGATTTCATGTAAAGAAGTAGGCTTGTAGCATAACAGGGTTGAGGTAGAACTGGAAGAGAGCCTTTGGGAGAAGAAAATAGGTCAATCCAAAGGATGTTCACCAATAACTCAATCAAGTATTGAGTCACCAAAAGGAAACAATAAAATCAACAAATATCAAAAACCAATGGTTTAATCCAAACACACATGCATAAAATTTGAAACCCAAAAACTGATAATTTAATTCCACAATTCTAAAATCACTTCAGTTAAAATTTGGAAATTGAGTGTTTAATATAACAATAATTGAGAATTATAAATTTTTCAGGTCACAATGGTTTAAAATTCAAGAATTACTAATTTTATGGATAAATCAGTGGTGGTTCTGTGTGTTGGGAGTGTGTTGAGGAAGTATACACCCAAATAAAAGAATTTCCATTTTATTAATTTAATATAAAATTCAAAATTAATATGTAAATAAAAATTTTAATAAATAATATCGAGTGTGATTTGACAAATGCCTAATACACACAATGATTTTAAATCACCTTGGTTAAACCCCACATATTGAACATAAATATTGTATCATATATATCATAAATTGTGTCATGAACCAAGCTGGAGTTCCCTCTAACCCGACACCAAATCCGGCATGTGGCATGGACCAAAGAGAATTCCCAATCCCCACAGGCTTGAAATAAGTTACTGTGTATCAAAAAAAATAACTTGGGAACAGTTTAAAAATTTTAAATAAACAAAAATTACTTACAGGAACAAACAACACAACGATAAGAAACCAAATACCATCAAGGAATTACAATTTTTGAATTTAAGTTTTAAACATTTACCAAAAACCAAAAGAGATTAAAAAAATGGATGAACAAAAATATACTATGAAAAATCTCCATGCGGCATGAGGAGAAATATCCTCAAGCCACCTCCACCAAAACCCATAAGAGAAGACCACTTGAAATCCGAACTAATATAATCGTATACCAGTTCTTACACTATTTAAAACATAATAATGTCTAAACACAAACATTGGTTTGTGTAGGGTGAGACCAATATCCCTGTAGGATTCCACCCAAAACAAACGTCCCCAAAAATTAATATTAAAATTCAATCCAACATTTTCATTTCCATCAAAATATTTGGATCATTTCTATGAATAAATATTAATGAAAATATTTTAATAGAAAAAACATTTAAAGAATGAACACTTAAAAAAATGATTAATAATGAAAGAAACTTATGTTCCACCATATTCCAATGGATGGTACCACATCACACAATCCGTATTTAAAAATAACACACCATAGGTAAATTCCTAGGGGTAATGCAACTTGAGTGATAAACTAGAACCTTTTACCTTGGTGAAATGTGGTATAGAAACCCCAAAAATAAGCATTACCATGCATGATAAACTAGGAGGTGACACCCAATGGGCCTAGTAGTCTCCAATCATAATACATGTTTATTTAGTGTTGTAATTATCAGTACTGCTATGTGAAACTAAGACTAGTCTCTCCCTTATTGCTGGAGTACTTGATCTATTCATCCACCGAGATACCTGATATTCTAATTTTATAAAATTCATTTAAACTTGTCACACATACCTTCAATTTAACATATACATTTAAAAACCATTTTCAAATACATTTTCCAACACTTGGACAATTCATGAATCACATATTTAAAATTATCACAAGAAATTCACACAATTAACTTACTCATTCTTATGGGATAACCCCCTTTTTAAATCAACACACAAACCAATTTCACTTTAAAAAATTCTAACCTTAATTTATAAAATCAACATCTCTCATTGAAATGTAAAATAATGTATTCCTCAAGAAACCAGATCTCATTTCATTAAGAAAACTCATTTTCAACATTATATCTCTTTGAAACCCCATTTTTACTATCCACACTAGGAATAAAACCCTTTCAAGAAATATTATAATAACCCATACACAAAACATGATCATATTATTTTATAATATCCACTTATATCATATATTAAAACACAAATTCATTGAAAATTAATTTTTTAGCACATAATCAAACCATAACACACTTTCATGAATGAAAATAAGCATGATAAAAACATCTAAATTTTTTAAAAAATGGAACCACCTACCCTAAGTGATGAATCTTAAGTAAATTGGTGAAAAATCCCAACCACACATAGTGAAAACCATATAATGGAATTATTAATCCAAAATCCTCAATATTGAACACTAATAATTAACATATAACACTAAATTCGACACCCAACCTCCTAGAAAATAAAACACCGAAAATGGAAGATGGAAAACCCTAGAAAAGGGGGAAGTTGAAGAGGAAACCCACTCAATTGAGAGTTATTGGATAAATCACTGCAAATTTACTATAAAAATGAGTCCTCAATGGAGGAGTATGGAGATAATGTGACACATAACCTATAAAATACCATATGGTGAGGAGAGGGGTGGAATAGGCATAAAAACATGGGATGGGAATAGAAGTAAAAAATCTAAACTTTAATGACTTGGACATGGCACATAGTTTTCCTGCACATTTTGATGAAATATGTGTAAAATGTGTGCCCCTTACTATCCATGAAGGAAATTCCAAAGGGTTATCCCACATAGTTTATAAATAATGAGCTAAATGTGCTATAATCCTCTATAAAAAAATCACCATCTGGACATAAAAATACTTGGGAAAGGATGCATTATTTCAAAAACTAAGTGAAAACCATGAAAAACCTACTGTTTACCCAAATTTTAATATTTTTCACCAATAAAAAATTGGAAACCCAAATTTAAAAAATCTAGAACATATATAATCTTAAGAGATGGTTCAAAATTCAATCCTATCATATCCGAAACTCAAGAGAAAAACCATGATATAAAAATGAATCATGATAATGGTTGAAAATGAAAATTAGGGTGTGAAAATACACCCCACAATGAAAACTATCATCCCCTATAATGTCAACACAATTATTGATCCAGGAATTAAAACAATTATTCATCAACTAGTCATGGAAATTAAAAAAAATAAAAATAAGGTAGATACAAGAATTCCACAAAAGAAAATAAATATTCAGAAGATTTTTTTTCAGTGGATAGAATATAATACCCACCATTAAAATTATACCCCAATAAAACCACAACACCATTAGTTTATCAATCAAATAAAATGTATTCCCATAACAACAAAAAAATCAATCATTTCTAAGAAAACACCATATCTAAACCTAGCAATCAACATCAGGATGCATGAATGAAATCCCTCAATGGAATCATTCTTGCACTAATTTATTCCAATAAAATCCCAATGAGAACCATATTGGGTATCCCCACCATTTATAACAAATAACATCTTAGAAAAAATGGAATAGATCAATCTAGGAAAACCCAAAAAATAGGGAAAACCCCCACCAAAAGGAGTTTAATGACTGAAACGCCATGCCTAATTGAAAGATATTCACAATTTATTATCCCCATGGGATATGTCCATCCCCAAATGAGGTCTTTTAAAACTAAAGCTAATCACAAGGCTATCCAAATAGAGATTGTCATCTAGAACGATCAACCACTAGAATCTAGATAAAAAAATAAAACCCTGCCTCCAAATAACAGTGAATATATTTCAAATCATATAGGTCATAACCAATAGACAAGTCCACCATACCCACTAATGAAACCATTAAATTATAAAGGAGTTACATCAATGAAACTTAAACGTTCCCTATCTAATACTGGAATCCAAAATGGACCAAGGTCCCTCACACACCCTATAATTTATTGAATATGCATAAGCTTCACTCTGGGAACTATGGATAGAGCCCTGATGTTTGATGTATCTTCTGCCTCACAGTCAGAAGTTGAAAATCCCTAGTCAGAACTCTATCATTTCACTACATGGGAGACTGGAAAATAGTTCCTTTCAAACCCAAATAACATAACACCCTATGGGTCTCTATTTTCTCCAACATGGAACTTTTACCAGAATAAGGTCTGAGAAAATGCACACTCATCATCCTCTTTCACATCAAATGAGAAACAAAAAAACAATATTTTCATTGTATTCTCCTACATTTATAATGGGAAATTATTTGTTTTTAGAAAAAAAATCTATTAATTCAATATAGATGTTCAAAAAATATTCCACAACATTGACTTTTCATATTAATGAGATTGTGACACCAAAAAACATCACCATACACGACTAAATCAATTTATATAAGTTTTTCAATGAACGTTAAATAAAAATGAACCCCAAACAGTGAAATAATATTGTAAATGGTTTGGGGTGTATTTGATGAGATCAAAATAGATCTACAACACATCCAAAAAACAACCAGATAGATCCATTGCTTATGACCTAAGCATCCATTGGAATGGTAGTATGTAGTTATATTTGGACCTAAAGTATTATTATGACCATATTTTATGTACTATTGAAATAGTATGATCCCATGACTGAAAGACGATAAGGAAATATCCAAAGGTTTTTCTTATACAATAACCAACCCAACAGTTTCATGCCACTATCCATCACAGGGATTCCCAAATCATCTTATAGGCTATAACAGTGGGATTAATGGTGGAAAACATAACCTTTGATTACTCAGAAATATCAGGAATCTATGGTTTATTTAAATTCGTTCCAAACCCACTCTTGCAATAGGAGAGGATCCTCTTAACTAAAAATGGGGAGATGGATTAAATTTCTAATACTCAATAAGGAATTTTTTATATTGATTAACTAGATAGTCTACCAAAAGTGAACCAGATGTGGCCACACATTGAATATTCTTCAAATCTTATGGGAGTGAAATTTTCCATTATGGAAGCCAAGAACCAAATCATGTTAACTCCTTAGTTAAAAACTTCCATAAAGAAACAATGAACACACCACGAGAACCAAATCAAAGGCTTCCTAAAACAAATTTTAGAAGAAACCACTAACCGTTATTTCAAATCTGACTCATATACATGCATAGAAACCTAAAACACAATTCAAAAGAAAGGATATTTCAAACACAACCCACCTCGAATGAAAAAATCATAGATCATAGGAAGACACAATTAATTTTTATTGGTTATCAAAACAACAAACCTTTTTCTTAAAATCTGTTTTAAAAGAAATAATCATTAACGGTTTCACACTCCCCAATAGTATCTCAGGGAGCCTCACACATAAATTTTCATATTCCAAACAAGCCACCCATCCACTCATACTAGCCTAGGAACCCATTCACTCATACCATCAATAATACACACATATCCATTATTTTGGTCTCTCATGTTAATACCATATTTAAAAAAACCATTTTCATTAAAAAACATACATCTCATGCCTCATATTCTCAATTTACATCCCATTATAAAATTCATAAAAAATTTATAAATTAAACATACACCCAGATTGAAAAACATTTTCAATATCTATAGGGAAATACATTTCATTTATTTAAATAATTTAAATCCTTTAATCCCCATTCCAATCATATTCAAAAATATAAACAACACATTTTTCTAAATTACATTCAATTGAAACTCATATCTCTTTATTAAAAACAAATTCACAAAACCAATTTAAAAATAAATTTGTGTTTCTCAATCAAACCATTTCATAAAAATATGATTTCCATTACTTCTTCCCAAATGATTTTGAAACACATTTCCCATATTTCCAAAACAGAATCATTACCACTTGAAAATCAATTTTTTCACAATTTATAACACAATAATTTTCAAAATAATATTCATGATTAATATTCTCCTAAAACCAATTATAAAGGGAATATGGTGTTGATAGGTAATATGGAAATATGTTTAGCGTCACATGAAAATCACCCAACCCTCAATGAGAGTCTTATTTGACCATTTCACTGTATCGACATGTCTTTCTATTCCCTATGAACACACAATGGACATTGACCTAACTCTCTTTTCATTTCCTTAACACAAAAAAACCACAAGAACAAAATAACCCAAATAAATCCCATCATCCCATGGAAGCTAATGTATTGTCTTGAAGTCTCCAATCAAGGTACCATACATTAAACAAAAAAATCAAGCCCTAATAGTCTTATCTCGAGTCTATTTAAAATCATCCAAAAATATAATGATCCAAAAAAGTATAAAATCATTTGATACCATTTTTTTCAAACCAAAATAGAGTTCAATCAAAACAGACACCTGACATATTCCATTACAAGGATTGAGGTGTATTCCAGATTGCTATGGGCTACAAACAAGTGTCTGGGTTTCAAAAATATAACATGAGTATAAATTCACATGTTTAAATAAGAACAGATAAATAAAAACCAAATAACCCAAAGATAATCAAAAAAATACAATAAAGACATATCCATATTAAGATATAAAGATTACAATATTTAATGAAAACCAAAAAAGCCACTACCAAAAAGGGAACAAAAACTGTATCCAATGAAAAACCTCCATGCGATAAGAGGGGAAATATCTTAAAAAAACAACCACAAAATCATCCAAGAGTAGACCACTAACAATCCTAAATACCACCATGGTAAAATTTTCCATTAAATATGTCAATATTACAAATGTATACACACACTAAATATTTTGGGAAGTGTGTTATCAAAAGCCTAGTAGAATTAAAAACAAATTAAATGTTTCTATTTTATATCATTAAAAGGTAATTATACATGCTTATTTCTTTTAATATATTTAGATCATTTTTAATAACTCATTTTAAGGAATAAATATTATAGGAAAACACATTTAAATCAAATTTATTTATCCACAATCATTCCTGAAAAATAAATATAATTATGGTTCTCTATATGGTAATGGATGATACAAAAATTTCAAAATCCTTATGTAACATGAGATCCCCATGGGTAAAACTTTTGGGGGTAATCTAGCTCTAGTGAGACACATGAACATCATTCCTTTTTTAAATGTGGTATAGAAACCAAAAACATCATAATTATCTTACAAGATGCTTTGGGAGGGGACACCACATGGGTGCATGGGTATCTTATAATTATACATGATTATCTAGTGTTGTAATCATCAATCTTGTTAGGTTAAATATGGACTAGCCACATCGGTATCACTAGAGTACTAGATCCAGCCATCCCACCTAGATTCTTGATATTCCCTTATGTTCAAAATCATGATCACAAGTCACAAATATCACCGCTTTCACATAAACCTTCCAAAAACATTATCAATTTAATTTTCCAACAATTATACAATTAATGAAACTGATTTTATGATTATCAAAATAATTTCACATAATTAATTTATGAACATTAATGTGCTAAGCCCCCTTTTAAATTAACACACAAACCAATTTCACTTAATATAATACTTCATTTCATTAATAAAATCTATATGTCACATTGAAAGTGAAAAATAAATAATTTATCATTCAACCAGATCTCATTGTATTTAGAAATCTCATTTTCCCCTTTTAATCCATTTAAAACCCCAATTCACACCTATCTCACAAGGCATTATACCCTTTCATGAAATATTACTATAAGACATACACAAAACATGACCATATTCCATTATAAAATCCTCTTCTATCATATATGCCTACCAAATCTCTATAAATATATTTATCACCATTCAAATAAACCATAAATTTTTTTAATGAATGAAAATAATCAATTTAAAAAAAAATTAATAGTGGTAATGATCTTAAAAAACTAACTTTGGTGAAGAAGCGTTCAAAAATGATGAAATATCACAGCCACACCTCAAGATAAACCTATGAAGGGAATATTAAACCATAAAAAACATTTCTGACCCCTAAAAATTAAGAATTAACTCTAAACCAAATAATAATCCTTTGTGAAAAAAATCCTTAAAAGTTGAAGAGGGGAAACCCAAGAAATTCGGGTAAATTGAAGAGGATAACAATTTACTGGAAGATTTCGTGGAGAGCTAACTTCAATTGTACCAATATAATTGGGTATCTTGGGAGGAGAAATTTAATGGGTGGGTTCATATGCTAGAAAACATAGTGTGGGATGGAGAGTGGTGGAATAAGGATAAAATTCAAAAGGAAAATGAAAGTAAAAAAATCAAATTTTGAGTGACCTGGAGTGGCTGCATAGTTTTTCCTCCCAGTATTTTAAACATTGAAGAAACCATGCACCCTTTATTGTCTAAGAAATAAATGTGGCATGGTTAGCCACAAGATTTACAAACCATGCACTAATATTGTGATTAGACACTTTCCAAAAAATACCACATAGACACACAAATATCTATGGAAGGGAGAAAAATTTGAAAAACAGTTCTCCAACATTGTGCCATCATCTATTTACCCAAATGTTCTTTTTTTTATTATAAAAAACTAAAAGAAAACAAAAATGAAAAAAATATTGGTTGAATATATACTAAAGAAATTCCTTAATGTTCAACCATGTCACACCTGAATCTCGATAAAAAAACAAAGATCCAAAAATGAAATGTGGTAAAGGATGATAGTGAAAACCTAGGAGTGAAAAATGCACCATTCTAGAGATATTAAATTATATATTAAAAATAAAATTATAAATAAAATTTGTAGAATATCCTTTTACGTGACATAGAAAACTTCAGATGCATATATATATTATACCATAGTAAGTGTAAAGCTTGTATCCATGACATTATAATGGTATCTTATTTCCATAGAACCCTAAATTTAGGTGATATAAAATTAATTTTTATAAATATTTAATGTGTAATGTGATATATTTAATAATTTTATGCTACATATGTCAAGGGTCATCAACCGTCAAAATATCGCACTAACTCAGCAAAAAACACAAAAAATATTCCACTGAATTTTACAATATGATAAATGGAATTTTAATCATAAATAAAAACATAAAAACATTTATTATGTTTATTTTATTTAAAAATTATATTTTCGCAAAAAAAATACATTTGAATTATTAGAAAGAGGGTTTTTATTATTTCCAAAAATTCAATATAATACAGTTATATCTTCACACTATAAAACATGAATGTCAAGTATAGGTGTTTGTTAGAGTATATAATAAATAATTATTTGGATGTGGAATATGAACTAGGTAAATATAAATTAATAATATATTCTTTTAATTATAAGAAATATGTATCTTATACGGTTAGATAATGGACTTTATAGGAATAATGAAACCATTTGTGCTTTTTTCATGAATGGATGTTACAAACTCATATAAACCAAATACCAATTAAATATTCCATAGTAGTGATACAATATTATTTTTGAGATCATGTAATGGATGCATAAGAGATTAGACTAGAGTGTATTGTGTTACAATAAAAACTAGCAGGTGGTTACCAAGTACCTCAGTGGTTGATAGAATATGATGATGTGATATAAGAATATGGGATAGTTTTAGTCCATACATCCATTACGTAATCTATGATGACAAACATTTATACAACTAAATTGGTAGTATATCCTATAATAATAAATATTTTTCTATTTATTTAGGAAACAATTTTGGTGAACATGGATGAAGAGGGACATTTCTAGATTCATTTCTCAATTACTTTCCTTCCCAATGATTATGTCTAAAAACTAGCATCACGCTGGATTTATCTAACCACTTATTATACTCTTATATAAGTGGGAGGTTTTAATTATGGACATTATGATGGGATTTCATGGGACCCAAATGAGTCATGAAGCTGTTTGGGTGATTGTTGGTTAAGAAGATAAAATTTAACACTTCACACTGATAAATAAAACTATGTCAATAGATGGTATGGGAATGATTTATGTTTATGATACATTAAAAACTCATGGATTTTATTTAGAATTGTATTAGAGAGAGATGAAAATTCTCCCCACTCTTTTGGTATTATATCAGAATTCCTTAATTAATCAATCGAGATTGAGCATTGTGTACCATCCCAAAATAGATAGATAGATGAATAAGGTGATTAAAATATTTAATGATTTTCTTTATGATTATTTTATCAATATCAAAAAATCATTTAATGAATACATATTTATTGTTTGTTTTTAATGTATCAACAATTTCAAGTTTTTGATTTAGATAAATCATTACAAGGATCTTTATAGAAGTCCATTATTTTGAACACATTTTTGGAAAAAGGAAAGTGAGGTAATAGTTATGTGGCCATAATGGTATTGAATACTACCAAGGGAGTGATATTTATTTATAAGTAGATTATCATATATCCAAGAATAACTAATTTTAATTACATACACAAGAGGAAACCTATGTATTTTTTTTGATGTGGCCATTTTATTGACAGTGTAACAACTTTATCAGGTAACTGAAATTTTAAATGAAAGGGTAGTTAATCCCATGTTATGTTAGACCCTTGGTGAACACTAAGAAAGTTTGGATAGTGGATTCCCATATTTATTTTCCCAAACATTATTGAGGTATTGAAAAAGTGCAATAATTCTATTTTCATTGGAGGTACAATTCGATATTGATTCATGTCATCGAAAATGTGTTTTAAGTGTCAATGTGTTCTCAATGAAAATTGTAGTTTATTATTATAATATCCTATGGGGTCAGAAAATACTAGTTTCCCAAATTCATTGGAAGAATTAATAAATCAAGGGGGAGACTGTGGAATAAGAGGTAGATGTTTGTGACTTATTTTTTGAGTTAAAAGTGATAGATTCCTAGAGATGATTATTGAAGAAGATATGTCATTATAGGTGGATAATGTAATGGGATAATATTTTTAGGTACAAAAATTGTTTATTTTTTATTTTAATCATATTTTTAAATATATTAGTTTATTTTATTAAATTCCCAGAGCTTTTACATAAATTTTCAAAGTTTTGGAGACCTTTTAAAGGGTTGGCAATTTTTGAATTATTTTTCCAGAATGTGCATATTAACTATGAAATTATTCAACTAGAGTGAGTGGTTTATTGGATAGAACGTTGATAAGAAAACACATTTGAAAAAACAAGTGTCCTAACCTAGAATGATGTGTGGTGAGAACTTGTTACCAATAGCACAGTTAGTATAAAATTTTAAAAATCATGTACCTTATCTTTAAGACCAAATTGGGATCATAGTTGGTCCATATTTTTTCAATATGTGAGACCAAACCTTAATGATGTGAAAATTTTTATATAAATTCCTCTTTAATGGTTATTTATTGTTTATTATTATTTATTTATAATTTTATGGGAAGATATATCATTTTATTACTATACTATTTTATTTCTATTTTAATTCCTCTCCACCAATGATATATTGTTTTTATTCTATGTAGTTTAATGCTCTAAATTTACATATGTGATAAAAATCCATCAATTATTCATAACTTCTTCAGGATTAAACTTGTTTCTCAAAAGAACATTAAAATATTTTGAATTTCATTTCCAAATGTATTAATTACAATGCCAACTAAAAATGGATTCTAGGAATGTTTCATGAATGTCAGTGGATTTGACACTTCAAAAACTTATTATTTAACAAGAATTTTAATACATATGGGCATTGTATGCTACTAAGTATGTTTTCAAATAATTTAGACCACAAAAATATATTCTTATCAAATATCATCTCGAGTCTGATTTCAATTGATGGATTGATGATGGATATATTTTTATTGGCTATACCAAAGATACTATATACTTTTTCAAGAGTAATTAATGATGTGTTCTGGAATAAAATGTATATATTGAATTGGTATTATTTCCTAAAGTAGAGAGTATAATTATCACTATTAATAGAAAAATTATGCTATTTGAGTGCATAACCGCACTCCATGAAACGAAATCTTCATGAGTATCTATACTAAAGAACTTTTTTAGTGATCCAAAATCCTTATTAGAAATCTGTGATGTGTAATATAGTTCATCATTTGTGTGAAATGTTTTCATTAATTTATTCATTGATGAAATTGGGAGTTATTCATCAAAAATATATATGTAGTAATATTCATACCAATTTGGGATCTTATGTACACTTTTTTCAATTATACGATTCTTGTGTTTGAAGTAATTTTTGATCATGCTTGTTTTTTATCACATGTGGGTGTGTCAGTATCCATTGTTACCCATTTATAATGTTTGTTCTTTGAGTATTAATATATCTCCTTAACCATGTTTGATATTTATTACACGTGATTTATTTTGTAACTCTATTTATCATGTTTATATGACATGTCTTTCATGTTTAATACGTTTACAAGAATACCATTATTGTGGAAAGATTTTTCTTATTACTCAAAATAGGTGGACCATCTTGATATGATTAGTAATTTAATGTGGAGTGCGCAAGATTTGTGGTGACGATGATGGTGATACATACATTGGGTAAGAGAAATAAAAAATTATGGAATGACCAAGAAATCACTTTCTTATGGATGTAGAGTAATTTCCTAGAGCACAATGCCTTCTCAATATCGAGTATCTTGTCACTCGATGCCTTGAGAATACCAAGTAACAATTTTCCTTGGTATTGTGTCTTGAAATTGAAAATTTCGGACTTCCTATAATCATTCTTACAGAATGGAGCATAAGTATGTACATCTTGGGTTCAATATGGCTGGGATAGTACATGGGTTATTAATATGACATTGTTATTGTTTACTTCGGAATTTATATTTATCATGAAATAAACCTCTTATACTAATAAATACTTATTGATGATTAAATAGCTGTGTTGTACTAGGTTTTATTCATTTTATCATATAAAAAAATCTCAATGCATGTTCAATAGCCATGTAAATGGGTACGTGGAAGGTCAAGAGGACCATTGAAGATGGTTGACCAATTACCATTGAGCTATCAGCCAACTAGGACAAAACCCAAAGGATTACTTAGTTTTTATTTATTAATAAAATTTCTCTATAAATAATATAGTTTTTATTTCAATTGAGGGAAACCATTAAATTATCAAATTTCATGTGTTCTATTTAACATTAAATTATGATGACATATATTCCTCTATGATTACTATGAGTTATTTATTTTTATATATATTATTGGTTCAAATATGTGTTACAGTGAGTATAGTGTCTCCACTAACGGTGTTCGGAACCTTAATTCTAGTTGGCATAATCTTACATAACTAGATAAATACATAAGGTGTTGTGTAACTCATCTTAGAACTACTGGTTTGGTTTGGGGTGTTACACTATCCATTCTAACATCATATTATAACTATGATAATATAAATTTGATATAAATCAAATATAAAGGAGTGTCATAACATCCAACTCACCGCTTAAATTAACTTCATTAAACCATATCAAAAAAATTACTATATAAATCCTATCTATAATAATGCCACATAGATACACACATAAAAGTGGTTAAATTACTGACTGCACAAACTAATCAAAAATCCAAGACATTTTAATATATCTTAATGTTTCACATTTCCTACATCTAACCCAACCATTCCAACTATATTACACTCCCTCCTTATAAAATTATAAGGTCACTTATCCTAATATCCAATATCTTCCATCTATCTCATATATATCCATACAAGGTCCACATATATCATAACACATACTTATAATTATGACCATGGGTAGTTGAAACATGGACATAATATTTAGTGTTTTTGGGTATATCATGGCCCAAGAAGCGTCTATTATCTTTATGAAATTTAAATTTAATTTTTTATATATTTCATGTTTCTTATCACATAAGTGGTGAGTAAATATCTCTTTCCATATCAAATAACGAATATACATTAAAGATATATTCATGGACCATTTACCTTATTCACAATGTTATTACCCTATATGTTAGAATTATTACAACAACAATAGATTTTTGAAGACCAACCCAAAATATTACAGAAAAATAAGGCTCAATATTAATAAAAAATAATGGAAATTAATTTTAAATATGAGGTAAAATAGTTTAATAATTAAACATAAATGATTTCATTGTGTGCACTATTGGAATAATTAAGTAATAACATACATGGTAAAATATCATGACCAAATCCCTAGGAAATGTGGAGTGCAAGAAACATTCAAAATGAAAATAACATTAGCAAAAAGCCCAAAAATTATCATTCTATATCATATTTCAAATTTACCCAATCTGATGAAAATCCTTAAATAACTAAACGTGAGAAATAAAAAAATTAAACAATTGATAACATTGTGTATTCATCTAAACAATATACAATTTAAAAAATCCATAAATAATTTATATCATATTGGCCTAATTACACCTTAAACCAATAGAATTGGTAGAAAACGAATTCAAAAATAGCATCAAAGCTGCTATAATCCAAAAAAGGATGAAATCAAGAGAAAAGAAAAATCACACCATGATTGATGAATTTAACCACCTTGAATCACTGTAAATAATGAAAATTAATTGGGAAATTGGGTAATGAACTAGAAGCTCACCCCCTCCCCTGTATTTATTGAAAATGAACATTTCTGAAGGTAATATCTAATTTAAAATACCATAAGGAAAACATTTCAATTAAATAACATAATTTGGATAAATCACATCAAACTCTATTTTTAAGAAACCTCCTAGACCCCCATGTATCTCCCATTGAGAACCTTATATATCAATCCAATAAATCCATTTCTCAACATCCAAAAAATTGAAATGTTTGGGACCCATTATTATGGAATGACATTAAATTTTCAAGACACATTAAAATCATATGCTATCCAAAAAAAATTCGTTTTTCCCTTTACAGATATAATGAATATTTAATATTAGGGATATAAACTTAGATATAATATGAAATATAAATACCAATATAAAATTTTAAAAACACTTGGACACATACATATTTACATTCCATACAAAGACTCCTGCATGTCACATGTGGTCATAAAACATATCCATTTTCATGCATTGTGAGTGGACTTATGTATGTGTTTTCAATTTTTAAGAGTAACTTTCACTTATTGTTTTTAAATATGTGTTGGATTATATAAAAACATAGAACTCCAAAATTTAATGAATGTTTATGGTATCATTGATTCATATCCTATTACATAGTGGATTTAAAATTACTAGATCCTATATAATGTATTTCCAACCATCCATTTTTTTTATAATAAATCTCTGAATCTCCAAATCATTATAAAATAAATTAATTTAATTGTAGATATTATTTATTTATCTAAAATTGTGTCTCATAAAGTTATTCAGAAATATACAGAATGTCAAAGAAACTACATGCAATAGTGTGACATGCAACCTAATGATCATTTCATATCCATCATGTTATGGTCCCACTTAACATAGTGTGACCTTGATCAAACACTTTTAACTTCACATTTACATATATCATGGTGTTATGTTATTCATAGTGTATAAAGCCATCTAATGGACAACCAAAATTTATCTGAATCATATATAAGAACATAAAACAACACTATGGTCTTGAATAACTTAAAATAACACCTTGAAAATATATTATAATTCTAGGAATTTTGATCCAGAACCAAAAACACTAGACACCCCCTGTCTGGTAACAAAAGTAATATTTTCCACATCTTTTACCAAACCATAAAATGAGGTTTATTACTATTTCCACACAATAAAACTTACCGTATCTAATACAACTCCTTATGAATCCTCTATAATCCATCGTGGTTAGTAAAACACGATTTATGTCCTAAATAATATATCTCAAATTGGTTTTATTTATGTTGATACAATACCCAATCCAACTACAACACTCAACACACATCCATACCATTAATTATAGCACCCATTGTTTCAACTAATATCATTGTAATTATCTATCCCTAGTTGATATTTCGGTTTTCTCAATTCATAGATATCAAAATCCATTATATGATATCTCTAGTCTATCGTAAACCATTACTCACATGATATCACACTCGAGCATCTACCAGACATTCTCATAATAATATACTATGTCATTTTTCAGACTCATTCCAAAGCACTGGGACCTAGATAATTATTAATGTCTTTTTTCTATCCATGAACACTGATTTTCCACAAACATGGTCAGTCCATCAGTTTATATTCGAAAAGTACACCTATTTATACTACTCGATTGTCGTCTCAAATAATGAAACTATATTTTACCAATCTTCTTTTTTTTTGATTATTATATACTGATACCAACATATCAATGTTTTATATTAACAAAATAACCCAACCAAACGTATTAAATGACTATTAGGAAAACTAAAACCACCTTTAGTTAAGACCAATAACTTTTTTGTTGAGTCATTTATAAAAAATAACTCAAAATAAGAGACACCATTTCAGATTATTAATGGTGTGGACTTTCCAATTGTATATTACCTATCATGGATGAACACATATTATATCTCATAATATCCACCATCAACTAAACCATGATATACATGATCCATTCTTATATTCCACAAATAGGTCCACATCTCAATCTCCTATCTTGATTCTAATTAGATGAGGATACCTTTAACAATTTCATTCCAAATCTATCGATAATAAAACATTGTACACTTGAATCCAATATATATAACTCATGTTTCACGAAATTTCAAATATTTATGTGACTTGTACATTCCAAATTGTTACTTTACCCTCTTATTTCCTTTTGAAACATACCAAAAATCATATATCTCACTCACTAAAGCAGAGGAAATATTATATTTCCTCAGGTATCATGTCAAGTAACTCTTCCACTCATTTTTTCATAAGATCCAAGATCATCATATAAAATATAACTTTTAAAAAAATCTCACAAATCATATATCATTTTATTAGATTATCTTTACAAACCCACAAACCCCATGACACCTCTATCAATAGGTCACCACATTATAGAAATATTTTCTCACACAATAGTCATATTCGGATACAACAATGTATATAGTCCAAAAAAAAATATTTTCCATGGACTAGAATAAATCCTTCTTTGACCAAAATATAAAATTTCACCAAGGATCTTCACAAATTTTCATAGACCTCCTGAATCAAAAAATGATTTCTCAATGATTTCTCCGACCATATATCAACTTATCACTATCCAAAAATGTCCATCCACTAATCCCATAGATAACCCAACACCTGAATCCATATAGATAGAAAAATTGGGTGTCCGATACCCCATTCTAAAACAAAGGCTCATCTCGAGTCCTAAACACATAAACTGGTTTCCCTTGAGAATTTGGTATATTCCAAAATACTCTATCCATATAGAATAAAGGCATGAAATTAAACCATAGTACATTACCTTCCATCCAAATGATTCCATTCCATGAGTAACAAGACATTACTGATTTGATATCCATATCATAGAGATTTCCATATATCCAATAATTAATATGCCTCACATGAAATACAAGATCGTTGGTTTGTAATAAAATTCCAATATTACTTATCATTTTCTTATTTAAAGAAAATAAAATCCACCTACCACATATATTATGAAAAATATCATTGTAATAACAAATTTTATGAGAGTATATATCTAATAATATCACAATAGATATCAATATCCCCTATTTTAAAAAAACATACATTAGTGAGAATACCTGATGGTGATACTCATCCATAACATTAGACCCTTTCAATTTTATTTTTCCTCCCATCAGGCAAAGTCCTGCATATATAATCCACCATCTAACCATGAATCGAATAAATTCTCATCTCACAACCCCTACGATCTCCTACGAACTCAATGTGTTGAACTTTCCACTAGTTCCATTTAGGCCTATAACAACAAAATAAATTCTTCGGGTTTCACATAAATAATAAGATATCATATCCATCACTAAATCACATAATCGATAGTACATAAAATTCATCATGCCTAAACAGAAAAAATATACACTTTTTTTATCTGTAAGTAATTAATGAAATTGATACCCTCTATCCAGGGCTACCCTCATACACAAATAATCATCTATAATAATACTATTATAGAATCTAATTACTCAATTATGACACTAATAATCCAATATCATGAGTTTAAAGAGAAAATTAATAGTATGTCCCACCTATTCCCTAAAAGACAAAGGAACTAGCCTTAAAATATGCAGAAAAATCTATTCTCTCAACTCAGATATATCATGAAATCCGACATTCCAACACACACACTCTAGGATTCACATATATATATATATATCAACAATACTATAATCAATCCAACTATCAAATATCAAATTATTTTCCTAATAAAGAATACATATACAAGACTGCCCCCACAAGGAACAATGTAACATCCACATTAATATATTTCCAATATATTATGGTGATTCATATCAAAAATATATTCATATATTCTTGTTTTTATTGAATTCATCTAATTCATTATTCATAAAAATATAAAATAATTTATTTATGACACATTAAAAAGTATAATCCTATTTATCCTAAAACAAAACAGTGTAGTTATGTTGAGTATAATCCAACCAATACTTTATTTTTCAATACATAAAAAATGTTATCATGGAAAATTAATATAGAAAAACTTATTTATTTTCTTTTTTCTAGAACCCCATTATTAATTATACTGAAGAATGAACCTATCATGTCAGCCAATGTACTTGATATGATATATGAAATAAATCTTTTTTCCACCACAGATAAATAGAATGAACTAGAAATGAAATAAAATAAACAAATCAAATTTGATAATAATCAACCAAAATTAAACAAAAAAACTTAAACATAAATCATAACTACACATGATCATGTACTTCATCTATTGAAGGTGATAGATATGAACACCAAATAAAAAATATCAAAACATCCATCCAATCATATATCTATTCCAACATTATCATATTTAAAAAAAAGAAATCATAGATCAAATAACACATTAGAATGAACCAACCTATATCACTCTATAGTAACCATAATTTTTCATTATGTTACCTCTGGTGTTCTTACCTACACGAGAGAGGCTTTTCACATGAATTAAAGGTATGTCATAATATTGTGGGGGAGAATATACCCACAAATAATATTGGATAAAAATAGTAAATGTCAAATATAATAAATCTTCATAATTTGTAACAAAATAGAATAACATCTCGTTAATACCAAGATAAAATAAATAGCGTACACATGTTATAATGATATAATATATCCAAAATATCATAAGTTTCAAGAATACAACAACAAGATATCCCACAAGGATATCCTAAAAATCAGACATGAAAATAATCAAAAGAAAATTATCCACTACCTAGAACCAAGTCTAAACTTTGTCACATATAGTTACTTTTTTCAAGCTATCTATTTGAACCATTCAACATCAGGACACTACAATTGGTGTACCAATGGTCATGAGATCAACTTCTATAAAAACATTCTATGTTTTCCAAAGTTTGGTGCTAGTAAAAATCATTATATAACCATCAAAATTGTCCGTAAAATAACATGCTCATATAGTAGAAGTGAAATGTTATTTTATCAATGTAATGAAATAAACTAAAATGTTAATAAAATATTTTCCACCAGACCATGGGTGATAATGTGACACCAGAGGTCAATCATACCTAATTCTTCTATTGTTTGGATATCATAGATAATATAACACTGAAATCCAAGGGGAAACCACATCCCACCATAAAAACATTATAATAATATTATCATATAGGGGAGAAATGTTTTACAGAAAAATATTTTCCTATCATTTCACCCAATGGGGGATAATTACCCTTCAATAAATTCTCATAAAATCTCAGAAAAAGGTGAATAGTTCCAAAAATGGAACATCATATATCATAAATATATTTCTATCATCCCTCTCTATAACCTCATATATAATACACACAGGGGTATCATCCCTCCTATAAACATTATATATGATAAACATAGGGGCATCAGGCCTCATAAAAACCACATATATCATATACACAGGGGACATTACCCTCCCTAAAACCATAGACATCCTACACCCAATTGTATCATCACCATACCATAAAAATTAATATACAATACACCTAAGGGTGTTATATATCTCTAATACCCGATATATCCCACACCAATGAAAATTTTCTCTCCCTAGAAACTCATATATCAAACACAAATGGGCCTTATTCATACTCAAATCCACATATATATGTTATCGCATATGATATGATCATATATTATTTCCTTATATCACAACACAAGAAATATATCATATAATAAGATATTATCACAAGAGCACAACCCAATCACATTACTGTATTCACACATGGATATAACCCTATTATTCGCATTTGTAACCCACTCCTGGTATCACCCAATATTGGGGATCTCTATATGTTATTCTTGGTATCCTAATTGTTGATACCTTCTATATGGATTCCTTAGTCTTATTCTCATAATAGGATCAACACATTACCCAAAAATCTGGCCACAATCCTTGACATATTCATTCCCACATAATGGTATAAAAAATTAAAACAACAAATCAATTTGAATAAAATACATGGGAGCATAATAACTTCATCCTTATCTCACAAATTTCACATGGTCATCCATTTCACAATGTATCATCACATAATTAATTTCCATATGCACCATAAAATGGAGAATGACAAATTAAATAAATCATTAATTTGTTAAAAATTAGTTTTTATGATATCTCAATGTTTTTTCATCACATAAACCTAGGATAACCATCATCAGTATATAATTATTCCCTTCTCAGTGGGGGTTGAGGGAAACTATCAGACGAGTAACTACATTAAATCCATCTCAATATTACCCATGTATGATAAATGCATATTATAAAACATATATCTCTAGGTCCACGTACAATGGTGAATAAAATATATATAGAATCTTATACATACCATACATGGATATTAAATCATTTTAGAATAATATATATTAAATTAAAAAAATAAAATCATTAGGACCATAATAGTTTAGTGTATGTTAAAACATGGGAACATTACCTTATATCTTGGTGAAAAATATTCAAAATCTATAATAAACATATCCACCTTTATTACATCTGACTAAAATAATTCTTCATAACATTTTGGAAAGAAAACATAATAAATGGGTGAGCTCAAATGATCAATATGTGTAAATAAAGGAAATGCATAATCATAACACAAAAAAGGGTATGGGACATGAGAATAACATTTGAATATTATAACCAAAATATTAGAGACTATAACAAATATAGGTTGTTCATAAGACATTAATCATAAAGAAATAAATAACATAATCCATGAAATCATATAATAAAAAAACATAAAAAATTTAGACACATATAAAAACACTATGTCATGTATGTATTCCATGGACATTGTAACATGCTTGTTCTGTGTTAATAACACGTGTTCCTACTTCGGCGGTGAGACACCCTCTTGTGTACACTCTTGATTAATAATTCGGATGTACTCCTGTGTACCATCGTGTCTAGATCATGGGATTTCCTCAAGTTTACCCTATTTTTCAGGCTTGTGATGTCCTCATATTTACCCTCTAGTTTCGGGCATGAAATGTCCACTTTTTTAGACTCTTATTTTGGGATTTTTTGACCTCCCATGTACCTATTGATCTCATAAAAAATTTATCATTACTAATTAATTATAGGGACATATAGGTCCCACCCATCTCATAATGAAATCATACAAACATGTGACATGAAATAATAAAAAATTCATATCATCAACCATTACATGAAATGGGTATCATAAACATGAAATCATATCCTTACATGTATAAATTATACATGTTTTCTAATCATTTCTTAAAAAACATACTCGTGTAAGAAAATCGTTTTTTATAAAATCATGACACGTGAAAGGAAAAAACATTCTTAATGACCACCACATCAAACATAAACAATTCAGAAAAAGTTTATAAATTTACCTAATAGATCATTTCCAAAACTGGAATGAGTAAAATCAATTTATGGAAACATAAATAGAAAATAATATTGAAATATATTTTCTATAAAAAATATTAAAATATACATTCTTCTTTGAATTTTTTTAATATCATAAATGCTTATGATACCCATTTCTGTTGGAATAAGAATAATAATAAAAAATTTAATACATTTTTCAACTAAATTACTTTAAATCTTATAAAATAATGTTGAATATAATTTGATGACCATTTTCCTAGAAAACTTATAAATTAGATTCATAACATTTTTAATCAATTTTAATTGAAAATAAATTTATATAATGAATATCTTGAATATAAGGAAAAAAATATATTTATAAAATAAAATACATTTATAATCTTTATAAAGGAATTTTAAATGGAATTTTGGCTATGATTATAGATTAAACCAAACACTCTGAACCTTCCATTTATACATTAAAATGTTTTTAAAGGTGAATTGACCAGAAAAAAAGAATATTAACTATTCATAACTATTTTTGATTAAAAATGAAAAAATGGTTATAAATGACTTTTAAATATCATAGTATAATAATATAACTTTTCTTGTAAACCTCTTAGAATACATGGATTTAAATTATCATTGATTCTCGACTGAAGATGCAGGTAATTACAGACATTATTAAAAACACATTCTTATGTACCGACGTGTGTAAAAAAGATACTAATACATGAATATATCATGAATATCCATAGGTAAAAAAATTAAGAGAGTTCATGATATGTGGATCATAATAATTCATCATTGAATTTATAATCATATAAAATCTCTAAAAGTGATGAGATTATTTTAATAAACTTTTATAACATGGTCAAATTGAACTATACCCCCATGTAATAAAATGATATTACATGAAGTATAAAATTTAATTAATGGAATAATATTTATGATCTAACATTTTAAATTTTGTATATACACCTCATATAAAAATATAACTGCATAACATGGCATGTGTCTCAATGATGGAAAATTCAAAAAACAATACATTACGGATTTGGTAACTTATGAATCACAAAATCCGTGATTGAAATATCCTAAAATTGTTATGTATATATATAATAGGAATATAATACATTAATGGGATGTATATACACCACACAAAAGAAGTGAGTGGTGAATAAGGCATGTATCTCACGGAAATAAAGACTGTGATGAAATTCCCTTACCTTGTGTCTTGAATCTCACCATACTAATTCTAAACTCACATATAAAAAATATAAATTTATTATAATTTTATAAATGAACCATATTTTTACATTTAATACCGTACATGGTTTTATTAGGGATTTATATCAGCCTCTTTTTAGCAATTCTATGTTATGGTTTTACTTCTTTTAATATTCAATTTGTTTTTTATAAGGGTCCTAATTGGTTATATCTTTCATCCATATATATATATAATGATTTCAATAATTTAATCAATTATTTAAATATGATATATATTCAGTATATTTTTATTATAATAATCTTTAGAATATATATCTATCCTATGGAATATACCTTTCATGGAGATGGTATGTTGTACGTAGACATGAATTGAATTTACGTTTAATAATCTTGTTGTAAGAAAGAAACAGAAATAAATATATATATCATTATTATAGTAGATTAATTATATCATATATATAATACATATATATAATAAACCCATCATTAATACATGCCATGTTGTATATGAGGGAATGATATCTATTTGAGGGGATGTAGTCTGTAAGGCCCCGACCTTAATAATTACATAATCTTGAATTAAGTTAATATTCTAATCGAGGATCTTTTCAGGTTTATAGATTTAGAGAATTAGTTCATAACTTAAACATTACATCTTGAATACTAAAAGTAGACACTTTATCTAACTATACATTATTTTCGTAAAACAAAAAATCATTACAAATAAATGAAATCGGTTATTGTTCTAACAGAAAAACATTTCCTTGATCGCATCATTGACTCTATTCATTTTCATGTCCTATGAAAAAAAATTCAAAACATTGGGTGAGAATAAAAATCTCAGTAATGGATACATAATTATAGAAAACAACTAGTCTTTAGATAACAATAAAACATATTATACTTTATTATAAATTAATACTTTTCCCCATTAAGAATTAGTAAAAACACTTTACTGAATATAATATCATTTATAAAATTTATGTAAAAAAAATATTACCACTATCCCATTTAATTAGACATATAAAATATAAAGGTAACTTGGAACCTAAACATACTTAAATTGAATAACCATACAATCAACATCCACACAAATAACTGAATTGAAAAAATCACACTGCCGATATCCATAAAAAATTCATTGGAGTTTATAATGTAACCATCTGTCCATGTATTATCATGAAACCAACCATAATTTGGTTTATCCTGTAACCACCTATAAAATGTCCATGTGCCATTATATAGTCATCACACATAAAAGATTACAAATATCAACATTTCAAACATAATTTTCCTTTCAAATCACAACAAATTATTTAATGACATTGAAATAGGAAATACACATTCAGAACCACTTTATATAACAAAATATGTAAAAAGTCTAAATGGTATTTATTTTACATTTAAATACATCATGGCTTGTTGAGGAAGCCAAATATCAAATGATGCACATTGCGGCAGAAATTTCATTGTCACCATGTCAATTAAATATAAACATTGACAGTGTCATTTAGTGAAATGGTATGTAGAAAAATATTACCTTTGAATGAAAATTATTGTCAAATGGTTTTATACACCGTGTAAAAGCAGGTTTTGTATAAATTAAAATTTCCCTCAAAGAAAGAAGATTGAGAGAAAGTCCCTTACATCGTGTCTGACTTGTATCTTATGTTACTTGTTCTTCCGGAATAATAAAATTCTGTTAATTTATTATTTATTCAAAACCATTTCAACTTTATTATTAATTTCATATTACTTATTAAATTTCTATAACAATTAGTTAATTATTTGAGTTTATATCGAACAATTTGCCGTTGTTCCGAACATGAACTAAAAAATAAAATTGTTCTAATTAAAAATTGTCCTTGTGGTCCAAAGTAAAATATCTCTAGAATAATATTAAAGGTTTAGATATCATATATATCATAAATATGTTGTATATATGTATTTATAATAGTCTATAACATTTGGATATAGGAAATGAAATGCACCATTCATAGAGAATGTAAGATGCACGTATGCATGAACACTACATTATTTTCTTCTTCATATTTAGAGGATTGAACACTAAATGATACATAGGTAAATTATAAATTACAATATAATGTATATTTTATATATGTATATTATTTCATTAATTCTATCATTTATATGTTCCATTTATAGCATGAATGAGTCATGTCACTTGGATGGGGCGGTCATCCACACTACCTGAAATGAAAATATAATATTTATACAACATAAATGTATGTTCTAAATGAATATTATATAATAATAGAGATAAAATAAATATCATAAATATCATATATAATTTTAGTTACATCATAGTGGTCACCATTAGAGATGGTAAGAGAATATGGAACAATCATTGTTTCGTAAGGTAGTAGTTCGTCGTCCACAGAAACAATATGTTATATTCCAATTAAATGGAGGTCTGTATAAGTATAGTTCAAATCCATCTCATAAAAAATATATTATATTGAGTATAATAATTTTTTCATATAAAATATTAATAATAAGAGCTTCGGTAGTGGAAAAAGAAAAATAATGGAAAGGAACATGAGAGAAGACATTACCTCAAATCGAGTAACTCCTTTTGATTTAATCTAAAAGGCCTTCATGAATTGCCTTATGCCTTAGGGAAGGCTTAAAAGAGGAAGATAGGGATTTTAGGATCTTATTAGGGCTGAGGATGGATGATCCAAGGGTGCATGAGAGGAGTGTGTAATGGATTAGAGGCGGTGACCTTTTATATGAAGAAGGATGGGTACTTAAGGAATATCTTGAAATATTATTTTATTATAAATATCAATATCGAGTATAAATGAGTTAAAATTCATCTATATTAAAGATAATATGATTTTATGTCTAAATAAAATCAGATAATGAAAATTACTCAAGTTTTAAATATTTTTTAATCCTTATATTATTTATTTAACCCTTTATTACTTTTTTAGTTTTATCGGGCATTTAACACATTTAAAAAAAATAGTTACCAAAACCAGAAGAATATTTAATTAAGGAGTAAATAATAAAATTTAAAATTTATTATAACTTTTTTTGACAAATCTTGTATTTTTTGGAATTTTAAAATATTTTATATTTTAAAGTATGATTTATGTCTTTTTTGACACTATTTGTATCCTAACTTTTTAATAAATACATAACAACATTATTGATTAGAGATAACTTTATTAATAAAAATATAACATGTAATGATAATCCATAAAATTATTATATGACATCAAAATGACCAAATTATATTTGTTTTAACATTTATAGTATTAATTATTTATATCCTTTATTAATGAAGTAATCACTACAACATCACTATATTATAATAAAATATATTTATTTAATCTATAAAAATAATAAATAAAATATCTTTAATGTGGAAATATTTTTAGTTTTATAATGATTATTTATAGTCGAAAATTTAACTTATATAACTTCGTAAATGTTTTTTACCAACACATACATGTTTAGGTTATATTTTCCTTAACATTAAATTAAATGTCATTTTCACACAGAAGTGGCTCTATGGGGTCGTAAAATAAAACCAAGGATTCCCATAGTTGTATTTATCTCATCCAATTGTATTAGGACACATGGTAGGATAATTTAATATTAATATTATATTAATTTTCAACCCTTAATTACAAAATTTACCCTTTAACCATGTTAAATGAAATATTTACGAAAGTTATAATTCATAATGTCTAAAAATAAAATTTACCTATTTAACCAATTTTGACCTCTTGATTCCAAATAAGGAATCTATTTCTCCAAATTCAAAACACAAAATTTTCAGAAATTAATTTTAAATTAATTCACATTGTCAAAACCAAAACGTGCGTTTTTAAGAAATAATAACTATCAAAAGATTGACATGTGTTTATGTATACTTTAAATGTGAAATTTCATCTAATGAAAAAAACTAGATTAAATTTAAAAAATAAAATATAATTACACATTAAAAAATAAATGACAATCTAACCATATAAATAAATTAGATGAAAATATTGTTTTGAAATAAAATGAAATATTTTTCACTATTCATTAAAAATGACCTTTATTAGAAAAAGACTAAAAATATACCAGAAGAATGTTTTTTATGTCCCTATTTAAAGCAGATTTTTATTTTTTCAAAAAAAAAAACAAATAAAAGTAAAAAAAAGTTAAAAGGGGTTCCCCATCAAAAGGTGGTAAAACTAGATCATGAAAATATTAGAGTATTTTATGCTAAAAATAGGATTCATTCTCATATTAACCCTGTACATTTTATTGAATAAATATAAAAAGATTTAACCCACATGTGTAATAATAAAGTAGTTTTTAATTTTCATTCCCATTAGAACAAATACTTTACATTAACTACATTTTAAAATAATAATATTATTATATTATTATCTTTATCACTCAATGTTGTGTAAAACATAATATTTCGAAAAACGTGTTGTTGTGTGTTGAGTATGCTATCGAACAAAATGTAATCTTTAACATAAAATTAATATAATAAACAAATAATATTAATATATATGAAAAATTACTATTCTAAAAATAATTGTGTCGTTACATCCTTCCAGCCTTTTGGAAATTGAACCTTTGTAATTTTAAAATTGGTTATGGAAACATCATTCAATGTCCCACATCGAAAACATAGTCTATAAAAATATCACATTAAATAAAACAAAGAGAAGTTCAATGGTCACTCGAGATAACAAATAGTAGGATTACATAAAGGAAAACATGGAAATGTAAGAGAATCTAACTCTTAATGATTAATACAGAGTGTTAGAGAACTTGATCATGGAATGTTAACCACTACAATACCATAAATTTGGTGTTGGAAAAAATATTGATGATAAAATCAAATGTATAATATTTTTTTCATGTCCTACTTTATAGGGTTAAATAATTCTATTACTACCTAAACTAAGATTATAATGGGATATTATTACATTAAAATGTATTGTTTCATACTTTAGTTATATTTATACCACAAACTCATATTTTTTTAAACGATGTGTATTCAAGATGATGTGGTCACATCTAAAGTGTGAGAATCAACTTCTAGAGAATCACATAATCCAAAAAAATGAATTATATATTTCCCCTATAATTATACATTTACCAAACCAAAATGGTTAGTATGAGAGTAGATAATACCCAAAAAATATCATACTTTATAAAAGGAAATACTACTCCTAATATAAAAAAATTCAACAAACAATAACCAAAGTTCAAAAAAGACCATTCAACAAATAACTATCCTTAAAATAATTTAAGCTAATACAAACTATATTGGAAACCAAAAATTTATAAGTATTTGATGACATAGTTTTCCACAAAAATCATAACATTTATCTCCAAATAACAACATCTACTCAAAAAGCCTTAAACTGAAATGTAATTAACTAAATCACATCGTCTCTTTGATAGTATAATCATTTCCACAAAAAATCCAAATCACTATATGTCCAAAAAACATCTATTCTTCCAAAATAAAATCCAATCATTAATTTCCAATTGAAATCCCAAAGTAATATTTTTTTCTTTGGCATATTGTGTTCTCAAAAGAGAGAACGTCTTCTAAAATTACTTTTATCACTTAATCAACAACTCATTTTCTTATACTAAGGATATCAAATTAATATAACATAATTTCTCAAAATAAACATATTATTGATCCATAAAATAATTTACCTAAAAGGAATAAGCCATACTAACTATGGATTTCACGTAGTCCAATGGTAGGAAATAAATCCCAATCACACTTTGGATGTGGGTTCAATTTTTGTAACTTTGTTCGACATAGCTGGTTCTCACAGAATCTGTGTGTTGTTGTTTTTCAAATACTATATAAATTTATAAAAATAAAAAAAATGTGATAGATTCCCAAAAAATAACTGTAAGATATTTTTTTCTCAAATGGTATATAATACATTCATTTTTCATCCAAATATGTAATAAACATTTATCACATCAAAAAAATATCATATAAACCCCAATGGTTATCCATTTTGTCCATGGAAGAAAAGTCAATTATTTCCTGTATAAAATTTTCACATATCAAACATCAGGGTTATTAATACTATAAAAATTATTCTAATGTAATAATATCATTAATACCTCTATAAATATCATCATCCATAGATCCAACATAACTCTTAAATTCCTAAATGTTTACATCTTAATCATCGAACATTCTTTGTGATCCATTATCCATGTATTTCCATCTTATTTTTTTCTTCATCAATCATAAAAAAAAATCATGAATAATATATTATTCTTTAATTAATGTAAAATCATGAGCTAAGAAATAATCCATACTGTCATAGGTCATTTTCATATACTTCATCGTCTATTAGAAGGGAATTAGGAATTAGTAAACAAATATATGTACTGTCCGACTGATACAATTCCCAAACCCTTTTTGTTAGACATCTATTAGTTTAATGACCATGCACAACACATTTAAAACAATCAATTGATCTGCTGTAAAGTACATATTTTATATTCCTAGATTCAACAGGACGCTTCCATTTTATATGGTAGGTTATTGCATTATGACCTTCCTTACAACATCTGAATTGTCTCCCCATAACTTTGCATGGGTTTTTTAAGTGTTTCATTCTCTATACTTGACACATAGTTTTTTAATATACTTACCTTTATGATTATTTCATGAACATACATTGAGATTCTTTTCCAACGTATATGATTCCTTATAAAAATTACCAAGGTTCATGTGGTCAATCATGACTCCAAATAGTTAGTTATGATTGACCACAAGAGTTCTCATTGCAGATCCAATTTCATTGGGTTATTCATTCCAAAATCCACCATAGTTTCCTTCACATCCATTTTTATATTGGTTCCTAATATATCCATCCATTTAATAAAACCAAAAAGGTCTGTGCCAGTATATTAGAAAAAACATGATATACTATCTTATGTGGAGGTTAAAAACTATGATATACTTATTCATGTTATATTAAAATCATTCGATAAATATAAAATATCGATATATCATTATAATATTCTAACCATTATGGTTATGTCACTTATGCTTAAATAATACCAAAACCTCTAAAGTTATATAAACAGACCACAGATGCTAACTATAATGCCCCAACCCAAAAAATTATAAAATATTTAATTAAGTTAATAATTCCCATTGTGTATGTTTTCAAGTTTAGAGAATTAGATAATTCAGTGATAACCTATACATAACATCTCGAAACATATGATGAGAACCAAAATCTCATTAAGGGATATAAAAATAATGAAAATTATTGCTCTTTAGAGAATATGAAAACCATGAATACATTATTATAAAGAAATACATTCACATTTAAGAAGTAGTAAAAATAATTTACTGAATATAAGCTCATTAATTACGATTTTTTTATCCAAAATATTACCACAATCTCATAGAATGTAACATATATCATATTATGGTAACTTAGGACATAAACATACTTAAATTAAATAACCAAACAGTTGAATTCCACACATATCACTAAATGGAATAACGGTACATCCCCCTTCATTACCCAATGAATTGTAGGTTATAATGTAACCAACCATATTTGGTTTATCACAAAACAACTCGTCATTTGGTTTATCACCTAATCTCCAATAAAATGTCCATGTACTAGTGTGTAATCACCACACAAAAAATATTTCAAATATCGTCATTTCAAACATAAATTTCATTTGTAATAATAAGAAATATGTTCTATATATTAAAATAGAAAATCCAATTTTAGGGGAATTTTCAATAAAAAATGTATCAAAAAGGGTTAGTGGTATTTATTTTCCATTTAAAAACATCACGTCTTGTTATGGAAGCTAAATATCAAATAATGCTCACAGTGGCGGAATGGTCAGAGTAACCACATATGTTAAAAAGAAAAAATTACATTGTATTTTAGTCAAACACTATGTATAAAAATATTCTCTTCGAATTGAATTGTGTTAATACAACTAATAAAATCATGTGAGGTATAAATAAAAATATACCTCCAAGAATGGAGATTGAGACAACGTCACTTTACACATGTCTGACTTATCTTGTATGTTCCTCATTCTTCAGGAATAATTAACCTAAACTAATTTATAATTTCCTCAATCCCTTTTCAAGATTATTATTACTTTTATATTACTTATTACATTGCTATAACATCTATTATATTATTTGTGTTTATATCAGACATTTTGTCGATGTTCGGAACTTGAATAAAAAATGAACCTGATATAATTACAAATTGTCCATGTGGTCAAAGGTAAATTATCTCCAGAATTATATTCATAATTTATAAATAAAATATATCAAATATATACAATATATATTTAAATATAATAGTCTATAATATTTGTTTATAATAAATTAAATGCACCATTCATGGAGATGGAAAGCCGTACGTATGCATGAACCTTAATTTCATTTATTTGTCATTTATAATGTAATAAAAACTAAATTATAAATAAGTATATAATAATACCATTAAAACATATATGTTATATATGTTACATACTTTCATCAATTCCATTCATTATATGTTCCATGTATAGCATGAACGAATCATATCACTTGGAGGGGGTGGGAGTCTGCACTTCCTCAAATGAAATTATCGAATTTATACAACATAATGGTATTTTAGAAATGATAATTATATAATCATTAAGATAAAATAAATATCATAAATATCATATATAGCTATAGTTCCATAATAATGGCTACTATGAGAGGTGGTAGGAGAATATTGAAATTAATTTTTGTTGTCCAAAACAAAAAGAGTGTTTTTTTAAAATAATAACTATCAAATTCTTAACATGTGTTTATGTATAATTAAAAAGTAAAATTACTTCGAATGACCCAAATTGGATTAAATGGAAAATAGATAATCTAATTATACTTTAAAATTATTTAAAATATAATATCTCTATATAAATAAATCATATGAAAAGATAGTGTTGACATAAAATGCAGTATTTTTAACTATTCATTTTGAAATTAACTTTATCAGAAAAATAAAAAACATTATCCCAAAGTATATTTTGATGTCTAGATTCAAAGTAAGATGTTTATTTTATAAAATTTAGAATATTAATGTGAAAAAATAGATTTAAAAGGGGTTCACCATCAAAGGGCGATGAATATAACTTTTAATAATATTAGAGTATTTGTGCTTAAAATTTGACTCATTATCTATTAAAGCCTCTATGTTTTATTGGATAAATGAAAAGACATTTAACAAACATTTTTAATAATATATTATTTAGTTATGTTTATTCCCAGTAATACTATGGCTCTGCTTTAACTATCATTTACGATAATAATAATATTATATTATTTTCGGTATAACTCAAATTTGTGTGCAACATAAGATTTCAATGAAACCTATTGTTGTGTGTGGAGTACCCTATTTAACAAAGTGTCATCTTAAATATAAAATTAATTTCTTATTCATGAATATTAATATTTATATATATATAAAAATATTCAATAAATACATGGGTAGTTATATAGTCTACACTTCCTCAAATGAAATTATCGTATTAACATGAAATGGAAAGTATAATGATATGTGTTGTAAAGGAATTAAATAATATTAACAACATAATAAATAATATAAATATCAAATTTAACAATTTTTCTATCATTATGAACACTATGAGATGTGGTAAAGGGAAAATAGCCAATCATTGTTTAGTGAGGTGATTGTCTGTCATACGCATTAACAATATTTCCGTTACCCATTAGATTGATCTGTCTATACTTTTAGGTAATATAATTAGCATAAAAACAACTTATAATATTGAGAATACATACTTTTTATACATTCATTGAATAATAATATTTTATGGATCAGATGAAGAAAATAAATAGATGGAGTTTGGGGGAGGGTGTTACCACTTAAACAGGTGACATCTTTTGGTTTTCAACAAAGCATAAACTAGTAATGATTTATTACCAATTTATACTTCAATTGGTAATTAAAATAATTTTGGGTGCAATTGGGAAGTGTTTGACCAAGCCAATGTGGCATTAGAGGTTTGTGGAAGTGGCAGATTGGAGGCTTTTTATAATGGAGGAAGAGTGGAACTCAAGTATTATTTTTTAATAAAGGAACCAAAATGAAATTTCTTAATTTATTGAGAATCCATAATGGACCGAAGTCGATCCATGGGAGGATAAGGTCGAAATATGGCCATTAAATGGATTTTGGACAACTTTATAGGTTATTTTAGGCATTAAAGTTATGGTTTAACCCCTTATCAATTTATTATAAATTATAATTTTTTTTGAATAAATATATTGAATCTATTTTTTCAATTTAAAAGACAGAAGTGGTAGATATTAATTTAAATAAAATCTCATCTGTGGGACGACGATGTACATGTTTTTATGTAAAAGGGTTCAAAAGTATTTTATGTTTTTATAGAATATTTCAATAAAAAATTTATTGAAATGTCCTAAATTGGATAAATTTATTAAAAATTGATCTAAATAAAATATAAAATTATTTAAAAATATAATTTAACTATAAAAATAAATTAGATGAAAATGCATTGTTGGGTTTCAATCAATAATATTAAAAATTCATTGAAAAGTGAAACCTGATAGATAAATACCAAAAATTTGTTGTAACCTAATTTTTGTGTTTATATTTCAAATATGAAGTTTATTTTGAGAAATTTAATCAATAAAAGTTCCAAAAATTGGATTTAAATTTCCTTCCCCATTAAAATGCTGTAAAACTACACTTCTAAAAATATATATTATTAAAAATAAAAATGATTTTGTTAGTATCTTGTGTATATCAAATATGCTTAATGAAAATCATAAATATTTGATTGAAAATGTAAAATATATGTGAATTAAAATCACTTACATTTTATTTAAATTTAATTTATTAGGTTAAAATATCTTTTCAACCATAAAAATAATAATATTTACTTTTATATTCAATTGTTTTTATATTCATTACTAAATAATTGGTATCCTGTGAATTCATCCTATATTTTTGTAAACCATATTATTTTATAAGATAGATAATACAATTCCTAAATCCCAATATAATAGGTTGGAAATATCTTATTATATTAAATTATAACATTTTAATAATACATTATTGAGTGGTAACACTTGGACTAGTGTGTCACAGATGCCATTAGGGAAATTCATTGACTAAATTTATCTTATTGTCTCATAATCTTGATTATGTTCTCACAATGAATCACTTATCCTTCATAGAGATAAATTCCAAATATGAATTTTTCACTATCTAAAAAATGGTGAATGTAAAATATCTTTTTTGTGGTACAGATAAATTTATAAACAACTATTGGATCATTCTTACAATAATATAAAGTGGGTACTTACTTAAAAATGATTAAAGAAAAGTTTTATCCCATATTTTTTTATTTTAAACTTTTGCACGATTCATGTCTTGATAAAGTTGGATGTGTATAAAAAAATAATTTTTATTTCTCTTCCCAAATTAATTATTTTCTCAATATGTAAATCCCTACAATTTCTGTTTGTAATCACCATTAACATAGTTCCTTCATGTTACATCCATAGACTAAAACAAGAATAATAGAGTAAGAAAAAATTATCAATGTGGGGAACCACATAATACTGAAAATACATATATAATGTCTAAATTATGACACTATTCATAATGAATGTCACATTATGATTATCCTTAATTATTTATAACTAAAATATATTTAAATAATTCATGATTGTTCATGAAGAGTTTGTGAATTCTCAAAGAATATCCTTTTAGAGTGTCAAACCATGTATTCAACAAGGCCCATTGTCGTGCATAAGATTTTCTTGAGTTAGGACATGAATATATTTTCGTGATTTTTACCCCAATGTACATCTTATCTAGATCCACATCCACTTGTAGTATTTACATAGGTTTGTATTTGTAGGAATCCACTCATTATTTACTTTAAAAAAATTCTAGGAAATGTTTCTAAATGTTTAATCATCCTTAAACTTATCATTATAGACACCATTAGATATATCAATAGAAATACTCAATTGGATATCACTAATGTTATCTCATCCATCATTCCAAAGGCTAGTTAAACCATTTCTATGATACCAATTAAAATGACCTAGACTTATCGAACATGGATATTAAAATATTCTAGTAGAATATTCTGTACATTAAAAAATAAATTCTTATAGACCATAACAATTTAGTATCACTGGAAACATGTATAAAATATTATATCATGCTGAATGATCTTCAAAATCTTCCATGAATATCTTTTCTTTTTTAACATATACCTAAAAACATTAATCATAACCTGGTGAAAGTAAACATAAGAAAGGGGTGAGTTCAGATGCACAATAAGGGTAAATAAAGGAAACTTGACAGAATAACATGAATAAAATGGTATGTAAATTTTGAATAACATTTAAATATTATACCCATCAAATTAGATACCATAATAAAGATTGGAATTCATATGTCATGAATCATAATGAAATAAAGAACATATGACCTAAAATCATAACATAAAAATAATACATGGGATTGTGGGAAACACTTATAAATAACCTACATCAAGGTGGATTAAGAAGGATATTATTAGATGATATAATTAGGTAAATCAGATTCATACATACTTCATGTTTGATATTCCCACCCATGTACTCTCTTGTTTCAGGCATGGGATGTCCTCTGGTACAACCTCTTGTTTTGGGATTTAAATGTACTATTGTTTACTATCTTGTTTCAACATTGGTATATCCTCCCATCTAACCTTTTGTTTTGGGCTAGTATTTCCTCATATTTAGAATCTTATATCAAGCATAGGATTTCCTCCCCTGTACCCTTTGAGCTCAAAATAACATTTATCTATACCCAATGCATTGGAGGGAGATATAGTTCCAAACCATCTCAAAATGAAATCATACATTAATGTGCCAAAAAATCATAAATTGTCATATCATCAACCATGAAATAAAATGTGTATCATAAGAATGTCATCACATCATAACATATAAAAAATAAACAAGTTTAATAATAATTTCATGAAATACATAAACCATGAAAGAAAAAATGCTTTCATAAACATATAACCCATGAAAAGAAAACTAGTTTCATAATGATCAAGACGTCAACTATAAACCATTACTGCAACACCCCAGGTAAATAAAGAGTATGAAATTTTATATTTATCCATATTTGTTAATAAAATATTAATATTTCTTTAAAGGGTGTGCTATTCTCTATGGCGTACCCAATACGCAAAAACGAGTTTCTTGGGAATCTTACGTTGCACTCTAATAATAAAATAATATTATTTTAAATGGTAGTTAACGCCTTGCCATTTTAATGGCGGGAATTAACAGAACTAACTACAAAATTATTATATATGTTTGTCAAATATTTTTACTCTTTACAATAAATATTAGAGGATTAAAAATGCGAATGAATCCAATTTTAAGCGTAGACATTCTAATATTCTTTAAAAGGATGATTAACTGCCTTTTGAAGGCGAACCTCTTTTAAATCCACTTTTGGACAATTTTATGTGTTATATTTGACAAAATAAAATTCTTATTTAGAATCGGGACATCAAAATTTACTTTCTGTAAATTTTTGGTATCTTTCTGATAAAGTTCATTTTTAATGAATAGTGAAAAATGTTGTATTTTAATTCAAAACCTCTTTTTAGTATAATTTATTTATATGATTATATTATCTTTTTAATTGTTTTTAAAGTAAAATTAGAATATATTTTTACCATTTAATCTAATAGTGGTCATTGGAATTAATTTCACTTGGAAATTGGACTTAAACTAGTGTCAATCATTTGATACTTATTGTTTCATAAAAACACGCTATTTGCTCTGACAGCGGGAATTAATTATTAAATTAATTAATCAAACTTATATGTTTTGAATTTTGTAAAATAGACATCATTTTTGAATTCGGAATATCAAATATAGCTTAGGGTGATGTTTTGGTTTTTTCTGGAAAACATCAATTTTTGATGAATAGTGAAACCACTAAGTGGTACTTAAGAAACTGATTTTTCATTTAAATGAAATTTTACCACCTCAGTGTTTGGAATTTCAAAAATCTGACATACATGGTTTTCATTAAGAAGTAAAATTTGGTTAAATGGGATTAAAATAATTTTTTGGTGAATAGTAACTTTTATGTTTTTAATCGCGATTAGAGGTAATTAGTGTAGTTTAAGGTAAAAATAATGTTTTAATAATATGAGATGAGCTTGACACATGTACTACCCTTATTGGATGTGTCATGGCCGACCAAGACAATCCATGGGTCAACCTGGGGACCCCATAAAGCCACTTTGGTTGGGAAATTACATAAATAACTTTTTATTTAATGTTAAAGTAAAAATGACACAAAAATGATATGTTTTACTAAAAAAAATTTTACACGTGGTTATACAAATCCGATTTTTGACTGTAAATATTAATTAGAAAGATAAAACTATTTCCTACATCATGATATTTTTTTATAGTTTTTAGACATTAAATATATTAAATTATTTATGACATCATAATGATGAAGCAGCTACCTCATTAATAAAGGATTTAAATAAAATGAAAAGATAATGTAAAATATATGACCTACACATGTCCAAAAACTATTGGATGGGTATATTTAGAACCCTTATCACCTTATCCTATAATTATATCAATGTGAGACCTTTTAAATCCGAAACGCATTTTAAAATAAAGTATCATTTCTTTACTTTCCAAGAGTACCCCTCCTCTCCTCTTATAAAAGGCCCCCACCTATACCACCTTACCCACACTTCCAAAGCCTTTGGCTCGGCCAAAACCTACCCATTTAATCTCTCCAAATCCCTATATTCATAATTGAATCCTCACTTTGGGCATAATTCTTTCCAAGGAAGCCTTTGAGCTTAAATCAAAGAGAGTTACCCGTTTTAAAGGTAGTGTTTTCTCTTGTGTTCTTATGTTTTATTTTGCTTCTCCAACCCCCTAAACTATTTTTATTCTTTAATTTTGTAACAAAAACAGTATCTTAAATATACTAGGATGTTGTTATGTTATTTATTAGAGATACCCTTACACACACCTTCGTCTAATGGTTAAAGAACATACTGCTTCTGTGGTTGGCGATTTTATGCCTCACGAAACGATGATTGTTCAATATTATTTTAACACCTTTAAAGGTGGCCATTATGATGTAACTGTATTTTATATATGATATATATGGTATTTATGTCTAATATATGCTTCAATATTTTATATTTAAAACATACCTTTATTCTTTTCATGTTGTGTAAATGTGATAATTTCATATGAGGAAGTGTGGACTACCGCCCCCTCAAGTGATGTGACTCGTACATGCAATACATGGAATGTATAAAGAATGAAATTAATTAAAATATGTGACCTATATAACATATATATTATACTGTAATTATAATATATATATATATATCATTTATTTTTAATTCCATTAATATGACAAAAAAATGAAAGTAGCGTTCATGCGTACGTACGGCCTATCGTCTCCATGAACGGTGCTTTTAGTTTTTATCTCCAAATGATATGGAATAGTATAAAATGAATATTTACTGGATATATATGATATTTTAATCATTAATACTATTCTGGAAATTATTTACTTATAACTACATGGACAATCTTTTTTCAAACAAGTTCATTTTTGACTCATGTACCAAACATCGACAAAAACGTCTGATATGAACTAACATTATTAAAAAATTATTATAACATTATAATATGTGATATGAACTGAATAATAATCTTTAAAGGAGGTACTTAGGCAATTATAAATTGAACAAAGTTTATTATTTAGGAATATAAAGAAACGAACAAGACAAGTCGGACTTGAGGTAAGGGATCTTACCCCTCTCTTTCTTTTTAAGTACACTCTTTTATGTAATTACTTTTAAGCTCATATTTCTTGTTATTGGGATGTTATTTTATATTACTATTACTGTAATTTTTATATTCATATGATGAGAGACCCTATTCTCTCTCATCAATCCATTTTGGAAGTTTTAAGTGGCGCCGTTAGGCTGTCGAGTTTTCGTAAGAGATTTTTCATCTCACTTTTATTCCCATGAGATTTATGCAAAATTTGCCACAATTTCCTTTGATTGGTGTATGTACTTCCAATTATTTTACTCATTGTGTAATATACTTTCATTTATGAGTATTTACATCAATGTTGTATTGTCCTTCTTTCACGGGGTGTATGTTTCGAAAGATACCCATGTCGGTTAGGGAACCTTTCACCCTCCTCTTTTTAAAATACTTCTTTTGTTATGTCTTTTAATTCACATACTATTATGTTGGGAGATGTTCTTCTATATCATTATTGATTTAAATTTTATAAACAAGTGATGAGATACCATTTTTATCTCTCATCAACTCTTTTTCTGAATTTTTATGTTACGCTATTAGGCTGTTGAATTTTTGCAAGGGAACTTCTTAACCCAATTTTGATTCTTTGGGATAAACTAGTACACCTTGACTATGTCGTTATATGATTATGTGTGAATGTCCTCTGATTGTTTTCCACTTAATACCCACTTATATTTCATGTATTATTTTGTCACACATAATTATGTAACTAATTTATCCTTAATCCAAGGATACCGTCTTTGTATAGGACTTCGTCTCAATCTCCTTTCATTGAGGCATATTTTGTTTTATACACAAATTTATTTTATACGGAGTATAAACCCCTTTTACTTTTAAGTTTATTCAAAAGGAATCTTTTTTCTACGAAGTGTTTACTAAACAAAAAAAGGGAATGTTTTTGTCATACGTATGCGGCGACAACGACTTCTCCGCCGCCGTGACCATTATTTGAGTTTCGGCTTCCTCTACAAGCCATACTCTTTTTTAAAAAAAGAAAAATAAATACCATGTTTTACTTTTCTTTTATTTTGGTATTGAAAATGGTTTTTGATAATGTTTTTATATCAATGTGTTGTATTGATATCTTGTGATTGAAAAGTGGAAATTTTATGTTTCCTTTATGCATGTTTTATGTGATATGATTATGTTATGGTTCATGGGAATTATTATGAAGACAGGTGGTTCCATGATAAACTAAGGGTGGGTGAGCCCGATATAGCTCTCCAATTCATTGGGTAACGTGAAGGAGTGAAACGTTAAGGTTTTTCCGAAGATATTTAGGGATTATACTGTGGTAGGTATTCCAAACGTAACCAAGAGGGTTACTCCCTACGTAAGAATGTTATGAATGCCTCAATTTACCTTTTATATCTTATGATTTCTATGATTTATTCATGATTTGATGAGGTATGTTAAAGTGCCTATGTTTTATGGGTAAAGTATGATTTCATTATTATGTATATATGAACTCATGTTTCCTTTCCATATTTTTATATCCCTTACTGAGCTTTTTATGCTCATCCCAGGTTTTTTTGAAATGTTTTTCACAGGTCAAGGGAAAGGTACATGATATGATGATAGTGTCAAGGAAGTTTCAAGAAAAAATCCATGTTTTATTTTAAATATGTTTCCGTTGATGGGAAAAAATGAATACTATCTTTATGTAACCACTTTGTTTAAATGTTGGAATGTAATGATATTTTTATGATATAATTCTCTAAAACTATAAAACTGAAAATATCCTCAATGTGTAATCTTGTATTAACTCAAGATTAAGTAAGGTTTAAGGTTGGGGCCTTATAGTTGGTATTAGAGGTCGGTTTAGACAACTTTAGGGATTAGGAGTTTTTGTTAGACACATGATTAGTCCCTATATCTATTATTTCAGTTAAATCCTTGTTTTATAAATTTTTTCGGGTCAAGTAAAGTCAGTTACGAATGGAAGGAGAAGGATCTCAAATGACATTCCTACCTCTTCTTGATGACATGCTTTCAATAATTATTGCAAAGTCATGTTCAGATGATTGTGAAACCTTTTCTAACATACAACTCACTTGTAAGCAGTTGTTTGAGATATCAAATACCTCCACTATACCTATTTATCATCATGGATCATGGGTTGTTTTTAGACAAATACTATTTTCACAGTATTCTCATCTTTTCAAGAAAGGTAAATATTATCATGGTATTTTCAAATATTTTACCTTATCACAAGAATTTGAAGCATATTATGATTTTAAAAATGGTGCTGAGGAAGCAGACCCTTGCGCAACCTATTTATATTTGATTTTAAAATATAGTCTCTCATCACATACTTATGATATTTTAAAAGGACCATTAATAGAATGTTTCAACTCAAATTCTGTCGAACTATTTTATAGAAATCATGTTTTATCAGATGTTTTGGAATTGTATGTCATACATGATAATTTTCCAAAACTGTTTTTCTGTGAACACCCATATGACCCATGTTGTACAAGGTGTATTTGGATGGAGGAAGCAAATGATTTTGAAAGATCTCTATATCATTTTTGTAATGCATGGGACTTATACCTATGTGAGCAAGATGATGAAGAAACCGAGTGGACACCATGATCAATGTATTATGTTATTAATTTAGGGAATCGTTTTATTTTATCTTATGGTGGTGAAATAAGACTTCAAGAATTAATATGTTGATATCATAAAGAATTTGGATGAAAATGAGATGTATAAGGAAAATATTGAGGTTAAAACATGTTAGGGTTATTTTTAGAGTTTTATAAAAAGTACAACACGCAGACCGTGTGACAACCCGTCACGTCGGAATCGAACCCACAACCAAAATGCGGCTGGTAATTATCGCCTACCACTGGACTACGTGAAGTCCCTAGTTAGTTTGACTGATTCTTTTTAGTTAGATGATTTTATGAATTAAGAGTAAGTTGATTTTGGGTTATATATGGAAATTTATTAACCTATCATGGAGGATATGTGATTAGTTTAATTACTTTTCAATACGAGACATTAGGAGAAACTGATGTTGTTTGGAGATAAATGTTACGATTTAACTTGGAAGACTATGTGACTAAATCCTTCAAATATTTGGGTTAAAATCTTAGTTTGGTTTACTTTGAAGAATTTTATGGAAATTTTTTTTTTCGAATGGTCCTCGTTGAACTTTGGGTTTTGTTGGACAAATTTTGGAGATTAAGAATAGATTTTCTTTTTATAAAGGGTTATACTTTTCTGGATTATCTAATCTTGTACTAACCTTTTTGGTTTTGGTTTTGGGTAAAGTCTAAAGACATGGGAAGTATATAGTTCTCTTTTGTCGATTAGGTTATTCTCTAGAAGTTTATTATAGTACTCTTAATGTGAACAAGTCTTCCTAAATACTCGTCTTTTGGAAAAATATGAGTTTGTGTAAGGAATCTAATAAAAGTTGAAATTCAACATGATAAGTGATTATGTTTCCTTATGAATAAATTCCTCAATAAAAAGTAACTTAAAACAAAAATGTTTTATATTAAATTTTCTTATTGGGGAATCGAATACCGTTTAACCCATCACAAGTTTGTGATTTTCTTATGGTTAACTTTCTCCTAAACATGTTTTCTATCACTCTCCATTAGAACATGACCCTATTTTTTCTCCTCCATGTCCATGTTTTCCTACATGGAATCCTAGTATGGGTTAACTCGGGTGACCTCTGTACTTATCTTTCTTTATTTTAAAGTGATTGTTTTACCGACTCTTGTTCCGATTTGGGACTTTCCATGATGTTTCCAAGCCCCAATTTTAAAATTACGAGGACGCAATTCCCAAAAGGGGGGAAGGATGTGACACCCCAGTTAAATAAATAATATGACATTTTATATTTATCCATATTTGTGAATAAAATATTAATATTACTTTAAAGGTGATTCTATGCTCGATGGCGTACCCAATACGCAACAACGAGTTCTTTGGGAATCTTACGTTGCACTCTAATAATAAAATAATATTACTTTAAATGGTAGTTAACACCTAGCCATTGTAATGGAAGGAATGAACAGAACTAACTAAAAAATGATTATATATGGTTGTCAAATATTTTTACTCTTTACAATAAATATTAGAGGATTAAAAATGCGAATGAATCCAATTTTAAGCGTAGACATTCTAATATTCTTTAAAAGGTTGATTAAACACCTTTTGAAGGCGAACCTCTTTTAAATCCACTTTTTGACAATTTTATCTGCTATATTTGACAAAATAAAATTCTTATTTAGAATTGGGACATCAAAATTTATTTTGTGTAAATTTTTGGTATCTTTTCGATAAAGTTCATTTTTTAATGAATAGTGAAAAATGTTGTATTTTAATTCAAAACCTCTTTTTAATCTAATTTATTTAGATGATTAGATTATCTTTTGATTTTTTTTAAAGTAAAATTAGAATATATTTTCACCATTTAATCCAATATTATTCATTTGAATTAATTTCACTTTGAAATTGGACTTAAACTAGTGTCAATCTTTTGATACTTATTGTTTCATAAAAACACGCTATTTGCTCTGACAGGGGGAATTAATTATTAAATTAAATAATGCAACTTATAGGATTTTAATTTTGTAAAGTATAAATCATTTTTGAATTCGTAATATCAAATATATCTTAGGGTGAGGTTTTGGTTTGTTTCTGGAAAACTTCAATTTTTGATGAATAGTGAAACCACAAAGTGGTACTTAAGAAACTGCTTTTTCGTTTAAATGAAATTTTACCACCTCTATGTTTTGAATTTCAAAAATCCGACATACATGGTTTTCATTAAGAAGTAAAATGTGGTTCAATGGGATTAAAATAATTGTTTTGGTGAATTGTAACTTTTATGTTTTTAATCGTGATTAAAGGTAATTAGTGTAGTTTAAGGTAAAAATAATGTTTTAATAATATTATATGAGATTGACACATGTCCTACCCTAATTGGATGTGTCATGGACGACCAGGAAAATCCATGGGTCATCTTGGGGACCCCATGGAGCCACTTTGGTTGGGAAATGACATAAATAACTTTTTATTTAATGTTAAAGTAATAATGACACAAAAAAGAGATGTTTTTACTAAAACAATATTTACATGGTGTTATACAAGTCATATTTTTGACTATAAATATTTAGTAGGAATATAAAAATATTTCCTACATCATGATATTTTTTTTACAATTTTTATACATTATATATATTAAATCATTTATGACATCATAATGATGCAGCGATTACCTCATTAATAAAGGATTTAAATAAAATCAAAATATAATGTAAATTATATGACCTACACAAGTCCAAAACCTATTGGATAGGTATATTTAGAACCCTTATCACCTTATCCTCGAATTATATCAATGTGGTACCTTTTAAATCCGAAACACATTTTAAAATAAAGTAACATTTCTTTACTTTCCAAGAGTGCCCCTCCTCTCCTCTTATAAAAGGCCCCCACCTCTACCTCCTTAACCACACTTCCAAAGCCTTTGGATCGGCCAAACCCGGACCATTTCATCTCTCCACATCTCTATCTTCATAATTGAAGCCTCACTTTGGGAATAATCCTTTTCAAGGAAGCCTTTGAGCTTAAATCAAAGAGAGTTACCCATTTTAAAGGTAGTGTTTTCTCTTGTGTTCTTATGTTTTATTTTGCTTCTCAAACCCCCTAAACTCTTTTTATTCTTTAATTTTGTAACAACACCAGTATCTTAAATATACTAGGATGTTTTTATGTTAAGGATTATATCTACACTTACACACACCTTTGTCTAATGGTTAAAGAACATACTGTTTCTGTGGTTGACAATTTTCTGCCTCACGAAACGATGATTGTTCAATATTCTTTTAACACCTTTAAAGGTGGACATTATGATGTCACTGTATTTTATATATGATAAATATGGTATTTATGTTTACTATATGCTTCTGTATTTTATATTTAAAACATACCTTTATTCTTTTCATGTTGTGTAAATGCGATAATTTCATATGAGGAAGTGTGGACTACCGCCCCCTCAAGTGATGTGACTCGTACATTCAATACATGGAATGTATAAAGAATGAAATTAATGATCATATATGACCTATATAACATATATATTATACTGGAATTATAATATATATATATATATCATTTATTTTTAATTCCATTAATATGACAAAACAATGAAAATAGCGTTCATGCGTACGTACGGACTACCGTCTCCATGAACGGTGATTTTCATTTTTATCTCCAAATGATATGGAATAGTATAAAATAAATATGTACAGGATATATATGATATTTTAATCATTAATAATATTCTGGAAATTATTTACTTATAACTACATGGGAATTCTTTTTTCAAACAAGTTCATTTTTGACTCATGTACCAAACATCGGCAAAAACGTCTGATATGAAGTAACATTATTAAACAATTATTATAACATTATAATATGTGATATGAACTGAATAATAATCTTTAAAAGAGGTCCTTAGGCAATTATAAATTGAACAAAGTTTATTATTTAGGAATATAAAGAAACGAACAAGACAAGCCGGACTTGAGGTAAGGGATCCTGCCCCTCTCTTTCTTTTTAAGTACACACTTTTTTGTCATTCCTTTTAAGCTCATATTTCTTGTTATTGGGATGTTATTTTTTATTACTCTTACTGTAATTTTTATGTTCATATGATGAGAGACCCTATTCTCTCTCATCAATCCATTTTGGAAGTTTTATGTGGCACCGTTAGGCTGCCGAGTTTTCGTAAGGGATTTTTCATCTCACTTTTATTCCCATGAGATTTATGCAACATTTGCCACAATTTCATTTGAGTGGTGTATGTACTGCCAATTATTTTACTCATTGTGTAATATAATTTTATTTATGAGTATTTACATCAATGTTGTACTGTCCTTCTTTCACGGGGTGTATGTTTCGAAAGATACCCATGTCGGTAAGGGAACCTTTGACCCTCCTCTTTTTAAAAGACTTATTTTGTTATGTATTTAAATTCACATACTATTATGTTGGGATATGTTCTTCTATATCCTTATTGATTTAAATTTTATGACCAAGTGATGAGATACCCTTTTTATCTCTCATCAACTCTTTTTCTGAATTTTGAAGTGACGCCGTTAGGATGTTGAATTTTTTCAAGGGAACTTCTTAACCCAATTTTGATTCTTTTGGACAAAATTGTACACCTTGACTATGTCGTTCTATGATTATGTGTGAATTTCCTATGATTTTTTTACACTTAATACCCACTTATATTTCATGTTTTAATTTTTCACACATAATTATGTAACTGATTTATCCTTAATCTAAGGATACCGTCTTTGTATGGGACTTCGTCTCAATATCCTTTCATTGAGGCATATTTTGTTTTATACACAACTTTCTTTTATACTGTGTATAAAACCCTTTGACTTTTATGTTTATTCAAAAGGAATATTTTTTCTACAAAGCGTTTACTAAATGAAAAAAGGGAATGTTTTTGTCATACGTATGCGGCGACAACGACTTCTCCGCCACTGTGACCATTATTTGAGTTTCGGCTTCCTCTACAATCCATACTTTAAAAAAAAGAAAAATAAATACCATGTTTTACTTTTCTTTTATTTTGGTATTGGAAATGGTTTTCATAATGTTTTTATATCAATGTGTTGTATTGATATCTTGTGATTGAAAAGTGTAAATGTTATGTTTCCTTTATGCATGTTTTATGTGATACGATTATGTTTTGGTTCTTGGGAATTATTATGAAGACGGGTGGTTCCGTGATAAACTAAGGGTGGGTGAGCCCAATATAGCTCTCCAATGCATTGGGTAACGCGAAAGAGTGAAATGTTAAGGTTTCTCCCAAAGGATTTAGGGAATATACTATGGTGGGTATTCCAAACGTAACCAAGAGGGTTAATCCCTTCATAAGAATGTTATGAATGTCTCAAGTTACCTTTTATGTCTTATGATTTCTATGATTTATTCATGATTTGATGAGGTATGTTAAAGTGCCTATTTTTTATGGGTAAAGTATGATTTCATTATTATGTATATATGAACTCATGTTTCCTTTCCATATTTTTATATCCCTTAATGAGATTTTAATGCCCATCTAATGTTTTTTTGAAATGTGTTTCATAGGTCAAGGGAAAGGTACATGATATGATGATAGTTTCAAGGAAGTGTTGAGAAAGAATCCATGTTTTATTTTAAATATGTTTCTGTTGATGGGAAAAAATGAATACTATCTTTATGTAACCACTTTGTTTAAATGTTGGAATGTAATGAAATTTTTATGATCTAATTATCTAAAACTCTAAACCTAAAAAGATCCTCAATGTGTAATCTTGTATTAACTCATGATTAATTAAGGTTTAAGGCTGGGGCCTTATAATTACGATATACAATATTAATGGAACCTTTAGATCATTTCCATTAAATGAAAGGGTGACATACAAAAATTTCATCTTACATGGATTTTGTTTAAATATATTTATAAAAAATTTATTAAGGAATATATTAATTCATTTTTGAAAAACGATTTTTAACAACATAAGACATTTCGAAAACAATTTTCCTGGAAATAAAATTGACAAATAAAACTTAAAAGAAAATCCATCCATTTAACTTTAATACTAGTAAAATATTCTTTAAAATATTTTGAAAAAAAATTTCCTTAAAAACTTATAAAATAATGTCAAATCATTTTAAAAAACATTTACTTCTAAAATACATTCGAACAATGGATATCAATAAATTTATGAACCATTTTATTTTTTTCATAAAAAATGTCATTTGATTTATTTAATGGATGACTCAATAGAATTTTTTACATGACAATGGATAAACCCATGCACATCGAACATTTTATTTTCATTGTAAATTTTTTTGAATGGTGCCTCGATCGAAAAAAAACTAGAATATTCCTTATTAAAAACCATTTTATAAAATGGAAAAAAACATTAAAAATGTAATTCAATTATAATAGTATAATAGTAGTATATTTATTGGAAACCATTTAGAATACATTGTTTTTAGTGAACACAAATTGCCAACCAAAGAAGTATGTAAAGATGTAATTTATTTAAAACACATTATTATGTTCTGAAGGGTGAAAAAATGGTACCAATTCAAAGATATAGCATGAATAAAAAGTGGATAAAAAATTTCATGACTGTTATTGATATATGTATATTTAAATTTCATCAAATAAAACCTAATCATAAACAATCTTAAAGTGCAATTTGATTATTTCAATAAACTCTTGTAACTTTGTAACATTGAATCATAACCCCATATATGAAAATTAATATACATGAAGATTAATACACCATGAATGAAATAATATTCATTATATAACATGTAAAATTAATTATATAAACATCATAGAAAAATATTATTTCATAAAATGGTATACCTCCCAAATAATGAATATTGAGACAACAATTACATTACCGATTTTGTATCTTTTTATTCATAAAACCCATGATAGAAATGTCATAATATTATTATTTAAAAAAACCTGTATTTATTTATATTTTTCATGTAATAAAATTAATAATATGTATGTTCCCGACAAAAAAATTGAGTCAGGAATATGGAATGTGTCACACAAAAATAAAGTGTTATACGAAATTACCTAACCTTCTGTCTTGAATCTCATCATAATAATTCAAAACTACTTTATAATAAATATAAATATATTATAAATCTATAAAAGAACCAAATTCATGTTTCCAATAATAAACATGGTTTTATTATGGCTTTATATTACCCTTTTGTTGATAACTTTAGGTTGCTTTTTCCCTTCAGGTTATATCTTCAATGTTATTAGCATGTGTTCTAATTTGATAAATCATTGGTACTCATATTTATATCATGATTTACATAATTTAAACCATATTTTAAATATATATTATATTTATAATAACTGTTTTATAAAAATTCTTAGTTTATAGAAGTATCAAATGGAATATACCTGCAATGGATACAATATGTTTTACATACGCATGAACACTACATCTGTTTAATTATCATGTTGAAAGAAATAAGGAAAAAGAAAGACACACACACATATATACATTATAATTATATTATCATCATTATATCATATATATTCACTAAACCTATCATTAATAAACTCATGTAGTATATGAACGAATCACTTCACTTTGAGGGGGCGGTAGTCCGCACTACCTTAAATACAATTACCATATTAACACCAACTGAATCGTACAATGATAAGTGTTTTAAAGTAGTTAAAAAATACGAAATAACTAATAAATATTAAATAAAACATATATAAATATTTTTTCCATCATAATATCCTGCATGAGATTTGATAATGGAAAAATGATCAATAATTTTCTTGTGAGGCAGTAGTCCACCATATAGGTAAATATAATTTTTGTTTCCTATGAGAGTGATGTTTATGTATGATTATGTTGAATACATAAAATAATAAAATAATAGTATATTTACGATACCTTTTTTATTATAGTATCATGGAATAGGATGATTTTAAGGAGTGGAGAAGGAAAATAAAATAAAGAATTTTAAGAGATGGAGTAACCTCTTAATCAAGTAACAAATTTTGGTTTTCACTAAAGGGATTCCATGTAATGATTTATGCCCAAATAATTATTCAAGGAAGAATTTAAGTATACTTGGGAGTCATTTGGGATTTTTTCTGTAATGATAATGTGTCTTGAGAGATGTGATGAAGTGGGAGGAGAGGATGCCATTTTATAATTGAGTAGGAGTGGAACTCTTCTAATTTTTTATAAGAAATTAACCCCACTAATATATTTTATAGCTAGTGTATCATTAATAGTAAAAAGACTAGAAAAGGGATTATATGATTGAAATTTTTTTGTACAATTAATTTTGGATAGGTTTATATTGTTTTTTTATTCTCAATGTTATGATTTTGTCCCTTAAAAAATTAATTTAACCTTATTCATTGTAATTAATTTTAATTACATTCAATTTTTTTGGGTAAAAAACTATCTTGACCTTATTAGACATTATAATTTTTTTTATTTTAAATATGAAATCCATTTTCTCAAATTCCAAATCACATTTGTGGTATAAATTAATTTAAATATAATACCACATATGGGACAATAATGTAGGTTTTTAAAAATAAAACATACAAAAGATTAATATGTTTCAATAACCAATTTCAATATAAAATTGATTCAAATGACTTAAATTGGATAAATTTAAAAACATTTGATCTAATTAATTTTTAATGTCAATTAAAAACATAATTATATATTAAAAATAATTATATAAAAAATTAGTTTTGAGTTAAAATCAATTATATTTAGTTATTTATTATAAAATGAAACCTTGCTGAAAAATACCAAAAAATTATCCTAACCTAAATTTATTTTTTATATTCCAAATATGATATTTATATTAAATTATTAGACAAAAAATGTTTATTTAAAATGGGCTCATCATTAAAATGTGATAAAACTATATTTGTAAAAATATAGGTTTTATGGAAAAAATGACTCTGTTAATATATAATGTCAATGAAATATATTAAATTAATATAAAAAATATTTCATTATATATATAAAATAAATATTAAATTAATATCACTAGCTAATTTTATTTAATTCAATCTATTAGGGTAAAATAACATTATTACCATAAAAATAAAATTAGTTCTTTTTATATTCAACCGATTTTTATATTCATTTCTAATTAAGGTGAAACCTATGAATTAAAAATCTATTTTTTTAAACCATATATTTTCATATATTAGTTATTTATATTCATAACATCTTATTTAATTTTTAGGTAATATCTTATTATATTAAATTATAAAATATTAATAATATATTAAAGTTTGGTAAAAATTTGGCATACAAGTTATGAAAGACATCAAGGAAAGTCATTATTGTGAAAACTGAAATCAACGGTCCATGTTGAGAAAGATGAAATTTCTGTTTCATGTAGTGCATAACTAACTTGATGTTTCTTATATTATAATACCAACATATAGAATAATATATTTTTAGTGTAATGTGAAATGAAAAATAAAAAAAAGATTATTTATTTTGAAAAATAATAACTTGAAAAATATTAGAGTTTTACAATATCACATATAATATTCATAGGTGCATCATATCCAATGTAACATTCATTCATATCATGTGTTTTTGAAAAAAATAATATGATTATAAATTATTAGTGATCAAACAAATGTCTTGGGACCACACCTCACAGAATGCGTAAATATTATGGTGATATTATGAGACCACATAACTCATTCCAAAAGTTATTCCATTATATATGATGTGAGAAAAAATATCCCAAGATCCTCTATGTTGAACTGTACATATCCCATTAACACATGGAAATGAATTAATTAACTATAATATTAATCTATTATTAAACAGTCACAATTTAATTATACATTAATTACATATTTACTCAATATTCAATACAAAGGGAATAATCATGTAATAACATGTTAGAAGATATATAATTAAATTATCTTTAAGAAAATGGTTGTGTATCACTACTAAAATACATCAAATCATTTATCATACTAAATCCCAAACTTCTCATCCCATTTCATCCATAAATTCCTCATGTTGATACATAAATTAATTATAGAACACAATACCATGGAATTAATATTAACCCCACACCAAAATCACCTCAAACTAGAAATAAACTAAAATGGGTGAAATCACGGAATATGATAATAATACAAAATTAAATGAGAAAAAAGAGCACATTGAATCACTAAATATATTTTTCGTTAAATTGTAGTTGTATGAAGTTATGATGAGCATATTCACTTTTTAAACCCTAGACTCTATTAAGTAACTGTTTCATTATGATGTCTAAGTATATAATGTTTATGAGTCACATTAGAGAAATTATGCAAAACTTTTTGATGGTATTGTGTCTTTTTTATAGGTGCATGATTTAGGAAAACTATGAAACACCTATAGGAAGTCATGAATAGAAAGTCATGGGAGTAATATAAGGCCCCCAAGTTATTCAAAATTTTTCCAAACCATGCATCTACCTAGTAAAACTTGTGTTCATTGAAACAATGAATTTTTACTGTTTGAAGTAGTGGATTTAGAATTACTGGTGCATGTCATGGGAACCATTTGTGGTTTATGCTTATGACAGTGGATGGTTCATGATTATTGCACAATTTTCTTAATAATGTGAAAAAAATATGTGTTGAAAGGGGATAAGTCCTAAAAAAGTAGATCTGGTTCTATGTAATGTTTTATGGCCTCATTTCCCCCCAAAATGGCTATATCTAAGATATTTTCAACATAAAAAGTCATGGATGGTTCTATAATTGATCAAGATTCTGAAGTATTCCTTTGTAAAAAATATGTTGATGCATCATGGTATGTGATTGTTTATGGTTGTTCTTACTGGTTCTCATAGATCTACATCGTCATCTCTATTTTTTTCTAAAATATAATCCTATTCTGGGTAGCTATATTGTTTTGGATGCCAAATATGATTATATTTTTCAATTTTTATTATAGGGAAGGAGGTATAATATGGGTTCATAGATATTCATCTTAGTTTTGTTTCATTTTTCATGTCTTCAGTTGTTTTCTCCAAAACTCATTTTGTAGGTGGATTTACTCTCGACTTGTCTTTATTGAGATGATTGTATTATTTTTGTAATGGTTTAATTGATTGATTTTTGTAACAAAAAGTGGTGAAAAACATGATATAAATCCTCGTGAGTGATTATTTATGGATTTTGGTGAAAACGTGGAATCATTCAAATTTGTTGTGCATGCTTATTTGGTTTCTGAATTATTAAATATTTATTTTAAAAAATTGATTTCGTATATTATTTAAATGGTTTTTTATAAAAAAGAATTCAACTAAAAGTGTTATTTATTGAAATGATTTTTTGCATAAAAATGGTTTTGGTGTGGTTTTGGGGCATTCTTGGTGAGGGTGTTCATATTGCATTTACGAGGCTTGGTTGAAATTTGAACATCTTCTTGATGCCAAAAAGGTAATGGAAAATGGGATATAATTACCCTATGATGAATTGATATATTGACATGAATCCATTCATGATTAAGGAAGTATCATAACAAATCATGCATGGTTGTTTTATTGGATATGTTGAATGGATTGGTTAATCCAAAATTGATATTTTAAAATGGTTTAATGTATTGTTTGGTTGTTTTCAATGAAAAATGGTTATGTTTGAGAAAACTATTTTACCTTAAAACATTTTGATATATTTTTATTAACTATTTTATAAATTGTTTTATAAAAACTTTTTTATATAAATGTTGGTCACATTTCTATCCTAGTGGGGTGATTAGAGATTTCATTTGGGAAAACCTAGTGTGTTTTAGTACTCACCCCTACATTGGAAATTTAATAATTTTCTAGATGGAATCTACATAGACATGGGTAAAGGTATTGTGTCACACATATTTAGAACTACTTCATGATACTTGGGCTATTTGGTTGAGTTGGATCTTAGAGCACAAGCAGTAATGGAGACTCATTGTTGTCTTTGAGTTTTAGTAGTTTATATTGTAATATTCACTTTGATATCGGGTTTCCATTTTTTGTGGTACTCTATGTTTGGTTGATATAAATTAAATTTTTTACATGTTCATTATTTTATCATTCATAATATAGTGTTTTATGAGCTTATGGAGGGTTTGGTCAGTCATTTTATTCTTAATGGAAAAATCACCCCTTGTCCATATTGTATCCCATCGGCATTTATTGCCAGCCTTTGCTGTCATGGGGATATATATTAAGGATAATTAGCCTTATCCCACTTTATCATGCTAGTCAGAATAAGTGGGATGATAACAATGGTATCATTTTTTCTCAGTCCATTGTCTATTAGAATCAATGTTAATCAACTTTTTCTATCATTTACCAACAAAATTTTAATAGTTATGTTTGTATAGAGTTGAATTCATTCTAATCTAGTCCATGAGTTGGGATCATATAATTAGTAGGATTTTCGGGACATGAAATTTAGATCATAAAAAGGAATTGTTATCCTTTTTATGCTAAACATCATATTACTAAGTAGTTGGGTACATAATTGTTTTGGATACACATTTAAGATTTTGAAATCATAATATCATGGGTTTAGCCAATGAGAAAACAATGAAAGGAATTAGAAAAATGACTTCCAACTAGGAATGAATTTTTTATTTTTAGTAATGATATATGATTTTTTGCACTATGAAATTTTATTAAAGAAACTTCAAATATTTTTCAAACTAAAAACTTTAATAAGAGAATGGTTTTTGATTTTGAAAATGGTTCAATTTTCCAAAATAAGTGAAGTTTTTTCAAAATAGGTTGGACAAGGTAAATGATGATTTTAAAAATCATATATGTGATAGTTTATGTGGTAGAATTTGAAATGCCAATCATTGATTTTCTATATAGTGATGCTTTTGGGGTTTGATGTCCTTATCAAAGATATCACCTAGTAGAAGATGTTGAATACAAATGGAAGAAGCAACATAAAATATGGTTGGATCTATGCTATAGGTGAACCAAAAAAACATCATAGTATCATCCATGCATTTCACGATTTGGAAAAGGTAACCAGAGTGATGATCTTTGAAAAGTTGATCATTATTTTTAGTTATAAAAGAAGAATCCACCTATCTTCCTGGGCGATTCTGAATCAGAAAGAGTAGAGGATTTATTGAATAGGATAAATCATATAATTAATTTCATTTGGATAGTAGTAGATCTTTAATTCATGTTGTAGCATATATCCTTGAGGATATTGTTTCAATGTGTTGGGATCTAAAGGACCATTCTATATTGCATCAGGTCATTTATTTGGTTGATTTTGAATAATTGTTAAAAAAAATCATATCCTCACACATTAAAGATTTAAAGAATGATGCACTTATTCAACATAACATATGAAAAATATTTTTTTCCTAAATTACTCGGCTAAATTCATCAATTTAGAGTGCTTTGCACCCGAGGCAGCAGTTAGTGCGTCCTTAAAGGCACACATCTTTGAATCAAAGGTACGGTGGGATATTAACTAGATGATTTTCACAAATATATACATGGAAATTAAAATATTTCCTAACCTTATGCATGGGAATTATTTCTATATTAAAATAATTAAACATGGACCTAATTGTTTTTATGTTCTCTGAATATTTAATTATTTAATATTCTTATACATATGAAGCATTTCAATATTATGCCACATTACTATGTTGTGTTATATAGTTCTTGACAATTTTAAATTGTTTTTTATAATTTATTCACATATTATTTAAACCGTACATTACAATTATCTTAAATATATCTGTCTTTATATTATGTTATATAGAAAATTATTATATTTAAATCTTATTATTAATTATATGTTTCCTTCATTTTTAGCAGTTCTATGTTGTTTATTAATGATCCCTTTGTGAAACATTGACAATTATTTCACTTACTAATATTTTTTGTTCACTAATTCTTGTATTTAAAATAACATGATAATTAATAATGGTTTTTGGTATAATGTTTACATGAGTACAAAATGGGAGAAAATTATTTGTGGGAGAAGTTCAATTAATAATCTAAAATAAAATGTTAATGTTTCTAATATAAAAACACACTAAACCGTTAGGATTTGGGATTGTGTGTTTATATGTGGTATGTAATTATTGAAATTATAGAACCACTGTAAAATATATTAATGTAATTAATAGATCATATGAGTATGTGTCAATGTCTGGTATTGTTGATTCTGCAGATTAGAATATGGTATATAAGAGTTTGGAATCTAAAAAATCAATGATAAACAAAATTTGTTGTAATATGAACCTAATATTTCATAGATATTAATGATTTAGTAATTTCATAGGATATATTAGCTCTAGAATTTTTTTTAATTATTTCTTACTCTAATTAATTTTTTCTAATACTAAATATAACAATATTTGTTTTTATAATGAATTATTGATGTTTTGGTCATGACACGCACACTCAATATTTAAAAAATATTATTTGAGTCTATTTTCATTAATTCTATCATATAATTTACTATATCAATGCCTATTAATATAGGTATATTGTTATTGGATACAAAATTATCCATGAATAAAGTTTAATGGATTGATTATTTAATCCTAACCCAATAACCCCATTAGAATATAATTTTTTGTTAATGTGATTCATATAAATATAATTATTCACCCATTAATGAACTTTGATGAGATTTCACACAAGGATTGGTTCACACTACATAATTTTCATACCAATTTTTAGGATAGGTAATGCTCATTTCATATCCTAAATCACCCAATGACCAAATATTGATTCGCATATGATGATGAACCGAATTTGGAAATTAATTCCTTAGTCTTTATAATGAAAAATAATGGATACTTAGTTCAAATGATTTTATATGGATTAACCATTATATATTTCAAAATTCTATTGGAAAATATTTATTTATTTCATTAAAAAATGGTTTGTCTTCCACCATAACCTGAGGTTTAGATTTCAACTGAACTGCTAAAAGGTCAAATTCTTATATTGAAAATTAAATATATAATATACCTCAATAAATTATTAGAATAAAAGAAACAAATTCAACTAAATTCGGAGAAGGTTTTTATACACCCAATCTCATCACAATGGGGTGAATTAGTTATCATTGTCATGAACACAAATTTATCACTATATATTTTTGATGATTATTATGAACATAAAAAAATAAGGATCAATAAAAAGTATAATTTTTCCTATATTGATGATTTATTTGATAAAATTAGTGAGAATAAATACTTCTTACCGAGAGATCATCAATTATGATACCATTAATTAAGATAATGGATAGAAAACATAATCAATAAAACCTTCAATACAAGACATAAACACTATGAATTCAACGTGATTACATTTTTACATACAAATTCCATCATTATCTTCATGGATCCTAGTAATACTGTCTTTATATATGTTTATGATATCTTTATAATAGTGTTTATTAATGACACTCTTATAAATTCCATGTGTAATGAAGAATATTTAGTTTATTTGGAGATTTTACTACAGACCATATGAAGTGAGAAATTATATTCCATGTTCATTATATGATATTTGGTTAAAATATACCATTCATGGATCATGTAATCAAAAAAATGTTATATTAGAGGATCAGTTAATGAAAATAGTTATAGAGTAATGGCTAATACTAACATCTCTAAATGTGATATATAATGTTTATATATTAGTTGGATATTTTAGATTTTTTATATTAAATCTATCACAATTATCTTATCCAGAAACCATGTAAACCCTGAATAGTTTTAAGTTTCACTCTACTGAAGAATGTGATGAAAACGTGATGGAACTTAAGAGGAGACTTGTCACTAGCCCTATACCAAAATTACCCTATAGTGGAGAATGTTTTATTAAGTAGTGATTATTTGAAGAATTTATTTGGATATATCATTGTTCCAAATGACAAGGTGATATTTTATGCCTAACATCAATTAATGTCCCATGAGAAAATTTTCATCATGTGTGATATAGGGTTGGATGTTGTAATTTTGGAATTAAATATAACGATGTATTATCTCTATGTTTAAAATTTTTATACATAAACTTGTCATATGATAATAATTTACATATACAACTCGAATGGGGATAACATGAACCAATATAAATTGAATATGTTAATGTAAAAACAATGATTCCACCATACATTACCATCATTGGAAGGAATATAATATTTCAAATTCTATGTGTATAAAAGATCATGGTACCCAATCCATGGTATCTATTAAATGTCATTAAATCAATATTGATATTAAAATAAAAGATATTGAAATAATAATATAAGAGATTATATATAAAATTTATAAAATTATTTCTCAACCATATATCTATGTGGATATTTATGAGGCACAAAAGGTATGTATGGCCCTATAGAACAATGAATGGAATATTCTTAAATTTAACATTATCAACTATTCAATCATATGAATAAGGAAAAAAATTTGTGTCCCATAAATACTAAAATTGAAGAGGAATTTATTGTATGATTAAATTTTCAAATTTGTCCCTATATATCCTTAATATAATAATGTTTTATATATTTTTCACATCTAAGATATTGATGGAAATCATGGGGATAAAGATATCATAGTAAATATCTTGAAGTTTATTATACCATTAAATGAATGTTAAATGTTAGAAATATAAGTATATTATGTAGTTATTACTAGTAGTTATATATAAATGGAACACAATACCCACATTTTTCATCATGGGGTTTCCCAATACCTTTAACGTATGTAATGAATTTTGATTTATATTTGAATGATTTATAATATACATAAAATTTACTAATATTAAAAAAAAATTCACTTGATAAAACCTCAAAATTATACATAATTCAAGTTGTAATGCTTTAAAGAGTACCACTATCAATCTTATCTAATCTTTAGATGATGTATACATCATATTTAAGAGAATAATTCCATAATAATTTGATATAGAAATTTGATTCATTATAGTTTATCATACTTATATTTATGGTCAATTAGAATGCACCATTTTAAAAAGGAATGATATTATTAGACACCATTAAATAGATTTTATCATAGGTTTAGATTATAACCTTCCATTATTAGTGTTCTTATATTACAATAAATTCCATTATAGAATTCAAATTCCACTATATGAGGCTATATAAGGGAATTGGTTCCAAAAATAAACATGTTGGGTGATGTTGGGGATAATATGTTGGGATAGGAATTTTTTTAATAATACATAAGGTGAAAATCATTTAGTAAAACATAAATTTACCAGAAATTTAATAAAAGAGATGTGATTATAATAAGAAATTAGATATATAGTTTGATGTTGGTGATAAATTATTCCCAAAATTAACTCAATGAAGTTGATTATGGGATTTATAAAAGAGAATGATTATTCCAATATTCATAGATCATGTTGAGATTATTATCACAATGGGGCTATATATTATCACATAGGTCATTTTTTAGATATCTCATAGGTTCATGATGTTTTCTATGTATCACATTTAGATAAATACATATTGTATTCCTCATATATATAAAAATAATTGGTTGTTAAATTGGAACATTATCTCTATAAAAAGGAAAAACATGCGCAAATATTAGATCATTGAGAAAATTTATTATGAAACAAGAATACTATAGCAATTAATATTCTATTGGAGAATTCAATGATTAAGGGAAAAATAGTAGAACATGAATTTGTAATTTGGAGGAATTAAATGAAATTATTTTCATTAATTTTATTAAATTTAAAGGATAAAATTCTTTTAATTGTGGTATAATGAAACAACAGGTGATCTTAGTATGTTTATCACATTATTATTTTGTGTTTTATACCTTATAATGAATTAAATACAAAACTAATAGAAACCATGACATATTTTCTTGATATTCAATATCATAATTATATATAAACGTTAATACATTTCAATAATGAAATATAAAACCACATTAAGAAATCTACAAGAGGAATTATACAATAATTAAATGAAAATGGCCACAAACATGAAATCATTCAACCCATTGTTTTTATTAAAGATCATACATCCAATTACAACAATGAAAATAATGACTTAATTAATTAATTTAATGAAAATTTTGAGATATATGTAAATTAAAAGGATATAAGATTGTATTTACTTATTTGAGGGTATAATTTGAAATGTAATAAAAGTATAATATATATATATAGTCATTTGGTTTATGAGCATTGGAAATAAGGTCATTGGATATATGGCCATTGGATATATGATAGTTGGGTATACATATTTTTATTAGGTATATTGAGGTTTTATTATTCATAAAAAAAATCAAAAGATATATAATTCAAAAATAAAAAATATTACACAATGAAATAAAAATTCAATATTTAATTAAAATATTTTTATTATTTTTAATAATTTCATATTAATATTTTTTCTATTACTATTGTAAATTTTCAAAATTTTATTATAAAATCAAATTAACAATTAGAATACAAATTTATTTATATAAAATACATATTGTGAAGTTAAAATATTAATGTTTAGGGGATGTGATTAAAATAAAAAGGGGACATTTTTTAAAGATTTTTTTCCATTGTCTTGTTTATTTTGATTCTAATAAATGAAATTCATCATTCATAAAGTAACATTTTGATATAAGTTAACAATGTATAGGAAAATATCACTTAATTAAATAGAAATTTATATGTAATTTTATTCAAAACAAAAAATGTTTAAAAATAATTTTTATTAAAAATGTATATTTTTTATTTTTTATTTTCCATTAAAAGATAAATTCCTCATATATAGAAAATTTAATTTATTTAATTGTATAAAAATTTTATTTGAGAATTTATAATTGGGATATAATGGTAAATTTATTTATAAGTCATTCAAATAAGATGCCATTGTAAAAATTGTGTTGTCATGATAAAGGTAAATTGTAGTATAAATAGTTAAAGTAAGTGATGAAGAATTAAAAAATTATTAAACTAGAACACTATATTTGGTATTTGAGGTTATGAATTCCCCATATAAATGTCTTTACACAATTTACCGATTATCTTTTTAAAATTATATCATTGTACAATAATGATTGAATATTAATAGAAATACCACTCAAAACACACCTATAAATGTACCATGCCTCTACCTCTCTCAAAAAATTATTTTCTTTTAGTTATATATTAAATTATTTCCCATGATTCCAATAAAATGTTATTAATTTAAATATTCATTATATGGTTCATGGATAGAATCCAAGATCCTTTAATATAATGGAACCTGAATTGAGATTGATAGAATTCATCAATTTACCTAGTTTATTAACCTATTTTTCAATTTCTATCTCATATCCAATAAATATAAATATCAAAATCTATTTTAAAAATATAATATTAACATCATTATGTATCTTTATATAATATTATTACTATTATATAACTTAGTACTCTAACTCATTCTTTGGAATAAAATGTTTTTTTTATTAGTTAAACCACCTACATGAACAATGACATACCTAAAACAACATTTTAATCATCCATAAGTATCAGGACATTTTTAATTTACATATATAATAATAAATATTAATATATTTCCTTATCATGATTAAATATTTATTATAAATATGGATGGCCATTGATAGGTAGCATGTTGTTATCGTTACATTACATGAAACATGTTCATTATTGATTTCATTAATATAAACCATACCCATAACACAAATAAACTAATTACAAGACTAAATAAAAAATTAAAATATAACTTTTCCACTAGAATTAATAAAATGGGTATAACTATGATTCTATCAATTCACAAGAACTGAAATTACCATTATAAAACAGGTAAAAACCAACCAAAATTACAAACATTTGGTGATTACAATGATAGATATATAAGTATTATATTTGTAGAAAACTATTATAAAAGATAAAATTAAGAGGAACAACATATGAATAAATTTTATAAATAATATATCAATATGGTTATTTTAAATATATATAAGGTTAAAATAGATTCAAGTATCTTGAGATAAACAAGAAGGTTTTATATTAAAATACAATTTTCAAATAATTATTGTAAATATATAAACTAAAATTGGTAGAAATTGTTTTCCATTTTTAAGGTCACTAAACCATGACCAAATGTTGGTTCTATAATGGTTATTGATACATACCCACATGTGATCCTCCCTTTTACACCAAAGGATACCGACTTGATGCAAGGGTCTTGGACGATAATGATGGCAGTGTATTCCCACTTCTCAAAGTAGTAGTATGTGATGAAAGAATAGAAAAATAGAAAAAAATTAAAATGAAAAGGATATATAAGAAATTTAATGTACTATTACATAATATTATCATCATAGTAACATAATAAATTGAGTATTACACAAACTACCGATTAGATCTCCTTTGGATGGATCTTATTTAAAAATAACAAAGAAAAAATAATACTTAAATTATTACATAATAATGTACAGTTTCATGTAAAACATTGTACTATCATCTTTAATTCACTATAAAACATAATGTAAGACATAATGTAATATTAACATTCCTAAAACATGTACCATGTTCCAAAATAGTGATGTATACTTATGTTTATATGTGTCATACAAGTCAAAGAAGTGTGTTAGTACGAATATGTAAGCTAGCACCAATGGTGTCCTAAAATAACCTGTCCAATTAGATAATGAATTATGTATATATATAAATATTAAATTGAAAAAATATAATAATTTAACAAAATAGTTATGAAACTACTGAAGACCTGGCTCATTGGTGAAAATTGGGACGACGACACGTCATCATCAATCAGGAGTTCTATGACCCTGATCATCCACACCTACTTTTCTAGTGTTGGTATTCCTTAGGGCATGTATCAAGTACCATGATAACCATATTATATTAACACCGTTATCATTACTATATAAGGAAATTTCACATGAACCTCACTAAATGGATTTTTCTAAACCATTTTATAATCCCATATGAATCATGCACCTTTACTAGTTGAGTTTAATAAAACATGGAAGAATGTAATAAGTTATATGGACAACCCCTATTGGAATTTACTCAACCAATATCATGGAAACCCCAATAGATGTTTTCTTATAAACAAATCAATAAATACCTTATTAAATATTCCATGAACACATACAATGTGTTCTTTACATATGTTTCCACAACCACCGCGATATTATTTTCCATAAAACACATCCACCAGATAGAGAATTTTCATTTCAAATAATAGAATGAACACCCCAATTTTTTTTATCATTTACATTAAATATAGTATTACACAAATTTGTTTTGTCATTTCATAAAAAAATCTTTACACACAACACATCATTTGAAAACAAGCCCTCGGTTTCCAAAGTTTACATTACAAGGATGCTTAAATTTTCAAAAATGATATAAAATGGGAACCATTTTTAATTACAAAATAATATTTTCCAATATAAAATATAAAAATCATTTTTGAAAGAAATATTTTATGATTAATAATGCTATTAAATCATCTATGAACCTTAGAAAATGTAATTTCACATCTAAACTATAATTTAGGAAACTAAAAAAATACTTGCATTTAAATTTCATGATAATAAATCATTATGAAATACCATTTCACTATCAATGATTAAATTCACATTTCCTCACACAATACCATTTCCCAAAATTAATAGAATCACCATTGTGAAATCCCAACTTACATAAATTTCAATTTTCCATTACAAAAACATTATCATTTTCCAAAGGAGACAACTAATTTTACAAAACTTCATTCATCAACTGGTAACCTCAATTCAAAATAATCAACTGGGAAATAGTATTCGATTCAAATTCCTCATATAAATCACTAGGTCATCAGTTTATAATTAAATAATTAGCATTCCCATATGTATCATTCAAGTAAAATTCCCTTTAACATTATCACTGATTTTGAAATTCAATTTCCCAAAAATTCATTCAATCATGAATAACGTTTTTGAATGTTTAAGAGATAAATTACTAATTTTGGAAAATATCTAATATTATTATAATTAAAAAATTGTGTAATTTCATCTAAGGTAATATTATAGTAAATATTTATAATAAAAACAATTCTAAAACATGGTAAACCAATATGACCGAATAACCTAATCCTATGAATATTAAAGAATTAGTATGGTTTTGGTTTAGGAACAACCAAACTCAAACATAGAAAATCCTACTAATAAAATTTCATAAGGTGTTTTTTTATTGTTATAATGAAAAATAATAATCAATAAAATTCCATAAATGGGGTATCATCAATAGAAAAATGTATTCTTTTACTTGAAACTAAAATAAATGAAGTAAAATCATAAGAGGACTCAATGGATCTTTATATAATCTTTATATCACCCAGTGGAAGTGGAAATAGACACCTGAATTAGGATATCCATAATGGAGGATAGAAGGGGAGTGTGGAATCCCAACGAATTTTACTAGCAAAATGGGGGAGATCAAACATGATTATAAGGAATAAGGGATGTACCTAACTAAATTTATGAATATATATCTAATTAAAAAGTGATAATTAGGCCATTAGCTGGTCAATGAGCCTGGTGACCATTTATGGAAACTATGTGGGCCACTAGCTTGCTAATGGTGATAAAGAATCCTGTTTCATCCCCCAAATTATTTTCTGAACATCCAATTTCCATCTGATACACCAACTACCCAAAAAACACACTAAAAGTTTCTTTGATCTAGTTTAAACAAACATTTTCCAAACTCCCATAACAGTAATGGGGATGTGACTTTTTACATCCAAAAAATATAGTAGATCACCCCCAAAAATATTTGAGCATCATTAATCCATGAATCAAGAATGAAATAAATTCATTAAACCATTCCTTGTTATTACATTAAAAAATCTCAAAAATCCCCTTTGTTTTAAAACATCAACATTTAGGGAACCATGTAACTGAGTCAAACCGTCCAAAATGATCATATATATCAACTGTTGGGGGAATTCCCATGATATATTTTCTATGACCCTACACCACATTTGTCGCATAACAGTTTCTTACCAGTCACATCTACTCATGACATTGATTATTAAAAAACATTGTCTCACTCTAAAATCCATTCACAACATGAGGTATTGCCTCAACATCAATGTCATCCTGCCACCCTAGAACATTAATGATATACTAGCTCTGCTACTTGATCATCTTACATTCTTATGACCATACTGAGTCATAACATCCAACTGTTTTCCCAAAAAGTGATATTTAATTGACCAACATCTTGAAAACTCTAAAAATCCAATAAAATAGTAAATAAATTTTGTATCCAATAACTCAACATTGGGATTAGATTCTTGTATGCACGATTCATAACAAACCATAAACCACCCTCGTGATAGTTCGTAATTATGTTACTTATGGAATTGACTAAATTTACATGAAAATGTGTGTCATTAAATTATTCCATCCATGGTGTACTCCCAATGATAGGATTTCCTTGTAACGTCAATACCTATATCACCATGTGTGGGCCATACTTTCATATGAACTCATTCACACCTACCAAATATGGAAGTTTTCATCAAATAGTGGTGACAATTTTTGTTTCTTTATTGCAGAGACTGTACCCTCAATATCAAAATTTATACATCATAAATATATCATTAAAATACATATATCATAATAAGGGAACAATTGATCTGAATATAGAAATGAAATAAAATATGACATTGTAGGTATCTCAATTCCAAAAAGTAATAAATCAAGAACCAATAAATGGTTTCTCAACAAGAGTATATGAAATAAGATAGAATTAAATAAATACATTATGGAAGAACTCATGACTTTTTTACATGTAGTTCCTATATACCCAAATCTCTAACTCGTATCCTCCATATTATTGGTACCTTTACCATTCATGGATCATTAATAATTAATATTGTATACACTTCATTATTCACATGTACCGTGTGAGTATAATCGAAATATGAGGCCATCAATATATCATTAAGATAATTTCACATGCATAATAGTTCTATATGCTCATTATAGATTAATGAGAAAGAAAAAAAATTAAATATTTGTAAAGAAGTCATTATATTAGCAATATGATAAGAACACTAGCCATAACCAGTTCATCTACTTTCCATAAAAAAATCCATAATGTAATGGATGACCACATGGACACCTCATTTATATCTAAACATCCATAAGTATAACTATTCATGTTTCATGCCACAACACCATCATTCCCCATATTTTTTGTTGGTCTGGCAATATGGGCATCATACCACGCATCTACCTTGAGTTGGACTACAAGGAAATTATATCCTAGAACTTATATAGATCAAACCACAGGACCATTATAACAATTTCCTATGTCTTATTCAATTTTCATCATTGTTTTGAAAAATACATTCCCCTCTCTAAGGGATAACTAATCCAAAAAATCCAACAAATTATTTTCTACCAAAATAATTTCTTTAATGGATATAAGTGACACACTAAATATAATAAAACAAATAGGACCAACATTCTATATCAATCATGATTTCAATTATCCATCAAAACATAAACATGTGATCAATTTAAAACAAGGTATTCATGACCAACATTTTTATGTTATCGAAATAAATCATGTGTGTTCACAATCTACACACAGACTTGTGATCATACTCAATAATTGATCCCATGAAAAAAATAAAATACACTAATCCCCTTACCAAAATAATTAAAAAGGGTTTTATATAGTAAATATATTCCATCCATGAATGTTTCCCTTATAACAACATTATGTTCCGTGATTCGATTCCAAAATATTATACATACACCAATCAAATCAAACCAATAATCCACTTTTTATTAAAATGATTCCAATATAGTATAACTAGGATTATATAAAGATATTCACAAATGAAATTAATCCCAGAGGGTAAAACTGAATCACATTCCAAATGATAGATACCATCAACAGAGTATCTATATATCATTGAATAATATAACACATCAATCTAATAACATAAAGTAGTGAATAGAAATGAGGACACCAACAAACCTAGATCAGTATGAAAAATCGCTTAAATAATGAAGTCTCCCTAAGTAAAAATTAATAAAGGAATTATCACCTAATGTATCACCCTTATTTCATCAAAAATAATTTCTAGATCTGTGAAACCCACAATAGTATATGGGGGAAATAATTAATAGTGGGGACATAGTTTGTACAATTAAATATATATATATATGTAACTAACAATCATATTTGGATCTATTTCGAGACATTAAAAACCTACAATTCTCAAAGGTATTTTTTCCCATTTCATAAACATCAAATATTAGAAAAAATTCTTCAGTGTTTCTCACTACATTATATTTGATATCAATCATGCTATTCATAGGTCATCCCATGTGATGAGATAATCTGATGTAAAAAAAAATCCATAACATTTTAGACAAAAAAACCATTAACCATGGTGTGGTGAGTCCACTCTAGAAATTACTTATAGAAAGAATAATAATGACACCAGCCTATGACCACACCCAATAGTGAGATTTTTTATAATCCCTCTTCACTAATGAGATATACCATGGAATAATGGTACCAATTGTATAACCTAAAATAAAAAACCAATGTTTATTCAACCAAAATGTTCTAACAATTTCGTAACATGAATTAAACCATCTGGGGGCTCAAAATTATACATTATTTAAATTTATGGTATTAAAAAACATGCCCTAGATTGAATTCTCATCATTAGGATATTCATCAGGTTTTCCATATCAAAAAAACATAGACCATTAATTTAACATCCCCGACCCGATGGCCACTAAACCAGTGCTCTGAGTCGGGTCGTCAGGTATGCCAGATGTTGTCGACTAGTAGCGAGGGTTTAATGCATCATGTGGGTAGACTATACCCATATTACCAGAGTAATACATATCCAAAAATAATATAAATAATAGAAACAATATGAAAATACATTAAATGTGATTATCCAAGAATTTCACAAACAAGGTACAAACCACATATCAAATACAACTATACCATGACATACTAGTAGGGAAATGAGGAAGAATCCTGAAATAAAACAAATTGAAAAAACTCTAAATGGGTCCCAACTCCATGTTTGGGTCCTTATCTAAGTAAATCCAGATCCCACCTCAACATCTCGTATTAGGACCTCTACCCATGAACTATCATGTAACCAATAGATCTGTTCGGGTACCCAATGGCGGCCTGGGCAGGTTGTGAGAACAAAACACAGTAGGCCGCCACCAACAATGTCTACAAAATATCAAGTCTAATAAATAGTGAAATAAAGTACAAAATTAATGGTATGTAATCAAGGGATTGTTCATGTTCCATTATGTAACATGATTAATTTAATTCATGACTAGAAATTATCCCAATTCCATTTCTTACACCATGTTAATTACGTAAGCCACATTGATCACATGTTCCATTGGATAGGCACAAATATCATATACACATGGGTCCAAGGAAATCTATCACAGTGCATAGGGGAAATAAAACATGTCCCTATCTATCTAGGGATACACATATCACGACAACTCATATTGTCACCTTGAAACCTCAGTCCATGTAGAATGCAACCGTTAGGGGAATAGAGAATCATCCATTATCCCAAACTCGTGCATTAGGTGTGGAATTTAGAGAATCAGTCCCACTCCTTCCTCGTGTCAACCATTTCTTCACCTCAATGTCCGAGTCCGGTTATATGCAATTTTTATGGTCATAGTGCATCATTATTCATCTCTAACCCATGCATTAGATGTGGAGTATTGAGAAGTAGTCAAAATCATCCCATGGGTGTAGAACCATAGTAAATACCACATAATACCATGCCATGTGGATATTATTATCAATCAAGTCACCACAACCATTTAATAACACAACCCAACATATTCATGCCATTGGATATCAAAATATATAACACAAAGTAACATAACAAAATATATTATAAAACATGTTTACGAAGATGGATTTAAATTTTTTTAACATTACAACATTCCTAAACATTAATATTTAACTAAATATATTATAAACCAGAGAATAATTATAATAAAATTATTTCATTTAATATTTTTAAAGTAATTTATTTACTTTTCGTTTTGATTAAATAATTGATGTATAAATGTTTTTTTAGATTTTAAGGGAATTTCTCAAAAACAAATTATAATTAAATTATCAAATGAAATAAATTACTTATATTCAATATAATAATTTATAAACAAATATAATGTCTCTTAATCCCTATGTAAAAATGTGATATCTCATCCTGGGTTCCACATGTCATTTGGCCATATGACCTTCAGATATCTTTCACATATGTCCGAGGATTTCAACTAGTAGCGATAGACTAATTACGATCATGGGGAGAATACATCCTCTTATTAAGAGTATAGAAACTGAAAAAATAAATAATCAATATCCCATAGGCAATGAGAAACAACCTAAATAAAAAATTAACTCGAAAAACTAGGATCTCATGATGGATAAAACAACAATAAATTATTAAAAACTTATACAATCGGTATAAAATTCTAAATTAATTTCATGTGTCAAATGTGAAACCCAAAATAAGTACACTGAAAACTCGCTAGAAGGCACTGATAAAAACTATCGTTCTCTCATCTATGTTCTATTTGAAATCAATGATTTAATATTGGGCCATTTCCCATATCATATCTAGGAATCATAATAAAAATTTGGGTACAAATCATACATCAAAATTAATTTCCCACAAACAGTGTCTAAAAAATATTAAATCAACAAAATTAAATGAATTAGTATAAAAAATAAAATACAATACCTAAGGTAAATTGTTTATAAATTTTCATTTACTCATAATTTTTTCATAAAAACCCTTAGGTTCTTGAGAACACCAAGACCCTCACCATATAATTTATTCAATGCTGGATTCTGTACCATATCCTATAAGGATTCACAGTTCATTATTATAAGGTCATTAATTGTAAATTTAATTTCAATTCAAATCACGGCTAATGGGAACCATATTCTAATTCCAACACATTGGCCATAGAACATTATGGATAGAACCATGTGGGTATTTGAAGATTGATACAAGTTTAACAACCCTTTTATTAAGAAATCAATCAAGTGTTATTTTGAAGTAGAAGACCATTTTTTTACTCATTATCACATGCATCACAAAAGTGGGATTTTGAAGAAGCAGTCACAGTCCCATAATCATTATCACATGCCTCACATAAGATGAATTTTGAATTTGTACTATGTGTCCTAAACATATCATATAAATGAATCTAATAATAGAACACCATGTTTAAAACTATGTCTATATTTGTAGAATCAACACATGCCCCAAAATCATTTTTTCAATCCGTCAATAATTATCTCTCACATATATATTAACATCGTTAATCAACATTAACCCTCTTATTAACATATCACATCACATGGTAAAATTATAAATTTATACTCGGTAATCTCTTAAATCAATTTGATGTAATATGAAAAATTCAGCATTAATCAATTTATTAATAGTTGAATCATGTAACCCATTAACCCATTATAGTTAATCAATTGATCTCTTAATCCATCTTTCCAATTATTTCACAATAACATTAATTGACTTATTACACTAACCCATTAATTACCAAATAAACATTAAGATAATCGATCAATTCTCTAATATCAATATAACATTAAATAATCAATCCATTTCCACCAATTTCATAATTAAAATTAGTAAAATTAAATTTTCCAATATTCAACTCAATTTCAAACCACATGGAAAAAATATTAATCAATTCCTTAATTCATTAAATTAAATTATAAATTATTTTACACAATTCAAGATTGAATTGTAAAATCTACCAAATTATATTCCAATAAACATATACAAAATTGGAATCCACGAATATGGGAATCAAATATAGACCGCCAACCTAAAATTCAACGATGAACTTTCCTGGTCAAAAATCCCCAATAATAGCAAAAAAAAAACAAAGATACTAATGAAGTATGAGATCAAGATTTGAACATGAGATCCAATATCAAAAGAATAAATATCCATCAACCCTAGATCTACACCCATCTCTAATGATGTTAAACCATAGTCATTTTATTCTTATATAGTAGAGGGAGATAGAAACATAATCTAGATTAAATCACATACCAAGTGTGGTTAATATCTATCAATTTATAATTTGATTCTTCAAGAATAGTTTTTAAGAGCCCACGGTATTCATTTAGAATCATCCAAATATGAGATTAATTGGTTGGCATCAAGATGATTTGACTTTGGGGATGTCTAGGGGTTTTCAATTTTTAATCTAATAATTGGAGGAATAAATTTACACACACATGGTTTCCAATGTCGGTGCACAGTTTTTAATAATAGTGCACCTAACTATGCGCCTCCTCTATGGGGGGGTTTGTGATAACTAATAAAAAAGGAAAATAGTGAGAAATACCATCTTCCTACCTTGAAAATCCCCAATTTTTTGGTTTACATGGTTTTCTAGCATAAGAGAATGATTTCGAAAAATATGCCCCACATGTGTCCCAAATCTCATATATCAAAAATTATATAATTTCATGCAAAAACACCTAGGTAAAACTCAAACATGATATACTAAAAAAATCCTAATATTACCTATAACTATGTTCGATACAATACTATACATTGTTCGGATCATACAATCTCCCCTCCTTATAAAATATAATACTCGATATGCACTCCCATAAAAATACAATATTCCATCGTAAAAATTTCATGCCACTTGGCCCAAATAAAATATTCTATCTCCCATGATTCCTCCTGAACATGGACACATTACCTCAATATAAAATGATAGGCCAGTTCTTTCCCCAAAAAGAATTATTTTGATGATCTAAAACTTGTCTTCGATGATGCTAAAATGGTGAATTAGTCTAAAGCTCAACATCATCCAGATCAATCAGATGACAAGGGTCAGGTTTATAACTATGAAGTTATGACATATGAAAATAAATCATCAATAAAACAATACCTCTTTGGAAGAAACTATAGTTACATCACCAGACTAATTCTTTCAACAACATCAAATTGTACAAAAAACCTACGTTTCACCATTCCATATAACTAAATCATACATTGAACTAATCTATTACACACCTGTAGGAAAATAAAATAACCTTAAATATACAAAAGTGGTCATGCCATCTATAAACCTATATTTTTTATCTACTCTAAGTTGTATCCATACATTCTCGAATCAGATGATACTTTTCCAATATCTGTTGTATGAGACACTATAAAAACAACTCTGACTCACCAGCCTTTGTCTAACATAGAGATGAAAATCATGGCCTAGCATAAAAATCCCCATATATTTCAATATTAATATTTTCCAAAAATAATTATTAATATGAGAACTCTTTTAATGATTTTTGCTTCTTCTTATAAAACCACCAATGTCTATGAAAGACGCAGTATGAATTTCTTCAAAAACATGATTAGTACACATCAAATTTACATTTTTATGTTCGTGAAAATTAATACTATGTAGAAAATGCATCCTAAGAACCTTCTATGATCCGTTACAGAATTGATAAGTAAAATGAGAATCATGGTCTGAAAATATACTCCTTTTCACCTCATACAGATGAACTATCTCGTGAATGTACATATCTCTCCAATGATCCTTTGATAATGTCTCCAATATATGAATGAAATTTACTACCTTAGTGAATGGGTCCATGACCACCTGGATGATGTCATTATTCTATGGCATCCTAAGGTAAAAAACCAAAAAATACCTTTTAATTTTTTCTAACATCCATTGTGAAATGGGAACTTGATTTATTAATCCCCATATACATCGATTCTTGTAATTCACCAATTTACTGGTTTAATATTGTTTCACAAACCCTAGAATATCTATTTTTAGGACTGAACAACAATAAATCCTTCATTGGTAATAATACATTTTTATCAAACCCAAATGCACCTCCCATATTAAGGAATTAAATTCATGAATTAGTTCTACCCACATGCTCATAGGCACAACAAACCAGTTCATAACATAGATGATATTGTTATCATTTATAGTACAATGAGAAGGTGACTCCCCACCATAAATAATTTCCTTTAAAGACAATAATTTTTCATCCTTAAACATCCAATCCTGGATCCATATCATGAGTTGAGAATTTGTTGATATAGATATCAGAATAATCTTCTCCTATATAATTCCCTGATTTTACACTTTCGGTCTCGGTTATTAATAATGATGTTTATATTTTTTTAATATAATAGATGAAAAATATTAACATAGAATTTACATTTTCTGGAACATTTAACAGCCTATGTTTTTTATAATTTGAAAAAATATTCCATTTTGTAAAAAATGTACATAAGAAATTAAGTAAATATAATAAGCTTTAGTTTTTTGTCACAATATAGGAAAATACATTACTGATAAAGGTAAAGAACTTGTAAAATTGAATATAAAAATTAGGGTGACCATTTAAAATCTTGTAGTAAAGGGTTTTTAAAAAAATTATGAATTAATAATATAAATTACCATAAAGTAAACATACTTACAGAAATGTATATTTTGAGAGTATTTTTATAATATATAAATAATTTACAGTACCATCATTTCTCAAAATAATTATAAATTGAAATGTTTTTTTGATTTATCCATTGAAATTAATAATTTTCTGTTTGTTATTTATGATACTTTTTATAGAATAATAAAAACCATATGGATGCTAGTTATAACTCATATGGAAAATTTTTCCATTATGTTTTATGGGTTCACTCCACATAACATAACATTCATTATAATAGTTCCATTTTTGAAATAATTTTTATAGGACATTGTCTTCTCAGTCATAAATCAAAACATTTCAAAAATTCATACATAAGATTATTTTCATTATTAGAAAATATCCATTATTATAACATGTCATGAACATATTCTTGAGAGTTCAAAAACTAGTTATTGTATAATTCCATGATTAAAATAAGTTACCATAGTTTAAAATCAAAAAATAATGAATAATTAATTAATTTCACAATTGATTAAAAAATGAATTGTATGCCACATTTAATTTAGATGATGTCTACATACAATTAATGAATGACATGTATAAAACAGAAGAAGCACTTTTTCAATTGAAATAATATCAATAATAGATAATATGTTACAATTTAGGGATTCACATAAAATGAAATTCGTATACTAAATCCATTCATTGAACATTTTTCAAAATTAAGTGTTTTCACAGAAAATAATAAATTATATATATATGAATGAATTCAGATCAAAATATAAATATAATAACCCCCTTAAAAATTTTATGGCTCACAATAAAAATATAGGTTTTTTAATTTCTTTACATTTTAGATCAGAAATTATAATCACATATGAAAACATGAATTTTAATTAAAAATGTTATATTCAAGGGTTACCATATATATATATATGTATCTAACCCAAAAATAATTTGATAAAACATAATCTGTAAATTTTATTTTGAAAAAATACATAAAATAGATAAAAAAAATAATTATAAATACGTATATATTAATTAATATATATATATATATATCATTTTAAATTGAAACTATTCTAATAACATTACAAAGTTTGGATCATAGATGGACTGTGAGTTGCGGAGTTTTTTAGAAAGAAGTAGATGATATATAGGGAAGATGTGGGTTGGGTGTTTCAATGTGTGTATAAGGGAGTTCAAATAAATAACTTTTTTTATTTTAAGAAACACCCATTTTTACAAATTGGAAATGGGTTTGGACCCAATTGTCCACTTTACCCAGATCAATCATGGGTTTTAATTGGAATAGGTCAATTTATATATATAATATTTTCCCATGTTGAGTGAACAAAGATCGGGTGTTAGGAAAATCGTCAAAACATAAAAATGTTTGGATTAAATTTTTTTGTCCATATAATTATTTGAGGATTAAAATTTTAATATAGGCCCGTAGTGGAGGGGACAATGATGCAAGGAAAAAGTCAGAAAGTTGTTAACCAACTGGTGTGGCAGGACTAGTTTACCAGTATAGAAGAAGACTTGATAAATGGAGGGCCATTTGAATTTTCATCTAGTTAGATAATATGGTTGAAACATTTTCACAAAACCTAAAAGAAGGATTTTGATTATTATTTTTCAGACAGAAAACCAAGATGAGGCTGTAAAAAATCATACAGATGGAATGAAATTTGTCCAAAGTGAAAGAGTGGGATCAATGAAGGAAAGGGATTGGATATCCTGGATTGGATGTGGTCTGATTTGGTGGTTGAGATCACACATTCTAGAAAAAATTCATCCAACAATAAAACTATTTGGTTTTTGGAACCACCTTATAAGGCTAAGTGTTGAAGGAATTGTATAATAACATGAACACACAACACATCAGCCTTATAGATGGGCCGTGACGGGTTTCTCACAACCTACACCCAAACTAGTTTTATATCATGCTATATTCTATTCAAAACTCACCCTTTACAAGGGTTGGCCTACTATTGATTGATTTATCTTGTCTTGTGCCTCTATAAGACCTTGTGGGATTATCCTTAAAGGTTTATCTTGTTTTCAGTGTGAAAATAGTAATTTTTTTGTATTGAATGTTAAATATAACCAAATTTAAAATCACTGATATTTTTAAGACATTATATAGATTAATTAAAAAGTTTAACAAATATATTATTTTAATTTTAAAAAAACATTATAATAAATTATTAATTGAAATAATTAAATTTAATTATTCCTTAAAAATAGTTATATATCTAAATTATAATTTAGAATAATTATTTCATGTACCAAACAGATATAGAAAATGATAATGTTCACAAAAACATCAAATTGATACAATTTTACATCCATTACAAAAAATGTATAATTACCCATTTCATTAGGTAATCATAGAAAAAACAGCAGATCTTTTTTCTTTATGCAGAAATGGTTTTGTTTATTCATATTATTCTTAATATTTCTATTAGATTTATTTCTATTTCTTTTATTATCATGGTAGACCCATGATATTATCGCTACACAATAAGTCTTATTTTTCTGATGGGAGGCATTTCGATGATACTGTTATGAGTTTTAAATTGTATTCTATAGTAGTTAATGTCTTTAGCCTTGTAATAATGTAATGTATTAGTGTTTTATCAATAACAAAGTATATTGTGAGTTCATATTTTCTATAATTCCATTGAATAAAATACATTTATTTTAATAAAATAATATTAAGTAATTAAAATTACAATGATGTTAATATCACTATTATAGTTTGGGTTCATGGAATTACATCCCCCCTAATAGAAATGTTCCCTCAAAATATTCTTTTACACACATTGTCAAACTCTTATTCAATTGAACATAAAAAATGATGTTTCAACATAAAAAACAAAATAATTATTATTTCTTAAAAAAATATTATATATTAATTATTCAATTCCTTAACCAGAATCTCATGTGTTGGAGATTCTCACCAAAAGGTTGGTTTCTATAAGTTAAACTGAACCTTAGATATTTTTCATGTTCCTCGCCTTATTTCGACCAAGCAGAACATGAGAATCCAATATAAAACTCCTGTAAACAATTGTATGATATTGAGATAGGGGCATGAGTAGTGTAATGATTAGCGATTTCTAAGTAGAATATATTTAAATAAAGCAACCTAACTGACTCTTTATCTAATGCCCCAAAGTTTTTGAGTCTCTCATGTAAACAAAAACACAATACATGACATAGAAAGGATATTTTTAGGTTAACCACTTTCATAGCTTCCATAAATATAATTTTTTTTTGATATAGTTTAGATATACTGAGAAATTTGAATATACCTTCAAAATATTTTCATTTTCATGCGTAGAATTGATGTTGTGCATGCATGATAACATAATAAAAAGGATGATCTAGAAAAGTACCTAAGTATATCAAGGGTATTTAATATTTTTTAGAGTTGTTTTCAAGATAAATGATGTTTCAAAAATGTATTATAATCATCTAAACATTAATATAAAACTATCTTATCTACCAAACAATTAGGAAGAATAAATGTGTTCTTTGTGATATTCTACCTTCCATATAAAAATATCAAATAAAAATTATTAATTATGTTACAATTATATTTTTAATTTCTTCTAATTTTCCAAAAATAATTAGAACATTTCTCTGATACCATGTATAACTCCTCGATAACATGCTTCCATACTTAGTGATAAAAAATGTTATGTATATTTTTTTAAAATAAATGATGAATAAAAATACACATATAATTTACATTTCCATGAACATTTACCAGTATAGTTTTTATAGAATTAGATAAAAATATTAAATTTCAACAAAATTGTACATACAAAATTAACTAAAAATAATAATCTTTAGTGCTCTATCTCTACATAGAAAAGTACGTCACTGATAAATCTACTAAACCTATAAAAATTCAATTAAATCGAAGGGAGGTTATTTATAATTCCTAATAAGGGTTTTTAAAACAAATACATTATTATTTATAAACATTTTCTTGATATAAACATACATACTTAATTTTATTTTTCCCAATGTCTTCATATAAAATAAACAATTTAGAAACCCATCATTTCCCAAAATAATTATAATATGAAAATATCATTTAGATTTCACCATTTAACATAATAATTTTTAGTGTCTATTTTATGATACTCGGTAGACCATCAAAAACCATAAGAACATAATTCATAACACATATGGAACAATGTTATCTTATAGATTATGGGTTTACTCCCCATAATAGAACATTCATTATACTAGTATTTTTTTTGTAAAAAAATAAATGACATAATATTATCATATAATACCCAAAACATTTTAAAAATACATACCTATTATTATTTTCATTATAATAAAATAACAATTTTTATAACATGTCATGAAATTATTTTTGAGAGTTTCTGAACCTATTTTTATAAAATTCCATGATTAAAATAAGCGTTCATAGTTTAAAACTACAAATAAAATGAATAACAGAATAAATGGACACTATATTGAAAAATTCCTGGATTTCCATATATGAGATAGATGATAGCTATATCTAATTCATGACTGACATGTAAGATATACCAAAAACTCTTTTGCACAAGAAAAAATCACATCAGAACAAAAATTGATACCAATTAAAGATTCACATAAATTATAGTAATAATATGAATCTATTCCTTGATCCTTTTTCAAAATTATGTGAATTTCACATAAAATAATAGCATGTATGTACATCCATGAAATAATACCATGATATCCAAATAGTATCCCATTTAAAAATTTAAAGGCACAAAATAACAATATAGGGTTTTGTTATTGTTAAAGATTTCATAACAAAAATTATATTCATATATGGATACTAGAATTTTAATTAAAAACATTATTTTTAATGTTAAAAATATATAGATAGTTGTACATATTTTCAACACATAAATTATTCGATAAAACATAAACACATATGTTTTTAGTTATGAAAAAAATAGATCCAAAAAAATACTTATAAATGCACATATATAAATCGATATATAAATATCTAAATCATTTTAAATAAAATGAAATTATACCTTACCATTATTTGGATAAATTAGGGACTCTGAGCTGCTGAATTTTAGAGAGGAAGCTGAGGAGTTTCTGAGAAGATGAGGGTATTGTGTTTCACAATGTTCATAAGGGAGTTAAATAAAAACATCTCTTTTAAAAAAGGATTTTGATAAATTGGCATCATGTTTAGACCCATTTGGCTAATTTACTCATATCAAACATGGGATTTAATTATATTAGATTGATTTATATATCTAATATTATCACATGATTTGGAAGAAAAGATTGGGGGTGATGATAATTTGAAAAATAGAAATTTTTTAGGATTTAAAAAATATCATTCTTAACATTGTTTGAGGAGTCCATTCTCGAGATGTGGTTAAGATAATGGATAATTGTATAGAGGGAAAGGGTTTGGAGATCCTCAATCAACTAGTGTGGTGCAGAAAGGTTACCAGTAGAGAAGATAACCAAAGATAAGTAGTGATATTTTATTTTTCATATTGTTATCTCTATCATTCTGAATATATGCACAAAAATGAAACGGTGGTGGTCGATCGGAAATTTTTAGATATATGTATGGAAGAGGCTAAGAAAATAAAATGGCTATAATTATATTTTTCCATGGTGAAAAGAGATATTGAATGGGGAAATAAAACAAATGTCTTGGAGTGGATGTGACCCAATAATGTAGTCGAGATCAAAATTTCTAGGAAAAAACACTTCCCACATAAAAAAATTCAGTTTTTTGTGATGGACTTATTATGTTGGTAATAGAAGGAATAGTTCAATAACACAAACAAAAAACATAGTGGCCTAATACGTGTTCTGTGTAGGCTTTTTCCCATCATACATGATGACCAATTTTTTGGTATAGCTGTTTCCAGTACGATACTCGCTCTGTATATGGGATGACCTAATATATCTCGTGTCAGCTTATGATGTGCCTATAATAGACATCTAAGGATTGAACATAAAGGATATGATTGGTTTTGATGGGAACTATGTAAATTTTAAAATAAATGAAATATATGAAAATTAGAAATCATTCATTAATTTTTTTATGACTTGATGTAGATTAATTATCAAATTCCAAAGTTATGTTACACTAATCTGAAAATTCTATTATATTAAATTATTAATTTAAATTATTAAATGTATTTCTTAATTATATTAAATTGTATTATGTAAATTATTATTTAAAATCTTTATTTAAAATAATCAACAGCTAAATACATAAATGATAAAAAATATTGAAACGGGAAATATTTTACAATGGTTACAATTTTTTTTATAAATAACCACGTGTATGGGTACTCACAGACACAAAAACATCAGTGTTCTTACATTTCATCAAAAATGGATTTGTTCTCTCAACTTATTCTCTTCATTTACATCATTCTTCATGCCATTTCAGTTCATATCATGGAATATACAAGGAATATAGGATACACAATCATTTTTATTTGTGATGATGGGAGGCATCCCAGTGGTGTTGTTGGGGCTTGAAATGAGTTTTCTAAATTAGTTGAGGAATTTATCAATTTAATGATGTAATATAAATTTTTTTTATCAACAAAAATCTTTGTCTTGTGTTCTCATTGTCTTGAAATTCAATTGGAGGAAATATATATTTCTGCATAAAAAATACCAAGTATTCAAAATAAAAATTATATTTCTCTCACTATCCCAATATTGGTTCACGGTACAATAACTTGACCTTCTTGAGCCATAGTATGAATATCATTTGTCAAGGACACCATGTTACACATATATCTAGACTCAATAATAACATGAACATGTGTTTTCATTCATATAGAATCAAAAAATATATTTCCCACCCAAGATGTATATTTTATCTCAACATCAAATGACTACATATAATCAACACACAATCTCTATCAAAATCATTTTGAAAATATATAGTTTATGTTATAATTATTAGTATACATATATATTATTTTCTCTAAATGATAATTACACCAACAAATCCAGTCATAAAAAACAATATCTATCTCAAGGCCATTTGGTGGATATATCTGTTCTTGTGGCCTCCAATTCCATGACCCATAGACCATAACTCGATCTCCTAGCACCAAAATTTCTCAAATAACTACTCTTGAATAATCATAAAATACATTGTACTCCTCCAACAAGACCAGGTTTCATTATGATCTGTGTTGTTCTCAAACACTTTTAAAAACTCTTTAATGGTGTTATGACATGCTCGTAACCAATGAAACATTATTCCCTTCTTAATTAGTATCAAATATGGTTATTCTAAATTAGAAAAGTCCTATACGAACCTTTGATAATAACTTACTAATAAATGAATAATGAAGATATCTAAAACATTAATGGAAAACTTCCAAGAAACAACTTCCTACACATTCTCTAAGTCCACTGACAAACCTATATTCTAAGACGATTTGACCCACGAAATGTATCAAATCTTTCCAAAATTGACACATAGATAGCATGGATTATATCTAATGATCCCTCATCATAATCACAATGATGTGAAGATGTTTTTATTGATCGTCATGATTATTGGAGTAGACACCAATTTCATCCACAAATAAAACATCAATATGATCTTAATACGACTGAATAATAATGTTCATTAAGGCCATAAACAATACAATATAATTCATCCACCAAAACAACATCAGTAAACACCCATATTGTCTATACCAACTTCTGATATCCATATATGGAATATCATATGGTTGAGATTTTAATTGATGATACCCAAAACTCAACTATATCTTAGAGGAAACACAATGTCCAATCAGATGGTATAAAATACATTCATTACGTGAATGAGGGTACCATTTTTTCATTAACATCCTATTAAACTTCTTGTAATTGAAAAATAAACATAATTTACTGTTAGTATTCATAATAAACAAGACATGAGAACCCAATTAATATATAATTATATGGATAAACCCCATATCCATCTACAATTCTAGTTGAGTGTTTTTCTCTTGAAATTTTTTTGGTTCCATTCATTAAGGTTGAGTAATAACTAGCTCAACACCATGTATGAGGTTAATTGTAAATTCCACATCTCACTATGGTGGAATCCCTAATAATTCGATTGAAAAATCATCCTAGAATCTAACCACAATGTGTGGAAAGGTGTCATTATTTAATCATCCATCATCCAAAAATAGACTACTAACATAGGTAGTGATCTCTCCTAGTTCATGATGAACATTCCACACATAACCATCATGGATATCCCATTTTACAAGGTGAATATAATTTTCACCCTCAAGAGATGTAAAAGTACAATGTTTGTGAGAACAAAATATGTGGGATAAATATGATACAAACCATTCAATAAAAAATGTTAGTTCAAAGACTAGAATAAAAAATGTTGAGATCCCAATGTAAATGTTACTCCCCTTCCATGAGAAAAAACCTTTTAATAAGTATATGTATCTCGATTGTACTCCCATTTTTGTTTCAAAAAACCTAACCCCACTCACAAACCTCACCACTAGGCACATAAAAATCATGATTTGTACAAATATAAACTAATGAGAGACATCAATATCAAATTTGGAACTAGAATGCGTAGAATCTACAAGTAAATTACCTCTATCTATTGAAGGTCTAGACTCATTATCTATAATTTTTGGCTGAAGTTCAAGAAACTATCCAGCCACAATTCCATGTGATACAACCTGATTCCATTGAACTACACCACCCAACTAATATGGGAACTATTTATCATAAGTACCTTGTCCGCTACCACTACTTATATTGCTAGTGGATTTCCAACATCCAAATATATAAGTGGTTGAAGACCACCATACAACACATTGAAACATCCCAGCTCGTCCATATATATACTTATGATGTTGTTTCATGTAGAACATTTGAATATGTGCCATACTTCCACACGATCAAAACTCTTCAAGTGTTTAGGGGAAATTTCTATCAATGTGACCTGACCTACCATACCAGTGACATGTTACATGGGCAAGGTCCTATGTGACTAACCATTCTACATGACCATTCATCTTCTTATCACACTGGGTAGAATTATCATTGTGAAACCTCCTACACTTGGAAGATATATCTCTTTGTCATTCTGTAGAATCAATTTTTCCTCCACCAAATGCCTCCTTTAGGTTCCCCTCTAAAATGTGATCTGGATTCATCGCATATATAAACTTCTTTACCATGAAGACATTAACGTGTGAATAAATTTCACATTCCATCCTATCATGAATCCACATTTTTTTGGTGTATTTATATCCCTCCAATTATATAATAAAGTATATCAATTCAATGTAGCATCTAGAATGGTCCATCACAGACATTCCCCTTTATTCAACCTCATAATATCTTATCCTTTCTCTTTCGTGAGAATATCAGCATAAAAGTTTTCCAATAACATATCCAAAAAGTCCTTCCATACCATATTATTCATTTAACCGTCCCGAGTGTGGATTTCCCACCAACAATTTTCCAGAAAAATAATATATAATAATTAATATTGAGAGGTTTTTATAAGGAGTCATAATGTGGCCATGTATAGTATGGATTGACTCGATCTGGAACTCGTCCACCTCAGGTCCACCCTCTATTGTAATCTTTTGAGGTTTCTGTAACTAAAAAAACTACGGTATATTAGATATACACTTCGAAAACCATTTTGATTCAATTTACATGAACTCTATGAAGCATCCAAAGTCATCACAGAACAAATATATTCTTCCCTTATCCAATACTACAGATTTATTAGGTTCCATTGTTGGAAGTAATAAAAAATATTCCATTAAATGTGATAGTATAAGCATTAATCCTCAGTAAAATTTCACTGACTACTAATAAACAGTTGAAAAACCTAGGCTTCTATAAATAACGATAAGTCCCCCTTTATAGGTAAATTTAGTAGCACTAATAAAAGGGAATACTACAGTGAGATGTTATAGAACACTACAACAAAAAAAAAAATGGAATACTATAGTGTGTTGTAATGGAACACAATAGTACCTAAAATAGTACCAGAAACGATAAAATTATATTCAAATATTGAATATGAAAAAAAAATTTACATCACAAAAAATGAAAAATTAAAAATCAATGATATATTGTATGAAGGTATATAAAACAACAAAAACACCCCTAAATAGTGAAATAACACACTTATATAAGAAAACAAATACATCTGTTAGTAATAATATAAGAAATAAAATAAATAGAATGTTTAAATTTTAAACTAAACATTGGGTCATACATGGAACACAATTTATCATACTATGTTACAATAGATTATTTCACTTCAAATGATTTATTATTCAACTTCATGATTTGTCTATATAAAAATTAAATAAATATTTATTATAATAAATTCATATGTAAAATAAATAAGCAATAAAATATATAATGGTGAGAAAAAATATTGTCATTTTCATAGTTTTGGTGACACGATGAACGTTAAAAAAATAATGTATTTAAAAGACTGACATGGAGTACCACTAGTCAGAACATGCATCATATTGAGATGAAACTAATTTCTATAGGCCTCAAATTACATATATATCATTTTGTTAAATTATCATAATAATCTAGATGTGTTTTAACAGTTTTGAATATGTCACATGTTTTTTTACAAAAAATTCATTATAAAATGAAAACATGCACTATGAATCATATAGGTGACATTGTTTGTGGTTTTTATGTGAGGCTAATTTAACCTCTTAAAAATTAAATTATGAATATTCTTCCAAATTTATAAGAGTTGTCTTAGTGTGTACGATTGGTTTTCAGTGAATGAAACTTTTTTAACTAAAATTTCAATTTTAAATTGACAAAAAATATTTTCTGTTATAACGGGATTGTATTCTATCATATTATGGTGTATAATTACTACATACCAAAATTAAATTATCGATCCATTTCATAAAGTATCAAAAAATACAAATGATATTGCATAGTTTTTAGTATGTTTGTTGATTTTTTTTCAAAAATGTATGTCAATTTTAAATGAAAGATTAACTATGAGTCATACCAGTTCCACATATTATATCAGATTGAGGATTATATTACTCTTACAATTCAAAAATTACTTATGAATCATTTTCCAAAACTATCAAAAAATTGACTTTTTTTTCATTTTTGTGTTTTTTAGTTTTCTTTTTTACTAAAAATAATTTTAATTTTTATATAAATGTCATAATTTGATTCATAACAATTAAATTGTTCATTAGATTGAGGTTAATATAATTCATACATTTATAAAAATAATAAAGGATTGTTTTAATAATTATTAAAAATAATGAAAATGTTATTTCTCAATTTTGAGTATGCCAGATGTATTTTTTAATAAAATTTCATTTCAAACTAGAAACACACACTTTGAGTCATACAGATCACATCATATATCTATTTAACATTTGGTAGATTCATACATATAAATAATTGCTTGGGAACCATTTTTTAAATATTTAAAGACTATCCATGTGTGTTTTATTAGTTTTCAATCATTGACACTTTTTGAACAAAAATATCAATATTAAATTGATTACATAAACTTTGAGTCTTACCGGGAACATCCTGTATCTGATTGTGGTGTGGAATATTCATAAACACAAAAAATAAATATGGAGTGTTATTATTACTTATAAAACAAAAAAAATTCATTTATATGATATTGATTATGTTAGTTGTCCTTTCTACAAAAAATAATGTCAGTTTAATTTGAAGAGATTCCCTTAGAGACATACTGGACAAAATAATATTTCATATTGAGGTGAAACTAATTCCTATATTTACAAAATAAATTATGTATCGTTTTCTTAATCCATCAAAAAATTATGCTTGTGTTTTATCAGTTTTTAATATGCCTCATGTGATTTTTAATAAAAAGTAAATTTAAACAGGAAACATGAATTCTGAGTCATACTACTCACATCGTGTGTATGTTTAAATTGAGACTATTTTCAACACGTCATAAATAAAAATGAATTGTTGCAAAAAAATTATAATTAAATTTAGATCATTTCATCTCATTTTTCAATAAGTTAGACCGTTTTAACTAAAACATCAATTTTATATTGATAATGGAAATTTTGTGTCATAACGGGAACACGTGGTATTATATTGAGATTAAACTGAATCATAAAAATTAAAAAGAAATTATAAATCATTTTGATAACATATAAAATAATCAAAATGATTATTCTGAGCTTTTAATATGTTAATTGTGTTTTTTAGTAAAATTTATTAATATTAAATAATAATGGTAATGGTGGATTTTAGTGTGTGATTAATTAAATGGAATGGTTTTAATTTAATATGAGAATAACCATGGTCCACTAATTTAATGGGTTAAATTAGAACATTAATTATGGGTGTGATTAATTTTATTAATAATAACTTTGAAGTGAGAAAAGAGATGGGGTGTGTTGGACTTGGAGTAAAGGACAAGGGGAGGCGACTCTTTTGGAGGAGTGGGAGAAGAAATCTTGAATGGAAAAGTTATATTGGAGAGAGAATGTGAGAATTAAATGGAGATGTAATAAATGAAAAAGAAAAGGAAATCCATTAAGGTAAAAGGGAGTGAGTCACAAAAAATTGAAGAGAGTGGTGTGTTACTTTGGGTATATGAAATAAATCAATTAAAAATAATAATAATATAATAATCATATTATTGTTTTTGTTGATAAAACACTTTTTCGACCATAACTTTTTCGTGAAACCTCAGTGTTTCAAACCGTCAGCGACAGTGCGACCCTGACTTCGAGACGGAAATTATGAGTCCAATATTGGATGTCTTTTTTGTTTTTAGGAACGGGTACCAGAAGTGCTCAAGAAATAATAGATTTAATATTATTATTAAATCTTCGACCCACCATAACTCTCGTGTGTGATGTCTGATTGACATCTCGTTAGTGGTGATGTGATCCTGTTATTAATATGATCGATTCAAGTCTAATGTAGAATATTAAATTATGGTTTGTGGATAGGGTCCATGAAAAACCGAATAATAATAATATGATTATTATTACGGGATCTTTCATCCAACATATCTCCCTCATGCGGTGTTGGAATGGCGAACCGTCAGTGACGTTGCAACCGTGAAATTAAGATGGATGATTCAAAGGCCATAAATACTATATTAATTATTCCTATGGATCATTATGTGTTTACTCAGGAAAACTATGTGGGTTAATGCGACCCTCTTTTAATGGGGAATTAAGCATATCTTAAACCATCACCCCATTAAATCTTTAAAAGGGACAAGATATCATCCTCCCTTGTCCTTCCTCTTTATTCTCGTCTATGAGATGATTGAAACATTCAATCAGTCCCGTAGGAGTTTCACAATAAAACTTTACTCCTCATATTGGTTCCACTTCGTTTTGATGCAACCGAGCTGTATTTATCAATCCTCAAAACAAGGTATGTTTTATAGTCATTCCTTTGGGATCAACTTCTCATATTTCGCCCTCCCATATTAAAGAATGTAATCTACATTCTTCTAATGGGGTTTTTCTTGGGGTTAAGTTGGTGTAGTTGTTTCGTGGCATCCTCAGGTGTATGCAGTTGGCACGAGATGAGGATCCTGACCCATTTTGTGGATAAAAAATGTCAAGAACTCTTCGAGGTAGGGGATTATTTTATTCTCTTTTCTTTTACGTGCAATTGTATTGTTAGCTTGTTTAATCCCACTAGATAACAATGGAATTGACATTATAATTATTCTAACAAGATAAATAAATTGATATCGGTCGTATGTTATTGCCTCATGTATTTCTAGATAGTGTGATATCTATCCTTTCTTTGATTATCTATTCATTATTGATGGAAATCGGTAAAGAACCTAAATTGGTATTAATTGATAATTTTTTTGGCTAAAGATAAAGAGGCATGTAATCAAATCTGGTTCTTTTTGTAATTTGATGTTAATAAAATTAGTGCAGTGACCATGTTTATTTATTTATAACTCACTGATTAGGTTTCCCAAATTTGGAACCGACGAATAATAAATCTATTAATTTATGATGGATTAAAGAACTGATTGTTTGATAATTTCTTAATGGGTTCTGAGTTACCCCCTTGATTGTTAAAGGGCCAAGAGCCCAATTAAATGTGGTGTTTGTATTCCTGCTATTTGTGCTGTGATGTGATCTTGGATGGCTGTTGTGATATGTGGGGGCATGGAGGCTTTTGGTTGTGGCAACAGATGACACCTAGAGTGGTGAGATGCATCGTGTTATGCATGTCGGTGTCAGGGAGGACACAAGGGATGATGGAATGGGGCAGATATGATTGTTGTATTCTTGTTAATTTTTATTGGTTGTTTATCTGCTTTAATTTTCTCCACTTCTCATGGAAGCTGGTCTTTCTTACCCTTCTCCCAAAAGAGACGAAGACACGCGGGGTTTTCCACGTGCTTTCCGTGTTTAGCTTCTCAAGGGGGAATGGGTCTACACTCTTGCTATTGGCTGAAAAGAATCGACAAGTATTACATCTACTCACTGTGTTGAGCCCCCTTATGTTTAGTCACATATAATTATTTTCTAGAATGCATGGGAATATGGGAAAGTAATTCTATAATGAATATTTGAATAAATGGTGTTGAGCCATGGGGATAGAGATGCTTGAACATAATGACGAGGTTTTAATTTTTTAAGTAATTGTTGACTTTGGGTGTGATTCTAACAGAATTTTAATTTGGAATCATTCATGGTTAATTAATGTTTAAATAATTAATTAACATATAGTGGAACTGATAAAAAGGGAATGATGTAATCTAATTAAGCTCATAAAATTGTTGTGTAGCTATAGGATACCTAGTATTAGATGTAGCAGCTTAGAGTCTGAGAGACGTTAGCTGCTGTTGTTTCTAAGACTAGGTAATACCCATAGTGTGTTTGTGAGATATAATATATTCTGTACTCTTTGTGTTTCTATATGCTACTCCACTCAGTCAGTAAGGGAAATTGACACAGTTAGGATTTTATTCCCTGGGGGGTGTTTTCACAAACATTTCGGAGGGAGGATGAATGGATGACTGCCCCCTTTGGACACGCTATCTTCTATTGGTAGTTACCTATGCTTATAGAGACATTGGTTTGTTTTCCTTATATATGTGTGTAGAGGGATTAAATGGATTGCGGTTATTAACACAAATATATTCTGGATATTGATTTCTATGTACTATTTTATGTGTAACATGTGTAGGCTGTGATGGCTTGAGGATCCTTACTCAGTGTATGGGCTGAAATGGCTTGAGGTATAAAACCCAACGTATGATACACATTATGCAAGTTGTGGTGGCTCTAGGAAAATACCTGGTTACTTTTAGTTGTGGGGAAGGTGTGGTACTTCACCCAGGTGTTTGCGGGAAAGCCTTTGTAGAGCACGAGGTGCATATTATGGTGCTTCAACCAAGTGTCTCTGGGAAAGCCATTTTGGAGAGAGATTCTTAGGACATGCAATGTTGGGGAAAAGCAGAAAACCAGGGAGGAAGTAGTAGCGGGGTACCCTTGATATTCTTTATTATATGATATATTCTTGTATGTGTTACTTGGTGAGAGTATCTATAGTGAGGATGGGAACTTAGTATACCTGTTTAGGGGAAGAGTTAGTTTCACTTGTTGTTCACTGTGCTTTAGCATGATTTATTTACTTTTGCACGAGAAGATTTAGGGAGGATCCTACTGAGTATACTGTTATACTCAACCTACGTATATATAAACCGTGTTTTAGGTCACTTGGAGCAGGTTAGAGATCAAGATGGTTTCTACTATCTTGGAGTTGCAGGAGCTATCTGAGCTTATGGTTGTTGCTGTTTTTACTATCTTTTGGATTCTATTAGTTTTTCCCTTCCAGTTGTAGTAATTTTTCATGTAATTTTGTATATGAACATAGGGTTCTTTTATATATCAAATTATGAATTAGAGTTGATTAGTGTCTATCTTATATCTCTCTTCCACATGTGTTCTCCTAGAGGGTAATGCCTCCCATTTGTGTGTTTATTATACCCTCGATGCTAGTTTCCAACCCAGGGCCTACTGGAGGTGGGAATCGGAGGTCATTATCTCCATTCTCACATTACCGGCCTAGGAGGGGTACACTTTGTGTGGAGGGGGTCATGACAGAGTGGTATTAGAGGTCTGGTTGAGGGATAGGATGGAGTTTGGAGTTAGGCACATTTGAGGTTTCATGGGTTGGTAGGGAAATGGTGTCATTCATGTTTAGAAAGTGAGTTAAACCCTGGAGACTGGATGATACATAGGCGTTTAGGGCCCCCTATGATCTGATGTATGGACCATTATGTTTACAGTGGCTAATAAACAAGGTGATACTAGTTGCAGTGTAGATATCTAGGAAAGTATCATGCATCATTCTTCTTTCTTCCTGTGTTTGAATGGGTAGACCTTGGGGTAGGATAAGCTAATACGAATGAAAGAAAACAATGAATTAATTAATGTTGAGTCTTCCATATTCCAGGCTTAGGAACTCTAATGGTTTTTATTTTACAGGTATGGCTCCAGGTCGACATCCTCGTCAGGTTTATGCCGAAAATGTCCAGTAGGCTGTTCCAGCAGATCGCTCCAGGGTATAGGTTGAAAATGAAGACACATGGAGGATGAAATTCCAAGTTATTCATCACTAGAGTCTGCAGAAGTATGAGGGATCCCTTTCAAATTGAGTCATAAAAGACTGGTTAGATGAGTTCAAGATCGACTTCAATTCGATTCATGCTTGGATGGAGCACTGCGTGTCCTTGGTTGTGATGATCCTATGTGGAGTAGCGAGACAGTGGTGGTTCTTGTTCCTCGGGGATCGTGAGGAGTCGGTGATCTCATGGGAGGAGTTATGAGATAGTTTTAGAGTCGAGTTTCTTTCTTCGACTGCGAAGGCGTCCAATCTTCGGGGGCTTCTTACCCTTCGACAGGGGTGCTCGAGTGTTCGAGAGTTTGGAATCCATTTCAGGAACCTTTTATGATATGCTTTGGAACTGTTACCGGATGAGGAGGCCAAAAAGAGGCATTTCAAGGACACTTTGTGTCTAGAGATCTAGTTCCAAGTCACCCCATTTATGTTGAAAACATATCATGTGGTACTGGAGAGGACAAAAGTTGTCGATTGGACTTTGGCCAGGACCGTATCATCACGAGAGGGGAATCGTCTTGATTCCTCATGAAGTAGAGCTATGGTCCGAGATTCCTCGTTTCAGGGAAGAATAGTTATCATTCAGCTGGGGGTAGGTCCCATCACTTCACATATCATTTCTCCAGAGGCATCAAGTCTTAGGCCTATTCCAAGGGATCATGTGATTTGTTTCTTGTAGTGGTCATGGCCATTAGCAGCTGGAGTGCCCGACCTTTTAGAGCTGTCATCATGCACCGGGCTCTATGCTCTAGGTTCCTCTATTGAGGTAGTTCCATCCGAGGTAGCATCAGCCAGTTTCACTAGCATTAGATCAGCACAAGGTAGATGGGGTAGGTAGAGGACATCCCCATGACACTCCTCATCCTCAGAGAGAAGAGCGCGACCATGGTGGTGGTCTTCATCAGGGTCATAGAGGCTATGGAGGAGGTCATGGTCAGCTTCATGCTCTAGTGTTGCCAGATCTACGCGATCTAGACATCGTTCGAGGTACCCTTTGCTTGGTTTCTACCATGGTGTATGCCTTGTTTGATTCAAGAGAGACACACTCTTGCATATCACCTACCCTTGTCCATGCTTTGGGACTTGAGGTTGAGAGGCATCCAGTGCCCTTGGCGTTGACTACGCCAGTTGGACGTCGAGCTGGCTTGTTTGAAGTATGCGTAGACTATGACCTAGTGTTGGGGAAACACCGCTCTTTGGGAGATTTCCTATGTTTATGAATATAACCATATGATGTCATCCTCAGCATGGATTGATTGTATTCGGTGCAGGATATCATGGATTACTTCAAGAAAAAGGTCGTTTTTCATTGGTGTGGATGGAGAGAAAGTGGTGTTTGTTGGTGAGCGATACCCTCAGATGGGTCATAGGCGCATTCCATACTTATCATACACGATGGCTGAGTTCATGATGAGTTATTTAGAGGTTTAGAAGTTGGAGTTTCTTAGGGTCGTAGTGGAGTACCCTGATGTCTTTCCCGAAGAGGATGTAGCATTACCCCCTCGACGAGAGATTGATTTCAGGATCGAGCTACAGCCTGGACCATCTCCTATCTCTATGTCTCTATATAAGATGGACCCTTTTGAGTTACGAGAGCTACGTATACAACTTGATGGTATGTTGTAGTGCGGTTTTGTTTGGCCAAGTGTGTCACCATGGTGTGCACCGGTTTTGTTCATGAAGAAGGCCGACGACAGTTTGCGGTTATGTGTCGATTATCATAGCTTAAAAACAGTGACAATAAATATTCTTTCTCCTCTTCCGCGAATTGATGATTTATTCGATCAAATGAAGGGTGAAAGTTGGTTCTCAAAAATAAACTTGCGGTCGGGATATCATCAGATGCGTGTGAAGGATGAGGATATTCCGAAGACTATTTTCCGTTGTCATCATGGGCATTATGAGTTCTTTGTAATTCCATTTGGCATGAAAAATTCTCTAGCCGTATCCATGGGATTGATGAATGCTGTGTTCTGTGAGTTCCTGGGAAAATTCCTGGTAGTCTTTATCAACGACATCCTTGTGTACTCCACATCTGAAGAGCAGAATGCAGAGAATCTACGAGTCATTTTGGGAGTTCTTCGCCAATATTAGTTGTACGGTAAGTTGTCGAAGTGTGAGGTTTGGGTTCAAGATGTCCGTTTCTTGAGGCATGGTTTCTTCCCAATAGGGAGTAACTGTGGATCCATCGAAGGTAGAAGCAATTGTGTCAAGGGCAGCCCCCAAGACAGTGTCAGAGGTGCGAAGTTTCCTTGGTCTCGCAGGCTACTAAAGGAGGTTCATAACCATTATCTCGTGAGTTTCGAATACTATGATAGCCTTGACTAGGATTAATCGGGCATTCATATGGACAAATTAGTGTCAGGTGGCATTCAAGTATCTAAAGGAGAGATTTCTAAGTGCTCCAGTCCTTTGTCTTCCAGTTGAGGGGGTCCAGTTTGATGTTTTCTGCGATGCTTCACATCTGGGGTTAGGCTGTGTTCTCATGCAGTAGAGGTTATTTGTTTCTTATGGGCCTCTTCCGTTGTGTCCCCATGAATGAAACTATGACACCCATGATATTGAGTTGGCATCCATAGTGTTTTATCTAATGTTGTGGAGACATTACCTCATTGGTGAGCACTTTGTGGTTTTCACGGATCATAAGAGTTTGAGGTATGTTTTCTCTCAGCGTGACTTGAACTTACGACATCGTTGGTGGATGGAGTTATTACAGGAATACGACTTCGAAATATCGTATACACCTGGAAAAGGGAATGTTATAGATGATGCACTGATCCAAGAGTCACGTAGTGATGCTGTGCATGAATCCAGATATTCATGGAGAGTAATTGAAGAACTGTCAGCATTTCCTCTTGATAATAGAGAAGTTGGGGGTAGAGGCTGTCTTTTTAAGATGAGAGTACCGTCATCCCTAGTGTAGAAGGTGGAAGAGTCCTAGTTGGGAGATCTAGAGGTGGATTATTGGGGAGACCGAGTTGTTTTTGGTGAGTCCCCTAATGGTTGGTCGGAGGATGAACAATACCGACTGTTGTATCCTGGAAGGCTTTTTATTCCCCTGACGATGCATGAAACAGTTATCCGAGAGTTCCATAGTTAACCCTTAGCAGCACATCCTGGCATGAAAAATATGTATCAATCCTTGAGGAGTCCGTTTTTTGGCTTGGGATGAAGTGTACAGTTTTGGGGTTTGTGTCTTGATGTTTAGTCTGCCAAAAGTTGATGTCCGAACACCGGGTTCCTGGTGGTCTTCTCCAGCCATTAGTGATTCCTTAGTGGAAGTTGGAGGACATCTTAATGGGCATTGTTACAGGTTTACCTCGATCTCTAGGATAACATGATTCCATTTGGGTGGTAGTTGATCATTTAACAAAATAGACCCACTTCATAGAGATCAAGTAGTCAAGCTCAGTGGAAGTTTTGTCGAGGCAGTACCTGGAAGAGGTGGTGAGACATCATGGAGTCCCTAGGATGATCATTTCTGATTGAGATCCTCATTTTACCTCCAGCGTATATAGGGGTCTCCATGACTCTTTTGGTTCTCAACTATACCTTAGCACTGCTTTTCAACCTCAAACGGATGGTCAGACAGAGCGAATCATCTAGACTCTTGAAGACATGTTATGATCTTGTGTTCTTGATTTTGGAGGTTCATGGATGAGGCACTTACCCTTGGTGGATTTATCTTACAATAATAGTTTTTACTCCACCATCGGTATGTCACCGTTTGAATCCATTTATGACCGACCATTCCATTCTCTATTGTGCTAGCCTGGGGTCAGAGAGTCAGCCATTCTCGGACCGAAACTAGTGCATAATACAACAGAGATGGTTTAGGATATTCGAGGGAGGATGAAGACAGAACAAGATCGTCAGAAATCATATGTTGATCAATGGAGGAGACCCTTAGAGTTTAATGTTGGAGATCATGTGTTTGGGAAGTTGACTCCCCATCGTGGGAAATGAAGGTTTGGTCGTGGAAGTAAGATTTCTCCCCAGTTTTTTGGGCCGTTCGAGTTGTTAGCTCGTGTTGGAGTTGTGGCATATCGAGTAGCACTTCCCCAATAGATGGGTCAGATACATGATGTTTTCCATGTATCACAGCTCCGTCGTTATCTTCATGATGACTCCCACATTATCGATTCGGGAGATATCGAGGTTGATGATGATGCATCCTTTGAGGAGTGACCTGTGGAGATCCATGACCGTAATGATAAGGTGTTGTGCGGGCGTTCTATCCCTGTAGTTCGTGTCTTGTGGTGACACGGTGGCATGGAGGAGAGTACCAGGGAATATGAGTCCCAGATACGTGCTCAGTACCCAATGTTGTTTGATGCTTAACTCATTTCATGTAATGATGTCTCTTTGTGGTTATACCTTTCATGTTTTATTTTTTAATCTCTTTTGTTTATTTTGTGTCATGCTATATTTTTAGAGGTATCTCGATGGGTGGTTGTTCGGACGATGTTTCTTTTTTTGTCTCTTTAGGTTGGTTTTGGATTCATGAGGATGAGAATGTTTTGAGCGGTATCTGATGTAATTCCCTAGACCTCTTTGTTCCATTACTTTGTAAAAATTAAGGTTAGGAAGATGCCTTGTGAGTTTTGTGGGAGAAGGATTTAATTGATGGGAGAGAGGGAGTAATTATAAGATAATAATGGCTATCAATAATAATAATAATTATTAATGATAATGATGGCGACCCATTGATGAAATTGAAAGAGGATTTATTACTATTAAATAATAATGGTAATGGTGGATTTTAGTGTGTGATTAATTAAATGGAATGGTTTTAATTTAATATGAGAATAACCATGGTCAACTAATTTAATGGGTTAAATTAGAACATTAATTATGGATGTTATTAATTTTATTAATAATAACATTGAAGTGAGAAAACAGATGGGCCGTGATGGGTATGGCGTAAAGGCCAAGGGGTGGCACCACTTTTGCTGGAGTGGGAGAAGAAATCTTGAATGGAAAAGTTATATTGGAGAGAGAATGTGGGAATTAGATGGGGAAGTAATAATAGAAAATGAAAAGGAATTCAATTAAGGTAGAAGGGAGTGAGGCACACCAAATTGGAGAGTGTGGTGTATGACTTTGGGTATTTGAAATAAATAAATTAATAATAATAATATAATAATAATGTTATTGTTTTTGTTGATAGAGTACTTTTTCGACCGTGAATTTTTTGTGCGACCTCAGTTTTACGAACCTTCAGCGGTAGTGCGACCCTAAATTACAGACATAAATTTTGAGTCCAATATTGGATGTCATTTTCAGTTTTTTGGATCGGGTACCCGAAGCACTCGAAAAATAATAGATTTAATATTATTATTAAATCTTCAACCCTCCATAACTCCAGTGTGCGACGTCCTATTGAATTCTCATTAGTGGTGATGTGATCTTGTCATTTATACGATTGATTCAAGTCTAATGTGGAATATTAAATTGTGGTTCATGGATTGGGTCCACAAAACACCCAATAATAAAATTATTAATAATAATACGGGATCTTGTAGCCAACATATCTCCCTCATATGGTGTTGGAATTGTAAACTGTCTGTAATGTTGCAACCCTTAAATTAATATGGATGATTCAAAGACTATAAATCCTATATTAATTTTTCCTATGGCTCGGGATGTTTTTACTTGGTCAAACAACGTGGGTTAATGTTATCCTCTTTTAATGGGTAATTAAGAATATCTTAAACCGTCGCCCCATTAAATCTTTAAAAGGGACAAGATATCATCCTCCCTTGTCTTTACTCTTTGTTCTTAGCTTTGAGACTCTAGAAAAATTCAATCCATCCCACAGGAGTTGCACAATCAAACTTTACTCCTCCGATCGGTTCAGCTCCATTTTGATGCAACTGAGCTGTATTGATCAATCCTCGAAATAAGGTATGTGTTATAGTGATTTCATTGGGATCATCTTCTCCTATTTCACCCTCCCATATTAAAGCATGTTATCTCCATTATTCTAATGGGGTTTTTCTTGTGGTTTGGATGGTGCGGTTGATCCGTGGAATCCTTAGGTGGATACAGTTGGCGTGATATGAGGATCATGGCCTGGTGTGTGGATAAAGAATGTCAAGAACTCTTAGAGGTAGGGGATTCTTTTCTTCTCTTTTCTTTTACATGAAATTGAATTGTTAGCATGTTTAATCCCACTAGATGTCAATGGAATTGACATAATAATTATTTTAACCGGGTAAATAAATGGATATCAATTGTATGTTATTCCTTAATGTTTTGCTATATAGTGTGATATCTATGCTTGCTTTGATTAGTTGTTCATTAATGATGGAAATCAGTAATGAATGTAAATTGGGATTAATTGTATGTTTTTTGGATAAAGATAAAGAGGCAAGTAATCAAATCTGGTTCTTGTTGTAATTTGATGTTAATCAAATTAGTGCAGTGAGCATGTTTATTTATTTATAACTTACTGATTAGGTTTCCCAAATTTGAAACCTATGAATAATAAATCTATTAATTCAAGATGGATTAATGAACTAATTGTTTGATAATTCCATATAGTGTTCTGAGTTACCCTCTTGATTGTTAAAGGGATAAGAGCCTAATTAATTGTGGTGTTTGTTTTACAACTTCTTGTACTATGATGTGATCCTGGATGGCTGTTGTGATATGTGGGGGCATGGAGGCTTTTGGTTGTGGCAGTAGATGACGCCTAGAGTGGGGATATGTATCGGGTTATGCATGTGGGTGTCAGGGAGGACACCTGGGATGATAGAATGGAGCGAATATGATTGTTGGATTATTGGTAATTTTGATTTTTTGTTTATCTGCTTTACTTTTCTCCACTTCTCAAGGCAGCTGGTCTTGCTTACCCTTCTCTTGAAAGAGGCGAAGACACAGGGGGTATTCCACATGCTTTCTGTGTATATCTTTTTAAGGGGGAATGGGTCTACGCACTTGCTATAGGCGGCAAAGACTCGATGGGTAGTACATCTACTCACCATGTTGAGCCCCTTTGTGTTTAGTAGTATAGAATGATTTTATAGAATGCCTGGGAATATGGTAAAGTAATTATGTAATGAATATTTGAATAAATGTTGTTAACCTATGAGGATAGAGATACTGGAATATAATGATGAGGATGTAATTTTTGAAGGAACAGTTGAATTTGGGTGTGATGCTAACAAAATTTTAATGTGTAATTGTTTGTGGTTAGTTAATGTTTAAAGAATTAATTAAAATATAGTGGAACTGATAAAAAGGGTATGATGTAATCTAATAAAGCTCTTTAAATGGTTGTGTGCTTATAGGATACCTAGTCTTAGAAGTAGCATCTCAGAATCTGAGAGACGTTAGCTGCAGTTGTGTCAATGACTAGGTATTTCCCATAGTGTGGTTGTGAGATATAACATATCCTGACCTTTTTGGGTTTCAATACAATACTCCACCCATTCAGTAAGGGAAACTGACACCCCATGGATTTTTAGCCGTGGGGGGAGTTTTCCCCAATATTTCGGTGGGAGGATAAATGGCTAACTACCCCATTTGGCCCCACTCTCTTCTCTTAGTAGTTACTTGAACTGATAGGAACACAGGTTAGTTTTCCCCATATATGTGTGTAGAGGGCTGTAATGTCTTTTGGTTATTCACACACACTTATTCTTGATATATTTTTCTATGTACTACTATAGGTGTAACGTGTGTAGGATGTGATGGCTTGGGGATCCTTACTTGGCGTATGGGATGTAATGGATTGAGGTATAATACCTGACATATGATACATGTTATGACAGCTGTGGTGGCTCCCGAAAACTACCTAGTTACTTTTGGTTGTGTGGACAGTGTGGTGCATTTCCCAGGTTTCTTCGGGAAAGCCATTGTGGAGGATGAGGTGCGTATTGTGGTGCTTCGCCCAGGTGTCTGCGGGTAAGCCTTTTTGGAGAGAGATGCTCAGGACGTGCGGTGTTTGGGAAAAGCGGCAAACCAGTGGGGAAGTAGTAGCGGGGTACCCTTGATATTCTTTATTATATGATATATTCTTGTATGTGTTACTTGGTGAGTGTAGCCATGGTTAGGATGGGAACTTATTATACCTATTTAGGGGACGATTTAGTTTCAATTGTTGTTCACTATACTTTAGCATGCTTTCTTTAATTTTTCCTGATATTCTTCAGGGAGGATCTTACTGAGTATATAGTTATACTCAACCTATGTATATATAAACTATTTTTCAGGTCACTTGGAGCAGGTTGTAGATCACGTTGGTTTCCACTATCTTAGAGTTACAGGAGTTGTCCGGGCTTGTGGTTGCTGTTGTTTTTACATTCTTCTGGGTACTAGTAGTTTTTCCTTCCACTTGTAGTAATTCTGCATGAAATTTCATATATGAACATTGGTTTCTTTTATATTTCAAATTCTGAGTTAGATTTGATTGGTTTCTATCTTAGCTCTCTCTTTCACATGTGTTCTCTTAGAGGGTAATGCCTCCCATTTGTGTGTTTATTATAACCTCGGTGCTAGATGCCAACCTGGGACCTACTAGAGGCGGGACTCGGGGGTCATTATCTCCCTTCTCATATTTTCAGCCGAGGAGTGGTACACTTTGTGGGGAGGGGTTGTGACATAATGAATCTAATTCATTATTCACAATATTTACCCTTTTTATAATAGTAATATAATCGTCCAAAGAGGATATGAATAATTATATTCCTTAATATACATACTATATGAGTACTTGGAAAAGTGTTTTAATAAAATGTACCTTATTTATGTATTCAAAAGAATGATGTCAAACCATTAATGTTTTAGAATCACTTTTAATGTCTCAAGACCAATTATGTCTTTTATTGATGATCCAAATATTTATTTTTCATAGAAAATTTAAGAAATATTCAAATCATTAAATTTTGTGTCAATATAAATTTTTTATGATAATAAATATTTCTCAGGAAATAGATAAATTTGTTTTTGATTTATTGGTCGATTACAATGATTTACTTGATCCACACATCCATTTCACTAATACATTATCCATCATCAATATAAAACCTCAAATCAAATATTTTATCATAAATTGCTAAATGTTTTAAATATTAGAAAAATTATTTATATCATAACTCATGTAAAATTATAATATTAGAAGAACGTGATTTGAAACATGCAATAACACCATTGGTCATTGAATTATAATGATCATTAAGTGGATCTGGTAACTCAGTAGTCATCTCTTGAGAAACCTCAATCCTCACTCTCATGTGAAATTTTAGAAAAATAAATTATGATTAATCATTTCTTTAGGGATGTTATAAATCATACACCCCATAATAAGGTGGTATGTGGGTGTTGATAGATAAAAATCATATATAACCATACCATATATAAAATTTGTAATATAAAGTTATTATATGCTATTTGATTCCACGTTTGGGGAAAGATAAAATAAAAAATTAAATACATCATGTATGATATATTTTTTTGGTGGAATTATTGGCCTCAAAGCTAGTGATATAATTTGGTTCATGTGTGGGTATTTGTGGAACATCCGGTTTTCTTAAATACTTACATATAAATTGGACTCCCAAACAAGACCAGATAATAATACCTTGTAATGATTTTATTTGTTTCTGTAATTTTTTCACCATATTATATGTGTCGTCAAGTGGTTTTAACTTCCCAAATTGTGTTCAAAGTGACACTCAACCATGTCCAATAAGGAAACCATTTTTTTGGGCCACATCAAGTCTACTTAATGTTGTTTTTTTATGGTATCCTTTTCTCCTCCTCTTTGTCCTAGGGTTGGAGGGGAGCCTCATTCCTTGTGCTCGTTCTATTTCGGGGAGGTGGATCCGAAGTTGCAATGGCATTGGATATTTCATGGACTCGTCCATCTCAATCTTTTACACCACTACATGCCTCACCTTACCCAATATATTCCTCAATGGATAGGGTTTATCATGGTAGCGCAAAGCCTTTCTACATCTGAGTTTCAGCTTCAGTGGATTGAGAGTGATGCCTCGTTATCCTCGTGTGTTATGGATGGTTTTTCATGCTCTCTATTGAGAGACATGGATGGAAACGATGATATATGGATTGAAGCGAGTCTCAATTCAGCGTGATGGTGATGGTTTTCAATATTGGTTTTCATGAATTTGTTTTTGGTTTGGGGTTTAGTTGGATTTATGTTTCGGCTTTTATTAGTGTTCTAGATGAGGTTTTAGTTCTGTTTGGATGTATGTTCTTCGACATGTTATTCGCCTCAAGATTCTTGGTGTTTTGGCTGTTGATTTGAATCAGATAGTGGCCGATTGATTATAGTTTTTGGTCTTTGTGAAATTTTGATTCTGGATGTTGTTTATCTTTATTGAGACGTGGGCGTTCGGGTGATTGGATATGCAGTTTGTGTTGACCAGTGATGGTGATGTAGTGTCATGATTGTATGAAGGATGTATTTATCTAGAAAATTTTGTTGCTGCCAAGGATATGTTGTTCTAGTGATGTTTGTAGTGTGGGGGTATCTGAGTAAAAAGTTTTTATAGATTTTAGATGCTTCTTTTAGACATCATACTATGATTTACTCCAGATGAGGATTATAGTAGGTGATTTAACCATGTTAGACATTTCAGATTTAGTTGTTTGAGCGGGTATGGCTCTATCATCAGTACCAGGGCCCCACATCACTAATAGGAGAGCATTATGAACATTCATGCACTTGTGGAGGTTTTCAAATCTAATGATGATGCCGAGGAGGGGTATATTGTAGTTATTTTGTTTTGGGATTTGAAAATATTTTTATGATGATGTTTTTATGTCCTTTAAGTCATTCAAGGTTTCCCCCTTTTTCCCATAAATGGGGCTTATCCTAAATTAAAAAAAACCATCCTTCAGGGAATTTAGTCATACATATACATGATTCCGGTATTGTATATTTTTTTCATCAATAATTTTACCATTTTTATCTATGTTATCTTTATTCCATATCACATGATATGGGATATAAGTGGATTCATACTATTACTAAAAAATATGAATATAAGAAAAGTAATATTTTTTAAACATCATATAATCTTTTACTATTGATTTGAAATACAATTAAATTCTTTTTTATTAATGCATAAAACATCCTTGCTATGTGATAATGATATAATGGTTTTGATGCACATTCTTTATATTCAGAACACATTTTTCAGAAAAATCCTCTTTTTTAATAATTTTTTATTAAATAAATAATTTAAAATACTATATTATTAATTATATTATTAGAAAATTGATTTATCCTTGCGATGATATATGAATGTAGTCTAAGATTTTATCTTCATAATATGTTAAATTTTAACTTGTGTGTGGAGTTTTACATTCCCCACAAGATCGATAAGTTTTTTCTTCATAATAATTATATGGAATCATTTATAGGATTTTCTAGAGTCCATTTACAAAATGTTCATATAGAAATCATTTAAAATAAATGATCTTTACATTGAATAATGGAAAATATACCAATGTTTTATTATAAAATTTTACTATACAATAGATAATGTACATCTATAATGTTATCATTATATAAACCCAAAGTGTATCCTTCATTACATGTTGGATGTGGTACCATGAATCAATATAAATCATCACATTAATCCTTGTTTTCCCCCCAATATAAATAATGAATGTTGATTTGTAGGTGTCAGTAGGGTGTCTGCATCGATTCAAACTGACCTCAAATTCTATTTCTTGACTTCATTCCATGATAATTTTATTCCACAATATGATGCTTCATCAATTTTTTTTCATCGAAATATTATTTATCCACTAATAATTCTATAGTTTCATCATCAAAAGTCTTTTCTTCATCAGGATTGGAAACATCCCCATGTGTAGAAGACATATTCTTCATATATAGTGACACTTTTAATTTTTATTGATTAACAACAACATTAAAATGGAAAAAGGATTTGATACGGTTCAATGAATTATATATTAGAACATGATAAACAATTTTACTCTATTATTATTATTTTTTCAAATGGTTATCATGTATCTATTTTGAGGGAAATGGGAAATGGAATCTAAGAAGTGAATTACTCTACAATAGTAGTTTTTATCCTCTAAATTCATCCATAAAATAAATGTTACTAGTCTTTTCCCTCACATGTATCTCATATATAATAGATATATACTGAATAATGTTCATGTGGAGGGACTGAGTATAAAAAGAATCAATGAAATTGTAATAGGGCCCCTAAAATATATAAAATTGCATATACTTTAGTATATGATCTAATTACTAACACTGAAATGAAACATTTAATTAATGTCATTGTGTACTAACCCAGAAACCATAATAAGAAAATCTACAGACTTCATTTAATACAAGTGAATAATACTAATAATACCATATGTTTATAACATGGTTATTCCATGATATTATAATCATTTTAATAATACTTGGTAAACCATTATATCATAGGAGGTGAAAAAATAATTCATCTCCCTTTGTAAATATCCATATCATAGGTAACATGAGATTAGACCTCATACCCCTGGCATCCTATATTATCCAAAATGATTCAAATCTCATGTACTTATTACATCCATATCATGAAATATGTATAATATATCTGTAACACCCCGAGCTTCCACGATACGCTTCTCATTCAATAATGCAGTAGCTTGCATTGTACGCAACTTCGAGTTCTAAAACACCGCGACTAATCAAAGTAGCTGTTATGAATAGTAATAACCACTTTTTAAAATTATAGAAATTTATATTTCAAAATGGACTTCATTTTTGTATTCGTAATATAAAAATTAGCCTATGTTGAATTTTTGGTATTTTTCTGAGAACTTCTAATTTTTTATGAATTGTGAAAAATACTTAAAAACAACTTTTTTAATCAAAATAATTTATAGTGATAAATTATACTATTTAGTGGTTTTAAAGTATAATTAGAATATATTTTTACCATTTTATCCAATGGTGGTCATTAGAATTAATTTAACATTGAAATTGGACATAAACAATTGCCAATCTTTTGATATAAATTGTTTCTTAAAAACACGCTATTTGTTGTGACAACGGGAATTAATTATAAAATTAATCAATGAAACTTATATGTTTGGAATTTTGTAAAATAGACATCATTTTTGAATTCGGAATATCAATTATAGCTTAGGGTGAAATTTTGGCATTGTTCTGAAAAACTTCAATTTTTGATGAATAGTGAAACCACAAAGTGGTAGTTAAATAACTGATTTTTCGTTTAAATGAAATATTACCACTTTTGTGATTTTATTTTCAAAAATCAGACATACATGGTTGTCATTAAGAAGTAAAATGTGGTTCAATGAGATTAAAATAATTTTTGGTGAATAGTAACTTTTAAGTTCTTAATCGCGATTAGAGGTAATTAGTGTAGTTTAAGGTACAAATAATGTTATAATAATATGAGATGAGCATGAAACTTGTCCTACTCATATTGGATGAGTCATGGCCGACCAAGACAACCCATGGGTCAACTTGGGGACCCAATGGATCCACTTTAGTTGGAAAATGACATTAATATATATATATTTAATGTTAAAATTAAATTGACACAAACATGAGTTGTTTTACTAAAACAGTTTTTAAGTAGGGTTACACAAGTCCCAATTTTGATTATAAATATTCATTGGAAATCTAAAAAGATTTCCTACATCATAGTATTTTTTTTATAATTTTTAGACATTAAATAAAGTAAATTATTTAGGACATCATGATGATGCAGTGATGACCTCATTATTTAACGATTTAAATAAAATGGGAAGATAATGCAAAATCCAAGGCTTAGACTTGTCCAAAGCCAATTGGATGAGGATATTTCGAACCCTTATCACCTTATCCTCGAATTATATAAGTGTGGGACCTTTAGAATCCGAAAATCATTGTGTAATAATGTAACATTTCAATCTTTCCAAAAGAGCCCCTCCTCTCCACTTATAAAAGCCCCCCACCTCTCCCACCTTATTCACACCTTCAAGCCATTTGTCTCGGCAAACCTCTGACCAAATACTCTCCCAAAATACCTCTCTTAATCCTAGAAGCCTCAATTTGGTCAGAACTCTTCCCAAGGAAGCCTTTGGCTCAAATCAAAAAGAGTTACCTGATGTTTAGGTAATGTCTTCTCTAATGTTGTTTTGTTTTGTTTTTCTTCTCCAACCCCCTAAACTATTTTTATTCATTTCTTTTGTAACAACACCAGTATCCTTAATATACTAGGATGTTTTTATAAGATGGATTCTAGCTACACTTACACACACCTACATCTAATGGTTAAATAACATACAGTTTCTGTGGATGGCGAATTTCTGCCTCACGAAACGATGATTGTTCAACGCTCATATAACACCTTCAAAGGTGGCCATTAAGATGTCACTATTTTTATATATGATATATAATATGTTTATATTTTACTTATGCTTCTGTATTTCTCATTTATTGCATAATTTATGATTTCCATTATGGGTAAAATGCGATAATTTCATTTTAGGAAGTGCAGACTACCGCCCCCTCAAAGTGATTTGAATCGTTAATGCCATATGTGGGATGTATAAAGGATGGAATAAATGGTATTATACACTATATTATACTGGAATTATATTATAAATTTATATCATTATGATTTCGTTCCCTTAAATATGAAATTGAAATGAAAGTAGCGTTCATGCGTACGTACGGCTTACCGTCTCCATGAACGGTGCATTTCATTTCTTACCTCTAAATGTTACGTAATATTATAAATGAATGTATATACTGGATATATATGATATATATGACATCTAAATCATGAATATAATACTGTAGATAATGGATATTCTACCACATAAACAACTTGTAATTATAATAAGTTTATTGTTGACTCAAGTACCAAAGATCGACAAAACGACAGTTATTAACTTAAATAATTACATAATGTTCATAACATTGTAATAAGTGATATAAAAAGGATAATGAAATTAAAAATGGTTCTTAATAAGGTATATATTAACTCTAGTTTATTGTTCAGGAGGTTAAAGAACGGTTGATTCAAGTCAGACACGAGGTAAGGGAATTTCTTAACCCAACTTCCATTCTTTGGGTTAATCTCCTACTTTCAAATTATGTCATGATATTATTATGTCGTATATTGTATTTATACTTTCTTTATGTGTACATAAAGTGAATACACATAATAGATATATTTTATTTAAAAATGATCTTTTTAAGGGACTTCGTCTCAATCTCCATTCATTGAGGCATATTTTGTTTTATACACAAATTTCTTTTGTACAGTGTATAAACCCCTTTGACTTTTACGTTTATTCAAAAGGAATATTTTTTATACGAAGCGTTTTACTAAACGACAAAACGGGAATGTTTTACTTTCCGTACATATGCGGCGACAATGAATTCTCCACCGCCATGACCATTATTTGAGTTTCGGCTTCCTCTACAAGCCATCACTTTTTTATAATGAAAAATAAATACAAAGTTTTAACTTTCTTTTATTTTGGTATTGAAAATGGTTTTGAAAGCGTTTTTATTATATCAATGTGTTGTATTGATATCTTGTGATTGAAATGTGGAAATGTTATGTTTCCTTTATGCATGTTTTATGTGATACGATTATGTTATGGTTTATGATATGTTTAAACCTATTCATATGAGGAATGTATTGGACTTAATAAGTGACGGGTGGAGCCCGCTATAGCTCCTCGATGCATCGGTAGGTCTCATGAGACAACTAGACGTAGAATTGGCCAAGGCCCTTTCCCAATTTGATTTATGGTTTTGGCCGAGTCCTTAATCATTTTAGACGTCTTGGCCGAGGCCTTGACAAAATGTTTCAGAAATGTCCGGCATTATACATTCCCTCATTATGAAAGTGGTTATTGATATTTCATGTGATTATTCGACCAGTAGAATATCCATGTGAATAAGTGAATGGCATTATCTCATTTTACTTTTTCCATATTATGTTGATGTTCAAGTTTAAAATGATTTTTTTTAGTTATACATTGCCTTAAATGTTAATGTTTATTTATGAAAGCTTTCGCATTATTGTTATCCTTACTGAGCATCTGAGCTCACCCCTTTCAATGTTTTAATATTTTTCCAGGATGTGAAGAAGTATTTTATGAATGACCTGCAGAGATAGTCCGAAGAGGATAGAAGTGTGGACTATGGAGACTATGTTATTATAGTTTTTCAATTTGTGATGTAATGTAACATTTATGAATGTATCTAGTGTTTCCAAGGCTACTAAACTAATCGGTCTTTCGAGACTTGATCTTTTGTGATCATGACAGTGTTACGAACTAATGCACCGACTTTGGGTAGCTGGGGTCGGGGCGTTACAGTTGGTATCAGAGGAAGTTTAGTACTAACCTTGGAAGCTATATTTAGATAAACTCTGATTAGAGCACGTAGACCTAAGGTGAACTTTGAGGATTAGTATAGAAGAACTTCCTAGAATTATGGTATTGTAGATATTTTGTGAGTTTTCCGAGCAATACATCCCTGTCTGGATACGAGCAGGTAGAGGCGGCTCTGGCACAGATGTACCTAGGGGTAAAACCCGAAAACACCGCTTTGAGATAGACTCGAACGGGAACTGGTGCACGACAACGGGCCTTGCTGCACTCTTGGTTACGACACTCCTGGGGGATATGCTTAGGATAACTCACATTTTCTTTACAAATCATTATGAAGGGTTTATGAGTATATACTTACTCAAAGAAAACATTTTTATGATTATGGATTATATCCATAAATAGTTCAATTTATGTTAAGTGTTTTATAAGTATGGGATTATGTATTTTGATTCATAAACTGATCTAGTTTATGCAATTGTTTAGAAATGGCGCCTAGTGGAAGAAATGGAAACCGTATCAATGCACGAACTCCATGTAGGGATTGTCGTCCTGCTCAAGATAATTATTGTGGATCTGGAGATACAACTGGTGCTGATCAACTTAATACCATACTGGGACAACTCACTCAGGTTATGAATAATAACCTTACTCGTATGGAGCACCCTGATCCGCAACGTGGAGGATCAATGCTAGACCGTTTCATGTGGCAACAACCACCAACCTTCAATGGGAGTACAAATCCTATAGTAGCTGAGCAATGGATAAATTCCTTAGAGAAAATATTCCATGCCTTGGGGAGTAGTGAAAGGGAGAAGGTTGTCATGGCAGTTTACCGCCTCACTGGAGATGCCGATCAGTGGTGGTCGCTGATTCAAAACATGAAGGAAGATGATGAAGTATCAAATATGGAATGGAGGGAGTTCAAAGATCTGTTTTTAGAAAAATACTTTCCTCGTGACCATCGAGCAGATATAGAAAGGAAATTTCTGAGTTTGAGGCAGAAGGAGGATGAGAATGTCGCAAAGTATGAGGCTAACTTTACAAGGTTAGCGAGGCATGCTGCCGATTATATACGTAAACCAAGGAGTAATATTGATCGTTTCTTTGATGGGTTAAAACCATTTCTCCGTCGAGCTTTAGTATCACAATCCTTCTCATCATACGAAGATATTGTCTCGTGTGCTATCAAGACAGAAAAGGAATTCTCTAAGTCTTATGACAACAAAGTAAAGCAAGATAAGAAGAGAACGGTGGAACAAGAGATAGATAAAGGGAAAAAGGGAAAGAAGGATTTTCCATTATGTGATAATTGTGGGAAGAATCACCCTGGTACTTGCCTAAAAGGAATGGGAGTTTGTTATAAATGTGGAGAAAAGGGTCACCAGGCTCGTGATTGAAAGGGAAAGAATGAGGCTGTCAAAGTTGAATGCTACAATTGTAGAGATATGGGTCATTATGCAAATGAATTTCCTAAGCGTCAAGGAAACTTACCTCAGAAAAGGCCAAGGGATTAAGGCCAATCTTATGCTGTGACTACAGTTGAAGCAGAATAATTATTGTATTTGTGTTTTTGGACTCAAGAACTAGATTATGGTTATAAGAATAATGTGATATATATAAGGATTGTACTGCAGTACATGTAGTTTTCATTAAGTATTTAATATGATTAAGGTAATCATATTTTTAGTATGTGACAATAAGAGAAACTTTTCTTTGTTTGGGGAATCTGATGTTACAATTGATTTTGGAATTTAGAGACCTTTTAGAGAAAGTCTGGACGGAGGTATTTTGGATAACTATTAAGGTTGGAATGGATTAAGTTGAACCATGGATAGTATTGTTTAAGGTTAAATAATTTCTGAAGATTATTTTTGGAATATTATAATACTATAGTTTTAGGAAAAGGACAACCTGCAGGGTGGGGAATAACCCGTCGCGTCGGACAAAGCTGCAGGAATCGAACCCACAACCATAGTGCGACAAGCCTTTATTTCCTACCACTAGCCTACAGGAAGTCCCTGGTTTTTACAAAATAATTTTACTAATCTAAATGGTATGTGTTAACATTTTGAACCTTATACAATTAGGATATATAGAATATTTTTGAGTTTCGTTACCATTTGGAGTAAAAGTTGGGTTTGTGGTAAAAAAATTTATTAACGAATGAAAGTATACATAACAAGTATGTATATTCCATTATGTTCTTAGTAAATCTCCTAAATAAATTCCTCAACATTATAAAAGGTAACTTAAAACAAAAATGTTGTCGGTTAACTTTTCCAACTGGGGATTCAATGACCGTTTAACCAATCACAAGTTTGTGATTTTCTTGTGGTTAAACTTTCTCCTAATCCTGTTTTCTATAACTCTCCATCAGACCTTGATGGTTTGTTTCTCCTCCATATCCATATTTTCATATAATCCTAGAATGGGCTATATCGGGTGACCTTTGTACTTATCCTGCTTTCTTTTAATGTTATATATTTATTAACCTTATTTCCGATGTGGGTTTTCCTCAAAGGTATTTTCTCTTTTCAACCTTTTATTTTCAAAGAAAAATTTCAAATTGCGAGGACGCAATTTATTGAAGGAGGGTAGAATGTAACACCTCGAGCTTCCACGATACTCTTCTCATTCAATAATGCAGTAGCTTGCATTATACGCAACTTTGAGTTCTAAAACACCGCGACTAATCAAAGTAGCTGTTATGAATAGTAATAACCACTTTTTAAAATTATAGAAATTTTATATTTCAAAATGGACTTCATTTTTGTATTCGTAATATCGAAATTAGCCTATGTTTTTGGTATTTTTCTGAGAACTTCTAATTTTTTATGAATTGTGAAAAATACTTAAAAACAACTTTTTTAATCAAAATAATTTATAGTGATAAATTACACTATTTAGTGGTTTTAAAGTATAATTAAAATATATTTTTACCATTTTATCCAATGATGGTCATTAGAATTAATTTAACATTGAAATTGGACATAAACAATTGCCAATCTTTTGATATAAATTGTTTCTTAAAAACACGCTATTTGTTGTGACAACGGGAATTAATTATAAAATTAATTAATGAAACTTATATGTTTGGAATTTTGTAAAATAGACATCATTTTTGAATTAGGAATATCAATTATAGCTTAGGGTGAAATTTTGGCATTGTTCTGAAAAACTTCAATTTTTGATGAATAGTGAAACCACTAAGTGGTAGTTAAATAACTGATTTTTCGTTTAAATGAAATATTACCACTTTTGTGATTTGATTTTCAAAAATCCGACATACATGGTTGTCATTAAGAAGTAAAATGTGGTTCAATGAGATTAAAATAATTTTTGGTGAATAGTAACTTTTAAGTTCTTAATCGCGATTAGAGGTAATTAGTGTAGTTTAAGGTACAAATAATGTTATAATAATATGATATGAGCATGACACTTGTCCTAATCCTATTGGATGAGTCATGGCCGACCAAGAAAACCCATGGGTCAACTTGGGGACCCCATGGAGCCACTTTAGTTGGAAAATGACATTAATATATATATATTTAATGTTAAAATTAAATTGACACAAACATGAGTTGTTTTACTAAAACAGTTTTTAAGTAGGGTTACACAAGTCCAAATTTTGATTATAAATATTCATTAGAAAGATAAAAAGATTTACTACATCATAGTATTTTTTTTATAATTTTTAGACATTAAATAAATTAAATTATTTATGACATCATGATGATGCAGTGATGACCTCATTATTTAACGATTTAAATAAAATGGGAAGATAATGCAAAATCCAAGGCTTACACTTGTCCAAAAACAATTGGATGAGTATATTTCTAACTCTTATCACCTTATCCTCGAATTATATAAGTGTGGGACCTTTATAATCCGAAAATCATTGTGTAATAATGTAACATTTCAATCTTTCCAAAAGAGCCCCTCCTCTCCACTTATAAAATCCCCCCACCTCTCCCAACTTATTCACACCTTCAAGCCATTGGGCTCGGCCAAACTCTGCCCAAATACTCTCCCAACATCCCTCTCTTACTCCTAGAAGCCTCACTTTGGGCAGAACTCTTCCCAAGGAAGCCTTTGGCTCAAATCAAAAAGAGTTACCCGATTTTTAGGTAATGTCTTCTCTAATGTTGTTTTGTTTTGTTTTTCTTCTCCAACCCCCTAAACTATTTTTATTACTTTCTTTTGTAACAAAAACAGTATCCTCAATATACTATGATGTTGTTATAAGATGTATTCTAGCTACACTTACACACACCTACATCTAATGGTTAAAGAACATACAGTTTCTGTGGATGGCAAATTTCTGCCTCACGAAACGATGATTGTTCAACGCTCATATAACACCTTCAAAGGTGGCCATTAAGATGTCACTATTTTTATATATGATATATAATATGTTTATATTTTACTTATGCTTCTTTATTTCTCATTTATTGCATACTTTATGATTTCCATTATGGGTAAAACGCGATAATTTCATTTTAGGAAGTGCGGACTACCGCCCTCTCAAAGTGATTTGAATCGTTAATGACATATGTGGGATGTATAAAGGATGGAGTAAATGGTATTATACACTATATTATACTGGAATTATATTATAAATTTATATCATTATGATTTAGTTCCATTAAATATGAAATTGAAATGAAAGTAGCGTTCATGCGTACGTACGGCTTACCGTCTCCATGAACGGTGCATTTCATTTCTTACCTCTAAATGTTACGTAATATTATAAATGAATGTATATACTGGATATATATGATATATATGACATCTAAATCATGAATATAATACTGTAGATAATGTATATTCTACCACATAAACAACTTGTAATTATAAGAAGTTTATTGTTGACTCAAGTACCAAAGATCGACAAAACGACAGTTATTAACTTAAATAATTACATAATGTTCATAACATTGTAATAAGTGATATAAAAAGGATAATGAAATTAAAAATGGTTCTTAATAAGGTATATATTAACTATAGTTTATTATTCAGGAGGTTAAAGAACGGTTGAGTCAAGTCAGACACGAGATAAGGGAATTTCTTAACCCAACTTCCATTCTTTGGGTTAATCTCCTACTTTCAAATTATGTCATGATATTATTATGTCGTATATTGTATTTATACTTTCTTTATGTGTACATATAGTGAATACACATAATAGATATATTTTATTTAAAAATGATCTTTTTAAGGGACTTCGTCTCAATCTCCATTCATTGAGGCATATTTTGTTTTATACACAAATTTCATTTGTACAGTGTATAAACCCCTTTGACTTTTACGTTTATTCAAAAGGAATCTTTTTTATATGAAGCGTTTTACTAAACGACAAAACGGGAATGTTTTACTTTCCGTACATATGCGGCGACAATGAATTCTCCGCCTCCATGACCATTATTTGAGTTTTGGCTTCCTCTACAAGCCATCACTTTTTTATAATGAAAAATAAATACAAAGTTTTAACTTTCTTTTATTTTGGTATTGAAAATGGTTTTGAAAGCGTTTTTATTATATCAATGTGTTGTATTGATATCTTGTGATTGAAATGTGGAAATGTTATGTTTCCTTTATGCATGTTTTATGTGATACGATTATGTTATGGGTTATGATATGTTTAAAACTATTCATATGAGGAATGTATTGGACTTAATAAGTGACGGGTGGAGCCCGCTATAGCTCCTCGATGCATCGGTAGGTCTAATGAGACAACTAGACGTGGAATTGGCCGAGGCCCTTTCCCAATTTGATTTATGGTTTTGGCTGAGGCCTTAATCATTTTAGACGTCTTGGCCGAGGCCTTGACAAAATGTTTCAGAAATGTCCGGCATTATACATTCCCTCATTATGAAAGTGGTTATTGATATTTCATGTGATTATTCGACCAGTAGAATATCAATGTGAAGAAGTGAATGGCATTATCTCATTTTACTTTTGCCATATTATGTTGATGTTCAAGTTTAAAAGGATTTTTTTTAGTTATACATTGCCTTAAATGTTAATGTTTATTTATGAAAGCTTCCGCATTATTGTTATCCTTACTGAGCATCTGAGCTCACCCCTTTCAATGTTTTAATATTTTTCCAGGATGTGAAAAGTATTTTATGAATGACCTGCAGAGATAGTCCGAAGAGGATAGAAGTGTGGACTATGGAGACTATGTTATTATAGTTTTTCACTTTGTGATGTAATGTAACATTTATGAATGTATCTAGTGTTTCCAAGGCTACTAAACTAATCGGTCTTTCGAGACTTGATCTTTTGTGATCATGCCAATGTTACGAACTAATGCACCGACTCTGGGTAGCTGGGGTCGGGGCGTTACAATATCCAATTCTCATAAGAAGTTAATATAAAGTATGTGGAAGTATTTTTATAATTGGTTCCCTTAGGAAATGACAATCCAATGTGTTCCAAAATACATTAGTTGAACCTAAATTCGGAATGAAAATAAATTTGAGCAGACAACAACACAAATGTCACATCACCATCAAAAAATTTCTTGAAGAATCACTAACATGTAAATAGTAAGAGACATTCCCACTAACATTACACATCCATCACATAATACCGAATTTGTTATAATATATATTAAAATTATTTTTATCACAACCAATGATGTATTTATTTTAGAAAAATATTATAAAAATACAATTAGTGGTATATTAAAAGCAATTTCAAATATTATAAAGTGAATATTCAATGAATATATTATAATTATATATTTATATAATTTTAAAAAATATTTTAATTGAATATTTATTTTAAGAATTTGTTTTTAAAATTTTGTGAAGAGAATAAAAAATTGGGCAATAAATGAAATAAGAGAAAAATAAAGAATAAAAAATATATTCAAAGATAAAATTTTATAAGATATTTCAACGGTTAATAAAAAAAAATTCAATATTTTCAAAAAATACTCTAAAATAAATACACTATTAACTCATATATATCCTAAATGATATAAATATTTTTTAATTAATATATATTAAATTATAATTAGATGTAATCATTATATATTTTATCTATTTAATGAGAAATTGTTTTTCACATCTAATTAGAGTTATTAAATTTAGATAAATTGGTTTTTAAAAAAACCTAGAACTTATTATATTATAAAAAATTTATATCCAATGTATACTCTAGAACCACAAATATTAATAAATACCCTAAATTAAATTTTAATTATGTCTCTTAACATATTACTTTCAAAAAATATAATTAACTTTCCATCACAACATACCACCATCTACAATATAAAACTAAAACGTTTTTAACCATCATTGCATCAACCATTCTAGGTTAATATGATGTTCTAGAACATAATGATATATATTTCCAAAACATAAAATCAATTATAATTTAACAAGAAATCATAGGACATGAAAATAAATAATTTTTTTAAATGTGTTCAAACTTCTGTTAAATAATCTATGTAAACACATTTCTATTTAATTTGCATGAATTTATCAATTAATATATTTTAAAAATTATCAAACCCATGATTATAATATAATAATGATAGTAATTACTAAATTTTATAATATTTTTCACATATTCAACATAAAAAAATTAATAATTTTTTGTAGGAGGAATAAAATAATTTCATTATTCAATAATATATATACAATGTGAAATTATATTCAAAATTATATTCAAATTGTGTATAATCAGAAAAATAATTGAAATGCCTAAAAATTTACAATAACCACCATCAAATTAATTGATTTTGTTATATACCAAAAAAACCATTAATTCATCTAACTACATAACCTTGGTGACATTAATCATCAAATATTAATTAAGTGAAAATATACTCATATAAATATATTATATTTTATTAATATGATTTTATTAATAAAAAAACATATATTCATAATTCATATAATTTAATAAAATTATGTTTTATCATTATGTGAATTCCATACCGTGGACATAATATTAAAATAATTACAATCCATTCAATCAAAATGGTAACAATAAATAATAACAAAAGATTCATAAAAATCACAATCACTTTCAAGAGGTCACACATCCAACATTAATTCCTAAAATTTATGTAATGTTATCATTATGTAGTTGGTTACTTTTTATTTACACAATGAAGGAATATATGTTATAATTCCACAATGTACATAAAATTTATTGTGATTATGGATCTCTTCCCCTACCTAGATAATTATCGTAGTAATAGTGGATGGAAACGCATCTTATGATGACCTAGGAATCTTGGTCTAAATTTTAATATATATATATATGTATATAATATATTACATTAATATCACTGATATATTTTTTTACATTAATTTATTAGGTTAAAATATCTTAGCAACCATAAAAATAATAATATATTATTTTACAATTAATTGATTTTCATATTCAATTCAAAATATTAGGTAAGAAATGAATGCATCCTATATTTGGGTAGACTATATCTTTTTATAAATTATTCAATAATTTTATTAAATAATAATATAATAGATTCTATATATCTGATTATATTAAATTATAAAGTTTTAATAATAAATTATTCTATGGTAACACTTGGTCTTACATGTTATGGAAGCGATCGGGGAATGTCATTGTTTCAAAAACTATCCTTATTATTATTTCTTGAGATATCTAAAATTTATGTTGAATTTAGTTCATTATTAAGTTGGGTTTATGTATATCATAATAAAAACATATAAAATAAAATATTTTTAGTATAGTGTGAAATGAAAAAATGAGATAGATTCTTTTAATTTGGAAAAAAATAATTCACAAAATATAAAGGTGTTGTATTATACCCCGTTAAAATGATTTTCTCCCAGAAAATTTGGCTGGGTAATCAAAGGGTAATTAAATGACTATTTTATTAATATAAACTGACATCGTAAATATGAATACTAAAACATCCCTTAAAAGGGTATTGTTGGAACCATAATGGTTACCCAAATTAACATATAACTATGTTTCCCTATATGAGGACATAGGTTGGGAGTGAATAATGTACTAGGATGAAAAAAGAAATATTTATAGTGATTGATCAAGGTCATAAATAAAAAATAAGTTAATTATCAAGGAAAAGATTACAGGAATAGGGTCATAAAATTGGGATGATTTAAAAGTCCATTATTTAAAAAAGTAAAGGAATTAGGATCACACATATTTATATCATTATCATATCATTGACTAATTATTTTTACTAAATACAAATATAAGGATATATACTTACATTATGTAATTTTCGTTCTTATTCACAATCCCACCAATTCATTATGCATTGAGAGATTATTACATTATCTCTTACCATGGTAAATAAAATATAATTTTTCATTCATGATGTACTTATAGATTAAGTGATCTATGATAAGTCATCCCATCAATCCTCTGTTACCATAAACCCAAAGTGTTTAGAATAGGTTATACAATATGAATAAATCCTCACATAGTGAGATAATACTTTAATACCAAAAACTCTTATCAATGAATATCTTAAACATTAATTAAATATTTAACCTTATAAACCTTACAAATTATAATTCACCATTCTGTCCTTAAATATTCTCTTATCGGATACCAAAAAAATTATTGGATACATGGGTTCATTGTTATACATATAGGATAATAAATGCGATTCAATTATTCCATAATCCATGCAATGAATGATAATCACATTAAATATCACCAAAAGATGAACAATAATACATTAATAAGGATTATTCAATAAATATAATTCATAAAATTTCCATCATAGAGATGGAGGATAATTATTCACATATTAACTTTATTTACTTTATGTATTATGATTAACTAGGCATTATATTTTTCTATAAACATAAATCATTTTTGTTTTTGATCTTCATCCTTAACATTTGTTTTTATGCACTGACTAGAAAAATGATCATACTCCATACATTTGAAACACAGAATTGTGGGCGGTAAATTCATGGGATAATTATATTTATTCACAGTACACTAATATTTAGACACTCAATGACAATAATTTCAATACATAATGTAATTTCTAGTTTCTATAAATCAATTTTCCTTATGTTTCCTTCAACACATTGACCATAAATAAAATCTTATCATCATATTACCATAGTCTTTAGATGTTGTATTTAATTATATTGTTATTTTTTTTATCAAAACAATTTTAATTATGGGAAAATTCAGTATATATTTTTTATGAAGAATACTATGGCAGTATAGATAGAAAAAATTAGTTCATGATCTTATCCCAATCCATTGAATATGTTTTATCTTATTGCTTAATAATCATGATGATGTTCTTGCACCATTTCACTTCGCTATCCAAGAGATAAATTCCAAATGTAAAATTATCACTCTATGAAAAAGGTGAATAAAAAATATCTTTTAGTGGTACATATACATTTCTCAGTAACTATAGGATCTACCATTATAATTAAATAAGGAGGATATTTCCTTAAAAATGATTGAATAAAACGTTGATCCCTTATTTTGTTATTTTAAATATTTAGATGATTCATGTATTGACAAATATGGGTGAATATAAAAATAAACATTTCATTTATCCCCCTACATTATTTGGTTTCTCAGGATGGATATCCATAAATTTTTTGTTTTAATCACCATTAACACAGTTCCATCAGGTTACACCTACTGACTAAAACAAAAATCATAGAGTTAGAAACAATTATCTGAGAGGGGAACCACATAATCATGAAAACGCATATATGATGTCTAAATTATGACACCATTCCTAATCAATGTCACATTTTTATAATCCTATATTTATAAAACCAACATATCTTTAAATCATTCATGAAGGTTCATGAAGAGTTTGTGAAGTCCAAAAGAGTATCCCTCAAGAGTGTAAAACATTGTGTGCAGCAAGGCCCATTGTCATGTATAAAATTTTCATGATTGATGAATAGAATATATTTAAATGGTTTTTACCCAAATGTACATATTTTCTAGATCCAAATACACTTGTAGTTTTTAGATAGTATTTTATTTCTAGGAATCCACTCCTTATTTCCTTTACCAATATTCTAGGAAATTTTCCTAATTGTTTACTCATCCTTATACTTATCATTATAGACATCAATAGACCAATCAATAGAAATATACCTATGGATATCAATAGTGTTTTATCTTCCAAAATTCCAAAGGCTGGTTAAACCATTCCTCTGATACAAACTATAACAACCTAGAAAGAACAAACATGGATATCATATAACATTAGATGAATATTCTGTTCATTAAAAAATAAACACCGATGAACCATAAATGTGTTGTGTCATTGGAATCATGTAAAACATATTCTATCCTTATAAAATATTTTCAACATATAACATGAATATCATTGCATTTAGAACATCTACAAAAGCCATTAATCATAACCTGGTTAATGTAAACATTAAAAAGCAGTGAGATCAGATGCACAGTAAGGCAAACTAAAGGAAGCCTATAAGAATTACATGAATAAATGGGTATGTAACTTGTGAATGAAATTTAAATATTATATCCAAAAAATTAGATACCATAATAATGATTGTAAGTCATCTATACAGAAGTATAAGGAAATAAGGAACATAAGAACTAAAATCATAATATAGGAATAGTACATGGGATTGTGGAAAACACATATAAATAACTTATGTCTAGGTGGCTTAAGAAATACAATGTATGATGTTAGGCTTAGGTGAATCAGATGTGTACGTAATTCTTGTTCAAGATTCCTTCTCGTGTATTCATTTATTTCATGCTTAGAATTTCCTCTCGTATACAGTCTTGATTTGGGATATAAATGTACTCTTTTTTACACTCTTGTTTCGAGATTGGAATACGATCCCATTGACCCTCTAGGTTTTATATTGGGATTTCTTCAAATTTATCATCTTATATCAAGCATGGGATGTCCTCCCATATATAATTTGAGCTCAAAAAAACATTTATCATTACCTAATGAATTGGAGGGAGATATAGGCCCATCTCATCTCATAATGAAATCATGCCTGCATGTGCCAAAAAAATTAGAAACTCTCATATCATCACCCATGAAATGAAATGGGTATCATATGAATGTAATTACATTATATCTTTTGAAAATATTCATGTTTCATAATCAAATCATGAAACACATAACCAATGAAAGAAAAACTAATTTCATAAATATATAACCCATGAAAGGGAAACATCTTCAAATAGGATCAAGACATAAAATATCAATCATTATCATAAACAATATTAATATAACTATTAGATCATATCAATTAATGGAAGTTATGAAATAAAAAATGTCATATTATATTAATTTTTTTAAATGTGTTTATAATTTTTTTAAAAAAAATATACATTCCTCTTTAAAAACGTTTTTTAACAACCAATTTTTTTGAAAACCATTTTCTTGGGAATAAAATAGACAAATAATGCTTGAAAAAAATCCAAACATTTAACATTAGTAGTTATTACATTTTCTTGAAAATATTTTGAAAAACATTTTCCTTGAAAACATAAAATATAGAGTGAAAATATTTTGAAAAATATTTACTTTTATTATACTTTGGAACAATGAATATCAAGCATATTTTGAATTATTTACTTTTTTTAACAAAAATATTCATTTTAATTGGGTAATGGAAACATTAATGAAATTTTTTCCATGATAATGGATATACACATACACATCTATCATTCTGTTTTCATGGTACACTGTTTTGAATGGTGCCTCGATCGAAAAAATAGGAATATTCTTTATTAAAGCCCATTTTTTAAAAATGAAAAAATGATTAAAATGAATTTTAATTATCATAGGATAATATTAGAATATTTATTGGAATAATTTTAGAAGACATGGTTTTCAGGGAACACATATTTCCTACCATAGAGATATATAAAGATATAATTTACTAAAAATATATTTTATATACTAAAGAGTGGAAAAAGGGTACCAATTCATGTATATATCATGAATAAATAGTGGATAAAAAACATTATGTTTTCTATTGTGATATGTATCAAAATATTTCATCAAATAAATCATAATAATAAATAATCTTCAGGATTGATGTAATTATTTCTATAAACACTTATAACTTTATAACATTGAATCATAATCACATATATGAAAATAAAAATACATAATGATTAAAATAAAATGAATGAAATTATATTCATTATATAAAATTTATCATAAATTTTACACATAGCATATAAAATATATAATGTGAAAACATTGAATATGTCTCAAAGATGGAGTATTGAGACAACCATTATATTACCGATTTTGTAACTTTTGATACTTAAATCCAATGAGAGAAATGTCCTAAAATTTTTATTTTAAAAAAGAAATATTTATTTTTATGAGTAATTTAATTAATTTATGATAATTATATACCCCTAGAAAACAATTTATTGATGAATAGGGAATGTGTCACACATAAATAAAGTGTTTGATGAAATTACCTTACTTTGTGTCTTGAATCTCATCAAACTCAATCAAAACTAATTTATAATAAATATAAATATGTTATAATTCTATCAAAGAACCTAATTATTACATCCAATAACATTCATGGTTTTATTATTATTTTATATCACCATATTGTTAAAAAATTCATGTTGTGGTTTCACTTCAGGTGATATCATCTTTGTTATTCGCAATTGTTCTAATAGGAAAATTCTTTGGTGATCATATTTATATCATGATTTCCATAATGTAAAAAATACTTGAAATATAATTTTCATTTATTATTGTTTTATAATAATTATCCATATAGTATAAAATTACCAAAAGGAATATACCATTAATGGATACAGTATGTTTTACATACGCTTGAACACTACTTCTGTTTAATTATAATGTTGAATAAAATAATGTAAAAGAAACACACATTAATATATTTTAAAGACCCATAAAATTCAAGGAAATTTTTTTTCCTTAATTTTCATTGAAATTTTACAAGAACTCAGTTTCTAACAGCACGTGATTCTGAGGCCCAGTGTGCCCGAAATCATTTTCCGAAGTTTGGCTCGGGTACGTTCAGTGAACGAACGAGCGGGTTTTTCTATCTTTTGAACCGGTGCATGGAATCGAATTCTGAGGGCACTGATGGAATCGCAGCGCCAGTATTTTCTTAGAAACGCCTCTTCCAGAGTTGTGTTTTCACGGGTGTGGTTTTTAATTTTTTGAGTTAAGTGAATAAAATAAAATATAGTGGTGCGACTACTTTATTTTATTTCACTTAAAGTCACATAAATCCACATAAATCCACTTAAGCTGAGTTGAAGTGGATAGGGTGGAACCTGAAATATCCTACCCTCTTGGTAGGATATTTGTGATGTGGGGCCCACATGAGCCCCACCGTTTCTTTTCCTCTAAGTAACGCACCCACAAAAAATCCTCTTTAATTAAAGTCAACTGGTGCATTTTCTAAAACTCTTAAACGCTCCTATTAAATGGACAGTTAATTCGTTACCACTAATTCACCGAATTAATGGTTCATTTCTTAACTTGTTTTCAAACTGTTGGCATAGTAATAAAATAAGACCGACACACGTTTTTCTTGGGTGCGGATTTTTGAGAGGGTTTGGAGAAACGCTATCTTTATCCTCCTTCACGAAGAACGTGAAGAACGCGAAGAATGCAAAGAACTCATCGTCGCCGATGAAGAACGCCGAGGATTCTCCTCCCGTGATGTTCTTCTGCGACGTTCCTTCCCCGCGACAAATCTTCGATCAACTGCTTGAAGTAGGAGATTGCGGATCTTTTAAATTTTACTTTGTGGATTTTATCCTTAACATGGATTTAATTCGTGAAATTAAATCTGTTTGTTTTCTTTAACCCACAGAGATCGTGGACGCGACGCCATATACCGCAACGACGTGACGCCCTTCCGCGACGCGACGATCCTCTTCTTCCGTGACGGTCAATTCCGTGAAGAACTCTCGTTCGACGACTACTACGAGGTAGGGGTTTTATTTGAGAATAATATTATTTTCTCATGGTTGTTTCCTTCTAAAACAAAGAACCTGGATCAAAGCTCAATTTTAATTTATTAAAATTGTGCCTTGTTATGTTTTCATGTGTTGATTATTATTCTCAATTGTTATCACCTAACGCGGAGGGTGCGGGCCAATCAAACACGGACCGAAAACCCTCCATAGTTTTTCGTTGATGCGTGGATTAACGGCGTTTACGAAATGGGATCAGAATGGTGATTGGAGGCCTTCGCAGTAATGTTCGGATCCCGGGAGAGCCGTAGGCGCAAACCACAGGCAAAACGGACCACCGGAGCGCTTCCGGTGGTCCGCGACAGTTCCTGCTGGCGCGCCACGCCGGCGCCGGCGGCCGGAGGCGGCGGCTGGCCGCCAGGAAGCGGCGGTGCCCGGCGTGCCGATGGGAAGAACCGCCGCGGCTTCAGCCGCACGGCGAGCGCCGGTCCCGCATCCTTGCGCCGCGTCCGGTGACATGGAGCGGCCCCCATGCGGGGTCGCGGCTCTCCTTCACGCGGGGGCAGCGCACCCTCACCCGCGGCTCAGCCGTAACAGCCGAGCCGACCCGCCGGCAGAGCCGGGTCGGGTCGACCTGGTTCGGGCCGACCCAAGGGGGGGTTGGGCCAGGTCGGTCTGGGCCCATACCCCTTGTTTTCAGACCCTTTTTGGTATTTTTCCCATATCATGGTCTACAAGTCTCCGATCGACGCACCATCAGTGGTGATATGATCCTTGTATTTAGAAGGTCGTTTCAGTATATCACACTCAAGGTTTCAGAGTACTTTGGGATTGTCTGGGTTGGTTCGTTCATGAAACCAACCGGGCCCTCGGAGCGGAAACGCCCATAACTTGAGCTCCGGACGTCCGATTGACGTGTCGTCGACTTTGATGGATTCTTATAAGTGAGACGGATATTTTGGCTTACTCCATGCGAGGTTTGGATGCAGGTGGAGTACAGTCGGGTTGGTTTTGACGTAAAAACAAATCGGGCCCCTGGGACGAAAAAGCCAATAACTTCCAGGCCGGGCATCCTATTGACGCGCCGTCTGTGACGTTGAGTTCCTGTTGACGATACGGAACTTTTGGATACATCAACTCCAAACGTTGGGTCAGTTGATGTATCAGCCCCTCAGCTCGTGGAGCGGACCCTCCCGAACGAGCTTGCTGTGTGCGGGAACCCTAGAGCTGGCTGCGACAGCGACGACGACGATGACTGTACAGAGATCCTCAATGGATTCGACGACGATGACTACAACACTCAGCGATCCTACGTGGATCAGTGCTTCCGATCCTGTGTGGGTCCGATCCTTGGTGGGTCAGCGCTCAGCGGTCCTGCGTGGGCCAGCGCCTACAAATCCTATGTGGGTCTGATCCTGTGTGGGTCAGATCCCTTGTGGGTAATTGCGGGGGTTAGTTATCTATCGATCTTTTGTGGGTCAGATCCTTTGTGGGTCATTGAGGGGGTTTGTACCTATCGATCCTTTATGGGTCCGACGGCTTAGATTAATCAGTGGCTATATCTGATCATCTCTATCGTCTTACGAAGAAGTATACATGTGTGAGCTGAATCCTGTTTTGCTTTCCTTTGTGGATTGTGTTATGCTATCCTGTGTGGATTTACGTTTTTCTTTCCTATGTGGACTGGGTTGTACTTGGGCTCGGATGTTATATCCGAACAAGAATTGATGACTTAGGTATATGTATGGGCATATACCTAAGCAGTGTCGGACGTTACTTCGTGATTGTATCTTTCCTTTGTGGATTTTGGGAGACCTTCGGGGGTCTCGGGGTCCCTACTGAGTAGCTTATACTCAACCTTGCACGGGCTATGCCCGTACTACGTTGTGTTGGTTGCAGACGACAGACAACGCTGATTGTGGTTGATGCTTGCGGAGCAGGATGATACCTGGAGGTGGACCACTGGGCGAGACGTACTCAGAGCGGACGGCTGGACCCGAGGAGCTGTGGAGGTTATCTGTACCCACCCTTCAGGTGGGATATCTAGTGGATGGCTCGACGTTGCGACGTTACTTTTCAGTTACTGTCTTCCCTTTTGAGTTATACTTTACTTTCTATTTGGGTTTGTATTCTGGCCCACTTACATTTCCGCACTTACTGTTGTACTCAGTTTTTACTTAGTGTTTACTTCTACTGCTTGCTTGCTCTGTGGTGTTTGTGGTTTACTTACAAAGGAAATTCCTTCCCTTTACCAGGTTTTACGCCTTGGTGCTAGTCGCCCGCCCCTAGCCTATGGAAGGCGGGCTTGGGGTAGTCATGGCACGGGCCCTGAGGACAGGTCGTGACAAATTGGTATCAAAGGAGTTCGGTTCTACCATAGGACTTTGGACTCTGATCTTTTATCTAAATGAAGCAATAGTGTAAAGCATATTGGGTGTGGTTATCAGTCCAGGGAGTCCAATGTTGGTGCGGTGGCCAACGTATCTGTACACCAGGACCCTGACTTCTGATTTCCGACTTAATGCACGAAAACATTGATTGCATGTGTGTTTCATGTTTTCTTTGTGATTACTTTATGTCAGCTCACCAGGTATACTGTTTGACCGTGGCGCACCTGTTTCTTTTTAGAATGGCCCCATGATGGAATCCAGCTAGGGTTCAAGGAGTTGTACGTGACGACAGCCCGCTGAGCGACGAAGCCTCGGTACAGGGCCCTTTGACAGCTGAGGCACCGACGATACCTCTACCCGCCGAGCCACCGATGCTACGAGCCCCAGCCGCTGACGATGCTCGTCGCCTTAGTGCTCTACACGAGTTTCAGCACCAGCGACCGCCCAAGTTCCGTGGGGAGAGGGACCCCCAGGCATCCGAGGACTGGCTGGAGGCAGTTGTTTGGGTTTTCAGGTAGTGAGGACACCAGCAGACATCATGCTGATCCTCGTAGCGAGCCTAATGCACGCGGTAACAGGCAGATGGTGGAGATTGATGCTACATGTGCACGATGAGACATATCTTCTCTGGACGGACTTTGAGAGCCTCTTCCACTCAAAGTTCGTCCCAGCCACCCTCCGTGCGGTGCGCATCCAGGAGCTTCTACAGATGCGGCAGTGCGGCTTGACGGTTGCCCAATACTCGGCGAGATTTACAGATCTCTCGCGCTACTCGACAGACATGGTACGTGATCCATTCTTCCGGGCCCGGACCTTCGAGCAGGGATTGAGGCAGGAGATCAGGGCATCGCTGATCTCCCTCAGCATTCCGACCCAGGCAGGAGTACTGGAGCGAGCCCTTTTGATCGAGATCTTTCTTGCTGAGTCTTCTTCAGCAGTGAGTCCTACCGTAGGGCGGCAGGTAGTAGAGTGTTCCACATTAGGCAACCGACAGATGACTCATGGGTCCAGGAAGACTAGACCCTCAGGCAGACGACCTCAGGACACTGGCTCAGCAGTGCGGGGCACACATCACAGATCCAGTCTTTTGAGATGTAGGAAGTGCTACGCATGCAGCGGGCAGGGCCACATGGCTCGTGACTGCCCGAACCGCCGTGCCGAGGAGCAGCATACGGTTCAGGGGCCACCCAGGCAGAGTCAAAAGGTCGACTGTGGTGGTCCGCAGGGAGCAGGCGGACGAGGCAGAGGAGCTGGCCGAGAAGCAGGTGGTGGGAGACGCTTGGAGGCTCTACCTCCACCACCTCCAGGAAGTCCACCTCGACCACAGGGAGCTGGCGGACAGAAGCAGGCACAACTCTAGGCAGTAGAGTCCTACGACCACGGCGCACCCGAGATGATTCGAGGTACTATCTGTGTCTATTCCACCCATGCTGCAGTTCTTATAGACACAGAAGTGAGTCATTCTTTCATAGCCGCTGCCCTTGTTCGGAGCTCGGAGATTCCGACAGAGCCATTGGATCGATCCTTACGGCTAGAGACTCCTACGGGTGTATACTCGACGGTTACGCACTAGTGCTGCCAGTGTGAGCTTACTTAGGAGGTGAGAACTTCGGCTGGAATATTCTTGTAGTGGCGTCGAGCCCTTACGATGTCATCTTGGGCAAGGATTGGTTATCTACATTCCATGATCAGATTGACTATTTTAGGTTCAAGGTGCGATGTTTACGCACCAACGGGAGCAGGTTCACCTTCACCGGCGAGAAGGGAGACTTTGCAGCATAGGATGGACTCTCACATAGGAGAGGAAAACCAATCACTCATCAGTTGTCTAGCCTCATCCTAGGAGCAGTTGACGTGCGGAGTCCTAGTTTTCCTGCAGTGGTGGATCAGTATGCAGACGTCTTTCCCGACGACGTTCCAAAACTACCTCCTCGCAGAGAGGTAGACTTTTATATTGATCTGTTCCCCGGGACAGCCCCGATATCCACTCCGGCATATCAGATGGCCCCCGCAGAGCTTCGAGAGCTATGGGTACAGTTGGAGGACTAGCAGGGAAAGGGATTCATCTGACCCAGTGTTTCACCCTGGGCTTCCCCGATATTGTTCACCAAGAAGGCGGATGGGAGCTTGCGAATTTGTGTCGACTATCGTCGCCTGAACCAGGTGACAGTGAGAAACAAGTATCTGCTGCCGAGTATTGATGAACTCTTCGATCAGCTCAAGGGAGCATGGTGGTTCTTGAAGATAGACCTCAGGTCAGGCTATCATCAGCTCAGTGTTCGGGATGCGGACGTGCATAAGACGGCCTTCAGATGTCGGTATGTCCACTATGAGTTCTTGGTTATGCCTTTCGGCGTAACCAACGCTCCAGCAGTGTTCATGGGCCTCATGAACAGAATCTTTCAGCCATACCTCGATCGATTTGTCGTGGTCTTCATCGACGACATTTTGATATACTCGATGACTGAGGGGGAGTATGCCTACCATTTACAGGTTGTACTAGACACACTCCAAGAGCACCAGCTTTATGGAAAGCTCTCTAAGTGTCAGTTCTGGATACGCGAGGTCCACTTCTTGGGTAACGTCATCTCTAAGGTGAGAGTTACAGTGGATCCTGTGAAGATCGAGGCACTGCTAGCTTGGGAGCCACCCAAGAGCGTGACGGAGGTGCAGAGTTTCTTGGGACTAGCTGGATACTATCGGAGATTTGTGCCAGACTTCTCTAGAGTTTCGACACCACTCTCAGCTTTGACGAAGAAGATTAAACCCTTTTTATGTTCAGGCAGATGTTAATAGAGCTTCCAGGAGCTGATATAGAGATTGACCAGTGCCCCTATCTTGAGGTTTCCTGAGGAGGGAGTAGGGTACGTAGTCTACTGTGATGCATCAGGGAACGGACTCGAATGTGTCCTGATTCAGGAGCTGGTGGTGATCGCCTATGGATCACGTTAGTTGAGGCCGCATGATCAGAACTAAGCTACCCATGACCTGGAGTTAGCAGCAGTGGTCTTCGCTCTGAAGACACGACGACACTATCTGATGGACTAGCGCTTTACAGTCTTTTCTGACCATCAGTGTCTCATGTACATCTTTTCTCAGAAGGACCTGAACCTAAGACAGTGGCGATGGCTTGAGTTCCTCCAGGACTATGACTTTGAGATAGTCTATACTCCTGGGAAGGGAAACTTAGTAGCTGATGCTCTCAGAAGGAGGACGTGCATTCAGGTACATGGGGAGGTGACAAAGTAGATAGTCGCTTTGCGGATATCCTTCGTGGATAGGGATGGAGCAGCTTTCCTTCAGTCTCTCAGAGTCACCCCTTCACTACTACAGTGGGTCAGAGAGGCATAGCATGGGGATGCCGACTGTGAGACGCGGCGTGCACAGATATCCTTAGGTCAGGCACCTGATGGTTTCTCCCTTGTAGCATAACAAGACGTCCTTTTTCGAGGATGCACCTTGGTATCAGTTGCTTTACGGGAGGAGGTTCTGAGAGAGTTCCACACTTCTCCTTTGGCGGTACATCCTAGAGTGGCAAAGATGTACCAGGATCTCAGACGACAGCACTGGTGGCCCGACATGAAGAAGGCTGTGGCAGAGTTCATTTCTCGATGCCTCACCTGCTAGCAGGTGAAGGCAGAGCATCAGGTACCAGCAGGCTTGGTACAGCCCTTGGAGGTCCTGAAGTGGAAGTGGGACGGGATATCTATGGACTTCGTGACTGGACATCCACGCACTTCCAGAGGTCACGACTCCATCTGGGTGATTGTCGACCGACTCACCAAGTCGGCTCACTTATTAACCATCAGAGATCAGGGCTCAGTGGAGAACATGGGGCGTCTCTATGTTCAGGAGATTGTACGACTTCAGGGTGTGCCATCATGTATCGTCTTAAATCGAGATACTCGCTTTACTTCCTGGATTTGGAAGGGGTTGCAGGAGGCGTTCGGGACACAGCTACGTCTGAGCACCACCTTTGACCCTAAGACAGATGGTCAGATGGAGAGGACCATTCAGACTCTCGAGGACATTCTCCGTGCATGTTTCCCCAACTTTGGTCGCGGATGGGAGGACCACCTACCCTTGGTGGAGTTCACGTACAACAACAACTACCACTCCACCATCGGGATGGCACCATATGAGGCGTTGTACGACTGACCTTTCAGATCTCCTCTGTGCTGGACAGACCCTAGCGATTCAACACTTGTGGGACCGGAGATGGTCCAGGCCACGACAGAGAAAGTCCAAGTCATCTAGGAGCGGTTGAGGACATCTCAGAGCCGACAGAAGTCTTATGCAGACAGGAGGCAGAGGCCACTAGAGTTCGAGGATGGCGACCACGTCTTTTTATGTGTCTCACCTCGACGTGGTTTACGGAGATTTGGACGAGGCGGAAAGTTGTCTCCACGCTTCATCGGACCATTCCAGATCCTCAGCAGGTTTGGTGAGGTGTCTTATCGCCTGGCTCTACCACCTCAGTTGCACCAGGTGCACGACGTCTTCCACGTATCTCAGCTGAGGAGATACGTGCACGACCCGACACATATCATTGACCATGGGGAGCTGGACGTCGATGATGGGGAGACTTTTGAGGAGGTCCCAGTGGAGATCGAGGATCCACCGGAGTGGGTCCTATGTGGACGATTGATCCCTCTAGTGCACATCAGATGGCAGTACGGGAACCTCCAGGAGATCACTTGGGAGCGGGAGGCTCAGATGCGTGCCCAGTACCCTCATTTGTTTCCCTAGTTTTTGATGTATCTTTACGGGGATGTAAATCCCTGAGGTGGGATTGATGTAAAGACCTCTAAAATTCAAGGAATATTTTTTTTTCTCTAAATTTTCTTTGGAATTTTACAAGGATGCAGTTTCTGACGGCATGTGATTCCGAGGCCCGGTGAGCCCGGAATCATTTTGCAAAGTTTGGCTCGGGTACATTCACTGAACGAACGAGCGGGTTTTTCTAAATTTTGAACCAGTGCTCAGAATCGAATGCTGAGGGTACCGATGGAATCGCAGCGCCGGTATTTGCTTAGAAACGCCTCTTTCGGAGTTGTGTTTTCTCGGGTGTGGTTTTTAATTTTTGGGGTTAAGTGAATAAAATAAAATATAGTGGTGCAACAACTTTATTTTATTTCACATAAAGCCACTTAAGCTGAGTTGAAGTGGATAGGGTGGAACCCGAAATATCCTACCCTCTTGGTAGGATATTTGTGAGGTGGGGCCCGCATGAGCCCCACCGTTTCTTTTCCTATAAGTAACGCACCCAAGAAAACTCCTCTTTAATGAAAGTCAACTGGTGCGTTTTCTAAAACTCTTAAACACTCCTATTAAATGGACAATTAAGTCGTTACCATTAATTTACCGAATTAATGGTTTGTTTCTTAAATTGTTTTCAAACTGATGACATAGTAATAAAATAAGACCAACACACGTTTTTATTGGGTGCGGATTGTTGAGAGGATTTGGAGAAATGCTATCTTCATCCTCATTCGCAAAGAATGCGAAGAACGTGAAGAAAACGAAGAAGGAATCGTCGCCGACGAAGAACACCGACGATTCTCCTCCCGCGACGTTCCTTCCCCGCGACAAATCTTCGATCAAATGCTTGAGGTAGGAGATTGCGGATCTTTTAAATTTTCCTTTGTGGATTTTATCCTTAACATGGATTTAATTCGCGAAATTAAATCTGTGTGTTTTCTTTAACCCTCAGAGATCGTCGACGTGACGCCGTATACTGCGACGACGCGATGCCCTTCCGCGACGTGACGATCCTCTTCTTCCGCGACGGTCAATTCCGCGAAGAACTCTCTTTCGACGTCTACTACGAGGTAGGGTTTTATTTGAGAATAATATTATTTTCTCATGGTTGTTTCCTTCTAAAACAAAGAACTCAGATCAAAGTTCAATTTTAATTTATTAAAATTGTGCCTTGTTATATTTTAATGTGTTTATTATTATTCCCAATTGTTATCACCTAACGCAGAGGGTGTGGCCCAAACAAACACGACCCAACAACCCACCGCAGTTTTTCATTGATGCGTGGATTAACGACGTTTAAGAAATGTGGTCGGAATGGCGATTGGAGGCCTTCATAGCAAATTTAGGATCCCGGGAGAGCCGTAGGCGCAAACTGCAGGCAAAACGGACCACCGGAGCGCGTCCGGTGGTCCGCGGAAGTTCCCGCCGGTGCGCCACGCCGGCGCCGGCGGCGGCCGGCAGTGGCTGGCGGCCAGGAAGCGGCGGCGCCCGGCGCGCCGCCGGGAAGACCCTCCGCGGCTGAAGCCGCGGTGGCGAGCGTCGGTCCCGCGGCCGCGTGGGACCGCGGGGAAGGGACGAGGCCTTGCACCGCGTCCGGTGACACGGTGCGGCCCCCACGCGGGGTCGCGACTCTCTTTCACGTAGGGGCAGCGCACCCCCGCCCGCGGCTCTCCTTCATGCGGGGGCAGCGCACCCCTGCCCGTGGCTCGGCCGTAACAGCCGACCCGACCCGCCAGCCAGGTCGGACCCAGACCTAGGTCGGGTCCACTGGGTTCGGGCCGACCGAGGGGGGGGGGGGGGGGGGGGGGGTTGGACCGGGTCGGTCTGGGCCCATACCCCACGTTTTCGGGCCCTTTTTTGTATTTTTCCCATATCTTGGGTTTCGAGCCTCCGATCGACGCACCGTTAGCGGCGATGCGATCCTTGGATCTAGATGGTCGTTTTGGTATATCGCACTCAAGGTTTCGCAGTACTTTGGGTTTGGCCAGGTTGGTTCGTTCACGAAACCAACCGGTCCCTCAGTGCGGAAACACCCATAACTTGAGCTCCCGACGTCCTATTGACGTGTCATCGACTTTGATGGATTCCTCTAAGTGAGACGGATCTTTTGGCTTACTCCGCCCGAGGTTTGGACGCAGGTGGAGTACGGTCGGGTTGGTTTTGACTTAAAAACCAACCGGGCCCTTGGGACGAAAAAGCCAATAACTTCCAGACTGGGTATCCGATTGACGCGCCGTCTGTGACGTTGAGTTCCTATTGACGATACGGAACTTTTGGATACATCAACACCGAAATTTGTGTCAGATGATGTATCAGCCCCTCGGCTCGTGGAACGGACCCTCCCGAACGAGCTTGTTATATGCGAGAACCCTAGAGCTGGCTGCGACTGCGACGACGACGACTGTACAGAGATCCACAATTGATTCGACGACGACGACTACAGCACTCAGCGATCCTACGTGGATCAGTGCTACCGATCCTGTGTGGGTCCGATCCTATGGGGGTCATCACTCAGCAGTCCTGTGTGGGCCAGCGCCTACAGATCCTGTGTGGGTCCGATCCTGTGTGGGTCATTGCTGGGGTTAGTTACCTATCGATCCTGTGTGGGTCAGATCCTTTGTCGGTTATTGCGAGGGTTTGTTACCTATCGATCCTGTGTGGGTCGGATCCTTTGTGAGTCATTGAGGGGGTTAGTACCTATCGATCCTTTGTGGGTCCGATGGCTTAGATGAAATAGTGGCTATATATGATCATCTCTATCGTCTTACGAAGAAGTATACCTGTGTGAGCTGAATCCTGTTTTTCATTCCTTTGTGGATTGTGTTGTGTTATCCTGTGTGGATTTACGTTTTGTTTTCCTATGTGTAATTGGTTGTACTTGGGCTCGGATGTTGGAACCGAAGAAGAATTGATGACTTAGGTATATGTATGGGCATATACCTAAGCAGTGTCGGATGTTACTTCGTGATTGTATCTTTCCTTTGTGGATTATCCTTTGTGGATTCTGGGAGACCTTCGGGGGTCTTGGGGTCCCTACTGAGTAGCTTATACTCACCCCTGCACGGTCTATGCCCGCACTACATTGTGTTGGTTGCAGACGACGGACATCGCTGATCGTGGTTGAGGCTTGCGGAGCAGGATGGTACCTGGAGGTGGACCACTGGGTGAGACGTACTCGGAGCGGGCGACTGGACCCGAGGAGCTATGGAGGCTATCTGTACCCAGCCTTTAGGTGGGATTTCCAGTGGACGACTCGATGTTGCGGCTTTACTTTTCAGTTGTTGTCTTCCCTTTCGAGTTGTACTTTACTTTTAGTTTGGGTTTGTATTCTGGCACACGTACTTTTCCGAACTTACTGTTGAACTCGGTTTTTACTTAGTGTTTACTTATACTGCCTGCTTGCTCTGTGGTGTTTGTGGTTTACATACAATGTCAATTCCTTCCCTTTACCAGGATTTACGCCTTGGTGCTAGTCACCAGCCCCTGGCCTATGGATGGCGGGCTTGGGGTAGTCACGGCACGGGCCCTGAGGACGGGTCGTGACATATATATATACACATCATTATTATAGTATCATTATTATATCATATATATTATATTTATTAACTAAAAAATCCTTAATACACTCTATTTAGTGTATGAACGATTCACATCACCTTTATGGGGCAGCAGTCCACACTACCACAAACGATATTATCGTATTAAAACCAATTGAATCGTACATATATAAGTGTTTTAAAATAAAAAAATATATTAAAGACATAATAAATATTATATAAAAAATATATTAATAGAGTTTCCATCATCATTTCAAGCATGAGATTTGATAATAGAAAAAATGAACAATCATAGTTTTGTGAGGTAGTAGTCCTCCATACACATAAATAGTATGTTATTTACACATTAGAGTAATGTATATGTATGTTTAGGTCAAATAAATAGAATAATAAAATAATATAACATTTATGATACCTCTTTTACTATACTATAAATGGATAAGTCTATTTTAAGGAGTGGAGAAGTAATATAAAATAAAGGAGTTTGAGAGAGGTTGTTACCTCTTAATCAGTTAACTATTTTTGGTTTTCATCAAAGGGAATTCTTGTAATGATTTAATAAAAAATAAGTATTCAAGGAGAAATTTATTGATTTATGTGATTAATTTGGGATGTTTTTTCTCCATAGAATGTGACTTGAGAGGTATGATGAAGTGGGAGGAGGGGAGGCCATTTTATAATGGAGAAGGAGTGGCACTATTTTCATATTTTATAATAAAGGAACCCCACTGACATTTTTCATTGATAATAAATCATTAATAGTAAATATCCTAGAAAATGTAGGATATGGTGTATATTTTTCCAGACTATTTTTTGGATAGGTTTATAGTTTTCTATCATCTACAATGTTTTGGTTTAGTCCCTTAGTAAATTAATTTAACCTAATTCAGTACAATTAATTTTAATTACATTAAATATTTTTGGTAAAAGACTATCATTAACATATTATATGTAATGACCCATAAATTTCAGGGAAATTTTTTTTCATAAATTATTTGAGATTTTACGAGTATGCAGTTTCTGACGGAACCTGATTTTGAGGCCCGGTGTGCCCAGAATCAATTTCTGAAGTTTAGCTCGGGTACATTCAGTGAATGAACAAGCCAGTTTTTCTATCTTTTGAACCGGTGCTCGGAATTGAAATCTGAGGGAACCAATGATTCCACAGTGCTGATAATTTCTTAGGAGGACCTTTACTGAAGATTTGTTTTCTTGGGAGGAGTTGTTAAAAAAAGGGTGGCTTAAATAAAAAGCTAATAAAATTGTGGTACAGATTTTATTTCTAACTAAGGTGGTTTTATCCAACATGGGGGAGTTAGGGTGGGACCCACTGGCATCCTAACTACCCATGTGAAGATAAATCTGAGGTGGGGCCCGCACGAGCCCCAACCCTTCACATTACCTAAAACCTCTAACCCCCCCCATTAAACTCCTTGTGTTTAATGTTGGAAAACCCCTTGAACTTAATTAAGTAACTAAACCTCTCCAACTTTAATTGATGCTAACACATGCTAAATTAATTGATTAAACCTCTTCAATTAATTTAACTAAGTGTTTGAATTTTATGTTTTTTAAATGCATGGCAATTTTAAATAAAATTAAGAGAAGATTATTTTATTTTTTGTTAGAATTGTTGTGTGAGGAGGATTTGTAAAGAGAGCTCTAAATCTTTGAAGAACATATTACACTGACGAAGAACTTCTTCCTCCGACGAAGAACGATCATCCTTCTCGATGAGGAACGCTTCCCGGTTCTCCATCAAGGGAGGAGACACCACCACGGGGAATTCGAAAATGATTTCTTCACCTTTTTTATGTCAATGAATGACGCCACCTCTCCGCAGATCACATCATGAGGTAGGGGTTAATTCTTTTGTTCATGTTTAATTATCGTCCATCATTGTTCAAGAATTGGCCGAATGTTATCATCGTATAAGGAGGAGATCAGACCGCAAAAACACAGCTTATTTTCCTCCCCCTTCTTCTTGTTGTTCTTCGTTGATGGTTGAGGTGAAGGAGGCGCGGTGCCGTTGCACCGCGCGGGGACGAAGAGGACCGTGGATGGAGCGGGCCGAGGTAGTGGTGCGCGGCGTTGTCACGCCTCCCCATTGAGGCCAAAGGAGACTGCGACTGGAGCGGACCGCGGTGGGGGGGCATGACGTCGTGCTGCGCCGGTGAGGCCGAAAGAGGCTGCGGGCTGCGACGGTGGGGCGTGGCGCCATCGCGCCGCGCTGGTGAGACAAGCCACGACCATGGGCCGCAGCGGGCCAGGCAGGGGGGACTGGACAACCGGCCACCAGCGTCTCCAAGAGGCGGGACCCTGAAGGGTCTCGCGGCTGCTAAAACGGCCGGCCATTTCTAGGAAACTAGGGGGGTGTACCCCCCCCCCCGACAGCAATTAGGATGGACCCCACGGGTCCGCCGTTTCTGAAACAATGGGGCGCGCCCCTTGCGCCCTACTCGGCCAGCGCTGAGCCGTGGGAGGCTTCTGAGCCGGACCGGGCTGTGCTAGCCTCGGCCCAGGCCGCGCCAGCTGGGCCAGGCCGCACCAACTGGTCCAGGCCACACCCAATCGGGCTGGACCCAGACCCAGGTCGGTTCGCCCCGGTTCAGGCCAACCCATGGGGTTTTGGGCCGGACCCGGACCCCCTATTTTCGGACAATGTTCATTCAAACACCCAAATCTTGAGAAAAGGATCTCTGATCGACATACCATCAGTTTCTTAGGGATCCTTGGATCGATAAGGTTGTTTTGGTATATTACACTCGAGGTTTTGGTGAAGTTTGGGTATGGCCGGGTTGGTTATAACCCGAAAGCAACCAGACCCTTGGAGCGGAAACACTTATAACTTAAGGACCGGACGTCCAAATGATGTACCGTCAATTACGTTGAATTTATCATAGTGATATGGTTCTTTTTTCTTACTACACATGATATTTGGACATAGCTGGAGTATGGTCGGGTTGGTTTTAGCTTAAAAACCAACCGGGACCCTGGGATGGAAAAGCCAATATCTCTCAGACCGAGCGTCTGATTGACGTGCCGTCTGTCGCGTTGTGTTCTTATTGGCGAGACGGAACTTTGTGATACATCAACTATGGACTTCGTGACATTTGATATATCGACCCTCATGGCTCATGGAGCAGACCCTCTTAGAATCGAGCGTGCTGTGTGCGGGACCACTAGAGCTGGCTGCGACTGCGATGACGATGACGACTGTACTTGGATCCTATGTGGGTTCGGAAGCGAGGACGACTATACATGGATCCTCTGTGGGTTCAGCAGTGATGAAGAATATACCTGGATCCTACTTGGGCTCATAATGGATGGTTATTGTACTTGGATCCTACGTGGGTTTAGTAGGGGAGATGATTCATAGGCTACATCTATCATCACCACCCCTCTTCGTGAGTAGTATACCTCTGTGAGCTGAGTCTTGACTTTCAATCAATATCATCTATATGATTGACTTACCTTCCTGTGTGGATTGGGTTGTGATTTCCTGTGTGGATAGGGTTGTACTTGGGCTCTTGAGTTGGAGCCGAACTGGAATTGATAACTTAGGTATATGTATGGGCATATACCTAAGTAGAGTTGGTTGATACTTCGTGTTTGTATCTTTCCTTTGTGGTTTATCCTTTGTAGATTCTGGGAGACCTTCGGGGGTCTCATGATCCCTACTATGTATTATATACTCACCCCTGCATGGGCTATTCCCGCACTACGTGGTGTTGGTTGCAGACGACGGACAACGCTGATCATGGTTGGGGCTTGAGGAGATGGATGATATCCAGAGGTGGACTATCAGGCAGGACGTACACAGAGCGGACGACCAGACCCGAGGAGCTGAGGAGACCATTTGTACCCACCGTTAAGGTGGGATAGCCAGAGGATGACTCGGTGGTTTCTGATTCAATTTACTGCTACTGTACTTTCTTTTCAGTTGTATTTTACTTTCAATTGGGTTTGTATTCTGGCCCATTTACTTTTCAGCACTTACTTTTGTACTCAGTTTACTTAGTGTTTACTTCATCTTGAATTCTCTGTTGTGTTTGTTTACTTATATAAAGGAAATTCCTTCTCTTTTATCAGAATTTATTCCTTTGGTGTGAGTCGCCAACCACTGTCCTATGGGAGGCAGGCTTGGGGTGGTCACGGCTCGGGCCCCGAGGACGGGTCGTGACAAATTGGTATCAGAGGAGTCGGTTCTACCGCAGAACATAGGACTCTGATAATTTCTTCCTGTGATGAAATAATTTTTAGAGTAATGATTGTGGTTATCAGTCCAGTGAGTCTAATGTTGGAGCTGCGGCCGACGTACCCGTACACTAGGACCCTAACTTCTGATTTCCGACTCAGTGCCCAAAAACATTGATTGCGTGTGTGTTTCAAAAGTTTTATTTGTGATTACTGTGTGCCAGCTCACCAGGTATACTGTATTAACCATGGAGCACCTATTTATTTTCAGGATGGCCCCACGAAGGCAGCCAGCTAGGGTTCCCAGTTACGAGCGAGATGGCAGCCCACCGAGCGACGAGGCCTCGATACAGGGCCCCAATACAGCAGAGGCACCGGCGGTACATCTACCCACCGAGCCACCGATGCCACCAGCCCCAGCAGCTAAGAGTGCACGGCGCTTGAGTGCACTGTACGAGTTTCAGCGAAAGAGGCCACACAAGTTCCACAGAGAGATGGACCCTCAGGCAGCCGAGGATTGGATGAAGGCTATTGTTCGAGTATTCAGATTGGTAGGGACACCAGTAGATCTTATGGTGATCCTTGTCACGAGTCTCTTGCACGCGACAGCAGGTAGATGGTGGAGCCTGATTCTCTAGGTGCACGATGAGGAATCTCTACTATGGACGGACTTTGAAAGCCTCTTCTGCTCGTAGTTCGTTCAAGCCACCCTCTTTGCAGTGCGAATCTAGGAGTTACTACAGCTGTGGCAGCGAATCATGATATTATCCCAGTACTCAGTGAGATTTACAGACCTCTCGCGCTAGTCCACGGACATGGTACGGGACCCATTCTTCCAGGACCGAACCTTTGAGTATGGACTAAGGCATGAGATCAGGGCTTCAATGATCTCCCTCAGCATTCCGACGCAGGCATGAGTACTGGAGTGACCACTTTTTGTGGAGAGCTTCCTTACTGATCCTACTCCAGTAGAAAGGCCTACCGCAAGGTGACACATAGCGGAGTCTTCTACATCTGGTAGTAGACAGATTTCGCAGATGTCTAAGCGGACCAGGCCATCAGGTGGGTGACCTCAGGATACTAGTTCGGAGGTGCGAGGCACACGTAGAAGAGCCGGTCATACGAGAGGCAGGCAGTGCTATGCATGTGGCGGGCAAGGCCACATGGCTCGTGACTGCCCGACCCACCATGTAGAGGAGCATAAGACGGTTGAGGGACCACCCATGAAAAGGAAGATGTTCGACCGTGGCGGTCCGTAGGGAGCAGGCAGACGAGGTAGAGGAGCTTTCCGAGTAGTGGGTGGTGGGCGATGCTTTGATGCTCTACCACCACCACCACTAGGAGGTCCACCCCAACCACAACGAACTGGTGGACAGAGGTAGGCTCAGCTTCAGGCAGTGGAGGCTTATGACCACGGTGCACCTATGATGATTTGAGGTGCTATCTGTGTCTACTCTACCCTTTCTGCAGTTCTTATAAACACAATATTGAGTCATTCATTCATTACAGCTGCCCTTGTTCGGAGCGTGGAGATTCCGATAGATCCATTGGCTCGATCCTTACAGCTAGAGACTACTACGGGAGGAGACTCGATGATTAAACACTAGTTCCGGAAGTGTGAGCTTACTCTAGGAGGCGAGAGATTTGGCTAGGATCTTCTTGTAGAGGCGTCGAGGCCTTACGACGTCATCTTGGGAATGGATTGGTTATCTACAGTCCATGCTCAAATCCGCTGTATTAGGCGCAAAGTGCAGTGTGTCTGCACAGATGGGAGAAGGATCACCTTCACCGGAAAGAAGGGAGCCTTTGCAGTGCAGGATGGACTCACGCAGAGGAGAGGGCAGCTGATCACACATCAGTCGGCTAGTCTCATCCTCAGAGCGGTTGATGTGCAGAGTCTATGTTTTCCTGTTGTGGTGGATCAATATGCAGACGTTTTCCCTGACGATGTTCCAGGACTACCTCCTCATAGAGAGGTCGACTTCTACATTGAACTGTACCCCAGGACCACCCCAATATCTACTCCAGCATATCAGATGGCACCCGGTGAGCTTCATGAGCTACGGCTATAGCTGGAGGACTTATAGGGAAAGAGATTCATCCGACCCAGTGTTTCACCATGTTCTTCTCTAATTTTATTCACCAATAATGCATATGGGAGCTTATGACTATGTGTTGACTACAGTCACCTGAATCAGGTGACCCTAATAAACAAGTACCCACTCGTAAGGATTGATGACCTCTTTGATCAGCTCAAGGGAGCACGATGGTTCATGAAGATAGACCTAAGGTCAAGCTATCATCAGCTTAGATTTCGAGATGAGGATGTGCAGAAGACGGCCTTCAGGTGTCAGTATGGCCACTATGAGTTCTTGGTTATGCCATTCGGCGTAACCAATGCTCCAACAGTGTTCATGAGTCTCATGAACAGGATCTTCCAGCCTTACCTCGATCGATTTGTCGTAGTCTTCATCGACAACATACTAATTTACTCGACTACTGAGGAGGAGCATGCCTACCACATGCGGGTTGTGCTGGACACACTCCGAGAGAACAAAATTTATGGTATGTATAATGACCCATAAATTACATACATTGTTATTACTTCAGAGTTGAAGCATAATTATTACAACATATAACAAAACCACGAATGGACCACATAGGTATAGTGTCTTTAGGAACTGGGAAACATAATCAACTGGTTCATACAATCAACTACATTGTCTCCCGTTTATTTCATCAAATCTATAGTCCTTTTGGAATATCCTACTTAATATCCTTCTTCCTGACCTGTGGAAAAGAAAACATGCAAAAGGGTGAGCTCAAATGCTAAGTAAGGGTAAACAAAAGAAATATCAGTCATATCATATTCATAAGAACATAACATTTTGAAAATCTTAACCTTTAAAAGAGGTCATTATATCATGTCATGGGATAAATCATAGTAATGTAAAGTAATCCCAAATAATCATAACTTAAAACATGAAACATTTTGGCACACACACATAATCATAGAAAATAATTTCATATTAGTCATGGATCATTTCCAAGACCATCATAGAGGACAAAGTCCATTACTGAACCGAGTTCACTCCTCATTCCAGTCATGTATAACTGAACCGGTTTAACTTCCCGTTCCAGCCAAGTCTATCTCATGAGATATAAATCTTTAACCAATGCATTGGAGGGAGATATATTTCCCACCCATCCCATAATGAAACCATTCTAATTTGTGCGACAAAATCATAAATCATGCATCATAGCATAACCAATGTAATAAAAATGGGATTCTTAAACATCGTGACATCATAAAAAAATTCATATAAGATAAAAGACTTCATAAAAATAATTCCATCACAACATAATCAAATAAATGTAATAACAGGAATATAAATAGAACCCTATATTATCTTATATGGAAAATAATTTTGATAAAACACTTGAACTCCATTCTTGAGGAAAATATCCTTTCTACTTCAAAAATAGTTTTCCTTTCTTAACATGTCATACAATTTTAAACTAAAAGAAGTTGATTAAAAATAAACTTGAAAACTTGTAAAGTAATCCTCTTTTAAATAATGTTATAAAAATCCTTTAATGCCGTATAAGTTAAAAAACATTCTTCTCGTACTTTGGCCGGAAAAGTCAAAAAGTACCTCGTACGAAAAATGACAAAAGATTCATTTCATATCATTTACTAAAAACTCACTGAAGGGTAACATTAGATTTTAAAAATTGTAGGAATATAGTAATAATATTACATATTGAGGAAACATGGATGTGGATGATAAAATATACCCCAGTAAATACCAAAGTATAAACAGTCTCGGATAAAAATGAGATTGTGAGATTTTCCCTTACCTTAGGTCTGATAGGCTTCGTATGAATCCGAACCTCCTATAATATGGTTTAAATAATGTTAATTGACTTATTACAGAATCAAATTCATTGTTATGATATCATATATGGTCATATTTGTATCTTCTTAGTAGTAATATTTCATTGGTAATTGTTATTCGGGTGTTTATTGCTTTATGTTTTTATGTGTGTTTTGTCGAATAAATTCTTATTCCTCTTTATAGGATATAGATACATAATTTACATAATTTTATTAGTGTAATATATATTTCATATTCATTCATTAAATTCATTTATATAATCATTATTCAATGAAGATCATATAGAACGAGTCACATCACATCGTGGAGACGGTAGGCTGTACGTACGCACGAGGGATGATATCGTTCCCATGATTGTGGAATTGTATTGAAGTGTATGTATAATATTTCAGAATCAATACCACTTTTTAATAATCATATATAGTTATTTATTTACACCATTATTCCCATCCAAGTTTGGTGGTGGTGGAAAACATATTACACCACGGCGTGGAGACGGTATTTCGTACGTACGCACACGCGGTGATTTTGTTTACCGTATGACGGATAAGAGGTGAAATAGGATTGTTTCATATTTATAATAACATATAATTATATTAGGTAAACTGATGTTATTACCTTATAATGAAACAACTAAAGAAGAGTGAGTAGAAGAAGATTGGAACTTGAAGAAAACGGTAGAAGGTATTACCTCTTCTTCGAAGTGCCTCCTTTAAACTTTCTCTTATGGAAATAAAGTTGGTATTTTGAGAAGAAAAGTACCTATATTAGGTTTATATGGAATTGGGGAAGTGAATTGGGCAGGGTTTGGCAGAGCTTAAAGGCTCAATGTGGTGTGAGGAGGAGAGGGAGGAGGTGCCCTTTTATAAGGGAGGAGAGGGGCACCTTTGGAAAGTGTGCAACTATTATTTTATTATAAACTTATAATCGGTTTCAAAAGGTCCAAAAATCATTAATGATTAAGATAAGATGACTCATGGGCGAAATAAAGTTATCCAATCAGAATTGGACATGTTTAGGAAAATAATTTAATCATTATAATCTTATTTATTTAAATCATTTATTAATGAGGTAAATGCTGCATCATTATTGTGTCATAAATAATTTAATTTATTTGAAATATAAAATTTATAAAACAAATACCAACATGTAGGAAATATTCTTATATTTCCAATTATTATTTATAGTCAAAAATATAATTTATATATCCCCTTATAAAAATTAATTACTAAAGGATTTTTGTTAATGCCAATTTTTTCTTTACATTAAATTAATTAATCTAATGTATCATTTTCATTAATAAGTGGCTCCATGGGGTCCCTAAATCGATCCAAGGATGCCCATGGTTGGATATTACTCATCCAATATGTTTTGGACAAGTTTTAAGGTAAGTTTGAATTATTATAATTTTCTTTTAACCTTTAATTACCCTATTTACTTTTAACCTTGGAAAATAAAAGTAAAAAGATACTATTCACCAATTTTTTTTGTCTAATTGAACAAAATTTTAATCCTTAATATTAACCATGTCTCTCGGATTTTCAAAATTCAACTCACAGAAGCAGTAAAATTAAGTTTTATGAACAATTGCAAAAGCTCCTAGGAGGTGGGTAAAATACGGTGAAAAGTTCAATAATTTTTTTTATAAATCTAAAATTATTATAAAATGATTCAAATGAATTTCATTGAACATATATAATTATTATGTATCTATTTTTACAAAAAATAAATTTAAATCAAATAAAAGATTATTTAAATAAAAAGTCAGTTTTAACCAAAAACTCGGTGTTTTCACTATTCACCAAAAATTGAGGTTTTTCAGAAAAATACCAAAAATTCAGCCTAAGCTATATTTGATATTCTGAATTCAAAAATGATGTATGTTTTTTCAAATTCAAAACATATAATTGACATTAATTAATTTTAAAATTAATTCCCATTATCAAAACAAATAGCCTGTTTTTAAGAAACAATAACTATCAAAAAATCATCATTTGTTTATGTACAATTTCAAAGTGAAATTAATTACAATGACCAACATTGGATTAAATGGTAAAAATATATTCTAATTTCACTTTAAAACTAATTAAAAAGTTAATATATCCATATAAATTATTATGATGAAAAAAATTGTTTTTAATTAAAATATAGCGTGTTTTTATTATTCATCAAAATATGAAAGTTACAAGAATAATATGAAAAAAATTTCCAAAGTTAATTTTTATATCCGGATTCCAAAGAAGAATTTTATTTTGTCAAATTTAACTTATTAATATGTCAAAAACTAGATTTAAAATGGGTGCGCCATCAAAAGGCGGTAAAACTGCATTTTTTGAGAAATACATCTATTATTCAAAAAACTGATTTTGTTTTCATACCTCATTCTAGAAAATGTGTAAGATGAATTATAATGTTATAAAATTCAAAATTCAGTTAATAATATTCATAACAACTATTTTATAATATAATAACATATCGTTGTTTAGTGAAACTCGGTATTGCGTATTGACACATGCTATCGAGGAAGGTCACAATTGTGTGTAACACAAGTCAAGCTAGTGTTATGTGCAGTGAAAGATTACTTTGCGTATAACATAATACATAAAAAAAATATTCTTCTCATAAAATATCAGGGTGTTACATTCTACCCCCCTTAAAATTAATTTCTCCCTCGAAATTCGTCACTTCGTAACAAACAAATAAGGATACCTCTCCCTCATCATATCTTCAAGCTCCCATGTAGCTTCTTCTAATTGGTGGTTCCTCCATAAAACTTTCACCAAGTGAGTGGTCTTGTTCCGTAGAACTTTTTCGCTACGATCCAGAATCTCTATCAGTTGTTCTTCATAAGAAAGATCTTGCTCCAGTGGTACAACTTCTGAGCTTAGTACACGTGAAGGATCAGGTATGTACTTTCTCAGGAGAGATACGTGGAACACATCATGAATTTGAGAGAGATTCGGTGGAAGAAACAATCGATAAGCTACCTTCCCAACACGATTCAATATTTCAAAAGGACCGATATATCTAGGGCTCTGCTTTCCCTTCTTCCCAAATCTTATTACTCTCTTCCAAGGAGATATTCATAAGAGCACTTTATCACCCACTTAAAACTCTAGGTATTTTCTTTGGTTGTCGGCATAACTTTTTTGTGGACTCTGAGCTACTCTTATGTGTTGTTGAATAGATCGGACTTTTTCTGCCATCTCATCAACAAGATCAGGTCCTAATAGCATTCTTTCCCCAACTTTATCCCATCAAGTTGGAGTTCTGCATTGTTTTCCATAGAGAGCTTCATAAGGATCCATCTAAATACTGGAGTGAAAGCTATTATTATAGGAAAATTCTACCAAAGGTAGGTGTTGATCCCAACCACCTTTTAAATCCATAGATCAGGCTCTTAACATGTCTTATAGAGTTTGAATTGTCCTCTCAGACTGACCATCTATTTGAGGATGATAAGCAGTGCTGAAACTCAACTCTGTATCTAGGGTATGCTAAAGTCTTCACCAGAACTTCGAGGTAAACCTTGGATCCTGATCAGATATAATGGAAAGTGGTAATCCATGCAATCTTACCACTTACATTACATATATCTTGGAAATCTGATCCGGAGAGAAATCTTCCCTAATAGCAATGAAGAGTGCCGACTTCGTAAGACGATCCACTATAACCCAGATAACATTATTGCTTTTGGATGTTTTAGGAAGTCCAGTGACAAAGTCCATAATGATGTTTTCCCATTTCCATTCTGGTATGGGTAATGGTTGTAACATCCCTTTAGACTTCTGTCTCTCAGCTTTAACTTGCTGAAAAACCAAGCATCAAGAGACATATTCAGCAACATCTCTTTTCATTCCATCCCACCAGAAGTAATATTTCAGGTCCCTATACATATTTGTGCTTCCAGGATGAATAGAGAATGATGAACTATGAGCCTCATCCAGTATCTCCTTCTTTAATTCTGGGATGGGAGGAACACAAACCCGATTCCTGAACCTTATTATCCCATCACAATCAATGTTGAATTCAGGAACTTTTCTCACCTTCTTTTGCAACTCTACATCTTCTTTTTGTGCCTCTTTAATCTTCACATGTATAGATGGTTGAACATTCATTTGAGAAAGATAAGATTTTCCCCTTCGATTATAATTCCAAGAACTATTCTTTGTAAATCCATAAATATTGGATCTTTTGTGATCGTCATCATGGATAAGATAGGATGGTCTTTTCGACTTAATGCCTCGGCCACCTTGTTTTCTTTCACAGGGTGATAATGAATTGAGCAGTCGTAATCCTTAATCAGCTCCAACCATCTTCTATGGTGCATATTCAGCTCCTTTTGTGTGAAAATATACTTTAATGTTTTGTGATCAGTATAAATATGAAACATTTCACCAAAAATATAATTCCTCCAAATCTTTAATGCAAATATTACCGCAGCTAACTCCAAATCATGAGTTTGGTAATTTTTATCATGTATTTTCAACTGTCGTGAGGCATAAGCTATGACCATATCATTTTGCATGAGAGCACACCCCGATCCCTTCTTGGATACATCACTCTAGATCACAAACCTTTCTGCACTACCAGGCAGTGTGAGCACAGGTGCACGACATAACCTTCTTTTCCATTCCTTGAAATTTTCTTCACAATCCTCCTTCCAAATGAACTTAACTCCTTTTCGAGTCAACCTAGTGATTGGATAAGATAATCATGAAAATTATTTCACAAAACATCGATAATATCCAGCCAAACCAAGAAATCTTCAGATCTTAGTTATTGTTGTTGGTCTCGACCATCTTTTGATAACCTCTATTTTTACTGGATCCACAATTATCCCCTATTTTGAGATTCTCTGACCTGAAAGTGCAAATTTTTGAAGCCAAAATTCACACTTGGTAAATTTGGCATAAAGATTCTCCTTTCTCAGGGTCTTCAATACAATTCTCAAGTGATCTTCATGTTCTTGCTTTCTCTTTGAATAGATAAGAATATCATCTATAATGACTTCCACAAACTGATCAAGATAGTCAATAAAGACTCTATTATTTACATCCATGAAGATAGGAGGGGAATTAGCAAGACCAAATGGCATCACTATAAATTCGTAGAGTCCATACCTTGTACAAAAAGCCGTCTTTGGTATATCCACCCTTTTTACCCTTAATTTTTGATACCCTGAACAAAGATCAATCTTGGAATAGTATTGAGCTCCGCGTAGTTGGTCAAATAAGTTATCAATGCGCGGTAGAGGATATTTTTTCTTGATCATGATCTTGTTAAGTTCTCAATAATCAATGCAGAGTCTCATTGACCCATCTTTCTTCTTAACAAACAGAACAGGTGCTCCCCAAGGTGATGCACTAGGGCGTATGAATCCTTTATCAAGATTCTCTTGGAGTTGCTTCTTCAATTCCTGCAACTCAATTGGGGACATTTTATAAGGTGTCTTTGAAATAGGCAATGCACACGGTACGAGTTCTATTGAAAACACAACTTCACGATTTGGTGGAAGACCCGAAAATTCCTCTGGAAAGACATCATCAAACTCCCATACAATGGGTGTACTTATAATCGTGAGTTTATCCCCAACCATTTGAGATAAATAACCTTCATTTAGTGGAATCAAGACCCATAAGACGGATGAAATTTCCTCTAGAAGGTTATATTCATCCTTGCATCGATAGACGATCATAGATTGATTTGGAATATTAAATGTGATTTCCCATCATTGGAAATTGATATGAGATCCATATAAAGAAATCCAATCCATGCCAAGAATCCCATCAAATTCCACTATAGGAAGGATCACAAGATTTTCAGGAATCACATTCCCACAACATCAATCAGAGAAGAATTATAAACTTTTGATGCGACTATTGTGCCATTAGGAGTTGTCACAGCTAACTCAACATCTAATTGTTGAGGTAATATGGCGATAACATTATAAAATTATTCAGAAATAAAATATTTGGTGGATCCAGAATCAAATAAAACATTTCCTACTTTAGAGTGAATGGTATGTGTACCTCTCACCACTTCGTTTTCGTACTCCACATCACCGATAGTAATTGCATGTGACATTCCATTGTCTTTGGTCTTAAGAGTTATTTAACGTTGATCATCATCAACAACCCATGGATTTGGGTATTGATTGGAATAATGCCCCATCTCCATGAACTTGAAACATTGATGTGTAGGAGGTGCATTCTGTGTATCCATTTCTTTGTTCGCATCATTAGACATCTTCTTCACATTATTTCGACATTCAACTTCCTGATGAACTTATTTTCCATACTTAAAACATTTTCTTGTCCCTTTAAGACAATTCCATCAATTTTTCATTCCACAATTTGAGAATAAAGGAAAACTCATCTTCTTTTCAGTGTGGTCTTTAGATTTTCCTTTGAATTCCATTTTCCTCTTCTTATCTAACCCATATGACTGATGGGTTACCCCAATCTCCATCTCAACCTTGAGAGCACATCGAACAATTTCCTCATAGCTATTGAATTCCCTTATGCCTAATTCCCTTCGAAGACTTGGTTTTATGCCACTAAAGAATCGATCGATTTTACCCATAGGTTGGATAATAATCCCAGAAGTGTACCTTGCAAGCCTTGTAAAATTTGTTTCGTAGATACCAACAGATTCATCATCCTTTTTCTTTTGTTCAAGAAACTCATTCTCCATCTTTTTTCGAAGAATATGAGGAATGTACTTATTGAAAAATATGTTTTTGAACTCGTCCCATTCCATGGACTCAATTTAATCTCTTTGCCTCGTATTCTTGATAAGATTCCACCATTGATCAGCATCACCTTCCAAATGATACACTGCTAAGATGACTTTGTCATGTTCAGAACATTGTAGAACTGAAAATATCTTTTCAATGGTACTAATCCATTGTTCAGCTACTAATGGATCAGAAGACCCGCTGAATGAAGGTGGACACTGCCTCATGAAGGATTCAACAGAATGTTGCTCCTTCATTTGCTCTTTTGGAAGTCCTGCATGGTTCATAACTTGAGAAAGTTGTGTGATCGTGGCTACAGGATTTTTCATTCCAGCTCCCATAACAATTGTTTGCTCAAGGGGACAATCATTTCATTTCCCATCGCATTCATCATTAACACAGTTCCTTCGGGTTCCAGCCATTGACTAAAACCAAGAGGCATAGTGTGAGCAACACTAATCATAATAGGAAAACAACATAATCATGAATAAAATTTCACACTTAAGGTATTATCATAGTTTACTCATGGCCATTTCTAAAACACTAATATTGTGTTCTATGCTTAGACATATCTTTAGGGTTCTTACTAAGGATTTCACATCCTTGTTTCCAAAGGTTGACTATACCTTTCCTCTAATACCAACTATAACTACCTATACTTTACATAAATTGTTATTACTTCATAGTGGAAGCATACTTATTATATCATATAACCAAACCATGAAAGGACCATATAGGTATAGTGTATTTAGAAATTGGGAAACATATACAAATGGTTAATAAAATCATCTACATTGTCTCCCATTTATTTCATCATATCTATAGTCCCTTTTTGTAATATCCTACTTAATATCCTTCTTCCTGACCTGGGGAAAAGAAAACATACAAAAGGGTGAGCTCAAATTCTCAGTAAGGGTAAACAAAAGAAATATCAATAATATCATATTTATAAGAACATAAAATTTTGAAAATCTTAACCTGCAAAAGAGGACATAATATCATGTCATGGGATAAATCATAGTAATGAAAAGTAATCCCAAATAATCATAACTTAAAAAATGAAACTTTGTGTCATACACACATAATCATAGAAAATCATTTCATATTACTCAAGGCTCATTGAAAAGACCATCATAGAGGACAAAGTCCATTACTGAACCGAGTTCACTCATAGTTCTAGTCTTGTATCACTGAACCGGTTTAACTTGTCGTTCCATCCATGTCTATATCATGAGATATAAATATTTACCCAATTAATTGGTGGGAGATATAGGTCCCACTTATCTCATAAGGAAACCATTTTTATGTGTCCAACAAAATCATAAATCATACATCATTGCATAACCCATGTAATAAAAATGGGATTCCTAAACATCATGAAATCATAAAACAATTCATATAAGATAAAGGAATTCATAAAAATAATTCCATCAAAACATAATAAAATCAATGTAATAATAGGGATATAAATAGAAACCTATATTATATTATATGGAAAATAATTTTTATAAAACACTTGAACTCCATTCTTGGGGAAAATATCCTTTCTACTTCAAAAACATTTTTCCTTTCTTAACACGTCATACAATTTTAAACTAAAAGATGTTGATTAAAAATAAACTTGAAAAATTGTAAAGTAAGTTTCCTGTAAATAATGTTCTAAAAATCATTTCATGCTGTATAAGTTAAAAAACATTCTTCTTGTACTTTGGCCAGAAAAGTCAAAAAGTAACTCATACGAAAAATTAAAAAAGATTCTTTTCATATCATTTACTAAAAACTCACCGAAGGGTAAAATTGGATTTAAAATTTTTTAGGAAGATAGAAATAATATTAAATATTGAGGAAACATGGATGTGGATGATAAAATACACCGCAATAAATACCAAAGTATAAACAATCTCAGATAAAAATGAGATTGTGAGATTTTCCCTTACCTTTGGTCCGATATGCTTTGTATGATTCTGAACCTCCTTTAATATGGTTTAAATAATGTTAATTGACTTATTATAGAATCATATTCATTTTTATGATATCATATATGGTCATATTTTTATCTTCTTTGTATTAATATTTCATTTCTACTTGTTATTCGGGTGTTTATTGCAATATGTTTTTATGCGTGTTTTGTCGAATAAATTCTTATTCCTCATTATAGGATATAGATACGTCATTTACAGAATGTTATTAGTGTAATATATATCATATTCATTCATTAAATTAATTTATATAATCATTATTAAATGAAGATCATATAGAACGAGTCACATCACATCGTCGAGATGGTAGGCTGTACGTACGCACGAGCGATGATATTGTTCCCATGATCGTGGAATTGTATTGAAGTTTATGTATAATATTTCAGAATCAATACCACTTTACAATAATCATATATAGTTATTTATTTACACCATTATACCCATCCCTGTAAGGTGGTGGTGGAAAACATATTACACCATGGCGTGGGGAAGTGAAATGGGCAGAGGTTGACCAAGCATGAAGGCTCAAAGTGGTGTGAGGAGGAGAAGGAGGAGGTGCCCTTTTATAAGGGAGGAGAGGGGAACCTTTGGAAAGTTTGAAAATATTATTTTATTATAAACTTATCTTCGGTTTCAAAAGTTCCAAAAATCATTAAAGATGAATATAAGATGACTCATGGTCGAAATAAAATCATCCAATCAGAATTGGACATGTTTTGGAATATATTTTAATCATTATAATATTATTTATTTAAATCATTTATTAATGAGGTAAATGCTGCATCATTATTGTGTCATAAATAATATAATTTATTTGATGTCTAAAAATTATAAAAAATACCAACATGTAGGAAATATTTTTAGATTTCCAATTAATATTTATAGATTAAAAGATAATTTATATATCCCCTTATAAAAATTAATTACTAATGGATTTTTGTTAATGCCAATTTTTCCATTACATTAAATAAATTAATCTAATGTGTCATTGTATTTCATAAGTGGCTCCATGGGGTCCCAAAATCGACCCAAGGATTCCCATTACTCATCCAATAAGGTTTGGACAAGTGTTAAGGTAATTTTGAATTATTATAATTTTCTTTTAACCTTGAATTACCATATTTACTTTTAACCGTGGTAAATAAGAGTAAAAATTACTACTCACCAAAAATTATTTTTATCTAATTGAACCAAATTTTACTCTTTGATATTAACCGTGTCTCTCAGATTTTCGAAATTCAACTCATAGAAGCGGTAAAATTATGTTTTATGAACAATTGTAAAAGCTCCTAGGAGGTGGGTAAAATACGTTGAAATGTTCATTCCAATTTTTCATAAATCTAAAATTAGTATAATATGATTCCAATGAATTTCATTAAACTTATATAATTATTATGTATCTATTTTTACCTAAAATAAATTTAAAACAAATAAATGATTATTTAAATAAAAAGTCGGTTTTAACAAAAAACTCAGTGTTTTCAATATTCATCAAAACTTGATGTTTTTCAGAAAAATACCAAAAATTCAGCCTAAGATATATTTTATGTTCTGAATTAATAAATGATGTCTATTTTTCCAAATTCAAAACATATAAGTGGAATTAATTAATTTTAAAAGTAATTCCCGTTATCAAAACAAATAGCATGTTTTTAAGAAACAGTAACTATCAAAAGATCATCACTTATTTATGTCCAATTTCAAAGTGAAAATAATTCCAATGACCAACATTGGATTAAATGGTAAAAATATATTCTAATTTCACTTTGAAACCAATTATGAAGATAATCTAGGCATATAAATTATTGTGATGAAAAAAGTTGTTTTTAATTAAAATATAGCGTGTTTTTACTATTCATCAAAATATGAAAGTTACCAGAATAATATGAAAAATTTACCCAAAGTAAATTTTTATATACTGATTCCAAAGAATAATTTTATTTTGTCAAATTGAACTAACAAAAATGTAAAAAACTAGATTTAAAATGGGTGCGCCATCAAAAGGCGGTAAAACTGCATTTTTTTGAAAAATACTTCTTTTATCCAAAAAACTGATTTTGTTTTCATACCTCATTCTAGAAAATGTGTAAGATGAATTATAATGTTATAAAATTTAAAATTCAGTTAATACAAATCATAACGGCTAGTTTATAATATAATAATATATCATTTTTTAGTAAAACTCAGTATTGCGTACTACACACGCTATCAAGGAAGGTCGCAATTGCGTGTAATGCATGTCAAGCTAGTGTTATGTGCAGTGAAATATTACTTTGCGTATAACATAATACATAAAAAAACATTCTTCTCATAAAATATGATGGTGTTATAGTATGCTCTCGAAGTGCAAGTTCTGGATTCAAGAGGTCCACTTCTTGGGTCACGTCATCTCTGAGGTGGGTGTTGCGGTGGATCCTACGATGATCGAGGCAACACTTTATTGGGAGCCACCTAGGAGTGTTCCAGAGGTGTAGAGTTTCCTAGGTTAGGCTGGGTACTATCGGAGATTTGTGCCAGACTTCTCCAGAATTACAACACCACATTTATCTTTGACGAAGAAGGGGAGACCCTTCGTATGGTAAGATAGATGTCAGAAGATCTTCCTAGAGCAGAGACAGAGATTGACTAGTGCACCTTTCTTGGGGATACTAGAGGAGGGAGTAAGGTACGCAGTTTACTGCGATGCATCAGGGACCAGACTCGGGTGTGTCCTGATGTAGGAGCGGGCAGTGATCACCTACGGTTCATGACAGTTGAGGCAGCACGAGCAGAACTACGCTTCCCATGACCAGGAGTTAGCAGAAATAGTCTTTACCTTGAAGATGTGGTGGCACTATCAGATTGGTGAGCACTTTAAAGGATACTTTAACCACTAGAGTCTCATGTACATCTTCTCACAGAAGGACCTAAACCAGAGAAAATGGCGATGGATCGAGTTCCTCTAGGACTATGAATTTGAGATAGTCTATACTTATGGGAAGGGGAATGTAGTAGCTGATGCTCTCAGCAGGAGATTGGGAATTCATCAACTTGGAGAGGCGACAGAGTAGCTAGACTCATTGCAGATATCTTTCGTGGATAGAAATGGAGCAGCCTTTCTACAGTCACTCACAGTCACTCCTCTACTACTTCTGTGGGTAAGAGAGGCACAGAGTGGGGACGTTGACTGTGAGACGCGACATGCACAGATATCCACAAGATAGGAACCTGATGGATTTTAGAGGAGAGCACATCATCCATTTCAGGGGACGTACCATAGTAATTGCTGCATTACGGGAGGAGGTGATGAGGGAGTTTCACACTCCCCCTTTGGCGGTACATCCGGGGGTGGCGAAGATGTACCAGGATCTCAGACGATAACACTTGTGGCCAGGAATGAAGAAAGTTGTGGCAACATTTGTTCTCGATGCCTCACCTGCTAGTAGGTGAAGGCGGAGTACCAGGTACTGACAGGATTGGTACATCCCCTAGAGGTCCCAGAGTGGATGTGGGATGTGATATCTATGGATTTCGTGACGGGACATCCATGTACATCCAGAGGACACGACTCCATATGGGTGATTGTAGACCGACTAACCAAGTCGGCCCACTTCTTACCTATCAAAGAGCAGGGATCAGTGGAGAGCATGGGACACCTCTACGTTCAGGAGATTGTATGACTTCATGGTGTGCCATCATCTATCGTATTCGATCGTGATGCTCCCTTTACTTCCCGGCTTTGGAAGGGGTTGCAGGAGGCTTTTGGGACGCTGCTACGCCGGAGCACCACCTTTCACCCTCAGATGGATGGCCAGATGGAGAGGACCATTCAGACACACAAGGAAATTCTCCATGCATGTGTCCTTGACTTTGGTCGCAGTTGGAAGGACCACCTACCCTTGGTGGAGTTTGCATACAACAATAGCCACCACTCCACCATCGGGATGGCACCAATCGAGGCATTGTACGACCGACCTTACAGATCACCTCTGTGCTGGACTGACCCTGGGGAGTCAGCACTTGTAGGACCAAATATGGTCCAGGCCACGACGGAGAATGTGCAGATCATACAGAAGCAGATGAGGAATACACAGAGCCGACAGAAGTCATATGCTGATAGGAGGCAGAGACCACTTTAGTTCGAGGATGGAGACCACATTTTCTTATGAGTCTCACCTCGACGTGGATTAAAGAGATTTGGCCGCGACAGAAAGTTATCTTCACGCTTCATCAGACCATTCCAGGATCTCAATAGGATAGGCAAGGTGGCTTATCGCCTGGCGCTTCCACCTCATTTTCACCAAGTGCACGATGTCTTCCACGTATCACAGTTGAGGAGATACATGCACGACCCGATGCATATCATTGATCATGGGGATCCGGACATCAATGATGGGGTGACATTTGTTGAGGTCTCGATGGAGATCGAGGATCGATAGGAGCGGGTCCTACGTGGATAGTAGAGTCCTCTAGTGCACATCAGGTGGCATCACGGGAACCTCCAGGAGAGCACATGGGAGCGGGAGGCTCAGATGTGTGCACAATACTCTCATTTGTTTCCCTAGTTCATGATTTAGCTTTACAGAGACATAAATCCCTGAGGTGGGATTAATGTAATGACCCGTAAATTTCATGGAAATTTTTTTCTAAAATTCATTGAGATTTTACAAGTACGCAGTTTCTGACGGCACCTGATTACAAGGCCCGGTGTGCCCGGAATAAATTTCTGAAGTTTAGATAGGGTTCATTCAGTGAATGAATGAGCATGTTTTTCTATCTTTTGAACCGGTGCTCAGAATTGAAAGCTGAAGGCACCGATGATACCCCAGCGCTGGTAATTACTTTGGAGGACCTTTACCGAAGATGCGTTTGCTTGGGAGGAGTTGTTAAAAAAGGGTGGTTTAAATAAAAAGTGAATAAAATTGTGGTACAAATTTTATTTCTAACTAATGTGGTTTTATCCTACATAGGGGAGTTAGGGTGGGACCCACTAGCATCCTAACTACCCATGTGAGGATAAATGTGAGGTGGGCCCACACGACCCCCAACCCTTCACATTCCCTAAAACCTCTAAAACCCCCCCATTAAACTCCTTGTGTTTAATGTTGGAAACCCCCTTGAAATTAATTAAGTAACTCCTCCTCTCCAACTTTAATTCATGCCAACACATGCTAAATTAATTGATTAAAACTCTTCAGTTAATTTAACATAGTGTTCGAATTTTATGTTTTTCAAATGAATTGAAATGTAAAATGAAATAAGTAGAAGATTATTTTATTTTTGGTTAGAATTGTTGTGTGAGGAGGATTTGGAAGGAGATCTCTAAAGATTTTAAGATCTTATTCCTCATACGGAGAACTTCTTCCTCCAACGAAGTACGACCATCCTTCTCGATGAAGAACGCTTCACAGTTCTCCATCAAGGGAGGAGACACTGCCATGGGGAATTCACAAACAATGATGTCACCTTTCTGATGTCAACAAAAGGCGCCACCTTTCTACAGATCACGTCATGAGGTAGGGGTTAATACTTTTGTTCAAGTTTAATTATCATCCTTCATAGTTCAAGAATTGGCCGAATGTTATCGTCGTAACAGGAGGAGACCAGACCGCAAAAACACGGTCAATTATCCTCCCCCTTCTTCTTATTAGTCTTCATTGATGGTTGAGGTGAAGGTGGCACGGTGCCATTGCAGCACGCGGGGATGAAGAGGACCGCTGCCGGAGTGGGCTGCAGCAGTGGTGCGCAGTGTCGTTGGACTGTGCCGGTGAGGCCGAAGGAGACCACAGCCATAGCGGGCCACTGCGGTGGCGCACGACGCCGTCGCGCCGCGTCGGTGAGGCCGAAGGAGGCCGCAACCAGGAGAGGGCCGTGGCGGGGGGCACATCATTGTCTCGCCTCGCCTGTGAGACAAGCCATAGCCTTGGGCCGCAGCGGACAAGGCAGAGGTGGCGGGATAACTGGCTGCAAGCGTCTCCAGGAGGCGGGACCCTGAAGGGTCCCCCAGTGGCTCAACTGGCTAGCCATAAAGGCCAGCTGTTTCCTGGAAATAGGGGGTGTAACCTCCCCCACAATAGAAATTAGGGTGGACCCCATGGGTTCTCCATTCCGGAAATAAGGGGGTGCGCCCCTTGCGCCCCGCTCGGCCAGCGCCGAGTCGCGACCGACTTCCGAGCTAGGCTACAGGCCGCCGGGCCGCGCCGCGCCCCGTAGGGCCAGGCAACACTAGCTGCGGGCAGGGCCACGCTAGCTGGTCGGACCTGGACCCGGGTCGGGTGAACCCGGTTCGGGCCAACCCAGGGGGTTTTGGGCCGGGTCGGACCGAGCCCGAACCCCTATTTTTGAACCAGGTTCATTCAAACGCCCATATCTTGAGCTATATACCTCCGATTGACACACCGTCAGTTGCATAGGGATCCTTGGATCAATATGGTCATGTTGTTATATTACACTGATGGTCTTGGCAATGATTGTGTATGGCCGGGTTGGTTTGAACCCGAAACCAAGCAGGTCCTTGGAGCAGAAACACTTATAACTCAAGGACCGGGTGTCCGAATGACTTTCCGTCAATTACGTTTAATTTATCTTAGTGATACGGTTCTTTTGGAATACTCCACTTGAGGTTTTGATTTAGTTGTAGTATGGTTGGATTGATTTTAGCTTAAAAAACCAACGAGGCCCCGGGGACGGAAAAGCCAATATCTCTCAGACCGGGCGTCCGATTGACACATCGTCTGTCGGGATGAGTTCCTATTGGAGAGACGGAACTTTGTGATACATAAAATATGGACTTCATTATATTTTATGTACCGACCCTCATGGCTCGTGGAGCATACCCTCCTGGAATCGAGTGTGCTATGTGCGGGAACCCACGAGCTGGCTGCGATTGCGATGACGATGACAACTGTAATTGGATCCTACGTGGGTTCGACAGCAAGGATGACTGTACATGGATCCTCTGTGGGTTCAACCGCGATGATTACTATACTTTTATCCTACGTGGGTTTGTCAGCGATGGTTACTCTACTTGGAACCTACATGGGTTCGACAACGATGACTTCTGTACATGGATACTACATGGGTTCGGAAGGGAATATGATTTATAGGCTACATCTATCATCTCTACCCCTCTTCATGAGTAGTATTCCCGTGAGAGATGATTCTTGACTTTCAATCAATATCATCGATATGATTGATTTTCCTTCTTGTGTGGATTGAGTAGTTCTTTCTTGTGTGGACTGGTTTGTACTTGGGATCTTGAGTTGGAGCCAAACTAGAATTGATAACTTAGGTATATGTATGGGAATATACCTAAGTAGAGTTGATTGATACTTCATGTTTGTATATTTCCTTTGTGGTTTATCCTTTGTGGATTCTGGGAGACCTTCGGGGGTCTCGAGGTCCCTACTAGGTATTGTATACTCACCCCTTCATGAGCTATGCCCGTACTATGTGGTGTTGGTTGCATATGATGGAAAACGATGATCGTGGCTGAGGCTTGAGTAGCGGGACATTATCCAGAGGTGGACTATCATACGGGACATACACGGAGTGGACAGCCAGACCTGAGGAGCTGAGGAGACCATCTGTACCCACCCTTCAGCTGGGATATCCGGAGGACAACTCAGTGGTTGCTGATTCACTTTACTGCTGCTGTAATTTCTTTTCAGTTGTACTGTACTTTCAGTTCGGTTTGTATTCTGGCCCATTTATTTTTCAGCACTTACTTTTGTACTCAGTTTACTAAGTGTTTACTTCAGCATGCATTCTTTGTAGTGTTTGTTTACTTATATAAAGGCAATGCCTTCCCTTTTATCGGGATTTATGCCTTTGGTGCTAGTCTCCAGCCCCAGGCCTATGGGAGGCGGGCTTGGGGTAGTCACAGCTCGGGCCCCGAGGATGGGTCGTGACATTATACATTTTAAATTATGATTATTCCAAATATGTAATCAATTTTTACAAATTCCAAACACATTTTTGTTAAAAATTTATTTATATATAATCCCACATATAGGACGACAATGCCAGTTTTAAAATGAAATCAATCAAAAGAAAGCTATGTTTCTATAGCCAATTTCAATATAAAATTGTTTTAAATGATCAAAATTGGAAAGAATTAAATATATTTGATCTAATTAATGATTAAAATAAATTAAAAATTTAATCAAATATACAAAAATATTAGTTAAAAAACCAATTTTGAGTTAAAATCTATTACATTTAGCTATTTATTATAAAATGAAACCATAATGAAAAATACCAAAAAAATTATCCTAACCTATATATTGTGTTTATATTCCAAATATGATAATTATTTTGACATATTAAATCTATAAAAAAATTTTAAAAAGGTCTCATCATAAAAATGTGATAAAAGTATATTTATAAAAATATAGGTTTTTAGATAAATATTTTTTTTGTTATTAGAGAAAAATAAAATTGCAACCATAAAAATAAAATTATATCCATTTATATTCAACCTATTTTTATATTCATTTCTAATGACGGTGTAACCTATTATTTCATTTAATAATTTTGCAAACCATATGTTTTCATAAAGTAGTTAATATTATTCATAGCATATTATTTAATGGATTGGTTATATATTGTTATATTAAATTATCTAAAGCTATTAATATATTATAATTTGGTAAAACATGGAATTACATGTTATGAACGACATCATAGAAAGTCATTTTGGAACAAACTAATATTAGTGGTCTGTGTAGAGAAAACTGAAATATATGTTTCATGTAGTGCAAGATTAACATGGCGTTTTATATATCGTAACACCATCATATAAAATAATGTATTATCAGTTCTATATGAAATGAAAAATATTGAAAAATGTATTTATTTTAAAAAATAATTACTCAAATTTTTTTAGACTTTTACAATATCAGATCTACTGTTCACAAGTGCATCATGTCCCATGTAACATTCATTCATCTCATGTTTTTTAAGAAATAATATGATTGTAAATTATTATTTACCACACACATGTTTTAGGATCACACATCACAGAATTCATAAAAATTATTGATATTTTATGAGACCACATACCTCATTCAAAAAGTTATTCCATTATATATGTGATGAGAAAAAATCTTCAATGATCCTCTATATCGAAATGTACATATCCCATTAACACACGAACACAAAATAATTAACTATAATATTAATCCATTATAAAACACTCATAATTTAATTATACATTAAACACATATGTGCTTCTAATTCAATAGAAAGTGAATTATCATGGAATCACTTATTAGGATATATATAATAATAGAATCTATAAGTAAATGGTTGTGTATTGTAATGGCCTGGGTTTTTGGGGTCCATTACTTTGTGAAAATCTTGTTTTGGGTTTTCTGGTCTGGGAATCACGGTGGTGTAGGGCTACCGGTAGCACGGCCTACCGGTGGCCGCAGCCTACTGGTAGCTCTGTCTACCGGTAGCTCGGTCTACCAGTAGCTGTAGCTACCGGTAGCTTTGTCTACCGGTAGCTCGGCCTACCGATAGCTACGGCCTACCGGTAGCTCGGCCTACCAGTAGCTGCCGCCTACCGGTAGCTGCAGCCTATCGGTAGCTCGGCCTACCGGTAGCTGCAGCCTACCTGTAGCTCAGCCTACCGGTGGATGCAGCCTACCGGTAGTTCCGCTACCAATAGATGTCACCCACCCGTAGCTCTCAGCTACCGGTGGCTCTGGCCTACCCCGCGGGTTATTTCCAGTAGCGCTCCCTTTTGCACAAATAGGGTTTTAAACCCTATTCTGACTCGTTTAAGCGTGTTTTAAAGACCCGTAACTCGCATAATAGTTTTAATTAAATACTTAATCAATTCATGAGTCGTTTTAAACCACCCGACCCCCTTTAATGACGAGTGGAGCCACGTGGTCAACCCACGACCACTGCGCCTTACGCGGTTTCGTGTTTTCAACTCAACCGTCCCCGACTCTTATAAACTAATGGTTAGCCATGGTTTCTCCTTTCCGCGATAGTGGATTTTCAAAAACAGATTCTGGTACATCAGGCGCGCTGCATCGTTATCCGTAATGTTCCGTGCCCCCGGCCTAAACTTCGATCATCTATCAACAGGTAGGGAATTTCTCCTTTTCCTCTCTCTTTTGTGTATCATGTGGGGTGGGCGTGATTTTGATTCTTTAGAATTGGATAAACCATACCTAATTAAAGAAAATGAATGAATTCATTAAATATATGAGGGGGGCTGTGATTGTTGATGCTGTCTTATATTTTGATGTTGTTTCTTTTATGACCATCTTGTTGAGTTGTGCTAGCTTATGCCTTCTGAAAATTGAGGCCGTTGGTGGTCGTTTTTTGGGCACTAATGAGCCCATGTTGAGGTTTTAAATGGCTTTTTGTGATTCTAAACTCCTGTTGTGAAAACATAAATTGGTTAATCACGCATACCTGGCTGAATAAATTGAAAGCACCAGGTTCAATCCCTTATGTTCTAACCCCGGTCAAATGGAATTGAAATCATGGAACCTGTAAAATCTTTTAAATCTGACGACACAGGCTTGGCCTTGCTTAGTGTTGGTGGCAGTGTTTTGGTGGTTTTCTCTTACGATTCGATTGCTGGATATGTGGGAGGGGATGGGATCCCCTATTCTTTTATGCTTTCGGTGGTTATGAAACTGGGTATGGGATCCCCTGTTGATGTGGCTTCGGTGATTATGAGTTTTTAGACCCGATGGTTACTTGTCCATATCACAAACTCGGGTGGGATCCTCTATTGGTGAAGAAAATGTTTAACTTGACAATTGACTAGACTATTTTCCTTGGTTATGATTATTGTGTTAGTTTCCCAGTAGTGCATGAACTTATCTGAACATTAACACTGAACGTCAAATAAGAATGGGACAAAGGGGTTTGTTGGCGAGAGTCTTGACTCGGACTTGAGTGCTGCTGTGATCTGTAGGCTGTCTGAAGAAAAACCTAGCTTTGGGTGAGTGCGTGTTACCTATATATATATATATTTACTTATAGCTTTGTGTTTCTTATTCGAGCCCCACCCAAGATGAGCACTTAGTGCGGAACACCCCCATTTCATGGGGGAGGGTGTTTTTCCCAACACTATTCCTATTGGATGGTTATTGGATCCTTTTCTCCTCCCTTTCCCGGATAGCCCAAGTATCTTCGGGTAGACTGTGATGGCCTGAGGTCCATTATTAGCCCAAGAACCTTCGGGCGGGGTGGTGCGGTGGTTGGCCAGGTGTGTGCGGCAGGTGGTTTCCCAAGTGTCTTCGGGATGAGGCCCAGGTGTCTTCGGGTGTGGCAGTGGATCCTTTAGCCCAGGTGTCTTTTGGCGTGGTGGTGGTTGTTATGGACTAGGTGTTTTCAAGCGCGGTTACATGTGACAGTTGTGGCCCAGGTGTGTGCGGGCAGGATTCAGCAGTGGGACTATGTGTGGTTGCGGCCCAGGTGTGTGCGAGCGGGTGCGGCAGTGGGACTGCGGTGAGAATGGAGGGATTGGTCCGATGCGTAGGATGTCCCAATAACCAGTGGGAAAGTGGTGCGGGGTACCCAAACATTGATGTGTTCTTATTATATATTACTTGACTTGCGTTATTTGGGGAGTTTACCTTGGTGAGGCTTGGGTGGATAGATTACCTTGTTAGGTGTTTGGTTTACTTTTTTGTTTCTCACGGGACTTTAGTACGTTCCCCCACTTGTGCACGAGAGTCTTTGGTTTTCCCTACTAAGTGCACTTGTATGCTCACCCTACGTATATAAAATTGCTTTCAGGTTTCCAGGAGGACTTCAGGGATCGTGCGGGACCATACTAGCTCAGATCCTTGGAGCAGTTGCTGTTGTCGTTTTTCATTCTTTGGTACTTACCCTTGTAGACACCTTTTGCACTTTGTGGCTTTTACTTTTGAAACATGCATGTGGGAATGGTTTACTGTTGACTTTACTTTTCTTTTTACCTTGGTGTTGTTGGGTTTTCTTCTTTGTATCTCTCGGTCCTATAAAAGAAAAAGGGTAATGCCTTCCATTTTTGTGAAATTTCCATACCCTTGGTGCTAGTCGCCACTCCTGGACCAATTGAAGGCGGGTTTCGGGGGTCATTATCTCTCCTTCAACTTAAAGAAGGAAGGGACTGAAAATCTGCTGACCCTTCCCTCCTTTTGGTGAAGGTGGTTCGTGACAGAATGGTATCAGAGGCGAGGTTGAGAGATAGGATGGATTCTGGAGTTAGGCACATTGATGATTGCGTGGGATGGTAAGGCAACAGTGTTGGGTGACCTTGGCGCGTGAATTAGTCTAGGGAAGACCGGCTAGGACGCGAGATTTTAGCCCCCCCGTGATCCGATGCAAGGACTCTGGACCTACCGAACGACCAAGCGATACCACACTGATTTCAGGGTAGAGACCCTAGGAATGGTACATGCATCATAATGACTTGTGTTCTTGTGTTTCTGGGATGTCTTGGGAATTAAGAATAAATTTAAAATTTTAAGAAGTCTTAAGAACAATATTTTGCACTACTTGGGCTTAGGCATTCCTTGTTTACCTTGCAGCTATGGCACCTGGAAGGTGACCGCGTGTGGTACAGGCGATCGAGGCCCCAGAGACTACCTTGGCCGATCGGCAGAGAGCTGATCGAGAGGAAGAGGGCGACCAGTGGCAGAAGACTCTTCAGGCCTTCCAATGACATGCCCCCTAGAAGTATGAGGGAAACACCTCCGATATGATGACGGAAGGCTGGCTAGAGGAGCTAGTTATAGCCTTCGGCCTGATTCGGGCCTCGACCGAGTACTGGGTTCCTCTGGCCGTTAGCCAGATGTGGGGAGCGGCACGTCATAGGTGGATGCTTTACCCGGGGGAGAGGAGAGAGTCTGAGGTGGCTTGAGCGGATTTCGAGAGGGAGTTCCGGGCGGAATTCCTCTCCTCGACGATGAAGGCAGAAAAGAGGCAGGAACTACTCTCCCTCCAACTGGAGAGTATGTCCGTGAGGAAGCTAGGGATCAAGTTCAAGGACCTCCTACGTTTTGCTCCGGACCTCTTTCCTGACGAGGAGTGTTGGGAACGATGTTTGGAGGAGGCGCTCCGACCCTCCCTCCAGTATGCTGTCACCCCCTTTACCCTTCCGACCTACCTGGAGGTCTAGAAGAAGGCCGAAGTGGTGGAGAGGATGCATGCTCTAGGAGGTGTGTCCCGAGAGGGGATCCAGCTGGGACCATCGAAGTGGAAGGCCGTCAGTACCAGGCCTCCAGCGTCAGGACCCTCCAGGTTCCGACCAGCAGGGAGTAGACCACAGCAGTTTCAGTTTTGATCCCCCGGTCCTCGCCCTTTTTCCTCGGGCCCGGGACTGCGGTGCTTCATCTGTGGGAGCCATGGGAATCTCCGGAGTCAGTGCCCCGACCGGGTGAAGTACAGCAGTGGTAGTCATCCCCAGCACCCGCCCCAGCATTAGCTTCCAGCCAGACCTTTCCAGCAGCAGCAGTAGGGACAGCGAGCTCCCGCTCCTCCGAGGGCAGACATAGGAGGAAGAGGCCGACCTCAGGGCACTCCACAGGGACCTCGACCAGTGCATGGTTGGGGAGGTGGCTGACAACCGAGGGGCATGGGAGCTGGGCGTGGACAGTTACATGCTGCAGAGGCGGCAGTTCCAGCAGGTCCAGAGGTTGTTCGAGGTACGATCAGTCTGTTTATCACTCTTTCTTATGCCTTGTTCGATACCGGAGCTTCGCACTCCTTTGTTTCACCCATACTAGCCCGTACCTTGGGTCTATATGCCGAGAGACTTCCAGTTCCCCTGGTGTTGAGCACACCAGTCAGAGGTCATACTGACTTGTTGTTCATTTGTCGGGGATGTAGACTCATGATAGGGCCACATCAGTCAGTTAGGGATCTTCTTCTACTACAGATTCAGCCGTACGATGTCATCCTAGGCATCGACTGGCTATTTTCTGTGTGTTTCATCATTGACTGTTTCCGAAGGAGGGTGCTGTTCTAATACATGGATGGCCACCGTGTTACCTTCAACGGTGAGCGGGGCAGTTAGAAGGGAAACAGGTGAGAGGAACCCCTCCTCTCCTTGACAGCCGAGCTGTCAGTAGAGTCAGTAGATGCTGAGATGGTGGAAGTGCCAGAGATTTTCCGTGAGTTTATGTACATCTTTCCTGAGGAGGTGATGACTCTACCCCCTCGGCTTGATATCGATTTCGGGATATACCTACAACCCGGTACTTGTCTGATCTCGATGGCTCCTTACCGGATGGCACCATCAGAGCTACGGGAGTTGCAGATCCAGATTGACGATCTGATGAAGAGAGGTTATGTTCTATCGAGTGCGTCACCGTGGGGTGCTCTTATCTTGTTTGCAAAGAAGGAATATGGTGGTATCATGTTGTACATAGACTACAGGAGGCTGAATCAGGTGATGATCAAGAATCGTTACCCTCTTCCAAGGATAGATGATCTTTTCGACCAGCTGAAAGGGGCAGGATGGTTCTCCAAGAACGACCTGTGGTCTGGGTACCACCAGTTGAGGGTGAAAGAGAGAGACATCCCAAAGACAGCGTTTAGGTGTAGTTATGGACACTTCGAGTTTGTAGTCATGCCCTTCGGTGTTCCGAACGCCCCATCTGTGTTCATGGGGCTTATGAACTCCATCTTCCGAGAGTACTCGGATCAGTTCGTGGTTGTGTTCATCGATGATATCCTGATCTATTTGAGGTCAGAAGAGGACCATGCAGAGCACCTGAGGACAGTTTTGGAGGTCCTCTGACATCACCATCTCTCTGGGATGTTGTCAAAATGCATGTTATAGATACGAGAAGTGCACTTACTTGGGCACGTGGTGTCCGAGCAGGGAGTAGCAGTGGACCCATCACAAGTTGAGGCGGTTGTTTCTTGGGCAGCACCCAAGAAAGTGGCGGAAGTCCGAAGTTTCATCGGGATGGCAGGTTACTATCGGAGGTTCGTACCCAACTTCTCCCGAGTTGCGGCCCCTTTGATAGCCCTGACCAAGAAAGACCTGGTTTTCGTGTGGAGTGAGCAGTGCCAGTCAGCCTTCAGCTATCTGAAGGAGAAGTTGGTCAGTGCCCCAGTGCTGAGATAACCAGAAGAAGGGGCGGCTTATGAGGTGTTCTGTGATGCTTCAGGACAGGTCCTGGGATGCGTGTTTATGCAGCGACAAGGGGTGATCTCTTATGGGTTCAGGCAGCTGCGTTCCCATGAGCGTAGTTACGCCACCCACGACCTGGATCTTTCAGCGGTTGTTTTTGCGCTAAAGTTATGGCGGAACTACCTCATTAGGGAATGCTTTGTGGTCTTCACAGATCACAAAATCTTGATCTATATCTTCTCCCAGTGGGACTTAAACTTGCGACAAAGGAGATGGGTGGAGTCCCTCCTGGATTACGACTTTGATATCTCTTATACTGAGGGAAAGGGCAATGTAGTGGCTGATGCCTTGAGTAGGAAGATGCAGAAGGATGCAGTCCGAGAGTCGGCGGATGCCTGGAAGGCAATTGAGGAGTTAGCTGCCTTATACCTGGATATGAAGATGGATAGCGACAGAGGATGCCTATATCAGATGACAATGCAGTCATCCCTGTTTCAGCAAGTGGAGGAGTCTTAGTGGGGAGACCTAGAGTGTGAAGTGATGCGTGACCATGTTGACCCGGGTAATGCTCCGAAAGGATGGAAAGAGGATGGTCAGAACCGGATGTTTTTCTAGAAAAGGTTGTTTTTCCCAGAGGTGATGCATGGAGAGGTTCTCAGGGAGTTCCACTACTCACCCCTGGAGGTACACCCAGGAGTATCTATGATGTACCAGGGTTTGAAGGGGCAGTTTTGGTGGCCCGGAGTTAAGCGAGCAGTGGCAGAGTTTGTGGACAAGTGCTTAGTGTGTCAGCAAGTGAAGGCTGAACACCGAGTTCCAGGTGGCCTACTACGGCCTCTAGATGTCCTTGAGTGGAAGTGGGACGACATATCGATGGATTTCGTAACGGGACTACCCAAGGTCCAAGGAGGGTACGACGCCATCTGGGTGGTAGTGGACAGGTTGATGAAATCGGCTCACTTTCTGGCGATCAGGGAGTCGAGTGTTGTTGATGCTTTGGCATGAAGGTATGTGGATGAGGTGGTGCGGTTGCATGGAGTTCCAAGGTCTATAGTCTCGGATAGGGATGCACGGTTTCCCTCGCGATCCTGGAGAAGATTGCAGCATGCGTTTGGCACCCAGTTACGCCTTAGCACTGCTTTCCATCCCCAGACGGATGGACAAACCGAGCGCACCATCCAGACCTCGGAGGATATGCTGCGGGCATGTATACTGGACTCATGAGGATCATGGGTTCAATACTTGACTCTAGTAGAGTTTTCCTACAATAATAGCTACCACTCTACCATTGGCATGGCCCCGTTTGGAGATACGTACGGGAGGCCATACCGTTCGCCTGTGTGTTGGACCGAAGTAGGAGAGGCAGGCATCCTCGGCCCGGAGGTGGTGCAGACCACAACAGAGAAGGTTCAACTCATACGGGAAAGGATGAAGGCGGCCAGAGACCGACAAAAGTCATATGCTAATACCAGGAGGAGGCCCTTGGAGTTTGAAGTTGGAGACCATGTGTTCCTGAAGGTCTCCCCTCGGCGTGGGCAGCGAAGGTTCATAAAGGGGAGTAAGCTTTCTCCCAGGTTCATCAGACCCTTTGAAGTGTTGCTGTGGGTTGGTGAAGTAGCTTATCAGCTAGCGTTACCACCGCTGATACTGAGGATACATGATGTCTTCCATGTGTCCCAACTCCATCGGTATCTGCACGATGATTCACAAGTCCTTGATTGGGGTGAGATGGACATCCATGACGACGTGACCTTTGTGGAGATACCAGTTGTGATCAAGGATCGCAAGGAGAAGGTTCTTCACGGGCTAACCATCCCCTTGGTTCGTGTGTTGTGGAGACATGGTGGGATTGAGGAGAGTACGTGGGAGAGGGAAGCACAGATGCGTACCAGTACCCAGAGTTGTTTTGAGTTTTGTTCCTTGTTGTACCTATTGTGGTAGAACGTTTTGTCTTTTGGCTATGAAATGTACTGGTTTTCTTTCCTCTATTTGTGTGTGAAAAGCCTGGGAGGAGAGGACCCGACCCCTAATCAAGACGTGTTAAGTTTGATGCGATTAAACCCGTGTGGGCGAGTCTGTGCCGCCCAAAGCGGATAATATCTTGACATAGGGAAGGAGTCTCCCCAACCCACATGCCTGGGTGGTTTGGCATGGTATGTTGCTTGGTTCTTGGCAGGGAAATGTTTTAGTTAGCATGGGTTCGCTCCTAAGAGGTATCTTTCGAGGTGGTTGTTCGGACCCTCTCTTCCCTTCTGGTTTGTTTTGATTATCGAGGACGAGAATCATTTAAGAGGTATCTGATGTAATGGACCGGGTTTTTGGGGTCCATTACTTTGTGAAAATCTCGTTTTGGGTTTTCTGGTCTGGGAATCACGGTGGTTTAGGCCTACCGGTAGCTCGGTCTACCGGTGTCCGCAGCCTACCGGTAGCTCGGCCTACCGGTAGCTGCCGCCTAACGGTAGCTGCAGCCTACCGGTAGATACCGTCTACCTGTAGCTCAGCCTACCGGTAGCTGCAGCCTAAGGGTAGCTCGGCCTATCGGTGGCTCTGGCCTACCCCGCGGGTTATTTCCAGTAGCGCTCCTTTTTGCGCAAATAGGTTTTTAAACCCTATTCTGACTCGTTTAAGCGTGTTTTAAAGACCCGTAACGCGCATAATAGTTTTAATTAAATACTTAATCAATTCATGAGTCGGTTTAAACCACCCGACCCCCTTTAATGACGAGTAGAGCCGTGTGGTCAACCCACGACCCCCGCGCCTTACGCGGTTTCGTGTTTTCACCTCAACCGTCCCCGACTCTTATAAACTAAGGGGTAGCCATGGTTTCTCCTTTCCGCGATAGTGGCTTTTCACAAACAGCTTCTGGTGCATCAGGCGCACCGCATCGTTATCTGTAAAGTTTCGCACCCCCGGCCTAAACATCGATCATCTATCAACAGGTAGGGAATTTCTCCTTTTCCTCTCTCTTTTGTGTATCATGCAGGGTGGGCGTGCTTTGGATTCAGTAGAATTGGATAAACCATACCTAATTAAAGATAATGAACGAATTATTTAAATAAAGGAGGGGGCTGTGATCGTTGATGATGTCTTATATTTTGTTGTTGTTTCTTTTATGACCATCTTTTTGAGTTGTGTTGGCTTATGCCTTCTGAAAATCGAGGCCGTTGGTGGTCGTTGTTTGTGCACTAATGAGACCCTGCTGATGTCTTAAATGGCTTGTGGTGATTGTAAACTCATGCTGTGAAAACGTAAATTGGTTAATCACACATACCCGGCTGAATAAATTGAAAGCACCAGGATCAATCCCTTCTGTGATAACCCCGGTCAAAATTGAATTGAAATCATGGAACGTGTAAAATATTTTAAATCTGAAGATACAGGCCTGGCCGTGCTTAGTGTTGGTGTTAGTGTTTTGGTGGTTTTCTCTTACGAGTTGATTACTGGAGATGTGGGAGGGGATGGGATCCCCTGTTCTTTTATGATTTCGGTGGTTATGAAACTAGGGATGGGATCCCCTGTTGATGTGGCTTCGGTGATTATGAGTATTTAGACCTGATGGTTACTTGTCCATGTCACAAACTCGGGTGGGATCCTCTGTTGCTGAAGAAAATGTTTAACTTGACGATTGACTATAATCTTTTCTTTGGTTATGCTTATGGTGCTAGTTTCCCAGTAGTGCATGATCTTATCTGAACATTAACACTGAACGTGAAATAAGAATGGGACAAAAGGTTTTGTTGGCGAGAGTCGTGACTCGGACTTGAGTGCTGTTGTGATTTGTAGGCTGTCCGAAGAAAAACCAAGCTTGGTGCGAGTGCATGTTACCTATATACATATATATATATATGTACTTGTATCTTTGTGTTTCTTATTCGCGCCCCACACAAGTTGAGCACTTAGTGCCGAACACCCCCATTTCATGGGGGAGGGTGTTTTTCCCAACACTATTCTTAGTGGATGGTTATTAGCTCCTTTTCTGCTCCCTTTCCCGGATAGCCCAAGTATCTTCGGGCCGGCTGTGATGGCCTGAGGTCCATTATTAGCCCAAGAACCTTCAGGAGGGGTGGTGCGGTGGTTTCCCAGGTGTGTGCGGCAGGTGGTTTCCCAAGTGTCTTTGGGATGAGGCCCAGGTGTCTTCAGGTGTGGTAGTGGATCCTTTATCCCAGGTGTCTTCGGGCGTGGTGGTGGTTGTTCTGGCCTAGGTGTTTGCAGGTGCGGTTACACATGATAGTTGTGGCCCAGGTGTGTGTGGGCGTGATTCAGCAATGGGACTGCCTGGGGTTGTGGCCCAGGTGTGTGCGGGTGGGTGCGGAAGTGGGACTGCAGCGAGAACAGAGGGATTGGTCTAATGCATAGGATGTCTCAATAACTAGTGGGAAAGTGGAACGGGGTACCCAAACATCGATGTGCTCTTATTATATATTACTTGACTTGCGTTATTTGGGGAGTGTACCTTGGTGAGGCTTGGGTGGATAGTTTACCTTGTTAGGTGTTTGGTTTACTTTTTTTTTACCTTGGTGTTGTTGGGTTTTCTTCTTTTTTATCTTTTGATCCTATAAAATAAAAATGGTAATGCATTCCATTTGTGTGAAACTTCCATACCCTTGGTGCTAGTCGCCACTCCGGGACCTATTGAAGGCAGGTTTTGGGGGTCATTATCTCTCCTTCAACTTAATGAAGGAAGGGCCTGGCAATCTGCTGACCCTTCCCTCCTTTTGGTGAAGGCGGGTCGTGACATGTATCACAACTAAAATACATCCAAACAATTATCATACTAAATCCCAAACTTCTCATCCCATTTTATCCATAAATACCTCTTGTAGATACATACATTAATTATAGAACACAAAACCATGGGATTTCATCCACCTCAGTCCCACTATCTATTAAAAATACAAACTTATACTAATTTTACAATTATACCATGATCAAGTAGATTTAATAGTAATCCATAATCCAAATCACCTCAAACTAGCAATAAACTAAAATGGGTGAAATCATCGAATATTATATAATCAAACCATAAATAATGAAAAAGAAAACACTGGATAACTAAAAATCATGTATGATAAATGGGAGAGGGAATATGGTAAGATGAGGATAGTCACTTCAGAACCCCGAGTTTCTATGGAGTGTCAATTTCATTATGATTTCTATGTATATAAAGTAAATGAGTCACATTAGGGATATTTTGGAGAACCTTTGGATGGTATTAGGTCTTTTTTACAGGTGCATGATTTGGGAAAACAATGAAACACTTATTGGAAGTCATGAATAATAATACATGAGAATTAGAGAAGGAACATGGGTTATTCAATATTTGTCCAAACCATGCAGCTACCTAGTATAACCTATGAACATTGAAGTAGTTGGTTTTTACTATTTGGGGTAGTGGATTCAGAATAGTTTGTTAATGAAATGGGAACCATGTGTGGTTCATACTTATGGTAGTGGATGGTTCATGGATATTACACTATTTTTCAATCCATGTTAAAAACTTTGTTTTGAAAGATGCTAGATCATAAAAAAGTAGATCATGGTCTGGGTAATGTTTTATTGCCTCATTCTTCCCCAAAATAGCCCTATTTAAGAATTTTTCTCTGTAAAAGGTCTTGGATTGTTCTAACATTGATCTAGAGGCGATCTGAAGTCCTCCCATGATTAATAGATATTGATCCAACATTTTAAGTGATTATTCATGGTCGTTATTTGTGTTTCTCATCGATATACTTTTACCACTCTCTTGGTTTCTAAAATATAAACCTATAATGGGTAGATATATTGTTTTGGATGAAAAATATGATCATATTTTTTGTGTTTTATTAGAGGGAAGGTGATATAAGGTGGGATCAAGGAGATTCATCTATGTTTTGTTATGATTTTCATGTATTTTATTGTTTTCTCCAAAACAATTAATGTAGGTGGATTTACTCTCGACTCATCATTATAGATCTGATTGTATTAGATTTGAAATGGTTTAATAAGTTTAATCGTTTGTAGAATTCTGTTGAAAAAAATGATATAAATATTCTGTTGTGACTATTTATAGATTTTTTTGAAAATTTGGAATCATAGAAATTAGTTATATAAGGTTATTTAGTTTCTTAATATTTAAATTGTTATTTTAAAATATGGATTTGGTATATTTTTTAAATGGTTTAAAAAAAATTATTTCTATTAAAATGTTGATATATTGAAATGGTTTTTCGTATTGAAATGGTTTTACCATGGTTATTGGTCATTCCTGGTGAGTGTTTTCATATTGAATTTATGAGGCTTGGTTGAAATATGAACATCTTCTTGATTCCAAAAGAGTAATGGAAATGGGATATGATTACATTATGATGACTTAAAAGATTCACATGAATCCTTTCATGAGTAAGGAACTGTCATAACAAATCATGCATGGTTATTTTTTTAGATATGTGGAATCGATTGGTTATACCATAATTGAACATTTAAAATGGTTTTATGTATTTTTTTGTTGTTTATAATGAAAATTGGTTATGTTTGAGAAAACTATTTTTCCTTATAACTTTTCTATATATTGTAATTAACTATATTAGAATGTGTTTTATATAAACTATTTTATATAAATAGAGGTCAAATTTCTATCCTAGTGGTGTGAGTTGAGATGTAATTTGGGAAAACCTAGTGAGTTTTGGTACTCACCCATACATTAGAACATTAATTATTTTGTAGATGTCATCTACATAGACTTGGGTAAAGGTATAATGTCACACATATTTATAACTACTTCCTGATACATGTGCAGTTTGTTTGAGTTGGATCTTGGAGCATGTGTTTTATTGGAGTCTCGTTGTTGTCATTGAGTTTTATTAGTTTATATTTTACTATTCAATTAGATGTTGGGTTGCCTTTTGTTGTGGAACTCATTGGTTTGATTGATATAAATTTTATTTTTTACTTATTCTTTATTTTATCATTCATTATGTATTGTTTTATTAGGTAAATTATAGTTTGGTTAGTCGTTTTATTCTTAATGAAAAAATCATCCACTATCCATATTGAATCACATTGGCATTTATTTCCAGCCTTCAGTGTCGTGGGGGTGTCTATTATGGACAATTAGCCTTATCCCCCCTTTTCAATCTAGTGAGAATAAGGGGGATGCTACTAATGGTATCATTATTGTTCATTCTAATGACTGTTAGAAACAAAGTGTTTTAACTTGTTGTATCTTTTACCAATAATATTTTATTAGTTATGATAGTATATTGTTGTATTTATTATTATATAGTCTATGAGTTGGGATCATAGAATTAGTATAACTATCGGTACATTAAATGTAGATCCTAAAAAGGTATTTTTACCCTTTTTATGCTGAACTTCATGTTACTAATGATTTGGGTATATAATTTTTTTTGGAGACACATATTATATTTTTAAATAATATTTCCATTGGTTTGGCCAATGAGACAAAAATAACATGCATTGGAAAAATGACTTCCCACATGAAATAAATATTTTATATTTAGTAATGATATATGATTTGGTGCAGTATGATATTTAAAAGAAATGATAAATTGTTTTCAAACTCATGCCTCAGAAAAGAGAATCATTTCGGTATTTTGAAAATGGTTCATTTTTCAAAAATAAGTGAAATTATTTTAATGAGCTTTAACAAGGTATACATTTATTTTCAAAATCGTATGTGTAATAGTTGATGTGTTAGAATTTGAAACGACATGAAATAAATTTCTATAGAGTGATGCATTTGGAGTTTATGGTCCAGATTGAAAATGGCCCCGAGTAGACATTGTAGATTCCAAATAAATAAAGAAACATAGATGTGGTTGGATCTGAGATGAAGGTGAACCCACAACTACTTTAGAGTATCGTCCAAGTATTTCAGGATGTGGAAAAGGTAATGAGAGGGATGAGCTTTGATAATTGGGTCATAATCTCTAGTTCTAGTAGCATAATCCTCCCATCTTCTGGGGTGATTCAAAATCAGAAAGAGTTGAGTAATGGCTGAAGAGGAAAAATAATATCTTTAATTTCATCAGGACATAGGTATAGCTTAAATCCATGTCATATAATATATATTTGAGTATATCATTTAAATGTATTTGGATATAGTGGTCCATTCTATATTTCATTACGACACTTCATGTGGTGATTTTGAATAATTGTTAAAAAAAATTATATTCTCACACATTAAATATTTAGAAAATAAAGAACATCTTCAACCAAACATAGGAAAATTTCCCTCAGAAATTATTCAGATAAATTCCTTAATTTAGTGTGCTATTCACCGAAGGTGGTGACTAGTGAGTCCTTAAAGGAACACATCATTGAATCTGGGATAAGGTAGGATATTCACTTGTTGATTTTTGATCATTATATTATTGAATATACAGAGATGTCCAATAGTGGTATTGTGGTCAAACAGATCCTCTCTAGATATTTGGGAGGAGGAAGTATGTAGATACCCATGAGAACCAGTGGTAACTCTAATGATGGGGACTGTTTAAGAGGGACACATATATCCCATGTGATAGGGTGAATCATAATCATATAGTTGGACCAGTGAATCATTCTCCAAGACCCATGATAATAGGAGGAGGTATCTGATCTGGCTCCTTCAACCATATCAGGAAAGAGTGTACAACACCCCCATGATCATGCCATGATTACAACAATATGGTAAATCTTTACCATTATTGTCACAGTGCTTTGAGGTCAGATTATCGAGAAACTTATAACGTATAACCGGAGTCATATGTTCTAACGAGGTGAGGGAAGCAGAATAAATATTTTTAGTAGAACATATCTATCGAAGGTGATTATGGGAATTCCTTGACACCTAAGCAATGTAAATCTCATTAGGGAAACAAATAAAAATGTGATGTGATTATGAAATTATATAGAGCAATGTAAGAGATTATTGGTGATAAGGTCATACCATCTACTATGAATGGTATGATTATTTTCAACTATACCATTATATAAGTGTTGTTTTATAATTTTTCATTACATTCTTTTATTTCCAATAATTCCCTTGATTTGTGGAATTTAAAACATGAAATGGTTCCCTCAGTTATAAAACATCAAACTACTCTTTTTCATATAGAATTTAATGAACTTTTCTATTTATAATGTTCTATAAACATTAATGGATCTATGATGAAAAAGGTATTCTCAGTGTTATTGATGGATGTCTATGATGTAATGTAGTGTATGTATTGGCTAACAAATTTAAATGCTGACATTGTCTATTATAAAATAATAGTTTATTTCAAAACTGGGGTTGGTTTTGAGAACCTATTTAGTGGAGAAATGGATGAAAACACAAGTGCACTGGCATTGCTGGAACCAAAGGTGGGAAATCTATGTTACTGGATTTATGTTTTGACTTGGAATAAACAGAAGATACCCTGTATAGAAGCTTCCCACCCGCCTTGGGTTAGTTTTTGGTCTTATTTCTTAGAAATTTCTCTAAGTTACTACCATTCAAGTAAGTTGAGTTTATCATTGATCTCATCCTAGGGACTAATCATATCATACCACAATTGTATAGAATTGAACCAAAATAATTAAGGGAGCTATAATTGGAGTTGGAATAGATTTAATGAAAATGGTTCATTCGGTCATGAATGCCTTTGTGGGAATCAACAATCTTATTCATGAAGATGGATGATGGTCAACAATGATATCTATGTTTTAACCTAATATTAACAAAGTTAAAATAGATAATAAGAATCCACTTATTAGAATTGATGATCTATTTTTTTCAATTTAGAAGAGCTTAGTGCTTTTCTAAATTTACATTCGACTAAAATATCATCAATTATGAGATCAAAATGAGGAAATTTCAGTGATAGTTTTTTCAGGATGTTAGGTAAATTATGAATATGTGTTAATAACTTTTGATATTATGAATTCCTATATGTTGTTTTTGTAATGGATAAATTAGATATTTATTTGATAAATTTATTACTTTAATGTGGTGTTTTCCAGCTAAATTTTTGTATATTCAAAGATAGGAGTTGAGCATGAAAAAGACATGGAGATAGTGTTTTGAATCTATAGACACCGTCATTTATTTTATAAACTATGAAAGATTTATTTTTTTATACAATAGGTGATATTTTTTGGACATGTAACTTCTGAAAGTGTTGATTTAGAGGATCTAGAGAAGATAGAAGATATTATTTCATTCCAATCACTATAGAATTTCATTGGTATTCAATATTATCATGGTATAGCTTGTTATTAATGATTATTTTTTCATTACTTATTATTACTATCATCTACTACAAAAGTTATGAAAATATGATTGTTCTATTCCAATGCACCGAGGAATGCTAAAAAATAATTTCGTGAACTAAATTTTTTCCTTATATAAATGTTGATCATTATATTTCAAGAATTAGGAAAATGGTATGTGGTTTATATTGATGCTTTTGAATGTGGGATGGGGTGTGGTATCATGAAGGGAGAAAATTTTGTTTCTTATGTATCAAGGAATGTTTGGATGAATAAAAAGGATTTCTGCACACATGGTTTGGAAATATATTTAGCCATCCATGTTTTGAAGACATTGAGTCATTACATATTTGGTGAGAAATGTACATTTTTTACAGATCACAAGAGCATGAAACATATTTTTTTAATAAATGGAATTAAATATGAGGAAAATTAGATTGATGTTATTTCTCCAAATGTTTGACATCGATTTTATGTATACCCTTTGTAAAGGAAATTCTATGGTTTATGTGTTAGGAATAAATTTATATACCGATATTGAAAATATAATCTTCATACGAGTGTCAGATGATGTCATTACATGATGATATGCATGTCAAATATCAATACCAAGGATATGTTCTGTTTTTCATTCTAGTTATACATGTTTAGAATTATGTAAATAGGGTTCATGAAGAATAGAATTATAATTCAGAATGACTTTAATGAGTTAAAGAATCAATGATAGGGAGACCATTGAGGGATTGAATATGGATGAAAAATAAATTCTAGGTCTGAAAATTTATATTTTTATAGCTATATCTTATCATGAACATATTTTTATGCTTACAAATATTCAATATTTGGTTTTCATCATAGAATAAAAATGATGTACAAAGGGATGAAAGAATTGTTTTAGTGTATCAACATGAAAAGGATGATAGATTAGTTTGTCTCAAGATTCATAACTTGTTATCATGTTAAGGAATAACATCAATAACATGAATGTATCAACATTCCAATCCTATTTTACTGTAAGAATAAGGTCAGATAACTATTTATTTTTTACAGGTCTCCCAATAATGGTGCAAAAATATGATTTCATAGGGGTGATTGTAGATTATATAAATATGTCAAATCATTTCATCCCTATTTGTCATAATCATATATTGGATGATCTGTAAAGAATCTATATCCATGAAGTTGTAAAGATTCATGGAATACCAGTTTTGATAATGTCAAACTGAGATGCATGTTTTATGTATTGTTCATATATATCCCAACAGAACTACCTTTGAACTTAGTCCACTATTAGTATGGGGTATAATACTCAGAAAGATGAGTAATATAAATTGATGATAAAAATAAATAAGGGCATGTTTTAGTCTTGTGTAACAAATTTTGGAGGATCATGGAAATATATAATTTTACTAGTGTATTTCATATAATAAAAACTATTGGACCTCGATACAAATGGATCCTATCAAATCATTACATGGGATTCCTGATTTATCTCAAAACATTTGTGGGTAAATAGGCACGATATCACTGTTTGGTCCATTCCTTGTCAATGATACATTGGAGAATCATTAGTTGAACATGAAATGGATAGTGACCTCTTAGTGTCTGCAAAAATCATAGGAATATCATCATCAATAGCCTTTTTCATTAGAGGAAAATGATAATGTGTTCTTTATAATTTTTCAAAGGATTGGTCATAAATGTTTTGGTAAGTCTAAATAGTTATATGCAAGATAGATAATCTCTTTTGAGATAATGGAATAGGTGGGTGAGGTGTCACGGTGTTGGACATTACCACCGTAGTTCACTTTGGTGGATAATGTATTGCACATATTTCAGATGAAAACATATCACCCTATCCTAGGCCATGTGATCAAATTAGATCACATAGACCATGAGATGAATTCTTCATTGGTACATAACCCTATGTGTATTTTTGTTAGGATTAAAAAAGTATTTTATGGAAAAATATTTAGTGTCTTGTGGGATTTTGGATATATTCTGAGATTCATGAAGTTACAATTAATATGAGAAGGAAATGAAAGAGTAGTGAAAAAAACTCTTTCATTTAAATGATGGTTATCTTATTCCTAAGGGTTGAAAGACAAATGGGGTTAGAATCTATAATAAATATTTTCTTTTAAGTAACCCATTCATTATTATTTTTATGTATATAGTGTATATTTGTAATGTTTGGTAGAGTTTTGGATAACATTCAGATGGTTTTGGGGATTTCCTACTGGTGTTTGGTTGGAGCATAGTTTTGGAAAATCATGAAATACCTATAAAAAATTGTGAACAATATGATATGGGAAATATATAAGGCATGCAGATAGCACATGGTTTTTAAAAACTATGCAGATTCCTAATAGAACCCATCAGATTTGAAATAGTTTCTTTTGGCTATTTGAGATAGTGGATTCGGCATGGTTAGCATATATTTTTTGAATTGTGAAAGTCAACCATGTGAGAATCATACATAAGGATGTGGATTATAAGGCCCCATCCTTAATCCTTACTTAATATTGAATTAAATGAGTAATTCACATTGAGGATCTTTTCAGGTTTAGAGTTTTAGAGAATTAGGACATAACTATTACATCTCAAAAGATTACAAAGTAGTCGCTTCTACTAAATTTCCATAAAATAAAAACTCTTAAAATGAAACATGTCTAGTTCCATGTCTTATATAGCGTGACATTCCCTTGATCCCATCCTTGACCTTATTCCACTTTAAGTCCTGTGAAAAACATTTCAAAAACTTGGGATGAGCATAAAAACTCAGTAAGGGATACACAAAGAATAAAAACTGTTAGTTTATCAAAAAAAAAGTAAACCATGTATACTTTATCAAGGTAATACTTTTCACCTTTATGAAGTAGTAAAAAATCTTCACTAAATAAAATATCATTACTTACCTTTTTGTAACCAAAGGATTACCATAAAATCCATAAAAAGAACACATAACATATATAAAGGTAACTTGGGACATAAACATACTTATGTGGAATAACCATACGGTCTACTTCCACACATATCACTTAATGGAATAGCCATACGGCCAATTTCCATACATACTTAATGGAATAGCCATACGGCCGACTTCCATACCCAATGCATTGGAGGTTATAACGTAACCACCCGTCCTGGTATTCACGGCACCACCCGTCATATGGTTTATAACGTAACCACCCGTTAAAATGTCCAAGTACCAATATAAAATCATAAAACATAAAACCAATATAAAGGAATGATAGCATTTCCACATTTCAATCACAATATATCATAAATATATTGACATAATAGAATCCTTTTTCAAAACCATTTTCAATACCAAAATACATAAAAGAGTATATGGTATTTATTTTATTCTAAAAACATTACTGCTTGTTGAGAAAGCCAAAGACCAAATAATACTCGCGGTGGCGGAAAAGGTCGTTGTCGCCGCGTACGTTAAAAGAAACATTCCTTTTTGTCGTTTTGTAAAATGCTTCGTAGAAAAATATTCCTTTTGTACAAAAGTAAAAGTCAAAGGGGTTTATACACCGTATAAAAGAAAGTTGTGTATAAAACGAAATATGCCTCAATGAAAGGAGATTGAGATGAAGTCCCTTATAAAGAAGGTATCCTTAAATTAAGGACAAATAAATCTCAAAAATATGTGTGACAAATATAAATACACCCAATATAAGTGGATATTAAGTATAAAACAATAAAAGGTCATTCACCCATATTCAATGGATGACATATTCAATGACTACATGTTGAACCCAAAGAAATCGAAATTGGGTTAAAAAGTTCCCTTGACAGCCTAACGACATCACATCAAAATGAGTTGATGAGAGATAAAAAGTGTATCTCATCACTTTGAAATAAAATTTACATCAATAAGGATATATGAGAACATATCCCAACATAACAATATGTAAATTAAAAGACCCAACAAAAGAAGTCTTTTTAAAAAAAAGAGGAGGTTGAAAGGTTCCCTTACCAACCAAAACATACACCCCATGAAAGAAGTACAATAGATCATTGATGTAAATACTCATAAACGAAAGTATATTACACAAATAGTAGAATAATGGGAAGTACATGCACCACTCAATGGAATTTGTGGCAAATGTAGCATAAATCTCACGGGAATAAAAGTGAGATGAAAAATCCCTTACGAAAACTCGGCAGCCTAACGGCGCCACTTAAAACTTCCAAAATGGATTGATGAGAGAGAATAGGTTCTCTCATCACATGAATATAAAAATTACAGTAAGATTAATATAAAAGAACATCCCAATAACAATAAAGATGAGCCTTAAAAGGAATGACATAAAAGAGTGTACTTAAAAAGAAAGAGAGGAGTAGGATCCCTTACCTCGGGTCCGACATGACTCGATCGTTCTTTAACGTCCTGAATAATAAACTTGAGTTAATTAATATTTTCTTAAGATCCTTTTTCATGTTCATTATTCCTTTTATATCACTTATTTCCATGTTATAAACATTATGTAATCATTTAAGTTAATAATGTTTGTTTTGTGGATATTTGGTTCTTAAGTCGAAAGTGGGCTTCTTATAATTACATGTTGTTCGTGTGGTCAAAGGTTCTTTATATCCCGAATGAAATTCCTGATTTGGATATCATATATATCATTTATATCCATCATATACATGTATTTATAATATTACATAATCATTTAGAGGTAAGAAATAAAATGCACCATTCATGGAGACGGTAAGCCGTACGTACGCATGAACGCTACTTTCATTTCTTTCTCATATTAATGGAATTAAAATTAAATGAGAGGTATGTATATTTTAATTCCAGAATTATATTCATCATCATTATATATATCCATTATATACATATACCTTTAATAGTACATTACATTTGGGGATAAGAAATGAAATGCACCGTTCATGGAGACGGTAAGCCGTACGTACGCATGAACGCTACTCTCATTTCTATCTCTTAATTTAATGGAAAGAAATAATAATGATATAGAGGTATATTATAATTACATTATAACATCTTATATAATAACTTTAAATCCATCCTTTACACGTCCCACATATGGCATTAACGAATCACATCACTTTGAGGGGGCGGTAGTCCGCACTTCCTAAAATGAAGATATCGTGTATACGCATAATGGAAGCCATAAAGGTAAGACACAAATGAAAAATACAGAAGAATAAGTAAAACATAAACATATTATATATCATATATAAAAATAGTGACATCATAATGGCCACCTTTTAAGGTGTTAAATGAGTATTGAACAATCATCGTTTCGGGAGGCACAATTTCGCCATCCACGGAAACCGTATGTTCTTTAACCATTTGATGTAGTTGTGTGAGAGTTTAGCTCGAATAAATCTTATAAAAACATCCTAGTATATTTAAGATACTGTTGTTTTTACAAAATAAGTAAATAAAAAGAATTTAGAGGGTTGTAGAAGCAAAATAAAACAAATGAACAAGAGAGAATGAATTACCTTTAAAAGTGTAACTCCTTTTGATTTGAGCCTAAAGGCTTCCTTTGAAAGGATTATGGCCAACTATAATCCTCTTGGATGAGTAGAGGGATGTGGAGAGAGTAAATGGGCAGGGGTTGGCCGAGCCAAAGGCTTGAGGAGTGTGTGAAATGAGGTAGAGGTGGGGGCCTTTTATAAGAGGAGAGGATGGGCACTTTTGGAATGTAAGGAAATATTACTTTATTTGAAACTATGTTTCGGTTTTAAAAGATCCCACATTGCTATAATTAGTGGATAAGGTGATAAGGGTTCGAAATACACTCATCCAATTTGATTTTGACATTGTAGTCCATAGATTTTACATTATCTTTCCATTTTATTTAAATCGTTAAATAATGAGGTCATCGCTCCATCATCATGATGTCACAAATAATTTAATTTATTTAGTGTATAAAAATTATAAAACAAATACTATGATGTAGGAAATCGTTTTAGCTTTCCAATGACTATTTATAATCAAAATTTGGACTTATGTAACCCCACTTAAAAACTGTTTTAGTAAAACAACTCATGTTTGTGTCAATTTAATTTTAACATTAAATAAAAATATATTATAGTCATTTTCCAACTAAAGTGGCTCCATGGGGTCCCCAAGTTGGCCCATGGCTTGTCTTGGTCGGACATGACTCACCCAATAGGTGTAGGACAAGTTTCATGGTGTTTTCACATTCTTATAATATCATTTTTACCTTAAATTACACTAATTACCTCTAATCGCGATTAAGAACATAATAAGTTACTATTCACCAAAAAATTATTATAATCTCATTGAACCACATTTTACTTCTTAATGACAACCATTTATGTCGGATTTTTGAAATTCAAAACACAATGATGGCAAAATTTCATTTAAACGGAAAAATCAGTTTTTTATAAGTACCACTTAGTGGTTTCACTATTCATCAAAAATTGAAGTTTTTCAGAAAATTACCAAAAATTCACCCTAAGCTATATTTGATATTCCGAATTCAAAAATGAAGTCTATTTTACAAAATTCAAAACATATAAGTCACATTAATTAATTTAATAATTAATTCCCGCTGTCAGAGCAAATAGTGTGTTTTTATGAAACAATAAGTATCAAAAGATTGACACTGGTTTAAGTCTGATTTCAAAGTGAAATTAATTCCAACGACCACTATTGGATTTAATGGTAAAAATATTTTCTAATTTCACTTTAAAACCAATTCAAAAGATAATCTAATCATATAAATAAATTATATTAAAAAGAGGTTTTGAATTAAATTACAACATTTTACACTATTCATTGAAAAAAATGAACTTTATCAGAAAGATACCAAAAATTTACACAAAGTAAATTTTGATGTCCCAATTCATAAGAAGAGTTTTATTTGGTCCAAAAGAATGTATAAGAGTGATCAAAACTATATTTAATGACAGTTTGCCATCAAAAGTCGATAAGTGAACCTTTAGTGAAAACTAGGGCATATACGCCTAAAATTGAATTTTTTCTGTATTTTAGGCCTTTATCTTTTATTGGATAAATGTAAAAACATTTAAAAACATATATAATCATATTTTAGTTATTTATATCCATTACCACTAATACAACAGCTACATGTTAACTACCATTTAAAATAATATTATTTTATTACTAGAGTGCAACGTAAGATTCCCAAGAAACTCGTTGTTGCGTGTTGGGTACGCCATCGAGCATAGCATACCCTTTAAAGTAATATTAATATTTGATTCACAAATATGGATAAATATAAAGATGTCATATTATTTATTTACCTGGGGTGTTACATCCTTCCCCCCTTTTGGGAATTGCGTCCTCGCAATTTTAAAATTGGGCTTGGAAGCATCCTTGAAAGTCCCACATCGGAACAAGGGTCAGTAAAACAGTCACTTTAAAATAAAGAAAGATAAGTACAAAGGTCACCCGAGTTAACCCATACTAGGATTCCAAGTATGAAAATATGGACATGGAGGAAAAATCAAAGGGTCATGTTCTGATGGAGAGTGATAGAAAACATGTTTAGGAGAAAGTTAACCACGAGAAAATCACAAACTTGTGATGGGTTAAACGGTATTCGATTTCCCAGTAGGAAAAGTTAATAGACAACATTTTTGTTTTAAGTTACTTTTTATTGAGGAATTTATTCATAAGGAAACATAATCACTTATCATGTTGACTCTCAACTTTTATTAGATTCCTTACACAAACTCATATTTTCTCCAAAAGGCGAGTATTTAGGAAGACTTGTTCAAATTAAGAGTACTATAATCAACTTCTAGAGAATCACCTAATCCACAAAAGAGAACTATATACTTCCCATATCTTTAGACCTTAACCATAACAAAAACCAAAAAGGTTAGTACAAGGTCAGATAATCCAGAAAAGGATAACCCTTTATAAAAAGAAAATCTATTCTTAATCTCCAAAATTTGTCCAACAAAATCCAATGTTCGACGAGGACCATTATATAATCAATTTGTCCATAAAATTCTTCAAAGTAAACCAAACTAATATTGAAACCCAAATATTTGAAGGATTTAGTCACATAGTCTTCCAAGTTAAATCGTAACATTTATCTCCAAACAACATCAGTTGCTCCTAAAGTCCCGTATTGAAAAGTAATTAACCTAATCACATATCCTCCATGATAGGTTAATCATTTTCATAAATAACCCAAAATCATCTTACTATTAATTCATAAAATCATATAACCAGAAAGAATCGGTCAAACTAACCAGGGACTTCACATAGTCTAGTGGTAGGCGATAAATACCAGTCACACTTTGGTTGTGGGTTCGATTCCCGCAGCTTTGTCCGACGCGACGGGATGTCACACGGTCTGCGTGTTGTCCTTTTTCCAAAACTATATAATTCTTAAAACATTCCCCAAAAATGAGATAAAATCTACAAAGATGATCATAACATATTTTAACCTCAAGTTTATCTCATGCCTTTAATTTTCCATCATAACATATAACAACCCATAATTACCTCAAAAGTAAGGATCATATAAACCCTAATGGTTACCTTAATAATTATTACCTGAATTTCTACATCGAGTTGGCCTTCTCGTACATGATGCATTAGAGAACTCACCAAGGTTGAAGTGGTTGATCATGACTCCTTGATAGTTGGTTTAGAACAACCATGAGATTCCTCATTGAATCCCCCATCTCATCCAGTCTCTTAATCAGAGAACCACCACAGTTTCCTTCAAACCCATTGTCACTTTGGTGCCTACTAGATCCAGCCATTTACTAAAACCAAAAAGGTCAGTGTGAGTATATCAAAAAAAAACCATCATGTACTAATGAGGAAGGTAAACACTAAGATACACTTACTCATTTACTTTATCTAAAACTAGGACTCTTTCTGAAATCCTAACCATTATGGTAATGTCACTTATGCTTAGAGGATACCCTAACCTCTAAAGTTATCTAAACCGACCTTTGATACCAACTATAAGGCCCCAGCCTTAATCCTTACTTAATATTGAATTAAATGAGTAATTCACATTGAGGATATTTTCAGGTTTAGAGTTTTAGAGAATTAGGACATAACTATTACATCTCAAAAGATTACAAAGTAGTCGCTTCTACTAAATTTCCATAAAATAAAAACTCTTAAAATGAAACATGTCTAGTTCCATGTCTTATATAGCGTGACATTCCCTTGATCCCATCCTTGACCTTATTCCACTTTAAGTCCTGTGAAAAACATTTCAAAAACTTGGGATGAGCATAAAAACTCAGTAAGGGATACACAAAGAATAAAAACTGTTAGTTTATCAAAACAAAAAGTAAACCATGTATACTTTATCAAGGTAATACTTTTCACCTTTATGAAGTAGTAAAAACTCTTCACTGAATAAAATATCATTAGATACCTTTTTGTAACCAAAGGATTACCATAAAATCCATAAAAAGAACACATAACATATATAAAGGTAACTTGGGACATAAACATACTTAAGTGGAATAACCATACGGTCGACTTCCACACATATCACTTAATGGAATAGCTATACGGCCAATTTCCATACATACTTAATGGAATAGCCATACGGCCGACTTCCATACCCAATGCATTGGAGGTTATAACGTAACCACCCGTCCTGGTATTCACGGCACCACCCGTCATATGGTTTATAACGTAACCACCCGTTAAAATGTCCAAGTACCAATATAAAATCATAAAACATACAACCAATATAAAGGAGTGATAACATTTCCACATTTCAATCACAATATATCATATATATATTGACATAATAGAATACTTTTTCAAAACCATTTTCCATACCAAAATACATAAAAGAGTATATGGTATTTATTTTATTCTAAAAACATTACAGCTTGTTGAGAAAGCCAAAGACCAAATAATACTCGCGGTGGCGGAAAAGGTCATTGTCGCCGCGTACGTTAAAAGAAACATTCCTGTTTGTCGTTTTGTAAAACGCTTCGTAGAAAAAGATTCCTTTTGTATAAAAGTAAAAGTCAAAGGGGTTTATACACCGTATAAAAGAAAGTTGTGTATAAAACGAAATATGCCTCAATGAAAGGAGATTGAGACGAAGTCCCTTATAAAGAAGGTATCCTTAAATTAAGGACAAATCAATCTCAAAAATATGTGTGACAAATATAAATACACCCAATATAAGTGGATATTAAGTATAAAACAATAAAAGTTCATTCACCCATATTCAATGGATGACATATTCAATGACTACATGTTGAACCCAAAGAAATCGAAATTGGGTTAAAAAGTTCCCTTGACAGCCTAACGACATCACATCAAAATGAGTTGATGAGAGATAAAAAGTGTATCTCATCACTTGGAAATAAAATTTACATCAATAAGGATATATTAGAACATATCCCAACATAACAATATGTAAATTAAAAGACCCAACAAAAGAAGTCTTTTTAAAAAAAAGAGGAGGGTGAAAGGTTCCCTTACCGACCAAAACATACACCCCATGAAATAAGTACAATAGACCATTGATGTAAATAATCATAAACTAAAGTATATTACACAAATAGTAGAATAATGTGCAGTACATACACCACTCAATGGAAATTGTGGCAAATGTAGCATAAATCTCACGGGAATAAAAGTGAGATGAAAAATCCCTTACGAAAACTCGGCAGCCTAACAGCGCCACTTAAAACTTCCAAAATGGATTGATGAGAGAGAATAGGTTCTCTCATCACATGAACATAAAAATTACAGTAAGATTAATATAAAATAACATCCCAATAACAATAAATATGAGCTTTAAAAGGAATGACATAAAAGAGTGTACTTAAAAAGAAAGAGAGGAGTAGGATCCCTTACCTCGGGTCCGACTTGACTCGATCGTTCTTTAACGTCCTGAATAATAAAATTTAGTTAATTTCTGCTTGCTTAAGAACTTTTTTCATGTTCATTATTCATTTTATATCACTTATTTCCATGTTATAAACATTATGTAATCATTTAAGTTAATAATGTTTGTTTTGTCGATATTTGGTTCTTAAGTCGAAAGTGGACTTCTTATAATTACATGTTGTTCGTGTGGTCAAAGGTTCTTTATATCCCGAATGAAATTCCTGATTTGGATATCATATATATCATTTATATCCATCATATACATGTATTTATAATATTACATAATCATTTAGAGGTAAGAAATGAAATGCACCATTCATGGAGACGGTAAGGCTTACGTACGCATGAACACTACCTTCATTTCTTTCTCATATTAATGGAATTAAAATTAAATGAGAGGTATGTATATTTTAATTCCAGAATTATATTCATCATCATTATATATATCCATTATATACATATACTTTTAATAGTACATTACATTTGGGGATAAGAAATGAAATGCACCGTTCATGGAGACGGTAAGCCGTACGTACGCATGAACGCTACTCTCATTTCTATCTCATAATTTAATGGAAAGAAATAATAATTATATAGAGGTATATTATAATTACAGTATAAAATCATATATAATAACTTTAAATCCATCCTTTACACGTCCCACATATGGCATTAACGAATCACATCACTTTGAGGGGGCGGTAGTCCGCACTTCCTAAAATGAAGATATCGTGTATACCCATAATGGAAGCCATAAAGGTAAGACAAAAATGAAAAATACAGAAGCATAAGTAAAACATAAACATATTATATATCATATATAAAAATAGTGACATCATAATGGCCACCTTTGAAGGTGTTAAATGAGTATTGAACAATCATCATTTCGGGAGGCACAATTTCGCCATCCACGGAAACCGTATGTTCTTTAACCATTTGATGTAGTTTTGTGAGAGTGTAGCTAGAATAAATCTTATAACAACATCCTAGTATATTGAAGATACTGGTTTTGTTACAAAAGAAGTAAATAAAAAGAGTTTAGAGGGTTGTAGAAGCAAAATAAAACAAATGAACAAGAGAGAATGAATTACCTTTAAAAGTGTAACTCTTTTTGATTTGAGCCTAAAGGCTTCCTCTGAAAGGGTTATGCCCAAAGATAATCCTCTAGGATTAGGAGAGGGATGTGGGGAGAGTAAATGGGCATGGGTTGGCCGAGCCAAAGGCTTGAGGAGTGTGTGAAATGAGGTAGAGGTGGGGGCCTTTTATAAGAGGAGAGGAGGGGTACTTTTGGAATGTAAGGAAATATTACTTTATTTGAAAATGTGTTTCGGTTTTAAAAGGTCCCAAATTGATAGAATTCGTGGATAATGTGATAAGGGTTCTAAATACACTCATCCAATTTGATTTGGACATGTGTAGTCCCTAGATGTTACATTATCATTCCATTTTATTTAAATCGTTAAATAATGAGGTCATCGCTCCATCATCATTATGTCACAAATAATATAATTTATTTAGTGTCTAAAAATTATAAAACAAATAATATGATGTAGGAAATATTTTTATCTTTCCAATGACTATTTATAATCAAAATTTGAACTTATTTAACCCCACTTAAAAAATGTTTTAGTAAAACAACTCATGTTTGTGTCAATTTAATTTTAACATTAAATAAAAATATATTATAGTCATTTTCCAACTAAAGTGGCTCCATGGGGTACCCAAGTTGGCCCATGGCTTGTCTTGGTCATCCATGACTCACCCAATAGGTGTAGGACAAGTGTCATGGTGTTTTCACATTCTTATAATATCATTTTTACCTTAAATTTCACTAATTACCTCTAATCGCGATTAAGAACATAATAAGTTACTATTCACCAAAAAATTATTATAATCTCATTGAACCACATTTTACTTCTTAATGACAACCATGTATGTCGGATTTTTGAAATTCAAAACACAATGATGGAAAAACTTCATTTAAACGGAAAAATCAGTTTTTTATAAGTACCACTTAGTGGTTTCACTATTCATCAAAAATTGAAGTTTTTCAGAAAATTACCAAAAATTCACCCTAATCTATATTTGATATTCCGAATTAAAAAATGAAGTCTATTTTACAAAATTCAAAACATATAAGTCACATTAATTAATTTAATAATTAATTCCCGCTGTCAGAGCAAATAGCGTGTTTTTATGAAACAATAAGTATCAAAAGATTGATACTGGTTTAAGTCTGATTTCAAAGTGAAATTAATTCCAACGACCACTATTGGATTTAATGGTAAACATATTTTCTAATTTCACTTTAAAACCAATTCAAAAGATAATCTAATCATATAAATATATTATATTAAAAAGAGGTTTTGAATTAAATTACAACATTTTACACTATTCATTGAAAAAAATGAACTTTATCGGAAAGATACCAAAAATTTACACAAAGTAAATTTTGATGTCCCGATTCTTAAGAAGAGTTTTATTTGGTCCAGAATAATGTATAAGAGTGATCAAAACTATATTAAATGACAGTTTTCCATCAAAAGGCGATAAGTGAACCTTTAGTGAAAACTAGGGCATATACGCCTAAAATTGAATTCTTTCTGTATTTTAGGCCTTTATCTTTTATTGGATAAATGTAAAAACATTTAAAAACATATATAATAATATTTTAGTTATTTATATCCATTCCCGCCAATACAACAGCTACAAGTTAACTACCATTTAAAATAATATTATTTTATTACTAGAGTGCAACATAAGATTCCCAAGAAACTCGTTGTTGCGTGTTGGGTACGCCATCGAGCATAGCATCCCCTTTAAAGTAATATTAATATTTGATTCAAAAATATGGATAAATATAAAGATGTCATATTCTTTATTTACCTGGGGTGTTACATGGATGGAACATGGTTTGTGAATGATTTTCTTAACATTGTGACTGAACCATGCAGAAAAAGTAATTAGATCCTGAACAAGTGGATATAGGCTGGTTTAATGATTTAATGAATCTTTTCCCCTAAAACAACCATAAATCTGTATTTTCTCTCTATAATTGGTCATACAATATTATACAATCTATCTCAAGGAAATAAGAAGGGTTCCATTGGGGATTAGACAATAATTAATCACAAAATGTGATCTTTCATGGTCATTCATTGTAACACACCAAACATCCAACTTACGTTTCTATTTGAATAATATTATAGATTGAGATGTACACAACATCAAGTTCTAGCCCAGCACGACCAATCAAAATAACCCTTATGAATACTAATACCCAAATTTTGAAATTTTAATTTTTTTTTTCAAAATGGACCTTAATTTTGGTTTGGAATTATGAAAATTATCATAGGGAGAATTTTTGGAATTTTTCGGAAAACATTCAATTTTTGATGAAATGTGAAAAACAATGAGTTATTTTTTAAAACCTACATTTTATTTAAATAATTATATATTTAATTACAATCTATTTTAGGTAAAAAATAGTTATATAATCCCTATAATTTTTCAATGTAATTCATAGGAGTCAATTTATAATAAGATTAGATTTATAAAATTTAATTGATCATTCTTACATCTTCTACCCACCTTCTAAGAACATTTGAAAATTGGAATAAAATGTAATTTTAACACATCCATGAATTGAATTTAAATAAACCATGAGACATGGTTGAAATTTTTAAGAAAAATATTTTTCAATAGGATGAAAATAATTTTCAGTGAATAGTTACTTTGGAATATTATTTACCATGGTTTAAAGAAAATAGGGTAATTAAATGTAAAAATTATATTATAATTACCCGAACACGTGTCTTAATTCTATTGGATTTGTGTTTTTAGACCGAAATGAACCCTGGGAATAAAATATGTTCCTCTTTGATCAACATGGATTAGATTATTACATTTATTATTATTTTATTTAAACAAGAGTTAAAAGTGTTAAAATCAAATTTACATAACTAATACATTTTTAATATAGGGTTATACCTAATATATATTTGAATATAAATATTAATTTTAAAGATAAAAATATTTCCTACCTCATTTTATTTTATTAATAATATTTTGACATTAAATAATTAAATTTATTTATGACACAATGATAGAGTAATTACCTTATTAATTAATGATTAAAATAATTGATATTATAAATATCCAAATAAATATAAATCGAGACTTTTGATGAATTCCAAAAATTCTCTAGTTTAATATGGCATGTTATGTTTTATATAATTTTTTATATGTAATCTTGTTTTATTGACATTCAAAAAAACCAAATACTAAATTGTGACAAAATTGACAAAAATGTGTTTTTAAAACAAATACTAAATTTTTAATTGATATAATATTCCTGAAAGTCTTTGATTTTTACAAAGTACAGGGATAATGATATTTATGTCAATAATTAACCACTTTTGGTTCTCTTGTCTTTTTATAGCATGATTGTTAACCATTTTTTATAATAATACAAGAATAATTTGTAAAAGCTTAACTATTTAAGTAAGAGTTAAATCAAAATGATAAGGTAAATATGGTTACCTAAACATATCTAAAAACAATTGGTTGTGAGGTTTTAAACCCATCACCACTATATCCTCAAAATAAATCATTCTTAAGCCATTATAAACTAAATAATAATTTCTAATAAATTAATATTTCAGGCTTTTCCAAAACTGACCCTCACCTCTCTTATAAAAGGGAACTTCCCCTTTTCTAAAAAACACTTTTCCAAAGCCATTTAAACCAGCCAAACCCTACTATAATATCTTCCCAACTACCCTAAAATTATCCTAGAGTCCTTAATTTTATCCGAAAGATATCTTAAAGAGACATTTTTATAAAATCAAAAGGAAGAACCCGAATAAGAGATAATAATTTCATCTTCTGTTTCAAAATTATTTTCATCTTTCACTTACTCATTAATTGTTGTTTCCATACCATAATAATAACTCCAGTACCCTATACATATTATGACGTTGTTATAAATATGGTATAACCATATTCATTATTCAATCAAACCTATGAATGAAAAAGTCACCATATATGCGTCGGTATGCCTTACCGTCTCCACGCCGTGGTGTAGTTTTTTATTAATCACTACATTATTTGGATGGGTATAATAATGATTATAATTGATTTAAATAACAAATATAACATGTTAATTATTATATGTAAATGATATCCCGTCTTATTATATAAGATTTTACCATCAATAGAATATCATTGTCACTCGTGCGTACGTACAGTTTACTGTCTCCACGAACGTGATGAGATTACATCCCCATCATAATCATTCAAAAATAATTTTCATTTTATGATAAAAAATATTTTCTAAGAACATAATTTCAATCTAGATCTGAATCAAATTCATATTATACATAACAAACATGACTTATGTATCAAAACCTATAAAAGAATGTGAATCTTTTAACACCGAAAACAATGATACTACTTAAATATCATTATCAAAAAAATATTATAAGATCATATTTTTGTATATGGTTCTTGTATAATTTAATAATTTTTTTAACTATTAGAAAGGATGTTAACAAACCCTTGACCAAGGAAATGTACATGTTAAGGGTTATTTTTATAATCTCCTTGTGATTATATGTTATTTATACGTGAGTATCTGATGTGACCTCTTTATCATCCCTATCTGTGTTTCTTTAAAATATATGTCCAAGCATTTTTACTATTTCCTAGAATATGGTTTAACATCATTTATAAACTTTTTTTACTTTTTATAAACTTTATTTAAATTAATATTTCTGTCATTTTCCAGAGAACATACTTTATGACCATTTGGAAAAATTAAGGTATGAATGATTTTTTAATGTATATGGAAGGTGAGGATTTTTTCCGCCATTATAACATTTTTATAGTTTCACTTAAAAGATTATAATAATATTTTCAAAATAAATATTTTATTTTATAAATATTTAACTTTTAATTAATATTAAAATTGAATGAGATATTTATCTCAAATAGTTATGATTTCATCTAAGTCAACATTATTTGAAGGATTTTACACTTGTTTGATGTTGATTTATTATGATAAAATATTTCATATTGTGTCGATGTTTTTGTGATATGTTTGACTGTGGTTGTTATATTTTTAAACCAATCATGGTTTATAGTTAATGTATTTACATTTCGTATGCTATATTTAATACGAATACTTATATTATGTTTCAAATTTTTCATACGAGGAATGCATTGGACTTAGTAAGTTATGGGTGGAGCCCACTATAGCTCCTTGATTCCTTGGTAGGTCTCATGATTCAAACTACTGTCTTGGAATAAGGCCTTGAAAAATTCCTATTTTTAGTCTTGGCATGAGTCCTTGACTATGTGGTTATGATGTCTGACATTATGCATTCTATCATTAAGAAATTTTTTATTGATATTACATGTGATTAATCGACTAGTATAATATCCATGTGTATATATAAATGGAATTATTTTGCTTATATTTTCTATATTATAATGGATTTTATATTTAAAATCCTTTTGTTTTAGTATTATACTTTTCCTTAAATGTTTATTTATATTTATTATTGTTTATGATATATTGTTATCCATACTGATCATCTAATCTCACCCCTTTCTTATGTTTTCTGTCACGACCGCCTTCACCAAAAGGAGGGAAGGGTCAGAAGATTTCCAGGCCCTTCCTTCTTTACGTTGAAGGAAAGACAATGACCCCCGTGACCCGCCTTCAATAGGTCCAGGAGTGGCGACTAGCACCAAGGGTATAGAAATTTCTCACAAATGGAAGGCATTACCCCTTTTTTTTTTTATAAGATCGAGAGATGAGATGATGAAACTCAACAACACCAAGGTAAAAGAAAAGTAAATCCAAAAATAAACCATTCCCACATGAATGTTCCAAATATAAAGCCACAAGGTACAAAAGGTGATAAAAAAGGTAAGTACCAAAGAGGAAAAGCAACAACTGCAACTTCCCCAAAGGTCAGAGCTAGTAAGGTCGTGCGTGATCCCCGAAGTCCTCATGGAAACCTGAAAGCAGTTTTATATACGTAGGGTGAGCATACAAGTACACTCAGTAGGGAAAACCAAAGAATCTCGTGCACAAGTGGGGGAATGTACTAATGTCCCGTGAGAAAAAGAGTAAACCAAGCACCCATCAAGGTAAACTATCCACCCCAGGCCTCACCAAGGCACACTCCCCAAATAACGCAAGTCAAGTAATATATATAATCAGAGCACATCGATGTTTGGGCACCTCACACCACTTTCCCATTGGTTATTGAGACATCCTATGCATCGGAACAATCCCGTCATTCTCACCGTAGTCCCACTGCCACACCCACCTGCACACACCTGGGCCACAACCACACGCAGTCCCACTGCCGAAATCCCACCCGCACACACCTGGTCCACAACCACGCGCAGTCTCACTGCCGAAATCCCGCCCACACACACCTGGGCCACAACCACACGCAGTCCCACTGCCGAAATCCCGCCCCCACACACCTGGGCCACAATTGTCACACGTAACCACGCCTGCAAACACCTTGGCCAGAACAACCACCACCACGCCCAAAGACACCTAGGCTAGAAAATCCACTGCCACGCCCGAAGACACCTGGGCCTCATCCCGAAGACACTTGGGAAACCACCTGCCGCACACACCTAGCCAACCACCACACCACCCCGCCCGAAGGTTCTTGGGCTAATAATGGACCTCAGGCCATCACATCCTGCCCGAAGATACTTGGGCTTTCCGAGAAAGGGAGCAAAAAAGGAGCTAATAACTAGGCACCAAGAATAGTGTTGGGAAAAACACCCTCCCCCATGAAATGGGGGTGTTCGACACTAAGTGCTCAACTTGGGTGGGGCGCGAATAAGAAACAAAAAACTACAAGTATAGATATAGGTAACAAGAACTCACCCAAAGTCTAGGATTTTCTAACCAGCCTACAGAGCACAACACCACTACATCCAAGTCCCAAGTCTTGACTTTCGCCACCAAAACCCATTTGTCCCATTCTTGTTTCAAGTTCAGTGATAATGTTTAATTAAGCACTGTTGGGAAACTAGTAGGCATAGGTATAAGTCCAGGAAAGTAACCATTCAAACATCAATTTAAACATTCTCTTGTAAAGTTTCAACAACAAGGAAAAAGTGAGATCCAGAAGTACTGGAACCAAAGACATCCCGAGAAACTACCCTGTGTCCCCTCCCAAAAGATCTTTTATCAATAGAGGACCCCACCCGATTTTGTGATATAAACAAGTACCTACCCGGTCTTAAAACTCACAACCACCGAATCTATACCAAAAGGGGATCCCATCCCCAATTTCACACAACCACCGAGGGTATAAAGACCGGGGATCCCATCCCCTCGCACATCTCCAGCAATCGGCCCAAAAGGAAAACAACCAACTACCACCACCAACACAAGTCAGGGACATGCCTGTATTTTCAGATTTAAATGACTTAACACACTCCATGATTTCAATTTTCATGTGTTTTAACTAGGGGTTATCACAGAAGGAAAAAATGATCCTGGTGCCTCAATTTATTTGGCCGGATATACGTGATTAACCAATTACTTTTCACAGAAGGAGTTTACAACCACAACAAGTCATTTAAAACATCACCAGGGGTTCATTAGTGCACAAACAACGACCACCAACGGCCTTTATTTTCAGAATACGTAAGCCAGCACAACTCAGAAAGATGATTTTAATATAATAACATCAACGATCACAACCCCCCTTCATTCTTTAAAGGATTCGTTCATTATCTTTAATTAGGCCTGGTTTATCCAATTCTACAGTATCAAAAGCACGCCCACCCCGCATGATACACAAAAGAGAGAGGCAAAGGAGAAATTCCATACTTGTTGATAGATGATCGACGTCTAGGATGGGCGTGAAACTTTACGGATAACGATGCGGCGCACCCGATGCACCAGATGATGTTTGTGAAAAGCCACGATCAAGGAAAGAAAAACCATGGATAACCCTTAGTTTATAAGATCCGGGGACAGTTGAGGTGAAAACGCGAAACCACGTAAGGCACGGGGGTCGTGGGTTGACACCGAGACTCCACTCGTCATTAAAGGGGGTCGGGTGGTTTAGGCCGACTCATGAATTGATTAAGTATTCAATTAAAACTCTTATGCGCGTTACGGGTCTTTAAAACACACTTAAATGAGTCAAGATAGGGTTTAAAACTCTATTTTTGCAAAAAGGAGTGCTACTGGAAACAACTTGACAAGGCCGGGTGACGCCGATCGGTCTCATCGATCGGTGTCACGGATCGGTGGCACTGATAAGTCTCATGGATCGGTCGCGCTGATCGGTATCACCGATCAGTCGTGCCGATCTGTCTCACGGATCGGTCTCACCGATCGGTCACGCCGATCGGTCTCACCGAGATGCCACCCCTTTAGGACCCAGATTTTGGAAAAGGGAAGGACCAAGAGAGTCTGGGTCATCACATCAGATACCTCTCAAACTATTCTCGTCCTCGAGAATTTAAACAACCCAGAAGGAAAGGGCGGGTCCGAACAACCACCTTGAAAGATACCTCTCAAGACTGAACCTCGTTGTTAACTAATAACACCTTCTTGTCATGAACCAAGCAAAATGCCATGCCAAACTGCCCGGGCATGTGGGTTGGGGAGTCTCCTCCCCCATGTCAAGATATTATCCGCTTTGGGTGGCACTGACTCGCCCGCACGGGTTTAATCGCATCCACCTTAATGCGTCTTGATTAGGGGTCGGGTTTCCTCCTTCCCCATAGATGGGGCTTTTCACACACAAACAGAGGAAAGAAAACCAGTACATTTCATAGCCAAAAGACAAAACGTTCTACCCCAACAGGTACAACAAGGAACAAAACTCAAAACAAATCTGGGTACTGTGTACGCATCTGTGCTTCCCTCTCCCACGTACTCTCCTCAAGCCAGCCATTTCTCCACAACACAAAAACCAAGGGGATGGTTCGCCCACAAATCACCTTCTCCTTGCGATCCTTGATCACCACTGGTCTCTCCACAAAGGTCACATCGCCCTTGATGTCCAGCTCACCCCAATCAAAGATGTGTGAATCGTCGTGCAGATACCGACGGGGATGGGACACATGAAATACATCATGTATCCTTAGTAGAGAAGGTGGTAACCCTAGCTGATAAGACACTTCGCCGACCTGCCGCAACACTTCGAAGGGTCCGATGAATCTGGGAGAGAGCTTACTCCCCTTGCCGAACCTCCGCTGCCCACGCCAAGGGGAGACCTTCAAGAACACGTGGTCCCCAATCTCAAAATCCAAGGGCCTCCTCCTGGTATCAGCATACGACTTCTGTCAGTCCTAGGCTGCCTTCATCCATTCCCATATGAGCTGAACCTTCTTTGTCGTGTTCTGCACCACCTCCGGGCCACAGATGCCTGCCTCTCCTACTTCGGTCCAACACACAAGTGAACGAAACGACCTCCCATACAAATCTTCAAACAGGGCCATACTGATGGTAGATTGGTAGCTATTATTGTGGGAAAACTCTACCAGAGGCAAGTATCACACCCATGATTCTCATGAGTCCAGAACACACGACCGTAGAATATCCTCCAAGGTCTGGATGGTGCGCTCTGTTTGTCCATCTGTCAGGGGATGGAAAGTAGTGCTAAGGCGTAACTGGGTGGTAAACACATGCTGCAATCCTCTCCAGACTCGCAAGGTAAACTGTGCATCCCTATCTGAGACTATAGACCTCGAAACTCCATTCAACCGCACCACCTCATCCACGTACTTTCATGCCAAAGCATCCACAGTACTCGACTCCCTGATTGCCAGAAAGTGATCCGATTTCGTCAACCTGTCCAATACCACCCAGATGGCGTCATACCCTCTTTGGACCTTGGGTAGTCCCGTGATGAAATCCATCAAGAGGTCATCCCACTTCCACTCGGGTACATCTAGAGGCCGTAGTAGGCCGCCTGGAACTCAGTGTTGAGCTTTCACTTGATGATACACTAAGCACTTGGCCACAAACTTTGCCACCGCTCGCTTAACTCCGGGCCACCAAAACTGCCTCTTCAAACCCTGGTATATCTTGGAAACTCCTGGGTGTACCGCCAGGGGTGAGTTGTGGAACTCACTGAGAACCTTGCCGCGCATCGCCTCCGGGGAAAACATCCTTTTCTGGAAAAGTATCCGGTTCTGACCATCCTCTGTCCATCCTTCCAGAGCATTGCCCTGGTCAACTTGGTCACGTATCACTTCGAACTCTAGGTCTCCCCACTGAGACTCCTCCACTTGCTGAAACAGGGATGACTGCACTGTCATCTGATATAGGCAGCCTCTGCCGCTATCCATCTTCGCATCCAGGTGTAAGGCGGCCAACTCCTCCATTGCCTTCCAGGCATCCTCCGACTCTCGGACCGTATCCTTCTGCATCCTCCTGCTCAAGGCATCGACCACCACATTGCCCTTTCCCTCAGTATAAGAGATCTCAAAGTCGTAATCCTGAGGAACTCCACCCATCTCTGCTATTGCAAGTTTAAGTCCCACTGGGAGAAGATATACCTCAAGCTTTTGTGATCCTTGAAGACCACAAAGCATTCCCCGATGAGGTAGTGCCTCCATAAATTCAGCGCAAAAACGACCGCTACAAGCTCCAGGTCGTGGGTGGCGTAATTACGCTCATGGGAACACAGCTGCCTGGACCCATAAGAGATCACCCCTTGTCACTGCATCAGCACGCATCCCATGACCTGTCCTGAAGAATCAAAGAACACCTCATAAGCCACCCCTTCTTCTAGTAACCTCAGCACTGGGGCACTGACCAACTTATCCTTCAGATAGCTGAAGGCTGACTGACACTCCTCACTCCATACAAAATCCTGGTCCTTCTTGTTCAGAGCCGTCAAAGGGGATGCTACTCGGGGGATGTTGGGTACAAATCTCCGGTAGTAACCTGCCAGCCCGAGGAAACTTCGGACATCTGCCGCATTCTTGGGTGATGCCCAAGAAAAAACTGCCTCAACCTTTGATGGGTCGACCGCTACCCCCTTATCAGACACTACGTGCCTGAGGAAGTGCACTTCTCGTGTCCAGAACTTGCATTTTGACAACTTCACATAGAGATGGTGCTGTCGGAGGACCTCCAAATGTGTCCTCAGGTGCTCTGCATGGTCCTCTTCTGAGGTCGAGTAGATCAGGATATCGTCGATGAACACAACCACAAACTGATCCAAGTACTCCCAGAAGATGGAGTTCATAAGCCCCATGAACACAGCTGGGGCGTTTGTAACACCGAAGGGCATGACTACGAAATCGAAGTGTCCATACCTGCACCTGAATGCTATCTTCAGGATGTCTCTCTCTTTCACCCTCAACTAGTGGTACCCAGACCGCAGGCCGATCTTTGAGAACCATCCTGCCCCATTCAGCTGGTCGAAAAGATCATCTATTCTCAGAAGAGGGTAGCGATTCTTGATCGTTACCTGATTCAGCCTCCTGTAGTCTATGTAAAATCTGAGGCCACCATCTTCCTTCTTTGAGAATAAGACTAGAGCGCCCCAAGGTGACGTGCTCGGACGAACATAACCCCTCTTTATTAGATCGTCAATCTGTATCTGCAACTCCCGTAACTCCGAAGGTGCCATCCGGTAAGGAGCCATCGAGATTAGACGAACGATGGGCTGCAGGTCTATCCCGAACATGATTTCACGTCGAGGGGGTAGAGTCGTCACCGCCTCAGGAAAGATGTCCATAAACTCACGGACGATCTCTAGCACTTCCACCATTTCAGCATCTACTGATTCCACTGTCAGTTCGGTCAACAAGGAGAGGAGAGGTTCCTCTCTCCTGTTTCCCTTTGGACTGCTCCGCTCACCAGTGAAGGTAACACGCTGGCCATCCAAGTCTGAGAACACCACCCTTCTTCGGAAATAGTCGATGATGGCACACACAGAAAATAGCCAGTCGATGCCTAGGATGACATCATATGGCAGAATCTGTAGCAGAAGAAGATCCCTAACGGACTGATGTGGCCCTAACATCAGTCTAGATCCCCGAATAACAAATAACAAGTCAGTCTAACCTCTGACTGGTGTGCTCAACACCAGGGGCAATGGAATCCTCATGACATCTAGACCCAAGGAACGGGCTAGACTGGGTGCAACAAAGGAGTGTGAAGCTCCGGTATCGAACAAAGCATAAGCAGGAGTGCTAAACAGACTGATCGTACCTCGAACAACCTCTGGCCCTACTGGAACTGCTGACTCTGCGGCATGTAACTATCCATGCCCAGCTCCCGTTCCCCTCGGCTATCAGTGACCTCCCCAACCAAGCCATTGTCGAGGTCCCTGGGGAGTGCCCTGAGGTCGGCCTCCTCCTCCTACGTCTGCCCTCGGAGGAGCATGAGCTCGCTGTCCCTGATGCTGCTTCTGGAAAGGTCTGGCTTGAAGCTGCTGCTGGGGCGGGTGCTGGGGATGACTACCACTACTGTACTGCACCCGGTCGGGGCACTGACTCCGGAGATTCCCAAGGCTCCCACAGATGAAGCACCGCGGTCCCGGGCCCGAAGGATAAGGGAGAGGGCCGGGAGATCGAAACTGAAACTGCTACGGCCTGCTCCCTGTGGGTCGGAACCTAGAGGGTCCGGACGCTGGAGGCCTAGTGCTGACGACCTTCCCCTTCGATGGTCCCAGCTAGATCCCCTCTCGTGACACTCCCCCTAGAGCATGCATCCTCTCCAACACTTCGGCCTTCTTCTGGACCTCCAAGTACATCGGCAGGGTAAACGGGGTAACAACATACTGGAGGGAGGGTCGGAGTGCCTTCTCTAAACGTCTTGCCCGAGACTCCTCGTCGGGAAAGAGGTCCAGAGAAAAACGTAGTAGGTCCTTGAACTTGATCCCTAGATCCCTCACGGACATACTCCCCTACTATAGGGAGAGTATTTCCTGTCTCTTTTCTATCTTCATCGTCAAGGAGAGGAATTCTGCTCAGAACTCCCTCTCGAAATCCGCTCAGGCCACCTCAGACTCTCTCCTCTCCCCCAGGTAAAGCATCCACCAATGACGTACCGCTCCCCGCATCTGGCTAACGGTCAGAGGAACCCAGTACTCGGTCGGGGCCTGAATTAGGCCGAAGGATATAACTAGATCCTCTATCCAGCCTTCCGTCTTCATATCAGAGGTGCTTCCCTCATACTTCTCGAGGGCCTGTCCCTGGAAGGCCCGAAGAGTCTTCTACCACTGGTCGTCCTCTTCCTGTCGATCAGGCTCTCTGCCGATCGACCAAATTAGTCTCCGGGGCCTCGATCTCCTGTACCACACGTGGTCTCCTTCCAGGTGCCATAGCTGCAGGGTAAACAAGGAATTCCTAAGCCCAAGTAGTGCAGAATATCGGCTTCAAAACTTCTTAAAATTTAATTTATTCTTAATTCCCAAGACATCCCAGAAACACAAGAACACAAGTCATTATGATGCATCTACCTTTCATAGGGTCTCTAACCTGCAATCAGTGTGGTCTCACTTGGCCGTTCGGTAGGTCCAGAGTCGTTGCATCGGATCACAGGGGGCCCTAAAATCCCGTGTCCTAGCCGGTCTTCGCTGGCCAAATTCACGTGCCAAGGTCACCAAACACTGCTGCCTTACCATCCCATGCAATCCTCACTGTGCCTAACTCCAGACTCCACCCTATATCTCAACCTGCCTCTAATACCATTCTGTCACGACCCGCCTTCACCAAAAGGAGGGAAGGGTCAGCAGATTGCCAGGCCCTTCCTTCTTTAAGTTGAAGGAGAGATAATGACCCCCCGAGACCTGCCTTCAATAGGTCCCGGAGTGGCAAGTAGCACCAAGGGTATATAAATTTCTCACAAATGAAAGGCATTACCCCTTTTTGTTTTATAAGATTGAGAGATGAGATGATGACACTCAACAAAACCAAGGTAAAAGAAAAGTAAAGCAAAAAATAAACCATTCCCACATGAATGTTCCAAAAGTAAAGCCACAAGGTACAAAAGGTGACTACAAAGGTAAGTACCATAGAGGAAAATCAACAACCGCAACTTCCCCAAAGTTCCGAGCTAGTAAGGTCCTGTGTGATCCCCGAAGTCCTCCTGTAAACCTGAAAGCAATTTTATATATGTAGGGTGAGCATACAAGTACACTCAGTAGGGGAAACCAAAGACTCTCGTGCACAAGTGGGGGACTGTAAAAATGTACCATGAGAAAAAGAGTAAACCAAACACCTATCAAGGTAAAATATCCACCCTAGGCCTCACCAAGGAACACTCCCCAAATAACACAAGTCAAGTAATATATATAATCAGATCACATCGATATTTGGGTACCTCGCGCCACTTTCCCACTGGTTATTGAGACATCCTATGCATCGGACCAACCCCACCATTCTCACCGCAGTCCTACTGCCACACCCGCCCACACACACCTGGGCCACAACCACACGCAGTCCCACTGTCGAAATCCCGCCCGCACACACCTGGGCCACAACTGTCACATGTAACCACGCCTGCAAACACCTAGGCTAGAACAACCACCACCACACCCGAAGACACCTGGGCTAGAAAATCCACTGCCACACCCAAAGACACCTGGGCCTCATCCCGAAGACACTTGGGAAACCAGCTGTCGCAGACACCTGGCCAACCACCACACCACCCCGTCCGATGGTTCTTGGGCTAATAATGGACCTCAGGCCATCACAACCTGCCTGAAGATACTTGGGCTATCCGGGAAAGGGAGCTGAAAAGGAGCTAATAACTAGCCACCAAGAATAGTGTTGGAAAAAACACCCTCCCCCATGAAATGGTTGTGTTCGACACTAAGTTCTCAACTAGGGTGGGGCACGAATAAGAAACACAAAACTACAAGTATAGATATAGGTAACAATCACTCACCTAAAGTCTAGGATTTTCTAACCAGCCTACAGAGCACAACACCCCTACATCCAAGTCCCAAGTCACGACTTTCACCAACAAACACCATTTGTCCCATTCTTATTTCAAGTTCAGTGATAAAGTTTAATTAAGCACTACTGGGAAACTAGTAGGCATAGGAATAAGTCCAAGAAAGTAAACAGTCAAACATCAATTTAAACATTCTCTTGTAATGTTACAACAACAAGAAAAAAGTGAGATCCCGACGTACTAGAACCAAAGTCAACCCGGGACACTACCCTGTGTCCCCTCCCAAAAGATCTTTCATCAACAGAGTATCCCACCCGAGTTTCTGATATAAACAAGTACCCACCTGGTCTTAAAACTCACAACCACCGAATCCATACGAACAGGGGATCCCATCCCCAATTTCACACAACCACCTAGGGTATAAAGACAGGGGATCCCATCCCCTCCCACGTATCCAGCAATCGTCCCGAAAGGAAAACAACCAACTACCACCACCAACACAAGTCAGGGCCATGCCGGTATTTTCATATTTAAACGACTTAACACACTCCATGATTTCAATTTTCGTGTGTTTTAACCAGGGGTTATCACAAAAGGAAAAAATGATCCTGGTGCCTCAATTTATTTGGCCAGATATACGTGATTAACCAATTACTTTTCACAGCAGGAGTTTACAACAACAACAAGCCATTTAAAACATCAGTAGGGGTTCATTAGTGCACAAACAACGACCACCAACGACCTCGATTTTCAGAATATGAAAGCCATCACAACTCAAAAAGATGATTTTAATATAACAACATCAACGATCACAACCCCCCATTTTTCTTTATAGGATTTGTTCATTATATTTAATTAGGTCTGATTTATAAAATTCTACAGAATCAAACGCACGCCCACCCCGCATGATACACAAAATAGAGAGGAAAAGGAGAAATTACCTACTTGTTGATAGATGATCGACGTCTAGGTCGGGCTTAGAACTTTACAGATAACGATGCCGTGCACCCGATGCACCAGAAGCTGTTTGTGAAAAGCCACGATCGAGGAAAGAGAAACCACGACTAACCCTTAGTTTACAAGAGCAGGGGACGGTTGAGGTGAAAACACGAAACCGCGTAAGGCGTGGGGGTCGTGGGTTTACCACGCGACTCCACTCATCATTAAAAGGGGTCGAGTGGTTTAGTCTGACTCATGAATTGATTAAGTATTTAATTAAAACTCTTATACGTGTTACGGGTCTTTAAAACATGCTTAAACGAGTCAGAATTGGGTTTAAAACTGTATTTTCGCAAAAAGGAGCGCTACTGGAAACAACTCGACAAGGCCGGGTGATGCCGATTGGTCTCACCGATCGGTCGCGCCGATCGGTCTCACCGAGATGCCACCCCTTTAGGGCCCAGATTTTGGTAAAGGGAAGGACCAAGAGAGTCTGGGTCATCACATTTTCTTTTACATAGGATGTCAGGAAGTATATTAGGATTAACATACAGGAATAGGCTAAGGGATATGAGTGTGTTCAAATAGGACACAATCTTGTTGTTTTTTTCATTCATAATATAATGTCAAAAGTCAAAAAGTATCTAGTACTTCAAAGTATACTAAACTAATCATTGTTTTGAAACATTAATATTTGAGATCATTCAAATGCTATGTAATAATGCACTGACTATTGGTAACTAGGGTCAGGGCGTTACATGGGTGTAGTTTTTCTTAGATCTATTTCCCCATCTCCATCATTTTATTAGATCTATTGAAGTAGTGGGAATATTTAATTTTGTTGATTAAAAATATTATTAGATTTTTACATGTTTATGACATGGTAGGATATATAAGGTGAGTTCATGGATATTCAACTAGATTTTTGGGACATTTTTCGTTCATTTTTTCATTTTCTCTAAAAATCTTATGGTATCTAGCTTCAGTCCTAAATCCTATCACTATATGTGATTGTCTTGGTTTATTATTGGTTTAATTTAATTATTTTCATTCTAAAATTGTGGAGAAAATATTTATTTTAATCCTCTATTTATGATTTATGATTTTTGGTGAAATTGTGGAATCATAGATTCTGGTGCACTAAAGTTCTTGGGTTTCTTGATTTTTAATTTTCTAAATTAAAATATGGAATATCTATATTTTTGAAAAGAATTATTAGAAAGAATATTTAAAATAAATTTATGTTTTATTAAAATTTATTTGGAGTTTAAAGAGTTATGGAATGTTTTTTTGGAATATTTAGTAGGTTTTTTCATATTGTATTTACGGTGATTAGTTGAAATATGATCATCTGTTTGGTGAAAAAAAGATTAATGACACATGGGATATAATTACCTTATGAAAAAACACTATAAGGATTATAATTATCTCATTAGTATGGAACTATCCTATTTAATCATGCATTTTTGGTTTGGTGGATATTTTTAATGGATTAGTAATTCGAAAATGGAACTTCTCAAATGGGTTAGAGTATTGTTTGGTTGATTTCCAGGGAATTGGTGTTTTTTGTGCAAATTATTTTACTATTGAACATGTTTATATTTAATTTCATATATTATTATAATTTTTTTACTATAATCAATTTTATATAAATTTTGATATCATTTACTTCCTTGTGGAAAGAGAAGGGAATTCATTGGGGAAAACCTACTAGGATTTAGTACTTGATCATGCTTTAGAAATTTGGTACTTTTTTAGATTTCATCTAGCAGGAGATCATATAATGTAAAATGGCACACATCATTAGAACTACTTCATGATACATGATTTGTTTTCTAGATTTGGATCTTGGAGCTTGTGTACCTTTGGAGTCTTATAAAACCCTTAAACATCATCCACGACATTTGTGATGTCTGTGAACTTTAAATATCATAAACCTTATAAAATATATAGTATCCCCAAGAAGATTTAATTTTTTCAATCATTTGGTATAAAATAACTACAATATATGATTAAATTACACATATATTTCAGACAAACATTACCTATCATCTAATATAATTAATAATATTTTGGTCCCTTACTTGTTGAAATAACCATTGAAACACACTTTTATATCACAACGTGAACGAACACATAATAATTTCAACGAAATAGTAGAACTATTTTTTATGGGGCACCCATATCTAAGAGTAATTAACACAAAATATGTTTTCTAGAACATTGAAAATTTCTTATAAACATGAAACTCTTGAATTCATTCATATCGTATAACATCCAACTATCATATATTATGACTAAAATTCATTAAATTTTATAAATCATAAATAATTAACTTTTCTACAATACAATTATTTTTCAATGAGTAGAAAACACTAAAAATATATCCCCAAAATCATAGTTTAACTATAATTTTTTTAATTAGTCTAAATTTCAGCTCACCAAATTCGTTAATAAATTTATCTATGTCAAAACATATAGAAGTTGGGGCATGAAAATCCCCATATATCCCACATTATAGCATTTATGCCATATATCCCCTTAAATCATTATGACCTACAATATATATCCCTCTTATACATTTTCAATAGTTACAATATATTGTTAAACTTATTATAAAAATAAACAAGAAGTCCCTAATCATTTTCCTGCAATTCATAGGAGAAACTGGAACACCTCTCATTCATCTAACCTTGTCCAATAAATCGATAAAAATTATTCATATCCTTGAAACTATAACATGAAATCCAATTATATGAATATTCCATTTTCTTGGGGAAAATAATTTTTTTTGTTTTTTTTTACTAACCCCCAAAAGGGGTTCACTACATTAGCCTCCAATAAAAAATGGAGGTCGCTTTTGTTTTCCTATCACCCATTCAGCTCCCAGATGAAAAAACATGTAAAACCTCAAGATTTTGATTTTCATTATCATGTAATATTGTACCTCTTATAATAATTTATTAATGAATCATATTACTAAAGTGAACCCCAATATATTATTTAGAGGTAAAATATTTGAATTCATTATAAAATATAATAAAATATTATATTTCTATATGAATCACCATTAATAAAATATAAATAGTGAAAAACTCCTAGAAAATAAAATAATCATGAAAAAGAAATTAACGTTATATGTTTCATAATTTAAGATCATACCTCATACTATAATTATGTCTAAAAGTAAAAATATTGGAAATATAATGAACAAGTTGGGAAATAATTAAATGAAATGGATTAATCAGTTTTGTAATATAAGTAAAATGATTTATAAAAATGAAATATGGTTGATATATATTTGTTCATTAGACAATTCATAATTGGAAATATGTCTACTGGAAATTTGGTCATCGGATAAATGTGGTAATTTTCTACACATATACTAAATAGGTAAATAATTTTTTTAATTATTTATCGAAAATTAAAGTTAATATAAATAATAAATAATCATTAATAATTAAAATATATAAAAATATTATTTCATTAAAATATATTATTATTTTTATTTTTCACATATTATTTTTACTATTTTAAAAAATAATTATTTAAGAAGTTTATAAGAAAAAAAATTAAATTTATACCCACAAAATGATATAAATGAAATGGTTCTAAATAATGAATTGATAGGAATGGGTTCTGATTAAAATCAAATAGGGATCATTATAAAAGATTTATTTATTAATATTTAGTGGATTTTAATATTGATATGTTAATGTAATATCATTAATTATATTGTTATATTAATATTTTTCTATGTTTAAAGAATATATTAACTCATTATTTAACAATAATCTACATGAAATTTAATTATGAATTCATAGTGTTTTAAAAGTTATTTTTCTATGAAGGAAGTTGTTTTAATATTTTAGTCAACCATTTCAAAATTAAAAATATCAAATTTATAAATTTAGTTTAATTAAAGGGATTTCATTTTTGAAATAAAAATATCAAAATGGGGTATTAATCTCAAAAATTTTCAGGCATACAAAACATTTAGCACTATCAAAATTGTGTAAAATAAGGTAAAAAGGGCCAATGTATGTAGTAGATAACTAAAATATCATTAAATATATTATATGAAATATTTTTATCATGTTAAGAATAAAAAATACATTATTTTCTTTTTATTATCAACTTTCATTTTTAAATTAAAACCATATCCATTATGTAGTGAATATAATTGGGAATGAATATGAAAACGCACATATAAAATTAAATTTTTTAACCCTACTAAACCACTATTTTAATTAGATTACATATTGAATAAACTGATATTATCGCTCTTATAATCATATAATATATTTTATATAAGCATGTATTATTAAGAAATCCCAAAAAAATCTTTTTGTACAAACATCTTTTATGAAGGATATTATTCATCAATGTACACAATTGCTCACCACAATTTTCAATTCAATTATAACCTATATTACATGATAATATTTTTTTCATGAATATTAATTTATGTTACAATCAGTATAATTAAAATAAATAAATTATATTATTATATAACTCTATAGCATTATCCATTTATTAGTATAACAAGTTTTATTGGGGTCGGTCCAATAACCTACATTAATCATGTTATACCAACATCATCATTTGTATCATTGATAAGTGAAAAAAAATTTAAGGATGATATAAAATATAAATTACTATATTAATTAAAGAATTTTATTCTAGAATAATTGTTGTAAAATTTATTGTTATTATTAATACTATTTTTTTATAGTAATATTTCGTTAAACATGCTCATCATGGATTCCATTTTTGTGAACCAATCCCGTATATCAGCTCAAATAAAAATGTGACATCATATATAATTGAATAAAAACTATTATACCATGTTTAATAATCGAGGTATGATGAATATGGTATCAAATAATAAGCATTATCAATCCGATTTTGAAACTACAATGAAACAATCATAATTACTAACACATAATGACGAATATAAACAACAAAATAATAATTTTTGTGAAATAACTTATTTTAATTAATTATAACAAAATTTAACATATATTAAAAAGGATAAAAAATAATTCATGTTGTTTTAAATGTTAACTACAAAATAGTTTTAATTAGATTCAAGGAATTCATGTGTAATGGAAAGGGTTTATTTTTTGGTCTGACAATTATATAAATATTATTTATACTAAAATAATAGTTAAGAGAAATTTTATATTCATTATCCATGAAAACCAGTTTATATTATTCCCCACTATTTTTTTATATTTGTTCTATCCAATCCTTCTCCTACATTTAATAATTCAAACCAAATGATGTTTGTAAGTGTAGTCTACTTTACCAATCATTTCTAGTCATGAATTTATTTAATCGATGTCTATATTAATTAAAATAGATTAGGGATTTAATTACATTTACATATATTAGTGATTTTTATAATTTTAAATGTAATTTTATTTCAATAATATAAATTTCTTTTTTAAATGTTTTATATACAGTTGATTTCTCCCATCATAGACCATTTTTACAAAAGTGTTGACTGAACATTTTTCTTTAAATGATTTATATATGAATTAATTTTCCCACCTTCCCATTTTTTCATTAATAAAATAAAACTAATTTTTTTCATTTTTTCATATTTAATTTATATTATATTAATTATAATTAATTATATTTTCAAATAAATGTTATCAAAATAAAATGATATTTAATATTATTATCCATAAAAAAATTTCCAATTCTCTTATAAAAGATATTTTCATACCTGCCTACATAAATTAGTTTTGTTTGGCTCATTGGGAATATGTTCAAATGATACCATTATACTTCTTTATTGGGATGGATTATGATACAATATCATGTATATTTTCTTGAAACTAGTTTATTTATCATATGTTAATCAATCATTGATGTGATTATGATGGTTTTCCTACTCAAATATAACCCAAATGTATGGATTATTATTATGTGATATGTGGGTCTAATATATCTCTTAAATGAATTATATAATTCTATATAACTCATGAGGTATATGGTCATAGATATTATGGTTATTTTTATTAATCTATATATGTTTATTATTGTTATGTTCACAGAAATATATATCTAAATTATTTTAATTTTCACCGATAACTACATGGAAATTTAAACTATCTCCCATCCTTAGGCATGGATATTATTTATTTATTAAAAATATTACACATGGACCTAACTATTTTAATGTTTTCTGAGAATTTAATGAATTAATATTCTTATACATATGAAACCTTTCTATATTATGCCACATTCCTATGTTGTCCAATATGGTACATGACTGTTTTCAATTGTATTTTATTTTTTATGAACGTAATATGAAATTCATAGATGGCAATTACAAAAAATATATATGTCTTTATATTATGATTTATAAAAAATTAATATATTTTAATCTTATTATTAATTATATATCTCTCTCATTTTTATCTTTCTATATAGTTTATTAATGAACCCTTTATGAAACATTGATAATTTTTTCACTTAATGATAATTTTAGGATACTCATTCTTATATATAAAATAACATGATAATTAGTAATGGTTTTAGGTATAATTAGTCCATGTGTACTAAATGTGAGCATATTATTTGTGGGAGAAGTTAAATTAATAATCAAAAATAAAATATTAATGCTTCTAAAATGAAAATACAATAAAACATTAATATTTGGGACTCTGTGTTTATTTTTTGTATGTAATTATTTAAATTATACAACATATTTAAAATATATTAATATATTTAATGGATTATATGAGTATGTTTCCAAGTTTGGTATTTCTGATTCTGCATATTAGAATATGGGAAATAAGAGGTTGGAACCTATAAATCAATGATAAACAAAATGTGTTTTTGTATAAACCTAAAATTTCATAGATTTAAATAATTTTCTAATAATAGAGGATATATTATCTCTAGTAATTATATTTATAATTATTTATTACTATAATTATTTTTTATTGATACTAAATTTAACAGTTTTTGTTTTTGTAATGAATTATTGATGTTTTGGTCACACCAATCACACACAAAATTGAAAAAAAACAATTTGAGTCTAGATTCATTAATTAATTTATATAATTAAATGTATCCATAATTATTAATTAATGTACATAGTTATTTGATAGATAATTGTCGATGAAAAATTTTAATGGATTTATTATTTCATCTCAATACAATAACTCGATTGTAATATTATTTTGCGGGAATGTGATTCATATAAATATAATTATTCACACAATAATCCACAATGATGGGATTTCATGCTTGTATAGGATAACACTACATATTTTTCATATAAATTTTTAGGATAGGGAATTCTCATTTTATATCCTAAATCAACCCTTGACCAAATATTGATTCACGTACGAGGATGAACTGGATTTGGAAATTATTTCCATACTACATGTCTTCATATTCAACAATAATGGATACATAGTTCAAATGGTTTTAGAAGGATTTAAAATTATATATTTCAAAATTGTTTGGGAAAATATATATTTATTTCATTACTAATTTTTTTTTCTTCCCCCATGACATGAGGGTTAGTTTTCAACTGAACTCTTACAAGGTTAAATTCATATATTGAAGATTTCATATATAATATACCCCATTAAATTATGAGAATTATAGAAACAAATTTAGGGAAATTAAGCCACGATTTTTGTGTACCCAAGGACCTCGCCATGGGGTGAACTAGTACTCATTATCATGAATACAAATTTTTCACTATAGATTTTTTAGTATCATTATGAACATAAAAAAAACTTAATCAATAACTAGTACAATTGGTCACATTTTGATGATTTATTTTATATACATAGTGGACATAAATAAATCTTAAATGTGGATCATCCATCATGATACCATAATTAAAGATTAAGGATATAAAATATAACAAATAAAACCTTCAATACAAGAAATAACCAATACTAATTCTATTTGATAACATTTTTACATACAAATTCCTTACTTATCTTTATGGATCCTAATAATATAGTCTTTTTATATTCTCATGATAAAATTATAGTTTTATTTAAAAATGACACTTTTATAAATTCCTTGATTAATGAAGAATATGACAGTTTTTTGGGGATTTTACAATAGACCATATGGAGGGAGAAATTATATTCCATGTTCTGTAAGTATTATATTTTTTTATAATATATCATTTATGAATCACGTAATAAAAAAACAGGAATATTAGATGATCATTTAATGAAAATTGTTATAGAGTAATGGCCTAGACTAATGTCTCTAATTGTTATCAATAACTTATATGCATTATTTTTTACAATCGATTCATTGTATTAAATTTATCACATTTATATTATCAAGAAAAGTTGATAACCCTAAATAGTGTGAAGTTTCACTCTACTAAAGAATGTAAAGAAAACATAATGGAGCATTAGAAGAGATTGGTTAATACCCCAATATCAAAATTACCCAGTAGTGGAAAATTCTTTTTTAGATAGTGATTATTTGAAGAATATATTTTGAAATATCATTGTGAAAAATGAATAGGTGATAGAATATACCTAAAATAAATTAATGTCCCATGAGAAAAATTTCATTTTGCATAATATAGAGTTGGATGTTATAATTTAGACATTAAGGATAATGATGTATTATCTCAATGTTTAAAATTTTGATAAATAAACTTATCTTATGATTAAAATTTACATATACATATAGACATAATATAACATGAACCAATGTAAATTGAAAAAGTTAAGTAAAAACAATGATTCCACCATACATTAACATTATGCGAAGAAATAAAGGTTGCTAATTCTATGTGTAGAAAGGATCATGGTACCCAATCCATGATATGTAGTAAATATCATTAAATCAATATTGATATTAAAATAATGGATATAGAAATCATAATATAAGGGATTATATATAACTTTTCTCAAATTATTTCTCAACCATATATCATTCTTAAATATTTATGAGGCATAAAAGGTATGTATGGACCTATAGAATAATGTATAGAATATTCTAAAGTTCAACACTAATAAACATTGAATTATATTAGTAAGGAAAAACATTTGTGTCCCATAAATACCAAAATTGAAGAGGAATTTATTGCATGAATGAATTTTTAAATATTTATCTATATATCCTATTAGTAAAAATGATTTATATATTTTTCAACAATAACATATTGATGGAAAACATGATGATAATGACTTCATTGAAAATATATTGATGTTTATTGTAACATTAAGTAAATTTTAAATGATATAAATATAACTGGATTATGAAGTAATTACCAATAAGAAAATGTAAATAGAATACCATCCCCACATATTTAATCATGGTGTTTCATAAGAACACAAACATCTTTAATGAAATTTGGATTACATATGACTGATTTAAAATATAATTAAATTTTACTAATATTAAAAACATTTTATCACTTTATAAATCATATAAATTATACATAATGAAATTGGTAATGCTTCAATTGGTACCAAAATCAATCCTATCTGATCTATAGATGATTATAAAATCAAATTTAAAAGATGTATTCAATAATAATTTGATATAGATATGCGATTTATCAAAGTTTATCATCCTTAAATTGATGGTCAATTAAAAGTTACCATTTAAACAATTAAATATATGCTTAGACACCATTAAATATATTTTAATGGAGGTTGGGATCAGAACATTTCCTTGTTAGAGTTCTCAAATTACAAAAGATTCCAATATAGAATTCGAATTCCACTATATGAGGCTATATATAGGAAGTGTTTCAAAAAATAAACTTGTTGGCGTGATGTTGGGATATGATTTTTTTTAAAATTATATATAAGGTTAAAACTGTTTAGTAAAACATAAATATACCAAAAATACTATAAAAGATATGTGATGACAATAATCAATGAGATATATTGTTTGATGTTGGTGATAGTTTATTCCCAAAGTAAATTCATTGAATTTGATCATGGGAATCATAAAAGACAATGTTTATCCCTATATACATCGATCATGTTGAGTGTTTTTATCTTAACGGGACTATATCTTATCATATAGGATGTTGAAAAGACATCTCACATGTACATGATGTTTTCTATATATCACTTTTGGAGAACTACATACTGTATTACAAATATTTATTGAAATAAATATTGGATAAATTGAAACATTATCTCTATATCAAAATGAAACAAGCACAAATATTAGATCGTGGGGAAAATTTATTATGAAACAAAAATATTAACCTAATTAATGATCCATATGGGAATCTGAAGATTGAGGATGAAATATTGGAACATGAATTTTTAATTTAGAGGAATTAAATGAAATTGTTTTCATCAATTTCCTTAAACTTATAGGGTAATATTATTTTAATGGCGGTATAAGGAAACAACATTTTATTTTAGTATGTTTATCACTTTAATATTTTGTGTTTTATACCCTATAATTAATGAAACTCTAAACTAAAATTTTCCATGATATATTTTTTTGATGTTAATTATTATAATTACATATAAACATTAATAAATTATGATAATGATATATGAAATCACATTATGAAATATACAAGTGGAATAATACAATAATTAAGTAAAAACGGCCACAAACATGAAATCATTAAACCCATTGTTTTTATAAAGGATCATACATCCTATTACAATAATGAAAATAATAAAATAATATATTAATATAATGAAAATGTTGATATAGATGTATATTAAAAGGATATAATATTTTACTTATATATTTAAGGATATAATTAAAAATTTAATAAAAGTAAAATATATTTAAATAGTCAATTGGTATATGGGCCTTGGAAGTAAGTTCATTGGATATATAGCCATTAGATATATGTTTTTTGGGTATATATATTTCTAATAGGTATAATGATGTTTTATAATTCATAAAAACAAAATTAAAAGTTCTATAATTCCCAAATAATAAATAGTACTCAATGAAATACAAATTCAATATTTAATAATTTTTTTTTATTTTTAGTAATTATATATTAATATTTTCTCTACTACTATTTTAATTTTTTAAATTTTATTATAAAATAAAATTAATAATTCTAATACTAATTTATTTATATAAAATAATTTGTGTGAATTAAAGTACTAATTTTTAGGGGATGTGATCAACATAAAAATGAGACATTTATTGAATATTGTTTCAATAGAGTTATGTATTTTGAACCTAATAAATGATATTCCTCATTTATAAAGTTTGATATTGATATAAGATAAAAATTTATTTAAATTTATAACTAACTTAAATAGTAATTTATATGAAAGTTTATACATAACAAATAATGACTAATGAATAATTTTTATAAAAATATATTTTTTTATTTTAAATTTTAATTTCAAAGATAAATTACTCATAAATAGATATTTAATTCTTTTAATGTAAAAAGTTTTTTTAGAATTTATAATTGGATTATAATTGTTAATTTCTTCATAAGTCATACAAATAAGTTACAACTGTAATAATTTTGTTGTTATGATAAAGGTAAAATGTTGTAAAAATGGTTAAACTAAGTGATGAAGAATTACAAAATAATGAAACTATAACATTAAATTTTGTATATGAGGTTATGAATTACCCATATACAGGTTTTTCCACTATTTACCCATTATCTTATTAAAATTATAACATTGTATATTAATGATTGAATATTAATAGAAATACCATACAAAACTCACCTATAAATGTACCATGGATCTACCACTCTCGAAGAATTATTTTCTTTTGTTTATTTCTTGAATAATTTCCCATGTTTGATATACTAAATTATTAATTTAAATATTCATTCAATGTTTCATCGATGGAATCCAATATCCTTTAATATGATCGAACCTGTTCCGAGAAAGAGAGAATTCATCAAAGTACCAAGTTCGTAAACCTATTTTTCCATTTCTATCTCGTATCCAATATTTTTAAATATCAATATATTTTTTAATAATATAATATTAACATCATTATATTATTTATAAAATATTATCCCTATTATATAACTTAATACTCTTACACATTCTTTGGAATAACATGTTCTTGTTTTAATTAGTTAAACCACCTACATGAACAATGATATACCAAAAACATCATTTTGATCATCCATAATTATCATGACATTAGTTATATACATATATGATAATGAATATTAATAAATTTCATTATTATGATTAAATATATATTATATAAAATGGATAGTCAATGAAAGGTAGCTTGTAGTTTTCACTATATTACATGAAACATGTTCAATATTGATTTTATTAATAAAAACCGTACCACTAACATGAATAAAATAAATAGAAGAATAAATAAATAATTAAAATATAATTTCCCCCCACCATTAAAAATATTGAAATAATGATTATTCAATAAAATAACAAGGACTGGAATTATCAGTATGAAATAGGTAAAAACCATCCAAAATGACTGACTTCTGGTGATTACAAATATCAATATATAAGAATTAAATTTTTACTGAATTGTTATAAACGAAAAATTTAGGAGGGACTAGATATGAACAAATTTCCTAAATAATATAATTATATGGTTATGTTAAATATATATATGGTTAAAAAATATTCAGTCAACATGAGCGAAATATAAAGGTTTTATATAACAATATAACATTGAAATCATGATTTTTAATATATAAACTAAAATTTTTATAAATTGTATACCATTTTAAAGTCTCTCCACCACAACCACATGTGGGTTCTATAATTGTTTTTTCGAAATACACACAAGTGATTATCCCCTTCACACCAAAGGCTACAGATCGGAGGAAATGGTCGATGACGATAATGTTGGGAGATTATTTCCTATTCTCAAAGTAGTAGTATATGAAGAAGTAATACACAAATTGAAACAATGGAAAATTAAAAGGATATATAGGAATTTTCATGTACTATGAAATAATATAATCATCATAGTTCCATAATAAATGGAGTATTACACACATGAAAAATTGTATAACCTTACCGTGGATCATATTTAAATATAACGAAGAAGAAAATAATACTTAAACTATTACAAAATGACATAAAGTTTCGTTTACAAAATTTTACCATCATATGTAATTCACCATAAAATTCAATATATGACATTATATAATATGAACATTTTTTAACATGTAACATGTGACCAAATAGAAATCTTTACACATCATTGTAAATGTAATGGAGGTCAAAGAAGTCTGGGAGTACAAATACATAGGCTATCAGAAATGGTGTCCCAAAATAACATGTCTGATAAAACATTGAATGATATTTTTCTGTAAAAAATAAATTAAAAAATAAATTAAAAAATAGAATAATTTATCAAAATACTTACGCAACCACTAATTCATATGTTCATTGGTGAAAAAGGGGATTGTGACACTTCATCATTAATCTGGAGTTCTATAACCCTGATCATGCACACATACTTTTCAAGTGTCAATATTCTTCGGTGAATTCCTCATAGAACATGATAACTATATTATAGTAACATTATTATTGTTACTATATAAGGAAATGTAACATGAACCTCACTAATGGGAGTTTTATGAACCATGTTATAATCAAATATATACCATGGACGTCCTTTACTGGAGTTTTAGCAACAACTATAGAATCTAATAAGTTATATGGATAAAACCTATGGGAAATTACTCAACCAATATCATGATCACCCCTATAGTTGTTTTCTTATACACGTATCAAGAAGTCCCTTATTAATGTTTCCATGAACACATACAATGTGTTCTTTCCATAAGGTTCCACAACCACCCTGATAGGTGTTTTCAATTCCTGAAAAAACCACCCGATGAGGAATTTTCATTTCCAATGATAACATGACCACCCCAAAGGTTGTCTTCATTGACATTAAAAGTAGTATTTCCCCCAAGGAATTTTTCCTTTAATAATAAAAACTATATTCCACAACACATCATTTGAAAACAAACACGAGGTCTCTAATGTTTACATTGCATGGAAGCTTTAATTTCAAAAAATAATATTACATGCGAACCATTTTTTAATTAAAAATTTATATTTTCCAAAATCAAAAAAATAAATCTTTTATATAAAAATTAATTCATTTCATCTATTAAATTTAGTTCATTCCTAAACCATAGCAAATAAAAATTCAAAATTAAACTATAATTTAGGAAACTAAAAAGAATTTGGATTTAAATTTCATGATAGTAAATTATTATGAAATTGTATTTTAGAATCATGGATTAAATTAACATTTCCTCATATAATATTGTTTCCCAATATTAACAGAATCAATATTGTGAATTCCCAAGTCACATAAATTTGAATTTTACATCACAAAAACAATATCATTTTCAAAAGTAGACAACTAATTTTACAACACATCATTCATCAATTTGTAAAATTAATTCAAAACTATAAAATGGGAAATACTATTAAATTTCAGTTTCCTCAAATAAATCAATAGGTCATCAGTTTATAATTCATTAATTATCATTCTCTAAGGTATGATTCAAATTCAATTCCCTTTACCATTATCATTGATTTTGAAAAATAGTTTACCAAGAATTTATTTAATTATGAGCAACGTTTTTTGAATTGTTAAGAGATAAATTATTAATTATGGAAAAGTATATAATTAAATTATAATTAAATAATTGTGGAATTTCATATAAATAAATATTTTAGTAAATTCATATAACAAACACTATTCTAAAACTTGGTAAACCAATATGACAGAATTAGATAATCCCATGAACATTAAAGAAGTTGTATGGGTTTGGTTTTGAATCAAACGTACCCAAACATAGAAAATCCAACTAATAAAATATCAGTATATTTTTTTTGGTAGTTTTATAGAAAAATAAAAATCAATCAAAAGAAATTAAATAGGTCCTTTAAATATAATAATGTAAGATGACACTAGACACTGAAATAAATGAATAAAAATCATAAGAGAACTCATAGGCACTCTAAATAATCTTGATATCACCAAATGGAATCTAAAATAGACCCTAGAATTAGGATATCTATAATGGTGGATATAAGGGAATGGCAGAATCCCAAGGGGTTTAAATCATGAAATGGGGGAGATCAAACCTGATTATGAGGATTAATGGTTGGACCTAAGTAAAATTATGAATATACCCCTCATTAAAAAGTGATAATGAGGCCATTATCTAGTAAATGATCCTGGTGACCATTTATGGAAACTATGTGGGCCACAACCTAGCTAATGGTGATAAAGAATCATGTTTCATCCCCCATATTATTTCCCAAACTTCCAATTTTCATCTGATACACCTACTACCCAAAAAACACACTAAAAATTTGCTTTGATCAAGTTTAAACACAAATTTTTCAAAATCCCATAACACAAGTGGGGATGGACCTTATTAAATCCACATAATATAGTAGACCACCCCCAAATATATTTCAAGCATCATTAATCCATAATTCATGAACCAAAGACATGGATTTAACATGTGCTTGTTATGACATTACAATATCTCAAAACTAACCTTTCTTTTAAAAGTTCTACATATAGGGAACCATGTAACCATGTCATACCATCAAAAATCATCATATATATACACTATTGGGGTAATTAACATGGTATATATTTTATGTCCCAAAACTACACATGTCACATCACTGTTACTTACTAGTCACATCTATTATTGAACTTGATAATTAAAAAAGCATTGTCTCACTATCAAATCCATTCACAACATGATGTATTGCCTTAAAATCAACTACATCCATCCACCCAAGATCATAAATTCTATAATAGCTATGCTACTCGATCATCCAACATTATGATGACCATAAAAAGTTATAACTTTTATCTGTTATCCAAAAAACTGATATTTGATTAACCAACTTCATGAAAACTCCAAAAAACCAATTAACTAACAGTTTCATTTTGTATCCAGTTATCTCCAAATTTGGATCAGCTTCTAGTATGCATGTTTCATAACTAACCTAAAACCCCCCTCGTGCAAGTTATTCATAACGTCACATATGGAAGTGACTAAAAGTTCATAAAAAATGAGTTTCATTAAATTATTCCATCCATTGTGTATACCCCATGACAAAATATCCTTGTAACATCAATACCTATATCACCTAGTCTGGGCTATATTTTCACATTACGTCATTCACTCCTACCAATATATAAGTGGCTATTGACTAGCAAGGACAATTTTTTCATCATTATTGGGGAGACTGTACCCTCAACATTAAAATTTATACATCATAAAAATATCATTAAAATACATATACCATAATAAGGGAATAATATATCTAAATATATAAATGATATAAAAGATGACATTGTAGGTATCTCAATTTCTAAAAATAATAAATCAAGAACCACAAAATGGTAGGTCAACCAAAGTAGATGAAATAAGATATAATTAAATAAATACAATATGGAATCAGTCATGAATTTTATACTTGTAGTTCTTATATACCCCAATCTCTACCTCATATCCCTTATATTATAAGAAACTTTCACAATCTTAGATCATTGATAATTAATAACCTATACACATGATGATTCACATGCACCGTGTGAGTATAATCCCAATAGTACACCAACAATACATCATTAAGATAATTTCGCATGCATAATAGTTTTATACAGTCATTATATATTAATGAGAAAGAAATAAATATACTATTTGTAATGAAATCATGATATAAGCAATATTTTATAAACCATATCCATATCATGTTCATCTCCTTTCCAAAAAATTTTATAACGTAAGGTTTGACCACCTGGCCACCTCATATATATATAAACATCCATAAGTATAATGATTAATGTGTCATGCCACAACACCTTCATTCCCCATATCTATCATTGGTCTGATAATATTCCCATCATACCATGAATCTACCTCGAGTTGGTCTCTGCTGACATCATTTCCTACAAAATCCATAGATTAACCCACAAGACCATTATAATATTTCTCTATGCCTTATCCAATTTTCATCATTTTTTTGAAATATACATTCCCCTCTATAAGGGATAACTAATCCACAAAATCCTATATATTATTTTTTACCAAAATAATTCCTATAACGGATATAAGTCATACTCCAAAGGGAATAAAACATATTGGGCCAACATTCTATATCAATCATTATTTTAATTATCTATCAATACATAAAACTTTGAGCAATATAGAACAAGTGTTTCATGAGATACATTTTGATGTGATCGAAATAAATCATGAGTCTTAATGGGAAACACACAGACATATGATCATACTCATTAATGGATCTCAAGAACAAAATAAAATACTCTTATCCCTTTAACAAAATAATATAAAAATGGATTTATATAGTAAAAGCATTCCATCTATAAATGTGTCAATTCCAACATCATTACGTTCCATTATTTGATTCCAAATATTTTACATACCCCAATCAAATCAAATCATCCAACCACTTATCCTTAAAATAATTCCAATATATAATAGCAAGGATTATATAATGATATTCCGGAATGATATTAATCAATGAGGGTAAAATAGAATAACATTCCATATGATAGATACCAATAAAAAGTATATATATATCATCGAATAAGAGAACACATCACTCCAATAACATAAAGTTTTGAAGAGACATGAAGACACATACTAACCTATATCAGTATGAAAAACACCCTAAATAAAGGAATCCTCCTAGGACACAAGTCATAGAAGAAATATCAACCAATGTATCAAAATTATTTAATCAAATAATGTTTTTAAATATGTGAAACTGGAAATACGATATGGTTGTATTAATTAATTGGGGGAAGATAGCCTAAAAATTAAATATATATATACAATAACAATCATAATTGGCTCTATTTCAAGACAGTAAAAACGTGCAACACTCAGGTGTATTTTTTCCATTTTAGAAACATAAAATAGAGTAAAAAATAGTGCAATGTTTCTCACTACATTAAAGGTGGCCTCAATCATGCTATTATTAGGACCTCCTACATGATGAGATACAATGATGTAGAAAAATAATCCTTCCCATTTCAGACTCACAAAAACATTAACCAGGGTGTGGTGAGTCCACTATCGACATGACCTATAAACGAAATCATATTGACACCTACTTGATACCAAATCCAGTAGTGGTATTATTGATAATCCCTATTCCCTAACGATATATACCATGGAATGGTCTTTCCAATTGTATACCATAAAATCAAGAAAATTATATTTTAGCCCCTTTTAATTCTCTAACAATTTCTTAACCTGAATTAAACCGTCATGAGGCTCCGAATTATATATTATTTAAATTGACGGTATAAAAAAACATCCCCTATAATGTATTATCATCCTTAAGATTTTCCTCTAGTGGTCCATAAAAAAACATAGACCATTAATGTAACACTCTTGACCTTGAGGCCACTATACTGGAGCTATGAGCCGAATTGTCAAATGACCTCATGTGCACCTCCATGTATGCTAGAGGTTTCCAACCTGAAACGAGTGTCTAATGAATGATGTGGTGAGACAATACCCACTTTACCAGAGTAAGACACAGTAGAACACAACATAAATAGTGGAAACAATATGATCATCCAATAAATGATCATATCCATGAATTTCACAAACTGGGTACAATCCAAAAATAAAATACCAACATTTAATTCCATACAATTAGTGAAAAGTTGAAGAGTCCCAATATAAAACAAATGGACAAAACAAGAAATGGGTCCCAACTCAATTTTTGGGTCCTTCTCTGTGTACACTATGATTCCATATCAACATCTCACAATAGGTCCTCTTCTCTTGTACTAACAAGCAATCAATTGATATGGTCAGGTAACCAATGATGACCCGAGTAGGGTCTGAGTACAAAACTCAGTATTCCACCACCAATGGTTTCACAAACTATCCTGTCTAATATATTGTGCATGAAAATAAAAAATAAATGGTATGTATACAATGGATCATTCTGGTTCCATTATTTAAAATTATTCATTTAATTCATGACTAAAAAATACCCCAATTAGATTTCTTATACCATCTTCATTACATAAACCGCATTGATCATATTATACATGGGTTTGGAAAAAATATAATCTACATAGGGGTCCATGGAAATCCATCATAGTTCATAGGGGAAATAAAACAATTCCATATCTCACTAGGGATGTATATATCACATCAACTCATATTCTCACATCGAAGCATGTCTCCAAGTGGAATAAAACCCTTAGGGGAATAGAGCATTATTCATTTTCCATAACCCTTGCATTAGGTTTGGAGTTTTGATAATCATGCCAACTCCATCTTCATGTCAACAATTTCCTCACCTCGAAGCCTAATTCTGGGTGTATGAAACCATTAGGGGAATAGAGCATCATTTCTCATACCTAACCCATACATTTGGCGTGGAGTTTAGTGAATCAATCCCACTTGACCTATGGGTGTAGAACCAGATTCAATACCCTACATTACTATTCCATGTTCACATTATGATTTATCAAGTCACCAAAAACATACATTAACACAACCATACATATTCAATTCCACTAGATATCAAAATACATAACACAACATAACATAACCAATGACATTGAGAATCAAAATTCACAAGGAATAACAAGAAACATGGGAATTAATACACTAACATAACTCATCAAAACATTTCCCAGTTACAATTCATATCCATTCCACCAAATTCTCATTCATTTGCCTTAAACCTTTCAGTGTATTAAATAAACCCTATGTTGTAGCCAAATTAATCATTAAAAATTCATCAACCCATTTATCCAAATTTATCATTTTACAAGAATTTACCTAATTATGAATTTCATTAGAGTTCTATACCACATAAAACAATACCTTTATTTCATTCAACCATATAGCCGTACCACCTAATACTCATGTATTAACCCATTTCACAAATTTATCTATTCTCTTATTACATTCCTCTATCAGATTTTCAACCCTTAATATCATTTAATCATTTATCCAAATTCCCTTTCATCGTGATTATCTCACTATGAATTCACTCATTGTGCCTAACTCACTTGTCATTGTTCATCATGCCTATAAGACTAGGATTAATGACCAGGCTCATGATCCATTCTATTATGGCCTTTAATCATTTCTAAATATTGAACCACTTTCAAGTTAAGACAAAAAGTCCTTATTCATTTATCACCCTAGTATAACATCAAAAACATCCAACAATAAAAAGTAGAAACACCTCTTAGAAGCTTGGGTCATGTAAGTTCATTATTAGGTTTGAGAGGGGAGGAATGGAAGAAAATACTGATTTCGTGTTTTATATCCTGAGATGGAAATTTTGTAAATTTTTCCATTATTTATGGGCCACACGGTTTACCAGCACAATATGCCAAAACATGTACAAACTGTGAAGGAGATAATGTATGAGAGATTCTATCTCACACGGAATTGTAGGAATCCCACACGGTTTTCCCCAACTGTCCAATGATATTGGTTAAGATAATGTCTAAACATGGTTAGTTTGCACGGTCTTCCCTCATGGTTACACCTAATCATCCACAGGCTGTGCGGCTTTCACTGCATGGCCTGATTTCCCTACTCTTTGCATCCCAAGCCCCTAGGTCAACCCTGAGCCACTACCTAAACTTGGAAAACACTTATCTATCCAAAATAATAGGACAAACAAAAACATCCACAAATAGATACCATAAAAATGATTTGTGGTCTTAAAAACTCTCCACATTATAACGACTCATCCTCGAGATTCTCTTCTGAGAATCCATGACTTCCATATCATGGGATAATGCCAGACGGTCTACCAATCCACTCCCAATTTCAAGGTATATAGTTTTACATCACAAAGACATTGGACATGGTTCAGGGGGACAAACTTTTCCCTCAAGACATCCTCACCACAACCACTATATGAGTTTAAAACTCCTCCAGGATTTTCCCATTTCAACCAGTCCCACCATGAGAACATCAAGGTGAAACATAGGCGACAACAACTAATCAAAAAATAATAAAAAAACACACATAACATCAGATCATTATAGAGGAACCAATCGACACCTCATAGGCCCAATCCTCTATACACCTCATGACCCAAATCACTTGGTGTCATTTTCAGTTCAACCAACTCTAATGGTGACCCAACCCAGTATCAATTGGTGGAATATAAAAGACACATCCAACCACATTTATGGAAGATCACACTCTACAAATATACATCCAAATACAACTAAAAACACATGGCTACTCAACCAGTTATACCTTGCTAAGGTTCTCTACCAGGGCCAACACACCCAAATTGTGACCACTCGAGTCCTTCCAACCCAAAACCCTGATCAGTTCATCTACCAAACATTTATCTGGTATGGTTATTCACACCAATTCTAGTGACATTGAACCACCTCCATCAAACAGTTACAACAATATCTCATCCAAACATTCCAAAGGTTATTACCGACCTGAAGCATATCATTAACATCCCACACAACCAATGAGGGGATTCCCGGAATTCCAATATAATATCACCATCACAAAATTACCGCCCTCTTGACTGTCATCTTATTCACCCATAGAATAGATCTACATCACATGTCCATAGTTAACATTACATCACGATGACTTAAATCCAAAATGGAAAAAATTTACCTGGGTCAAAACCCGATCTCTTCGGGAGTTATAAGACCTCGACATATCTTTTACAAACCTATTTCATAACCAACCACATCCTCCTACGACCTAGCATAGGTCTCACAAGCTTCAAATGGAACCAACCATAGCTCAAGTCAATACTTGGATCATTTTCCACCACATAATAGTCCAACATTCATCCCAAAAAAACGTGACATTCACCTCATAGGTTCCTCATTTGTACCTCAGTAGCACTACGTCATATCGATGTTCAATTTCCCATATACAGTGCTGATTTATAACTCCTCATATTAGGCGTGTCAATAATTTTTCTCATCATGACGGATTCCAACCACTGCAACATAAAACAAATCAAAAAATGAACCCCAAATTAAGATATCCCTATCTTTCCTTTTTCTGAAATCAAGAAAATGAACATCACCCAGTGCTCATTCACAACTTCTATGAATAGAACCCAAGTCATTTTTATACATTTGTCACATCTCGAGGTCCTCACCCTAAGCCATTGAGTGTGTAAATTCTATTATAAAACTCCAAACATACTGTTTCCCTACACGTAAACTCCATGATGTCTCTCATCCAGCCAATCACCAACATGTCTCTTGGCATGATCCAGATCTTATCAACATACCTAAGATGATGTCAAGATGTTTGGCATGCTTTTCACTAGATGAGGTGTGCTAAAAATTTGTCAACGAACACCACCACCAACTTATTTTTTTCATATGTCAATCTACGTGACAACATGAACATCCTGGAATATTAGGCATCCCAGCCAAACGTGCCACATCAACACTTAACCATCACCACTAAGGAGTGATTTCCATCCTTGCTCAACAATATATAACAACCAAACCATTGATACAGACATGTTCAGCCACATGAACAACCTTACCTTGGGTTTCACCATCGAGCGAAAGTATATAACCACCCATTATCCACACATATCTTTTCAGTTAAAAAATATTCCATACAACTATTAATCCTCAATCAAATATGTGAGTTATTCATTTAATAGATTCAACCATTTGAAACAATCCTTACCTATTATTACAATCACTAGGGTGACCTTATAAAACAACCAAGCACAAATAGACCATCAACCTTCCAATTGATCATTACATCACAAAACTACACTAAGCTACACACTATGTCCCACATTAAAATTCAAAAATATCCACATGTGTGATAGACACCCAACATCACTATAAGCATTTTCTGACCATTATCATAGGTCAACTTGAAAGTTGAACCAAACCAACTCCCATTACTAGGTTTCCAACCATGAAAATCCATTGGAACTCTCTCTAGACCATACTTTTTAGGACACGAACAATGAAAAGTGAAAGAATGGAACTGTCACTCCCATTCTGATTCACACTACGATTTTCATAGGAAACAACCTTCTACTATAGGTTCCACAGCAAATGCTGTACACATACATTTTCTTACGGGGAAAATATCATCTTCTGTATTCGAGAAACAACTCACAATGTCTTTACCCACAAGGCCACCAAGACATAGGAACCATCCTTATAGTCCAATGTGCACTTCAGACAGTCACAATCCATGAGAGTTTCCTCACTCATATTACCAAAAAATGCCTCAAAACCTAATGGCCACATCCCTACGAAGGGTTCCCTAATCACAAAACCTAGGCCATATCATAACTATCCATACCTCACAATCCAAAACCAAAGTATCAAGTAGGGCACACTCATTCCCCCAAACCGTGACTACAAGGGTCAAACCAACAACACCAAGGATACCCACCTTTGAACCCAAAAATTCTCATTCCAAACATTTCATTCAACCGATACATCGAAGAATGATCGACAAAATTTAACCATTGATGGAAATGGTCTAAAACTATGAACCTTAACAAACCACTCTTCAGACTCTATGCCAATGGTTATCGTCACACAGAGAACACTACCCCCTACCATACCTACCACATTCATGGTCAACATAGGGTTACCAACTTACTCAATCAGAAGGCATTCATCAAAACAACATCAAACCAATTATTATTTCACAAAATTATCCTTTCTTCATAGGAAAATTTATCATTTGACAACATTTTAAAATCATAATGTAAACACATTTACACATTTCATTAGGAAAAATTCGTTAACAATTTTACCTTCATTATGATACCCTTTTTTGGACACCAAAACAACCCTCATAATTAATCATGACACAAAACATTAACCCAATCACAATATTTCTTTGTACATGATATTAATTAACTCTTCATTCTCATTATTTTCATTATTCAATTTTCATTAAAATTATTAAACATCACATTATCCATTTTTATCATGTATGTACAATTAATTCAAATCTCTATGCCTCGTGTACCATCCCCATGTGTGTTTCTATAAAGATGAATTCTTCCTATAATTAGGTGCCTAAAATGTTGCATAGATGCACAACTCCATGCCATTCCAGTGAGGAGTCAAATATCAAAAATCAATCAAATCTAACATCATGTGCATCACGCAATAGTGAAATATTATTCAACTATAATGACACACATCATGAAAAATGATTCCCACCCAGGGTGACATGGGTTTTTCTCTCGTACATGGGTTATCTACTCCCAAGAACAAGCTCATTACCATGCCCTGACACATACTAACTCCCATATACCAACCCAAGTAACAAGATTCCAGATAAGGAAAATAAATACCTCCTCTGATACCATTTTTTAAAATCGCCGACCGAGATGCCACAGAACCGGTTCCCCAAGCCGGGTCATCATATCACCTCTAGTATGCCTCCCTATATGACAGAGGTTGGTGACTAGCTTCAAGGGTCTAATATGTCACGTGGGAATATTGTACACTATTTACTAGATTAAGTTAGATCAGGACACAACATAAATATTGGAAACAATATGAACTACCATTAAATGATAACAACAATTAATTAACCAAAAAGGGTGCAAACCACAAATCAAATACAACCATGTCATGTTATACTAGTAGTGCAATGTAGAATAATCCAAAAATAAAACAAATGAAAAAAACATCAAATGGGAACCGAATCCATGTCTGGGTCCTTCTCCATGTACATAATATGCCCAACTAAACATCTCATTGTTGGGACTCTTCCCTTTCCCTGAACTACAACTAATAGATCCTCTCGGGTATACAACAGAGGCTCTGGTAGGGTGTGAGTACCAAACCTAGTAGGCCACCACCAATGGAGTCTAATGATTTTCTAGTATAATAGATAGTGCATGCAAGAACAAAATAAATGGAATGTAATCTAGGGACAATTCAAGTGGAATTATTTATCAAGATTCATTTAATCAATGATTTACAATTATCCCAATTCCATTTCATATACCATCTTCATTGCATAATCAACATTGATCACATGTTCCATAGTTTATGCCCAAATATCATCTACAAAAGGGTCCAAGACCATCAATAAAAATGAATTTGATAAATAAAATAAGTCCCTATAACACTAGGCATCCATATATCACATCAACTCATATTCTCAATTCGAAGCATTTGTTTGGGAGGAATGAAACTGTTAGGGTAATAGTGAAACCCTCATCCCTAACTCGTGCTGTTTAGAGGATTAGTACAACTCCTTTCTTATGTCTACGATGTCCTCACCTCGAAGCCTCAGTCTATGTGGATGCAACCGTTAGAGTAATAGACCATCAATCCTCATCCCTACACCATGAATTAGGTGTGGAATTTATAGCATCAGTCTAACTTGATCCTAGCTCATATAACCTCAATCAATACATCAGAAAACCATGCCATGTGGAAAAGCATATTTATCATATCACAACAACCATATCATAAGACAACCGAGAATATTAAATTTCATTAAATATCATAATACATAATACAACATATCATAACCAATGCCAATGGGAATAAACATTTTCATTTCATTACATGATAAATGGGAATTAATATTATGCCATAAACCATTAACACATTTTATAATAAAAATTCATTTCCATTCAATAAAATTCCCATTCTTGTGCCTTAACCCCATCGGTTTATTCAACAACCCTTATGCCTTATCCAAATTCACCATTAACCATTCATTATCCCATTTATCCAATTTATCATTTCAAAATCATTTACCTGCTTATGCCTTCTAGTACAATTCTATATCACACTATACAATCCCTTTATTTTATTAAAACATTTGGGTGTACCACCTAATTCTCTTGTATTATCCCATTTCAAAAATTTTTCCATTCTCTTATTACATCTCATTATCACATTTACCACCCATCAAATCATTTATCCATTTATCACCATTACCTTTAGTTTCACATATCCCACTAATAATTATCCCATTATGAATATCTCAATAGGCTTCGTTCATAATTCCTTCCTCACATGGTTACATCACTATGATCACAATCCATTTCATTATGGCCACAAATCATATCCACATATTAACCCACGTTTATGTTAATCCAACAACTACATATTCCATTATCACCCTTGGAATATTTATCATCAATCCATTTACAACTTGATCAACCATTAAAAGAGTTATACATGGGATTCACCATTTACTCACCAATCCTTCACTAAACCCTACCATTATCAGGGTATGGAATTTCCAGCTCATGCCATGGGTTACACTAAAATGGACAAGTCAACCTCCACACATACCATGAGGATCGTGAGGGTCCCAACGAAATAATTTAGATGCCTAAATAGCCCAATCACACCCAAGGAAAGAAATATCGAACGAAATATAGGAAAATCCCCATCAAAATGAACAAATCTATAACAAAACTATGGGATATATCTTTTAGATCACCTACCTCGAATCCGGTGATGAACCGACCTCTATTCGTGGCCCTAGATCCGGATTCCGGAATCCCTTGAATCTCCAACCTTGGTACCACCAGAAATAAAATTAGTTTTGTAGAAGAATATGTGAGAGATCACAAGAATTAATTTGAATAATTTAAGAGAATAGAAGATTAGACATACTCGGATCTTCGATCTTCTAAAAATAGAGTCCAAAACGGCTAAAAATCCAAGGATAAAGACCTATTGGAAGCTTGGGCCATCCAAGTTCATCACTAAGGATGAGAGTGGAGGAACAAAGGAAAATCATGAGTTGGAGTTTTAAATTTTTTGATGGAAAATTTGTATATTTTTTTAACTATTATAGGCCGCATGATTTACCTGCATGGTTTTCCGAACTATGCACAAACCATGTGGGCGCTACTATCCTTGAGAGGCCAAACCATAGGAATTCTTAAGAACCCCACATGGTTTTTCCTAACCATGCAGATACTGTGCTATGTCTACTTTCAAAGTATGGATGGTTCAGATGGCCTACACACATGATTATCCGTAATCGTGCACAAATTGTGTGCCTAGAACTATTTGGAAAGATTTACCTACTCTTTGAACCCTAATCCCATGAGAAACCCCAAGACCCCCCCTGAACATGGGAAACACTTTTATTGACAAAATTAGAGGCCAAACCAATAATTAAACAATAACATACCGTAAAAATGTTATGGGGTCCAACAATTAAGCTCCGTTAATAGAATTTATACCCCAATGTTTCTTATGACATTTATCCAAATTACCACAAGAATCAGCAATATGGTACATTCATACCCCTTATCAAATTGTTGGTATAGTTAATTATATGCATTATGAACAACACAATTGATGCATCTAATTCTAACACAATATACGTGAAGTCATAACATTTATAGAATCTCATAAATTACAAATTTATACATGTGGAATATATTATGAATACCATGATATAATAGAGAATGTTCCATTCAATAATAAAATTCATCGATAAGAATATTGATCTCAAAATATTACAAGAACTATGATACATACTTCCCTCTCTGTTATGTAAGACCATATCCTAGTCAACATGACTATAATAAGAATACCCATACACCCACAGTTATATCCAATGAAAAAATCCTTTAGAGAGAATCTGATAATTTTCTACTCTATTTAGAAACTAACCACATCATTGTCAATAGTACTCTCTCATATTTCTCATCACAAATATTTGGCCCAATAAAGGGTACCTCACATATTTCAGTCAAATATAGCTATAAGAACCCAACCTTAAACAAAAAATATTCTAGTGTATTTGTAAAATAATTCATTTCATTCATTCCTAATGATAGTTATGTTTTTTATTTATAGATAGATAATTCATCAACCTTAAATAAATATGTATTAGTTCAAAACGTGGAAACATCCAATAATAAAAAAATTATATTATAAAATAGAACATTTGATATAAAAAGGTATTATTTTCACAATAAATATTCACTATATTCATCATGACATCATGTTTTCCCCTTTTTATCGTTTAAATAATATTTAAAACATTATTAAAAAGTTGGAAGAGAAAAATATATTGATAAGGTACATAAGAAGATGGAAATGCACTATTATTCCATGAATACTTCAAAAATATTCCTTTTCAAAACAATTATTGTGTTGAAAATAAATATTTTCATATATAAGAAATCTATGTATCATACCAATGATTTTTATAAACTAGTTTTTATGAAATTTAAATGGAAAAATAGACACATAATGGTTTCTTAAAAATAATAAATATATTATGAATGAATTATTGTAATGTAATACTTTTAACCCTTAAAACTAGCTAAAACATTCTATTGAAACTATGATCGTTGCATACCATTTTGAAATCTGAATATTTTAATGAAAAATAGGAAAACACAAAAATCATATATGAAACATGAGGTATCATTTTAATATTAAAGATATTTATAGAATAACCTTTATAGTTATAAATTTGATAAAAAATAAATGTTAAAACATTAATAGCCTTTAGGGGTATAAATAACCTTCACAATTACTAGTGGAATAACTCTCATGGTCATCTAGAGAAATAAATATTACCCAATGAATTTTAGGGCCATAATGGAACAACTAATAATAGGGTTACAATTGAAGTATTCAATTTAATAAAAACATTTAATGACCCATAAAATAATCATAACATGAAAAATAATGAATTTTTTATAATATTATTTTCACACATAAGAAAACATTTGTGTATTCTTATATATTCCTCTCTGTTAAAAAAAATTGATATAAAAAATTATGAGGAAATTTAAAATATGGATTTTAAATGAAGATAATATATTTCAATATAATATAATATAAAAAATAATTTATTGAGCGTGCATAAAAATACATTGACACCATATGCATTACAATAGAACGTTACATTTTTCAATTAACAATATTGTCAAAATATATTGTATAAAATACGCAAAAAAGAAACCATTAAAAAATGAATGAAAAATTAAAAGTGACAGAAAATTTTATTCATAAATAATTCATTTCTCTATTAATATATCAATAAATAAGTTAATGAATATGAATAAGGGAGAAGTATATTTAAAATATATCTCTTTTGGACTTTTAACATGTTAATTTTAATGTAATGTAACCCTTTTCAAAACCTTATAAATAATATTCTTTTTTATAGAAATTTGAAGAAGGAAAAAATATATTGTAAAATATATTTTATCATAAATAAAAATTTCCCTCAAAAATTTCAAATAAAATAAACACAGTATAAAAATAGTAGGAAGGGAGATGTTAAAATATGTTTTTTTTAAAATTAGGTCCCTTACGTTGCGTCTAAAACATCATGTACATTAGGTATATTCATAAATAACTAAATTTAATTAATTATTTACATTAATAAGTAATTTATTGAATTTTATTATTTATATTTACTTCATTTATTTCAATGTAATATTCAATAACTAAATCATTTTAGTTTATGTTAGAAGTTTTGAGGATATTTGGATCATATGTTAAAAATGAAATTTGAAAGGTGACTATGGTCGAATAGTAAATTATCAAATCATCAATATAATAATTAGAAAGATATTATTTTATTTTCCTAATTTATAATTTTCATTTAGAACCATTCATGATATATAATTATGAAAAATAAACTATGATACAATCTGGGAGATGGTATGCAATATGTATGGATGTGTAACATTTCTATTTATCAATAATCATGATAGAAAGAGGGTACATATAATTTTATATTTGATAATGATCGTTATAAAATATATTTCATATTATTTCATTAAATATACTTATATATAAAATATATTTTATGTGGTGATGAAAAATTAATAAAATCACTTTGTTGAGATAGTAGTCCATACGTATATATGAACAACATGATCATCTTTTATTGAATGCAATGTTATGAATATATATGATATATTAATTATATAAAATGATAAATATTTAAATAATATCATATATATATATTAAATAAATAATTATATCCATCCATGAGATGCAGTGATAGAAAATGAATTACATCAATTTGCAAGGCGACAATCCCTTTTACACAAGAACAATAGTTTCCTTTCCCTTTTGATGAGAGCGGAGGTAGATATCATTTATATCAGTACGAAAATGACATACTTGATTTATTTATTTATTTATTTATTAATTTACCAGGATTAATTAATTTTTCATGGAGGTTGAAAAATAAATAAAACAAAAACACCTGATTAAGTAATATACCTCTTCTTTGGAAATCCCCTAAAGTTTGACAAAAATGTTTTATCATGATTTTTTGACCAAATAGTGGACTCTAGAAAATGGTGAGTAATTTTAGTCATGTATTTAGATAGGTAGGGTTTGAACCAAATGTTCTAGGATGGGTCAATAAAAGATAATAATAGTTTACCTTTTATATATAGGGAGATTGGAACTGTTATAAATTTTAAAATATTAAATTTATATAAATTAGTTTTCATATTTAAATGGAAATAATTGATAATAATTAATGAAAATACGAGGTATAGTCTAAATTCCATAGTGGAATAAATATTTTACGAATTGAATTCATTTTTCCACCGTTATCTTTTTTCATTAAATTCTATTAACGATTTTTTACAATTACATTGGTATTAATATTTTAAATGTTTAAGGGTCCTGAATGTTACTATAAAAGGACAAAAGGGGCATAAATTTACAATGGAAAATACATCCAACAATTTCTGATTCACTATTAAAAATATTATTTTAAAAAATTGAAATTATTTAATAAAATATAATTTGTTATAAAATTTCATTAATGTCAATTATAACAATTTTCATTTAATTTTTTATGAAATTATGAAGAAAAAATATGAAATCAAAATATACAACCTAAAAAAATCCAAAAAACTAATATTCATCTAAATTTTTTGCACCAAAATTTATTAAAATTATATTAACATTAGTATTTCTAATATAATTTTTTATTTTTACTTTTTATTTAAGAAATTGTGTTTAGCAATGTGTATGAATTTATAAAAATTATTTCACTGATATTTTTTGAAATAAGTTAACATGATAAAAAATAATTTCTCATTCAAATAAAAATTTATAAAAATTTTATTTCTTTTTATGCGTAGTTCAAATATTTTATGATAATCAACCAAAGAAAATGACATTTCATTTCATTTCATAACATAAATTATTATAAATATCAGATTCCTGGCCAAAATAAAAAAATATTTCTTATATTATATATTATGAATAATATAGATTAAATATAATCATCCTATAAAATTAATGTAATTATTAGAATTAATTTTTTTCTTATGAAATTAGTTTTACCCTTAATTTATAGATTTTACCTTTTCTATGGTAAAAAATATCAACTACAACTATAGTTCATAAAAATAAAAAATAAAAGGTAATTATTTACCAATTTTGATCTTCTAAATCATGATATATATTAATTTTAAAAATTTAATAAGTATAAAATTCAGGATTTAATTTAATATTAAATTGAAAAATGAACCGAAAAATATATTTTTTAAAAAATACACATTTTATTATAAAGAATAATTCGATAAGAACAACACTATAATATTCATTCAAATATATATAACTGGAACATTTTTAATTAAATTTTTTTTATTAAAATTTCATAATAATCCAAAAAATGGCTTTACATTATAAATACATTAATAGAAAATATATTATTCCTAAAAAAATATTATTTTTAGTATTCAATGAATATCAAACATTTTAAAACAAATAAAAAATCACTCTATGATAATTATAACATGTTGATTTAAAAAATAATACCATTTTAATAAAAAACATTCTCCAAACCTGTCATATTTTTATTATATTATCTATTCAAAAATGAAATAGAATAATTTTTTTGAGAAAATGTATTTTGGAGTCAAAAAATTTCTTCAATAAAAAAATTTAGTGACTAATTACTAAGAGTTTATATATAAATTTTTATTGAGTATGAAATTTATATATATTTCATCATTTGTTTACTCTTATTTACACCCACCAATTTGACATCGAGGTTTACACATGAATATTTAAATAAAATTATTTCAATGTTCATTTTGGCTCAATGTTTTGGGTCATATATTCTATGTGGTGTAGTTTTATTTTTGAAAATATGATTATGTACTGTTTTCCATATTTAATAAATTTCATCCTATAAATTTTTAACATAAGATATTTAGTTAACGTATTTTCATATGAAAATACTTTTATTCAAATAAAATCACATAAAAAGTATTAACAAAATATTATTTTGATAAAATATATATATGGAAGTTTGAAGGTCTAGTTGAATAACACATACATCGATTCCAAATAAGATAGAATTTGTTGGATTGAAAAATATGGACATTGAGTAAAATTACTGCCCAAAATAAATATAGAGAGAGATAAAAAACATTAATCACATGATATTTAAGGATAACATTATTTTATTGATGAAAAATCAATAAAACATATGTCAGTAAAACCCCAAAAATTTATTGTGGGTGGTGGTAATAGGATAACTTTTTCATTCGAATATAGATTTCCTTTAGCTAAAAAATTCCTAAACATTTAGATAATTAAAATAGGGAAAATATACTTACATGACAAGTATAGTTTTATCCTTTAACAATTTTATATCTTAATCTTATCTTTTCCCCAAATGATGATTATTAAAATTGAATTTTTAATGCCAGAAGCACTAAAATAAACTTCTAATAGGATGCATAATTACACTGAAGGACAAAAAATTAATCCTCAAAACATTAGACATAAACTAAAATAAATATAGTTGGACCATGTTTGGAGAAATTTGAAAATGTGGAAGCCATCATTTAAATAAATACAAAATTATCCTTAAACATTTAAAAAATAACTCTATAATTTAATCATATATCATTTGAAAAATAACTAACCCCAAAATATTTTTTACCGTTAATTAAATCCTATGAATATAATGGTTTTATTATAAATTATTCAAATATTTATATTTTAATTTTGGATATAACTATTAATTATTAATATGAAAAATATATATGGAAGAGTCATATAATCCACAAGATACTCTATAAATAATCATAAATCCATATAAAAAATTAAATTAAAAACAAAATATAAGTAAACATTAAAACCATAAACAATATCCAATAATATTATATTTATTTTAATCATATAATTTTTTCAAATTTATAATGATGTGTTTCAAGAACAAAATTAATCACATAATAAAAAAATATAATTTCTATCCCATACTTTTCTATATTATAAAACATATGTTACCTATATAAAATTAATCATCATTTTTTATTCCATAACAACTATGACATCATGTTGGCCAGAGGTAGGTGTGGAACCCTTGTCTCCCATAAGTTGTTTGTTAAATACCCTTGGTCTTCTATGATGTGATAACTTGTCCTTTTCTAAAACTATATAAATATAATTCCATTAATATTCCATAAAATACAATGAAAATGAATAAAAAATCATTAATCATAAAAATAACTTTTAAACCAATTTTTTTTTATAAATATAATTTCGCACAAAAAAACAATATTAATTAACTATAAAAAACAAATATTAACTCAATTATTATTTATACCTTTATCAAATTTCCTTCAATGATTATGTCCAAAAATTATCACATTTCTATTATGAAAATGTTGAGTGGTATCGATTTTATCAGACATATGCATCTAAATTTTTAAGAAAAAATGTATAATATAATAATCCATAATTTTTTAATATTAACATAAAATTTATAATATATCATAATAGCATTGATAAACCCATAGTCCATTCAAATTCTTTTTTAATCATTTATCCATGATTTTTAAACTTGAAAAATTAAATGAAATATTTCTTTATTATTTTTCAATAACAACATAATATTTGTTCATTCATAGAAAATATGAAAATATTTTATATCTAAAATCCCTGCATTAGAGTGTTCCATTATTCTATTTATATATTCATTATCATATATGATGATCTTCATATATCTAGAATAAAAATATTCAAGTATGTGGTTTTATTTTCCTTACCGAATGAGACAGATGACTTGATATTTTGGAATCAAATAAAATAAATACCATGATAAATAGAATTTTTTGAAAAATGAAAATGTGTTTGATATAAAATAGGTTATTATTGTTTATATTGATGATGAAATTGTTTTTAAAATAATTTGATCAATATTTCTATGATAATAAATAATAAATCATTTGGAAAGGATAAATTGGTGGTGTTATATCCATTTCCTTTAATCTTAATAAATGATCTTAATTCTATATATAAGAATAATATTGATTCAAAAAAAGAATTATTTCTGGTTAAAATTAAAATGGTCTTTATAAACACAATTTCCATAGAAAATATATAATACATTATTAATATAATCCTAAAAAATAACCATAAAAACATCAAAATTAAATAATATTTTAACATCAATGTAAATCACATACCATTACACTTACATTCCCAAATATATGATAATTTTATTCTAAAATATGGATTTACATTAATGCTATGAGATTCATATACCATAACACTGTAAAAGTTCACTAAATATCTTAACAATCACCTTATATTCCAAAACAAAAAACCTCAAAATAAATTTAATGTTACTTTTAACTTATGATCGTCCTTATATTTGGTATCAAATTATTATATCCATAACTCTTAAGTTAATATCATATAAAAATAACATAGTCTATCATGTTTATAAAGATATTATTTGATAAAAACTATACGAAATCATCCTTATATAATATATATTATATTTTAATTAGAAAATATTCATTTTCCTATATTAATGAAATTATTTTCGGTTTATAATTTTATAGAATTAGTTCAACACCCTTATATTTTTAATGAATTAAGGGGTATGTCCCCCATTTATACTAAAACAAACCCCTTTTTTCATGGTAGATTGATCCCATTATGTAACCATTTGTGGAACATTGTTCTTTAAAACCCAATAAATATGGACCGTAGCCCCTTACCCATCAGTCCAACATGGGCATGAGGCCCATGCATGTTGTTTCCTTAACCCGTTAACCTGTCTATATCCATTATTCCCCTACATTAATAACAACATTCATATCTAACCTTATTCAATGATAAAATGATGATCACCTCCATTCTTAGTCTTACATCTCTTTATCATCTTATCTCCAATCCTAATCCTCTATAACCGACCATTCATGATCTATAGGATTGGACCACCATCTCCATTCATTCCATTGAAGTTAGACTCCACTACTATCACCTACAACTCATTCATACCTAATTTTGGATACCAAAACAAACTATCCATGCACCAAAATGTTATAGTATTTTTTCTACCCATTTATCCTCTCATACAAACCTCAATGAATTCCCCTCACCCCTAATTTTTAGAAACAAAACTACATCCCACATATGTTTACATTTGAGGATTGATCCCCTATTGATGTAGTCTAATTTTATTCCCCAAATACAAGTCAAAAACCCAAATTACCAATATTATGTAAATAATTATTCTATCAGAAATTTTGAACCACCACATAGTATACATTTTCCCAAAAAAATAATTCTTATATGGTATAATATGTCTTATTTTATAATTCAAAATCACAATATTCATATTTACCTCATACTTGTACATAATCATCCTTAATAACTTATGGGAATAATATTAATACTTGTGTTTGTTGAAAAATATATATAGGTTCCATAAAAAATATAATTAAACAATTAGTCCATGATTACTTATAAAAAAATTGATTTCTCAAAATAATCTTCATGTAAAAAATAAACAATTTTTTAACAAAAAAATAATCAAATCTACACAATTCTATTCATAAATAATTTTAAAATAAATAATAAATAGAAATAATCTCAATGTGGAATCATTTAAATAATAAAAAAATAATGAATAATATATCACAATGTTATTCCTTAAACACATATAACGTTTTATAAACATTATTTAAAACAATACTCTCATTACCTTCATTTTTAAAGACATAGTATTTCTATAAAAATGTCGTGTATTAAAAAAAATATAGGTTAACTAAGCTATCATTTTCATATTACTATTAAATATGAAATAACCATTATGGATATTAATATAATAATCACTAGTGTTACTAATAAACTTTATGGTTACATGTTTATTATCCCCCAATGTTAACATCAAGAATAAATAATACACATTGTGTTGTATGGATATTGTATATACACCTTTAAATTGTTAATATTAGAACTACCCATCATAATAGAAAATTTACAAGAACCATAAAATAATAAAAACAATTAATATCTTATAGTTTTGAAGATATACGTTGCACTAATAAGAAATAATTTCATTATATTGATATATCTCTTTCCCTTAAAACTCAGTTTTAAAATAAGAAATTCATAGGCCAAATGAAAATAAGGGTTTTCTTTCATGAAAAAATAGAAACATATAAATTAATAAAAAAATAAAATATTTGTTGTGGTGGTGGAAAAATATATTTAAACTCTCTATGTTATAATTGACCATTTATTTTTTCATCTAAAAACAATGTTAATACATTCTGTATATAACACATACATATTATTCATTCATAAAACCATATAAATTATAGTAAAATTGAATTAAAATATAATTTATAATTTATTCATGTCCATATGGATACAACCACAAATGGTTTTATTAATATTGGGATAGATGAGAATGATTTAAAAAAATAAAACTTTCCAAAATTTAAAATTATTTTTTTAATGCATTTTTTTTCTAACTTATAATAATTTAAAAGTTTAATTTATTCTAATTAAAGGAAAATATGATTAATAATAAATTTATTATACTTTTAATCATAAAAAATATTAATTTTTTTATGAACATCGACATGGAAGAAAATGAGTTCATGGAAAACATTAAATGGGAATTTTTCTAAAAGGATTTCCCGTAACGGGATTCCAACTGACCATATTCATTCATTGTCTTCATACAAAATTAAATTAATTTAATTATGTAATTTCATTAAAATATTTTTCATGATTATTATTAGGTATATTTTTATTTATTTCCATGTGTTATTAACTTCCATAATAACACGAGTTTCTGTTAATTTTTTATGGTATTATTCTGTTATGTCCAAAATGAATTCAATATTTTAACTGTAGAAAAAGAGATAATAATCCCATTTTCTCTAATAGATTAGTTAGGAAATCATTATTATTTTTATGATAAAATATATTTTGAAAACAAATCATATATGATAGTAATGAAATATTGGAAATGTTACATTAACAGAGAATGTAAGTCATACGAACACCTGAGTAATGTTTCCATTTTCTATGTTGTTATTTGAAATAAGTTAATTAATATTTTATGATTAAATATATTCCATTATATCATAAATACAATATTCTTTATATTGATATAAATAAATAAGTAAATAAATAAATAAATATATATATATATATATATATCATCCATGTAGTGTGGTGATGACAGCCAACTCACATCTCTTCCTAGGAGTGGTAGTCCACATGTATGCACAAATGACATTATCACTTTTTGATATATTAAAAGTAAAAAAAATTAGAGGGTATATTAAACAGTCATGCAAGTTGGTGATTGAAAACTAATTAAATTGATTCGTGATATGGTACTCTTTCACACAGAATAATGATGGTTTCATATACATTTGATGATATAAGTAATTTATATAGGTTAATACAATAACAAAATATAAACTCAGTATATGGAAGATTTATTTTTATATTTCATCATGTTTTAATCATTGTTGATTTATTTTTAGGAATAAATAAATTCAATACACTTGATTATGTACTATACATTTTCTATACGAAATTTCTATTAAATTTGACACCCAAATATATCATAGGTTGGTTTTCTGAAAAATACATAGCCTCTATATAAATTTGGGATGGTATAAAGACTTTTAGGTACACATTGTTTAAAAAATGGTTCATGATGTGTGAGCAAAAGAAAATAAGGGGATATAATTTATAAGAGAGGGGAGAGACTATCTTAGAATTGTTTTGTGCATTTAGATTAATATAAATAAATATTAATTTAAAAATTAGCCCAAATTGATAATATTCAAATATAATATCATTTAATTATGAAATAATCTCATATAAACTATTTTAAAAATTTAGATGATATTTTCACCCTTTTATTTTATCAATTTTAACAATTTCTTGAAGTTATTTTGGTATTAGAATTTTTATTATTTAAGGGTCAATAAACTTACTATAAAATGAAACATTTAACATAAATAAGAAATGGTCGATATTATTAATAAATATGTACCATCATTTTCGAATGAATTTGTTTTTTGAATTGTGATTTTTAATAAAATATTATATGTTATAAATTATCATTAATGGAAATTTTGATAGTATTAATATAAATTGAATATAAAAACTAGAATAATAAGATGGATTTATAATATATAACATTAAAACAATACTAAATTTTAATTTTACATATATAAATTAAAAAACAAAAAATAATTATTAAAAAATTATTACATTTAATATTTATAATGTAATTTATTTTCATTTAATATTGATTAAATAATTTATGTATTAATGTTTTATTAGAATGTAGAAAAATTATCACATTCAATAAATTTTAATTAAATTATCATGTAAAATAAATTACTTATATTTAATAAAATCATTTATAACCAAAGAAAATGTCTTTTCATCCTTACGTAAAAGTGTGACGTCCCATCCTAGATGCCACGTGCCAGTTGGCCACGTGACCTCATGATCCCTTTCCCTTATTCCATAGGCTACCAACTAGTAGTGAGGGACAAATAATGGCCATGGGTAGACTATATCCACTTTTTAATACTATCAAAACTACAATAATAAACAAATAGTATCCCATAGGTAATGAACAACAACATGAAAAAAAAATAACTAGAAAAAAAGGATCTCATGATGGACCAAACAAGAATACAACATTCAAAACTCAAACAATACATATAATATTCCAAACAAATTCCATGTGTCTAATGTGAACAAAAAAATAAATACACTGAATACTCCCATTAAGACCCTAATAAAAATGATTATTCGCTCATCCTTGTTCTATCCTACATCTGCGATCTACTATATGGCCATTTCCAATTTCATGTTTTGGAAATGTAATGTAAATTTGGGTAAAAATCATACATCTTGAATAGGTATTGAGTATAACTTAATAATATCCCAACAACAGTGTATAAAAAAATATTCAATCCAAAAAAGTGAATTAAGTAGTATAAAAAATAAAATAGAATTACTAAGGTAAATTTTTTAGGAATTTTCATTTATTGATTATTTAATCCTAAAAATGATTAGGTTCCTAGGAACACCAAGTACCTCATCATCAACTTCAGTCCATGCTAGATTCTATATTGTATACTATAAAGATTCACAATTCATTATTATATGTTCATTCATTGTAAATTAAATTTCAATTCATATCACGACTAATTGGAAAAATAGTCTGATGCCAACACATTGGCCATAAACCACTATGGATAGGACCCTGTGGTTATTCGAAGCATAAGTATAAGTTTCACAACACATATGTCATGAAATAAATCATGTTTGTTTTTGAAATAGAAGACCATTTTGCATACTCATTAACACATGCAACACATAAGTGGGATTTTGAAGAAACATTCAGTGTCCCATACTCATTATCACATGCCTCACAAAATAAAATTTTTAATTAGTACTATTATTCTACACATATAACATACATGAATTTGGGCATAGAACAACATGCATATAACCTCATTTTTATTTGAAACATTAGCACATGCCCCCAAAAACAGTTTGTCAATCAGTCAATAAATATCACTCACATAAAAATTTATAAGGTTAATCAACATTAACCATCTTATTAACATATGACATCAAATTGTATAATAATAAATTTATACAAGGTAATCACTAAAATAAATTAGATATAATATGAAAAACTCATCATAAATCCATTAAACAGTCATTGAATCATATAACCCATTAACTCATTATTGTTAATCAATTGATCTCATAATCCAAATTGCTAGTTATTTCACAATCACATTAATTGACTAATTACACAATCCCAGTAATTACCAAATCAACATTAAATTAATCAATAAATTACACAATAACAATATAAAATTAATTAATTAATCTAGTTCTATAAATTTCATAATAAAAATTACTAAAATTCAATTTTCCCTTATACATATCAATTTGTAACAAAATGGAAAAATATTAATCAATTTATTAAAACCATAAATTAAATAACAAATTATTTTTTTCAATTAAGGATTGAATTGTAAAATCTACCAACTAAAACTTCACAACACATACAGAAAATTGGAATTCAAGAATATGGGAATTGAATTTAGGCCACCTACCTAAATTTCTATGATGAACTCTCCTGAACATAAATCTGCAACAATAGTGAAACAATAAAGATACTATGGAATAATGAGATTATGATTTGAAATTGATATTGAAGATCAAAATAATAAAGATCCATTAATCATATATCTAAACCCATCATCAATGGTGTTAAACTATAATTGTACTATTCATATAGTGGAGGGTGAGAGAAAGATAATATAGAAAAAAGCACAGACCACGCGTTGTTAACATCTATCAATTTAACATTTGACTCATCATGAATAGTTTTTTAGAGACCTAAAAATTCATCAGGAATCCACCAAATATGATATTAATTGGTCCGGGTCAATATGGGTTGACATTGGTATGTTTGCATTCCGGTGATTGGAGTCGTTTTTTGTTTGGGGTGCAGTTGAATTTGTGCATTGGATTTGATTCGTGTTCTAGCCGAGGTTTTGGTCCTAGATGAAGGAATATTCTTTGGAATTTTATTTTTCTCTAGATTCTAGGTGTTTTGGCTATTGATTTGGATCATCTAGTGGCTGATTGATTTTGGTATTTGGTTTTTGGGAAGTTTTGGTTCTGGATGTTGTTCTTCTTTGTGGACATATAAGAGTTCGGGTGATTGGATATGCAGTTTGCCTTGATCAGTGATGGCGATGGAGTGTTTTTTTGGCTGAAGGTTGTATTGATATGGAAAATGATGTAGTTTCCATGGATACAATATTCCGTTGATGTTTGTAGTGTTATGATATCTGAGCACAATGTTTTTCATTATTTTGATGATTCTTTTAGACTTTATACAAGGAAATTTTCCAGATAAGGATTAGAGCATGTGATTTCAGCGTGTCAGATCTTTTAGAAATAGTAGTTTGAGAGGGTATGTCTCTAACATCGGGACCAGGGCCATACATCACTGCACATGAAAGCTTGATGGACTGTCATGAAAGGGGGGATGTTTTCTAAACTAATAATTATTTGAGAGAGGGGTATATCATAGTAGTTTGGATTAGGGATTTGACAATCATTTTATGTTGATATTTGTATGTCCTTGAAGTCATGTTAGGTTTCCCCCTTTTTCCCGAAAAGGTGGATTATCCAAAAATAAAAACAACATAAGACTTCGGGATATTAAGTGAAACTTATACATGATTCCTATATTGTCTATGTGTTATCATCAAAAAGTGTACCCTCCATATCTATGTTATCCTACTTCCATATAAAATTATGTGGGATGTAATTGGATTAAAATTATTACTCATAAATATGAATATAAGAAATGTAGTATTTTTAAATATCACATAATCTTTTATGTTGATTTAGAAAACAATTCAATTTTTCATTATTGAAGCATGCCCCATCATTGCTAAGGGATGGTGGTTTAATAGTTTTTATGCACATTCTTTATTTTCATAACCCTTTTAAAAAAATAATATTTGAATATTTGTTTATAAAATAAATAATTTAAAATGATATATTATTAACTATAAAATTAATTTATTTATTTTACATTACGATGATTTATGAATGTAGTACAAGATTCTTTCTTTATAATATCTTCATATCTAGATAATGGGTGGAGTTTTACATTCCCCTCAACATCCATATGATATGTGTTCATAAGCATGGTCTATAAGCCTCTATGGGATTTTCTATAGTCCATTTTGAAAATGGTCAAATGGAAACTATCTAAAATAGATGATAATTACAAGGAATTATGAAGATTAGATGATGTTTTTATTATATAATTTTTCCGTATAATAGAGAATGTACATTTGTAACGTTATAATTATATCAATACAATGAGGATTACTTCATTATAGGTTTGATGTGGCACCATGAATCAATATAAACTATCACATTCATCTTTGTTGTAACCCAAATATAACTAATGAGCATTGAATTATTGGAGTCAATAGGGTGTCTTCATTGATTCAAACTGACCTCAAATTTTATTCCTTGAATTCATGCCATGAGTATTTTATTCAACACTAAGATTCTTCATCATTGTTTTTATCATCAACATGCTATTGATCCCCTAATAATTTGATAGTTTCATCACCAATGGTCTTTTCTTCATCAGTATTGGTAGCATCCCCATGTATAAACAACATTTTCTACATGTGTAGTGAAACTTATTATTTTTATTGATCAACAACAACATAAAAATGGAAAAAGTATTTGAGGAAGTTCAACTCATTATATATATATATAAACATGCTGAAATATTTTACTCTGTTTCAGTTTTTTTTTCAATGATTAACCTGCAACCATTTTGAAGGAAATGGGAAATTGAATCTAAAAGGGGAATTACACTTCAATGGAAGGTCTTATCCTCTAAATTAATCAATCAAATAAATGTTACTAGTCCTTTCCCCTACATGTATCACATATAATATACATATATATATATATATATTACTAAGGTTTATGTGGAGGTTCTCAGTATAAAAACAAACAGGGAAATACTAATAGGGCCCCTAAAATATATAACAACGTATATACTTGAGTATATGTTCTATGTAGTAACACTGAATGGAAAAATTTAAGTAATGTCAATGTTTACTAACCCAGACACCATGATATGAGAATATAATGACTTCATTTAATACAAGTGAATAATACTAATAATACCGTATGTTTATAAAAGTATTATTCCATTAAACTGAAATCATTATAACAATATGTGGTAAACCATTGAATCATAGGATGTGAAAAAATTATTCAAGTCCCTCTAGAAATAACCACTTCAGAGGTTACATAAGATTTGAACTCAGACCCCTAGCATCCTATACTATCTCACAGGATAAAAATCACAAGTACATATTGAATCCATATCATGAAATAGGTATAATATATTCCATTCTCTTTGGAAGTGAAATGAAAATATGTGAAAGTATTTTCATAATTGGTTACCTTTGGAAATAACAATCCAATGTGTTCCACAATAGATTAGTTGAACCTAAATCCTGAAAGAACATAAATTTGAACAAAAAATAACACAAATATCACATCACCCTCACCTTATCCCTTGAAAAATAACTAACATGTAAATAGTAACTCACATTCCAAATTACATTATACATCCATCACATAATAACGATTATATTATAATATATATAATGAATTTTTTATCACATCCAATGATGTGTTTATTTAATAAAAATATTTTAAAAATACATTGACATGTATATTAATAGTCAATTCAAATATTATGATATGAATATTCAATGAAAACATTATAAGAAAATATTTATCAAAATTTTAACAATAAATTAACAACAGATTTCTTTGAATAATATATTTTTTAAAAATTTAGTGATGAGAAAAAATTATTCGACAATTCAACAAAAAATATTTAAATAATGAATAAAAAATATATTCATAGATAAATATGAATAAGATATTACCACAGTTAATAAGTACTAAATTAACTATTTTCAAAAAATACTCTTAAATACAAACATAATAAACTCATACATATCCAACATGATATGAAATTTGTTTATTTAATATAGATAAAACAATACTAAAATGAAATCAATATGTATTTTCTATATTTAATGAGAAAAACATTTCACATCAAATTAGAGTTATTAACTATAGAAAAACTAGTTTCTAAACAAACATAGAACTTATTATATTTCAAAAAAATGTTTATCCCATGTATGCACTAGACCCACAAATATTCATAAATAACCTAAATGCAATTTTAATTGTGTCTTCTAACATATTACATTTAAAAAATATAATTCACATTCCATCACAACATACCACCAGTCACAATATAAAACAAAAATGTTTTTCACCATAATTGTATCAACCATTCTAGATTCATATGAAGGTCGGGAAGATAATGATACATATGTCCAATGCATAAAACATATAATTTAACAAAAATCATTGGACATGAAAATAATTGAATTGTTTTAATGTGATTAGAATTCAATTTAATTATATAATTAACCACTTTCCAATTTAACATGCATGAATTTGTCAATTAATATATTTTAAAATTAATCACACCCATAAATAAAATATAATATTGATAAGAATTACTATTTTTTTAATATTTCGCAGATGTTCAACATTAAAATATTATTATTTTTGGGCTGGAGGTATATTATAATCTCATTATTCAATAATATATTTAGAATGTGAAAATATATTCAAATTTATATTCAAAATTTGTATGAATGAATAAATAAATTAAATGTAAGAAAATATAAAATAACCACATAAAATTCATTGACTTTTTGACAATAGAAAAAAATCTATTCATTAACTCAGCTACATAACCAATGTAAGAGTAATCATCAAATATTAATTATGTGAAAATAAACACATAAACATCTATGATATTTTATTAAAATGAATTTTTTAATATAAAAACATATATTCAAAATTCCTATTATTTTATAAAATTATGTTTCGTCATCATGTGTATTCCATACTGTGGGCATAAAATTAAAATAATTACAATCCACTCAATCGAAAACGTAACAAGAAATAATAACATAATAGTCATTAAAATCACAATCCGTTGTAAGAGATCACACTTCCAAAATTAATTCCTAAAATTATTGGGATTTTATGATAATGAATTTGGTGACTTTTTATTTACATAGTGATGGAATATGTGTGATAATTCTACACTGTACATTAAATTTAGAGAGATTGTGGATCTCATCCCCTAAATAGATGATTGTTCCTGTAATAATGGATGGAAATGCATTTTATAATGACCTAGGAAGCATGTTCCATTTTTTAATATATGTATAAAGAATCCATTTGATTATTTACACAAACCATGATAACAAATTATTAGTATTTTAATGAGTCTGGAAACATTGGAAAAAGTCACAATTACACAACCGTTAAAATAAAAGAACAAAATTATTCCTTACAAGGGTTAAACACATTTGTGTGGCCCCAAAAATTACTCTATTCTACGTGTCCTCAATCGTTATAGAAAAAGATCTTGAAAACATAATTTGGGTGATAAAAAGGCTCACTAAGGGTTTTGAGGAAGAAAACAAAACCAATTGAATTTTTAATACAAAAAGTACAGGTAAAATATAATATAAAGTTTGTAAACACAAGATTTTCAAAACATGAATACATTGCAAAATAAGCATTTTTTTAAAAATGTATTCAATTTATAAATAGTATATTTGAAAAAAACTACTTCAATAGAAATATAAATTTCACTTTAAAATATTCTAAGAGTTCATAATTAATTTTCGAAGGCACATTAGATCATAACCTGAATTCTCATCTCTCTCTAAAGACAAGGTGTATATAGTCCAATGATGGGTTAAGTTCACTTTATAATTCTATAATATGCTAGGTTTAAAACTATCTTTCACCTTGATGGGAATGGGATAACCCTCCTTTACACCATGATATGCTTGGGATAAACCTGCCATATATTGTGATGTGCTTGGGTTATTCCTCCCGCACACTGTACATGACATCTCATGAGATTAAAAAATTACCCAATTCATTAGAGCACTATCAGGGAACAACCTTCATAAAAATATCCTTATATTACATCCAAGTGTGACTTTTTGAATTATAACATACAATTTACCATTATCAAGACAATGCTATTTATTATAAACAATGATCATTAAAAAACCATTTCATAAAAGGAACAACATGTTTATATGTGTATATTTATAAATGTAGTTTTTCATAAAAAAATATAATTATACATTCATTTACATGAATGTAATTGTATTTCATAAAAAATAAATGTATATAGATTTATTTACATAAACATTAGTTTCTGAATAAATCATTATTTCATACTCATTCATTTATATATATCGATTAAAAATAAGATTTAAACATTTAAATAAAATGAAATAAGCACATGCATTCATATATTTAAATCTATAAACATTAAATGTAATATTTATAAATATACATATGTGTATATATATATACATATAAATGTGTTAATTCAATATCTTTCATATAAAATGATATATTCATATATTCATATATATATATATACTTGTATATATATTTATATGTGTGTGTTTATTATATTCAAACATCCACCTGTTATGAAAAACTTTAATTCAATATCCTGGCTTACAATCTTAAAACATAATTAAAATACAAGTAACCATTAAGTGATGTTTATTAATGTGAGATCAATTGGATGTTTCATATTTAAATGGGAAATGATATATATATATATATTCATAAATTCAATATATTATCAAAAAATAATACCCTTTGAAAATATAATCACATCACTAATTTTTTTAATTTTCTAAGTGAGGTTTTCCGATTAAAAAAATAATTTTATGAAAAATGCATCACATGAGAAAATGAAAATTATTTTCCTCATGATTTAAGTGATTATTTAAAATAGAACATAAAATATATCATATTTACATTTTTAAATCAATCAATATAATATTATTAATAAGCTGTTGATGGACTAAAAACGTTTGAAAGTTAAAAAATCAAGATTGTATATATAATTTAAAATATATTTTCAACAAAATTCTATTAGTAAAAAATTATTTTAACTATCAAGATGTAAACTTCAATAATTTACCAATGATAATTAACATAAAATACACGGGTTTTATATAACACCAAAATACGTTTCACAAAATTAAACTACTACACAAATGAGAAAGGAATCACATAGATAAGATACATCCATACTATTGATAATTTTGAAAATACAATGATTGTTTCATAAATTATAATCCCCTTAAAACCAGTAACAAAAAAATTATTTGAACGGTCAAGTAATAAATACTACAAAACTGAGCAAAATAATTAGGCCTAATAGACCTGATATGATAAATATTTTAAAAAATTAAAATCTCTTACATTATAGATAATTTCACAACTAACATGAAATAGGGAAAATATATTAATAGTAATGAGAATTATGTACCTCTAATAAAATTAAAAAAAGACAATACAGAAATAATTTTGACTCGTTCAAACATATTTTTCAACAATTAAATTCTCAAACCATGATTAATACACAAAAATATTGGACACCACAAAAAGTAATCAAAACCCAATAAGTGTGAACAACATGATTACCCAACATGATTATCTCCATTGTAATAAAATATTACCATAACTCTATCTAAAAAAGAAATGATAGAATCCTAAACTATTAATAAAATAAAACAAACACCCTTGGATTATCCTAATTTCACAAATATTACTCACCTTCACTGCATGGGTTTCACAGGATAAATAATCAATAATAAATACAAAACTATAGGTCATACTGGGTCACCGGTGCGATTTTATCCAGAAAACCACTGATTGAATGTTTTGTATTCTTCTACACATGGCCATCAATAGGTTAGAAGATTCCAAATAAATACATGAAGAATACTAGACACATTTTGACAAACCTCAGTGGAGCACCATATTCGAGTTTTTCGACCACAATTGAGGGTCCGAACTCCTTTTGTTGATGAGGTCGACAATGATAGTTAGGGGGAACCTGATGGTTTTGACTAAAACATGGGACCAAAAAACCTATCAACCTCTTTTGATAAATTAATTATATTTTAATTATTTAATTTTCATTATTTTATTTATTCATATATTTATGTACATTATTCATAAAAAATATGCGTATATAAATTTAATAGTTTTATTTCATAAAATTCACAAGTTTTCACTTAATAAAATAATTTAATTATACATATTATCAATCATTATGTCCATCAAAAAATAATAATATTCAATATATAATTCAATTTATATTATTATGTATATTAAAATATTTACAAAATACATAATCTAATGTGTTATTAAATATACACATCATCTATTTGCTTATTCATAAGTTAGATAATTAATGTAAATACACCTATTGGAAAATAATTAATTCATTATTATAATTATAACATTACAAAATAATTAATATTAATTTCAATAGAAATTATGTTTTATTTAAACATGTGTTTATTTTTTATTTCTTGAGAGAAATAGAGAACACTGATTATATGAGATAATAAAATTTTAATGTTTTAAAATTAAATTTAATGAAACTATATTTCATTGGAAATATTATTTCAAGAAACGTTGTAAATCATTAGATAAAATATTCAATGACATTCCAAATAATGCTTGTACTTAAATATACTCCATTTAATGTTAATTAATAACTACACAATCACACACATTCAATATATATATATATATATTTATATATAAGTGTGTTACTGTTATTTTTTGTTCTATTTATTTTTCATATAAAATCACATCAGTGGAAATATAAAATGTACATTTTATGTATATATACATAACTAGATGCATGAGTTTTTTAGATTCTTTGACTATTAAGATGAGACCGATTTTTATATTCCTCTGGTCTTTTACACTTGTTCTCTTTGTTGAATTACTACATATGAATGATCCCAAAAGTGAAGTCTATCATATCACTATTGTCATTCCTATAATGAGATGTATTTATTTATTGTTTATGATGGTTATATGTTAAATGTTACCATATTCATAGTCTGAGGAGATGTTTCTTGTGACATTATTAATGTACTTCTTTAATAAAAAAAGGAGTTATTTTTGTTTATGATTTATTTAATGTGTATTACAATGAGTAAAATTTTAAATAAGAGATACTAGGTTGTTACACTATACCCCCTTCAAAAAAATTATGATCTCACAATTCAATTACCTAAAAAAATAATACCAACATTAAACATGACTTCATGGTTCTTTACCACCATACATTAGGCATCCCTCATTTCTCATTATCTTGTCAATCATGAAGATAAATGGTCCACATTGAGCAACAATACATTAAATATTTTTCAAAGTATTCGGCATACATAGTCCATCGATTATCTATACAACTAAGATCATTCTGATGGAAATGTGATGCACTTTTTGAAAATAATTCTTTCAAAAATACAGTTTCAAAACAACTACATATAACATATTTTTTTTTAAATAGTCTGATAGAGTATGCATTGAAATTTTAAAAATTTGTTTTATCTAATATATTTACTATGTTTACAAAAAATACTTGAATACAATATAATATATATATATACATATATGCTTCTCTAAGTCTTATTTCTTTGGTAGGTAATATAATATCAAATAGTGATTAATACTCTTTGGACATGGTGAAATATTAGAAAATACTATAATGGTACCTCCCTTGTCGAGATAGGTGGGAGTGTATAGAGGTAATGATTTGGTCATATGTGAGTCATGTTACCAGATGATTCATCATTATGGAGCAGGTTTTTGAATGTTTATAGATCATATTCATGGTTTTTTGGACATTAGAAAAGGTTTTGAGGCAATGTAAGATTGACTTTTCAATAATTATTTCTAGTAATTTCTCGATAAGTGAAAACAGTGTCATGGGGGGTTATTACCCATATATCACAAAACAATATTTTATCATACTAATGAAACATATAAAGTTTAATTTTTCCCTATCTACATGATTAACTAGTGATATTAAATGACTAAAAGTATATAAAGTTATTATTCCTTATTGAAAAGGCTATACTAACATCTATGAAATGTATTTCATAGGATTCCCCATTTACTAAACTCTAATTTTATCTGAACCTTTACTTTGATACCAACTTTGATTCACTAAGAAGAATGGTGAATTTTTTATATGTAGAATCAATTCATTCGTTAATTGACACAATCTATGATTAAGAAGAATTTGAGTATTAGGGAGTCTGGATACATTGGGAATATTCAAATTATTGAAACATTTAAATAAAATCCCAAAACTATTCTTTACCAGGGTTAGACTCCATAGTGATTCCTCAACAACAACTCTCTTATACTAGTCCTCAATCCCCATGAATTGTGATAATGAAAACATAGGGTGAGAATTAAAAACACTCAGTATGGGGATTTGAAACAAACAGAAATCCAATTGAATTTTTTAATAGAAAAATAAAAGGTGACACATATTACACAATTTGTCATTGAAATATTAATAAAACAAGTATAATTAAAAAAAATCATTTTTTAAAAAATGGTTCCAATTCATATATAAAACATTTGGAACAAATCCAAATTGATATAAATAGTAATTTCACTTTAAAATCTTCTATGAGTTCAAAATTAATTCTCAGTGGAACATTATATCATTACATGAATTGTCAATCCAAACCTGAGTCATGGTTGACATAGTTACACGATGTATTGGGTTCACTACATACATACACAATGTGATAGTGATAAACCTCCTACACACCATTATGTGCATGGGATAAACCTCCTAAAAATCATGATGGGCCTGGGATAAACATCATGCACACCATGATGTTTTGAGATAAACCTCTCACACAACATACATGACATCTCATGAGATTAACACAATACCCCGTGAGTTGGAGCTCTATTAGGGAACACCCTTCATAATCATTTCATTATCATACATCCATGTGTTTTATTTTGAATTATAAAATACATTTTTTCATTACTCAAACCATGAAATTTATATTAAACAAATTTTTTTTAAAACCATTTTATAAAAGTACCTATGTGATTATACATGAATCCTGATAAATATAGTTTCTCATTAAAATAAATAACAATACTTTCATGTGCATTTAGGTAATACTTTATCATTAAATTTACATGTATATATCTTTATATATATAAACATTAATGTTATAAAAAAACATGATTGCATACCCATGCAAATAACTATATTGATTGAAAATGACAATAACACATTTACATTAAAATTCATAAACACCATCATTCATATATTTACATATATAAACATAAAATGAAATATATATACATATACATATGTATATGTATATATTTACATATACATGTCTTAATTAAAAGTATTTCACATTGGATTTATATATAAATGTGTGTGTTTAATATTTTCATATGTCCACTTGTTTTAATATGCAATAATTCGATATCCTTACATGAAATATAAATACCTTATTAAGATACACGTTATAATTAATTTAATTTAATTAAGGATAGTTCCATTGGAAGATAAAGTTTTAAAGGGGCCACAAAAAATACAAACAAATACATACATACATACATATATATTTTCATACATTTAAGACATTATTTCCAATATAATTCATTCAAAAATCTAATGAGATCACTCATTTTTTCTATTATTCCATGTGAGGATTTATAATTACATAAAATAATTTTAATAAAAATGAATCAAATGAGATAAAAAAAATTAGTTACTAAATACATAACATGAAAAATTAAAATATAACATTTAAGTGATAATATATATATATTTCAAAATCAATAAATACTCTATTATAAATATATCATTTATGGACTAAAAAAAGATTGAATATTAAGATATCATGTTAGTATATATATTATTTAAAAAATATATATCTTCAAAAAAATTTCCATTAGTAATTTTTTTAAACATTTATAATATAAATATCAAAAATTCACCACAAAAATTGTCATAAAATACATGGGTTTCATATAACACAGCAAAAAGTTTCTAAAAATTCGACTAATTTAAACTATGAAATGAATCGCATAGAAAGAAAATTACAGACTACTGATAATTATGATAATACAATGAGAGTATAAAAAATTTGATTCCACTTATAACCATAAAAAAAATATTATTTGGATAGTCATGTAATAAATACTATAAAACTGACCAAAACCATTTAGATTTAAATAAATGATTCGAAAAACATGTTTAAAAAATAAAATACTATAAATTAGAGTCTATTTCACCACTATCTCACAATAGGTAAAATATTTCCACAATTGGGATAATTAAATATACCACTAATTGATTGAAACCCTAAAACAAAAAAAAAATGCGTAAAAAACATTTTTTTATCCACATTTCTGAATCCCACTTCCCATCACTAAAAGGGATTTTTGGGATGAATACTGAATAATAAAGGCTATAGTTGAGAATATCATGGGTCACTAGTGAGATTTCTAGACCAACCAGCTGCTGGTGGAATGTGTTGGCTTCTTCCACACTCGGACAACCTTGAGTCACCAGATTCAAAATCAAAATACAATTCACACAGGACGTTCCTAGATAAACATCATTGGAGCACCAAATTTGAGTTTTACTACCATTATTGAGGGTCATAGAAACTGTAGTTAATGAAGTCGACAACAAGATTAAGGGATAAACTGATAGGTTCGACTGAAACAAGGGACCCAAAAACATATCCTCTAATTTTAAGAAAATAATTAGAGTTTTATCTCTTAATTTTTTCACCTATTCATATATTTATATGAATAAATGTTAATAAATTCTCATATATATATATATATATATATTATTTATTATAACTCATATTTTTCAACTAAAATAATATTATAAGTATACACATTATCATTATATATTATCATTATAAAAATAATAATAGCCATTATATAATCCAATATGTTCTTTAGCGATAATAAAATATTAATAAATGTCATAATGTAATATACTATTAAAAACACGTATTGTATATAATCTTATTCTAAATTAATATTATTAATATAAATTAACCTATTGCAGTATAATTATCTTATTATGTAATTCTATCATTATAAAATAAATACAATTGATGTCACCATAAATTATGTTTTATAAAAATTTCCATTTATTTTTTATTTCTGGATATAAAATTTAAAACACATAGTATATTGGATAATAAATTTTTTAATGTTTCAAAACTAAATTAAATGACAGTATATAGGATTAGAAATAAAAATTTTAAAAACATTCTAAATCATTAGATTAAATATTCAATGTGATTACAAATCATGTTTGTACTTAAATAAACTCTTTTTAATGTTAATTAATCTCTACACAAATACACACTTACAAAATATATACATATATTCATATATATGAATATATGTTAGTGTGAAATGATTATTTTTGGTTTCATTTATTTTTATTTTAAAATTACTTCAATGCCTATATTCAACAGTCGTTTTATGTAAAAATACTTAACTAGACCGATCAAATTCATAGATCCATTATTCGTCCTGATGAGACCTATTTTTACATAAATTTCGGCTCAAAACCTTATTCTATTAATTTAATTTCTAGTTATGGGAGTTCATTATGTCTAAGGATACAATATCGTCATTATCATGATTTATATAAGTATTCCTTATTTATTTTTTATGATAGTTATATGTTTTATATTACAGTTTTCTTAGTCTGAAGAGATTTTTCTTGTAAAAGTTTTAATGTATTTCTTTAATAAACAAGGAGTTTTTTTGTTTATGATTTATTTAATGCATTTTACTAAGATTCAAAATCATTACAAGGGTTATGGGGGCGTAACATATCTCACAATGGTTTGAAAAGAAGCTAGAATGTGTTTACAGAGTATGGGGAGTAGTGTAGGTATATGTAAGTGAACATGATAGAGAGATATATATATTATATGTAATCGTCCTTGGTTATCTTTTATAGATGAGATGAATGGATCTCTATGGTTGAAAATATCATAAAAACGCAAATCACATAACCCAAAGAATCCATTAATAAGAGAAGAAAATGAGAAAATTACAATTATATATTCTATTGTAGATTAGATTGAGAGAACGCGCATGAGGATTGACAAACGTAAGGGAGTTCCCTGATAGCATGAGACTCATTATTAAATCAATCACTTTTAGTGTTCATTTATGTAGATTGGAAACATTAATTTTAGTGCTTTAGAAAAAGATTTGATAAAAATACATTTTATTAGAGATAAATTGATAGGCCCTAATAAATGATTTATATTTATAATTAGAAATAAAAAATATTTTTAAATATAACTATATATATATATATTTATTGTTATTTTTAACGGCCAAAATATATCTTAATATATTTACAATTAAATTAATAATTTTATAAAAATATATTTTTCTATATAATTATAAATATAGTAAATTTTAAGTATAACAAATATACATTTATAAATATAAATGAAAATCAATATATTTGTAAATATATATAATTATTTTCAATTATCAATTTATTTATATAATTATATATAATTTTATAGTTGTATATACTTTTAAGAAACATATATAAACATTATAATAGTAAATATATTCATTCTTTTAATATATTTATTAATATTTTATAATTATATATATATTTACATCATTCAATATATTTTAATAATTACATATGTAAATATATATATATTAATATATATATATATATATAGTACTTATATTAATTATTTAAATATATTTATTATAATTATAAAACTATTTGAACATATTATTATTTATTTATAAATACATTTGTTAATTTTAAAAAATAATATTTATATATTTATATAATTATAAAATTATATATATTGATATGAGTATATATATATTAAATAATTTTTATAAAAAAAATAAATATAGTATACTAACTATTTTAATAAATTTATTATAATTATTTATTATTTACACATATATAATTTATTAATTATAAATATATAAAAATATGAATAATAATTTCTGTTTATTTAAATAATTTAAATTTTTTAAATTTATAAATATAGTATATGTACCTTTATAAATATATTTTTTATAATTATTTTTTTATAAATATTTTTTAAACATTATTAATGAACATAAAATCATAAATACCATCATTTTAAAAATGATTGAAATGGAATAACTAAAAATGACTAAACATTGAAAGTATTGAAATTTTGGACATGTTTTATTAATAAAATGTTTATTATTAAAAAATGGATATATATTGAAGCAATGATGAATTCATATTAAAAGTACTTAAACATAGTAAATAAATAAATAATAGATAAAGTTGAAATAAAAAATAAAAAATAATTATTATTTTAAATGAATAAATTTTACCTAACTATAGTAATATTAGAAATAAATTAATATTATTGACTGATTAAATACAGAATATATTAAAATTATCAAGTTATATTAAAATTCTAAATTATAATAACATTTTAATAAATTACATATATATTAGTTGTGTGTGTTTCTATATATGATTCCATTAATTGTGTAAATATTTCTATGTTTGTATAGTCTATAAAAATGCATTAATTACATATATACATGTAAGATCCATGTAAATCACAATTAATAAATGTTAAATTTAAATACCAGACAACATTAAAAATAAATAAGACAACTATATGTTTTTGATTATTACATTTTATTCATTTTATAAATATTTATATTAAATATATATAATTAATTAATATATTTATAATTAATATATATATGTATATTGCACTAATTAATTTCGATTAATAATTTTTTATTAATAAATTTTGTAATAAAATTTTAAATTATTTATTTTTTAATTTATTTTATTATAACAATATATTAACATTTTATTTTTTGATTAATTATTACAATTTATTCATTTCATATATATAAAATCAATATATACAATTTATTAATATTCATAATCTATATATATGTAGATCAAATGTATTCATTTTTATCAAATATTTTTTAATTAATACAATTTTTAATATCATTCTTAATTTATATATATTTTTTGAAATTATTTAACTTTATTAATTTAAAATATATAAATATTTAATATAATATATTTATAAAAAATTATAATATATATATATATATATATTCAAGGTATTTATTTTAATGAAAAAATATTTGGTTAATAAAATGAATGTTTTTTCAAAAAAATCTTTAATTGTTTAATTTTTTTATGACCTATATCATTGGTAAAATAGTTTTTATAAAGGATACTATTTCTTAGTGCTAAAAATAATGTTATAATAAAGGGTAACCTTTATCAGTGTAAAAATTAAATTTGTGATAAAGTGTGTCATTTATCAGTGATAAATATAAGCACTGATTAATATTACCTTTACTCGGGGCTCGAAACACATTGATATATGGTATCATTTATCTTTCATTTTTAGGGCTAGTAATTTGTACCCCTTATGAATTTTGTTTTTATTATAGATAATGGTCAATTTTTTTAATCTTTTTTCTATCGTGGATGAAATCCTACACTATTAACAGTCTGTTTTGTAGTTGTGTGGTGAATCATTTTCATCTATACCCTCCCTTAATCCTATCAATAGACGTTGTTGTGGATACATATATCTATAATTCAAAACAATTTCCTTACGAAGAATTATACAAAATTAGTATATTTACATAAGAGGGTTTCATAATAATTAATAACAAGCCAATACCCTTGACCCCACCACATGGAAAAAATAGAGGAAGTCTCACTACACTTAACCACCCTTCAATTAGATCCTAGTTTTTAATGGGTTAGAAAAATCTCATTAAATGAAAATTTATTCAAATTTTACATCCTTTTACAAATTTGAATTTATAAAAGGAAGCATTTTTCATTAAAAAACATACTCAAGAAAAGAATAACATGACAACTTCAACATCATTACTAGAACCTTAAGTTCCATGCTAGCCTAAAAATCATGAATTTCAGAATAATTTCCTCAGATTCTAGAATTATACATGCATACTCTTATATTATTTCATATCGGGACATGGGTGAAATGTTAAAATAATGATAACCAATAATCACATCACACAAAAAGTGCATCACCGAAGTTAAAATTACATCAAACTATAAAAAAATAAATAACCACAAACATTTTTTGGGTACAAGGGTTTTCCCTTATACATTGGTTAGCTACTCTCACAAACGAGTTCATGTCTCTGGACAAAATCATCATATTATATTTTCTACCATTCCCAAGATGTAAGGGGAATAAATAAAAGAAATAGCCTTTGATAAAACGTTATGATGTCTCTAACCGAGTTCCATATATTAGTTCCCATTTCAGTTTGCTAAATGACCTCAGGCCAACATCCCAATACACTAGAGGATGCCAACTAGAAGCGCGAGTTTAATATCAATAATGGAAATACTATAACCTCATTATCAATGTTTCCAAATAGTGTAAATAAATATAAATTTACTCATACGAAAATTCCAAAAAAGAAAAATATAATAACCAGAATATCAATGATAACTTGATAAACAAAACATGAATATATTATCCAAATCTAATTAAGTATATATGACAGGCCAAATAAGTGTCATGTATAAAATGTGATACCAATAATAATAATGTCGAAAAATCCCAAGTGGGTCCTGACACAACATCTTGTTCCCTCAATTTTGCTTTATCGCAACTCATCCATCTATCATTTAAACATTCCCTTCTCATGTTTTCCATATGTGAAGTGCATTCCAGTAACGATCAAGCATCCCAGATATGGTGTGAGTACAAATAAATAAGAAACCCCAAATGATGACAAAAACAATATATAGTAAATAAAAATTTATGACACTGTGTAAAAAATAACATAAAATAATAACTTTATAAAGTTTTCATATAATCATTTATTCTTTTGATATCAACATAAACCCCTAGGATCCTGAGGACACCAAAACCCTCAAAGCATATATCATCCTATGATTGAGTGTGGACCATATAACATATGGATTCACTATTTATTTTCATAATGTCTTTAATTTTTCATGTCATTACAATTAATATATTGGATAATATGAATCATAGAAAATTTCAATGATTTTATTCCAAGAATGCCATTGCTAGGACCCATCAATATTTGATGGATTCTTCAGTTTCCCAAAACTCATTTATCAAGAAATCAATCATGTGGGCATCTCCAGAAGCATTCCATGTCCCAAAACTATCATCACATAAATCACACAAGTTTTATTTTGTAGTATTCATTTATGTACAAAACATATTATCATATTCATCACACATGAGAGATTTTGATGTAGTAGTTTGTGTCCCACAATCAATATCAAATGAATATTGTTGGGTCTAAAATAACATGTCTAGCACCCGATTGATATTTAAATAATTATTCCATTTCCCATAAATCATTTACCAATCATTCACAATATAAAACACACATCAAATTTAACAATGTTTGTCATAATTTTCCAGGAAATCAACATATCACATCATGGTATACCATTATCTATTTATACATGGTTCAAATATTAAATAACATAGAAATAATATGATCAATTCAAAATTCATCAATTTATCAGTATTTTAATCATATTTAAAATTAAACAATTATGGTTGATCCAATCATCTCATAACCCGTATTGTAAATTATTTCATGATCATATTAATCAACTAATAAAAAAACAACTAATAAATACATTCAATGTTAATTTAATTAATAAATTTCATAATCTCAAATTTAAATTAATTATTCACCCAAATAAATAATCCAATTTAACCAAATTTCAAAAAAAAGATACGAGGATTTAATTTTCTATTATTAAACATAATTTTTAACCACATGGAATGTCAATTCATTGAATCTTGAAATTAATTAATAATTTAATTTTTTCTATACATGATTTATTTGTAAAACATTGAAATTTATATTTCAAAACACATACATGCAATTTAAATTCAAGACTATGGGAGTTGAATTTAAATCAACAACCTCAATGTCTTTTCTTTATTTCTTTCCAACATGAATCTAAAATTGAATCAATGAAATCAAGATCATGAAGAGGAATGGGAATAAGATCCAAAAACAAGATTTATAACCAAATTAATGTTTATCCATCAATCCTATATATAAACCATAAAAATAGAAGTATATAATGACCTTTTTATCTGGTAAAGGTCATATGAGAGAGAAGTCAAATTCCAATGAAACCACATACTTATAGAGGTGAATATCTATCAATTCGACAATCAATTCATAAATTATAGTGTTTGAGAGCCATTGGAATTAATCTAAAATCTCCAAATGATGATATGTATAGGTTAGGGTTGTGTTGGATTAACATTTGATAATTTCTCCTATGTTTAATAATTTTTTTCTATTTTTTGTGGATTAAATTTATACAGACACATCTTCATTTATTGGGTGAACGGTTTTCCCTAACCAAGTTCATAACCATGATCCTCAACTATGAAGGTCGCATAGTTACTAATAATAGGGTGAAAGGCTAGAAAAAACATGAACCAGCCATGTGATTACCCTCTATTTTGTTTTTCACTATTTGCTTATATGGGTGCATAGTTAGGGGAAATCATCCACCAACCATGAATTGGCACTCTTTCATCCCAAATTCACCAATTTCACCCAAAACACCGCTAGGTAAAAACTAAACATTATATACTCATAAAATAGAAATTATTTACTATAAAAACTTGATACATCTACATAAAAGTCCAGGATATTATAAAAAATTATGAAATAACAAATCAAATAAAATAATACATTTCTATTTTCATTACATAAAGTATTATAACAATCATAATAATAGCTTTAGGGAAAAAATGGTAAAATATCATAATTTTTGGTGATTATTGAGAAAGTATAATCATTCAATAAAAAATTATAGTTTTAGATTTACTTTTTTAGTCCTTATCAAATTATCTTTACCCATAATTAACCTATTTACCTTTACTATGGTACAAAATATTTTTTATGGTCACTCATCATAAATACTAAAATTGAATGTAACCAATTTATTAAATTAATACCATCTTATTTCAAATATTAAATAAATTTTATATTTTTAAATTCATTGATTGGGAAAATTTATTTTAAAATTAAACTAGAATAACATGGGAAAAATTGGATTTTGACCTCTAATGAAACTCATATTTTTTGATACATTAGTTATATTGAATAGATATTTATGATAAATATATGTAATAATATGTGTATATGTATTGGGTACCAAAATTGGTAACAAGGGATGGTATTTTTTTTGGTATTACTACAATAATAATTTACAGAGAACATTATGGATATGTTTAAGTATAGGAAAATATCATTAATGTTAGTTATGTATAGAAAAATTTGTAGTTGTATTTCAAGATCATCATTGATTTTGAGATTAAATATCAAAACCATTGGTTTAATTTGCATTTCCCCACATATATACTTTTTAAAAAACCTAAAATTCATTTTCTACTAATGTCCATTTAATTAAATGAATTAAAATTTTACATCACAAAATGGTTATCATTTTACAAAGGAATCTATTCAATTTACATATTGTAGTTCATTAAATTAAAACCTCAATTCTAAATAATACAATAGAATTTACCATTATATTTCATTAACATCATATAAAACCACATGTTACCACTTCATAAGTCCATGATTACTAGAAATTTTTTTTATTAAATAAAATTAACATTTAACATTATCGATGGTTTGGAAAAAAAATCACAGTCCTCAATTTAATCATAATTACATAATATTAATTATTTTTAAATAGTTTATAAATTAATTAAATTTTTTTACATATAAATATAATTACTAAATTGGTTCTTTTGAAATAGTTAAATAAAACGATTAATTAAAATAAAAAAAATAACAATTCAATCTTCACACACCCTGATCCTGTGATAATATCATTAACATTACATATCTGGCTATGATGAGGATAATTGTTACCCAATTATTTCAATCAAATATTAATAAAACATAAATGATAAAATATAGATCACATAAATTTAGGTTGACCAATTAGGTTTGTTAATTTTAAAAATTAGAAATGGGTATTACATAAACTATTCAGAAGACATCGAATGAACATTTCTCTCATTTAAACAATTATTTATTATTTTACATTATGTCATCACCATCATCCAAGTGAAATAATTTATATACAAAAATCATTAATCCCTATTGATTATAAAACATCTAAATATAAATAGATGAATTATCATATTCAAATCTAATTAAGGGTATACATAATATTAACAATTAAATGTCATCATTGAGTATCAGAGTCTATAAACCTAAGATAAATAAATCATATTTCATGAGGGAATCATAAAATAACTCATAACCATCAATATACCTATCACTAGATATGAAAAAATGGAAAAAGAAATAGTCATTATATTAAATAATAATAATTCATTTGATATGAATCTCTATAATGATACAGATTTAAATCTATTGAATGAAAAAATAAAACATGTATGTTACCCGGGACATTGTTTTAACTTCACTCTTAAAATCACTAATATATTTGGAATAACGATTTGGTAAACTTTCACAACTATTTCATTGGAGTAATATAATGGACCCACCAATCCATGGACTCTCATGGAACCACCCATCACCATTTTATCATTTAATCACTTTTCATTTGGTGGAAACGCAGCCACCCATAAAATTTACAAGTACCATTACATAATAATAACTCATGAAATCTTGAATATCATTATAAACTCATTGGAACAATCATTATCTCTTTTATAACATTATTAAACTGGGGAAAAATGGGTATCATTTCAATATCATGGAATACTGATTAATTGATTCAAAATAAATAGTTCTTTAACAATCACTTATAATCTTCATTAGACCATAGAAATGAAATGTGTCCAATAAGAGTCCCATTTAAACAATATTAATCCATTAAAAAAGAGTTCATGTTTTTTATATATTCCTATGAATTTAAAGGAAATATAATTTTATTCATAAATGACTGGGTTTTCATAACCTTCCCCCCATATATAATTTCTCCCTCAAAATTTTTCAGTTTCCCAATATAAATCAAATGAATGTACCACTACTTCATTACAACCCATAGTTACCATGTTGCTTATTCAATCTTGTGTTTTCTCCAAAACACCTTGATGAAGGGAATCATCTTATTTGATATAACATTTATCTTAATATCTATGATCTTCAATATCTTATATTCATAGGGTTGTTCATTATCCAATGGTACCAGCTATGGGTTGAGTACATTTCATTGGTCGGGTGTGTACTTCATTTAGAGTGAAACATGGAACACATCACATACTTGAGATATGTTTGGTGGGAGTGATTGTTCATAGTCCACTACTCAAATTATATTAATGATCATAAAAAGAATTATTTACCTTGGATTAATCTTTACCTTCCACTAAAATATCATAACACTATTCCGTGGTAATATGCATAGGAATTCTATGTCTCCAACATCAAACTATAGTTCTGAATGATGTTTGATGGAATAACTCTTATTTGGACTCTAATAAGGTTTAATGTTTTACTAGATTGTCTTAAGATTCTCCATCGTTTCATTGACCATTTGTAGACCAAGAAGTTTTCACTCCCCAACTTCGTCTCAATAAGTTTGTGTTATGCAAATTTTCCCATAAAGGGATTCCTAAGGAGCCATATCAATGCTTGAGTGGAAACTATTATTGTAAGATAACTCAACCAGAGAAATATATTGATATGATCCTCATTTTAATTACACTGAGAATTATCTAATAATGTCCTCATATGTTGGGATAGTCTACTCAAATTTTCCACCATTTTGGGAATGACAAGATGTAATGAAGTTCAGCTCAATATTTAGTGCATTTTTAGACTCTTTTATAACATACAAGTGAATATTATATCTCAATCAGATATAATCGATAGTTTTATGCCATGAAACATGTCCACTTTCTTGTTCTATATATGTTCAAGTTGATCCAATGATAAATACTCTCGAATTAAAATGTGTCTTGAATTATTTATAAGATGATCCAAAAAATCACAGATAGTATGGTTTCCATTGGATGCATTTTATAGTTCGGTGACAAATTCCATGGTGATGTTATCCAATTTCCATGTTGGTAGGGGAAATGGATCCATCATCCCATTATACTTCTACCTATTAGCCTTCACTTGTGGACATAACATGCAAATCAATGTATATTTTGATACCATGTTCTTCATGTAGTCCCACAAATAATGAGACTAGAGATCCTGATAAATTTTTTTCTTCTGGGGTTAATGGAGAAATTTTAACTATATGACTTATCCAAATGTCCATTCCTTAACTCTGGACATGATGGGACACACATTTTTGACCCAAATCTCACAATTCCCTCTTCATTAGCATTGAATAACAAGGATTTACATTTTTTGATAGATTCTGTATTCTTAAGAATTCTAACATCAGTATTTTGAGCATCCTTTTTCCTTTCCAAAACTGATGGTTAAGAAATAATTTTTAAAATAATTGATTAATTTCCCTAATTTATTATTCACATGTCCATCATCATAAAATCTAAGAAGATTATATCCTTTTCAATTATCTTCATTGATAATACCAATGGTTCCTTTCTATATAGAGCATCTGCCACATTTTTTGCATTCCCATGGTGGCAGTGGATTGAGAAGTTATAATCCTTGATGATCTCTAACCATCTTTGTTGGTGAATGTTCATCTATTTCTATGTGAATATATATTTGATACTTATGTGGTGAATATATATTTTACACTTTTCCACAAAGAGATAATTTCTCCAGATTTTCATTGAAAATTTCATAGAATCCAACAAACAATCATGTGTGGGAATGTTTTTCTCATGAATTTTGTATTGACTTAAGTAACATGAATTTACAGTGTCATTTTCCATCAACACACAACCCTTGCCCTTCTTTAAAGAATTTTTTAAGATTACAGAATGTCTCCACTTTCGGGCAGTGTGAGTACATGGGGAGTGATAAGCCACTTCTATAACTCCATAAATCATTCTTCACATTTATAATTCCATGAATACTATACCGCTTTCGAGTTATCTTCGTATGAGTTCTTGAAAATTTTGAGAAATTTATCACAAATCTATGACAATATCCAGTTAACCCTTGGATGATATTGATTCCCATCACATATGTTAGCCTTATTCATCCGTAAATTTATTTTATTTTTTAATAATCCTTATATATACCATTTCTTATTATGATACTCCCCATGAAATAGAATTTCTTCAAACAGAACACAAACTTGACATACATTGTGTAGAGATTATCCATTTAAAAGGACTTCAGTAAGCTGTTGATATGCTCCTCAAGCTCCTCCTTGGTTTATGAGAATATTATAATATCATCTATAGAGACTACCAAAAATTTTTCTTGGTACTCTCTAAAGACTCTATTTATCAAGTCTATGAAAATTACTAGAAAATTAGTAACTCTGAATGGGATTACTATGAATTTATAGTTCCCATACATTGTCTGAAAACCATTTTTGTGGATTTTAACTTCTTCAGCATTACTTGGTAATATCCAAACCAATGATCCTCCATTAAAGAAGTATTTTTCTTCACATAGCTAACCATATAAGTTTTCAATTCATGTAAAAGGATCCATGTTATTTATCATGATTTTGGTGACCTCATGATAATCAATTAAAAGGTTATTAACCCATAATTTGTTATGATGAAGAGGGCTAGTGCACCCCATCATGAAGCACTTTGGAACATAAAAAAATTATCCTGTTTCTCTTATAGTTACTTCTTTAGCTCCTCAAGATCCAAAACATCTATTAAATACAGTGTCTCATATATTGGAAAATCCCTAGTTAAATTATATATTGAAATTCAACATCACTTATAGGAGTAAGACTAGTTAATTAATTGGGAAACACATCTGCAAAATCTTTTAAAATAGAAATTTCATATTGGAATATTACATCCTTAGACACAGTCATGTAATAATGATACACATTCTCATAGGAAATTAATATCCATTATTGAGATCATGGGTCTAATGAATAATCAACCTCCTCCTTTAACATTAATATAATCAAGGGTTAGATTCACCATATTGAGATTGTCTTTCCCCTCATGAAAAATTATGTTTTCTCTATTTAGGTAAAAATAATCCATGCGAAAAATTTCATCAAATTATAAAAAGTTTTGTACGATGAGGTTCTCTATAATTTTCAATCCACAAACTTTGATAGGGGTAGAGTTATATTCCTGGGATGCAATAATTTCAATGTTATCTGTTTTTGGCTACATCACTTCTTCCATTCATTTTGGTGATGTTTGGATTGTTCTTGATAACATATGGGATATCAAATAATGATTAGAAATAAAATAAAATTTATTTTTTCTATTTATAAATGAATAACTATAAAACATATCACCACATTGTTTTATAGATTCGCCTGGGTAGTAGTGTTGTCCAAATATCTCCCTAACTGTGTTAAAGGTTGTTTATTTCCCCAGAAAAAGATTGGCATATGGATCTTGTTTTCATAGTGTCATGTTTCATTGCAGTTGTAGCAATAAAAAATATGTTGAGTATCAAACAGAGCATTACTTTCCTCTGTCATAGTATCGGGGTTTTCTTATCAGCTATCACTATCTTGGTACCCTTATATCCCACAAATAATGTATTTACTTGTCCCCTTCGAGAATTTCTAGGGTGCTTCCTTCTAAACCATTGGCAAGTGTGATGATGGAATTTCATAACACCATTGGATTTATCCATTAAACTTCTTGAATTAATGTCCTCATTCTGCATCAAATCCCCATGATACCCCTATGATTTCTCCAATCTCCATCATGATTTTGAGGGCTCATTAAGAAAATATCCTCATATCTGTTATTGTCATGGATACATAGGGATTTTTGTGGGATATATTTTATCCCACCAAAGAAGTAGTCAAATATTCATTTAGGGGTATTGAAAAAGCTAGAGTCATATCGTGAACGTCTATTGATGTTTTCCTCAAACACCCAAATAGATTCTTTATCCTTTTGATTTAGTTAAAGGGAATCTCATTCCATCTTAAGAGATAATGGGTAGGAAAAATATTAATCAAAAATCATTTTTAACAAATCCTTTTATACCATCACCTCAAAATATTCCTCAGGAATATTATTTTTGATCAATGTCCACCATTGATCTGATTCATCATCTATATGGTAAGAAGATAAAAGAACCTTCTCTTGTTAATAACATTGATGGATGGAGATTATCTACTCATAGGATTTGATCCATTGTTTGGTGATTTAGGGAAAATATAATCCATTGAAATAGGATGCCTTTATATCATGAAGCTCTAGATTGTGACATGTTCTATCTTCATGTGTGTGGGGGGGGGGGGTGGAATTCCTCTTCACCCATGTTTCAATTCAAAATTTGTGTTATCTAAAAGAGTATCATGACAATATTTCTAATTCATGCATATATCAAATTGGGAATCTCATTAGAATAGTCATCACATTGATCTTAACATCATTTTTTATACTGATTCCTCCTATTAATGTACATTTGATTGAATAAAAGCAAAATTAGGGTAATTATTTTATAATTTTAAACACATAAATGGGAATCCAAAATAATCATATGAATTTCTATGCTTGAATCTATTTTATCCATGATCGATTTCATAATATACATCATTATGGGATTTTTATTCCCCCAATTATGGTTCATACTATGAATATGAATTTTATGAAGCATATCCCTCAGGAGTGTCGATCCAAGTGTGCAGAATAGCCTGTTGTCATGCAACAATTCACGTTCGAGTCTTCCTCAAACAATATATTTTGTGTTTTACCCCAAGAAACATCTATGCCAGAGCCACTTATATTTTTTCATATCAAGACATGGATGTATTTTTGTTATAATCCAGATTCTATATACTCACAAAAAATTAGGGGTTATTTTCTTATACGTAGTCCTATACCAAAGTCTTTTATTAGGATATTCTAATCATAATTCAAAAAATAGTTGTATCTATCCTTCGATACCAAATATAACATGTCTATTCTTTATTTCACATTAAAATGCGTTTTGTTATATAAATGCTCACTTAATACAACATAAAATATCAATAGGTATACTTTAATTGGGACTTAGGAAAATTACATGACAACATATGTCATCAAATTCAAAATCATAATTGAAATCTTCTATTACATGACCACATAATTCCTTCGTACTTTGCATTGCATAGGATAACCTGAGGACATACATAATAAAAGGGTGAGATATAAATCCCAGAAAGGGAGTAGAGAATGAATAAAATGAAGAATAACATATATGTAATAAAATAGGTAGGTCCATGGAGAGTAATAGAAACATGATCATAAAGGCCTGATATAGCATGATTATCATAACATGGAAATATTGCAACAACTTAAAAAAATACATCTTTATCATAAAGGAATCTGGTAAACCACTATCCCAACATCGTGGAATAATTTCCATAAAAAAATATGGTAACCCATATCCAAACATGACATACCAGGATTCAAAATATTACCTTTTTCATTAGATCTCTATCGGGGCACACCGTTCATGGACATTTCAGCGACATGCCTAAGTGTGCTACATCGATTAAATAATATGGATTCATTCCACATCCACATTTATTCAATGATAATGTATTTTTAAATACATATATGAATATATGTAATAAATAACTACATGTGCATGTAGGTGAATACCATTGATAGAGAAATGGGCATAGTATTCACTACTCAATGATTTTGGCATGAAATATTGCAGTGCAATTTTAGTAGAACAATGAAATCATAAGAGGAGTCATAAAATGGGTTGATTAAAGAGAAAGGGGTATGTAATAATTTATATATAAAATGGGTATTAATTGGTTCATGGATCATAATATCACAACAAATGTAATGGAATATGAGATGCATAATATATGAGAAATGCATGAAGGAAAAATTTGAGATAGAAATCCCATATGAAAATATGGTATTGTAATGGGTGTACATGGGAGGGGTTAATGAGTTTGAAATGGGTACCTCATAATAATAAAATAATGAGGGATGTATTTGGATGTTTTAAAACCAAACCCATCAGTTGTAATTGAAAAAAAGCGGTATAATGATATAAGGAAATGTGGACAAAAATGAGAATGAAAGGAAAGTGAGGATCCCTAACATAGATGTGTGATCCCAAATGTTGCAAGAGGATACATGGGAGCTTGGGGGAGCCATGGGAGGACTATAGTGAGTGTATATAATATTTAATAAGTGATTCAAGAAGTTATAGGTTAGGTTAATAGGTTCATTGGTGGGTTTACATATGAAAGGTGGGGGAAATAATTATTATTTTTGGACCGTACACACTAAAATATTTAAAACCACAAGCCATACCATGGTTTTTGTGCACGGTTTTTGGGAAAGGGGAGTAGAAAACATTATTTTATTATGAATAGTTCATAATATATTAAAATATTCCCACTTCTTAGGTAGATGTGAGTCACAATATCAAAGAAATGAATTTAAAATCATAAAATATATTATACATTTCGGAGGATTCACTAAAGAATTATAAAATAAATCATATAATTTCAGAATCAAATTATATTAAATTTAAAACCTATATTTTCTCAAAAATACATTTTATGGTATTTATTACATCACTATTGGCTTATTAGGTTGCCATTAAACACATTATATATATCTATATATAAGTTATTTTTACCTAAAAATTCGATTGTCATAGAAAATCATGAAAAATAATTGTTGGATAATTTTGACGTCTTCATATAGAATATAATATTCATTTTACAAAAATAATTAATTTAATATTTGAATTTTCAATATTAAAATGTAAACTGTCATTTATTGAATGTTGATGGGGTTTTTTAAACAAAATTTAAACATTAATTCAAATTACACATGACTTTATAAAAATAATATTGTCATTTATTACTTATAAATGTAATTTGAAAATATTATAATTTTAAAATATAAATTATTTAAAAAATTCATTAATTCTAAAAAATTAATTCATTAATAATAAATTTACAGTTTTTGTTTTATCGTATAAAAATATAACTCTTATCAAACTTATTTTATAATAATTTATAAATAAGAAATTTATATAGTAACCATTTATAAAAATTTCTTTTCTTAAACTACTAATAAAATACGTAATGAATATATTTATCAAAAGAATTTTTTTTTGCAAAAAATCAATTTATAAAATTACCTATTTTTTAAGAAAGACTATTCTCATAAAGGAATTAGTGGAATAAGAAATTTATTTATAAAAATATATTACACATTAATTAACTAATACATAGTTACATAACACCTTATAACACCGCCAATAAGCCTAAGGGTTAGCCGTGTGGTGGCCGAATACTCTTGGGGAGGGTCGGACAACATCACTCTGGTATTAATCTTTATTGACTTGATCTTCCCCCATATGATATTTAATTCAAGATTAACATGTTGAAGATCATCTTGGACATGGCCAAGAGTGAATATCATTGATGCTACCTCTTATCAAAGCATTGAAAAATTATCCTTGTATGACACAAATCTACTGCATGAGGCCATTATCTCTTTTTTATGTGTTTAAAGGATTTCTTAAAACCTTATATTTATATTAGTTATGTTACCATTATTGTTTGGATATATCATCAACAATAATGATACCTCATAGTCAATTATAATAAATAAAAAAGTGCATGTGTTTTCTATATGCACAAGACATTAAAATGAATGGAATTTTTTCATAAATGATTGGGATGTTATAATAATATGATCATTATGAAGTTTGATACTAGTGTTCTTCTGTCAACATGAAAGTAAATATGGAAAAATTAACTATTAACCACCCACTTATGTTTCTAAAGGATACCTTGTGGGTCTACCTATATCAGCTCAAGGATTTTATGTTTGACCGAATCACTATATATATATATATAATTTATCACTAGCATAATGTAAGAATTCCAATCATCCATAAATTTATATATATAGAGGTTATATCTAGAATGAAGTAAGTATTACTCTCGCCCATATATGATTATCGTAGATGAAAAGTGGTTATAATTCTTCCCAACCATGAAGAGATTATAACTAGGATGGGTTAAGCATACCTCCCATTCGTTCAAATATAGTGGTTTACACTAGTGTGGGGTAAGAATGCCTCCCACCCAAACATATATAATTACCATCCCTGGTGTGGGGTTGGAATTCTTCTAATCCACATATATACATCACCAGTAATAAGAATATAAATATAATAATCATTCACATTATATGATAGATTGAAACCCATGTTACATCAATTCAATTCAAATCATTAATTAAGAACATAGGATTAAATAATATGTTCAACAATTCAATACAAGTAAATTATTTTTCTTCATTTCAAGTGAAACCAATCATTACTTGTTAACTAATTAATCAGGATATCTCATTTACTTTTCCTAAAATGAAAACCCAATTTCAATAGAATAAGAATCCAAAAAGGAGCCCAATAATGGATAGCCTATGGCACAATGAGAATAAATGGGAAACTGCCAAACCTCAAATAGAAAGCTATGCAACCACCTTACATTGGTCCATAGAAGTTTCCTATCTTGAATTCGACCTCATATTAATAGAAGGTTTTATGAGATTTTTCTTTCATTATAATTCCCTAAAAATATGGATATTGAGCAAGCATCAAGCTGCCGTAAATGATAGGGAGATTAAATCATGAAGAAAAAGTGTATGAGGTTAGACTTACCATGGGTAATCCAATTCTTCCATTAGATCAACAATCCTTCATTGGAGAGATGATTAAAATGAAATTCATGCCTTATAGGGTTATAGATACTAAATAGGAGGAAAATTAGATTTCTCCACAGGAGGTGGAAGACAATGAAATTAGAACATATATCTAATAGTGTGGGAAAGTGAAAAATTTCCCCACAACTGGGATTTCACTGATTCTTTTGAATGTTTTCAAGACTATGCTCAAACTGTGTTGTATGGTTATACCACATTCTATAATGCTCCACATTCTTTGTTCACAATTTAAAAAACCAGTAAAAACTGTGCATGAATGCTATGCAACCCTCTACAGCAGGCCACATGGTTGTGAACCTAGTTCCCTACTATTTTACACGAAATGTGTGGCCAAGATTGTTGCCCATTTTATGGGCCTATGGCCTCTTAAATGGAATTGAACACTCCCAAAAACATCTATAGTCCATATAATACATTTACCATGATCAAATTAAATATTCAAAATAAACAACCAGTGAACCATACCTGTGACAAAAGATGGGTCACCACTCCATTTCACAATCCAATTTCACAATTAAATTCAAAATTTTATTTTTCATTAAATTCAATAAATTTTTTCGAAAATCCTTTATTCACTGGAATTGTGTATATATCAAAAAATTTCCATCCAATATATTTTTAAAAATAAATTCAATAATTTAATTTTCATTCAATTCCCTAGATTTTAGCACAATCCCCCAATTCACATGAATTGGGGATTTTTCACAAATTTTCCCTGAAATCTATTTCTATAAATAAATTCAATAATTCAATTGACTCAACATCCATAAGAGAATCATAATTTTACTTGAATAGTTTAAATGTCACTAATTTTCAATTCTATGACAAAACATAATTTTATCAAAACCCCGAATCACCAGAAATATGTTTTTCCATCAAACTATTTAAGGATATATGATCCAAATGAAAACAAGTATATAAAAATTGAAAAAAAAATTAAAAAAGGGAATTACAGTTAATAATGTTTCTATCTTAATAGAAAAAACTACCTTGGAGCCACTAGATCTTGATGCATTAGGCCCTAATTGGTGTTTTATGATGAAGAAAAATAACAATGGGATCTGGGTAAATGAAGATAAAAAAGGGTTGATAACCGCAAAATAGTGGGTATTAGAAAACCATTGAATCCTAAGTTGTAAAGATCCGGAAATTTTAAGGAAATTGTTTTTCTTAATTTTCTTTGGAATTTTACAAGAACGCAGTTTCTGACGGCGCCTGATTCTGAGGCCCGGTGTGCCCGGAATTAATTTCTGAAGTTTGGATCGTGTAGGTTCAGTGAACGAACGAGCAGGAATTTCTATCTTTTGAACCGGTGCCCGGAATCGAATTCCGAGGGCACCGCTGGAACCGCAGCGCCGGTAATTTCTTAAGAACGCCATTTCCGGAGTTGCGTTGATCCGAGAGAAGATTGATAAAAATTGTGGAAGTTTAATTTATAACTTATCTACAATTTTTATTTTCTTGTTAAGTAGATTAAGTGTTATGTTAGAACACTTGACCCTCTCTTAAGTGGTTTTAACCTATGTAAGTGAGTTAGGGGTGGGACCCACTTGGATTTAACCACCCATGGAAGGATTTATGGTGAGGTGGGGCCCACACGAACCCCACCCCTTCACTTTTCCCATAACCCCTAACTCCCTCTTTATTTTGAAACTCCTCACCTCCCTCTTTATTTTGAAACTCCTCACCTCCCTCTTTATTTTGAAACTCCTCACTTCCCTCTTTATTTTGAAACTCCTCAACTCCCTCTTTATTTTGAAACTCCTTCTCTCCCTCTCTCCCTCATAACTCATGCCAACTAGCACTTAAATTAAGTTATTGAAACTCTTAATCAATTAAGTGTTTGAATTTTGAACTTACAATGCATGGGATGATTAAAATAAAATAAGGGGAAACCTTCTTTTACTTGGAGGTTGAATTGTGGTTGGAGGATTTTAGAGAAAGAGACTTTGTTTGATAGAAGAAGGAAGCTCCTTCTTCGTTGAAGAACATCCTCCTCTCCGTGAAGAACGGTTCTTCTCCGATGAAGAACATCGATCCCTCAACTTAGAACGACTCGGTGATCACGGTTCTTCATCCTCTTTTTCCTCCACGGAAAGGGAGAAGACACCGACGTAGGGAACTCTCCAACGACAACGCGCCATCCTTCTTCATCTCCGCAACAAGTGAGGAGATGTCGTTTCCTCCTCATACGTACCCCAACATCCATGGAATCGACGTCCGATCTCCGCGACGTCGTTCTCCGTGACGCCGTTCTCTGTGACGCCCGACGTGCGACGTCAAATATCCAAGTAGGGGTTTGTTGTTGCTTTATTTAATTATTTTTTCCGTTCTTGGTTCTATCATGACAAACTTGAGGATGAACGATTAAGTGTTATCGTCTAACGAGAGGGGGACCAGATCGCACAAACACGGCCGAACCCCCCTTCTTTGTTCTTGAATGTTTCTTGCGGATGAAACGAGATAGCGTGGTGCCGTCGCAGCACGCAGGAATCACACGGAAATTATTATGCGGCGCCGTCGCGCCGCGCCGTGGAAAGAATTATCATGAACGCGACGCCGTCGCGCCACGTCGAAGGAAACAGAAGACGCCGCGGCCGAAGCGAGGCCGCGGCGGAGGGGCGCGGTGCCGTCGCACCGCGCCGGATGACGAAGGCCGCGGCTGGTTCCGGGCCGCGGCGGATCGTGATGACCGGCGGCCAGCTGGGCCGCCGGTGCCGGAAGACGGAAGAAGACCGGCCCTTGTCGGTCCTGTTGGCAAGAAGCCGGCCGGCCAGGTCGGGCGGGCCGGGTTGGTGGAAGCCGGGGGAATTTAATTCCCCCGGGTAGTTATTTGGCCCCCCATTATGAGGGGGGCCGGTTTCACAAAGGGGGGGGGGGGGCAGGCGGCCCCCCGTTTCCAGCGAGCTCGGCCTTCGGCCGAGCTGGCAGCGCGCCCAGCGCGCTGCCTTGCGCCAAACCGGCGCGTTTGGCCGGTTCGTTGGGCCGGGCCGGGCCGGGCTGGGCCACGCCGAGCCGGGCCGGGCTGTGCCGGGCCGGGTCGGCCCCGTCAGGGGCGGGTCGACCCAGTTCGGGCCATCCGGGGGGTCTCGTGCCGGGACGACCCGGGCCCGAAACCCCCGTTACCGAGCAGTTTGGTCAAATGCCCGTATCTTGGGCTACGGGCCTCCAAACGACTCGCCGTCAGCGGCAACGCGATCCGTGGATCGAGACGGTCGTTTTGGTATACTATACTCAAGGTGCACCTTCCTTTTCGGGAGCCTACGTGGTTAAAACTCCATAGTTAAGCGTGCTTGGCCTAGAGTAGTGATCAGGATGGATGACCTCCTGGGAAGTTTCCCATGGTGGGTGTGAGACGAAAAGGCCAATAAATAACAGACCGAGCGTCCGATTGACGCGCCGTCTGTTTCGTTGAATTCCTCTAAGTGAGATGGATCTTTTGGAATACTCCGCTCGAGGTTTGGATGTCGACGGTGTGCGGTCGGGTTGGATCGCACCAAAATCCAACCGGGCCCCTAGAACGATAAAGCCAATAACTCTCAGACCGGGCGTCCGATTGACGCGTCGTCTGTTGCATTGAGTTCCTGTTGAAGATACAGAACTTTTGGCATCCTCCGCCCGAGTTTTGGATGCAGATGGATAGTGGCCAGGTTGGATCGCACCGAAATCCAACCGGGCCCCTGGAACGGAAAAACTGATATCTTTCTGACAGAACGTCCGTTTGACGAACCGTCAGCGGCGTTGGTGATCTCGTTGAGAAACAGTCCCTATGAGTATACCCTATGAGAGTTCGGGGTACAGTTGAGATACCACCAGGTTTGGTTCGCTCACGAAACCAACCGGGCCCCTGGGACGAAAAGACTAATAACTCACAGACCGGGCGTCCGATTGACGCACCGTCTGTTGTGTTGAGACCCCTATGACGAGGCAGTCCTTTGAGATACTTTTTCGTGGGACTTTGAGATACTTGGATTATCGACCTGCAGCTCATGGAGCGGACCCTCCCAGTGACGAGCGTGCGGAGTACGGAGACCGTGTAACTGGCTGAGACCTGAGGACTGCTTGACCGACTCGACTTGGAGTCAGTCGACTAGCCCAGTGGACGGAGCACTACTTTCTGAGGTGCAGACCCATGGCGGATGGAGCACTACCTATGTGACAGTGCAGACCCGCGGTACTCGTCCGGAGAGTACCTCAGCAGGCTACTAGGGGGTGTGCACTACTGTGTTTGGGTGACATACCTCGGCGGGAAGCACTACTGTGTCTGGTTGGATGACCCGCGGTACTCGACAGGAGGAGTACTTCAGCAGTCTTAGTTTAATGAGCAGTACCTCGGAGTCGTGACAGGACCACTGTACACTCTAGAGACGGAGCTCTTCAGCAGTTACGGTTTCGATAATGAAAATCCTGGTTTGAGTTGAGACTTTTGACCTTGTGTTTACCTCATGATTGAGATGGGTCACTTGATAACTTAGGTATATGTATGGGCATATACCTGGGTAGTAGTTATCCGTTGATTTCAGAATCCTTGTGTTTCCTCATGATTGAGATGGGTTACATGATAACTTAGTTATATGTATGGGCATATATCTAAGTAGAGGTTATCTGTTGAGATCTTCTATGTGGTTAGCCTTATTGGTTTTAGTGAGACCTTGAGGGTCTCGGGGTCCCTACTGAGTATCGTTATACTCACCCCTGCATGGGCTATGCCCGCACCTCGTTGTGTTGGTTGCAGACGACGGCCAGTACTGATAGAGGCCGAGTGTTCGAGGACTGGCCGGTACCTGGAGGTGGACTATACGACGAGACGGTACCCAGAGGTGGACGTGACGACGAGGCGGTACATGGAGGTGGACCACTGGGCGGGACATACTCGGAGTGGACGGCGGGAACCGAGGAGCAGAGGAGCTGTCTGTACCCACCATTCAGGTGGGATTTCCAGTGGACAGCTCGGCGTAGCAGTTTTACTTTTCAGTCGTTGTTTTCCCTTTCGAGTTGTACTTTATAGTTGGGCTTGTATTTCCGGCCCCTTTTTACTTTCCGCACTTACTATTGTACTCAGTTTTTACTTTGTGTTTACTTCTTTCGCTTGTACTCTGTGTGATTGTTTACTTTACAAAGGCAATGCCTTCCCTTTTTACCGGGATTTACGCCTTGGTGAGAGTCACCAGCCCCTGGCCTATGGAAGGCGGGCTTGGGGTAGTCACAGCACGGGCCCCGAGGACGGGTCGTGACAAATTGGTATCATAGGAGTTCGGTTCTACCGCAGAACTTATAACTCTGATGTTTCTTTCTGTGAAGCAATAGTGTTAATGGTACCGAGTGTGGTTTTCAGTTCAGGGAGTCCAGTGTTGGTGCGGGCGGCCGACGTATCCATACACCAGGACCCTGACAACTGATTTCTGACTTTGTGCACGAAAACACTGATTGCGTGTGTGTTTCCAGAAGTTTTTAAATGTCAGCTCAAACCAGGTCAGCTCACCAGGTATAATCGTTTGACCCTGTTACGTTGTTTCTTTCAGGATGCCTTTTCACGAACGACCAGCAAGAGCCCAGAGGGATGTGCATACTGACAGCCTGTCGAGCAACGAGGCTTCGGTACAGGGCCCTCTTGCAGTTGAGGCACCAACGGAGGCACCAGCGATACTACCATACGTTGGGCCACCGATGCCACCAGCCCCAGCAGTAGGCGATGCACGCCACTTGAGTGCGCTGCACGAGTTCCAGCGCCAGAGGCCACCAAGTTTCCGGGGAGAGACGGACCCGCAGGCGGCTGAGGATTGGCTGGAGGCTGTGGTGGGAGTCTTCAGGCTAGTGGGGACGCCAGCAGACTTCATGGCGATCTTTGCTGCTAGCCTCTTTCAGGAAGCAGCAGGTAGGTGGTGGAGCCACTTGTTTCAGTTTTACGATGGGATGACCTTCGCATGGGAAGAATTCGAGACTTTCTTCAGGGTGGAGTTTGTGCCAGTAGCTCTACACCCCGAGCGTGTACAGGAGCTTCTTCCTTTGCCACGTGTTTTTCGATCAGTAGCCGAGTCATCTGTGGGCAGTAGACAGATGATGTAGAGGTCCAGGAGGACCAGACTAGCAGTTGGACGATCTCGTGTTTTAGGACCAGTGGTGCTGGGCACCCGAGGTGGGGTCAGATCCAGGCATGCCAGAAACGGACAAGGTTACTCCTGCGGCTGGAAGGGTCACCTGGCACGTGACTATCCGACTCCTCGTACGATTGATCAGCGGGTGTTGGAGGAGCCATCGAGACAGAAGCAACGACGAGTGCTTGAGCAACAGCCGAGCAGTAGACAAGGCAGTAGAGCTCCGAGAGCAGGTGGACAGGAGAGGAACTAGTGGATACGTCCCTTGTACTTCTAGTTCCATTTTTCTATTGTATTCATGTCTTGTACTATGAGCTGCAATAATAAAAAGACACTTATCTTTATTTGTATTACTGTCCTTTTGTTTGGTTGATACTGAGTGGTCCCGGTTAAACTGTTGACTTGACCCTCACTTTTGAAATTTCAACTAGAGGGGACCCAGTGACCTCACACTGATGCCGACAGTGTGACTCGACCCTTGGAGGAGAGAGTGACAGTTGGATCTCTTGGTAGTTACGTTGAGGCCTTACGACGTCATCCATGGCATGAATGCATCATTCATGTTGGAATTGACTGTATTAGGCAACAAATTTGGTTCATCCAAGGGATGAGACCGGATTTCTCTTATCGATAAAGAAGAAATCATAGAAGCTCTTGTGAGACTAAAGGAGGTCCAGGACATCCAAGAGAGGATGAAAACTGCACAGTACAGTAAGAAACAGGAAACCGGTGCCAGTCTTAGAGACTCGGGCGTGTTAAAGAAGAGGAAGCTTAAAGGAGAGATGAGTCTACGAAGCAGCAGACGTGGAGGCAGAGCTAGGAGAGTAGAATGAGGTGGTGTACATCCTAACTTTGTACAACCACCCGCCTCAGTTATTCCTGCCAGGCTCAGGGAGCTAGAGGGCGGAGGAAGAGTGCGGCTGCATGCGGTCAAGGAGTGTGACCCAATGGCTCTAGAAATGATTCAAGGGACAGTCTGTGTCCACTAATGGCTGCTGTAGTAACGGACGTCGATGTGAATCATTCATTGCTTTCAAAAATCTTGTTCCAGACCTAGAGTTTCCGGTAAGCCGTGGACTTGACCCTCATGTCTGGAGATACCTTGGGAGGATACTCGATAATCACACTTACGCCGATGGTGTGGTCAGACCCTCGAGGTGATAGTTTCGGTTGGAATATCTTGGTGGCAGCGTCGAGGCCTTACGACGTTAGTTTGAGTATGGAATGGGCAATAACTGTTCATACTCAAATTGACAGTTTTAGGCAAACGTCGGGATGGGTTTTCCTTGGTCGGCGGAAAAGGAAACCCCAGACAGCGCAGGGTAACTCTTGCACATGAGGGTGGGACCGATCACTCTTGAGTCGGTCAACCTTACCATCGTGGCAGCAGCCTTTCGAGTTCCAGTTCTAACAGAAAATGGAGACCTCTGGAGTTCGATGATGACGATCACGTCCTTATACGGGTCTCACCTCGACGAGGTTTACGGAGATGTGGCCAAGGCGGCAAGTTATATCCGGGGTTCAGCAGACCTTCTTAGGTCCCCACCTGGGTAGGCGGGGTGGTTTACTGCTTGACCCATTCACCGTAGTTGCACCAGGTGCACGGCGACTTCCACGTATCTCAACTGAGGAGATACATGCTCGACCCTTCGCATACCATCGACCATGAGGAGCTGGACGATGACGATGGGGTGTCTTTCACGGAGATTCCAGTGGGGATCGAGGATCGACAGGAGCAGATCCTAGGAGGATGATCGATTCCTCGGGTGCACTTTCTTTGGCAGTACGAAACCTCCAGGTGAGCACATAGGAGCAGAAGGCTCAGATGCGTGCTCGGTACCGCTTTTGTGACCCTATATTGTGTTGAAGCTTTACGGGGACGTAAAGCCCTGAGGTGGGAGTAATGTAAATATCCGAAAATTTTAAGGAAATTTTTTTTCTTAATTTTCTTTGGAATTTTACAAGAATGCAGTTTCTGACGGAGCCTGATTTCGAGGCCCGGTGTGCCCGGAATTAATTTCCGAAGTTTGGCTCGGGTAGGTTCAGTGAACGAGCGAGCGGGAATTTCTATCTTTTGAACCGGTGCCCGGAATCGAATTCCGAGGGCACCGATGGAACCGCAGCGCCGATAATTTCTTAAGAACGCCATTTCCGGAGTTGCGTTTATCCGAGAGAAGATGATAAAAATTGTGGAAGTTTAATTTATAACTTATCTACAATTTTTATTTTCTTGTTAAGTAGATTAAGTGTTATGTTACAACACTTGACCCTCTCTTAAGTGGTTTTAACCTATGTAAGTGAGTTAGGGGTGGGACCCACTTGGAGTTAACCACCCATGGAAGGATTTAAGGTGAGGTGGGGCCCACACGAAACCCACCCCTTCACTTTTCCCATAACCCCCTAACTCCCTCTTTATTTTGAAACTCCTCACCTCCCTCTTTATTTTGAAACTCCTCACCTCCCTCTTTATTTTCAAACTCCTCAACTCCCTCTTTATTTTGAAACTCCTTCTCTCCCTCTCTCCCTCAGAACTCATGCCAACTAGCACTTAAATTAAGTTATTGAAACTCTTAATCAATTAAGTGTTTGAATTTTGAACTTACAATGCATGGCATGATTAAAATAAAATAAGGGGAAACCTTCTTTTATTTGGAGGTTGAATTGTGGTGGGAGGATTTTTGAGAAAGATCCTTTGTGTGATATAAGAAGGAAGCTCCTTCTTCGTTGAAGAACGTCCTCCTCTCCGTGAAGAACGGTTCTTCTCCGATGAAGAACATCGATCCCTCAACTTAGAACGACTCGGTGATCACGGTTCTTCATCCTCTTTTTCCTCCACGGCAAGGGAGAAGACACCGACATAGGGAACTCTCCAACGACAACGTGCCTTCCTTCTTCATCTCCGCAACAAGTGAGGAGACGACATTTTCTTCTCGAACGTACCCCAACATCCATGGAATCGATGTCCGATCTCCGCGACGTCGTTCTCCGCGACGTCGTTCTCCGCGACGCCCGACGTGCGATGTCGAATATCCAAGTAGGGGTTTGTTGTTGCTTTATTTAATTATTTTTTCCATTCTTGGTTATAGCATGACAAACTTGAGGATGAACGATTAAGTGTTATCGTCTAACGAGAGGGGGACCGGACCGCACAAACACGGCCGAACCCCCCTCCTTTGTTCTTGAATGTTTCTTGCGGATGAAACGAGATAGCGTGGTGCCGTCGCACCACGCGGGAATCACACAGAAATTATTACGCGGCGCCGTCGCGCCGCACCATGGAAAGAATTATCATGAACGCGACACCGTCGCGCCACGTCGAAGGAAACCGAAGACGCCGCGGCCGGAGCGGGGCTGCGGCGGAGGGGCGCGGTGTCGTCGCACCGCGCCGGATAATGAAGGCCGCGACCGGTTCCGGGCCGCGGCGGATCGTGATGACCGGCGGCCAGCCGGGACGCCGGTGCCGGAAGACGGAAGAAGACCGGCCCTTGCCGGTCCTGTTGACAAGAAGTCGGCCGGCCAAGTCGGGTCGGCCGGGTTGGTGGAAACTGGGGGAATTTAATTCCCCCGGGCAGTTATTTGGCCCCCCATTATGAGGGGGGCCGGTTTCACAAAGGGGGGGGGGGGGCAGGCGGCCCCCTGTTTCCAGCGAGCTCGGTCTTCGGCCGAGCTGGCAGCGCACCCAGCGCGCTGCCTTGCGCCGAACCGGCGCGCCTGGCCGGTTCGCCGGGCCGGGCTATGCCGGGCAGGGTCGACCCAGTCCGGGGCGGGTCGACCCGGTTCGGGCCATCCGGGGGGTCTCGGGCCGGGACGGCCTGGGCCCGAAACCGCCGTTACCGAGCGGTTTGGTCAAATTCCCGTATCTTGGGCTACGAGCCTCCAAACGACTCGCCGTCAGCGGCAACGCGATCTTTGGATCGAGACGGTCGTTTCGGTATACTATACTCAAGGTGGACCTTCCTTTTCGGGAGCCTATGTGGTTAAAACTCCATAGTTAAGCGTGCTTGGCCTAGAGTAGTGATCAGGATGGGTGACCTCTTGGGAAGTTTCCCAGGGTGGGTGTGAGACGAAAAGGCCAATAAATAACAGACCGGACGTCCGATTGACGCGCCGTCTATTTCGTTGAATTCCTCTTTGTGAGATGGATCTTTTGGCTTACTCCGCTCGAGGTTTGGATGCCGACGGAGTGCGGTCGGGTTGGATCGCACCGAAATCCAACCGGGCCCCTAGAACGAAAAAGCCAATAACTCTCAGACCGGGCGTCCGATTGACGCGTCGTCTGTTGTGTTGAGTTCCTGTTGACGATACGGAACTTTTGGCATCCTCCGCCCGAGTTTTGGATGCAGATGGATAGTGGCCGGGTTGGATCGCACCAAAATCCAACCGGGCCCCTGGAACGGAAAAGCTGATATCTTTCTGACAGAACGTCCATTTGACGAACCGTCAGAGGCGTTGGTGATCTCGTTGAGAAACGGTCCCTATGAGTATACCCTATGAGAGTTTGGGGTACAGTTGAGATACGGCCGAGTTTGGTTCGCTCACGAAACCAACCGGGCCCCTGGGACGAAAAGGCTAATAACTCACAGACCGGGCGTCCGATTGACGCACCGTCTGTTGTGTTGAGACCCCTATGACGAGGCGGTCCTTTGAGATAATTTTTCGTGGGACTTTGAGATACTTGGAGTATCGACCTGTAGCTCGTGGAGCGGACCCTCCCAGTGACGAGCGTGCGGAGTACGGAGACCGTGTAACTGGCTGAGACCTGACGACTGCTTGACCGACTCGACTTGGAGTGAGTCGACTAGCCCAGTGGACGGAGCACTACTTTCTGAGGTGCAGACCCATGGCGGACGGAGCACTACCTGTGTGACAGTGCAGACCCGCGGTACTCGTCCGGAGAGTACCTCAGCAGGCTACTAGGGGGTGTGCACTACTGTGTTTGGGTGAAATACCTCGGCGGGAAGCACTACTGTGTCTGGGTGGATGACCCGCGGTACTCAACAGGAGGAGTAATTCAGCAGTATTAGGTTAGTGGGCAGTACCTCAGAGTCGTGACAGGACCACTGTACACTCTAGAGACGGAGCTCTTCAGCAGTTACAGTTTCGATAATGAAAATCCTGGTTTGAGCTGAGACTTTTGACCTTGAGTTTACCTCATGATTGAGATGAGTCACTTGATAACTTAGGTATATGTATGGGCATATACTTGGGTAGTAGTCATCCATTGATTTCACAATCCTTGTGTTTCCTCATGATTGAGATGGGTTACTTGATAACCTTAGGTATATGTATGGGAATATACCTAAGAAGAGGTTATCTATTGAGATCTTCTATGTGGTTATCCTTGTTGGTTTTAGTGAGACCGTGAGGGTCTTGTGGTTCCTACTGAGTATCGTTATACTCACCCCTGCACGGGCTATGCCCGCACCTCGTTGTGTTGGTTGCAGACGACGGCCAGTACTGACAGAGGCCGAGTGTTCGAGGACTGGACGGTACCTGGAGGTGGACTATACGAAGAGACGGTACCCAGAGGTGGACGTGACAACGAGGCGGTACCCGGAGGTGGACCACTGGGCGGGACATACTCGGAGCGGACGGCGGGACCCGAGGAGCAGAGGAGCTGTCTGTACCCACCCTTCAGGTGGGATTTCTAGTGGACAGCTCGGCGTAGCAGTTTTACTTTTCAGTCACTGTTTTCCCTTTCGAGTTGTACTTTACAGTTGGGCTTGTATTTCCGGCCCCTTTTTACTTTCCGCACTTACTGTTGTACTCAGTTTTTACTTAGTGTTTAATTCTTCCACTTGTACTCTGTGTGATTGTTTACTTTAAAAAGACAATGCCTTCCCTTTTTACCAGGATTTACTTCTTGGTGCTAGTCGCCAGCCCCTGGCCTATGGAAGGCGGGCTTGGGGTAGTCACGGCACGGGCCCCGAGGATGGGTCGTGACATAAGTATCCATGAAACCTATAGTAGAGAGAGGTTGTGGGAGATAAAAAATGAGAGGACTAAACAATCCCTGTAAATATAAGAGGGTGATTTCTAGCTTCAAATCGCTTCTAGGAGAGATCTAATGGGATATAGATTTTATTTGGTATCTATGTGGAAGGATGAAAATAGTTTGGGCTTAAGGAGGTCTGTACATGACCTAAAAACTAGAATTGGGAATATTTTACAAAAATTTGGATATATATAAATCATTTCCAAAATGTTTCTTATGAAATAGCACATGGTTTGGGAAAAAATGCATAGTCCATGAGCCCTTTATAAATTGGTCACACAGTTTCGATAGAGTGCGATCATACCTTGACAAACTGTGAACCAAGTGAGCAATGCTCTCTATCCAAAATTCAAATTTCTGGTTTGAGAGGGTGCATGGTTTATAAAACATTGTGTCAACCCTTCACTTCCCTAAAAACATAACAAATCATTTTACTTTCACCCAAAGCCACCCCAAATGAATCCCAACCATAAATCAACAAAAACGAGGGTTTATGAATACCTATAAAATAAAAGGATGTCACAAACTCAACAAAATAAAAACATTTTGTCCCCAGAATGCATATTATGAAGCCTCATTACCAATGTTATGGGGCCACTACTCTTTCATCAATGCCTTCCTCGCAAGAGTGTTATTAGATTCCAAACCATGGCTCCAGACCACATTATCCAATGTATTAGCCTCCCATTATTTAACATAATATCATAATCAACGATCATGGTTATCCATTTAGTCATCAATAAATCAGGTTCAACTTCAGAATCATGATAACTAAGAATACGATATGGTTGTGATAAATACTTTTATTGTTGAGATACTTGAAAAAAATTATCTATCAACATCCGATGTAGAAGAAATTATAAATGATATGAATGTTTCCCCACCAGTTCAATGATCTCAAAGGTCCCACAAATTGGTGTGCAAGAATCACTTTCCTCCCAAAATCTCAATGAAATGAATAGGGTGAAACATTAAAAACACCTAGTCACTAACTAATAAATACAATGTTCTATATGATTATCATCTAACGATTTATATCGACTTTGTGTAGTCAACATCATCTGACAATTGAAATGAACCATTGTAATCATCTCTTACACTAAACATATTCCTTCCAAATAACATCACCAATATCTAGCCAACACAATAGATATTTACAAGGCTTGTGGTACAATGAATCAAATAAATCCATTATAATTGAGGACTAAATACTATTACTATAGAAAACACAACCATACAATAATGATCATCACATGCCTCACCAAATTTAATAACACATACGCGAAGCATATACTTAAAAATATTTACATATCTATCTATCTAGACATATGAATGTTGATGGTATTCCATACTCAAATAGATATGAGATACCACTGCCACCTAAATTTCACTCAAAAAACAAGAAGTGAAATGAGGATCCCTATCATATTGTATTATAGATAGAATGTAATAAAAATGAAAAATCTCTTTCATATTATGATTTCCCATCTGTTAAACTATTTTATTATTACAAATAATTATAATTTAAGCTGAAATGGTCAAACTAGAGATCAAAAAAAATATTAGATTCATATTTATCTAGGTATGATGGATCCCAACAAAAAAAATCGTAGATATGTCATCCCCATTCAATGAAGGGAATTGAGGTCGCTGAAGTAAACCGAAAGGTTTCTGGTTGTCATCCTTATCCTGGCAGCATGTATATTAGTGGTAGAAAAACTCAACATTTCCCATTATCTTACCTATCCACCTGAATTGATGTTGCATTTCATATAACATATTCATGGATATTGGTTTCAATGACCACTGGGGACTATGACAATTCCCCATCTCATATTTCAATACTGAAGACGGTACCAGAAAACTATCCAAATATAATAGAATGACCTATTTGGAGAATGAACATTATGAAAATATATCCCGTTAATAAATACATTTGATATCACTAAGGATCTAATAATCATATAGATAATAATATATAATAATTCAATATGAGTTGATCTAAAATCAAAATAAGGCAATGAAAACATATCCCATGATTCCTAGACTCCAATAAGTAAATATGAAAAGAGAGATATGAAATTACACTCTTCCAAATATTCATTCACTGCCTCAGCTAGAATATTTTTTATCAAATTGTCTACATTGAAATTTCCATTCATCTGGGTATAAGTGATGTACAAATCAAAAGGTTGTATGTATTCCACTCAATACCTCCAAAAGTGATTAATCAAATTGGGAGTGAATATATAACTCAATATATTGTGGTCTGAAAATATGGAAATCCTATCTCTATAATGGTAATGATGTCGATTCCTAGGTTCTTGCATCACCACATCATGTTCAATTTCATGTGTATGAAAATTATTCTAATGTGGCCTAAGATAAAAATATCTGTAGGAAACAACATGATTCGTGTACATAAGAACGCATCCCAAGCCTGAACCTAATGCATCACAAAATAAAAAATATCCCTACCATACCTTTGGATGATTCAACACTAGAGTATTAGTCAAAATATGTTTCATCTCAAAAAAATGTAATTTTTCATTCCATTATTAATTTACTCCCTTCCTTGAGAATTTATTCATCCGAGAAACCAACTTCTTGATGTATTTCATGAATTGATGATATCATTTGGCTATTCCCAAGAATCTCTTACTCTCAAAGATATTATGTGGTTGTTCGAATATCATTTACGCATTCACCGTATAATGCATAACTAAAATACAATGTTCTGATTCAATATGTCCCAGTAATTTCAACTCCCTAATCCTTAAATCTCGTTTCAAAGGATTTCTAGAGTCATTGATTTGACAAAAAAACTCATAATTATTCTAAGATGATGCATATGAAACTCCTCGGACCTATAGTAAATGTTAATAACATCTACAAGACTACCATGAATATATCCAGATAGTAATTAAAAATCCATCTCATTATTTCTATGAACACATAAGAATAATGAGTTATACCATTGGTTATAACAAGGTACTCATAATGACCACAACTACTCCAAAGGGATTTTTTTCATATGATATATTCATTTATCCACAAATGATGATAAGTAGAGTGAAGATAAATATAAATGAACCAATTCACCCCATTCAACTGATCAAATAGATATGCAATATGTTGCAATATATACTAGTTCATTACCATTGATCAATTGATATTTTTATAATAAATGCATTGAAAAAGTGAACTATCGTTTTTCATAGAAATATGAACCACTATTTTTGAAGGTGATAAACATGGGAATATAAATCTACTCTAAAGAAGATCATTAAATTGGGACATCAGGTATTTTATTTTAGAAAGTTCTATGTTGATAGAATTAATAGACACTAGTTGAGTACCAGAATTTTGGACAATAGGAAATCCAGCATTCCATACTGGTGGTAATCTAGTGATTTTAGAAGAAAGTACTTTAGGAAACATTATGATGACTAGAGGGATATTACAACTCAATGATTCCTTCTCCATGTCAAAGGAAAATAATGATATTACATTTTACATCAATAGATAATTAGGTTAGTCATTATTTTACCTTGGGTCCCATTCTCATTGAAATAAATGACACACACCATTTGGTGTAGTGAAGGAGACCTATCAACGATAAAAATCAACCTGGACATTATTGGAAATAACTCAATCCATACCCAAAATTAAATCATGATGTTTATTATAATTTATTGGAAATTCCCTAGGAATCACAACATCTGATAGTGTTAATACAAGAGACGGATTACATAGACTGTTATCTCTCATTATACAAATAGCTGTTATAATGTCCATTGCATAAGATAAAATGTCCATAGAAAGATACATCATGTTAATTTTTCTAAATAAATGAATGTGAAACAACAATATAAAATAGATAAGTCAATAATGTTAAAGCTAAAAAAATAGTACCCATCATGGTCACTAGACCCATATTCTTTTCATCTTGAGGGTCTTCCACATTGTAAAGAATCATTGTTTCAAAATCAAAAGGTTGGATCCATAATACACATTAAAAATTTGGTTTCTCCGTGGTTGTAGGAGGAGTTGATGGTCCTTTACACTATTTAGAGTAGAATAAAGATTTCATAATCACTAAAAATTTCCTAAATTTCTATAAGATCCAAAATTTTTGGGAACCACTATGAAGTCTCTCGTCAAATGTATAACCATTCAACAATGGTAGAAAACCAAAGGACTTCTTATGGGAACTCCATGATGTCTAGAATAACCCTGTTATAAAAAATGTCTATAAGAACCTTCACAGATCCATTTCCACCTGATGGAACTGATGCTACTTCTGGGAGGAATGGAATATCATGATAACTCTAACCTACTAGTAATATCCATCTTGACAACCAATGCTTTATCAACAACATCAGTACTATAAAAAATCATCATAAAGAAACCATGATAATGAATATGAGGTCGATTTGTAAATACAATCCTTCAAGACTTCATCCTCTAATTCTAAACTATCTGAATTGAAAAGTTCATGATCCCAACAAAAAAAATTCATACGCTATTATGGCCTTGTCATTATGATCATGTTTGACGATGTAAGTGGACATGGATAATAAAATTGATTCTAGTAAGAACTACTCCCAGAAACTAATATTGATGGAATTACACTCTATTTTCTTATGCTTCATAACTCTCTCCATCATGTCCCATTATCTCCAGCTCAGACCTTCCCACAAAAGGTAGAACACTTCAATTAGATTTCATCATATCTATCTAAAACCCCCCAAAACACTCTATTACACACAAACAATCGTAATCCTCTTGAGGATCATTTGAGACATGGAATGCTTCAAGCTACATGAAAATTAAATCTTTTGAAATAACAACATGAGAATTCCATATTGAGGTTACATAGCTGGATCCTGAATAAGAACTAGAGGGGGTTCTTATCCCATAGAATGGATTTTGTGCAAGACCACCAAAATACGATTCATATAAAAAAGGAATTTCTCAATGAGGTTATGAAGATTCTTCCACGTAGTTCTAATATATATGTATTATTCTAAGTATGATTCTACATAATATTATTATACAATAAAGAAGATGTCAATTAATTGCTCAAATGATGTAATAAAGGGAATTGATCCCCACAGATAGAAATACAAGATTTTGATATGAATCTCTCTAGATAAAAATAGGATTAATACTAGAACAACTTCAAAATACATCCTTCCCTATCCATCCTTGGAATCATACGTCTCTCTATTTTGAGATCTGGACATGAAATCATTCTCATCCTCCCCTATTTCCTAATATGATTTCACAATGCATACATCAATAAAGAAAAAACCACAACCTTGGCCTCTGATACAACTATTTCATGAATTGTCTGGTGTTCCTTGGTAAACTAATAACTAATCTGATCCTAAAATAGCCTGAAGGGTGTTTCGGATCCCCACAGGTCATTTACTATCACCATGAATAATTAAAATAGAAATTGTGAATATTTTTTCCAATAAAAAGTGGGGTAATTGAGACATGATATTATGAATATCAAATGAAACTCTCAATAGAGTAATGTACCAGATTTCAAAAATAAAGTTTAAACCAAATAATTTTATCTCAAGTAGTAAATAGTGCAATATAACCCATGTATCCAAGGAAAAAACTCAAAAAATCCATGGATAAATTGATGGATACTCTTTCATGAGATCCTTTCCCCTCACTTGATCATAGAAGGTGATAATCTACTAACACATTTTTGAACATGTAGGGTTTGAGGAAAATCCCAATTGGACTTCACCAAAGATTCCATAACATGAAGAAAAAATAATATTAACTAAATATTTTGTTTTAATTTTAAAATAAACTTGTCAGGAATTTAAAAATACATATTTAAAAAATCACTATTTATTATTTAAAATATTAAAATATAATAGAAATTTGCGATTTAAAATTCAGAAGATATATTTTCCTTTAATAAAATGACACATTACATAAATGGAACATTTAAAAAATCTATTAAATAAAAAAATTTATATAAAAAATTTTATATAAATTGAAAATGCATTTAAAAATGACTATAACAATGAAATATATACATTTTAAATACATATGGGAAAGATACATGGTCTTGGGATAGATACGTACAATAGTTTCAGGGTATAGGGATCCAACACTATGAATACAAAATGTTATGTATATACACCCCTTGAAACAAGGCCTAGACGACTCATCAATATTGCAAAAGGAACGATTTTTTATGATATAATATTTTTTGAATGTTATAAATCATAGAGGGATTCCCAAAATAAGTCAATAACTACCAAAGAATATCATGTAATCTAATAAAAACCAACAATGTGAAATTTATTTTATAACTACATAATATAAAATTAAATAACATTATCCATTTCAGTATATAACTTTTCCCTTTGAAAACCATAACAGGCTTTAAATTTAAACATTTCATTTTCATAGTAAAACCACTAGATTTTCATCAAACCCATTTTCAATCAATTTATCACAAAGAAGGATCGAAATAAATTCACCATTCCATTTCGCAATCCACTTTTAAAATTAAAATCATAAATTTTACATTCATAGATTTCCATTAATTTTTTCACAACCCCACAATTCATTGGAATTTTGTGGTTTATAAATATCCCATTAAATCAGTTTAAAAATTTTAATTGAATAATTTAATTTTCATGAAATTCTGTCAATTTTATCACATACCTACTATTCACTAAAATAGATCTTTTTCACCAATTGTTTTTCAAATTAATTAATACAATGAAATTCAACAATTTAATTCATTCTATTTCCATCAAAAACCCAAATATAAATTATTCAATTTAAATCACACCAATTTCCAATGACATACTAAAAACCCATTTTTTTCTCAAAAACACAAATTCACAGAAATTTGGTTTTTTCAAGAACCTATTGAAATTCATATGATAAAATTCCAAAAAAATAAATTAATAATAAAAAATTTTAAATTTAGCAATGAAAATAGGTTTCATTTATTTTTGGCATTGTAATGGATCCACCCACCACAGAGATGCTAGATCATGAAGAATAAAACCCAAATCATGATTTTATGAGGAAAAAGGTAATATGATCTTAAAATATGATGATAGAAACAGGAGTTTATAACTATAAAAAAGTGGTTATTTGAAATACAATAAAACACAATGTTCCATGGAACCCATGTGAAATAAATAGAGACTATGGTAGATCAAGAATGATTGGAGAACATTAACAGAGTGGAGATCATATGGTATTCCTCTTGTTTCAGATGTTTTCCTTGAGGGATCTGATGGGATAATAATCATCCTTGTGAGATTGATGAAAAAATAAACGGGTCTCAATAGAAGATGACCATATAGGATAAAAAATTGCATTCTATGAAAATTTAACAAAATTTTGATCTCTAATATTCTTGACCTCATGGTATATAGAAATCATTTGTAGTTCGTGAACCAGTTATAATTGGGTTGCACAGTTTCAGAATAGGGGGTTCAGATATTTTATAACCCTAACAAATAAATGTGTAGATCACTATTGAAACTTCCAATTTATTTCTTGAGAGGGAGCACGATTTGGAAAGTCGTGCTGAAACTATGCGCAAACAACGCAATTTCCCTGAAACATCCATAAAAATTAATGTTTTACACAATGCTTCATCAAATTAAACCAAAAAAACAAAAAATTGAGGGATTATGAATATATAAAAATTGTAACTAGATGTTACACACTAGGCATGGAGAACCTCTATGTGGATAATGTGTCTAGGAGCTCAAAATGTGTTAATAAAGCCTCTTTATTTTATTACATTACTATTTTGAGACAATGATAAATGAATTAGGAAGAAATTTAGATTTGTTAATATGTATTTTTTATGAGTAGCTGACATATGTACAATGAAATAATAAATTTACATTAATGAAATTTTTTATTTATTACAAATTAATTATTACAGTTGATCTGATTACACTATTGGGTGATTTAACTATATTGTGATATTACTATTGATATATTTTAATATCATTATTTAACCTTGGACCGAAGAGATTATTGAGTGACGCTTTGATCATGAATAATATTTGAAACCTTGTAGTAAAATTCCATTCCATGCATATGTCTTTCCATGTTGGAGAATTTTCTTGTTTTCATCTCCAATGATTTCCACAGGTTGTTTGGTTGATATAAATATAATTTTTTTGATAATAATTATTTTAGAAAACATTAATAAACATAGATGGTACATAGAGTGCCTTCCAATATTTAATAGTTCATTCATTCATATGCTATAATAAAAACCCTATGTAGAGAACTATGTCACATTGAGTTTTATACCATTTCATGCATGGATTGGAATGTGTTATTGTTTGGATTTGTAGGAAGACACTTTTTGGTTTTCATTATGTAAGGATATTTATAGATTTTAAGTGGTGAACCATTTGGGTGAAGGATTTTTATTGAAATAAAAATATTAATTTAAAATCGAATTTATAATTTCAAAATACACAGAGCATGATGCTGTTTTGACCATAGTAGTGGACAATAAGTAGCATATCTATTGTGCTATATAAATTGTTATTATATCCTAGACCTAACACATTGAATAGAATATGGGTGTGAATATTTGATATAAAGTCTCAATACCTATTATCTTTCAATATTTATGGATTATTCTCTTAGAAAATAATTTTGAGGCATCTGTTTTGATATTACAGAGTAATTCCACTATGATTTCCTCTAGTCGTATGCCATGAGAGAGGTGACAACCATACCTCAGAGTTGGTGGGACCTATGAGTCATATTATAACTCATGTTATGCCTCATGTGGAACCTATTATTTTCATAATGTATAAAATGTTAATTTTATTCAAGTATATTTAATGTTCCCTCATATAACATTGAGGAATCTCTATCATCTCCTCCTCCCATATGAGAGTTGACTGAGGAATTCTCGAATAAGCATTCAACCTCATTTTTAGTGGATGGGGGGAAAAATTATAGAGAGTTACTGCTCTAGACTATTATTTTTATTTTCGATCATTTTTATTCCTCTATATTTGAGTGTGAAACACTTTAATTATATTGTTCGAAGATCTTTAGAAAATGGGTGGGATATTATAAATCAGACTAGTTAGTATCAGGAAATGACATGGAGGAATTTCTGGTGGTGCTTATTTGACTATTTCATTTATGAGACCTTGAGGGTTTTTCAATCCATGCAGTTAGTGATACTGGAGAAGGATTTAACTACTATTATTGAAATATTTAGCTTGTTTTACGAATGATCAATGAATCATACCTATCAATAATAATTTTTCTCTTGGGAAAGAGTGATGATTTAAGGATGTTATAAGGAATCCAATTCATTTTTATGTAATTGTTTTCCAATTGACTATTGAATCTGATATAGTGAACTAGGCCATTATCCGTGAGAAAATTCAGAGGGAGGAATACAATGTGTGTCTTGGCTGTTTGGAACATAGATAGACAATCAATTATACTAGAATTTTAAATCAACACATTGAGACTACACATGTGTGAAACCATATAAAATTAACATTGAATTACCGTTACGTCGTATGTGACGAGTATGGGGAGAATGGGAATAGGATGCCTAAGTATATGAGAGTCCCCATCAAGTACTGAGATATATGTATGTTGTAGAATGTTTTGTGTTTCATCAGGGCCTTGACATCTATTTCAAGATATAGATGATGAATTCTAGCTTTACATTAAAGAGTATGCTCAGTAAACCTCCTCATGATGGTAGTTAGAGTACTAATGGACTTACAGATAGAGGAGGAGTACATTTTCATGATAGCCTTCCATTAGATACACAGTTTCTTAAGAGTAAAATAGCTCTGGTTAATCATGTTTTATCACATGGCTTTGAATCAGGCCATATATATTTTGTGAATCCAATACCACAGGAGGAGGACACTTGGACATTAACTGTATGAGTTACTATTCTAGTATCTTCATACTATAATTTCATCGTTATTCAATATAGGTGAACCGATTTATTTTTAATATGTACCTGTTGTAGAGATCCATAAACATCATGTTGAGTACTCTTTCGGTGTTATGAATTTAGGCATGAATTTGGGTATATGATCATAGATCATATTCAATAAGACATACTATTTATTTGTGGTAGGTAGCATTCATTACTTATGGAACATATTCATATTCAAGATGTAAGGTTTTGAATTTATTCTCAGGATGGACTGGCTAGTTCCTTATCCTTAAAATGTGGACAATAATCACTGGAGGGGACATTTGAATCACCCAATGGTGGTACATCTATTAAAAACATTTTAAGGGATTTCCAGGTGGGTAGAGTTAGACCAAAACATCTGAAGCTTGGTGTACTGAACATAAATATTTCAATATTTTACTTGATTGATCAGAGATGTTATCAAACATTTTCCCCTTATGTACTCTATATATTCAGGGTTGTATTCCACCTATAAATTTTTAGTACTAAATCTAGAGAGAGAGAGGCCGTGTTTTCTATTTAGTGAGATACTTGACCTTCACCAGTATATATTCCTCCGTTACTCATTGGTTTCTAATGAGTTACAGGTACTGTAGACCAAGATAGAAAAGTTTTTGGGAAATGTTTTCATACAACCCAATACTTTTGTTTGGCGTTCTACTATCCTATTTTCCAGGAAGGGGGAAAGAACCCTCATGATTTTTTTTGGAATAATCGATGTTGAATCCTCTTATAGTGAAAAATGATATACACTAACTCTTATAGGTGCTATTTTTGTCTATATTAGTCGAGAGAAGGCTTTAACGAAGATTTTTATAATTTTAGTGTATCATTAGGTTCGATTCAAAACTTTATATATTACATATATGGATATATGTATTCATTACAAAATATATGAGTATCCTTTGATATCTTTTGGTGTTACAAATGACCATTTTATGTTTTTGGATTTTAAGATTAGTTTTTTTCATCCCAATTTGAATTCATTTTTCATGGTATTAATAGATGAAATCTTTTTGTAGTATCATAATATAAGAAACTAGACCACTCAATGTGAGATCATTTGAAATACAATTAGAAATATTGAATTATATAGTACAATTAAAAATTCTGATATTTGGATCGACAAGGTACACATCAGGGGTCACATTATCTTAGAGGAATGAGATTCATTTGACCCAGATAAGGTGAGAGATATGGTTACGAGAAAGCATAACAATATTTTATTGGACTTATGGAGTGTCTTGGGTCTATATGGAAACTACATTAGTTTTACATTGGACTTATCATTCATAAAAACACCTCTTACAGTATTGACTTTGAAGGATGTGAAGATTATATGCTCTAAATACTTTGATATAGTCGTAAATGATTTGAAATGGAGATTGTATTTAGTAATAATCCTAAAACATCTTGATTCAAACATGATCTATATTTTATTTTGTAACACAATAGATATTGGGTTTGGAATAGTTTTGGTATAGGATGATAGTGTCATTATGTATGGGTTACGGTTGTTAAGGGCTCATGTTAGAATTACCCATTGATAGATCTTGAGTCAACAGATGTTGTACATTCCCCACTATCTTAAAGGAATCACCTGTTGGGAGAGATTTTTGTGGTGTTTATATACCATAAGATCCTATTTACATTTTGACATCATGATACAAGAATCTTAGGCAGTGCAGATTCGTTGATTATCTACATTACCTTGACTATGAGAAATCCTATTCACCTGGGAAAAGAAATTCAATTTCTAATTCTATGAAAAGGATAACTCATACATAATAAGATGAAGAGGTTAATAGAAAATTGAAATATATGGTTCTATTTTTTGAGATGAATATAGAGGTTCAAGACCATCATTGATATTCTATTCTAGAATCAATATCATTGAATTTTTCAATTCTAAAGAAGTGTTTATGATGAAATCTGCAGATCCTATGGGATTTGTATTATGATAGATTTTTATACATGATGGTCTACCCCTATATTGAATTATAGATAAAAATGATATCTTTTGTATTAACGTGTGTATCTGGGTTACCACTTATATGATAGAAGAGATGACGTGGGAATATATTTCTTATTAATGGGAAGTTGAGTTAGTTACCTCCATAATTTATAGTGATATGCTCTAATAGTATTGGTGGCATGGGATTTAGTGTTACATTAATGGATTTTCAATAAAATTTTTTACCTGTCAATAGGTTAAGGTGGAGTAGTAGAAACCTACATGCATTCTAAAACTGTAATTGATAATGGATCAATAATTGGAGGATGTTATGATATATTATTTCTTTGACATACCAACATTTCCTTAATGTAGTGACATAGCTTGGTTATTTATGGGTCAACTGATGAATGTATCCCACTTTTACCCTTCGTGGGATTCTTAATAATTGATGATATAGGGTAATTGTCTGTATTTGGGATCATACCACTATATTAGTTCCCCATATTATCTTTTTAAATAAGTTAAATCATATTATATATAGGTTCATGAATGTGTTGCAAAGGAATATTGATTTACAAGTTCTTCTAAGAACATCCTTGGACTAGTAGAATGATGACCAATTAGAACAAACTATACACGTTCAAGAGGGGTTGTTCGAAAAATGCATCCTCAATGTTAGAAGTTATTTACAAAATAATAACATTATAATCAAGTTAAACTACAATAATTATTATCTATAAAATATTAAAAAGGGTTTAATAAGGATTTATAAAGAAGGTCCTCTCATTCGCCCCAAAACTAGATAGATGATGGAGAGGTAGCACTATTATGTTCTCGTCTCTTGGGGGAGGCTTTAAACAAGGTTCAGCTAATTATAGAAAATATGTCTTTTGATCAATATAGAAAATAATTTTCAATGAATTTCTTTCGATGACCTGTGGTGTTTTCAGTTAGGGATCATGGATTCTTTCCAATATCCTCCATCCATTAGTAAAGACAGATTCATAGGCAAGATATTCTATCATCGTGCTTTTACAAGATATTTTAGATTCCAAAGGGAGTTAACCCATTAGCATACCAGTTTTTATTAACTCATAATTAATGTTTCATAAATCTTTTATTCCCTCTATCATTTATTCATTGATATCATGCTATTTTGTTTAAAACTTTTTACCATGAGGATGTTGAGATAGATGCTAATTCTTCATTTGAACAGTATCCTATAAATGTTGATCAGATCATGCAGGATCATTATATTTTTTCTTTCACATTACTATTAATTTTATTACAGCATGACTGGGTGTTGGATGATATATTTTAGAAAGTGGTCAACGTACATTCTCATTGGTTAGTGTAGTTATCATATGATGTTTTTAACCCAGGAATGTGGAACTCAGGGATGTGTTCCACTAAGGGGAAGATAGTAAGAACACTTATTTTATCTCATGTTTGAATCATTTATATTTTAAAATCATACTTTAATAAATCACTGATATGGATTCTGATGAGTGGGAATTTTTCATAGATCCCCGATCAAAATATTATTTACCTAAGAATGCAATATATTGCATTCATAGGGTCGGTCTCAAGGAGGCAACTTACAGAACACCAAAATTCTATTGTCACTATTTATTTTCTAACAAATATATAATATAAATATGAGTTTGAAATATGAATAAAAAATGAATATATATATATGTAATGCAAAAAATATGATGTTAAAACGAAGTTAGAAGACATTTGTTCTTGGATGATCACAATTGTTGATATCATTGTTTATTAAAATATTATCAATATAAATTCAATGTAGTTATCAAAATCTATCACACTACACCCTCTTATTTAAAATGTTATTTCCCCAAAACCGAGATATCTGCATGTGTGGAAATACTCTTCCTAAAGTCATATATGATATCTCTTTACCGACCATCTCTACCCAAGCCATACTCCATCGTATGCATGACTTATATAGTGAAGGGAAGGATAAATGTTGAATGAGAAGAAGAACTTGGTGATAGAGAAAATGGGACAATCACACATTATAATCAATTTAACCCCCACCAAAATTCTCAGAATTAAATAATGAGATTTTAATTGAAGCATAATGAAACACAATCAACCACCATTCTCCCCCTCAAACAAACATCGAGGTTAGTTCCCTATTTTCATCGAGTTAGAAGAGAATAGAGTGGGAGAAACACATAAAAGTAAAAAAGGAAGAATGAGGTATGAAGAAGAAGAATAAAAAAATTATATTAAAAATATGAATAAAAATTACAGTAATAAAACTCCAACTTAGCCCCCCTGGAATGGCTATATCATAAACTGGGAGATGGGACACATATTTATAGGGAGAAGGGGTGATGAATGCACATAGAAAACATTTAATCCGAAAGTTTCTACGTCAATATGACATTAAATGACCGAATCTGTAATAGTTGTCTTCATAAACGTTGATCCATAATGTCTGCTGCGTTTGTTCTTCAAATTTTAGATTCATTAGATGCGCCTAGAAGGAGTTATGAATTTAATATTGGGAGTTTTTTTTGGAGGCAGCTTCCAAGCAGCTTCCTTCAAATGTATGTCGTTCAATGTACCTCATAATTGATTCAAAACGCCATGAACTTTATTGTATAAACGCTCCCTTGAGTCCTAGTACATCTCCAATTGTAATAATCTAATTTGGAGTTGTATATACTGAATTAGGTTTCCGTTATGGAAGTGGGGTCCGTTCTGTCCGCCCAGAAAACTCTTCAACTTAATTTAATTTTTACGCCCACTAGATGATCGATTCATCCCATAGTCCATAAGAAAAAAATGAAGGAAATTAAATAAGGATTATAAAAAAATTATAATCATAATTTATTTACATGTATTTAATGTTAAATGGTCAAAATATCCCTGTGATAACAATCTTTTAAAATTACAGAATTAGTCCATTTTTTCATTTACGCTCAAAATAACAAAAAACCTAAAAATGTGACAATTACCCTTATAATAACACTATGCTGGTATTATAAAAATTTAATTATAATATAACATATATGAAAATTTGAGCTTCCTCACTCCCCACACTTAAACATTTCACTTCTGGGGAATCATCTTACATCCAAATCAAAATCCACACAACAATCAAAAGTGAGAAAATATAAATAATTTTATCCAAAATAGAATTCTATCATGTCTCATATATAAATAATAATTCTCACTTATTTTCATTTTAATCAGTAATTTTTTTTAAACCTCGTATATAAATCCATGGCCCAATCACAACCTATCTCACATTGAATTTTATTTCACTCTTCACTTAAGAGATATTGAATCTAGAGTTGTAATCATACTTGAAAATCGCATGTATCACCCTAGGTTTGTGAAAATTATCATTCCTACACAGAGTGAAACATAGAAATGAATTTAATCATGAGGTATTTAATTAAAGGTTCAAATGATTTTGTGGATTAGGGTTGGTGGGAAAATGATGGAAAATGTTTCAGGCTAGAAAGAGGAGGTTGGACTTTTATGTACAGTGCATGATTATATCAAGGGAAAACATAGAAACATACTCTCTCAATCCCACTTGAAAATGTGAAAAACAACACCACCCCCTTTTATGAACTGGTACATGATCCAAGAAGTGATTATAATGAATTATATCATCTAAGTTATCCTTTTTTTGCAAAGCTTTAGAAAGGCACAACTTTATTTCCTTTTTTTCTTTTTCATGGAGGATGAGCTGAAAATTTGAATACAATGAATGAATGAAAATTATTGCCCTTGATTTTTTATAGGGACATGAGTCATAAAATATCGCATAATGAGGAATTCTAGATCATCCCCATTTTTTTGAAATTTTTTTAAGGATAAATTGATGAAACAAATAATGCACAATGAAATGACAACACATGCCCAATTATCTTATTATCCACTGCCCAAAGTATTGAAAGACACCTAGAACCACCCATAAATGACACACATCCTAATGAAAACACAGGAAAAGCCCTTATCCCACACTCAAACTTGAAATAACCATGCAAAAATACTGAAAGTGCGGGTAGGTAAGTAAAAATTGGCTTGTAATATGGATTAAATCTATAAGGAAATTCATGGAATATAAGGGCTTATTAAGGATAAATGTAAAGTGTTGGGTCGGAAGAACACAAGGAAGGACAAGAGGGGGGGGGGGTGAATTGCCTTTTAAAAAATTGATTAACAATTTAAAAATCAAAGTAAAGTGCAGCGGAAATAAAGAGGCAAGACACACGAAATTGATAACGGAGTTCGGCCAAAACCCGGCCTACGTCTCCGCTCCCAACTCAACCGTTGAGAGATTCCTACCGCTTGCTTTTCAATGGTTTTAGCAAGAAACCCACTAGGCTTTGAGGTAGCACTAGGACCTATTACAGCTTGCTTTTATTGGTTGAGCAAGAACCCACTTGCTTTCAATGGAATAGCAAGAACCCACTAGCCTTTTTAACGGGTGAAGGCTAGCTCACCGGTGACACAAGCCTTTTAAAAGGAAAGGCTTGACGAAACCTCTTCACACCTTAGTGGTGGTGTGAAACCCAAAAGGAAGAGGGATGAGAAAAGAGTTTGGGGTTTGTAGGCACAAACCCAATTTTAAAGCTCAATAAAAAGTAAAACAATAAAACCCGTAATGGAGAAGCCTTGGGCGCCTTTGATTGATTGATGATGTTTGAGGGCCGCTTTCAAGCTTCTATGGAGGTGCTCTTGGATGTGGAAGTTGTTGGAGCACTTTGGGTTCCCTTGGAACAATCCGTCGGAGCTTCGCCAAAGATGTAAAAATGTGTTCGGTGGCTTTGATATAGTTCCTATAGGTGTCCGGGGCTTCCTTGGCCTTTATTTATAGGCTAGGAACCCTTGGGGAGGCTTCGGAGCCGTTGGAGAGGTATTCGGAGCCGTTGGAGGCCAAGTGGACAGGCTGGTCAACAGCCCAACGGCTAGTTTGACTGTGTCCACCGGCTGGCCGGTGCAGGGCCACCGGTTGGCCGGTGTTTGCAAAATGGCATTGGATTCCTGTCCAGGGGCCACCGGCTGGCCGGTGCCAGAGCCACCGGCTGGCCGGTGGTGAGGCAGTAGCTCATCCTGTTCAGACTGGGTGCCACCGGCTGGCCGGTGCTGAGGCCACCGGTTGGCCGGTGGTAAGGCAGTGGCTCCTTCTTGAGTGCAGGTGCCACCGGCTGGCCGCTGGTGTGCCACCGGCTAGCCGGTGGTCTGGATTTCAGACCAGTTCTTCCTTCTTTCTATCTTGGCCCAATTCCTTGGCCACCTGATTTGATTCCTATCAATCAAAAACACTTGAAACAATGTTAGAAACATAAGAGGGTGATTGTGATCATGAAAATTAAACCTCGAGGGGTTTGAGAGGTACAACAATCTCCCCCTATTTTGATGATCACAATCACCAAAACAATCAAAAAAACCGGCTAGCCGGTGGCACCTGGATTTCAGACCAGTTCTGCCTTCTTTCTATCTTGGACCAATTCCTTGGCCACCTGATTTGATTCCTATCAATCAAAAACACTTGAAACAATGTTAGAAACATAAGAGGGTGATTGTGATCATGAAAATTAAACCTCGAGGGGTTTGAGAGGTACAACAATCTCCCCCTATTTTGATGATCACAATCACCAAAACAATCAAAAAATACTGAAATTGAAAGGAAATGCTAAGCAAGATGAAAAGGATTCTCCCCCAATCAATCAAGAAATTTCTCCCCCTTTGTGATTATCAAAATAGCTCGGGGCATAAAACTTGATTGAGGGAATCGATGAAAAACGAGATTTTTAAAACAATTGAAAAAGATACTAATTGTTGGAAATTTTGAAATGAAAAAATTGAATTGAAAAATTTGAATAACAGTTTGAATTGAAAGTTTTGAATCAAAAAATCGATACCAACTGTTGGATATTTAAAAATGAAAATTTAATAGAAAATAGAGAATTTCGAAGCCAAGTGTTGAGTTTGAAATGAAAACTTTGAATACACAAAAAGGCTTAAAAAAAATCCTAACTCCCCCTAAATAAAAACAATGAATCACCGGGGAGTGGTTTTTGAAACCGAAACAAATTTAGGCCCGGAGAGACTTGCCAAAAGGGATTTTTCAATCCAAATTTGTTTCATGGCGGGTCTTCTCCTATAGAATTCGTCCGAAAAGAAAATAGACTTTGGTTGGCCGTACCGGGCATTTTTGCAATTGCATTCATAAATTAGGTGCCCGGATTTTTTGCAATAATTACAAAATTTAAATTCGGAGCTCCCCCTTACAAAAATAGTGGGTGCATGGGAGGAGGAAGCTCGGTTGGTATAGCCAAGTCCATTGGTGGTTCGGGAAACCCTTTGTGAACCAAGCAAATTGTTCAAATTTTGTTCACCTTGGGTGAACTTGGCTAGGGTCTCTCTAAGGTCTTTGATGGTTGATTCCATGGAATCAACATTTGGAAAATTTTGGATTTTTAGGGACATCTCCTCCTTCTCTTTGAGAAGTTGTTCTTTTTCGGAGGAGAGTTTTTTGAAAGACTTTTTTAAAGCAACAAATTTTGAAGAGAGTTCGTGAAAACCTTTTTCCAATTGATCTCTAGCAAATGAGAGTTCTTCATAAGAAAGATGATTTAAAGAATTGGAATTTGAAGAACAAGAAGAGGAGTCGGAAGATGTTACCTCGTGAAATGCCATTAGGCATTTTGTACCTTGATCGCTCGAGGAGGAGGAGGAGGAGGAGGAGGTGTCACTCCATGTGGCCTTGAGGACCTTTTTCTTTCCTTTCTCCTTGGCCCGTTTCTTGTTGAGTGGGCAATCGGGCTTGTAATGGCCCTTTTCGCCGCACCCGTAGCATTTTACCTTGGGCTCGGATCTTGTGGTGGGTTCTTGCTTACGCGCCTTGCGGGATCTCTTCTTCTTCTTGTTCTTCTTCATAAACTTGTGCATTTGGCGGGCGAGATTCTCCATTTCCGAGTCGCCGCTTGATGATGAGGAAGATGAGGAAGGAGATGAGGAAGAAGATGAGGAGGAGCTTACTTCCTTTTGAACCTTGAGGGTAATGTTCTTTGGTGTCTTGATTGGTGTGCCCTCCTTTTGTGCTTGCCTCCTCATGGTGATCTCGTACGTCATTAGAGATCCAATGAGCTCCTCTACCGGCATATTTTTGACGTCCTTAGCTTCTTGGATCGCCGTCACCTTTGGTGCCCATGAGCTCGGAAGGACCCATAGGATCTTTTTCACCATAGTTTCTGCAGAAATATTATCTCCAAGAGACTTTCTACCATTGCACACGTCAGTAAATCGAGTAAACATTTCAGAAATTGATTCATTTGGATGCATGGAAAAAGATTCAAAATCTTGTCTATACATGTCTAACCGAGTATCCTTCACTTTATTAGTGCCCTCATGGGTCACTTCCAATAGTTTCCAAATCTCATGTGAAGTGGTGCAAGTGGAAACTCGGTTGAACTCATTTCGGTCAAGGCCGCAATGAAGAGCATTCATGGCTTTGCCATCTAGCTCAAAATTTCTAATGTCGGCTTGGGTCCATTTGGATTCGTCGGGGGTAGACAAAGTGTAACCTTGCATGACAATTTTATAAATGGGATACCCTATACTTCTAAGAAAAGTAGTCATGCGGGTTTTCCAATAATTATAGTCGGACCCATCAAAAAATGGAGCCCGACCCAAAGAGTAGCCCTCGGGGGCGAAAGAGGTTGATGCCATCTAAATGGATCTTAAATTTGAAACCGGGTTAGGGTATTACTCAAAGTTCCCTCTGATACCAATTGTTGGGTCGGAAGAACACAAGGAAGGACAAGAGGGGGGGTGAATTGCCTTTTAAAAAATTGATTAACAATTTAAAAATCAAAGTAAAGTGCAGCGGAAATAAAGAGGCAAGACACACGAAATTGATAACGGAGTTCGGCCAAAACCCGGCCTACGTCTCCGCTCCCAACTCAACCGTTGAGAGATTCCTACCGCTTGCTTTTCAATGGTTTTAGCAAGAAACCCACTAGGCTTTGAGGTAGCACTAGGACCTATTACAGCTTGCTTTTATTGGTTGAGCAAGAACCCACTTGCTTTCAATGGAATAGCAAGAACCCACTAGCCTTTTTAACGGGTGAAGGCTAGCTCACCGGTGACACAAGCCTTTTAAAAGGAAAGGCTTGACGAAACCTCTTCACACCTTAGTGGTGGTGTGAAACCCAAAAGAAAGAGGGATGAGAAAAGAGTTTGGGGTTTGTAGGCACAAACCCAATTTTAAAGCTCAATAAAAAGTAAAACAATAAAACCCGTAATGGAGAAGCCTTGGGCGCCTTTGATTGATTGATGATGTTTGAGGGCCGCTTTCAAGCTTCTATGGAGGTGCTCTTGGATGTGGAAGTTGTTGGAGCACTTTGGGTTCCCTTGGAACAATCCGTCGGAGCTTCGCCAAAGATGTAAAAATGTGTTCGGTGGCTTTGATATAGTTCCTATAGGTGTCCGGGGCTTCCTTGGCCTTTATTTATAGGCTAGGAACCCTTGGGGAGGCTTAGGAGCCGTTGGAGAGGTCTTCGGAGCCGTTGGAGGCCAAGTGGACAGGCTGGTCAACAGCCCAACGGCTAGTTTGACTGTGTCCACCGGCTGGCCGGTGCAGGGCCACCGGTTGGCCGGTGTTTGCAAAATGGCATTGGATTCCTGTCCAGGGGCCACCGGCTGGCCGGTGCCAGAGCCACCGGCTGGCCGGTGGTGAGGCAGTAGCTCATCCTGTTCAGACTGGGTGCCACCGGCTGGCCGGTGCTGAGGCCACCGGTTGGCCGGTGGTAAGGCAGTGGCTCCTTCTTGAGTGCAGGTGCCACCGGCTGGCCGCTGGTGTGCCACCGGCTAGCCGGTGGTCTGGATTTCAGACCAGTTCTGCCTTCTTTCTATCTTGGCCCAATTCCTTGGCCACCTGATTTGATTCCTATCAATCAAAAACACTTGAAACAATGTTAGAAACATAAGAGGGTGATTGTGATCATGAAAATTAAACCTCGAGGGGTTTGAGAGGTACAACATAAAGGTGGGCCTCAAGATAAAATGTGGCTAGCCAAAGATATTTCTCAATGATTTCAAATACATTCCATGAAATCCAAAGCTTCGAAAGATAATTATTCACAAATTCTGGTTCTCACACAAAATTCGAGTTTCCCTCAAGAAATTGTGGCTATTAAGAAGAATATGTAAAAGTGGTTTAAAATACCTCACAGGATTGGAAAAATATTTTGAGACAGTGTTTCATGGGCATGGATTTCAAAAATCAGTCAAACTCATTAAAATGCTTGAAAATATATTTCAAGGGAAAAGAATTCATATCAAGAATACTTTAAAATCCGTTACTTCAAAAATCATTTTAACTCTTTCAAAATCAATTGATGTGTGAAAATTGATAAGAATATTCATTAATGCTCAAAAATCCTAAAAATATAATAAACAAAAATGAAAATCACACAAGAATAACTAAACATGTTGACACTCCCCCACACTTTAATTTAACTACCCATTATTTCAACTCATCAAAATTTAAATATAAAGGTAGAAAATCAAAGGTAATGAAAGATACAACCTGACATTATTTTAGAAGTGGATGCCTTGAGTTAAGCTCCTAGAAGTATCCACTTTAAGACTACAATAAAGTAATGAAAATACATAAGAAAAATAAAAAAGAATGATAAAGGGAAAAGAAAAGATATAATGCTTGGTTTAGACCCCCAAGCCGGTACTAGATTTTTACTGCCCCTAGTCAGGCAGTTTTAGTAGATTATCCCTAATCATAAGGTGGGTGTGGTTTCTTTGAGATGAACCACCACATGTGAGTTTTCCTAGTGTCCATCAGTAAACACTGAGATCAGATAACCCCAAAGAATATAATAATGTTCCCAACCCCAAGAATGAATATAGATATAATTTAAGATCGAGAGTGGGAGGGAATAGAAAATAGGTGTGCTCCCTATGAACTTCTGTGGTGTCCTCCTCCATATGGTATGAAAGTTGATGTAGAGGAGGTAGTCGCACCGCCACTAGATTATCTAGCTCTTCTTCCTCGATCACCACCACATTGGTGGTATCATAATCAACATCCAACGCTTGATCCTTATTTTCAATATCAGAAATCTCAGGAAGGAAGATTTCAGAAATCAATTCAGTTTGAATAAAATTAAAACATGATGAATCAATGAAGAAATCATCCCTTTCATGTATGTCAGCTAGGAAATTGATCTCTGTGGAAAGACCATTGACACTTCCATCTCAGCAGGTGCATCTTCATCATCATCTTCCAAAGAAATAGTGAGGTTAAATGGTGTTTATTGTTCAATATCAAAGATAGGAAGATCAATTTTCAGGTTATATTCTACAAAGTGATTCCACGATTCTTCCAAAAATTATTGACCTCCCATAAGTGAATCAGCTAGAATGGGTACATCAGGGACCTCCTCAAGTAATGGTTGAGTATGAGATGATATGATTAACTCATTTAGTAGCTCTTTCTCACCCGCCTCATGTTTTTAACATAAAAATTATTCGTATAATCTCTTCCACCACTCCTTTTGGTTCAGGATCTGGCTGACGATTAGGTTTGGGTTGCTCTTGACATGCATGTACATATTCAACAATCAACTATTTTTGACTCTCCAATTTTTCTATGACTGCACTAATCCTTTGAAACTTAGATTCATTATCATTGTAATCTTCTTCTAGAACCTGAGATTGGTCATTCCATACAGAATAATCACCATTGAAATACATCACGAACAAAATGTTTTTTTTTGTTTTTGAAATTTATGATTTTTTTTTGGTTTTTTATGAAAAACGGCGTGTGCATGTGTTGCGCCTCCTCAGCAACATCGCCAATTTGATGTGCGAGAATTTGTCATAGATCCCTGATCAAAATATTATTTTCCTAAGAATGCAATATAGGGCACTCCCAGGGTCGGTCTCAAAGAGGCAACTTACACAACACCAAAATTCTATTATCACTATTTATTTTCTAACTAATATATAATATAAAGATGATTTTGAAATATGAATAAAATATGAATATATATATATAATTCCAAAAATATGATGTTAAAAAGAAGAAATAAGACATTTTTTCTTGGAGGATCCTAATTGTTGATATAATTGTTTATTAAAATATTCTCAATATCAATTCAATGTAGTGATCAAAATCTATCACACTACACCCTCTTATTCGAAATGTTATTTCCCTAACACCGAGATATCTACATGTGGGAAAATACTCTTCCTAAAGTTAGCTAGGAGATCCCTTTTCCGAACATCACTACCCTAGCCATACTCCATCGTATACATGACTTATATAGTGAAGGGAAGGATAAATTCTAATTGAGAAGAAGAACTTGGCGATAGAGAAAATGGGACAATCACACATCATAATAAATTTAACCAACACCAAAATTCTCAGAATTAAATAAATAGATTTAAATTGAAGCACAGTGAAACTCAATCAACCACCATTCTTCCCCTCATACAAACATCATGGTTAGTTCCCCATTTTCATGGAGTTAGAAGAGAATACAGTGGGAGAAACACATAAAAGTAAAAATGGAAGAATAAGGTAATAAGAAGAGGAATAAACTAATGTATATTAATAATATGAATAAAAATTATATAAATAATGCTCCACCTTATCCCCCCTGGAATGGATATATCATAAACTGGGATAAAGGACAAATATTTATAGGGAGAAGTGGTGATGAATTCACACACAAAACATTTAATCTGAAACTTCCACGTTGATATGCCCTTAAATGACCAAATCTGTAATAGTTGTCTTCATAAATGTTCTTCCATAATGCCTCCTCCGTTTCCCCCCCGAATTTGAACTTTATTGGACCCGCCTAGAAGGAGTTATGAATTTAATATTGGCAATTTCATTTTTTGGAGGCAGCTTCCAGGTAGCTTCTTTCAAATTTATATCGTTCAATACACATAATAATGGATTCCAAACGCCATGAAATTTATTCTATAAACGCTACCTTGAGGCCTCGTACATCTCCAAGTGGAATAATCTAATTTGGAGTTGTGTAGACCGAATTGGGTTTCTGTTGCGGAAGTGGGGTCCGTTCTGTCCGCCCGGAAAACTCTTCAACTTCATTGAATTTTTACGCATATTAGATGATCGATTTAGCCCCTGGTCTAGGAGGTAAAAATGAAGGAAATTAAATAAGGATTCTAAAAAATTTATAATCATAAAATTTGGAAATTTATTTAATGTTAAATTACCAAAATAACCCTTTGATAACAATCTATTAAAATTGTAGAATTAGGCCATTTTTGCATTTACGCTCAAAATAACACTAAAACCAAAAAATGTGACAATTACCCATATAATAACACTATGGTGGTATTATAAAAAATTAATTATAGTATAATATATATGAAAATTTTATCTTCATTAGATTCAAAATGAGGTAATAAAGGTTTATGGGGTTTCCAAGGAATTTTCCTTGATCCTAAAACAATACAGGGGAGAGAATATTTTAACAAAATAGTTAGTAGAAACCATGTGACCAATTTTTTTTTCATTACCAATAATGTAGTGATGTCTAATGTGTTGATAATGGGTGAAATTATTTCCATATTGTTGTTATGGGGGGGGGGTACATTCTCATACAGAGTGTATTTTTTTTATATATAAGTATATCACATGGTTTGGAAAACCATTCAGCCAATGTATAAATATTTTCTTTTTTGTAAACATTATAAAAATGGAGTTACTGTTGATTAATAATTACACATATTATCCATTTCTATTTCTATTTGGAAGGAGAGATATCCCTCTCCCATTTGAGCTCCCAAGTTCCCCTTCCATGTATTTTACTCACATTGTTCCATTCAAATCTAAATTTGATCACTGATCACCATGTAAGAGTTTCTTCAATAAGTACTACATCAGTCTTGATTCATTATTTATTTATCATCTCCTCGACAATGTTATTTTGGTGTAGGCTCATATGGTCTATTTTCAGGTTTTTCATTCAATATTTAGTTTTCTTCCAATGTAGGATGATCTAAAGGGTGGTACTCGATGAGTATAGTTGTAGGATTATGAGGTATGTGGTTTATTAATTATCCATAATGTTATGATGTTTTATAATAAAAGACATTGTGTTGATCATCAGTTTAACCATGAAATTCACCTAAATTGTATCTTATTTAAATTGTATTCCTTCTATGGACATAATATTTTTTTTAGAACTGAAAAACATGATGAGATGGAAAATAGATGAGTTATTAAAACCTTTGGGTGTGCCATCTAATATTCCTATATATCATTTTTTATATATTTCAAAAAAAAAAACTGGTGTGTTTGGAATTAAATTAAAATGATGATACCATATTGTTGTCAAATGAATGTAGTGGAATATCTTCCTGAGTCTCCTTTAATATTTTGATGAATTTAATTGATTAGTGGTGATTGGTAATGCAACATCACATACATAAATTGAACAATGGGCATACCATTATTAATAATAAATATTGGAAAATTTATAATTACTCATTGGATCATATAGGAATCCAATGGATATTATTACTAATAAATTTTGGTAATGGTTACCAATATTAATTATAAAATTTTAGCATGATGAATTTTATAAATCAATGGGAATAGATATCCTCTTTCTTTATATAAATTAGGAATGATGAGATTTAATAATAAAATAAATTGTTAATGGTATCCATTATATAATTTGGATATTATAATGGCTTAGTGAACCTTTTTTAAATGTTATTCTATAAGGGATGAAATCCCTTATGAATCTATATGGGCATAACATTTTTTTGATACTATATGTGAATTGAGTCCCTTACTGTGATATTGGTCATGGAAACTCTATATGTGATATTGTACTTACTTCCCATATTCAATTGTATAAGCTATAGAATCCTAATTATATTATACACAGATGTATTTCCCATTAATACTGTGATACTAGGAATAGAGTCACATATAAATATGATATTGTGAACTAGGTCCATTGATTCTAGTTCAAGTTTATTTTTGTACATACTAAAGCATGTAGTATCATCTTGGTTTCTTTAAGGAACCAATGTAGACCCATTTATATTTGTAATTACCTCTTTTAAATATATCATATAAACACTTAAATATTGTATAAATATATTGGATATATATAGACATCATTGGAGGAAAGTTAATGTGATTTATCTAAAACTATATAGGGGTCGCCTATGGCCCTCAGAAAGACTATATCCATGCATGTTTAGATAAAGGGATGATATATCATAAGGATGAGTGATATTATAGAATTAAGTAGAATTGATGGGGTTAGAATATGACCTAGCATAATCTTATGACTCTACGATAGATTTTTTTTTATTTTTTCACCATTTTGTTTAGTACTACTCACTTGTGTTTGTATCCATATTTTCCTACATTTTAGATACATGACATATATCATAATCCTTTTGAATATGATTTAGTTTAATACATTTTATTGTCGATATTTGTATCATGGTCTTTAAACATTTATCCATCACTTCATCATTATTATACTACTTCCACAATTTATATGTTAATTGTACAACTACGATATAGATGAATTGAGGGTTTAGTCTTCCCACGAATACAAAATAGACCCACACTACTAGTTAGAAGGATCTTGAATTTTTAAATATAAGGATGAGTTCATTTGGTGAACTAGGCTCAATGAACCACTAGGTGGACCCTTATTCATGGATTTCAGAAAACATTAACATGTAGTGAGAAAACCCTATTTTGACATTAATTAGAGTGATTAAATCTAACTATTTTCATTAATCAATGTGGTTAAAAAAGATCAACATACTAGATAAAAAATATTATTTATTGAATATAATCCATTATTCTAAATTTAAACAATTTTTTTTTGGTAAAACATAATTTAAAATTAATCTGACATATGTGTTGTGAAATTATATATCTAATGTGAATGTCTTCAAAAGTTTACAGTGAATTTATATACAATTTCTATATGAAATTGATTTGAATAACCTAAATATGATTAAAAAATATATAAATTAAATAAATATATTTTAAGCTTAATTTAATGTATAATTTAACTATGTAAATAAATTACATGAAAAGGCAGTTTTGAATAAAAAATTTTATTTTTCATTATTCATCAAAAAATATAAATTTGGAGAAAAGAAAAAAAAATTCACCGAAATATTATTACGATATTTAAATTTAAATAATGGTTTTTAATTTAAGAAAAATCATTATATGAATTTAAATAATATGTTTCTAAAATATGTGTGCCTTAAAAAGTTGATTAAAATGATGTTTAGATATAAATACGATATTTAATATTTATTTAATAATAATATTATTATTTTCATTAAAAATATGATTAATTTCAAGTATTTTGTTTATGATTCATAATATTTAAATTTAATTTATATAATTTCTCAATTTTTTTAATTTATTGATATAAAAAGACTAGTACTTATAAAAACAATTTTAGTGAGAGATTGAAATTAATATTTCGAAGGAATTTATTTTCATTTCTAATTAATTATTCAGTAAATAATTTGATATTTAAACATGTATAAAGTATATTTTTTATTTTTTAGTTAATCATTTTTATTCACTCCAAGGTAACAACTATGTTACAACTATTATATTAAATTGAAATATTTTAACAATATATATTTATTATGTAGAACTATGTCTTTCATTTATGAAAAAAAATAATGAAACTAATTATTCTGTGTTATAAAACATAAAAACATTTTTTGTGTGTAAAAAATCGGGACTTGTAATGTCATATAACACAATTTATCAATAACATTTTATTTTTTTAAAATTATTCATAAAAACATAGGATGCTAATTTTTACCCAACATAAACTGAATTTTACTATTTAAATTCATCAATATGATACAAAAAATGAGAATACATATTCCTCCTAATATCAAAAAGTTCCCACGAAGAATTTTGAAATGGGCTTACTCTCTAAAAAACATTGACCAAGTGAGAAGGATAGTTTCATAGAAATTTTCTTATATGATCTATAATCTCTACTGGTTATTCATCGTATGAACTATCTTTATCTAGTGGTATGACATCATATTTTTATCTTGTGAAGGTTTAGTTATGTAATTTCCAAATGAAATATGCATGAATCACATTTTGATTCATATAGAGGTTCTATGGATGTAGAAAATGATAAACTATTTTATTGTAATGACCAAGTATTATAATAGGACTCATATATCTATGGGTTATATTATCTCATTTCTTCCACATAGAAATTTATAGAAATACCTTATCACCAATATCAATTTATATATTGGGTTGATTATTATTAGTATAACATATATATCATCTTTGTGTAGTCTATATATTTTATTGAATGGATTTATTCATCTCTTCCATGTTATAAATATGCTAAAGACCATCTACTTATCTTTCTGCAATAATTTATTATTATGATGGAGTTATGTACATTGTTCCATAAATGGGTTCATAAATAGGAATCTAAATTATCAGGTAAATGATATCATTGTACCAAAACTCAACTTAAGGAATGTGTTAATACCAACCTCTTTTGAAATCCCTAGCTCAATATCATATAGTATCTTTTAATCAAATATCTCGATTGTTGTAATGGAATTCATCATCGAATAACATTTTCACCGTATATAATACCAAATGGTTCTATTTCCATAAATGTTTTTTAAATTAATTTTAATATTGATAAACTCCCTTAACACAAAATCTCACTATAGGGTGTAAAAATTGTTTAAATTATGATCATCCTTAAACTCATTAACCCTTGATGGTATCCAATATTTGTTTGATAATCATTCACATAGACATATATTCATACAAAATATAATTCACCAATTATTCCTTAAATTAATTTTTATTGGAATTTTGGGTTCATCCTTGTTCTATTACAATATAAAATGTTTTTTTATTCTAGAATATACATCGAGGGATAAAATATCATGAAATTTCACTAAAGAATTAAGATTAGTATTTTTTAGGGATTATTCATACAAAATGAAACATGATATTATCATCTAATGAGGGAGATAATTGTGCCCTAATTTTCCTGATCCAATTCATCCAATTTTATTCCATAATATTTTTATTCTTATTTTCTCTTTAGATGATTTTTTGATTATATTCTGCATTAGCACTTGGATTGGGGAATTGATTCACATAATTACTAAACTCATTTAATATAAAATATTTTAGTGTGGGTGGTGGATTAGTTGGTGTTCTCTCCTCATCTACTATAAAAACTAACCACGAATCATTTTATGAACATTCAAAGGCTTTATAACCATCCATTGCACATTTAAAACACATTCTATACCATTCAAGATATTTCTTTAATTATTCTTCTATCATTTCTAAAAAATATATTCCTAGAGTTTTATTTCACCATTTTTGGTTTCATATGACAAAATATTCATTTTTTAAAAAATATAGATTAATATAGGGAATATAAAATTTTTATTTTCGGTTTAGTGCAAATCAAACTTTTTCCTCATTGATACTAAAGTATATTTTAGAAAAATCTTATAAATGGATTAGTTTAAATACACCAATGATTATATCCTTTTTTATTGATGTTTATTAAACCTAAATTTTCTTATAAACTATTATAATTTTTTTAACAGGTACTACTAGATTCATCACTCTTTTTATTAAATTCATGGAATTGCATATCCAAAGATTTTATAGAATATAAGGGAATTAATTTCTATAATATATCTCTATAAAAAAAACCATTTTATAGATTAATTTTTTATTCCACATTTTCCGTAATAGGTGTCCACCCCTGATTTGTTTCCCATTCTAAATAATAAACATATATATTCACTTTTTTAGGCTATGAACACAGATTGATTGAAAATATATTATTATTTATACCGATACATTTCATAAAAACTATTGTATCATTAAAATATAAAAATATATATTTCAATTTCTGCATAATGGTCTTAGTTTAAAATTGTGTCCTCTTATTTTCATTTGGAGTTTTATATTGATTCATATCTTAATAATTTTCTTGATCTAATTAGAAATATTTTTCAATAAATAATCCAAATCTTTTGGATTATCTGGAGTAAAATCATTTCATTTTCTATTACATTAATCATTGGCATAGTTCCTTTGGGTTCCAAATATTGACAAACACTAGAAAGAATCTTGTAATAAAAATATCATAATGGGGAATGAAAATGTAATGAAAACAAATTTTAGGATATCTAAATCAAGAAAATGTATTCATTAATCTAAAACACCTTATTTTTATCCAAGGCCATTCATAATAGTATTCAATATAAATCATTCATGATTGTTTATAAATAGTTTGTGAATTTAAAAAATATTATTCCTCAGTAGTATCAAACTAGGTGTTCAGGAAGACCTATTATTGGGAACCAATTTCTAATTGAGTATAGATCAACAAAGATTATTCAGGGGTATTAACCCTTGCTATGTATTTGTCAGAGCCAAATAATTTTTTTTATATATACATGTATGTAATATATTTTAATGAAAACTATCTATATTTAACCAATATTAAAATAATTGTATATATAATTTTAATCACCATTATACATATAATTAGGGAACTACCTAAAAATATCCATAGAAACAACACTAGGGATCTCACTGAGATTTTCAATTCAGAGTTTCTAGAGGTTAACTAACTTTTTTTATGATACCATCTATATATACCTAATCTTATATGAAATAGATATTAACTATTTTAGAATAATTGGCACGACATTACGAAAAATGATTCCCGATTACCATATTTGTTTAATGACATTAAGAACATGAAAAATTATCTTCAAATCTAGTGAAAAATAATAAACATCTACCACAATTATCTTCTCACAATGAAATCCATTTTTAATAACCTATTTTATCTCATCATTATCACATGTGGAAGGAAACATAGGAAATGGTGATATCCAATTCTTAGTAATTTTTAACATTCAATAAATCAATATTTGATCATTAAAAATCGAATGAAAAAAATAAGGATACATGGTAATTATCATGGTTTTTTTATTTCATACACAACCTGTGATATCTCATAAAATGAGTCATGGTAGATAAAATATATCATTTCATAAAAATTGTACATAAGTTTAAGAAAATATCACAAATAAATCATGAACCCCAAAATCTTGTCAAATGTTTTTGGAACCGTCATAAATATATAAATCATTTTTATCTATCAAGGTTAAATAAAAAATTTATCAAAATAGTGGATCGATATGTACAAGTTTCCCATAGTGGTTTAGGAAGAACATTTTCCCATTGTGAATCGGGACTATCATATTTTTCATTGAGCATTTGGATGATCCTATTTTCCACTGGGGACTATGACACACCCATTTCCTGTTATGGGTATATATCATTTAAATGATCCCCATTTTAATCTATTTAAATATAAATGATTACCCATTACATATTATGGATATATAGGTTCCACCATCCGTAAAATGAATACCATATTTATTTGTTAAAAAAGCTTATAAAAAACCATTATATAAAAACCCATGAAATGGAATGGGCCAGAAAAAACTAATCATATAAAATCCTTTGGAAGTTAGTTAGTTTTCATAATATTATAGTAATACAATGACCAATGTAGAGATTAAAGTTACATAATTACTTTTTCCTCGAATAACCAATTAGAGAGAAATGGGTTTCATAGAAAACATTTCGTCAAAACCATAATCCATTCAGAAAATAATAATAATGGTATACAAGGATCAAATCCCTAATAACACAATGGTATCAATAAAATAAATAATATTATATGGACAATAAATATTTAAATATAATTGGAATCATTATTTGAGATATATATCCTCTATTATTTGAAAAACATTTTTTAAAACAAAATACTTTTAATGATCCAAATTATTTTATAATTACCATAAAAATTGAAAATGTAATCATTAAAAAGGTGCTAAAATACTTTTTAAAACATAAATAATTTCAAATATCATTTAATTTTAAAATAATCCTAAAATATCATCAAAAAATTTGAAAAGATTTTATAAAACATTATTTTCGAGAAAAATATATTTATTAATGAATAGAGATATAAGGACATATTTTCATAAAAACATATTATTAATTATCTTATGTACCAAATATCAGATGAATGGTAGAATTAATTAATGATATATTGGATAAGTAGTGTAGAATAAAGATCATCTTAATTTTTTAGAGATATATTATAATATTTTTTTATTGGGAGTATACTAATAAAAAAATTACGATAAACAATGAGATTATAACATAAAATCATTACCACATTGGTAACTTTTTGTCATAAGTCCAATGAAGCGATAATTAAAAATGAATCTCAAAATATCAATACTATAATTAAATAAATTATGTTAAATTTTAATGTTTATATATATAGAAATAATTAATGAATAATGTTACATAACAAAATATCTATCACAAAGAATGAAAATTGTGGCAAAAAGCCCTTATAGTTTTGGTAACATTTTCAAAGTAAACAACATAAAAGATATATCCTAATATGGATATTTTAATACCAAAAAATTTAATTATAATAATCCAAAAATACATTCTATTTTATATTAAAAACCACATAAAAGAAACATTGGTTGAAGATGAATTTTTTCTCACATAAAGTCAATGTGAAATGGAAAGCTCATACCATATGTCATGAATTCATTAATACTCATTAAAACCTCATAAATAATAAATAAATGATAATTATCCCTGTATTATAGAACAATAGTAAAATATTTAGAAAACTTATGATTCTTATATGGTCTTTTTTCCTTTTATTAATAATACAATGTTTTGGTTTTGTTACGAGTAAGAATCTTTTTATATATAATATATGTTTTTCCTTTTTTATCTTTAATATTAAATAGACCATGTATTAATAATCTCATGATCATAATGTTTTTTATGAATATTATATATATTTCATATATATGTATTTAGAGTAACCCATATAATTCAGTGATAGTAATTAAAATACATCATTCATAAGAATTGTAGGTTTTCTATAAGCAAGAAAGATGTATTTATTTTCATGTCATATAGAATGATATAAATGTAAATTATATAAATTAATAAATAAGATAATTATAGTATTTTTTATGTATATTAAAATTTTTTGTTCAACCAGTCATTATAACATTACAAGTAATTCTAGAACGAATCACTTCTCTTCGTGAGGCAGTAGTCCTTCATACACATGAATGGCATTGTTATTTTCCCAAAAAATTGAATGCATGATTGTATGTGTGTTATAATAACTAAATAATCATATAAATGACATAAGTATCATAAATATATGATATAAACTAAAAATATGTCATTTTATCCTTCCATGAGATGAGGTAATTGGAAAATGAACATCATTGGTTCACAAGCTGGTAATCCTCCATACCCATTAATGATGATTTGGTAACCAAATAGATTTAAGTATGTGATGATGTAGGTAATAAAAATAAAAAAATATATTAGTATATGGATGATAATAATGTAATTATATATGAATGTTATAATAATAATTGAGGTAGGTGGGCAATAAAATTAAATAATTATTCTCATTTATGAACATTATATCATCTTTAAGTATCCATATTTGGTTCAAATTAATCACTAATAGGATTAATTTATTCCTAATATATTGATTATTGGATTATGAAAGAGAATTTGAGAAGTGATTTGGGTTGAAAATAGATTATTAAAATGGATTTAGATGTGCGAATAAGGGGGTAGAGAGTGATCCTTTTTATAACTGAGGATGTATGACAGTCTTGTAAATACAAAAATGTTTTATCTATTGGGAGCTATCACATTCATACAATGACAAAAATACATATCAATAATATATGATAGATATTAATTGATATAGAAAAACATCCTTCACACAAAAAACCCAATTTTTTATCAGTTTATTCCTCAGTCTTTATGTATATACAATTTTTTCCTTATAGTTTTTACCTTGGTAAATTTTATATTTTTATAACATAGCTGATTTACACAATAAGACTAAAATTAAAATCATATTTATCAGAAACTTAATATATTATATTTATAAATAAAAAATAATATTTATGAAATAAAAATCCAATATGTGAGTAAATTTATTTTCAATAGAATAACATGTAGTGTGAAAAACACTATTTTATCCTAAACAAAAATTATTATTTTTATCTATTTTATATAATAATTTTGTATAAAATACGTGATAATTTATTGAAATTATAATTATTTATGATTAAAAATATTTAATCTGTTATTAAAAAATTAAAATCACATAATTTTAGGAATAAAAAGAAAAATCAATCTCATAGACGTTACAAGAAAGTGGGATTTTATAGTTAAAAAGTTGAAAAGTTTGTAATGTTTTTATATCACAATTCAATAAGAAATTTAATCCAATAGACTAAATTGTATTAATATATATTTAATTATACTAAATATACTTTTAATAAATTTTAAATCACAATATTCGTTGTAAATAATTTTGGTGAATATGTAGATTTCAATTAAAATGTACTAAATTACATTTTTCATCAAAAAATAAATTTTTAAGAAGAAACACAAACAATTAACCATAAGATAATATTGACCTTATAATTTAAATGATATTTTTATTTTATATAATTAATTATCTATGATTGGAAAAAATTATTTATATGGGACATAAAATGGTGACAAAACAATTTTTTTATAAATAAATATAGGTTTTATGAATAAAACTAGATTTTTATTAATTACTTTCTAGAAAACAATGTATATTCTTGTAAAATTGATTATTGAATTTTTATACTTTATAAATTTCATTAAAATCATTCCCATGGGTAATTTTGTTAATTTATGGATATGATAATCAATTTTCGGTGTAGAAATTATTTTTCGAGAATGGTTTCCATTTATTTATAAATAAATTTTCTGGAAAACAATATTTATAATTTATTCTAAAAATAATTCTTTAAGATTTTAGTTAATATTATTTACACCATACAATTTTATTCCTAGTTAATAATAATTATTTTTAATACAAATATTGTAATAAGATATTGTTGTTCTGTAAAACAAGTTATTTATTATAAAAAAATATACCGATGGAACACAGTTTTCACTACTATGAAATATAAAATCTATTTTTCATGTAACACAGTCAAAACATGGTGTTTTGTAAAAAAATAGCCATAAATTTAATTAAATTAAATTGGAAGAAATGCAAAAAAAATCATCGTGTTACAATCATAGTCTGTGCCCATAATAAGTTCCATTAATAGTGAATAAATTTTATACTCCCAAAATCCTTATTTCTAAATGATCAAATACCCTACATTAAATGGTATAAAAAAATTTATAAGATGAAATCACTACTTACAATTTCTTTCGAATGTAATGATAAACAATATTATCTTCACTATTCTTTAACAAAAATATAATTAAATAAACATTTCATATTTTGAAACAATGGGAGATAAATAAATTAATCTATATTACACAAGATTTATAAAATGCTTAAATAAATGTGGTATAAACTCATGAATTACTTCATACACAAACAAATAAGTGTATTTCATATATAAAAAAACCAAACTATCATATGATGAAAAATAGGTTTGAATTTGATTCATTTTAAGACAAAAATTTAAAATACCTTTAACTCTTTACCACCTTCCTCTTTTTCATATTAATGTTCTAACATATCATGGAGATAATATGGAAACCATATGAGTGTCGAGTGATTCCAAAAATCCCGTCGAAACATATTGAATTTTTTTTGGTGTGTAATCCAATATTTTTTCACCCTAAAACAAAAAATAAGACACTAAAAAATTAATTTGGGGATTATCACTATTATATACACCATTATTCTGTTTCTTTATTTCTATAATTTAAGAAGTTTTATAATATATTTCATACAGATCCTCCGAAATAGTTTTAATCACTTCTTCATGATCAAATAAATGTTATTAGGCTCTAAAAACCCTTAAATGGAATTTTATTGATCCATTAGTTTTACTTTTATGGGATATTATTAAAATAAGAAGAATCATGAATAATTTAGAATAATTTCATTTTCTTGAAATACAATCAGATAATGGGTTTTTCCCGCACATATATAGGCTACGTAAAGGTAAATTGGGTCGTTACGCTTATGAAAATGAGGGGTTTAAGGGTAAACAAGGGATTATAATTACAAAAATTGGTATTTATATGGGGTATATTAGATTTCCCTAATACATATTAGTATACAAATGCTTTACTATAGCACACCTTTTTAGGTAGTATGGATTGTTTAATGGTAGTATTGTTTTTAATATAATTACAAAAAGAAAACTAGCCTCTTAACCTTCTAAATAAATGTGTCACATAATGGAAATTGGGAAATATGATTTTATATGTATAGGTACTATAGAAAATTTCTAATGGTCCTGTATTTTTTCCATTATATAGTTTATGAAACGTAATGATTACATTTATTCAAATTACAATAGTATATGTTTTACCTATATATATGGGATTTCATAAGGGTTGTTTCCCCCTTAACCATAACAAATTAGTGTTCTATAAGGGTATTTCTTTTATTTAGAGAGTTCATGTTAAGATTGAGGATAAATACACTCATAAATGTTGACTATGAAATTTTCAAGAGATGATACCCTTATCTAATAATGGGTTATTATTTAATGGCCAATATAAAAATTGAATAATTTTTTTAACAAGAATATTTATTTTAATATATTTTTAAAATGTAAAATATTCATCTTGAATGTTATATTATAATATTTTAATTTATAAAATACTTATAAATAATTTAATAACAAAATTTCTAAATTTATTAAATTAATTTCTAAGAAAAGTTTATTCCAAAATAATAAATTTTTTTATTTGAAATACATTTTATATAAATTATAATTATTGATTTTGATCTAAAAATAAAACTCATTATTTATAAATTATGATAAAAACTCATAAGGGGTTTTATATTGTTAAATAAGGAACATATTTATACTATTCTTATATTAAAATAATTAACTATTCATAATTAATTTTTATAATTTTACAAAAATTAAAATTGGATTATTTAAAATAAATTAATATTTATTATGTTTATGGATATCGTTATGGTTTAATTATTAATAAACATATGATATTTTTGTTTATGGAAAGTGTTTATATAATAAAATTTGGATTATAAATTGATTCTAATTAATAGAATTGTATATATATAAAATATAAATATCATATAATTTTTTAAATTAAATATTTGTTATTTAAATGAACATAAATTTCCATTATGTTAAAGAAAAAATTATTAGTGGTTTTATAATAATATTTTGTTAATGAGTTATTGAGAATTAATATTATAATTTATAGATATTTTAATTATTCATTTATTAAAATATTATTCCCTACTATATAATTATTCAGTATAAATTTTAATAAATGAAAATATTGTTTATTCTAGTTTATTTTTTAAACTTATTCAATGGTAGAGCATTGTATTAAATGATATGATTGATTATATAGTAAATTTATTCATTCATGTAGCCAGAACACAGTTTTTAATTGAAGTAATAAGATTAAATTAAGTTATAAAATATTGGTTTTCCATATTATGTGTTACAACACTAATGAATTGTGTTTTATCTGATGTAAAGTATTATTGAGATGAGGGTTTTGGGATCAATCTTCTTACTTACATGGAGGAATATTCTTAGTCTATGAAAATGAATGTTGTTGGAAAGCTATCACTATAGGAATAATCAAGTGGACATTATCAATCTCATTTAATTATATACCATTGGGAGATGTATTAATGTAACATATGCATATTTTTCCTTCAAATATATATAAACAATCTAGACTATTCTTTTTTGTTTGAGTTACATAAAATCATGGGTTCAGTAATGATTTACACATAAATATGGATTGCATGTATGATTTTTTGTGGAATATTATTCTAAACTAAATTATGATAATCATAAATATATAAAAGGGAATAACATGATATAATATCATGATATTAAAACCCCCCCAAAAATACTAAGTGTGCGCTTTCATGCAATGTACAACATCACATGACATTAACCATCCAAATGGGTAGGTTATTTCATAGTTGGGTGCCCCTAGATTATATTTTGTAAGGAATGAAATTATATTTTACCCTAGATCCTCATTGGGTAGGTCATTCAATTTCTAGGTCTCCCCCTATATTTTCCGTTAATATATTATTTCTGGAATTTATTTGGGTTACACAAGTCTGTAAATCATAGTAGTATAAGGTTACTAAGAAAATAGTGTTATTTTTATCCATACCAAGGATTATACGATGAGAATTTTTGTCTATGGTCCAAGATTAAAATATGATTTGATTAGGATGATTCACTACCTAAATAATTATGTGTTAAGATAAATGCTTTATATGACTTATTTTAAAGTAAAATATAGAAAATTGTTTCCCGATTGGTATAATGGTTATTAATAGGGGTTATCATTTCATTGGGAGACCATTTAATAAAAATATTTATTAAATGGTTATTAATCTAAATTTTCATATTAGAAATGATGTTGTTCTTTCTAATATAATTATCTTCCACATGTTATATACTATGATCAATCCCAGATAATTAGAAACATAATATATACTACTGCCAAGGCTGGTGACATATAAATGTTTGTAATAATGATTGGTTATTTAATAAATATTCCTAAGGTTAAATTTTATTTGTCAAAATAAGTCTTTCCCAACTAAGCAATGGTTGAAATTATATTATGAGGTACTATTGATAATTTTGAAAGCATGTAATAATTTATTTATGGTTTCCTGTGAATTGTATGAAAAATGTCCAATTCAATATTAGTTTATACTAATTTACTATATTTTAAACATTATATCAATGATTTTCGTTTTACATACTCAATATGATTAGTTATTCCAAACGATGTCAGTTATTATTGAACATGCTAAAAGAGATAGTTAGGATAAATGGTTATTTAATGATTTATGGACTATAGAAATCAATTATAATGTTTTGAATGATATATTATATTGAATATTTGATTTATAATTGTTTTAATTATACATAATTTCATAAAGGGAAAATGAAAAAAACATTATTGTTTTCAAATAAAGAATTAATTCACTAATAATGTGGGTGCATAAAATGGGGATAAAATTATCATTTGTCATTTATTTTATCCAATTTCTCTCAATTTAAGTGTACAAATATAGTTCATGTTTAGTAAAATGATACAAATATTTCTTGACACAAATAGTTGTCAATTGTTTTGTTCAATAACATACTTTAAGGGGAGACTAAAATGGTTTTTTCTATTTAAGGAATTTATCATATTATCCTAAAAGAAAATTTTTATACAACATTATTGTAATGAAATAACAATTAGTAAATATTTTTAATTATTTTGGAATATATATTTTATGGGAATATTTTTTCTAGGTTCTAAATTACCATATAGATTGTACAATTTTTTAAAATTCAAACCATATAAATAGAAAATTTGTTGAAATTTTCAACACTGTTTCTTTTCTAATACCGTCACATTCATTTAAACCCAATGATTTAAAAATATAATTTTCTAATTCAATATTATTTGATTAACAATGACATACCTAGTGGATTTTTTCATAATACAAGTATACTAAATGTTAGTTATGAATTATAATTGATTTAAATCATATATTTTTAAATGTCTATAATATAAAATGAATATTTTACAATATATTTTAAATATACATGTTTTCCAAATAAATTGAGGGATTGGTTAAACATAGAGTTTATATTCATGAGATGAAATAATTAGTTAATATATTGATATTTTTAATGTAAAATAATATATAAATATCAAATTATCGTAATAAAAATACATGAATCTTTAACTAAATTTTCTTATGACATATGTGATGTTATTAAATTATAAATCATTGTTTTTAACAAATAAAAGATGATTAATTATATAAATTTTTTGGATTTTTCAATTTATATAATATGTTTATAGAAGAAGATATGAATTATACTTTTTTATCAAGGATAAAAGGTTTTGTACCAATATTTTTAGATATATATATATATGGGAATGTGTTCCCACTACCCATCAATGACATTTTTCAATAAAATATTCCTTTCAAAATGGATTAGTTGCAAGGACATAAAATACCATATATGATATGTAAATAATTGCTTTATTATTTAGTATTACTTCTAAAATTAAATAAATAGTTATTCCATAAAAATGGTTTGTCTATATTAAGAAGATATATTGAAAATGAATATAGTATCTAAGAGGATTTTGTGGGTAAGTTTCCATATAAGGATTTCATTCATTAATAAACAAAAGATTAAAAAATTATATGATCAATGTATATTTTACGTTATATCACTTGATATTATTTATATTTTAGTAAAAAAATATTGTAATTGTATACATTAATTCAATGATACTATTTGATTGAATAAGGTTCCTTGGATTATGATTATGAACATAGAAATATATGTTTGTAGACAATAATAAGATAAAATTAAAATTGTTAATGTTTTCTTAATATGATGTTTTATTATCTTAAAATTTTGAACATATTGGAATATGATTTTTATAGATAACCATTATTCAAACATGATTACGTCATAGATATATCTCACAAAATATTTTTTGGGAAGTATATTATAATATGGGCATATAGAGATGTCATAGTAATTACATATGATTAAATTTGTTAACAAAACCAATAATGTTTTGAAAACGTAAGGATGAACTGATTTTTTCATATATGACATGATAATCAAGAGTTTATGTTTTTTTAATATACAAAATGTATTTTAGAATATTAAAATGTATCATAATAAAGGAAGCCTCAATTTTGTTATTCTTTATCATTGGATGGATAAATAAATATTTTGATATACAATTATTGAAATGAAATTATAGTTGATCACTCAATGTACGACATTATGTTTATACCCAAAATATTTTTTCATAAATAATTATATGTTATGATGATATTTTATGGTTGGAATGAGTATTAATCTTGTAAAAACATAAAAAATATTCTCATGAGGAACTATAAAATGAATAATGTTCATTTTGTATGTTGGATGACCAAATAAGTATACCACATGGAGTGTCCTACAAAATAAATTATTATAATAGGGGTGCATAGAAAATAGTTGAGACCCCACTACCTGAGGTTTGATAGATACCTAGTATGAAAACCTCCATGCTTTGATACCCAACTTACTCAAGACAATATATTTACATAGAGAATACGGGGATGGGTGTTTGGTGTTATGAAATCGGATGGAGCATAACCCAAATGGTTATTATGAACACTTATGATGAGTATGACATCATGAAAATAGATTGAGATTGATTATGGGATTGTGTGAACAAACTAAATTATATATATATGATTTGGATAAAGTACATGTGATGTGTTTATCCATTAGGATGAATGACATGTGATTTATTAATCGATTAGTTTATAATACACTGTTATATTCAATGAATAAATAGGTTTGGTATATAAGAATAAAATGCTCCATTTAACATGTCAACATGAAGTCTTAAAAATTGTAAAATATAAAAATTTTGGTATATTTGGTGAAGGATGGGGGAAAATAGAATATAAATCAATGCGTTTGTTGGATATCACACCAAATCAAATTATAACATGTGTATCATTAATTATTTTCTAGAGGATTCTATTTGATTATATTTATGTATCTCTATGTTTTTATTTATTTCAAATAATATAAAATATTGTGGGTCCAGACAGTATAGTTTAATGAATTTGTATTGATTTTTACATAGAAATATACTCTTAATGTGTTTTAGTGTTAATCTAAATGTATTTTAGATGTTAATTCAAAGGGTACAGAATATGATGTTATTAAATGTTATATTAATTATATTTTTTCAATGAATATTTGAATGATATAAAAAACTGTTAATTGAATATATCAAACCATATCCCATTTATATTAACTATAAAACACATATATAGTATATCTATAAGTCAAAATAAATCGACATTCATTGAACTATAATGTGTATCCCCACAAGACCTTATTGTAATTGAAATAAATTTGAATATATAGATCTATAAATGTAATAACAAAGAATCAACTAGAAAATAATTAATGATATGCATGATAAAATTTTATTTGGTGTGATATCCAACAATGGAATGTGGGTCACACATTACAGTTTAATGAATGTGGATTGATTTTGATAGAGTGATATACACTAAAAGTGTTTTTTAGTTATTCTAAATGTGTTCTGGATGTTAATTCACAAGGTACTGAATATGATATAATAAGAGGTGATATTAATTATATTGTCTCCAAAATAATATGGATCATATTTAAAAATTATTAATAGAATATATCAAAAATGGGGTTTAAAATATAATTACATTATTTATTTTATGTTATATAATATAATTTGAAATTGACTAATATCTATTAAGATTTAATTGATGTGGGATATTTAAGGTGTAATTCCCTAAATCCATTTTTCTAAATTATATAAGAGTCTATGGAAAATGAGTTTTAAGAATTCTTAATATACATCCTCTTCCAAAAACATTTCTTCAATGCAAATGATATTTTTTATAATTTATGATTGTCTTAAACATTGTAATCATTAATGAAATGATTAAAAAGATTAAAAACATTTGAGTTAAATGAATTCTTGTATATGACACATGGATTAACATGGGAATTAATACATGTCTGATGAAGGTATTTTATGATTCCACAAACACAAAATATTTATCGTTGGTTCTATATAAACCCTATGACTATATGATGGGGTATGAGTCTATATTTTCCATAGACCTTGAAAAAAATACATCATATTCATAGATCCCTTTAGTCTTAAATTGTTTTATAATGAGGTACTATGATTCTACAGAGAGAATATAGTACCCAAATGTTTTTTTGTATTTTTTAGTTCATTCCATGGATACCTATGGAGGTGGGATTATAATGTTTTCCACATTATGATCTCTTATAAACTCAACCTCTGGATGTCCTGATTGATGTAGTAGATCATTGGTGTGACTTATGTCATTAAAGTGTATATTTATTTTACTATTTTACACATTTTCATATCCTATTGAATGGATACCCACAGAAAAGGGTTGTAATAACTTCTACATGTCATGATAAATATTATTATACCTTAACAAAACCCCTTGGAAATCAAAATTATAAAATCCCATAGTAGGAGACGTGTCATTACATTATAGTCAAAATGGGACAAAATAACTACTGTTATCATCCTAATAAAAAATATTATTCGTATATTAATATAGCTATACACTAAAGGATAAATTGGAGTCATATTAGTTGGGTTCATATATTAACAATGTAAGGATAATATTATTATTAAAATTTTAATCAAGCCTTATATGAATGTCATTTGCAATCCTAAATTGATGAAATAACATTGTCATGATTTAAAATTCATAACCAAGGCATCCCTCATACTCATATACTATATAGTAAACAAATAATCATCCTATATATTTCTAATTACACATATGATTATGATTTAATTAAAATTAAAAATCAATTTATTTTCTTATTTTAAACCCTCACTATTCGGTTATAGTCGTATAACATAGGATAATGTAACAAATTAAAATAAATTTTCCATATTATATTTCTAAGGTACATTTACACAAGAAAATCCAATTTTGTATGCCATTATCACTCGAATATCATTCATATTCTATATACCATACCCTTATAAGTCACATATCACAATTAAATATAAAAAATTCTACATATAATACAACAATTTAATACCGTTACAATATAAATATCATAGGGATTTATTACATATCATTCATTATAATACCCTTGAAAATTAACTACCATAGTATTTTGATCCTTCCTAGGTATCCACATACAAGACTACACCCTTGATGATCAAAGTCATATATATGTGAATCATGATTATATATCCCAATAGATGTTCAATAAAAAACTATACATCTTGTTTAGTTATGTTTAATCATATATATAAATAAATTTGGAAGGCATTAAATATTTTCGTATTGGACCATTAAATAAATGAAACTCATTTTTTAACAAAATCCATCAAACACATACAATCATCTTAATGTCTTGGGATCCCAGGAAAGAAAATGATGTATGATTGAATTCCTCCTTCCCCCAACCATTCAAATATCAACACCATAATACAATAAACATAATATTAAATCATTTCACTATCAAAATAATTAATCTTTAATTTTTATAATAAATTAAATAACTACTAACTCCAAAAAAAAGACAACTACACATGTAGTCTTTTTACAACATAAACATACCATCCATCCCATGATTTGTATTGCCTTAACATCATACGACATATCATAAATATTAAGATACATAAAAAATAATACAAACTCACATTGTGACACCCCGTCATATCCTACTTGATTAGTTTTGGGGATAAGGGCCCCACACATCTATAAACATACCTCCCATTATAGTAGCAGCTACAGAATAGTAGAGATTTCCATGAAAATAATGTGGTGAGACTAAACATTATAGTATCATCACAAAAAAACCATCATCCTTGACCATAAAAAACTATAATTTTATTAAATAGATATATTGCGGAATAAATTTCAATGTATAACATTATACAACCAAGAACCAACTAATACAAGTGAAGGATATCCAATCATGAAAAAATTCATGGTCACCCTATGGGTTAATCATATAAATTAGGAGACTATCTGAAAATAATCGATTAGAAGTGAAAACTGACATACTCAACCTCCATTTAGACACATTTTTAACAATAGTGGATCTCCACTACCTCATTCACATGTACTAGGGTGATATAAAAAACATCAATGTCTAATAGAATATTTCTATGTAGGAAAATGTTCCTATGAATATTGTGAGCATACAACATAGTATTCTAGTAAAAACTATGTCCCTATTAAAAAAAATTAATAATTATTTATATTTATATAGTATAAATAACTCATTTTTGTTCATGATGGTAAATTTTGTTATCTTGTGTGTACTCAAATAGGTTTACCAAAGAGTAAACTCAAACCCACTTTATCGTGTACCATAATCGGATGATTCTTATGTACGTTACAAAAAAACGGAGTGTTATTGAGTTATCACATCTATTAACTATAGTAAACATATTTTTAAGAGATCACCATCAGATAAATAGTAAATGTGAATGATGAATCACCTAGTGAATGACATATTACTATACTGACAATATCAGTTAACAATGAATCTATTAGGGAACAATATGTCATATAACAACTGATTTATAATGGAAATTTCATACTTCCCAGTGGGAGATTTATCACCACAATGATAAAAACTGTAGAGAATAATGTATCTCTTGGTTAAAAAAAAGAACCGCCATACTCCGAAAATCCAGGAGAATGGTTTATCACTAGGATTATATTTTATGATTATTATTTTCAATAGAATAATGATTTTAGAACATCACTTTCCCTGGGGAATGTACTACCATTAATATACTAACCATGTTTAATGATACATTACCAATAATAAAACATGTATGGATGATCTAACACTAAAATATATATTTAGATATACATATAAAATTATTTTTCTTTAGAAATCACAATAATATGATAGATATATCACTATAATACCAATAATTAGTGGTGTAGGTTTACATGAGTCAATAAAAAATGTTTAATATTGATCAATATAATTATAACACATTCAATCATGAATTATTTGTAATATTATTCATAAAAAACACTTCAGAAAAGTGTTTTCTTGGACAATCAGTTATCTCCCATTGTATATTTCAAACCTATCAATGTTCATCTCTAGGATACCACTTATTATGAAGTATTATAACCTATACACATATTCTTTCATTATACATTACTAGAGGTGATTTTTAAAACACACAATCAATCAAATTTTAAGGGTTACTCTATGTCGTTGACTGTAATACATAATATTGATTGAAAGTTAGGAAAACCTCTTAGCCTAAATTATATGTGAGTTTCTATAATCTATAATCACCTGATGATATAAAAGGTTTATAAACACATGTTAGAGTAATGGAACCCCCCAATATTCTATTCCATGTGTACCTTAACACTTTCACAAGGTGTCGTAGATATATGTATCCATGTGATAAACAGATATGGTGTAGAAAATTTATAAATATTTAAATAGTCCACATACATTTCATTAAAATCATGGATATAAAATTTCTACCATTGTTTATAATCCCCAAATACCATCATAAAATTACATCCGAAGAGGCTAATACATTACAACTTATAATCATACCACTAACCATTAGACTGGTGGATGTTTGGGGAGTGGAATGGAAGGGGATGTAAATAATTTCAACCCAATCATAGTAACCGCTTTTAAAAAAATAAATAAATAAACCCATGTTAAAAGATAATATAACTGCGTGTTAGTGACTATTATTACCTCCTTAAAATGGAATGTGGTTGTATTTAGTAAAAGATCCAATAAAATTGGATACATTGTTCCTCATGAGGTACTTAGTGTATAAAATTAGCCACCCCTGGACACCACCAAGGGACACAACCCATGTAACCTCTAGTGCATACTCTATGACACCAAACTGCATACCAAGGTCCTACAAGATCGATGATCATCCAATTTTTATAATGGAAAAGCTGGGAGAAAAAAATTGATTTTGATGAAGAAGGGTAAAGAGGTTAAAAATTACCCATGATCAAGATGGAAATAGTGGGACATAATATTTAAATTTCTTATGAATAATGTCAATGTTTATAGAGAGGTAGAACAATTCAGTGATTTTTAGAGAATGATAAAGGGTATAATCTCAATGTATTCAAAACTATATAAAAATGGACATATAAGAAATATGGTTTCATGTTAAAACGAATTACTACAGTATTAAAAACACATAGTTCGTCTACTATGCATCAGTGATGGTGGAAGGAAGTAGCTGGATCAATATTACTATATATGTGTCACCAATAAACTTCTTTTATAAAACCATTAATATGACTCTATTGCTTTGGTATCATTATTTTTTTCCCTGGTTTACTCTGTAATAATGTTCTGGATGGTGTATATTATTAACCCCTCTGAATTTAACTTCACATTATCTAAGAGATCATTCTCAAGTAATCTAATAATTTGATCTGTCACAAATCCCTAAAAAATTTGATTCCCATTAAATCCAAAAATAATAAATAGATCCATAATTTTAATATTATAAAATTTATCTAATATTGTTAATTATTAATAAAAAAAATAAATGTTGAAGGTTAATGGGTCTACTCTAATCGAATCATGATTCTTTACCGACATCACAAACACATATTGATATAGTTCATTTCATCATTTTCTTTATAACAATTATCATTTGAAAAAAATATAATCATACTTCTCTCATGATCATCAATAATCATTGTCTCTTGATGTACATTGAGATTCTTAATCATATTCTAGTAATATTATTTTCCACAAATTCACCCAAAATTTTAAAATAAACAAAATTACGGACTCTATATGTTTTAAATAATCATAAAAAATATTTTTTCAAAGATGGATGTATTTTAATACATATCCAACACATCATACTCAATTATTTTTGAATCACACTAGAAGACACATAAATACAAATAAATCCTTGTCCATTATGAATTGGGGAATTGAATAAACATATGTACTCAATAAATATTCCCAAATTATGGACATATTCTTGAATTTTGAGTGACACTACATTATACACAAATTATTTATGCCACTTGTTTAATTTTGAATAACACGATACTAACAATGCACCTGATAACATTGTAATTATCATTATAAAAATAATAATCCTATGCTATAGACTAAATACATATAACAAATACTTACATCATTACACATAATATGTTTCTATCCAGAAGTATCAAAATAAAACATACAAGAACACAATAATATGATTTTTTTCTAAAGTTCACTCCCCATAATCCTACAAGGGCGATATCTCACAACTCATATCAATCAATTATAGGGAATTTGTCATAACAAAATCAATACCCAAGACTAGGTATTTCATATTTTTTTATCCAAAACACAAGTACTTTCCTCTATGTCCTAATGTTAATCCATAGCCTCAATATATTGGGTTTTTAATACACACAATCATTAAAATTTATAATCAATCCCTTTAAAAGGATTTATAATTATATGGATCTACTATATATCTTCCTCAAATAAAAATAATGTTCTTTTTTCATTCAATGAACCCCCAGTTTTATTTATTATAAAATCAATCAAACCAAAAAACACACAATCCACTTTCATTATATCTATATATCGATTATTATGTTGCCCAATCCTTTTTATATACAACCATGGTACTCATAAATTATATATTAAAATTTCATAAATGATTTAGTACTATGATACTCTTATATTTTTGGATATGTCTAATGGTCCATAACATAACCATCTATCCAACAACTATCATATTAATACTCATTATGGACTCAACATCATCCCACTCAGGTTTCCACAATCTAGTCATGTTGCCAACAAACAACAACTGAATAAAAAATAGATTACTCAAGACTCAAAATATACTAATTATACCATAAATTACCTCGATTTATTTTTTAATAGTTATGTCTATCTCATTCATAAAATTTATTGTAAATAATAAACTTCAAGGGATAATCACATCAGTTTGTCTATGATATCCATACGAGATCATTAACTTTACCATTACACTATAGATATCCCATCTTATAGAAATTTTTTACCATGGTTCTCTAGTTCTAACCATTAAATCAACACTTAAACAGTTCAATGAACATAGACTCATAGTCATGAAATCATAAAATGAATGTTATAACTACTTAATATATTTCAATATTAACACATCTTTTCTCACACCTTTTCTGTATATCATTTCATACATCATCACATCATAACTGGATATCAATATAATTAAACTAGAAATACATGACCCTTCTATAAGAATAGAAAAACATTGAGGATTAATATACACTATATCAAATCCTACATACTCATTAGGGTCCCATAACCCATAAAATTATCAGTATATTAAAAAACATACAAAGAAATAATATCCCACATACAAAGAATGTATTGAGAAAAATATACATTCATTGATATTATTATCATGATTATTTCCTTGATGTATTGTAATCCAAATCCCCTTATATATATTTGTAACATTTTTTAAAAAAATATTATGAACATGTCTCAGATGCCAGGAAATCTTTATCACACAAATCTGTCCAACTAAACATTACATACTAAATAAAATCATAGAATATATCCATTTTATTTGATACTCATGTTGTACGAATAATGAATCTCTTATTCCTTATGTGTAGAGTGTTCATAAATTTGTACAAGAAAAGATAGAAAATGAATATCATTTTTATTCTAAATATTAATACAAGTAGGTGTACACCATAGTTCTACCTCAATGGAAATCCTAAATCATATCACCAAGTATTTCACCCAAAAAAATAAAAATACAACTATATTTATCAATATTTTAATATGGGACACATAAATATCATTCTCATCCATTAAAAGCGGAACCATTTGTTACATCATGTATTATATCTATCCATGGAATCCATAAAAAATTTATACCATTTATTTGATCAAACATAACTATTCATCATTACCATAATACAAAATATCTACCTATGATCTGTATTTATAATGGATTCTGCATGATCATGTTTTCTCCTCTAATATGTGTCACCATAAAATAAAAAAATTACTTGAGTAAAAATATGGAACATTCCCTATTTGTTTTATAACACAACCTTACTAACTAAAATCATAAGTCATCATTCTTTATTATTAGGATCATTGAACAATTTTTTGGATCATAAATCAACATGTCACATTTCTCTAATAATCATATACTTTTTTCTCTCAAACGCCATATTTTAATACAAATTAAAATACACCAAGAAAATCATTTTTGTATAAATTATTATTCCCTATATAATTGATATTAACTTCCATAATATAGATTATATGAGAAAACAAATATCATAGTCAACTTTATAACACAACTAATCAGACCACCATATAATAATAGAGTTGGATATAACACAACACCATATGTGTGAATCCATGTATTCTAGTGTATTATGTATAGTAGAGAGGGTATGAAAAAAAATTTAGGAATACTATACACTTGTACCATCACAAAAATATCAAAAAAAATCAGGAATATTCATAAACATATAACTTTTTTTGGCTTAAGTTGAACATAACCATCTAAAAATATAGTGAATAATGGAGTACAATGATTAAATTTTTTTCAATTATTTTACTACCCTACACAATACATATCTTGTTCCCTATTTGTAAGGAATATTTTTAATATCTCATCTGATCAAATGTATTTTAACTATATCATTCATAACAATTGTAAAAATGAATATCATGTATAGTATAAAAGGATTTTTCTTTAATGACAGCAAACAGATATTTGAAGGGATACAAATTTATAATGTATAGAATAAATATGAAATAAAATTACTAGTTATAGATATTAAAATGTTTCGTGAAAGAACAATTATTGCTGTAACTTCTTGATGTTTTATGAAATATGTATTTTTAAATTATAGTTATTTTTTCAATAGATTATGTTACATCCAACTTTGAGTTTAAATACACTATGATATACTATTAAAATATTTTTTGGTAATAGAAAACACCTATACATTTGATTGGTTTGTATTAATAGGCATAATTTTTTTGAATAACATAAGGTTTTCATATGAGTTAAATGAAATAATTTTTCATCAATTTATTACAAAAAAAAATAAGAATACTTTGAATGTAAAAGAGATATTTATCCTAAAATAGAATTTGATATGTATAATAGATTTTTATATTATTAAAATAAAATATTTTATATTGGAGACAAATTTTAATGAAATAAATATATTATATTATTATTCAAAAATTTTAACATCCATTTAATAATATTCTAGGTATGGGATTACAATAAACAAAATTTTATGATTTCAAATTTATTTTTCTAAATGTGTGTTTTCATTGTATATTGTGTGATTATATTGATATTAATTTATAGACATATAGAAATTCAATTTTATAAAATATATATAAAATTTAGAAAAATGAGTCCGGAATTTTGTAAATAGTTCCCTTGAATTTTTGGTCAATATAAAAAGTAACATTAATAAAAAATTTCACTCTTGTATTAGGTTAATATTGTTTACCTTGTTTAAAAATAATTGATAAAAATATAATAATAAAATTATATTTTAATTATAATATTATATGTTTACCAGTGCCCCCATAATTTTTTAACACAATTTTTAAGGGACACTTATCCCTAAAAATTTCCAATATAATATTTTATTTATTGAATATTACCAAATGTCACTATATTAATTTTGATATCATTTATGAGTCCTCATGGAAACAAATTTTATAATTAAAAATATTTATTTTTTGGATCATAATGAAATTATTTTCTTTATGTAAATTTTTTAGTTTTTTTAATAATTATACTATGGCCATAAATTATTATAAAAAATTATGATGTATTTCTATAAATGAGAGGAGATATATAATAAATAATTTTAGAAATATTAAAAAGGAATATAATTTTAGTAATTCAATGTGTGCCATAATTTATTTAGATTAATATTATATACTATTAATATTTTAATTAATTATATTTTAACTCAACATTTATCATTATTCCTTCTAAGTCAAATTAGATGAATTGTTTCTAAATAAGAAATAACTATATTTTATGAAAATAATATTTCATAAAATTAGCTGAAAATCATAAAAGTTAAAAACAATATAAGGAGGATATTACATAATCTATAATTTGACACCATTAACATTAATAGGTAATTTTGAATGATTTTATTCTATAATGACTTTAATATTTTTTTAATCTTTTAATAAAATCCATGTGTTCCCCTCTCCTCTTTTTTAATAGGGTGCTCTCCATTATTTTATTAACACAATATTTATCCTCATTGCTTGAACAAAGTCTATCATGATAACTTATCAACAACCTAATCCACATTCTATATGAGTTGGTCTCTAAAAATACTAAACCTATATCCTTAATAGGATATCTAAAATTTTTATTTATAATAATAGATAATGTAATTAACTGATTACATTATTTTTATATCTCTGTTTACCTCCTATAATTATGTTTTAATCTTAATAAATTATTGAATTCCTTATCCCCCACATTCTGATATTTTATTATATTATGAAACCAAGTTTATTCGTCATCTATCAGTCAAATGGAAAGTCAATGTATTTCCCATGCATACTACAACTTATCATCTCCATATAGTGATACAATTAATTTTCCATTACAATTGTATATTGATTATTGTTATTATGGTTTTTATTTTCAAATATGGTCTTCAAGAATTAAATATACTTCTTTAACGATAACATCATATCTAAATTCTTACTTTCTAAAGAATTGGAAAGTGATAACGTCATTCGTTTATCTATTTAGACAACCATCCCCATGAAATAATGTAAATATTATTTTATTTCTATTTCAATTGGATGTTTATAAGTATGGATTCAATTAATATATTTATTATATATAATACAACTAAAAATATTTATTATTCATTTGTTATTTACCATTAATTCTATCTATATGTTCAAAAATGGGAAAAATTTCATGCATACATATGAAGTATTGTCTCCATGAATGGTGAAATTAATTTTTTTATTTATAATTATTATGGATGAAAATAAATAAATATTTAATTAAATAATATAATATTTTGTGACTTTTTCAAATTATATGTATTATGGAACCATCTTCAATGTATATGTAAAAAAAATTTAAATAAAAACATAATTGAATAACCATGCATTTATCACCTCGAATTGCAATTTAATAAATAATTTTTAATTGATGAATGACAAATTTTTATTGGTAAATAATATGTGGTATGATATATATGATAATGGTTCTTGATAAAAATTACATGTAAAATGAATTTATTATATATTAGGCTTAAACATGTTTGAAGGATGTCGAATATGATGTATGATGTTTTTATCTCACATTAATTTCCATGGGACACATGTCATATTAGACACTTGTCTCTTTTTAGTTTTATATAAAATATATTTGTATTTAATTTATTATTATTAAATATAAATTTATAGTGACTTATATATAATTCTATGATTATATATTTATTAGGTCTTAAGTATCAAATGTTACAGAATTGGAAATGGATTTATGTTATAATCTCATTGTATAATAGGGTTTTCTATGATTCCGTTTGTAAGGATGAAAATTTTGTCTATATCTCCCAAAAAATTCATGACATTTATTTTCTTAAATTTATTTATTTTGAATAAATATTTTTTATATCATTTTCTCCATTATAATTACTTTGGGGAGAGAAACATTTGATATGTATAATAATAATTATTTATCTCTTCGATCAAAAATTAATTATTCAATATCCATGTTTTAAAAAAAATTTAGATATAATTATTCCATTTTTGTCCTTTTATTTTTTAAATTCATTTTTCACAAATTTTAATATTTAAAAAATTGTTTATATGTAATATTCTATTCAACTTCTTACCATGGTAATTATGTATTTTTTTTAAAAAATGAAAAGAATGTTTTCTTTTAAATTACATGGGATGAACATACATTCATATATTCACCATCAGACTAAATTTATAAGACTAATATATATGTTGATAATGTTAATTTAAAATGAATTTTTTTATATTATTTTTTCAATAAATATATATCTAAAAAAATCTATGTGGTATGGTGTGTTCCGGGAATAAATATTCCCTTAACATTTTAAAGTAATTTTTTTGTTTGATAACATACTTTGATGTAAATTATGTTCATCTAAGTATATGATCTAATGATAAAATTATTAATATTTAATATTATGATTAAATTTTATATTTATGATATTTTTATAAAACATATTTATATTCCGTCAGTTATACAATGATGAAATTAGATAATTCATTTGAAAATAATTTTCATTTCATGGGTTATTGTGTAATGACTGATGAATTTTTTATGATATTGAGAAATATATGTGAGTTTTTCAATTATGTCATGTGTGGTTATGATATTAATGAAAAATAATGGTAAAATTATGAACAAGGACCTTTGTTACATCGTAACCTAGTGTTGGTAAGGAAAATATTATATGTTTATCCAATGAATTGTGTAATGATTAAATTTTTTTGAGATAATAAATATTGAATGGGTACTAAACCTAGTTCATTTATGGTCCTTGTCAAGTCTGATAGTATGGGGAGTGGAACATGACTTCTATGATGGAATAGTGAGTGAAACCAATTGACTTTGATAGTCTTTTGAATGATCTTTTATGACCAATTAAATTATTTTCTATTATTAAATAAAAATTATATGTCTTATTCCAACTTAATTCTCATATAGATCTATGATTAACACATTTTAACTATCAAGATTAATATAATTAATTATGATTATAATATTTGATATGTAGGGTATATTTTTCAAATGTATGTATAATGGTCTCATACATTTATGCTCATGTTATGTCTATGTCATCATTGGTATCTACCTTATTTACCATTAATGATATTTTTATATCATCATTTCTTATGTTTTATTTCCCATTGTTATAAATAATTCTATTATGAACAATTTTTCTAAGAATGGTTATACTTATGAAGAAGTTAGTTAGTGGTGATGTAGATAATTTAAGAACAAATTTTTTATGATTCTATGTTTTCAAAGGAACTATACCTATATAATTATGGTGTGAATATTTATGTTATGTAATGAATATCCATATATTAAAATTGATTATCTATGCATTTAACGAATCAATCAATATAGATGGTATCATATAATATTTTCGATAACATTTGGAAGATAGGATCAGGAAACATTATTAATAAACATTGAGATAATTCTATCAATAAGATAACAACCTAATGTTTTAATAATGACCATGTATAAAATAGATTAAAAATAATTCTTCATATATTGAGAATATTTATTTAAGATTTATAAATTATACAAATGATTAACATGATTTTGTCATTTTAATTTATGATTATATTTTCTCACAGAATGGGTTTTTGGTTTTATTAAATGTGTATACACTAAAAACATAAGACAAGATAATACTAAAATGGATAATATAATTATTTTCCACCATTAAAAACCAAAATTTCCTTTTATGGATTGAAAAATCAGGTTTTGAGTTTCATTTAACTTTTCGAATCCATGAATCATTCTAATATGAAAACAAATTAATAGAAGGAATACAGTAGTGTTGAATCATTTAGGGGGAACCAATAACCTTTTTATAGTGAATCATTTATTCCTATAGTGTAAAATAAAAATAATATTGTAATATTGAATATAATAATACGTTCTCCAATTCATATAACATGAAAAAATTATCCTATAATATTATAGTTTTGATGGGAAAGTTGATCTTTTGTGGAACCTTATTATGAATTTTACTCATGTGGATGAAATAAAATCATTAAATTGGGATGATTTTATGTGAAATTTTATTTGTAATATATTATATTTATTTTTTATACAAGGATACTTAAATAATTTCATGATATCAAGAATAATGATGGGAAATATATTAGTACCTATCAAGATAATTTAACATGATATGTATGGTGTTCTTATAGTTTAATCATAATCCCAAAAATTAAAATTTATTGAGTATTTAGTGTCTTTAAAACATGTCTCTAAATTATGTTTTATATAAAATAAATAAGTCTCAACGAATAAAATATTCTATATTCATTCATGGTAGAAATAGACATTAAATATTTCTCATCATTCCTATGGTTTTAATAAAAAAATATGATCATGTCTCATGAGAATGTTAATAAACAACATTATTAAAAGAATTTACAGTAACCTAAATATTGATAATTTTAGAAGAAACATCAAGGTAATTTATTAACAAGATATAATAAGTGTTTGATGTGAGTGATAGTTTTTCAGAGATCCCATGAATATCAAAAGACGGTGAAAAGGGAAATTGATATAATAGAGTAATGGAATGCCCCATCTAATGCACCACCCATACACGAATGCTTCAAATTCAAAGAGTATATGTATTTATAATACTAGTTAATGAATCTAAATGTTTTTTGTAATCATCATCATGAAACTTATATTTATAGAGAAAAAGGGAAACCTCGTGTAATAAAAACTATGAATGTGAATTAGTTGAATAACATAGTGAATGGTTCACAAATAATCAATTAATGAACATCTGACATATTATCTTTTTTTGGAACAACAATGTCACACCCTGACCCCAGTTACCCAGAGTTAGTGCATTATTACATAACATTGGCACGATTACAAGGAATCAAGTCCATAAGTAATGATCAGTGTAACAGTATTGTAAAAAAGATTATATACATGAACGTTACATTACACCATAGAAAATAAAACTCAACATAAATGATCCTTGGAAAACTTCATTAATCCCCTTGAATAACCCTTCTTATCAATCTTAATACAATACATGGAATCCTGTGAAAATAAAACCTTATAAAGGGGTGAGCTCTATCTCTCAGTAATGTTAAGAAATACAAAGAAAGATAACATAAACCTTAGGCATGGTGAATAATTTAAAATACATGACCTTACAAATAATAAAAATGAACATTTTTTTGCAGCAATATGAGATGAGTAAATAATTCCATAATAAAACATTTTTGTGGGTATTCTACTAGTGTAACAACCACATGAACGATCAATAATATTCTCATAATGAGGTATTGTATAATGTCGGACATTTTGAAACATTTTGTCAAGGCCTCGGCCAAGACGTCTAAAAATGGTTAAGGCCTAGGTCAAAATCATATATCAAATTTGGGCAAGGCCTCAGCCTATTCCACTTCAAATTGACTCATTGTACTAACCAATGCATAGAGGAGCTATAGTGGTCCTCATCCATCACATACTAAGTCCAATACATTCCTCATATGAAAAGGATGAAACATAACATAAACATTCGTCTTAAAAATTGAGTAACAAATGTCAATACATTTACCATAAACCATGAATGGTATAAAAATAACTCATCCACAATCAAACATATCAAAAATCATTAAATAAAATAAGGAAAATTTGTATCATAATAAATCAAAATCAAACATGTCTAAACTTTTTCATGGAATATTGACATAGATGAAATCAAAACTATTTGAGATAAATAAATCTTTTTTTAAAACATTTAAAGTTAACATTATTATTAAATAAAAAATTTATTTTGAAAATATTCTTATATGGTTTTGAGGGATGTTTCGATTATGTTATCACGACCAAAAATAGCCACACCCGCCGTATATGTTAAAAAAACATTCTTACCTAAGTTTGTCGAAAAAGTCATAATGTACCTTGTTTGGAAAAAGACGCAACGATTCCTTTAAAAATATATAAGGTTAAATAATGGTATAAAGTAATTTAATCTATAATATAGTAAATAGTAAAAATGTTTTGAAATAAATTTTTATGAAAAAACATAAGTGGATGATAAAGAGGACTTATTAGATACTTACGTAAAAACAACATCGGATAATAAAGAGATTGTGAAATTAACCCTTACCTTGTAATTTTCCTTAATTGATGGTATGTTAACAATTGTATCTTTTTTCCCTGTATTGGTTTCTTTTTTCTTTAATAAAAGTTCAATATATACCATTGTATAATAGTAATAAATTTTTTATTAAATTATACAAGAACTATAAACATAAATATGATATCATATATGATCCTCTGATATTGTTTTGTTAATAATATTTCCGCAGTATAATCGTTTCGGGTGTTAGATTATTCATTTTCCATTATATGATTGCTTACATAATCCATGTTTGTTATGGATACAATTTATTTGATTCAGATGAATAATGATGTTATATACAGAAATATTATTTTTAATCAAAAATGAAAATTATTCTCGAATGATTACGATGGGGAAATGAAACTCATCGTTTTCATGGAGACGGTAATCCGTACGTACGCCCGACTGACAATATCATTATATTGATGACAAAATCGTACGAAATTGAATGGTATATAATATAAAAATAATCAATAACATGTTATATTTTATATTTACATTAGTTATAATCATTATTATACCCATCCATATAAGGAAGTGTTTGAATAACAAACAACCCCCCCCCCTCGACATGGTGATGGTAAGCCATACCTATGCAGCTATGGTGACTTTTCCATTTATAGGATGGATAGAATAATGAATATGGTTGTACCATATTCCTAATAACATTGTAATATGTATAAGTTACTGGATGGATTATTTTGGTATAGATACCACAAAGAAAGAGGAAGTGGAAGAAGAAAATAACTAGAAAGAGGTGATGTAATATTCACCTCTTCTTCGAGGCCTTCCTGTTGATATGATCAAAAGGGATCCATAGGTTGGCTTACTAAAAAAATAAAGACACTAGGATAAATGGAGGAAAGTTGGTAGGATATTTGGGAATAGTATGGGAAAGCCAAATGGCTGTGGAGGTGATATTTTGATAGAAGGGGAAGTTCCCATTTATAAGAGAGGTGAAGGTCACTTTAGGATAATCTTGAAATATTTTTTTATAGTAAAACCATTTTCAGTCTCTAATGGATCAAAAATTATTTATTAAAAGGATATGGTGGGTATGGGTTGATAACCACTCAACCAATATGTTTTAGAAAGGTTTATATCACGATATTAACATTATCATTTAGATTTAACTCTTAGTTAAATAGTTTGACATTTACCAACTCTCTTTGTATATTTATATTTTATGGTTTATAAACATACTATAAAAATCCAATAGAACCCCAAGTGGGTCATTATTAATATATATAACCTTATATATATCTTTTGGCCCAACAATAGTTTTTTATGAATATTATATCAATTAATAATATAGTATTTGTTTTAAAAAATATATTATTCCAATTTGGACACTATTTAGTATTTGATTTTTTGAAATCCATTAAAACATTATGAAATAAAATAAAATTTATTTAACCAACCCTAACATGTCATATTATCGATTAAATTTTTTGGAATTCATCTTATGTTTCAGTTTACATTTATCTGGATATTCATAATATAAATTTTTTATTATTCCATTAATAATGTAATTATTGCATCATCATTGTATAATAAATAAATTAAAATATTTAATGTAAAAAAATATAAATAAAATACCATTATGTATGAAATATTTTTATATTTCTAACTAATATTTATAGTAAAATATATATTGTGTCTAACCCTATACTAATAATAGATTAGTTATTATACATTGAATATAACTATTTTATCACTTCTTCACATAAAATAATAATAAATGACCAAATCTAATACATGTAGACCAAAAAAGATCATATTTTATTCCAAAGGTTGTTTTTGGTCAGATTACACTTATCCGACAGAATTAGGACATCTATTAGGGTAATTATAATGTCATTTTTACTCTAAATTACTGTATTTACTTTTATCCACGGCAAAATAAAAGTCAAAAGTTACCATTCATCAAAAATTATTTTCATCTTGTTGAACCACATTTTACTTAATGATTTCAGCTGTGTCTCTCATATTTTTAAAATTCAAGTCATAGAAGTGGTAAAATTATGTTTTATGCAAATTTCCAAATGCCTCCAGAAGGTTGGTAAAAAACGCTAAAAATTTCAATAAAATTTTATACATCTAATCTTAATATAAAAATTAATCCAATTAATTAAATTGAACATATATAGGTATTATATATATATTTTGTCTTAAAATATTTTTAATTTAAGTAAATAATTATTTAAATAAAAATTTGGTTTTAAATAATAACACAGTGTTTTTTACTATTAATCAAAAATTGAATGTTTTTAGACAAATACATAAAATTCATCCTAAGCTAATTTTGATATTCCAAATTAAAAAATTAATATTATTATTCTAAATTCAAATAATAGAAGTTGCATTTATTAAATTAAAATTAATTCCCATTATAAAAAACAAAATCCAGGTTTTTAAAAAGGAAACACTGTCAAAAGATTGATATGTATTTATGTCAAATTGTAAAGACCCGTAAATTTCAAGGAATTTTTTTTCTTGAAATTCATTGGGATTTGACGAGTATGAAGTTACTGACGACACCTTATTCCGAGGCCTGGTGTTCCAGGAATCAATTTATGATGTTTATCTCAGATACGTTCAGTGAACGAACGAGCGGATTTTTCTATCTTTTGAACCGGTGCTCAGAATTGAAAACTGAGGTCACCGATGGAACACTATCATCGGTAATTTCTTAAGAGGACATTTACCAAAGATGCACTTGCTTGGGATGAGTTGTTTAAAAAAAGTGTCTTAAATTAAAAGGTGAATAAATTTGTGGTACAATTTAATTCCTAACTAAGGAGGTTTTATCCTATATGTGGGAGTCGGGGTTGGAGCCACTAACATCCTAACTACCCATGTGAGGTTAAATGTGAGGGGGGGGGCTGCACGGGCGCCAACCCTTCACATTCCCTATAACACCCCATTGAACCCCTTGTAATTAATTGGGTGAATTCTCATCTCCCACTTTAATAATGCCAACCCACATTAATTTAACTAACTAAACCTCTTCAATGAATTGAATTAAGTGTTTGAATTTTGAGTTTTCGAAATGATTGGCATGAGTAAATAAAATAAGGTAGAGCCTTATTCTATTTTGGTTGGAAATTGTGGTGTTAAGAGAAAGTGAAGGGAGCTCTTGAGTTTTGGATGATCGGTTCATCTTCTTATCGAAGAACATCGTCTTCAAAAAAGAACACCAACTCTCCGACGAAGAACGTCGACTCGGCGGCTCGGTTTCTCCATCCTTTCCTTCCTCCACGACAAGGGAGGAGACACCGACGAAGACGGAATTGATGCCATCATCTGCGGAACTTGACAACCACGGAATTCCGTTGAGGTAGGGGTTATCTTAGATCAAGTTTTATTTAACGATCTTCATTGCTTAATGATTGGCTGCCTATTATTGTCATAACGGTTGGAGATCAGACCGCAAAAACATGACCGATCCTCCTCCTTTTTTTTTGATCAATGATGATGTTCGAGGAAAAGGCGGCGTGGTGCCGTTTCACCACGCGAGGAAAAAGAAGATCGCGGCCGGAGAGGGCCGTGGTGGTGGTGCGCGGCACCGTCGCGCTGCGCCGGTGAGGCTGAAGGAGGCCGCGGCCAAGAGCGGCCCGCGATGGAGGTGGACAGTGCCGATGCGCCGCGCCATTGAGGCCGAAGGGACCATGGCCGGAGCGGGCCACAACGAAGGGGTGCGACGCTGGTCAGACAAGAGCCGCGGCCAATGGCCGCGGCAGACACCCATGGGTGGACGACTATTCTGGCCGCCCGCACTACAGGGGATGGGACCCCCGCGGGTCCCGTGGTAGCTCACAACCGGCCGGCCATTAAGGCCAACCGTTACTCGAAACAGGGAGGTGTGTAAACCCCCCGACAGAACCCTAGGGCAGACCCCATGGGTCCGCCATTTCGGAAACAAGGGGGCGGCGCCCCACCTTCACCCCATGCTCGGCCGACAGTTGAGCCACAGGTGGATTTTGAGCGGGGCTACAGGCCGCGCAGGGCTAGGCCGCGCCCGTTGGGGACGGACCTGAACCCGGGTCGGGTCGACCCAGTTCAGGCTGACCCAGGGGGTATTGGGCCGGGTCGGACCGGGCCCAAACCCCCTATTTTCGGACCAGGTTAGTTCAAACGCCCATATCTTGGGCTACAGATCTCCGATCGATGCACCGTCAGTTTCTTTGGTATCCTTGGATTGAGAAGGTCGTTTTAGTATTTTACACCAGAGGTTTTGGCAAAGTTTGGTTACAACCACGTCGGTTTGAACCCGAAACCAACCGAGCCCTTGGAGCAGAAACACAGATAACTTAAAGATCGTAATTCTGAATGACATGTCGTCAGTTACGTTGAATTCATCTTAGTGAGATGGTTATTTTGGCTTACTCCACTTGAGGTTTGCATGAAGTTGGAGTATGGTCGGGTTGTTTTATCTTAAAAACTAACCGGGCCCCTGGGACGGAAAAGCCAATAACTCTTAGACCAGGCGTCCGATTGACGCGCCGTCTGTCGCGTTGAGTTCATATTGATGAGACAGAACTTTGTGTAAAATCAAATCTGGACTTCGTGACAGTTGATGTATCAACCCCTTGGATCATGGAGCGGACCCTCCCGGAATCAAGCGTGCTGTGTGTGGGAACCCTAGAGCTGGCTGTGACTGCGATGACGATGACGACTGTACTTGGATCCTACGTGGGTTCGGCAGCGAGGATGACTGTACTTGGATCCTCCGTGGGTTCGGCAGCGATGAATACTGTACTTGGATCCTACGTGGGTTCTGCAGTGATGGTTATTGTACTTGGATCCTACGTGGGTTCGACAGTGATGACTTCTATACTTGGATCCTACGTGGGTTCGACAGGGGAGATGATTCAGAGGTTACATCTATCATCTCCACCCCTCTTTGTGAGTAGTATTCCTTTGTGAGCTGAGTTTTGACTTTCAATCATTATCATCGATTTGATTGACTTGATTTCTTATGTGGACTAGTTTGTGCTTTCCTGTGTGGAATGGGTTGTCCTCGGACTCTTGAGTTAGAGTCGAACTGGAATTGATGACTTAGTTATATGTATGGGCATATACATAAGTAGAGTTGGATGATACTTCATGTTTGTATATTTACTTTTTGGTTTATTCTTTGTGGATTCTGGGAGAACTTCGGGGGTCTCACGGTCCCTACTGAGTATCTTATACTCACCCATGCACGGGCTATGCCCGCACTACATTGTATTGGTTGCAGATGATGGAATATGTTAATCGTGGTTGAGGCCTGTGGAGCGGGACGGTACCCGGAGGTGGACTGTCAAGAGGACATTCACGGTGCGGACGGACGGATTCGAGGAGAAGAGGAGATCATTTGTACCCACCCTCCAGGTTGGGTTTCCGGAGGATGACTTGGAGGTTGCTTCTTTACTTTTCAGATGTTGTACTTCCTTTTCTCAGTTGTACTGTACTTTCAGTTGGGTTTGTATACTGGCCCATTTTCTTTCCAGCACTTTCTTTTGTACTCAATTTACTTAGTGTTTACATCAGCTTGTGTACTCTGCGGTGTTTTTTTCTTATATAAGGCAATGCCTTCCCATTTATCGGGATTTACGCCTTTGGTGCTAGTCGCCAGCCCCTGGCCTATGGAAGGAGGGCTTGGTGTAGTCACGACACGGGCCACAAGAACAGGTTGTGACACAAATTTATTTCTAAAATTACTTATAATGACTTATATTGTATTAAATGATAAGAATATAATATAATTATTCTTCAAAACCATTCAAATACATAACTTAACACTATAAATTATTTCAAATCAAAAAGATGTTTTCAGTTTAAACATAGTATTATTCAATATTCGTCAAAATATGAATTTTATCAGAAATGTACCAAATATTTATCCAAAATAAATTTTTATGTCCTGAGTCTAAATAAGAATTTTATTTCATTTAATTTAATATATATAAGATTAAAATGTTGGTTTTAGAAATGGTTCACCCTCAAAAGGCAGTAAAATTGCATTTTTTAAAATATTTCTTTTATCTAAAAAAATGAACTATTCTTATAATATGTCTAAGTATCAAATAATATGGATTTTAAAATTATATAGAGTATATAATATTCCAAATTAAGTTAAATCTAATCATAACAACTTTTTGAACAGCTAGTTTGGTAAGTTGTGGTGTAGTCAAACCCGGTATTGCGTGTAGCATAAGATATTTAATTATTTTATGGAGATAAGGTACTATAAAATCATGGGTTGTTACATTATCCCCTCCTAAAATAATTTGTTTCCTCGCAATTTGAAATTGTTCATCGAAATAGAAGGATGAAAATAGAAAAATAACTTTTTTCAATACCCACATTGGAAATTGGTTAATAAAATTTAGTCTTAATAAGAGGGAAAGGGAATGAAAAAGTCACAGCCAAATTATGATCATGGTTAAAAGATATTTGGTGACAATTAGAGAGACAATATTGGAGGAAAAATGTAAATATTTATAGGGAGTGATTGAGGTCCTCAATCACAAACTAGTGTAAAATTATGGTCTTCAAAGCCATCAATCAATGATGATTTAAAATATTGTTGGTTCAACATAACATAATGTATTATGATAACAAATTTCTGGTTTTAAGATCTATTCCGTAAAGTTTAAGAATTATTTTATTCAATATATATATATATATATATATATACTTGCCAAGTTGAGTTCCATCCATTCACAAATTTCAACCACAAACTCATCTTTCACTCCAAAATACAATGGAACTCAAAAATATTTTATTTACTATAATCATATATTTTTCTAGGCAAATAATATGTAGAAAAATAATTTATAATAACTAGGTACTTCATGTAGGATAGTGGTAGGTCATAACGCCTTGTCGTACTTTGGTTGTGTGTTCAATTCTGGAATATTTATCCGACACAACTGGTTATCACCCGAATTGTAGGATGTCCTTTTTATAAAACAATAGTATTATAATATTCCAAAAATAATCTTAATAAATAATATAAATTATTCAACATAATCCAATCCATCCTTTATAGCTATCCATAATACATCAGCCCAAATTCTCTCTAAAAGGTCCCTAAATTCCAAAATCAATTGTAACATCAGATTCCCCAAATAATGTATATATTCTCTTATTCTCACATAATGAAAATACGATTACCTTTAACATCTTAAAACCTTAATGAAATAAAAAAGTAATACTGTACAATCCTTATATATATCACATTCATCTAATAACCAGAAAATAATTATTGAATCCAAAAACAAAAATACATTAATTATTCCACTTCAACTGTATTTACATCATAAGCTTCGACTTTCTCCCTTGGCCTTTTCGGATATATGTTTCCTTGGTGCTTAGGAAATTTATTTGCATAATGACCCATTTCACATCAATTGTATCATTCAACATTTACATATTCTTTCTTCCCCTTATAATCACGAACCAGTTGACATTTTAGTTCACATTTGTAAAAAACTCACATTCCTTTTATATGGGCACCAGGTTGATTCATTCCACAATAATCAAAGGGTGAAAACTCAACTATTTTCTTCTTTCATGTTTCCTTATTTCCTTTATTATAGTGTTCATCAAATATCCACTTCTCTTGATTGGATTAAAAAATGTAAGACATAGAGGATTCTTTTTCTATCCTGATATCACATGAGACAATATCTTCATATAACAAGATGGTTAGCGAGACTAATGCTCGAAAGAGAAATGGTTTTAACACATCAAAGAAAAAATCAATCTTACTTCATAAGTTATGTATATAATCAGTAGAAATACTTGATAACCACGTAAAGTTAGCTTCAGACTTTGCGACATTCTCATCCTGTTTTTTCCTCATACTCAAGAAATATCCTTTCCATATTTTCTTCATGGTCATGAAGAAAATATTTTTCTAAGAAAGTATCATTAAACTCTCTACATTCTATAAATGATAATTATACATCCTCCATTTTGTTTTGAATTATTTTCCAACATTCATCTGCATCTCCCATGAGGCGATAAACTGCCATGAAAACATCTTCCCTTTCGCTACACCCCTAAGCATGAAATATTTTCTCTAAGGAACTTATCCACTTCTCAGTAACAAATGGATTTGTAGTCCCATTGAATGATGGTTCTTTTCCCCATGAATCAGTCTAACATTGATCCTCCATGTTGTGTATTAGGGTGCTCCATACGGGTAAGCTTAATATTCATTACCTGAGTGAGTTGTCCCAGTATGGTGATAGGTTGATCAGCACCAGGTGCATCACCAGCCCCACTATAATTATCTTGAGTAGGAGGGAAGTCGTTACATGGATTACGTGCGTTGAAAAAGTTTATATTCCTTCCATAGACACCATTTCTAAACAATATCCTACACAAGATTAGTTTATGAATCGCAATACATAATTCTAAATGTGTAAAATAGTTAACATAAATTTAACAGTTTATGGATATAATCCATAATCATAAAAATGTTTTCTTTGAGGAAGTATATACTCATAAACTGTTCATAATGGTTTGTAAATAAAATGTTAATTTTCCTAAATATATCCCTCATGAGTGTCATTACCAAGAGTTCATCAAGGCCCGTTGTCGTGCACCAATTCCCATTCGAGTCCAGATCAAAGTCGTGTTTTACGGTTTTACCACTAGGTACATCTATTCCAGAGCAACCTCTTCTGTCACGACCCGTCCTTGGGGCCCGTCCCGTGACTACCCCAAGCCCGCTATCCATAGGTCAGGGGATGGTGACTAGCACCAAAGGCGTAAATACCTATGCTGGGAAAGCATTTCATTTATGAAAGTAAACAAGCACAATAGAGTACGCAATAATAAGTAAGCACTAAGTGAGAATTGTATACAAAAAGTAGTGCTCAAAGGAAAAGGGGTCGGAAATACAAGCCCAAAAGTAATTATAGTACAACTGAAAAACTGGTACAACTGAAAAACTCGTACACCTACAGTAATGAAAAACAAAAACTACTGAGTCGTCCTCCGGGAACCCCACCTGAAGGGTCATTACATATGGCCTCGTATGCACCTCAGGTCTGTCCATCAGCTCCGTGTACATCTCGCCAAGTGGTCCACCTCTAGGTGCCATCCAACTCCACAATTCTCTACCCCGATTAGTGTTTTCCATCATCAGCATCAAACATAACATAGTGCGGGCATAACCCGTGATTGGGTGAGTATACGATACTCGGTAGGTACCCCGAGACACCGATGGTCTCCCAAAATCCACGAAGGATAAATCACAGGATAATGATACAACCACGAAGTATCAACAAACCCTAATTAGGTATATTCCCATACATACACCTATGTTATCAATCTCAGTTCGTCTCCAACTCTCGACCCCATGCACAACCCACTCCACATAAGAAAGAAGTCAATCACATTGATGATAATGATTGAAATTCAAGACTCAGCTCACACAGGTGTACAAATATTATATAGCGATAGAGAAGAACATATGTATTCACTGATTCATCTAATCTGTCGGACCCACACATGATACAGGAACAACTAATCGGTCAGACCCACACAGGATACAAGACCAGCTACTCTGTGAGACCCCCATAGGATACAAGTACAGAGGTCAATACTTTCAGACCCACACATGATACAAGAACAGTAGTCATCACCGTCGAACCCATGGAGGATCCCAGTATGGTAGTCGTCGCTGTCTAACCCACGAAGGATTCTAGTACAGTAGTCGACACAGTTGTAGCCATCTCGAGGGTTCCCGCACACATCACGCTGGATTCTGGGAGGGTCCGCTACTCGATCCAAGGGGTTCGATACATACACTGTCATTAAGTCAAGAGTTGATGTATCCCCATTTTGCTTCTCATCAAAAGGAACCCAACGCAATAGACAGTGTGTCAATCGGACGCCTAGTATGGGATTTATTGGATTCTCTGTTCGAGGGGCACAATTGGAATTACGCTTGTTCCAAATTCGGAATTCATCCAAAGATGTTCGAAAAATATCTAAAGTACCACAAAAGGACCGCCTCATCATAAGGGTCTCAATTCCACAGACATAGCATCGATCAGACGCACGGTCAGGAAGTTATTCATACTTAAGTGAAACGGGGCCGACCCTTCAAGCCTGGTGGGATGGCGGGTCGTCCTATCCTGGATCAGCGAGTCTGACCCGGCTAAGGGGTTGGCCCAGCCCGGCTGGCGTGGCTGTACCCAGACGGGCATGGCACGGCCCGGTCGGGCACAATGCGGCCACCCGACCGAGCGTTGCAGGGGGCGCGACCCCCCGGTTTCGTGAAATGGCAGCGCCGAGAAAAGTTGCCCCTCCTGCTCGGTCGGTCATAGCTGGATAGTCTAATTTGGCACGAGCGGCCCACATGGGTAGGACGCTATTCTTCCACACGTGGTACCAGCAGCTGCCGAGGCTCCCTTTAGCCCGGCAGGCAGGCGGCTGGCCGGTTCGCTGTCGAAGAGGCTCGCTGAGCGCGGGTCGTGGTTCAACAGCGCGGCGCGAAAAAGGCCTCGAGGTTCTCCAGCGTGGCCGGCTAAAGCCAACCGGTTCTTCTTCAGCCGAGCAGCCTAGTTGCGGGGTGCGGTTGCCTCCGTCCACATGGCACCCGGTGTCGTGGTCCACTAATGGGCCAGCGCCTGGCCGTCGTTGCTGCCGCCGCCTTCAGTCGTCGTCACCTCTTCCAACACCGCCTCCATCACGAATAAAAACAAGGATCAACATAGGTCCATCAGGTCATGTTCGTTCGGCTCACGCACTCTGAATTAAGCGATAGCATATGGACGAAGATAATCCATGAAATTCAATGAAGAATGGGGTACAAATTATACACATAAAATTATACAAGCCCCTAACTCAATTTAATGTTCGTTCGTCTACGAGCAGCAGAAGATGTGCGTCTCTGAGGTCGGGCGTTGTGGATGATAGTGTCGTTCCGTCAACGTCGGAGGAAGAGGAAGGTAAGTAGCGTTATTTGTGGCGTAGCCTCCTTTCTCGCCCCAATTGAAGAAGTGGAGGAAGGCGATCGTGATCCTCGTGTTCTTTGCTGGGGAGGATGAATAATGTTTCACCAAGAGTTTCGCCCCGAAGCCCTTAGAATATTTTCCAAGGCAAATGAAATAATAGGATTTTCCAAAATTATAAACAGGCCATCAATTTCAAATTAATTCAAAACTAGATTAATTAAGTGACATTAATTGATCTCAAGAGTTGGCACATTAATGAGACGAGGGAGGTGGAGAGGCACCATTATTAATGAGGGGAGGTGTCAAAACTTAAGTGGAGTTTAGGGGAGTTGAGGGAAGGTGAAAGGGTTTGGGTTCATGTTGGACCCACCACACTAAATCCTCTCATGGGAGGTTATGTGGGGTGTGCCCCCCCCATCTCCCCTTTCGAGGAAATAACCACCTCTAAAAAAAATTGTCCAATACAAAAATTTTATTTAATTTTATATAAATCCCTAGATTATAACTTTCAACCAGCATAAAAGGAAACTGCGGTAAAGGTCCCCTTAAGCTAATACCGGTGCTACGAGTTCGTTGGTGTCCTCATATTTCATTTTAGAGTATTGGTTGAAAATATATAAAAACCCACATGTACGTTTACTGAACGTACCTGAAGAAAACTTCAGAATTTGATTTCGGGCACCCCGGGCCTCATAATCAGGTGCCGTCAGAAACCGCTGACTGATAATATTCCAATGAATTTAAGAAAAGAAAAATTCCTTGAAATTTATAGACCTTTACATTTCCCCCACCTCATGGATTTACGTCCCTATAATGCTACAACACACACTAGGGAAACAAATGGGGGTAATGAGCATGCATTTGAGCCACTCGCTCCCATGTGCTCTTTTGGAGGTTCCCGTGATGCCAAAAAATGTGCACCAAAGAAATCGAACATCCACGTAGGACCCGGACTTGTCGATCCTTGATCTCACCGAGACCTCCGTGAATGTCACCCCGTCATCGATGTCCAGCTCCCCGTGGTTGATGATGTGGGACGGGTCATGCACGCATCTCCTCAGTTGAGATACGTGGAAGATGTCATGCACCCGGTGCAACTGAGGTGGAAGGTCCAGGCGGTAAGCCACCTCCCCTACTATATTGAGGACTTGGAACTACCTGACGAAGCATGGGGATAACATTCCGCCTGGACTAATCTCAATATACCTCATCAAGGTGAGGCCCATAGGAAAACGTAGTCGCCATCCTCAAACTCTAGTAGTCTCCATCTCTTATCAGCATAGGACTTCTGTCTGCTCTGTGCAGTCTTCGTCCACTCTTGGATGATCTGCACCTTCTCTGTCATAGGCTGAACCATCTTTGGTACTACATGTGTTGACTCCCCTGGGTCAGTCCAGTACAGAGGTGATCTGCAAGGTCGGTCGTATAGTGCCTCGTATGGTGCCATCCCGATGGTGGAGTGGTAGCTGTTGTTGTACAAAAACTCCACCATGGGAAAGTGATCCTCCCAGATGCGACCAAAGTTGAGGACACATGCACCGGGCATGTCCTCGAGATTCTGAATGGTCCTCTCAGTCTGACCATCCTTTTGAGGATGGAATGCACTGCTTAGATGTAGACGTGTCCCAAAAGCCTCCTATAACCCCTTCTATATCCAAGAAGTTAAACGAGCATCTCGATCAGAGACGATATTCTATGAAACACCATGAAGATGTACGATATCCAGGATGTAGAGGAGTCCCATGATTTTTACTAAGCCCTACTCTATGATCGGTAGGATGTGGGTTGAAATGGTTAGTCTGTCGACAATCACCCAGATAGAGTCGTGTCATCTGGAAGTACGTGGAAGCCCCGCCACTAAATCCATGGATATCCCATCCCAATTCCACTATGGGACCTCTAGAGGCTGTACCAAGCCTGCTGGTACCTGGTGATCCGCCTTCACTTACTGTCAAATGAGGCATCATGAGACAAACTCTACTATAGCCTTCTTCATACCCGGCCTTTAGTGCTATTGTCTGAGGTCCTGATACATCTTCTATCCACCTATATGTACCGCTAGAGGGGAAGTGTGAAACTCCCTCAGCACCTCCTCCTACAGTCCAGCTGGTACCATGGTATGTCCCCTGAAGAGGATGACATGCTCCCCTCCTTTAGAAAATCAATCAGGAGACTGCGCTATGGATATCTATGGACATAGAATCTCATAGTCAATGTCCCCATGATGTGCCTCTTTGACTCACTATAGATGTGGATGAGTGGATGTGAGAGACTGAAGGAAGGATTCTCCATCTCTATCCATAAAGGATATCTGCAATGCGGCCAGCTGCTCTGTCGCCTCTCTTAGCAGCTGAATGCATGATCTCCAGCTGAGAGCATCTGCTACATCATTCCCCTTCCGAGGAGTACAGACTATCTCGAAGTCATAGTCCTGGAGGAAATCGAACCAACGTCACTATCTTCGGTTCAGGTCCTTCTGCGAGAAGATGTACCTGAGACTCTGGTGGTCAGAGTACACTGTAAAGCGCTCGACCATTAGGTAGTACTGCCACATCTTCAAGGTGAATACCACTACTAATAACTTCAGGTCTTGGGTAGCGTAGTTCTACTCTTGCTATCTCAACATTCATGAACCAAACGTGATAACAACTCTCTCCTGCATCAGGACACACCTGAGTGTAGTTTCTGATGCGTAGTAGTAAACTACGTACCCTATTCCCTTGTCCGGTAGCCTAAAGATGGGTGCACTCCTCAATCACTGCCTCAGCTCTTGAAAGCTCTGCTGGCATATCTAGAGCACATGAAGGGTTTCCCCTTCTTCGCCAAACCTGAAAGAGGCGATGAAACTCTGGAGAAGTCTGGAAGAAATCTCCAATAGTATCCATCCATACCTAGAAAACCCTGAATCTCCATCACACTCTTGGGTGGAACCCAAGCAAGAACTGCCTCGATCTTCACTAGATCCACTACTACCCCAGCCTCTGAGATGATGTGTCCTAAGAACTGAACCTCTCGAATCAAGAACTGTCTCTTCAAGAGCATACCATAAATCTGGTGCTCTCAGAGTGTGTCTAGTACTACCCGCAAATGGTACACGTGCTCCTCATCAGTAGTCGAGTAAATCAGTATGTCGTCGATTAAGACTACAAACAATCGATCAAGGTAAGGCTGGATGATCATGTTCATGAGATTCATGTACACTGCTGGTGCATTGGTTACGCTGGAGGGCGTAACCAATAACTCGTAGTGGCCATACCGACACCTGAAGTTCATCTTCTTCACATCTTCATCTTGGTCTCTAACCTGGTGATAGCCTGACCTGAGGTCTATCTTTGAGAACCATCGTGCTCCTTTGAGCTGATCAATGAGGTTTTCAATCCTCAGATGTGGGTGCTTGTTCTTCACAGTCACCTGATTTAGGTGACGGTAGTCGACACATAGTCGTAAGCTCCCATCTTCATTCTTGGCGATCAAAATCGGAGAATGCCAGGGTGAAACACTAGGTCGGGTAAATTTCTTCCCCTGAAAGTCCTCCAACTGTACCTGCAGCCCACGAAGCTCAGCGGGAGCCATCCAATATACCATAGTAAATATTGGTGATGTCCTGGGGAACAGGTCTATCTAGAAGTTTACCTCTCTGCGAGGAGGTAGTCCTGGAACGTCATCACGAAAAACATCCGCATACAGATCCACCACATCAGGAAAACGCAGACTCCACACATCAACCACACTGAGGATGAGTCTAGCTAATTGATGTGTGATCAGATTCACTCTCCTATATGTTAGTCCATCATGTGATACAAAAGATGCCTTCTCACCGGTGAAGGATAATCTGGTCCCATCTGTGTGGAAACACCGCTCTTTTCACCTAATATAGTCGATCTGAGCATGAAATATAGATAACAAGTACATACCCAAGATGACGTCGTATGGCCTCGACGCCGCAATAAGAAAATCCCAAACAAAGATCTCGCCTCCTAGAGTAAGCTCACAATGTTGGCACCAGTGCGTAATCGTTGATTCTGCTCCTGTAGAAGTCTCTAGCCGCAACGATCGAGCCAACGACTCCATCGGAATATTTGTGCTCCGAACAAGGGAAGCGGAAATAAAATAATGACTTGTACTTGTGTCTATAAGTACTGATGCAATGGTGGAGTAGACACAGATAGTACCCTGAATCTTATGAGGTGCACCATGGTCATAGGCCTTGACTGCCTAGAGCTGATCATGTCTCTGTCTACCAGCTCCCTGTAGTCGGGGTGGACCTCTTGGTGGTGGTGGTGGTAGAGCCTCAAAATGTCCTAAACCACCCGCTGCTTGACCAGATCCTCTTCCTCGTCCACCTGCTCCCAGTGTAACACCATGGTCAATCCTCTTCCTCTGCATGGGAGGTCCCTCTACTGTATTCTTCTCATCAGCATGGTGGGTCATGCAGTCACGAGCCATGTGGCCATGTCTGCCGCATGCATAGAAATTCCTAATCCTCGTAAGGCTGGATCTGTTTCATGTGCCCCCTACAACTGAACCTAAATCCAGAGGTCTCCCACCTGATGGAATGGACCCATTGGACCTCTACATAAATTGTCTACTACAGGCTGCAGAAGACTTCAACACTTGTCGTTTTTAGGTGGGTCTCACCGCTGATGACTACTCACTGAGAAAACCCTCCACTAGAAGTGCTCGCTCTAGCACCCCCGCCTGGGTTGGGATGCTGAGGGGAATCGTCAATTCCCTGATCTCATGCCAGAGTCCCTACTCGAAGTTCTGGGCCCTGAGGAACGGGTCTCTCACCATATCCATGGAGTAGTGTGAGAGGACGGTGAACCTCACTGAGTACTGACCTACTGTCATGTTGCCCTGATGTAGATGAAGTAACTCCTTAATCTGAACCACAGGTAGGGTGAATGGAACAAACTCTGAGTGAAAGAGACACTCGAAGTATTTCCAGATTAATGATTCCTCGTCATTCACCGGGAGAATAAGTCTCCACCATCTACCTATAGCTGCATGCAAGATACTCACGACAAGGATCACCATAAAGTTGGATGGTGTCCCTACCAATCTGAAAACTATGACAACAGCCACCAGCTAATCCTCAGCTGCTTGTGGGTCTATCTCTCCACAGAACCCAAGCGGCCTCTGTCACTGGAACTCGTGCAATGCACTAAGGAGGATTTCACTCTCTGCTGCTGGGGATTGTGGTATTGGTGGCCCAACGAGTAGTGGTACCGCTGGTGCCTCTTCTGTGATGGGGCCCTGCACCGAAGCCTCGTCACTCGGTGGGTTACCATCTTGTACATAACTCGGAACCCTAGCTGTCTGCCTTCGTGGGTCCATCCTGAGAAGAAACAGGTGTACCACGGTTAATGCAGTATACCTGGTGAGCTAACACAATGTAATCACAAAGAGATCATTTCAAAGGAAACACACAGGAAATCAGTGTTTTTGTGCACTGAGTCGGAAATCAAAATTTAGAGTCCTAGTGTATGGATACGCCGGTCGCCGCAACAATACTAGACACCCTGGACTATAAACCACACTCAATACTCTTAACAATATTGCTTCATAGAGATGAATGATCAGATTGCCGAGTTCTGCAGTAGAACTGACTACTCTGATTCCAATTTGTCATGACCCGTCCTCAGGGCCCGTGCTGTGACTACCCCTAGCCTACCATCCAGTGGTCAGGGGATGGCGACGAGCACCAAAGGCGTATATCCCTATGATGGGAAGACCTTTCTTTTATAAAAGCAGACAAGAACAAATGATTACGCAATATAAAGTAAGCACTAATTGAGAACTGTATAAAAAAATTAGTACTCAAAGGAAAGGGGGCCTGAAATAAAATCCCTACAGTAAGAATAGTACAACTGAAAAACTAGTACAACTGAAAAGCTAGTATAACTGCAGTAATGTAAAATAGAAACTACTGAGTCATCATCAGGGAACCCACCTAAAGGGTGGGTAGATATGGCCTTCTCTGAACCTCAGGTCTATCCGTCTGCTCTGTGTACATCTCGCCAAGTGGTCCACCTCCGGGTACCATCCAGCTCTACAAGTCTCAACCTCGATCAGTTTTGTCCATCGTCTGCACCCAACACAGCGTATTGTGGGCATAGCCAATGCCAGGGTGAGTATACGATACTCATAAGGGACTCTGAGACCTCGATTGTCTCCCAGAATCCACGAAGGATAAACCACAGAAGAAAGATACAACAACTAAGTATCAAAGAACCCTATAGAGGTATATGCCCATACATATTCCAAAGTTATCAATCGCAGTTCGGATCCAACTCTCAAGCCCAATCAAAACCCAGTATACTCAAGAAAGAAGTCGATCACATCGATGATAGTGATTGATAGTCATGACTAACTCAAACTAGTATAAATCTCTCATATAGCGATAGGGATGATCAGATGTAGTCGCTGACTCATCTAAGCTATCAGACCCACACATGATACAAGATCAGCTAAGCTGTCGGACCCACACAGGATACAAGACTAGCTACTATGTCAGACCCACACAGAATACAAGTACAAAGGTTAATATTGATGGACCCACACAAGATACAAGAACAATAGTCATCACCATCGAACTCATGGAGGATCCCCGTATGGTAGTCATTGCTGTCGAACCCATGAAGGATTACAGTACATTATTCAACGTAGTCGCAACCATCTCTAGGATTCCCGCACACAGCATGCTTGATTCCGGGAGGGTCCTCTCCTCGAGCCCAGGGGGTGGATACATCAACAGTCACAAAGTCCAAGGTTTTTGTATCTCGAAGATCCGTCTCATCATAAGGAACCCAACTCAATAGACAGCGCGTCAATTAGACGCTCAGTCTGAGAGTTATTGGGTTTTCCGTTCCAGGGGCCCAGTTGGAATTACGCTCATTCCAAAACCGGACATTTTAAGAAGTTTCCCAAACCCCACTTAGTGTATCGCAAAAGTAATGACTCGTCATAGGGGCATCAATGTTGGAGATGGCGCGTCGATCGGACATACGATCAGGAAGTTATTCACACTTAAGTGAAATGGGCCCGGCCAGTCAAGCCCAGTGGGCTAGCAAGATGGCCTGTCCTGGTGCGGTGGGTACGAGCTGGCTATGGGGAGGCCTGGACCATCTTGGCGGGGCGTGGTCCGACCGAGCGGTGTGGGGGATGCGGCCCCTCGATTTCTTGAAATGGCTGCGCTGAGCGGCACTGCCTCTCCTTTCCGGTCAGTCGTAGCCATCCGGTCTCCTTTGGCATGAGCGTTCCACACGGGCAGGCTGTTGTTCCTTCGCACGCAACACCAGTGGGTGCCACAGCACCCTTCAGCATGGCTACCAGGTGTCCGACCCATTATCCGCCGAATCATCCCGTGGAGAGTGGGTCACAGTTCTCCGCAGCACGGCGCCAAATGGGCACTGTGGTTCTCTAGCCCGGTCTGCTAAATCCGTGCAGTTTTTCTTCGACCGAGAGGCCTGGTTACAGGCCGTGGTCTCCACCGCCCACGCGACACCCAGTGTCATAGTCCTCTAACGATCTAGTTCACAACCTCCATTTCCGCTGCCGCCTTCGGCCGTCGCCGCCTCTTCTAACACCGCCTCCATCGCGAATAAAAACAAGGATCAACATAGGGTCGTCGAGCCGTGTTCATTAGGCCCACGCCCTCTACGTTAAGCGACAACATATGACCGAAAATAATCCATGAAATTCAACGTAGAACGAGGTAAAAATTATTCACATAAAATTATAAAAAAACCTAACTCGATTTAAAGTTCATTCATTGATGATCTGCGAAAGATGAGCATCGTGGAGGTCGGGCGTTACGGATGACGGTGTCCTTCCACAAACATCAGAGGAAGTGGAAGGTAGGTATCATTCTTTGTGGCATCGCCTCCTTTCCTGCCCCGATTGAAGAGGTGGAGGAAGGAGATCGTGATCCCCATGTTCTTCGCTAGATAGGATGAATAAAGTTCCACCAAGAGTTTCTCCACAAAGCCCTTAGTATATTTTAGAATGAAAATGAACTAATAGGATTTTCCAAAATTATAAACTTTCCATACTTTTCAAATAAATTCAATACTAGATTAATTAAGTGGAATTAATTAATCTCCAGAGTTGGCACATTCATGAGAAGATGGAGGTGGAGAGTCTCCACCATTAATTAGGGGAGATGGAAAAACTTAAGAGGAGTTAATGGGAGTTGAGGGGAGGTGAAAGGGTTTCGGTTCGTGTGGGCCCCACCATACTAAATCCTCTCATGGGAGGTTATGTAGGGTGTGGGACCCACCCAAACTCTGATTTGGAGGAAATAAACACATCTTAAATAATATTTTACAACACAAGAATGTAATTTAATTTTCTACGAATCCCAAAATTATAACTTTCAACCCGCATAAAACGCAACTGCGGTAAAGGTCCCCTTAAGAGAATACTGGTGCTGCAAGTTCATCGGTGTCCTCAGATTTAAATTCTGATCAAAGATTTAAAAGATAGATAAATTCACACATACATTTAGTGAACTTTCCTGAAAAAAACATCATAATTTGATTTCAGGGACACGAGGCCTCGAAATCAGGTGCCGTTAGAAACTGTGAACTCGTAATATTCCAAGGAATTTAGGAAAAAAAATTCCTAGAAATTTGAAAGTCTTTACATCTTCCCACTCATATCTAGAAAGGGATTTATTGCTTTGAAAACACACAATGTCTCTACATTACCAAAATCTTTAGGATCTTCTTCTATACTAGACCTCAAAGTAAATCTTAGGATAATGTTTTTTAATCAGAGTTTTTCTAAATCTAGATTCCAATATTTGTACTAAATATTCTTTGATACAAACTGTAATACCCCGACCCTAGAATCCTAGAGTCTGTGGATTATTTTAATAGATTGGCATGATTACAAGAATCATGTCTTAAAGGACCGATCAGTTTAGCAGTCTTTGAAAATAGATTACATACATGAACATGACATTACACCTTAGAAAATATAACACAATATAAATGGTCCTTTGATATTTCCATTAATACCCTATCATAATCCTGAATATCAATCATAATACACTTATTTGAATCCTGGAAAAAAAACATAAGAAAAAGGTGAGGTCAAATGCTCCTTAATGGTATGTAATACTGCAGAAGATAACATAAACATCAGGACTAGTGAATAATTTAAAACACATTCCTTTACAAATAATAAAAATGAACACATTATGGTGGGAATATCAGATGAGTAAATAATTCTATAATAAAACATAGTCTTGGGTATTCAACTAGTGGAATAACCACATGAACCATCAATAATATTTTCATAATGATAGAATGTATAATGTCAGACATTCTGTAACATTTTTTCTAGGCCTCAGCCAACACAGCTAAAAATGATTAAGGCCTTGGCCACATCCATATATCAAATATGGGATAAGCCTTATCCAATTACACATCTAATTTTCTCTTGAGACCTACCGATGCATCGATGAAGTTATATCGGGCTCCACCTATCACATACTATGTTAAATACATTCCTCATATGAAAAATTTAAAACATAACATAAACATTGGAATTAAAACTAGCATATGAATTGTCAATAATTTAACCATAAACCATAAATGGTATAAAAATAACTCACCAATAGTCAATAATATTACAAAAACATAAATACAATATGGAATATTTGTATCATAATAATTCAACTTCAAACAAGTTTAAAATTTATCAATGTATTTTGACATAGATGAAATCAAAACTATTTGAGAGAAATATATATTTCAATTTTGAAATCATTTAAGAGTCACATAATTATTAATGTAACCATTTATTATTAAATTTTTTTATAATTTGATTAGGGAAGCTTGGATGATGTTATAAGAACAGAAAATTGTCACACCTGCCATATAACTTTAAAAAACATTCTTACTTCAATTTTTTTGAAAAGGTCATAAAGTAGCTTATTTGTAAAATGATGAAAATGTTCCTTTCAAAAAATATAAGGTCAAATAAGGTTATAAATTAAATGAATTCATAGTCTTGTAAATAGTAAAAAAGTTTTGAAATAAATTTTTAAGGAAACACAGATGTGGACGATTAAGAGGTCCCATAAAATAGATCTGTAAAAACAACATCGAATAATAATGAGATTTTGAAATTAACCCTTACCTTGTACTTTTCCATAGTCGATGGTATGTTAAACTCTTGTGTAATAGTAAATTGTTTTATTAAATAATATATGAACTATATACATTAATATGATATCATATATGATCCTCTAATATTTCATTTTTAATAATATTTCTGTAATATCATCGTTTCGGGTGTTAAATGATTCATTTTCCTTTATATGCATTGCTATAAAACCCATTTTTTGGGAAGGATGTATTTTATTCATATAAAGAATGATATTATGTTCATAAGAAATATTTTTTAACTAAAAATGAAAATTATACTTGAATTATTATGATGTAGAAATGAATCTAATCGCGTTCAGGGAGACAATAATCCGTACGTACTCACAAGAAACAATATCATTATATATATGGCAAAATCATATGTAATTGGATGGTATATAATATATACAGAATCATTAAAATGTTATATTTATTATTTTCATTAGATATACTCATTATTATACACATCTAAATAATGAAGTGTTTGAATAACCAATAACACTCCAACGTGTAGACAATAAACCGTACGTACACACGTATGGTGAATTTGTCATTTATATGACGGATACAATAATGAATATGCTTATACCATATTTTTAATATCATAAATGTATGTAGAAGGTACTAGATGTATTATTTTGGTAGAAAACAAAAGTTAAATAGAAAATGGAAGAAGAAAAAAACTTGAAAGAAGTGATGAAATATTTACCTCTTCTTCGGGTGCTTCATTTTGATTGACCAAATGGGATCCTTATATTAGAATTATGACCAAAGGAAGGCATATAAAATGAAGGGATTATTGTTTTTAGGATATTTGGTTAGAGGATGTCTGATCCAAATGGTTTTGGAGATGATATTTTGAGATAAGGAAAAGATCCCTTTTATAAGAGATATGAGGACACTTTAAGAAAAGCTTGAAATATTATTTTAAAATAAAATCATTTTTGGTTTTTAATGGCTCAAAAATGATTTATATAAGGGATAAGGTGTGGATGGGTTGAAAACATCTCATCCAATATGTTTTAGATAGGTTTTGGTCACCATATTAAAATTATATTTTAGATTTAACTCTTAGTTAAATAGTTTTTCATTTATCATGTATCTTTGTATTTTAATATTTTAGGGTTAATAAACTTACTATAAAATTCCATGGGTACCGAAAGTTGTTAATTATTAATATATATAACCATATCTATGGATTTTGACTGAACTGTAGATTTTTATTGATATTACATTCATTAATAATAGAGTATTTGTTTTAAAAACTCAATTATGTCAATTTTGACACAAATTAGTATTTGATTTTTTTAAAGCCATTAAAATTTACCACATCGAATAACATTTATTTTACCAACCATAACATGTCATATTAACCTATAAAATTAGTTTAATTCACACGAAGTCTCAATTTACATTTATTTGTAGATTTATAATATTAATTAGTTTAATATTTCATTAATAAGGTAATTACTACATCATCAGTGTGTCATATATAAAGTAAATTGTTTAATCTCTAAAAATTATAAATAAAATAAAATTATATATTAAATATTTTTATCTTAATAATGAATATTTATTGTTGAATTTATATTTTCTGTAACCCAGTATTAAAAATTTATTAGTAATTAAACATTGAATTTTAATCTTTTAACTGTTCTTTAGATTAAATAATAATAAATGTTCTAATCTAATCGATATGGACCAAAGAAGATCATATTTTATTCTTGAAGATTATTTTGGTTGAATTACACTTATCCAATAGAATTAAGACATGTTTTTGGGTAATTATAATTTCAATATTACCCTTAATTACCCTATTTACTTTTAACCGTGGTAAATAAAACACAAATGTTACTTTTCACCAAAAATTATTTTCAAATTATTGAATCTCATTTTACTTACTGATTTCAACCATTTCTCTCAGAATTTTGAAATTCAATTTATAAAAGTGGTAAAATTATGTTTTATGCAAATTTTCAAAAGATCTTAGAAGGTTGGTATAAAATGTTAAAAGGTTCAATAAACTTTATCACATTTAATTTTATTATAAAATGAATCCAACTAATTAAGTTGAACATATATAGGTATAATATATCTATTTTTACTAAAAAAATTAAATTTAATAAATAATTATTTAAATAAAAAGGCAGTTTTAAATAATAACTAAGTGTTTTTCAGAATTCATAAAAAATTGAATGTTTTCAGAAAAATACCAAAAATTCACCCTAAGGTAATTTCAATATTCCAAATTCAAAAATGATGTCTATTTTACGTGATTCAAAACATATAACTGGCCTTTATTAATTTAAAATTAATTCTTGTTGTCAAAACCAAAAAGCAGGTTTTAAAATGCAAAAACTATCTAATGATTGACATGTATTTATATCAAATATAATAGTGAAATTGCTTTTAATGACCAATATTGTATTAAATTAAAAAAATATAATCTAATTATACTTTATATTTTTTAAAATTCATAATTTTACACTATAAGTTAATTTTTTTTAAAAAAGTTGTTTTCAATAAAAACATAGTATTTTTCACTATTCTTCAAAATATGAACGTTATCAAAAAATTACAAACAAATTAACCAAAATAAAATTTTATGTCCCTATTATAATGAAGAATTTACTTTCATTAAATTGAATATATTAAAGTTTAAAATATTGGTTTTAAAAAGGGCTCTACCTTAAATGGCGGTAAAAATTCATTTTTTTAGAAATAAATATTTAACTGAAAAAATTTATTTTTTCTTATATTATATCAAAGAAAAATAATAATATTGATGATAAATTATACAGATTATATAAGATTAAAAATTTTGTTAATACAATTTATAACCACTTTTTTAATGGTTAGTTTGATAAGTTGTGGTGCGCTCGAACTCGGTGTTGTGTGTAGTGTAAGCTATTAAATTACTTTTATGATATAACGTACTATGAAATATTGGAGTGTTACATTGAAACATTTATTATATATATGTAAATCAAAATGGTTTTTAATTTCTATCTCAGTGACTCGAGACTAACAAACCCGTGAATTCTCTTAATTTTACAATGGTCACAACTCAAGTATATAGTTTCTCTCTGATAGATGTTTGGGTCAAATTGCTTCCTAAAAATAATCTGATTCTCTATTTACTTGAGTTTCAATTGATTATAGGAATGGATTGGTTTTATTCATATGGACCCCATAAAAAATTCAAATAAAGTTTAATCGCATTTCAAATTCCAAATGAACTCATCCTTATTTTATCGGTGTGATGATAAAAATTGTCATTATATGGATATAACATCAATTTTATGTGGCTTGATTTCATTTGAAAATTTTACTTTATCTAATATGGTTTGGGTGAATTTAAATATCAGTTATATTCTAATTTTTTGGAATTTTATATATGTCTTTCCTGAATAATTCTCCAATCCTCCACTGAATCATGACGATGATTTATCCGTACATCTAACACCTCGTTCAATAATATTTTAAACACTCTTGATAGAGTGGCCCCAATTGAGTTCAATTATTTAAAGAATATCCTGATTGATAATATTGAAAATGGATTCATCCGGTCAAGTTCATCACCTTTGGGTGTACATGTGAAATTTACTAAGAAAAAGAATCTATCAACATAAATCTATATTGATTATCGAGAACATAACAAGATCACTTTTAGATAATGTATCATATACCTCATATCCTTAACTTATTTGATGAAATGTGCCGGGAAAATAATTATATATTTTTAAAATTAAATACCGATATAAGAAATTTATTTTTAAGAAATAATATTTACCCTTAATATAATTTTTCCCAATGTATGAACACTATGAATTTATAGTGATTATATTTTCTCATAAAAAATCACCCATTATATTCATGGATCTAATTAATAGAGTCCTTATAAATTATGTTGATAATTTTTTGGTAGACTATATAGTTGATTTTATTATATGTTTAATTGGAAAGGTAGTGAATTATTATCACATGAGTATTGTGATGAAAACATTGAAGAAGGATGATAATTATAAAAAATTTACTATGAGTGAATTTTGATTTTGAAATTATTAATTACTGGATTAACAAATATTTTGTGATGGTATATCAGAAGATCATACAATGTAATAGATTCTTAAACATTCCCAAACCAACCACTTTACTATGATATGATTTTTTATGGAATAGGTTGGATAATATATTTTACTTCTAGAATAATAATCATAACTATCTAATCCACTCACCATATTATCTACAAAAAGTGACAAGTTTATTTCAAAAATTAAATTTGAGGAGAATTTAAAAGATCTAAAGAGAATGTCTTTCAGTGAAACATTAATCACAATACCTCACAGTGGAGAAAGATTAATAATCTATAGAGATTAATTCATAATGGTGTAATGTTGAGTAATCATGATGAATATTACTTTGATATCTTAAACCTCATGATTATTGATGTTTCGTGAGAATAAAATATCCAACATAAGTTTTGGAGTTAACATAAGGAAATTTTCATTAAAAAATGTAGACATTTACTTCAATGAATATAATATAAAATAGTAAACTAATCTTAAATGTCTAATATACATTCTAAAAAATAATTAGTTGAATATTTTCCAGAGAATATGGTCAGAGGTGGTTATGTATTATTATTTCTCAATACATTACCACCATGGGACAGAGAACAGTGTGGATGATGAACTAAGTGAAAAGGACCATGATATCTTATATATAATAAGAGCCTTTAAAAATCCAAAATTTATGGATTTTGTAATGATTGATATGGAAATACTAATATAATTTGAATGATCTTATCTATCTAAAATGAGTATCAATCAATATATCCATGTAGTGATTAAAGTGGAACATAAAGAAGATATATAACTAATAAAGACTGTGAAAAATGTTTCTGAATACAACATGGGTTATGATAGGTCAAATCAATTCATGTAAGGAGTATATGTTCTATACAAACCATATTTATATAAGGATCTAATTTTTGAGAGCCATAGTTCATCATTATCTAGTCATCCTATAAGTTAAATGATGTATAAATATCTAAAAGATTATTCTTTGTTAGACAACATCTTCAGAAACCTTTCTTAGAATGTATATAGGTTATTTTAAAGAAATCATGTTAAAGATAATTGAAATATTATGTCTTAGTTGTTACAACCATTCCCTATACAAGAAAGGAAATGGGAACAAAACAAAACAAATCTTATCCCTAGGCTCTACATATTGTCTAATGGGATCATTTGTATTTGGGATACAGTTAATCTTCTTATAATGTTATTCCACCTAATTTTGATTAGAGAATATTTCTTTGAATCATATTTCAATGATATACATTATCTTTGTGGTAAGGTTGCACCATGTACCACATTCCATTTTATTTTATGAGCATCAATGGATTACCTCAATGATTCGGCAAAGTCTTCAGCATGTTTAGGATATATATGTGAGTTTTAGTATGGAATACCATCCTATGATAGATGAATAGTCATTAAAATAAAATAAAACCATATAAGATATACTGATATCATTTTCTATGGAATTCAATGGTTGTTTGGATAAATACGTTCCTCTTATCAAGATTTTCTATAATAATAGATTTTAATAAGGAATTTAGATTGACCCTTACGATGTCCTATATATATAATAATGTGAATATATCCAAAATGTTGGGCTGGAGTTGAAGAAATAATTTTTTTAGACCTAATTTAAGTTAGGAAATGGAATATTTATTTTTTTCTATTCGTTTTTCTTTCATGGAATTTTGTATTCCACATGAATTTGATGCGTACAGTTTTCAACAAGGCATGGAATTTAATATTGGTGAGTAGATTATTTTATAATAAATTTCTAATTTAAGAACATTATTACTTTCTGAAATATGTTAAATCAATAATCATGGAATATTAGGACTTTCATGATTTTTAACATATTATATCCATTTTGGAATCACTTTCCACTTCATCTAAAGATCTTATAAGTTCGTGATGAGTTCCGTGTACATCTCTTATTTATGTAAAAGCATGATCCATAAAATGGACAAAAATTAAATTTTATACAAGGGAAACATGATCATTAATAAAAATGAAAATTGGTATAAATATCGTATTATATTTATAAAGTGTTGTAGAATAAGAATACTAACATGGGGAAATGTATCTAGAGAAATCACAAATTTGATGAAGATATTTTGGAACCTATGGGTATAATGAATGAAGTTGTATTTTTTTGTATAAATGTGATTAATTCATATGTGTAAATTCCTTATAATGTGGGTAAATTTTAAGACCAAACAATTTTATATTGTTTTCTAATGATTTATTTTGATATATTTTTATACTCATAATGCCATGTTCAAAGGAACTGCATGATACTATTTAAATATTATTATGTGATTGTTAGTTAACATCTATTAGCCAAGGGGGTATGAATTGAACTCACTAAATTATAGAAAATAAATGTTATAAAAATGAATAAAATTATTTCATTGTTTATCTAATAGTTATAAATTAAAATGAAAATCAATTTAATGTAATAGAAATTTTTTTCAGAAAAAAATATTTCTTAAAAAACTATGTAATTTTACCATATCAAATTAAATTATTCAATACATCAAAATTATTTTATTTAAATATTTATAATATATAATTAATAAAACAATATAATATTCATTTATCCTTTTTATAGGAATATGATAATATTATCTGATAATTCAAGCATAAAAATATATTTATCTAAAAATTGGTCTTCAACACATGTTTTGTGATTATTTAAAAATTAAATTTTACCACATTTATGTATATAATTTGATTAAATCAATTCCATATTTATAATTAAGAGGTATAATTTTGGTAAAGAGTTCACTTTTATTTTTAGGAAATATGAATACTAACCTAATAAAAATATATCACTCAGGTGAATGTTAAATTTTGATAAACTATGTATAAACTATGAGATAAGGTCATAGAGGTTCATCATAATTATTAATGGATGGTGTAAATTCAACCATAATATATTTTTTTACATTTAGTATTTATGTTACACTTTTCCATAAAAATTAAATATATAATATTTAAATCAAATAATCTTACTAAATTTCATTCCAATTTTTTTAAATCATGATTTTATGTCAAAATAGGAGAAAATGTATATATAAACAAATGTGTGTTTCTATATTAATGAAATAAATTTCATGATATAATTTTTTTATAATTTTAGGTAATTATAAAATTTCCAAAATTTTTTATAAAACACTGATGTAATAACCATTATATTAATGAAAATTATAAATAATATTATTTAAAATATGAAAAGTAATATATTTTGAGTGAATTAAAGTTTTCAGTGATTTGTGTAGATAAATATTAAATTTTTTTATTTCAAAAAATTATATATGAAATCAATCATTTTTTAATGACTTTTTAATCAAATTAGATATATTGTGTCAAAATTTTCAAAAATGATATTTTTTGAAAATTATACTTTATTAAATTTATAAAATATTAAAATTATTAAATATTACAAGGTGATGGTATGTTGTTTTTAATTTCATTTCATTTCGATTAATATGCCATTTCGAATTATTTTTCCTGAGAATTTTTTAATATATTTTATCTTAAAAAAATTCCCAGAGTGACCCTCCCCTATATTATAAAAGGGAACCATAAATATATCTTAATTACACTACATTGACACCTATATATATATGTACAAAACTATAACATTTTCACTAATAGAAACCCATATTCACATTACATAGTTTTTGGCCAAAAAAATTGTTACCCAATATCTCATAAGAGTATATCTAAATGAGTGTCTCAATAAAGAGGAAATCACTTTAACTGGTCACATTATGTTTAATTTTAATTTAACCTACATTAAATTTACTGTATTATTCATAAAATAATAAATTAAATTTTATAAATATTCAATAATTACTTGATTATTATCAAACCACAATTATTCAACATCATTAAATCAATTGGGAAGTTATTGTATCACTTATGCATATGTATGGATCATAGAAATCATTTTGCGATACAATTGATTTTTCATTCCAATATTTTAGGGTTGGTATTTATGATGCATTAAAAGATTTTTTATTGTATTTAAGAAATAATCTTTATTATGGAATGATAATATCATATCAACAATTGTAACATCCAAACTATTAGAAAATAACTTTGTTAATGTGAACATGTGGACTACCATCCACATAGAATGATGTGATTAGTTTTTTATATTGTTATAAGATGGATGGTAATAAGGATATATATAATGAATATATACTATCTATACGATATAATAATTAATATTTAATGTTTATGTGTTGTATTACATTCTTTCGGTCCATCCAATAATAAAATGGAAGCAACATTCATGTATATGTATGTCTTGCTGCCACCATGAATAATGTTATTCATTTCTATATCTATATGATTCATGAATAAATATAAATACCTCTATAATTAATTTATATAATATTTAATTCATTATTATTATTGAAATGCTTAAAAAATAATAAATTAATAATTACCAAAATGATCAAACAAAAAAATCTATGATAATTGTTATAGTCACCACAAGGAAGAGTTATTGTAATAAATAATTGTTAATGAATGGATGATAAAAGATAATAATTAAATAATATATGTTATAATTTATATTTTTATTGTAATATATTTGAATCATAATAAATATATATTTATTATGTAGGCATTTCGATCATGTACGAAGGATGTCGGGCATGAGGTAAGGGGTTTTGCCTCACATTAATTTTTATGGAAGACATTGCATATTCACCACATGTGTCTTACTAGTGGTGTATATATTCCCCCTGAATGAATTATGTATTTTTTGTTATAAAATATATGATAATTTAAACATCCATAAATGGTTATTTATTTTCTGGGATTGTGATTAAAATGTTTCCATTCAGATAATTGTTTTATGTTATATCCCATTATTTATTGTGGTTTTTATGATTATGTTTATGATGAAAAAAATATTATGATATATAGTTCAAGATGGAAATTAATATTATTCAAATATATTTATTTCCTGAGAGGAAATATTTTTCATTCATTTTCCTCAACTAAATTCCATAGGGGACAGAAAATATATTTTTATTGAAACCCAACATTATTTATCTATTCAATAAAATAAAATTTTACGTCCATATCAATAAATATGAAAAAAATTTAATGAAGGATTTAAATAGTATCTTATTATATTTTATAGACAATTTTACCCATGTTACACATCATACAAATTTTTTTAATGTAAATCTTGTTGTGGTTTTATATATGATGAAATTTTTGAGTTTTTACTAAAAAAGTGAATGTGTTGTTTTCTATTAACTTATACTAGTTGAATAGAATGAATCACTATCATGAAAACTAAATTATTTTTAGATTACATGAAAATTATAAAATATTATAATAAAATTGCGTTTTATCATAAATTTGTTTATATATTGGTATTTTAAAATGTTTATATAATGTGTAAATGTTATTTTCATCAAGAAATATTTTTTCGAACTTTTAAATGAATTTTAATATATGATAAAATCCTTTTTTAATTATTATATTTTATAGGTATATAATATAATGATACAATCCCATATATTTATTTTAATTTTTAATTTTTATATCGAAGATATATTTGTGAAACAAATTTAATTTTAATATCTCGTGAAATGATGAATAGAGAAAATGATTATGAAACCAGTTTTATTTTCATAACATAAAATTTATTGAAATTATTAATGTTTTATTAATCTTCAGAAGACATATTTATGGTTTTAATTATGAGATGAGTGAAAAAATTATAAACCACATATGTTGGTTATGTTTTAACCGACTATCGGTGGGCCCATTATTATATATCCCTGCAACACATTGGGTAATGATTGGAATATCATAAGATAAATAATACTAGAATGTGGTGTAGACACGGTTAAAAAATGAAAATTTCCCATTATTATATTTATAAGAATTAACCTTTAATACAATTATGTAATGTGATGTGTACTAAATTCCCAATTATAGTCTTGGAAATGGTATTTGAATAAATGGAATTGATTTTCTATGCCTATTACATAATTCCTTATCTTGTAACAATGTTATGCTCTCATAGATGATGTTCAGTGATTTCACTATGCTTTATGCCTTATAAACAAACAATATTTGTGATGTGAAAAGTTATTATGATATTTTATAGGTATTATATTGTTTTCAAATGTTATTTTCATGTTCATATATCCTTATGATGATGTTATGTTCATGTGATCATTTATATCTCCAAAATTATTCCATACAATTAATTCTTGATAATAATTTCTTATGATTTCCATACCCATGTTGTTATTAATTTTTTTTAAAATAATATGTCTAATAAGGGTTATAGTTAGGAAAACAAATTTGGGGTATTATTTATATTTTTTATGAAAAATTTCATTATGAGTATTGATAATGAATTATACTTATACAATAATATTTGGACACAAATCATTATGTTATTTAATAAATATTCATCTACTTGGATGTAATGCCTATGTATGGAATGTGTGTGTATTTATATTTTTCCTAATAATAATTATTATTTATCCTTTGGAAACATGTAAGGGAAAACAATTACTGATAACACTAGTGATATGTCAACATATATGATAAATTTGAAAATTTATTATCGTATATGAGAATATGAGTAAAACACATGATTTCATAAATTGAGATGAAGGTGAAATGAATTAGTCATACAAAAAATTATTTTTTATTTCTATTTGGTTTCCAAATGATTATAATTTCTATCACTTTTCTATCTTGTATTTATTCAATAACTAATACTAGGAGAAATTATAATAATAACAATTTAAATATACAATGAAATGTTTTATTCCTATGAAACCAAATATATTAGTACCTGGAATTGATAATATTATTGAAATCCTCATGAAACAATTTCATTCCATGATTCATATAATCCATGAATACATTCAAGGGATAGAACAATTCAATATTGAATCTTTTTTGTGGAAAAATTGAAATTATTCTAGTGAATCTTATGATCTAATTGTATATAATAAATGGGTCATCAAAGTGTAAATAATATTTTTTGTTCTCTAATGCATATAAAATGAAAAATTTATCCTATAATATTATCATTTGAAAGGTTAATCAATTCAATAGATAAACCTTATAGGGAAAATGGGTATAGAGTAATAAATATAATCAATTGAATTGGATGATATGATGAGAATATTTTACAGTATATACCTAGCTCGTATGTTGAATAAATTGATGGGTAAATAATTTAATAATATCATGTTAAAGGATTATAAATCTATTAGTACTAATGATTCTAATTTTAAAATACATCCATGTTCAAATTCTGGTTTAATCATTAGTCCTATTGAAAACATTGATAATTTATTAGTAGTTATAACACAATGTCTATAAATTCATTTATCTATAAAATTATTTAGTATCCAAGAATAAGGATTTTTATGATCAACAAATGTATAAATATAAATTGGAGATTTTAACATTCCCCTTCATTGGAATCTAGAAAGATTATTGATTCTCCTGAGAACATGAATATATCACATGATAAGAAGATGATAGAGTCACATAAATAATGGAAATTTGGGGACAAATGTGTTAGGAATTATATAAGTGGTATTACGAAGAGTTTTAGATGTGAAAAAGCTGGTCATATATATTTTTAATGATGAAATGTGATAAAAAGTCCAATATATACAATGTAGGAATAGAAGTCTATAACTAATGTTCGACCCACACTCTAATGCATAAAATATAAGGATTGTGAGTATTATATTAACTAGTGAAGGAAAATAACTATTTTTTTAAGATCAGGGTCAATATCTTCATGAGACTAAAGATAATGTTAATTATTTTTATCAAAACTATTAATTAAGGTTAAACCAATTAAGTGGTTAAAGGTACAGATATCAAAAACTCAATATTAATTATTTATTATATCTTTATCGCTAAATCCATACATTTATATTTATGCTATTTTCAAATGGAATTGAATTACTAGCACAAAAATTAGTTTTTATGTTAGGGATGAAATCTATGAATGGTAATATAGTAACATCTAATGTCTTTTGTTCCATTCTATTTACAATTTTTGTATAGTGATTCATGTAAATATTATAATTCTTCCATTAGTTTAGCCTCACATGATTCTAGGAATAATTGAAATTCATTATATGGATATTATATAAAATGATTAAGAAGTTAAGTCTAATTTGATATTAAAAATGATCCCATTATCTTCTATCAATGTTATAATAAAATGAAATTCTTATGGATATCACATTTGTTTTATATGTATTTATTACTATTTAATATTGTAGATTATACTAGATGGTTAGGGGGAAACTCAATATTGAAAAATTCAATCTGTGTTAGTATTTTTTTTTTAATTAAATAAGAATTTCTTATTCTTATATCGAATCATGAAGCTGACTTCAGAATACATGTAATTCCTAGTTCAATATGTCTTTCAAAGACTCTATATATAATAAAGATAATTGAGTTATAAAAATGATTCATTCATCCAATTATGTCCCCAAGGTGTACATATGATTCAATTATATGATGACTGATAGATGCATGAAAATCTACAATAATATTCAAATTTATGGAAATATAACTATCAAAAAAAGTAGCATGTACCCCATTTTGATGACAAATTTGAAAAATTCCAAAAAGCGCAATAATTTTTTAATATTAAAATTAATTCAATATTTAATAAATTAAGGGTCACATAAGAGTATAAAAACATGAAAACATTACATATATTATAGAGAAAAAAATAATTTATAGTGATTCCATTATGAATTTAAAATTTTCTTAGATATATTCATGTAATAAATAAATATTATCTTTAGATATTATATTAATAAATTCTTGTAGTGTTAATATATTAGGTTATTTTATAGTAATTTATTATTTAGGGATATAAATCACACATTATTATAGTGCTAAAAACAATATGGAAGAATACTAATTATGAAAATTTTATAAATGATGAATTTTATAATAAAAAATTTACATTCATTGGCCACATCATCTGAAATGAGGGTATATTAGTTGATCATTAAATGATAGAATTTATTATATATTATCCTAGACAAACCATTATGGCTGAGATACATTGTCTTCTTAATATTGATGGGTATTATTAGTGCATTGTGGATAATGTATCATGAATATCAAATCCAGTCGCCTTGTTCAATTCCACAATAGACATGGTACATTATATGGATGGATGTAAAAATAATTTCAAGGAACTGATGAGAATATATAGAAATGAAATTTTTCTCATAATACCTCTTTGAAGATAAGGATTTCAAATTTATAGCGATGAAAAAAATAGTACTAGTTTTTTTCCAGGGTTGAATGGTATGGGGATTTATTATTCATCATTCCAATTATAGGTTAATGAGAAAAATAACCCAAACATTTATTTTGAGTTAGTAGTGGAATTGTATCATTGAAAATATAAAGGAATTTTAAACACAGGGAAAGGAATAATATATATAGAAATCATGAAATCATGATGTGTATTTTCATATAGATAGATTTCAATATATTACATAGGATATGGTTGGAGATAAATAAATATTATTATAGCTTTATAAATTACAACTCTGAGTAAGAAAAGAATATGGTAGATAAACCAATCCAAAAGGATCATGGATGATTTTCTATGAATAGGATAACGAAATATGTGATATTTTTTAAAAGGATGTATATATGAATATTTATGAATGGTAATCATAACAACTCTATCATATAATGGTTCGATAATCCATCAAATTTATGGACAAAAATGTGAAAAAGTATGTTGGGAAGATACAAAAGAAGGGGATTAATATTCCCTATTATGAAAAGGATTTTGGTGGCATAAAAACATTCAAGGCCAATTTATGTGGTCAATCCATACTTGATTTAAAGAATATATCTTTATATGAGGATCACTATTCATTATTCTCTTTTCATATTGGAATTATAATTATGAATAGATATCTAATGAGTGTTTCATTTCAAACAACATATAGAGATCTACTATTGATTATATATATAATTTCATAGAATACATGCATGTTAATGTGGGGATATATAAGTATAAAGGGATGATATAACCATTATAAATAGAATATTGGAAATACGAAGACAACGCCATTGATTATTTCATAGGTATCCCAAAAACAAGTAAAGTGCACAGTGTAAATTGGTCCGTTGAAAATAATCTTACAATGTAATTTGAATGTATTTATACTAGAAAATATTTAAATCCTTTTCATACTTCCATGATATAAATTAAGGAAGTATTATTTTTTCATGGCGTACCCCATTCTATTATATCTTATCGAGATATAATAATTACCTTAAATATTTGGGGATGCCTTCTGTAGGTTATGAATATAGAGGCACAATTAATTGTGACATATCAGCATCAGAAAAAGGTTTGTTCTTAGAGAACTATTCACACCCTTTAGAATATAATGATATAATGTTATATTGATTTCATAGGTATATGGGATCAACCACTTCCTCTATTATGTTTTTTTAACAAAAATATATTCCTCAAAAGAATATTGATGCACCCATATAATGACCCGTCTAGAAGTAAGTGTAGATATTAAATGTTCAGGAATGTTGTTATAAAAATATATATTAGAACCAGATATATATTATGAAATCATAAATAATGTCATAACCATTTAGACTCATATCAAGGAAGCATATAGTTGAAAAATATATAATTCTATCAATTCTTACTCTGGCTAAGAATTTTGTGTTGGTGTCAATTTTTTTTCTAATATTTCCCAATGGAAGAAGGTTATAATATTATAAAGGATGGATTTTTTAGCTATATGTATATTAGCTCATTTTAGATACATGATCGATTATTGAAGGTAGCTTATCACTTGACATATCAAATGAACCTTTCTAATGTTAACAATTTGTTCCATGCATATTTCCAAAGGATGTATATTCCTTATCCATCACATGTACTTGACTAAGTGGTAAACCAACAAGAATATAAATTTTTTCTGAATATCAACATTTATAAATATGTGATCCTAATAATAATGTTATATGTATCAAGTCTACCCAATAGGATAACTAAGTTTGGAGAAATAAGAAATGCATAGAAGGTACTTGCGAGTATGATGATGAAGGAAGGAAAAATATAATCATGTGTTTGTAAGAGAGGAATTTGTTTTTTTGGGGTAAATTCATTTTATGGTTGTTAGAATGTAACAACATATAAATTAAGGAAATAATTCTTCAAATGTATTTAATATTTTCGGGTAGATTTTGTAACACACAACACATATTTTAAACAAACCTCCAGATTATATTATAATATAACTATTTGATAGTTATCACACATATATTAGTTTAGATGTTATGAAAAAGAGTTACTAAATTATAAAAGTTTTTTTTACATATCACAAAATGTAATTAATTTATTATCAATTATTAAGAAATGGAAAAAAAAATAATTTGATTGAAAATGATACATTCGTATAAATATCAATTTTATATTCACAATATATTTCTTTTTGAAAATAAATTGAATTGTTCTATATTTTTTAAATATTTTAATGTAATATTAAAATTATTTAGTTATTCAATTGTTTTAAAATTCACTTAATATTATTCTTCGGATGGTACAATAATAAAGAAAACTATTATGGTAATTTTTTCAATCACTTATCCTATAGTTATTTCAAAACATATTTTTTAAATATATAGTTATATAATTTGATATGATTGAATATATATTTTTAATCAATAAATATTTTTTTAAATAAATATTTTTTTTCAATTAGAATAGTTATCTTGAAAATATTTATCATCAATGTAAATGGTAAATTGCATTAAACTATGTTCAAAAACGAAATAGATTATAATAATTATTCATATTACTGTTTCACGAATTAATCTTTTCCCTTGTAATCTTAGGATGAAAATTTAATTATTTAATGGAAACTATTCTATGAAAATATCATGGGTGATATTTATGTCAGAGGATGTTAAAAAATATCACCATATTAGTTTAAAATATATCATTTATGTCTATAGAGAGAAAAAATTAATTGTTGAATATAAATATAAATATTTATATTAATGAAATAATTTTCCTAGTTTAGTTTGATTTATAATTTTTATTATTTATAAAATGGCCTTATATATACAGAAATACCAATTTGTTATTTATAAATATAACAAAAAATTAATATAAATTAATTAAAAAATATAAAAATTATTATAATTTTGTTTTTTATTGTGTGAAAATATATTTTTATAATATTATAACATATTATTATTATTATTTTAAAAATATATTTGAATTCCAACATTTTTTGATCATTTCTATCAAATTAAATAATTTCATTCTATATTGTGAATAATGATATTTTATAAAAATTATAATTTATTAAATTAAAAAAATAACAGAATATTAAATAACAAAAAGAGGTAATATATGGATTAAAATTTCATCCTTCTCCAATTTCATGGAAATTTAAAAGAAATTTTCATGATAAACTTTTTAATTTATTTTAATATGTCTTGAAATTTAAAGTGTTCCCACCCAATTATAAAATTTCACTTCTCCGATATCTTCATCAAATGAAATTATTCCATTTATCAAGAGAAAACTGCATTAATTTAACATTTTCACTCGCCTAAAAAAACTATAGAGGATTTGGAATTCTCATATGGAAAACTCTAAATCCATTATGAGGAGAATGAAATGTTGTTTATCAATTAATATGTAATCAACTTAACTGATTATATTATTTATAAATTTTCAACACACTCATATATATATGTTATATTCTTAATTAAATAATAAATTAATTTTCCTAAATGTTATGAAATATTATTATGAATATGAAACAACCTTTATTGTCTATATTTCCAAAAAACAGGAAGTTAAAATGTTTCTCATGCGTACATATGACATATCGTCTCCACACAAATATACAATTCAGTTTTCATCACTATATTTATTGGGTTATCAGTATTATGGGATTACTCTTTCTATAGAATATAATGAAATAATAATTCTTTTTATTGATAATTTTATATCTACCTTATTTTCTTACAGATAACTAGAAAACTATAACTTTGTTCATGTGTAGTTATAGACTACCACCACCACGAAGCGATGTGAATTGATTTTAATTTTCATTTCATTTGGATGGAAATAATGATGGATTTAATTAATTAGTATATATTATATTATATAATCATTACACATTAATGTTTAGTTACTGTGTACCTTCCTGCCATTTAATCTGTCATAAAAATAAAACACCAGTTATGCGTATATATGACCTACCATCGTCATGAACAATGCACATAATTTTTATATGTATCACATTTATGGTGGAATATAAATATTTATATAACTAATATATATAATATTAAATTTGTTATTAACAATTATGAGATGATGTAACCGAGATATATGTAAAGGGACCAAAAATAATTAACAAACACATACATGCAAAATAAAGAAGTAATCACATTGAATAAATAATTGAATAATGATTTTTAATGAATGTGCCATAATAGGTTATAAAAAATCATATATGATATGAAATATTTTATTATGATTTTGGAATAGTTTTATGATATATATTTATTTACCGAATAGATGTTAAAATAATTATAAAGGATCTCCGATATGAGGTAAGGCAGTTTGGCTCAATTTTATTTCCTTGGAGCACACAATATATTGACCATTTATTTACTTTTTATTGTGGTGTAGACAATACACATTATTTATTATTATAATATTTATTATGAATATTTTGTGGATATAAATATTCATATAATGTTATTTCTTTCTTGGGGATAACAATTTAAAATATATCGATGTGGCAATTGTTTTATGAATCAATCCCATTCTTTATCGGGGTTGTTTATGATAATATTTCCAATGAAGAATAGTTACAATATATCTATCATGAACATAATTTATTTCTATCACATATAGTTATATATTAATAATATATATATTACATTAACTTTCATCACTTACTATACTCATGAATTTATAAATACATTTCTATGGATAATCGACATTATTTGACTATTCGACCAATTTTCTTTTCATATATGTATTTATTTTCTATAAATATTTTATATATGGCTTTAACTACTCTAATATTATTTATTATAATAATTTTTTACAATTTTTTACCAAATTCCAAATTGTATGAATGTAATCATATTTTTTTCCGACCAATATAAATTTTGAATTCTTACCAAAAAAATGAAATAAATATTTTATTTTAACATATAAGGCCTAAAAATAATTTACATCCATTATGAATTATCAATGTTATGGTGATTACATTAATTATTTCTATTTTTATTTTCAATAAAATTATTTTCAATGATATTTTTATAAATTTTTTTTAAAAAATTGTTTTCAATATGGGAAGGCAATATTCTTCATTAAATATGTCAATAATAATGTAATTGAATTTATATATATGATATCATCCTCTGATTTCAATTATTTATTACATGCGATACAATCCAATAAAAAATTATTTATATTTCTATAGGCTGTAAATATTAATATGAATTATATATTTATGAAACACATTTATTTTCTATGTAATGCCCCGACCTCATTTACCCAGAGTTAGTGGAATATTATATAAAATTGTCTTGATACAAGATATCATGTCCTAAGAGAAAGATCAGTTTAGTAGCAATTAATGTAATAGATACATACATAAGTTTTAAATTACATAAAAAAAAGTAAAACCAAAACAACATTGTCTCCTTTGAACATCTTCATATCCCTTAGAATATCCGAACATGTCTATCATAATCTACTTCTTCACATTTTGGGAAAAATAAAATATAGAAATGGGTGAGCACAAGTGCTCGGTGAGGATAACATTATAGAAGAAACATTCATAAATAATCCAGAAAATTGTCTATAATGTATAATACTAAAAAAACCCTTTTAAACATAAATTTCTGCATAAAATGGAAAATATAAATCAAATAATTCCATTTTCATATTCACCTGGATATTCTACATTTTGAATAATCACATGTAATATCAATGTCCAATTCCATAATGAATCAATGCATAATTTCAGACATCATAACCACATTGTCATGGTGTAATTCTATGACTACAAATAAGATTTTGTCAAGTCCTAGTGGCAAGACACTGGTTTGTCTCATGAGACCTACTGATGCATCGAGGAGCTCTAGCGGGCTCCCCTCATCACTTACTAAGTCCAACATATTTTTTATATAAAATGGTTTAATCATAACATAAACATTCTTATTTAAAATAGAATATGAAATGTTAATACTTTAACCACAAAACATGAATGGTATAAAAATAACACATCCAAAGTCAAACATATGCTAAAACCTTTAATGAAATATATATGATTGTATCATTATAAATCAACTAAAAACATGTGTAAAATCCATCAATGTGTGTTGACATAGATAAAATAAAAACTATTTGAGGGAAATATCACTTTTTGTTTTTAAATCATTTAAAATTCACATAATTATGAAACAAATCAATTATTTTAAAAATATTCTTATTAGCTTGTAAGGGAAGCTTCAAAGATTTTATAATTGTAGAGAATATCCTCACACATAGTATATGTTAAAAAAAATTCTTAGCTTAATTTTTCAAAAAGGTCATAATTTACATTGTTTGGAAAATGACAGAAAGATTCATTTAAATCCATTTTAGAAAAAGTCAAACATGGGTAGAAATGAATTTAACACATAGTCTAGTAAATAGTAATTTTTTTTGAAATAAATTCATAAGAAATATGGATGTGGATGATAATGAAGTCCCAATAGATACTCATGTATAAAAATCCTCAGTTAATGATGATATTTTACAATTAATCATTACCTTGTACTTTTCCTTGGTCGAGGGTACGTTAACCGCTTCTTATCCGGTTGCTTCCTTTTGAGTTGATCAAAACGTTCCCATTGGTTGGATTTCGGATAAAATTAATGCCTATATGTTTAAGTGAGTGTAGTTGGGAGGATATTGGAGCTGGGTTTGGCTGAGGAAAATGGCTTTGGTGGTGTGATTTTAAGAGAAAGGGGAAGTACCCTTTTATAGTAGAGGTGAGGGTCAATTCAGGAAAAGTTTGAAATATTATTTTATACTATAATCATATTCATTTTATAATGGATCATAAATAATTTATTTTATGGATAAGCTGGGGATGGGTCGAACACATCTCATCCAATAGGTTATAAGTAAGTTTACATCACTATATTGACCTCATCTTTTAGATTTAACACTTAGTAAAATATTTTAACTTTTACTATGTATTATTATATTATTTTAATAAATTGCTAATAAACATACTATAGAAAGTCAATAGAACTCCATGTTGTTCATTATTAATATATAACCATATCTAAGTACTTTATATAACGCTTTTATTTTTTAGGAAAATTATATCAATGAATAATATAGTATTTGTTTTGAAAACACATTTATGTCAATTTTGATAGTATTCGGTATTTTGGTTTGGTGAAATTCATAACAACATGATAAATTTGAATTATTTTTATTTAAAAAACCCTAACATGTAATATTAACTTAGAAAATTAGTCTAATTCATCAAAATTGTCAATTTACATTTATTTATATATTTATAATATCAATTATTCTAATCATTCATTAATAATGTAATTATTGTATCATCATTGTATTGTAAATAAATATAATTATTTCTAGCTAATTTTTTTTAAAAAATACCATTATGTATTAAATTATTTTATCTTTCTAATGAATATTTAGTGTTGAATTTATCATATGTATAACCATATATTTAAAATGGTTTAGTTTTCAAATTTTGAATTTATCACTTTTAACTCTTCTTTAAAAATAATAATAATAAATGTCCTAATCTAATCCAAGTATACCAAAAAGATAATAATTTGTTCTTAAGTTTTATTTTGGTCAAAATAAACTTATCCAATAGAAATATGACATTTTTTAGGGTAATTATAATATCATATTTTACCATTAATTACCTTATTTACTTTTAACCGTGGTTAGAAAAGTCCAAAGAAACTACTCTGCCAAAAATTGAACTTATTGAACCCCATTTACATACTGATATCAACCATGTCTCTCCGAATTTTGAAATTCAATTCATGAAATTGGTAAATTTACATTTTATGCAAATTTGAAAATGCACTTACAAGGTGGGTAAAATATGATAAAAAGTTCAATTAAATTGTATATATCAAATATTGTTATAAAATGATCTAAATAATTATATTCAAAAAATATTGGTATTTTGTATATATTTTTACCGAATTTAAATTTAATAAAACTATTAACTATTCAAATAAAAGTCAGTTTAAAACAATAATGTTCTATTTTTCACTATTCATAAAAAACAAAACAATTTCAGAAAATACCAAAAATTCACCCTAAGTTAATTTTTATTTTCAAAATCCTAAAGTCAAACCCGTTGGAAAAAATAAAATTTATAAAATTTCAAAAAGTGTGTTTTACTATTCATAACCGCGAGTTTGATTGGTCATGGTGTGTTAAACCTCCATGTTGCGTATAACGCAAGCTATTGAATTTTTCAAAGGGAAAACATCGTTGAATCTTTGGGTGTAACATTCTTGTCTCCATAAAATAATTTCATCCATAAAATTTCTAGAAAATTAAAGCGCAAAAAAATTTGGGTGGTTCTTCATCATTAGTCCATCGGAATCCCACGTTGCCTCTTCCATGAAATGGTTCCTCCATTGAATATTCAACAGACGAGTCATTCGGTTTCTTATTAGTTGTTCTCTAGTATCAAGAATTTTGACATTCCCTTCAAAAAAAGATAGATCTGGTTCCAGTACAATTTATTCATAGGTTAGTACATATGTTGGTTCAGTCATGTATTTTCATAAAAGTGATACATGGAACACATCATGAACTTGGGAGAGACATGAAGGCATTGACAAATGGTAAGATACAACTCCAATTCATTGTAGAATTTCCAAGAGTCCAATGTACCTTGGACATAATATTTCATTTCTTATCGAACTGTATAACACCCTTCCATGGAGATACATCCAAGAAAACATGATTTCCTACATATAATTCCAAATTATTCCTTTGGTTATTGGTATAGAACATTTTCATACATTGAGATACTTTGATGTTGGTTTAGATAATCATAACCTTTTCCATTTTTTCCTCAATGATATATGGGCCAACATGTTTTCCTTCACCAACATTAAACCATCATATAGTTTTGTGAAATCTCTTTCCATATAACACATTATTTGGTGCCATTTGAAATTGTGAATGGAATATATTGTAATAAGGAAATTCTACCATAGGTGAATATTAATCCCACATACCTAGAAAGTCATGTGAGAAAGATCTCAACATGTCTTTTAAGGTTTGAATATTCCGTTCTGATTGTCCATCAATTTGAGGGTGGTAGGAAGTGCTCAAACGAAGTTCTGTATCAAATGCCTTTTCAATACATTTCTATAATCTTGATATTAATTCAAGATCATGATGAGAAACAATCGATAGGGGTACTCCATGAAGTCATACAACATAATAAATATATAATCATTCTAAATGTTCAAGTGGTAAATCTTCTCTCATAACATGAAAATGTGATGACTTGGAAAGACTATGAACAATGACCCATATTGTATCTTTTCTTATATGAGTCTTTGGTATAACCATGACAAAGTCCATTGTAATATCATACCATTTCCACTCATTTATGGTTAGAGGTTTCATTAAACCTTTAGGATGCTGTCTTCCAACCTTCACCTATTGACAAACCGTACATCTTGACACATAATTAGCAATCTACATCATCATGTTGTCCCACAAAAAAATGTTTCTTCAAATCCTTATACATCATAGTGGTACTAGGGTTTATGGAGAAATTATTTCCATGAGTATCATCCAACAATTTCCTTTTTAAATTAGGTATATTAGGAACACAATGACTCTTCCAAAATTTCGAAATTCCATCTTTATATAAGACGCCCATCAATCTCCCATCCTTCACAGCTTTAATTTTCTTTTGAAACACCTCATCATTAGTCCAAGAACTTATTATCCTTTCTATTAAATATCGTTGTGCTTCCATTGTAAAAATTATTTTTGTTTCACCTTCCATGATTATTCATATATCCATCTGTACTAGATCCATAAACATTGGATCTCTTTCAACTTTAAAATTGTTTAAAACACCATGATCCTTTCTTCTGAAAGCATATTATACCATATATTCTTTACTTAGGTGGTAGTGTATATTAAAATCATAATAATTGAGTAGTTAATTCCATTTTCTTTTCCTCCTATAGATTTCTTTCTGTGAGAAAATATACTTAAAACTCTTTTGATCTGTATATATCTCACATTTTTTAACATAGAGATACTGACTCAAAATTTTCAAAGAATAGATTATAGCTGCGAACTCAAGTGGATGAATTGGATAGTTTTGTTCATTAATTTTTAGATTTCAGGATTCATAGGAAATAACTATATCATTCTGTATAAGGACACAACCAAGTCCTTTCTTTGAAACATCAATATAAATAATAAACCCATTATTCCTCAATAGTAGACTCATGATTGGAGCATTGACTAATATTCTCTTCAGTTCATCAAAATATTCAACACACTCTTTTTCCTTAAAATATAATCCCATTAGGTTTGATCATGGTTCATGGGTTCTCCAATCATAAAAATTCTAGATGAAACACCTATAATAACCTACCAAACCAATAAAACAACATACCACATTTATACTCTTCAGTGCTGGCCATTCTGGTATTGCTCTTGTCTTATAAGGATCAAACAAGATTATATCATTAGTTCCAATATGGCCATGATTTTTTTTCCTAAATCGATAATTAACACTTGCTAAATGTTCTATTTAATTCATTTCTTATGAGAGTTTTCAGAATAGTGCGCAAGTGATTTTTATGACCTTCATATCTTTTATATTATACAATGATATCATCAATAAATACAACTAAAATTTCATCAAGATATTCCTGTATACCCTATTCATTAGATCCATTAAAATTGAGGGTGAATAAGTCAATCAAAAAGGCTTTACTGTAAACATGTAATGCCCATACAATGTTCAAAATGATATTTTCATAATGTCTTCCTTTTTTACACACAACTGATGATATACAGATCAATGGTCAATATCTGAAAAATATTGAGCTTTATGAATTTGGTAGAATAAATAATCAATGCGAGGTGGGGAATACTTGTTCTTTATTGTAATATCATCGATCTCCCTGTAGTTAATGAACAACCTCATAGGTCCATCTTCATTCATAAAAAAAATAATTGGGGCTCCCCTTGGAGAAACAGTAGGGTGAATAAATCCTCTATTAATCAATTAATCTAGATGTTTATTTAGTTCCACTAATTTCACTATGTTAATTCTATAATGGGTGTTCGATATGGACCTTGATCTAGGAATTAAATCAACAGAAAACACAGTTACGCATTCTAAAGGATGTCCAGGTAAATCTTCTGGAAACACATCAACATATTATTGTACAATAGGAAGATCAAAAATTAGAACATTATTTTCCTCACTGATATTTATTTCATTCTCTTCCACCCCAATAATTTAATTTTATAGAGATACTAGGGGTGGATCTAGATAAGAGTTAGGTGGTGATGTTTCTACTCTAATGATAAGGTACTACTTATCATAAATGAATGTTGTAACATCATATTTCTAACAATAAAAATTTGCATCATGATCCAAAAGGCAATCCATACTGAGTATTATATCAAATTCAATCATGGGTATGGCAATGAGATCAGTAGAAAAAGATAATGTATATTCCCTAATGGGAACTTATTCACAAAACATATTTTCAATGATACTTCAATTAATAGTTTTTACTGAAAAAACCCTTTTAAAATCAAATTTTAAATATAAAATTTTCTTAGAGATTTGGGATGATATGAAACAATTTAATAAACTAGAATCAAATTATACATTGGCTAAACTTGAATAAACAATTAAATTACCCGCCACAACGTCTTTTGGATCTTCAACCTCTTCATTATAAATCAAAAAAGCTTGGACTTAATCTCTTGTCCTTCTTTGAGGTATGTTTCCTTGGCACATAGGACATTCATTTTCTTAATGCCCCATTTCCCTATAATTTTAGAATACAACATTGACAACCTATTTTATTCCCTAGCAATCATGTGCTTGTTGGCGTTTTCCCCAATCTTGTAACAAACCCCCATTACGTTCATGAATGTACTGGGGTGTTTCATCCCACATTTACCAAAATATGGATATTCAACTTTTCTGTTCTTCCCCTTATTTTCATTTCTAGAGTGTTTAGCTTATATCTTATTCTCTTACATGGATTTAATGTTGTAAGACTTATAAAATTCATTTTCTATCTTGATAGCACATGAAAAAATATCTTTTCATGATGATTAGGATTTTGAGACTAATGCTCGACAATAAATTGGTTATAACCCATGGAAGAATCAATCAATATTATTTTATGGGTTACGTGTATAATCTGATGCATTCCTTGGTATACTTGCAGTGTTAGCCTCATATTTTGTGACATTATCATCCTCAATTTTCCATGGACTGAGAATTTTTCTATTCATATCCTTTCAATGGTCATAAGAAATGTATTTTTCTAAGGAACAACCTTTATAATCCCACCATTCCATATTTGTTACTTCTTCATCCTCCATTGTGTTTTAAATTAGTGACCTCCATTGATATGAATCTCCCGTGAGGAAATAAATTGCCATGAAAACTTTTTCCCTTTCCCTACTACCCAAAGCATTAAATATATTTCTCTAAGGAACTTATCCATTACTCAGATAAATATGGATTTGTAGTCCCATATAATGTTGGTGTTTGTTTCATCATGAAGAGGTCTAACATTGACTCTATGTGTTGTGGACCATGGTGCTCTATATATGTATGTTATTATTCATAACCTATGTGAGTTGTCCTAGTATGGTGATAAGTTGATCAGTACCAGTTTCATCACATGCTCCACTATAATTATCTTGAGAAGGAGGGGAATCCCTAAATGGATTACATGCATTGATACAGATTAAATTCCATCCACTAGGCACCATTTCTTAACAATGGCATACACAACATTAGTTTATGAATCTCAATACATAATTCCAAACATGTAAAAAACTTAACATAAATTGAACTGTTTGTGGATATAATCCATAATTATAAAAATTCTTTCATTAAGGATGTATATACTCATAAATCCTTTGTAATGATTTCTAAATAAAATTTTTATTATCCTAATGATATCTCTCTAGCATTTCGTAACCAAGAGTGCATCAAAGTCCTTTGTAATGTTCCAGGATACCCTGGGACAATCCCAAAATTCCATGTCAGAGTTTTCACTCCTGGATAAATCTGTGCCAGAGCCACTTCTACCTACTCGTATCTAGGCTTGAAGGTATTTTTAAAAAATACCCAATATCTCTACATTACCAAAATTATAATAAATTATTCAATACTAATCCTCAACGTCTATATTATTGTAATATTCTGTAATTAGAGTTTTTCTAAATCCAGCTTCCAAGGATTATACTAAACATCCTATGATTCCAAAAATAATGCCCCGACCCCAGTTACCCAGAGTCAGTGCATTATTATATATCATTGGCATGATACAAGAAATCAGGACCTAAAAGACAAATGAATGTGGTAGCCTTGGAAGAACTAGAAAAAACATATGTTTTACGTTACATTATAAAATAAAAAAAAACAACAATAATGTCTCCATTGAAAAAATTCATATCCCATTGACTATCCCTACAGATCTGTCATAACATAATTCTTTGAATATTGGGAAAAATAAAACATAGAAAGGGGTGAGATCATGTGATAAGTATGGTTAAAAATATTGTATAAACTTTCATAAATATTAATAATCATTTTAGGCAATGTATAAGACTAAAATATCCTTTTAAACATAATCATCATCATAATATGGAAATAATAAATCAAATAATTTAATTTATTCACATGGATATTATACTAGTCAAATAATCACATGATATATCAAAAAATAATTTCATAATGAAGGAATGCATAATGTCAGACATCATAACCACAAAGTCAAGGCTTCATTCCATGACTAAAAATAATATTTTTTCAAGGCCTTCTACCAGGACACTTGTCTGTCTCCTGAGTCCTACCAATGCATCAAGGGGCTGTAGTGGTCTCCACTCGTCACATACTATGTCCAATACATTCTCAAATGAAAATATTTAATCACAACATACATAGCAGTATTAAAACTAGCATATAAAAAGTTTATACTTTAACAATAAACAATGAATGGTATAAAAATAAAACATCCATAATCAAACATATCACAAAAAAATCTATACAATATGGATGATTTTATCATAATAAATCAATTTCAGACATGTTTAAAATACATCAATGGATGTTAACATAGATGAAATACCAACTATTTGATAGAAATATCTCTTTCTATTATGATATAATTTAAAAGTCACATAATTAAAAAGTAAATCCTTTATTTTATAAATATTTTTAAAAGATTATATGGGAATTTTCGAAGATCATATTATAGTAGAGAATAGCTGCACCCGCCGTATAAGTTAAAATAACTTTTTTACCTTTATATCTCGAAATGGTCATGAAATACCTTGTTTAGTAAACCACGAAAAGATTATTTTAAAACCATTTTATAAAAAAGTCATACAAGGGTATAAATTACTTTAACCAATTATATTATAAATAGTAAAAATGTATTGAAATACATTCATAAGAAACACATATGTGGATGATAAAGTACTAAATGTATATACTCATGTATAAAAAACAAAGATAATAAATAGATTATAGAAATAACCGTTACCTTGTACTTTTATTTTTTTGAGGGAACATTAACCTTCTCTTCTACAAGTGCTTCCTTTTGTGTTGATTTACAAATATCCTTATGTCAGTGTTCTAATCAATGTAAGGCCTCTCGGTCTAATTGATGGTAGTTGGGAGGATATTTGAGTCAGTTTTGGCAATGCAAAATTTCTTTGGAGGTGTGATTTTCAATTAAAGGGATGTACACTTTTTAAAGACAGGTGAGGGTCATTTTAGGAAAATCTTGAAATATTATTTTATTATACAATCATATTTGGTTTATAATGGATCCAATATAATTTATTTCTTGGATACGGTGCGGATGGGTCGAAAACCACTCAACCAATAGGTTTTAGACAGGTTTAGATCGCTATATTAACCGTATTTTTAGATTTAACTCTTAGTTAAACACTTCAACTTTTACCATGAATTCTAATATTATTATAATATATGGTTAATAAATATCTATAAAAAGAAAAGGGAACCCGAAGTGGTTAATTATTAATACATATATCCTTATCTATTCCCTTTGGCCTATCGTTGGATTTTTTGAAATATAATATCAATTAATAATATAGTATTTTTTAAGAACTCAAGTTTTTTTAATTTGTACAATATTTGGTATTTTGTTTTTGGAAATTCATAAAAACATTATCACTTATAAATAAATTTATTTAACTAACCATAAATCATAATAATAACCTAGAAAATTAGTGTACTTAATCAAAAGTCTCAATTTACAATTATGAGGATATTTATAATATCATTTATTTTAAACATTAATTAATAAGGTAATTATGGCATCATCATTATATCATAAATAAATTTATTTACATAATGTTTAAAAATATAGATATTACAATTATGTACGAAATAATTTTATCTTTCTATTGAATATTTATAGTCAAATTTATATTATGTATAACTCTATAATAAAATAGGTTTAGTTTTTAAAATTTGAATTTAACACTTTGAAATCTTCTTTAAAGAAAATAATAATATATGTAATAATCTATTCCATGTAGACCAAATTGATCTTATTTTATTCTTAAGGATTATTTTTGTTGAAAGAAACTTATCCAATTGAATTAAAACATGTCTTAGGATAATTATAATATCATTTTATACCTTTAATTACTCTATTTACTTTTAACCATGGTAAATAAAATTCAAAAGTTACATTTAATGAGAAATTATTTCCCTCTTTTAGAACCACATTTTACGTACTATTGTCAACTATGTCTCTCATATATTGAAAATTAAATTCACAGAAGTGGTAAAATTATGTTTTATGTAAATTTGTAAATGCACCTAGAAGGTGGATAAAAGACGGTAAAAGTTTATTAAAATTATATATATATAATATTATTAAAAAATGACTCCAATGAATTATATTGAAAATATATAGGTATTATGTATATATTTTTACCAAATATTAAATTATATATAATATTAATTATTTAAATAAAAATTTTGTTTTAAATAATAACGCAGTGTTTGTCACTATTCATCCAAAACAGGATGTTTTTAAAAAAATACCAAAACATCACCCTAATATAATTTTGATATTTGAAATACAAAAATGAATTTGAATTTGGAAAATAAAATTTAAAATTTTTTAAAAAGTGGGTATTTTTATTCCAAACGGCTAGTTTTATTGGTCGTGGTGTGGTAAAACACGATGTTGCATACAACATAATCTATTTCTCTATTCAAAGGGAAACGTACTATTGAAGCATGGGATGTTATATTCTAGGGTTTCTAATATGATGATTTGGGGAAATGTTATTAAAACCATTTTATTTTTATAGTTTATGACGTAATGAAATAATGATTGTTTTTTGATAATGTTGAAAATATATCAAAGGAATTTGTTATTTTATTTATTGTTAGGTTATAATCTAACGATCATGGTTTTTTTATAAACATAGATAACAGTTATGTTATACTATAGGTTGTGTGGGACCATAATTATATAATCCTCCAATGAATTGGGTATTTATTGATATCTCACGATATAAATTTGACTATAATTGGGAGTGTACCATGTAATACTGAACCTTTTTAACTATGATAGTATTGGTAGTGAATTTTTACTACTGGGAATGAAAGGGGAGTGAACCCAATCCATTTTAGTAGTGTTGGTAATGATCTTTTTCTATTAAGGAAATGATTTTGTTATTAATATGAAAATCTTCCATGTCTTATTAAAACATTTTTCTCTCATGGATCACACTCATTATTTCTATTGTGATTCATATCATATGAACATCCATTATTAATCCCATGAATCAAGATTAAAATCTTTGATATTAAATATATAGTATTAAAATGAAATCATAATGTTCTCAAACACTAATTTCCATTTTACATTTATATGATCACTTATATCTATAATATTTAACATTATTGAGCATATGAGATCAACTGGTCATATTTTTTCTTTCCCCAAATTTTCCTGAATGGTATTAAATATTATATGACAAATATGGGTTATACTTACAAATACCACAATGTCATGTGATGTGGATATTTTATTAACTAGGTATTTATGTGTCCATGTATTGGAACTATAATGATATTATAATACTGCAGATCATTATATTATGTAATGAATATTCATCCAATAATATTTAATATATATTTATGAAAAGTATTGATCATTGTAATTTATCCTACTATAACATCCACTTTTTATCTTTGGTTATCTACTTTATTTTAGGAGATGTTAGTTAGTAATGTTTTTGGTGTATTCAATAGTTTATAAACATTATTTTATATTCTATTTCAATGTATGGTATATATTACCATTGTATTATAAATTCATGGATAATGATATTTTGTTTTTAAGGTTTTTTATACTCTTCTCCTTCAATCCCAGATGAAGAGTTTTCTTGGGTGTTAGATACTGTGTCTTCCAATTCCAAATCCAAATTATAGTATACACAACAGTTATGGATTACATAATTCATTACCAAATGATCCATGTAATTAGTAGACTCTTCATAGGAATATAATCCCAATAAAGAATTATCTATATTATTTTCTTCATTTCCCTAAGTATCAAAATATTTCAATGAATATTGTTCTTTATATGTGTTATTAATTTGTCCTTAAATTGTAATAATCCACACTCTAGTTATTATTATCTAATACATTTCTATTTTATATTGTGTTATAATTAATTAATGAACACGATATATAGTAATTTTTTCATGGTCACATCTTTTATTACAATGAATAATTAATATATAGCCTCTTGAAACTATCAATAATTATTAAAGTACTGTTATTAGTTATATTTTACTAAAGGATAAATGATCATTCCATGTGTGCCCTCAATTTGAGTGGCCAAATATAAGGTATTAAAATTGATTCATCCTCCTAAAATATTTACCATAATACATCAATTTTATGTTTAAATAACCATATATATCAACCTCTATCTTATCCACTATGAAATTGGCGTGATTCTAGTTTTTTCTCTCATTTATTGTCCACCATTTCAATGTGACTCATAGTATAACTGATCAGTCACCAAAACAGATAATAACTAATGACACATATTCTCTAGGTTGGGGAAATATCTATTATAATTAGAATAAGATTTACATATTACTAAAAGATTATTTTTAGCATGAAAAGATTCATCTATGAAAACATATTTAAAAAGTTTCAACCATCAAAACCTTTTTTATTTCTTCAGATTCAAGCTCTATTATCAATGTGACAAACATCACTTATAGAAGTCATTATAGTTTGATAGTCAAAATTCATAAGTGTAAATAAGTATTCCATTTACATCTTTACTTTAATCTATAGTTTAATCCATAAGGATTTTCTCCTTCAAAACATAGGTTAACAAGTTTTTATTTATCCAAAATTTTCACCAAATAATAATCCAAATAAATACTATTAAATTATATTTCACATATAAAATTTAAATTTATCCACGATATTCTCAATGAATCGTATTTGTTAATTCACCATTTTAATTATTAAGGATTCTAAAAAATTATTATTTTTACTCTTATGATTGTTTTGATTTCTTAAGTAAAATATTATGTAGATCCTACCATAATCTCGCACATCAATATAAATTTTTAGTTAGTGAAGAAAACAATTTCATTAATTTTATTCTCAAATTTTTCTCAATTAATTGTTAAACTTCCTCAAAATACATTGGTAAATCATAAATTAACTTTAAATAATATAAATTAATTTAATTAATCTCACAATTGTTTTGTTTTAATATGATTAATTTAATTGGAGAATTAGTTTAATATCATTTATTTCTTCCAAAGATCCATGTTATTATATTGCAGATGTTAATTCTAATACGAACTACGAAACATTACTCCTTGGATGATATACATACATGCACTTGGTTCAATATATATTGATCATAAAAAATCAGTGAATGAATTTCTAATCATACATATATTGCGATTATGAAAAAATTATACACCTCTATTGAAAAAAATATTGTCACTACACAAAACCTATAATTTTATTTTTAGTCTTACATGAAACTATATTTTACAAGATTTCACATCAACCTTCACAGAATTCCCTCAAACCAACTCAAAATCTTTATTAATGTATTATAAATTTTTTTTACCCAATTAATCATCCATATCTAACTAATATCACATAAAAATTATAAATTGGACAAATAATACTAAAAAATATTTTCCCAATGAAAAATATATTTCCATTAATGATCGTCATACTACATTATTCCTCAACCAGATTCAGAATGAATTATTTAACATCTTAAACTAAGGTACATATTCCTCAAATAATTATGAAATAACAGTCATGTTTTTATCTCTCCATTATACCATTTTAATTTCGTCCAATATTATATGGATCTACTATCAACCAATTTAATAACCTAATTCATTATTCCAATGATCTCAATATTTTAATTTTTTTACAATAATAAGTAAAAATAATTTCTTACATTTATATAAGCAACATTATTTCTTTATTTTTAGATCATATTAATTCATTTTATTCTATCCCCATGTCTATAAAATATAATCATTCTATAGACCATATTTATATATATAATTTAATGACCCAAAATTATCATAAATAAGTATTATATTTTTTTAAAAAAACATAATGATAGACACTCTAATAATTTAGTTCTTGTTCCATTATAAATATGGATAATAAACTAGATTATTGGTGAACTATATAATCTCAAAATATGTTCCTCAAATGTAGACCACTTTATATTCAAATCAAAAAATGTTTATCTTCACAACTGAGGGAAAATAATTATATGATAGGGTGATCCCAGATTTTATATATGGGGAAACAAGGGACATGTCAATAAAATTTGAGCGTAAGGGTGTTGCAATAAGATAATGACGTTTGAATACAAAACCTTGCCTATCAAATATCAAAATCATGAATCTTTTCATAAATCGTTGCAGTTCAAATAAAATTAATAATTATGGATTCAATGAACATGATCCTTAAGAGAAAAACATTTGAATATGACATAGATTTATGGAATACAAATAATCAAAGAAAATAACAACCTTATTAGGTATGGAACAATACAAATTCTACCATAGAATAATGGTTTCACTCCCTAAACCATCATAGTAGTCAAGGACCACTCCAAATACTATCAAAGAGAAAAGAAGACTCTTACTAGACCGAGTTACCTCAACATTCTCATTTATTTTATCTTATTAGATATTAATATTTAACTAATTCATTATAAGTTCACATCACCCTCAAAATTCATATATCTAAAATAATTTATATATCCAACATTGGATTATAAAAAAACCATCATTTCATATAACATGAAAATTAATGGTTTTCATCATCATTTTATCATAAAACAACCCAAGGGAAATAAATGGGTTTGACAAACATTTCTTAATTTAAAAACCTATGGAAAATAAATTTTTTTCAGAGACATTTCATCATTTCCACTTTTCACAATCCGTGAGAAAATTAATATGTTTCATAAATTTTATTCATCGTAATCATTAGCCACCAATGGTAATAAAATTTATTGTATCATATGATTATATTCCTATTTAAAACTATATACCATAGAAATATTACTTGTTAGATGTAAAATGATTTTGAAAGATCACTTGGAAGAATTATTGAGAAAAATATCCATTCCATTTTGAAATATAATATTTAACATCTAAGAACAACTAAAAATTTAATACAATTATTTTCATTGAAAATAACCTTGCAATATTTTAATGTAATCTATAAATAATTTAGTGGTCATTAAAGTGCATAATTATACTCATACCATTAAAAGTAAAATAAGTATTCATATCAACTTTTATGTTAGATTATTAATTAACCCATTAATAAAATAATATTTATTTGAAACGATATTATTAAAAAACTAAAAAGGTAAATAAATCCTTAAAAATTAATTATTGTTTATTAAAACAGTTCAATAAATCATTTATTGAAAAAATGTACATGGAAAAAATTGATTTTAAATCATAGATAAAATTAATATCATTTTTATTCAAATATTTAGTCTACAATAGTGGTTATATATTGTGTTTAAAATTAAAGGAACACATGTATTTTCACAAAAAAAATTTTTTTATAATATAATTAATGAGTTTCTTTGGAGATTCATCATAATAATTCTAAACTGGAATCATATTCATAAAAATCTTGAAAAACAATGAGATAATAACATAAATTTGTCCCCACTTCGGTATATTTTGAGTCATAAGAAAAAAGAAATAATGGAAATTATATTGATATTTATATCCCAAAATATAATGATAGGAATCATAATTTTGTGGGGTAATATATACACCATAGAAAAAAACATTTTTAGTGTATATAGAATGTGTCCCATAGAAATTAACGTTAGATGGAAATCACCTGCATCATTATTAATGTTTTGAATCATAAAGAAACATTAAAAACCAATATCAAATGAAAAAATATATATCACTAAAATAAGTATATCAATGAGATAAAATTTCATAGGGGTAGTATATACACGCTGAAAAATAAATGAGTGGTGATTAGGGTATAAGTCTCCCAAAAACAAAATAGATACTGGTGATCATTTACATTATGTATCCAATTCCATCATACATTATTGATCAAAATTTATAAAAAATATAGTAAAATTTAAAAAATATAAAACAACCAAAACCATATATATCATAGAATATATTATTTACCTATAACAATTTATTACCTATTTATAAATAATTCCATTTTAAAATCTAATTTTGGGTGAAAATGCTTTATTAATTATATATGTTTTATTTAGTGCTTTATCTTATATTCAATTTATCAGGGTTCTATAATATTAAAAAAATTAACCATGATATAATTATCATATATATTTACGAAATATGTATTTATAATAATCCAAATATGTTTGGTATAGAATGTGAATTACATGGTTGATGGAGATTGAAGGTCATACATAAACATGAACGATGCTTCCATTTTCATGAAATATAGAAAAAAAGGAAGTTATATAATCAATCACCATTGATGATTAATTTTGATTATATATATATATCATATGAATTAAACATGTACATCATTATTACCTATTATTTCACGTTAATGTAATTAACGTATGTAATTACATTATGAGGCACTAGTCCATCGTAATAACAAGATTCATTATTATTTCCCCCAAAAATGGATGTAAATAAGGTATATGAAATTATTATATATAAGTATAAATATTTCATAAATATCATATAAACATGTTAAATACATCATTTTAATCATCCATGATATGTGATGATGACAAAAAAATACAGCGATTCGAGTGACAGTATATCACTATACAAATTATCGAATGTTTTATTTCACAATTGATTGAAAATGATATATATTTAAGAAATTAAATAAAAATAATAAAATGTAAATATATTTAATAGAAATACAATAACATATCATAATATCTATATAATATTTGAATGTGTTATAGAAGGATATATAAAACAAATACTTAATGACTATACCTCATCATTAAGGAATCCCTCTAGGTTTATACATAATACATTAGTAGAATAGATTCCATGTTCAAATATGAAAATAATGATTTATGGATGGATGTGATAAAAATAATTGGGCTAGGATAGGCGGAAAAAATTTTCTTTGTTCTATTAATCTTGGAGGAGAGTTGGTTCCCATTTACAAGTGAGTGGTAAGACACACATGGACTCTTCGAAAAGAATAATATTTACCCACATTTTAAACATAAAATAAGGCTACAATATGGTTCATTATCAAAGAATGAAGTTTTGAGGTTGAAATATGAAAATAAAATAGTAATTTTACCTGTTTATATGTTATTTTAAATAATATATTTTTTAACCACTTGTATCAGGGTTTTATCTTATCCTCAGTAATAAATTTTTATTGTATATACAATAATATTTGAACAAGTACTAATTTATATTTATTATAAAATATTAATTATTATTATTCCAGTATGAATCCATTTTCCTTATATAATTACTATAGGTTGTAAAAAGTAATTAAAAATTAATCCCTCTAATGTGGAAAAATTAATGTTTTCAAATGTGAAATTTATTATTTGTATTTAATGTTACATTGTTAAAATTGAATATAAAAATGATTAAAATATCCTAAATAATATTAATAAATATAAAAAATCCAATTTTACATTTAAAACCATTTAATAAAATATAACATGTAACTTATAGAAATGAAATTTCAATTTTTTAAGATATCAATATTTTATGCAATTGATCAAAAAAATAATTTCTTCCAGAAAAATATCCAAAATTAAATGTAACATAAATTTTAAATTTGTATTCATAAAATGTTTTTAATGTTATAAAATGAATTTTTTAATGGTTTCGAAAATTAATATAATTATATATTCTCAAAAAAATAGATGTCATATTTTTGTGAGAAAATGTTTTTCAAAGTGCATAAAGTCTTTAGATCAAAATATGTTCTTATTTTGTAAATATTTTTTCATTACCTAAAAATGTTATTATTAATTATTATAATATGATTATTCATTTTAATAACACAGAAAAATAATTTCTAGGTTAAAACAATCATTTTTAAATAGTTATATTTATAGTATATCATAGATTCTTAAATATAATTGTTGACTGTAATGAAAGGTATGATAGAATAAATATTTGTTAGAAACATTTATTTAATTAAAAATTTAGCTCTTACATTATACCCCCATAATATGAATTTATCCCTCCAAATTAATAACACTAATAAACAAAAATGAGGATATTATTTTCTCATTATTTCCTTAGGCTCCCATGAAAATTATTCAATTTTTTTGTGTCTCCTCAAATCATTGACAAGGTGAGTGGCCTTATTTAGTATAAAATTATCTATACGATCAAAAATATATACATGTTTCTTCTCTGAAAAATGATCTTAGAAATATTATATTACATATTTTTTTATTGCATATGATGAATCACCTATTTATAGCCTTATTAGAGATATATGGAACACATAATAGAATAGGGAGAGGTTTCTTGGAAGCAAAAAGAGATAAGAAATTTTCCCTACTCGATCAATAATATCAATTGAAAAAATATGCATAGTTTATAGTATTGATAAATTCCATAATCCATTAATCTTATTTCTTGGTAAAATTCCTTTAAATACATTTTAACTAAATCAATCTACAAATCACCATGACGGCTGTTATCAAAATAATTCTATTAGCCCTTAGATTCCAAGATGGCTTGTTGAATGTCTCTATTATTTTCTATTTCCACAACTTTATCTTTTTACAATTAATTTATATATATAACATCATTTTATCATGTTAGAGTTCTAAACATATTTCCGCATAGTGAATTATAAGGATCAATATGAAGTCTCTTGTAAATTGATATTGTTTATTGAAAAGTCAACTATAGGTTGGTTTTTGTTCTATCCACATTTTTAATCTATTGAAAAATAACATATCATGTCATATATAATTTTAAAAGTCATTGCTGACTGACGGTATATCTTATGATGATATGAAATGCTAAAACAAAACATCTGACCCAAATCTAGTTCAATACTTTTTTAGAACCGCAATGTAAAACATAGAACCTGATCAGATATAATAGAATGTGTTACTGTGTATAGGATTTAAACTTCAATAATTTATTTTCTAGTAAGTTTTTCCATGGAGATACTGTATAATATAGAGATGTTGTTTTCTATCTTTAAAATTATTTTTACTATAACTTATAAAGCAATATTATCTTTATTTGTTTTAAAGAGTCCAATGAAAAACTATATGGCGATGTTTTAGCATTTCCATTATTTAATTTGTAATAGATAAAAATTCCTCGTAGAATTTTGTATCTAATATATAAATTTTTTACAAAAAATCACTGTCAGAAAATACTACCACACATCTCATCATTGTGTCCCACCGAAACTACTAATTTAAATTAATATACATCACAATACTACCAAGATGAATAGATAATGAAAAAATGTGATACTCCTCAAATTTAAAATTATTAAAATATAGTATGTACATAACACATACATGGTACCTGATCAGTATCATTCCATCACAATAAATTTTGACTAGTGGGCAATTTCTCACCTCCTCTTGTAGCTCTAATTCCCCAGTCATTATATATTTTATCCTTAGATGGATAACTATTTGAAATTTTAATAGAAAAAGATATTATTTATCATTATTATGATTTATTTCATGATACATGGTGTAAAAATATAGAAGTATTAGTTCTTTTTTAGATCAACATCAAGGATAAGCAAGCATGATCCTTTTGACTCAATGCATCAACCACCTTGTTAAATTTCTCATGTTGTTAATTTTTTTACAAATAATAATATTATGTCATCTCTAACCATCTCTCTAGAACATATTCAACTACTTATGTGAGAATATAGACATTAAATATTTATTATAATCATATATATATATATATATGTATTCATTATAAACATCATGCCATAATATCTGTAATGAATCAATTAATAAATCTAACTAAAAATAATGATTTTTTCAATTTCTCTCTGAAATCATTAATTTTTTGAGGCATAATATATGAAAAATTATCTCTTCTTGTGAAAATTGATAAATCACTTATCAGATGAATAAAATTAAATTATAAACCCCTCTTCAATGTAGGATACATCAGAACAAGTACATTGACTAATATTCACATTCAGTCCATGAAATTTTCCTCGCATTAATCCAACAACAAGAACATGGAAAACATCTATGTTAATAGTGTCTGTGTATAAGAAATTCACAAGGAATTGTTTACAAACCATGGATAATATCATTTTGAACAATGAAATCATGAGATCATTGTTTCCATTGATGATGTATGAAAATTTTTAATTTCCTCTTTCATTGATGGATACATCAATATTCTCTATCATGAGTTTATATGAAAAAAATGATTCTTTATGTAGATAATGTGCGATTTTTGTAAATGATTCAAAAAGTATCATATTCCTTAGGGTGTTCATAAAAATTATCATGTAATCAAAATTATCTTCTTTAATATTTTAATATATAATAATATATGTACAAAATACTAACAATAACATATCATGGTAATATATAATTCTATATTCACTGAATCCATGATGATAGTTGGGGAATTAGTTTAACCAAATGAAATAACGATATACTCTAAAAGTCCACACCTTTTACAAAATTTGGTCTAGTTTATAGCCAGTATCTTGTTTATTATTCTATGATCTGAATAACAAATATAAATCATGGAAAATTATTGAGATCCACATAATTAACCAATAATGTAATCAAAATTAGGTAGGGGATACTTTTATTTATTTTTATCTTTTTTAGTTTATTATAATCAATGAATAGTTTCATATTTCATATTAAAATAATTAAAAAGTTCAACCAATGTAGAATGCATGGATGAATGTATCTTGTTTCCAATATTCCCTTAGAGTTTTTTCCAATTCTATAAACTCAATTGGGTATATTATATCATGAGTATTTGAAAATGTTTTCACATATGGTAATTGATCTATTGAAAACTCAACATCGTTTTTGGGGGAATAATAATCGACTATTCTTTAATGACATTCACAAACTATCACACAATTTTCATATCAACAATTTTGATTTTCTCCCCAACCATCTGGGAAAATTTAATAATTTGAATTCAAATAAAGTCCCATACAATGGATTTTTAATTATTTTTATTTTTATATCTATCATAAAATGGACTAATTTTCATAGGTTGGTTTGAAATATCTAATTTGACTTCCCAAAATTAACAATTAATGTGGGATTTATAAAAGGAAATTAAATCCAGACCAAGGATAACATCAACTTTAATTACCATAAGAATAAAATAGTTTTCATGATGAAAATTCAGGCACATATCAACCTGAGAATAATCATATAATTGGGGTGTTAATAGAGTACCAATAGGGATTTTCACAGCTAATTCAAAATCAAATAAATTTTGTAGTATTTTGATATACATTAAAAATTCAATTGATATAAAATAGTTGTTATATATGGATTCAAATAAGATGATACTTTATCTAGATTGGATTATAAATTATACACTTCACTATTTCATTATCACACTTCCCATAAAAATTTCTGATGGAATATTATTTCAATTTTTCTAGTTTCTAACGAGGATACAAACTTCTATTATCATCATTAAAAAACATATTTTCGAACATGTAAGTATAATTCCAATATAATTTACATTTGAATAAATGGAGTGTGTTTTTTTTATTTAGTGGTCCATTATCTATATTTTTATAACAATATAATTTCTTCCCGTCACTTCAGAATTCAATTTCTTGATGGCCTTATTTTCCAAAAGTAAAATATTTACAATGCCATTTAAGACTGTTTCCTCTACATTTCATTTCACACGTCAATCATGATGGAAATATTATGTTCATTTATCCATGGTTTTTTATTTTACATTAAATTTTGTATTCCATTTCATATCAATACCATTGGATCTAAGGGTAATTATAATATCTATATCACCATAAATAGAACATAAATATATTTCTTGATTTCAATGGAAGTATGTTATATAAATAACCTCCATTAAATTATTTTTACGTCAATAAAGAATAAATAAAACATAATTTTTAGATGGAATATAATACCAATGATTTACCTCATAATTATTGAAAATTTAACCTCATAGATACCAACATATTCATCATTGTTTATCCATAAAACACAAAATTATTTTACTACTTTCTTATAAATAATATAAGGATTGTATATATAGAAAAATAAGGTCATAATGTAATTTCATTTTATGGAATGAATTTCAACATGATTACTCATATTATTTATAAAATTCCAACTTTGATATTAATTTCCTTTCATATGGAAGACATCAAATGTAAATTTTTCATTCTCCAAACAACAGATAAAAGAAAATATCATTTCAATGGTACATATCCATTTCTAATAAACTAATAGATTATTGTGGCCACAAAAATAAGTTGGATGTTTCCTCATTGATGAATCAATATGACATGGATACCTCCCTTTATCATTTTTAATTTAATTATTATTCATTTCTTGATAATTTTCTATGAGTATATAAAATATATTTCTTTACCTTATAATATATCATTTGGTTTTTTAGGAGTAGAATGAGAACATTACAGATCACACGAATAATTAACATAGTTTCAAAACATTTAATCCAAGGACATAAAATATAAATAAATATGTTATAAATAATCATCACATTGGGTAAACACCAAAGTAAGAAAATTAATTAATAGGGAGTCCTAATCGTAACACCTTTATTTTAATCTACGAAACCATAACATTATTCTAGAGAAATCGTAGACATTTTTTAAATCATTAAATAATATTCATAAAGTGTTAATTAATTTCCAAAATGGAACCTCTATAAATATAAAACTATATATGTAGTAAGGGACATTTTCATGAACTCTGTGATAATCTTGTCTTTCTAAATATGCCAATTTAGAGGTTATTTCCCATATGTACAACAATTCATTATCCGATTCACTTTTTGTATCCAGAAAGGTACTTAAATTCTGAAATACCATTATCCCAATCCTTCGCAAAAATTATATAATATTTTAATATATTTAAATTATCCTTATGGTTCTAACTATTTATTGTTATCCTAGTTGCCAATGTTTTATCTAAACAATTTAATAATACCAATATTAAGGACATAAACCTCTCATATGTTAATATTTCACCATAGCTGTAGAAAATAACAATCCAATCCAAAACTCTTTTGAAATGGTGAATTTATAATCATAAGTGAACTACATCATCTCCAACTATGATTATATTAACTAGTACCATGTATAAAAATATCATAAAAAATAACATTCTTCATAACCATGGGATATAATTCACAATAAATGTTCCACTCATATTCTAAAAAATGGTAACTAAGTGAGATATCAACATAACATGTTAATAAGGGTATTATTATATGAGAATGACATTTTAATACCATACAGTTCCTATCATAAATCAGTAACATGATTGATGGAATAAATATTATAGCTTATAATGCATGAATAATAATTGAATCAACTAACTAGATCCATGTGAGAATAATGATAGCATAATACATTGATTTTTGGAATACACATAGGACTATAAATTCACTACCTTATTATTCAATTCACATTTCAAAGGATATAATATTGGACTAGGTTTACTTTCCGAACCATTATACTTGTTAGGTTTCCTTCAATATACTATCAGAGTGGACAAAGTCCCTTAGTATGAATGTCTCGAAGGCCTTATTTTTTATTTTATTATGGATAATACCCCTTTTAAGGGTGGAATAGGAACCCGTACATGACCCATAGGCCCAAGACACAAGTCCTGAAAAACTTACAATTCATGACCTGTAGGCCTAGTGGCATACGATGCCCAATACATGACCCGTAGGCCCAACCAACTTGAACTGACCCTCCCCAGCTTTCTACATCATTGATCACCTATCTCCCCACCTTACATTGCTGATAGGCTAGCATTTCCCCATAAAAAGCTGCACGGTGCCTGGTCCCGATGGCAGATGCCATACCCTCCCATTCTTCTAATCCAGTTAGCTCTACATCAGCTGGCTGCTACTCTTGTTTCTATGATCCTTTTCTGGGGCATGTTATTGGTTAATTGGTCCACTCCATGGTCTACGTGACTCAAAGGAACTGTGGCCCAAAGGCCTTTGATGACCCGAAGGCCCTAGAGACCCGTAGGCCCAAACTGCGGGCCTGAAGGCCCAAATCGGGTGAATAGTTCTGACTACTACAGTACCGAACAGTAACTGTGGCAGAAACTACTATAGTGCTGCTACAGTCCCCCCATGAAATTTTCCTCCACCCGGTTTTGAACTCGGGTCTCTTGGATGCCAAGAAGGAGCCCTTACATAACCAGGTTTTCTCACTATTCCAATCTTATTTATCTCATTAGACATCGGTATTTACCCAGTTAGTAGGACATATTTGTAGGTCTCGTTAGTTACATATACAAAATAATACATACATGTTATAGAAGACCATAAAACAATCATTATATCAAAAACACATATTAGAAATTGGTTACCTAAATATTTCATCGTAGTATGACCCACGTAAATGTACTAGTTTGGTAATCATTCAATCATTTTATAACCCTTGGAAATCAATTTGTTTTGATAAATATTTCATCATTTGATTATATCATAACCCATGTAAAAAATAAATGGGTTTCATAAAAATAATTTCATCAAAATCAATAACCATTTCAATTAATAGTAAGGATTTTATAATTGTATTATAATCCCATTATATCTTATGTATGAAAAAATTATATCATCTTTGATGGAAAATTATTATAAAATATCACTGGGAACATTTCTTGGAGATTTCCATTGTAAAATAACATATGTGATATATTAAAATTATTTAATTTTAATGAAAATATATTCCATGAATATATCCTTTTATATTTGTAAATAAAATATTCAAATAATTTAATGGCCATAATAGAATTTTTTTTTTGTAATATATAACAAATATTCCAATCCGAATTTTTATAGAATCTAAAAAGTAAAAAATTCATAAAATAGGAAAAATATTACATTACAAATATTTTTTGTAAAAATAAAAACATTGTAAAAAATTCATAAATATTCATTACAGATAATTAAAATGTATATTTTTTTAAAACATGGACATACAAGGGAAAATATTTTCAATTGATTCCAAAAATGATTTCGAGTGTCTTAAAACATTATTTTGATATATTTAGAACATAAACATATGCAAATGAATGGAAAAATATATTTTCATGACATAACTAATTGGGAAGAAAACTAATGAATTTTTAAGAGATAGAAGATATGATTTTCTAATCGGAAACAAAATCATCAAAAATCATGATAAAAATTTATATTCTAACATATTCCATTTTTACACATTCGTGTCTTATGGATCGTAAGACCCTTAAAATAATGAACATATTAAGAATATGTAAATACAATAATTTCATGATAATAATAATAAAATTAATTCATGGATTTTTAGAAACTAAGTCAGATAACCACATACCCTAATAACTAAGAACAAACTAAACTACCATAAAGGGTTTCACTGCTCTCCAGGGGTTCATGACAATAACCTAACCATAAAAAACATAAACATGGGAAAACATTTCCACAAAATAAATAATGGATAAAATAGATACATTTTATTATGAAATAATCATAGGGTTAAGTACAAGAAACCAAAATGTTATACTAAATGAAACCCAATATTACTTTATTAATGTACTGGAATGTATGTCACGAAAAAATATATTTGACAAATTATATTCCACCCCATGATACAAGAGAACAAGATGATTGAACTCCCCCATGTGGAACCTCCCTTATACTCATTCCTACTAGTACAAAAAATAAAAAATCTGGATTGTAATGTTATAATGTCCGAAAAAATCTCAATAGTGTCTCCCCAATTTTTCCAAAATGTAGTGCCACAACAATAAAGAAAATGAATCATTGAGTATTAATCATAATAGGTGTGGCAATATAGTTTTATATTTAAAAAAACATGTCAATAGATGGAAAAATTTTCAGATTTTGATTAAATAATAAGAATATATATAATAGTATGTATGAATCATTAGGTAAGATTAATGTAGTTTCACAATCAGTGGAATAGAAAATTATAATGTCAAAATAAAAATACCCTCATTTTTCTACATTAAAATAGATCTATGTTATGGGGTCCTCACAGATCTCATATGAGTAATCATAGCATGTTTCTATGCACACATCCCTTAGGATCACACATAGTATGACCTATTAACATTTTATTAGATAAATGATCTGATGAAATAAGATTTTATTAGAGTTTAAATCATTAATTAATTAATATGTCAATACCATAATATGATGTTTGTCATAAAAAACCCAATAACTAACCTGGATAAAATATTCTCTATTAATCACTTGAAATATAGAAAATAATTTAATTTCAAAATACTTCGAAGTCATCCATTATTCCCCTTTCTCAATACCAATTCACATTAAAAACCAAAACATAGGGTTTTCATAATTAAATTCATTTTCAATTCAAAAACAATATTATGTTTTCATAAAATAAATTTAATCAATTTTCCAAAATCAATTATCAAATAAATTTATAATTTCCATGAATAACATATATCTCCCCAAATTCTAATTCCTTCAAAAATGGAGGTCTTTCCCAATTTTTAATGCCCAGTCAAATCCAAGTTAGATTATTCATCGAAATGGTTATTCATAAATCAATTGAATTAAATTTCAAACACAATAAATTCAAGATAAAATAAATTTTAAATTCATATAAGGAACCACATACATTACTCCCATAATCAATACACTTATAAATGGAAATTACAATGGATGAAAGAAGGCATATAAGATCTAAAATCACATCCTAAATAAATATTCAACAACATATTGTATGGATCCATAAATTTCATGATGACCTATCAAACTAAATGATAAAAAGTGTTAGAGATATATATGCGATAATAAAATTACTTACCAAATGAATACACCACAACAAACAAAATGATCACTATTGTAATAGATGATCCAGATGAAATTTAGATCAACAAATGCACTTATTAAGGGACCTAGGATGATATGGAAGGAAACCTGTAGAAATGAAATGATTTTTTTCAACTGGGAATCCTATTTAAAAATGAAATTTTGGATTTTCATGGAAATTAACCCCATTACACATCATGTAACATTCATGTCCCACAAAACCCAAAAAAATTTAATTTTATGAACAAATATTTTTAATATTTACATGGTGTGTTATATATAAACATTATGAAAACTTTTAAGATGTGTAAAAATTTGACGAAAACAATCAAGAGATGATTAAATATTTTCTACCACCCTTACATGTCGTGTAAATATTCACAAGGATCCAAAAACATCAATTTTTAGGAAAAAAATCCATAAAATCCTTGACAACACAATTATAGGTATTCTCCCAAAACAATTTTGGCTCTAACCAACCAAAAAAAATGAAAACGATGAAATGGTTTTCGAACATACCTTTATGATAGGTGACTAGATGTTATAATATCCCCACCATAAACACATTATTTATGTAGATATTCTTGGAAGAATATTCCATATCATATATGTAAAGACACCATCTCTCATCATTGTTTGGTGCTCCAATGACTAAGAAGAAAAAAATCTATGAAACTATTTCACATGGAGTAAATGATTCGTCATCCCCGGATGTAAGGAGGTCTCATAATTAATAATCATGACTAGATTCTTAGTAACAGATAAATTAGGATCAACATCAATAAAAATTAAGCTCAAAATATGTGATGGAAAAAAATATACTATTATATCTTTGATACTTGAAAGACGTTATTTACTTATGTAAAATTAGTTGTATGATAAAAATAGTAAGCCACTTTAACCACCTAATAAAAAACCTCAAAATGTTCCATTATATGAAGTGGAAGACTCCATTTCATCACAAGTTGTTGATGACCCAAAAGAGGTTAAGATTTTTGGAACACCTTATCATTAAATATCAATTTTAATGCTCTATGATAACAATTATAATTAAATCTACATTAGATTTGTTATGTCAAAAACATCTAATGAGTCAACTGAATATTTGAAATTGTATCTTGAACCATGATTGGGGATACAGTGTAACTCACAAAAATCTATGAAGAACACAATAAAGACATAAAAGCATATCCATAAAAGGCCACAAAAGGATCCATTCAGATCATGGACTAGTAACTATTATTATAAGGAAACTCGAATAGTCCAAAATAGTTGTCCCATGATCCATCAAAATCAGAGATGCATGTTTGATGCATATCCTCAAGAATTTTTATATTTCTCTAATTTTTTCAATCCATCCATGGATGGTATGTTATACAAAAATGAAGCTATGATCCCAGACCCTCTTGAATTCCTCTCCAAAAGTGACATGAAAAAATGGGATCCCTACCAGATACTATATCATATAGAATTCAATGACAACTAATGATATATTTCACATAGATATTTAAATGCACCAAAAAATTGGTTTCTGTAAGAATGGGTAAAATGTGAGCTGATTTGGTCTTCCTATTGATCAAATTCCATAACGATGTCTTATATCTCTAGGTATAATGAATCCTACCCAAAAAATTAATATAAATCTATTATGACATTCTCGTTAGAACTAAAATGTACTAATAAAACCTGATGGTCTTCGACAGTCATCCTAAACCTGTTGGAATGTATAAAATTGAGAAATTTTTTGGCTATGTCTCATCTCATACCCATCCATGAGAGTAATGATTGTATGTCATAAAAAATCATTGTGGTTCTCAGATTCACTACCCACTATGGATTATGTAAATAACCCATTATATATTTACTCACCATAAAAGGTACAATGTTCATATTCTAGAAAAATAGTATAACCTCCATGGAGAAAACCCACTCAGTAATGGTCTCCCCACTATAAAGGGACTTCTCAATGCACCAAAATTCATCAAAAATATCATGTTATTGAATAGGTATCACTAGAAGATAGGACTTCAGCTAAACACTAGACATGATAGATTTAAACCCTATCTTCCATGCTCCAATTTGAATCATTGTAAAAACATTCATCATATTCCACTCTTCCTTTGATTCTATCACATCTTGGGTTAAATGTCATATTCTAAAATAATCTACGATGTCTTACCCATTCGTTGGGGTATAGTAAATATGTATGTAAAAAAGATTATATGTATTTCACATAACATATCCGATAGAGATTCAATATTTTTTGATAGATGATATAACCCAAGATCTAGTGGTCGGAAAATACTGTTAATTGTTCTCTTAAAAGGTATTGTTGCAATCTATTAAGTGAATGAATCTCATATAGATATTAATGGTTTTGGGTTATATAGTTATTATTATGCTACCTATGCTTCCAAGATCCATAAGAAACAATATAATCAACATGTATAAGAACACAATACATTATAGAACCTAATGCATCACCGAAGATAACATATCCCTTATTGACCTCTAGAACTATCAACATTGAAAAAAGTTAAAAAAATGTTTCGTCACAATTTTTGAACTCATAAATTTATCATCCTAATATAATTTCACCCCCTTTCTTGTTATGGGTAACATTATATCATAAAAATTCAATATATTCTTTATGATCCAATGATAATATATTATTATACCCACAATAAAATGATAATCAAAAATATTATGCTGTTGTTCCCATGTAATAACATCATTCAATGACTCCAAATAATCTGAAATAAAATGTTCCAAGACCAAATTTATCTTGAAAATAACTTCCCAAAATCAGAAATTAAATTTAGACAGCTTAGTATGAAGTTAGTGACATCTTAACAATTTCAGAACTACTCACAAATGAAACACATGATCCTCATGACATATGGAATAAACTATGATGTCATATAAAAATTCCACCGACAAAACAATAATTATACTCAAATAAAATCCTATTCATAAAATTCATAATGATCATAGGGTATGTGGTTAGATAAAATGAATTACAGTATTATCATGATGAAAATAACTTATGTAGAAGGAAATTTTCGGAAGATCTGAACAATTTTATCAAAATAGGTGATATCCATATCAATTATCTAAATTCAAAAACCACTACTCCTAATTCAATAGGTCAAATGGACCCTTGATCTATGGAAATAATACATGTTCTTTATCGTGACTCGATTTATATTCTGTTAGTCAACATAATGGTGAAGTGTTCCATCAACTATATTTGAAGGGATAATATGTGTCTCATAAGGGGACACACAATAAAATATTAATACCTTCTCTTAAATTAAAATACACTTAACCTAATTCCTTTTAGATGGTTCTATTGGGTAGGAAGGAATATATATAGGTTTAGTACTAGGTACTAAATCAATAGAAAACAATACCTCCTTTACTAGTAGAAATAAAAATAATTCATAAGAAAAATAGTTGGGAAACATGAAGAAAACATTAGGGAGACCACCACTAATGGATTAAAACTCCATATAAAATGGACAAACATATAATATATTCACTAACATTAAAATTAAAGGGTTCATATATTCTTGACCTTGGGTCCCATTCAATATGAATGATATGGAACACCTCATAATCCATACTAAAGGATAAATTTCAGTGATAAGAACAATTTATGAAGCATTACTAAAATACATTAAATTAAAAAAATTACATCAATAGATTTCATATAGAGAATAATAAAAAGTACTTGTTTGATAAATATATGATAAAGAGAACACACAATAATGATTACAAAGACCATATTCCATCTTCATTTTGAGGGGTGTAGCAATATCTATTACAAAAGATACAATTATCAAAAGAATATTGAATGTATATAAAACTTTACATGAAATGAATAGTTGAGAAGCATTAATTTTAAATAATGAATTAAGTACTGATTATGTTATAGAAATGGTACCTCTCATAGTTTATAGACCCATATATGATTATTCTAGAGAGTCTTCCACTACATCAATAATATTTATTCCTAATACATTTGGATTGAACCACTAAGATCAAGAAACTTGTGATTTAACTATTGGAAGTTTTGGTGATTATGATCCTATTAAACTATATGGATAAGAAAAGATATAATAGACATTTTTGGAAGTTTTATAATTATATAAAAAAATGACATATCATTTTTCCTTAGTGTAATCCCATTTTGAAATCTGTGGATTGTCAGATTTGTAGAAATTCAATGGGACTATAACATATTCTAAAAAGGTCAATAAAAATTATGATGTTGATATCCCACATGATACTTATGGAACTATCTATTCATATTATTTGAACTATCATAGCATCGACTGGTGGAATGATGAATTCTTATTAGCCAAGACGTACCTTTTAGATCTTGATCACCATCAATACCCTATATTTCACATCAAAATTTGGGTAGAGTGTATTCAAGAAAATATAGGAAATAATATCATATAAAAATCATATCTTTAAACTTATAGTCTTTATCTTCTCATTAGATATAATATTAGGTTGAATACTCACAATATCAAGGAATCAATTATCATGTTTTTTAACAGCACTACTAGTATACTCGAGTTTTATAAACTACATTAATTTATCATACACCATAAACTCATCATAGAAATGGTTTGTTAATATAATCTATATTAATTCAACATAAAATACATGTTCTTAGTTTTGCTCACTATAATGCCCCAAATCCATCTGTTTGTTCTGTCAAGCATAATGGTTTCATACTTTTCCTTAGCATGTTTGATATTTTCCAAAAGTCAAAGAGAATATCCTTAATTCCCATCCTACCCCCAGACTACTAATGATAATTAGTTCTTTTAAATTCTTTCGGTTTTGAGGATGGAACATTGTAGAACAATTCTATGATTCATCTCTCCAGGGTTCTATAAATAAATCCCAAACGGGAAAGGGTGTAGGTGCCTACAGAAGAGCATAGACATAAAACACAAAAACATCAACCAAATTATAGGCAATGAGAGGATTTTGTCACATTTAATTACCATCAACAATCTATTACATAAAAATTTTATTTCTTATTATAGTAATGACACTGAATAATAACAAAAATATTATTTATGACATCAGATGATTACAAGGATCATCAACAGAAATAAAAGGAAACATGGAAATTAGTCCTATCAGATAATAAAACTAGTTTTTATTTTTAAAATATCCAAATAAAACATTGAAAATGAATAGAAAAATTCTACAATATTCCTTCCAAAAACATGAATTGTCAATTAAGGGTCATTGTGACGAGATCTGGATAATAACTCATTCAACATTTTATCCTATGGCCCAAAAATAATTAGCAAAAACATAATGATAGTAATGAAATATTTTTTTAATGGCCTAGAATTTCGGAAGGAAATTTTATTTTTAAATACAAGGAAATTTTACAAGCCCGCGAAAATTGACGGTGCGTGATTCCAAGGCTTGGTGAGCCCAGAATAAATATTTGATGTTTTATTCGGGTACGTTCACTAAACGTACAAGCAAATTTTTATAAATTTTGAACTAGTGCTCAGAATTGAAACCTGAGGGCACTGTTGAACTCACAAAACCGATAATCGCTTGAGAAGAATTTCACCTTGACGACAGATGGTTGGAAATAAAAGATATTTTCTTGTATTTTATTGAATTAAATAAAAAAAAGTTGTATATTTATTTTTATTTTGGTTGGTTGAAGCCTCCATGTGGATTATGGGGGTGGGGACCACCACACCATAATCTCCCACGAGAGGTTATGGTGGTGGGTCACACCCGAACATAACCTCATATTCATGTTTAATATAGTGGGGACCACCAGGGGTTGAAACATCATGAACTCCCCATTATGTTGGATGAAACCTCTTGAGCTCCCCACATAATGGTGCCACACCCCTCCAACTCAATGGAGACAACGTATAAGCATTTATGGTTCCCACCTCTTGATTAATTAATTAGACCTAACATTATTAATTAAATAATTTTGAATTTTGTGCCAACAACTAAATAATAGATAAACTCAATCAAATATTTTGTATCGGCATTTCCCATTTGGTGGAACTTGGAAAAAGAGAGAAAAGATCTCACCATCAATGAATGTTGACAATGATCTCTTTAGACCTTTATACTCAGATCCTATCGACGTGGGACATCTCCATCTGACCCATCCTCTGCATCGTCGTCAAGGAGCCAACACAGCTCGAGATTGGAAGTGTGCGGTGGACGCGACGATCGACGATCTCCTTCATTTTCATTCCACAACTTCATCATCGAACAATGATCAAAGTTAGGGGATCCAACTTTGTTTTTTTATCATCCTTCTTTTTCCGTCAAGGATTATTTTTCGAAGCCGCATTCTATCACCCTAACATGGAGGGTGAGGGATGAACAAACACAGCCCGAATCCTCTGCCTTCTTTGTGAAATTTGATGCTAAATGTAGCATGAGTACAGGATGAGAAATAGTTATCAACAATGATTGTGGATTGATGGCGATGTCCAGAATAGTGCGCAGGTACTTCCTAAATGAGAATTGGGCCACCCGAACTCGTTCGGTGACCTGTAGAATGTTCTCCGGTGGAGGGAACTGAAAAATATCACAACGTGGAATGCGACGGCGCACCCATGCCACCAGATGAGAATCCTGCGGCCGACTGGCCGCAGTGGTGCAATGGCAGCCTGTGTATGCTCGGCAGTAATGAAAACCAGTGGCTCGAGTAGCAAGGTTGCCTGGAAAGGTGTTGTGCCACTACGTCGCGCGATGGAACAAAAGGGGGTCGGGGCCCGTAGTTGTGGCGGTGCAACAACATCTGGTGACAAGATGTCCACGAGAAGGACCAGCGGCCAGAGATGCCGTTTCCTCGGAGGAGGCATGGTGCAACTACACCATGAGGGAGGTGGCTGGCCACTCGGCCAGGCGAGAGGAGCGGGACCCATAACGTGGGTCCCGCGTGACGTGGACCGGTGCCACGTTACGCTGGAATGAATCCCTCGAACACCTAATCCATTATAGAATACATGGGGCGCAACCTCACTCTAGAGATAGCTAGGGTAGACCCCATGGGACACCAGTAGCGGGACTCACGTGGGCCTCGCGTTGGTCGGACCCTGCGTGGGCCGGACGCAGCATGAGCCGAACCAAGCGCGAGCCGGGAGGACCCGCACGGGCTGGACCCTGCGCAGGCCGGACCCAGCATGGTTTGGGCCTCCCCCATAGACTAGGTCGGACCCATGGACCAGGTTGGACCCCAGTACAGATCTGGGTCGGGCCGGGTTGGTCCGCCTGGGCCGGACCGGATCCGGACCCGCTTGACCTATATCCACTCATTTCCTCATTACATGAGCTACGAGAGCAAATTGAAAAACCGTTTAAGAATACGGAAACCTTGGAGGAATAAAATTATTTTTGTATACCCCAATCAAGGGTTGGATACAGTTTCTGTATGGTCGGGTGGGATCGAATGGAAATACAACAGGGCCCTCGGAACGAATATTCCAATAACTATCAGACCAGGAATCAGATTGATGTGTTGTCTATCACGTAGGGTATCTTAGGGCTAGACGGAAATTTTGTATACATCAACTTGGATATTAATGGAAGTTGAAGTATCGAAACTTGTCTTGAGGAGCATATCATCTAGGAATCAAGCGTTCTTTGTGTGGAACCCTGTGGCTGACAGTGCTTCGACTACAATTCCTGGATCCTATGTGGATTTGATAGCTCTGACTACTGTTCCTGGATCCAATGTGGGTTCGATAGCTCTGAATACTATTACTGGATCATGTGCGGCTTCGACATCTTTGTCTACTCTTCCTAGATCCTATGTGTGTTTGAAAACTCTGACAACTATTCCTAGATCTTGTGTGGGTTTGACAGTTCTGAATATTGTTCCTAGATCCTGTGTGGGTTTGATAGTTGGAATTTCTGTACCAGGATCCTACTGGGGTTCAACAAGATATATTATTTAGTAGCTACATCTAATCATCTCTATATCTCAACAATATTTGTATACCTGTGTGAGTTTAGTCATTAACATTGTGTTTTACCTCATGATAATGATGGATTACTTGATAACTTAGGTATATGTATGGGCATATACCTATGTCTTGTTATCGGTTGATTTCATAAATTGTGGTTTATCATATTGGATTTTGTGAGAACATGAGGGTCTCGGGGTCCCAACTGAGTATCGTTATACTCAACACTGCACGGGCTATGCTCGCACCTCACTGTGTTGGATGCAGATGAAAGACAGCGCCGACTGAGGATGAGTGTGCTAGGACTCGACGGTACCCAGAGGAGGACCACATGGCGTGACGGTACATAGAGGTGACAGAGAGATGTGGAGTGCTACAGAGGCTGTCTATAACTACCATTTATGTAGGATTTCTCAGTGGACAATTTAGGATAAGATTTCCCTTTTTCCAGTACTTGTATATTCATTTTCTTTTACTTTACAGTTCGGCGTGTATTTTCGAACCCTTTTACTTTTCAAAACTCTTTTTTCATATATTTTTACTCAGCTATTTGATTTCATCATTTACTCTATTTTGAATGTTTTTAGGATATAATGGAAATGTATTCCCAGTTTTATGGATTTACGCCTTTGGTGCTAGTCGCCAGCCCTTGGCTTATGGAAGACGAGATTGGTGTAGTCCCAACATGGGCCCTGGGGAACGAGTTGTGATAAATTGGTATTAGAGAACTCGGTTCTACCATAGAACATAAGACTCTGATATTTTATATGAAGCAATATTGTTAAGGGTATTTAATGTGGTTATCAGTTCAGGGAGTCCATTGTTGGTGCAGCGGCCGACATATCCATACCCCAGGACCCTGACATCTGATTTCCAACTCCATGCACGAAAAAACTGATTGTGTGTGTGTATCAATTGTTTTCTTTGTGGTATATTTGATTCATGTCACCAGGTATAACTTATTGACCATGGCACACCTGTTTCTCTTCAAGATCGCCCCACATAGAAAGCCATCCAGGGTTCAGGCTTTGTAAGAGTCGACATCCCACTAAGCGATGAGGCCTCGTTGCAGGTCCTTATCATTGTGGAGGCACTACCAATACCACCACCCATTGGGCCACTGATGCCACCATCCATAGTAGTAGATGATGCATGCCACATGAGTGTGTTTCACTAGTTCTAGTATTAGTGGCCACCCATGTATAGGGCCAAGACAGACCCACAAGCATTTGAGGATTTCCTGGAGGCTGTGGTGAGAGTCTCCATACTGGTAGTGACACCAAGAGACCTTATAGTGATCCTTTCCATGAGTATCCTTCATGAAGCAGCAGGAAGATGGTGGACCCTGATGCTCCAAGATCAATACAAGGTCACAATTCTTTAGGCAGATTTCGAGAGCCTATTTCGGGTGGAGTTTATCCCAACCACCCTATGTGAACTGTTGATACAAGAGCTACTGCATGTACATTATGGCGGCATGATGGTGGCACAATACTAAGTGAGGATCACTGACCTATCACAGTACATTACATATATGGTGCATGACCCATTCGTCAGGGCCCGACCATTGAGTAGGTGATCAGGTGAAAGATCAGGGTTTCGATGATCTCACTCAGCATCCTGACACTGGTAGGGGTGTTGGAGGGACCACTATTAGTAGAAAATATCTATGCTGAGTAGTCACCAACAGTGAGACCCACCACCAGGTGTCACATAGTAGAGACTTCTACAGCAGGCAACATACATATGTTGTAGAGATCCAACCGGACCAGACCATCCTGTGGATGACCTGAGGAAATGGGTTCGGTTGAGTGATACACATGAGATAGAGCTATTAATAAGATGAATAGGTAGTGTTTCACATGCGGAGGGTAGGGTTACATGGCTCAAGACTGTCTGAACCACTGTTCGGATGATCAACAGACAGTTGAGGGACCTCCCAGGTAGAGGTAGAGGTTCAATCGAGGCAATCCGCATGGCATAGGCGGATGTGGTAGAAGAGATGGCCATGCAGCTGGTGTTGGATGGTGTTTTGAGGTGTTACAACCACTACCAGGAGGTCCACCCCGACAGCAAGGTGCATGTGGACAAGTGATATTTCAGCTCCCATAAGCTGGGGCTTATGATCATGGCACTACGGAGATGATTAGAGGTATGATCTGTGTCTACTCTGTAACACCCTAGGTAAATAAAGAGTATGAAATTTTCACATTTACCCATATTTGTGAATAAAATATTAATATAACTATAAAGGGGATGCTATGCTTGATGGCGTACCCAACACACAACAACGAGTTTCTTGGGAATCTTATGTTGCACTCTAATAATAAAATAATATTATTTTAAATGGTAGTTAATGCCTAGCCGTTGTAATGGCAGGAATGAATATAACTAACTAAAAAATGATTATATATGTTTCTATATTTATACAATAAAAAATAAAGGCTTAAAATAATAAAAGAATTCAATTTTTGGCATATATACTCTAATTTTCACTAAAAGGCCGAACTATCGCCTTTTGATGGCGAACCCTCTTTAAATATAGTTTTGGTCACTCTAATACATTCTATTGGACCAAATAAAACTCTTATTTGGAATCGGGACATCAAAGTTTACTTTTTATTGATTTTTGGTATTTTTTCTGATAAAGTTCATTTTTTAATGAATAGTGAAAAATGTTGTATTTTAATTCAAAACCTCTTTTTAATCTAATTTATTTATATGATTAGATTATATTTTTAATTGGTTTTAAAGTGTAAATAGAATATATTTTTACCATTTAATCCAATGGTGGTCATTGAAATTAATATCACTTTAAGATTGGACATAAACGTGTGTCAATCTTTTGAAAGATATTGTTTCTTAAAAACACGCTATTTGTTTTAACAGCGGGATTTAATTATAAAATTAATTAATGCAACATATATGTTAAGAATTTGGTAAAATAGAAATCATTTTTTAATTAGGAATATCAAATATATCTTGGGGTGAATTTTTGGTATTTTTCTGAAAAACTCCAATTTTTGATGAATAGTGAAACCACAATGTGGTTGTTACAAAATTTGAATTTTCATTTAAATGGGACTTTACCACTTCTGTGATTTGAATTTCAAAAATCCAATTTAAATTATTTTCATTATTAAGTAAAATGTGGTTCAATGGGATGAAAATAATTTTTGATGAAAAGTAGCTTTTAAGTTTTATTAATCCTGATTAAAGGTAATTAATGTGATTTAAGGTTAAAATGATATTATAATAAAATGAAAATATATTGAAACTTTTCCTAACCCTATTGGATGAGTTATGGAAGACCAATACAACCCATGGGTCGATTTTGGGTACCCCATGGAGCCACTTGGGTTTGATAATGACATTTATGCCTTTTATTTAAAGTTAAAATAAAAATGTCACAAACATGATTTGTTTTACTAAAAAAAATTTTACATGTGGTTATACAAGTCATAATTTTGACTATAAATAGTCATTGGAAAGATAAAAATATTTCCTACATCATAGTATTTTTTATAATTTTTAGACCTTAAATAAATTAAATTCTTTATGACATCATGATGATGAAGCGATGACCTCATTATTTAACAATTTAAATAAAATGGAAAGATAATGAAAAATCTAGGACCTAAACATGTAAAAAACCTATTGTATGGGTGGATTTAGAACCCTTATCACCTTATCCTCAAAACACATCAATGAAGGACAATTAAAATCCGAAAACCATTTGAAAATAAAGTAACATTTTTTACTTTACCAAGAGTGCCCCTCCTCTCCTCTTATAAAAGGCCCCCCACCTCTACCACCTTACCCACACCTCTCAAGCCTTTGGTTCGGCCAAGTTCTGATCATTTTGTCTCTCCAAATCCCTATCCTAATCCTAGAAGCCTTAACTTATGCATTAAGCTGTTCAAGAAACTCTTTTGGTTCAAACCAAAGGGAGTTACCCAATTTTAAGGTAACGTCTTCACTTGTGCTCTTTTGTTTTATTTTGCTTCTCCAACCCCCTAAACTCTTTTTATTCATTTATTTTGTAAAAAATATAGTATATTAAATATTATGGGATGTTTTTATAATACGTATTCGAGCTACACTTCCACACACCATCATCTAATGGTTAAAGAACATAGTGTTTCTGTGGGTGGCGAATTTCTGCCTCACGAAACGATGATTGTTCAACACTCATATAACACCTTAAAAGGTGGCCATTAAGATGTCACTATGTTTATATATAATATATAATATTTTTATGTTTTACATAAGCTTCTGTATTTTCCATTTGTGGCATACCTTTATGGCTTCCATTATGGGTATACGCGATATCTTCATTTTAGGAAGTGCGGACTACCGCCCCCTCAAAGTGATTTGATTTGTTAATGCCATATGTGGGATGTATATAGGATGAATTTAAAGTTATTATATATGAAGTTATACTAGAATTATAATATAACTTTATATAATTATTGTTTTCTTTCCATTAAAGTATGAGATATAAATGAAAGTAGCGTTCATGCGTACGTACGGCTTACCGTCTCCATGAACGGTGCATTTCATTTCTTATCCTAAAATGTAATGTACTAGTATAGGTACATATAATGGATATATATGAGGTATGATACATCTAAAGGATGAATTTAATATTGTATTTAAAAATATACACATCTCTCATTTAGTTTTAATTCCATTAATATGACATAGGAATGAATGTAGCGTTTATGCGTACGTACGGCTTACCGTCTCCATGAACGGTGCATTTCATTTCTTACCTCTAAATGAGTATTTAATATTATAAATAAATGTATATTCTGGATATATATGTTATATATGATATCAAAATCATGAATTTCATTCTGGATATAAAGAACCTTTGACCAGACGAACAACATGTAATTGTAAGAAGTCCACTTTTGACTTAAGAACCAAATATCGACAAAACAAACATTATTAACTTAAATGATTACATAATGTTCATAAAATGTCAATAATTGATATAAAAGGAATAATGAACTTGAAAAAGGTTCTTAAGAAAGTATAAATTAACTCAATTTTATTATTTAGGACGTTAAAGAATGATCGAGTCAAGTCAGACCCGAGGTAAGGGATCCTACTCCTCTCTTTCTTTTTAAATACGCTCTTTTATGTCATTCCTTTTAAAGATAATATTTCTTGTTATTGGGATGTTATTTTATGTTACTCTTATGGTAATTTGTATGATCATATTATGAGAGACCCTATTCTCTCTCATCAATCCAATTTGTACGTTTTGAGTGGCGTCGTTAGGCTGCCAAATTTTTGTAAGAGATCTAACCTCTCTCTTTCTTTTTAAGTACTCCCCTTTATGTTACTTCTTTTAATATCATCTTTGTTATGTTGGGGGATGTTCTTTTATATTCTTCTTTCTATAAACATTATGTTAATATGATGAGATACCCTATTTGATCTCATCAATCCATTTTGGAAGTTTTATGTGGCGCCGTTAGGATGCCGAGTTTTCGTAAGCGATTTTTCATCTCACTTTTATTCCCGTTATATTTATGCTACATTTGCCAAAATGTCCTTTGAGTGGTGTATGTACTGTCCATTATTTTACTCATTGTGTAATATACTTTAATTTATTAGTATTTATATCAATGTTGTATTGTCCTTCTTTCACAGGGTGTATGTTTCGAATGATACCCATGTCGGTAAGGGAACCATTCACCCTCCTTTTTTTAAAAGACTTCTTTTGTTATGTATTATAATTCACATACTATTATGTTGGGATATGTTATTCTATATCCTTATTTATGTAAATTTTATTTCCAAGTGATGAGATCCCCTTTATCTCTCTCAACAACCCTTTTTGTAAAATTTTATGTGACGCTGTTAGGCTGTCGAATTTTACCAAGGGAACTTCTTAACCTAATTTCGACTTCTTTGGGTTCAACATGTAGTTATTGAATGTGTCATCCTTTGAATATGTGTGAATAACCTTTTATTGTTTTAAAATTAATATCCACTTATATTGGGTGTATTTATATTTGTCACACATAATTATGAGATTGATTTATCCTTAATTTAAGGATACCTTCTTTATAATGGATTTCATCTCATTTTACATTTCTTTTGATACTTCATTGTTGTCATGCACCAATTCACTCTTATATAGTGTTCATACTGTCCTTTGACATATTATATCATGAATCCCTTTATTCTCATGATATTATAATGTTCGGATTAAATGTTATTCCGCTATTATTTGTATTCAAGAGTCTCTTATTTTGTTAAAAAATCCATAACAAAAATATCGTTTTAAATGTTTTAAAGATTTATTATTCTAAATCTTTATCATTAATGTCCATGTTTTAAAAATTGTTTTCAGTATTTATTTATATGGAAATTAATGTTTTAAAATTATAATTCCAATAAAAGTTTCGAAGTGGTATAGGACACTTTGATTCAAAAATCTCTTTTAATGATTTTTGAAAATGGATTGATTAATTCAATATCTTGGAATTACTTATTTTGATTGAAAATGAAATGTTGTTATTGAAATGTTTATATTTTCAATATTTTATGTGTTATGATGGTACTTGGACATTTTATGGGTGGTTACGTGATAAACCATATGACAGGTGGTTACGTTATAACCTCCAATCAATTGGGTATGGAAGTCGGTCGTATGGCTATTCCATTAAGTATGTATGGAATTTGGCCGAATGGCTATTCCATTAAGTGATATGTGTGGAAGTCGGCCTTATGTTTAATCCACTTAAGTATGTTTATGTCCAAAGTTACCTTTATATGTTATGTGATCTTTGTATGGGTTTTATGGTAATCTTTTGGTTACAGAAGGGTAAGTAATGAACTTTTATTCAGTGAAGAGTTTTTACTACATCGAAAAGGTGAAAAGTATTACTTTGATAAAGTATACATGGTTTACTTGTTGTTTTGAAAAACTAACAGTTTTCATTCTTTGTGTATCCCTTACTGAGTTTTTTATGCTCATCCCAAGTTTTTGAAATGTTTTTCTCAGGACATAACGTGGAATAGGGTCAAGGATGGGATCAAGGGAAATTCATGCAACCTAAAACATGGAACTGGACAAGTTTCTTTTTAAGAGTTTTTATTTTATGGAAACATAGTAAAATTTTCTACTTTGTAATCTTTTGAGATGTAATAGTTATGTCCTAATTCTCTAAAACTATAAACCTGAAAAGATCCTCAATGTGAATTATTCATTTAATCCAATATTAAGTAAGGTTTAAGGCCGGGGCTTTATAGTTGGTATCAAAGGTCGGTTTAGATAACTTTAGAGGTTAGGGTATTCTTTAAGCATAAGTGACATGACTATAATGGTTAGGATTTCATAAACAGTCCTGGTTTTAGATAAAGTGAATGAGTAAGTATATCTTAGTGTTTATCTTCCTCTTTAGTACATGATGGGTTTTTTTGGTATACTCACACTGACCATATTGGTTTTTGTAAATGGATGGATCTAACAGGCACCAAAGTAACGGTGGATGTGAAGGAAACTGTGACAGTTTTCTGAGCGAGAAACTGAATGATATGGGAGATGCAATGAGAACTCTTGTGTTTATCCTCAACCAACTATCTGGAGTCATTATTGACCACCTAAACCTTGGTGATTTCTATAAGGCATCATATATGCGAGAAACAAATCCCTATGGGACTACAGGTAATAATCATAAAGGTACGTGTGTTCAAAAACCAATGTGTCATAGATGTGGAAAGAAACACCTAGGAAAATGTTTCAAAGGGACAGAAATATGCTATAGATGTGGAAATGATGGTCATAAAGCAAGAACCTTCCATGTAAAAGGGAAGCATCCAGTTGACTCGAGGAAAGGGAAAGAAGTTCTTTCTAAGAGATCAATTGAATGTTTTAAATGTGACGTGCATGGTCATTATGCAAACACATTGTAACAGCCCGAGATTTTTTGAAAAATATTCTTTTTAATTTTATTAATGTCTTTTGTTGTACGCTACACCAAAAGGAGCTTGCACAACACACATCTATGAATTTCCTTGCATTACACGCAATCGCAACCTTCCTCGATAGCGTGTGTAGTACGCAATACTGAGTTTCACGAAACAACGATATGCTATTAAAATATTATTAAAACCAGCCATTATGAATAGTAATAACCACTTTTTAAATTTTATAAATTTTAGCTCTCAAAATGGACTTAATTTTTGGATTCGGAGTATCGAATTTAGCCTAAGGTGAAATTTTGGTACTTTTCGGATAACTTTCATATTCTGATGAATAGTGAAAATTACTAAATTATAATTAAAAACAACTTTTTTAATCGAAATAATTAATAGTGATAAATTGTTAATTTGAGTGGTTTTAAAGTATATTTAGAATATATTTTACAATTTAATACAATGTTGGTCATTGAATGTAATTTCACATTTAAACCAGACATAATCAAGTGTCAATCTTTTGATAGATATTGTTTCTTAAAAACACGCTATTTGTTTTAACAGCGGGATTTAATTATAAAATTAATTAATGCAACTTCTATGTTATGAATTTGGTAAAATAGAATTCATTTTTCAATTCGGAATATGAAATATATCTTAGGATGAAATTTTGGCATTGTTCTGAAAAACATCAATTTTTGATGAATAGTGAAACTACTAAGTGGTAGTTAAAAAAACTGAATTTTTCATAAAACTTAATTTTACCGCTTCTGTGAATGGAATTTCAAAAATCCGAGAGACATGGTTGATGTCAGTAAGTAAAATGTGGTTCAATGAGATGAAAATAATTTTTGGTGAATAGTAACTTTTTACTTTTATTTACCACGGTTAAAAGTAAATAGGGTAATTAAGGGTAAGAATGATATTAATATTACCCTAACACATGTCCTAATTCTATTGGACAAGTGTATCTCGACCAAAAACAACCTTAAGTGTAAATTATTATCATTTAGGACCACTTGGATTAGATTAGGACATTTATTATTATTTAATTCAAAGAAGAGTTAAAAGAGTTAAAATCAAAGTTTATTTACTAAAACATTTTTTATATAGGGTTGTACATGAGATAAATTAGATTGTAAATATTCATTAGAAAGCGAAAAAGATTTCCTACAGAATAGTATTTTATTTTTAATTTTTAGACATCAAATAAGTTAATTTATTTATGACACAAAGATGATGCAGTAATTATCTTATATATGAAATATTGACATAATTGATGTTATAAACACTAAAATAAATGTAATTTGAGACTTTTTATGAATTACAATAATTTTCTAGGTTACTATGATATATTAGTGTTGATTTAATCAACTTGGTTCGAACATATAATTTGTTATGACTTTCACAAAAATCATATATCAAATAGTGTCAAAATTGACACAAAATAGTTTTTAAATCAAATATTATATTATTAATTGTTATTTTATTCCTAAAAATATAAGGTTTGGCCAAATGACTTAGATAAGGATATATATATTAATAATAAACCATTTGGGGTTCGTTTGGAATGTTATAGTAAGTGTATTAACCATATAGTGAAAGAAAACAAAAAGACATGGTAAAAGTTAAATTATTTAACTTAGAGTTAAATCTAATTGATAAGGTTAAAATAATACCCTAAACTTGTCTAAATCCTATTGGTTGATAGTATTTCTACCCTTCCCCACTTTATCTTCGAAATAAGACCCTTTTCAACCATTATAAACCGATTTTGACTTTAATGTAAAATAATATTTTGAGATATTCCTATGGTGCCCCTCTCGTCCCTTATAAAAGGGCACCTCCTCCCCCTCCTCCTCACATCAATTTGAGCACTCAAGCTCGGCCAACCCCGGCCCTTTTCTCCTCTCCACTTCCCTAGAATAATCCTATAGGTTCTGGTATTCTTCAAAGACCAATCTTAGTTCCCTAAGTGGAGGATTCAAAGAGGCGTTCCAAAGAAGAGGTAATATCCATTACCGATCTTTTCAATTTCTTTCTCCTTCAACTTCTTCTTCTTTAGTTGTTTCATTATAAAGTAATAACATCAGTATTACTTACATACTTATATTTTATTATAAATATGAAACAACCCTAATTAACCTTCTATCCATCCTACGGAAAAATGAAATCACCGCGCGTGCGTACGTACGGAATACCGTCTCCACGCCGTGGTGTACTCTATTTTCCACCATAACCTTACAAGGATGGGTATAATGGTGTAATGAGTAACTATATATGATTATTATTAAGTGATATTGTTACTGAAATAGTATACATACACTTCAACACAATTCCACGACCATGGGAACGATATCATCACTCGTGCGTACGTACGGACTACCGTCTCCACGACGCGATGAGATTCATTCTAAATGATTAACCATTCATGAATGATTATAAAGTATATATAATAAGTACTAATGAAATATATGACCTAATAATGATACTGTAATTATTTATATTTATATGTATGTAATCTACTTAATTCCATTCAATTCAATAAGGAAACGAAAACATCGTTCATGCGTACGTACGGACTACCGTCTCCAGGAACGGTGTATTTCTTTCCATTTACTGATTTATTATATATGTATATTATGAATATATATATATATATAAATCATGTTATATTTTTTGGAATTAAGTAATCATGATCTAAGTAATCATATGAATAATTACAAGTTAAAAACACGAACGACAAATGAGACGATTCTACCCAAAACGCTACTTTAACATTAATTTATGAAAGAACGGGTAATATAAAGTCATAAGTGGACCATATATGATATAGTAACAATGAATATGAATCTGGAATAAGTCAATATCATGATTTAAATCATTATACCGGAGGTTCGGACACTTACAAAGCAAGTCGGACTTAAGGTAAGGGAAATATCACAATCTCATTTTTTATCCGAGGTTGTTTATTCATAAGTATTTACTGGGGTGTATTTTATCATCCACATCCATGTTTCATCAATATGTAATATTATTTCCATCCACCTACAATTGTTTAAATCCATTTTTACCCTTCGGTGAGTTTTTAGTAAAAGAAATGAAAGGAATCTTTTGGCATTTTTTTGTACGAGGTACTTTTTGAATTTTACGACAAAAGTACAAAGAATGTTTTTTAACTTATACGGCATGAATGGATTTTAAAACATTATTTCCAAGAAGTTTCCTTTAAAAGTTTTCATTTTTATTTTTAATAAACTTCTTTTTGTACGACATGTTAAGAAAGGAAAAGTGTTTTTGAAGAAGAAAGGATATTTTCCTCAAGAATGGAGTTCAAGTGTTTTATCAAAATTATTTTCCATCTAAGATAATAAAGGGTTCTGTTTTTATCCCTATTATTACATTGATTTGATTATGTTGTGATGGAATTATTTTTATGAATTCCTTTATCTTATATGAATTGTTTTATGATGTCATGATGTTTAAGATTCCCCTTTGTATTACATGTGTTATGCAATGATGTATGATTTATGGTTTTGTGGCACACATAAGAATGGTATCATTATGAGATGGGTGGGACCTATATCTCCCTCCAATGCATTGGGTAAAGATTTTATATCTCATGAGATAGACATGGCTGAAATGGTAGGTTATACCGGTTCAGTGAAACAGGACTGAAATCAGGGTTACTCGATTCAGAAAGGGACTTTGTCCACTAAGATAGTCTTGGCAATGAGTCTTGACTAACAAGAAATGATTCTCTATGATTATGTGTGTATGCCACAAAGTTTCATGTTTTAAGTTATGATTATTGTGATTACATTTCACTGCCATGATTTATCCCAGGTTATGATATTATGAGCTCTTTTGCAGGTTAAGATTTCCAAAAGCTATGTTCTTATGTATATGATGTGATGGATATTTCTTTTGTTTACCCTTACTGAGCATTTGAGCTCACCCTTTTATGTTTTCTTTTCCCCAGGATATAAAGAAAGGTTTTAGGTATAAAAAAAGAAGATCTTTATGGGAGATGTTGAAGATCTTTCACCATGATTAGAAGATTACGTTCCGAGTTTCCAAAGACACTAAACTATTGCGATCCTTGTGTGTTTGTGTTTTTTTGTTATGTACTAATTATTCCGCAAAAGTAATTTAATGGACATGTACGTCAAGCTTCAGGTCTCTACAGTTGGTATCAGAGGAAAGGTTTAGTCAACCTTTGGAAACTAGGATGCGAAAACGTTAGTGAGATCCCTAGAGATATTTCTACGGTATGTCTAGGGATGTCCCTAAGGTTAAGTATACGTATAGGTTATAGTACTATAACTACGCTAACGATCATAGAATTAATCCTAAGATGTTAGATATCGAAGGTACTCCCTCTTTATTATGTTGTTTTCCCTAGCATGATTTTTGCCTCTCACACTATTCTTTTTGGGTTTTAGAAAATGGCTGGAAACAAGATGATTCACGATAATGGAGGATATGATGGACAATGGAATGATATTCTTCATGAGCAACCAAATGAAATGGGATTTGGAAGTCCAAACATCATTATTATGCCGAATCAGAAATCTCATAATATGATCAATAAAGTAAAATTTGGTAAGTTTCCTGACTCGGCTAATAAGAGAAAGATGGAGTTTCATGATGATCATAGAGGAAAGAAAGTTCAATTTCCCCTATGTAAATCATGTGGGAAGAGGCATCAAGGAGAATGTTTCAATGGAACTGGAAGATGCTTTGGGTGTGGAAAAGAAGGACACAAAGCCAGTAAGTGAAAAGTAAAAGGTTCAGTTAACACCAGGGATGAAGATAATGGTATTGCTACGACATCAACAATGGTTAAATGTTTTAAATGTGGAATGTACGGGCATTATGCAAACCAATTACCTAAGGGAAAGTCTCATGAAGATAATCAGTATGGTCGTATGGGAAGTATTTATGTTGATGATGATGAAGAGACTACAAATGATATGTGAGATGAAAGAATTTTTGAAGCTCGGTCAATGGTTTAAGAATGTAGTGGAATGATTACATGTTTATCATGTGTAATGTTGTATAAGAAATCTCATGGTACTATGGAATAAAGAGACATCTAAGGAATGTTACACTGTTGTCTTTCCTTGAGTTATGAAAGTGTATGATTAATGGTACCACTATCCATGAAAGGTTATTCAGATATTTTTGGAATATAGATGATATGCGCATAATGAAGGAATAATAAGATAATCAGGTGTTTGATTGTATTCATGAGCTCATGACTGATATAAGGAGAATGTTATATCATGGTTTGAGTATATATAATTTTGAGGATTTTGGTATGTGGAAAGTGTTAACTTTTAACTGCATTCATGTTTTCACTAAGGTTCAATGGGTATTCAAGAGAATACATGATTAAGGCCTTTGAATGTTTGGAATGTGACCAACAAGACATATATATGGGGATTAACGACAGTATTAAATCTCTGGTTATCGTTTTCACTATATTATGAGAGTGGACTGCAGTATTATGGATAAGCCTAAAGATTAGAATGGATTATGTTGGACATAAGTTAGTATTGTTTAAGGATAGAAGATTTTCGATATTATTGATGGGATGTTATAGAAATATAGTTTTAGAAAAAGGACAACCTGCAGGACGGGCGACAGCCCATCGCTTCGGACAAGGCTGTGGGAATCGAACCCACAACCGAAGTGCGACTGGCCTTTATCGCCTACCACTGGCCTACAAGAAGTCCCTGTTTAATAGAAACTAGTTTTATTATATTAAGCAGTATGATATATGAAGTATAAGTCCATTTTAGGAACCATATGTGATTAATCTCACTATAGATCGACTTATGTATATAATTTTTTCTAACCTTTTGTTTGAGACAGATGGAATGACCCGTCATTATATCACATGATCTGCTAACACTTCACGAATAACAAATTCAACTTCATTTATTTAAGATATGAACTGGAAATTGTTCAAGGCACGAACAGTAGTGCGATTGTACCAAAATAAAGTATGTATTTATTCTAATTAAAATTTTCAACTTTAGGGAAATGATCTTGAAAACCAAAAATGTTGTCCTAGTGATCTTATATCTGATTAATCTGATGGTACCTTAGATCGTCACAAATTTATGGATTTGTGATTGTTGGATTTTCCATAGCCATGTTCTCTACCACTCTCCATCAGAACATGATTGTTAGATTTTTCTTCCATATCCATATTTTCACCTATGTGGAAACCCAGTGATTATTTTATTTGGGTAACCGTTACATTTCAAACTTTTGTTTTTAAAGATTGGTTTTGATATTTCTTTTTACGATGTGGGTTTCTATTAAAGAAACTTTCAAATAGTAAACCATTTATAACCCCGATGAATTTCGAGGGAGAAATTCATTTTAAGGGGGGTAGAATGTAACAGCCTGAGATTTCATGAAAAATATTCATTTTAATTTTATTAATGTCTTGTGTTGTACGCTACACCAAAAAGAGCTTGAACAACACGCTTCATTGACTTGCCTTGCATTACACACAATCGCAACCTTCCTCGATAGCGTGTGTAGTACGCAATACTGAGTTTCACGAAACAAGGATATGCTATTAAAATATTATTAAAACTAGCCGTTATGTATAGTAATAACCACTTTTTAAATTTTATAAATTTTAGCTCTCAAAATGGACTTCATTTTTGGATTCGGAGTATAGAATTTAGCCTAAGGTGAAATTTTGGTACTTTTCGGATAACTTCCATATTCTGATGAATAGTGAAAATTACTAAATTATAATTAAAAACAACTTTTTTAATCGAAATAATTAATAGTGATAAATTATTAATTTGAGTGGTTTTAAAGTATATTTATAATATATTTTACAATTTAATACAATGTTGGTCATTGAATGTAATTTCACATTTAAACCAGACATAATCAAGTGTCAATCGTTTGATAGATATTGTATCTTAAAAACACGCTATTTGTTTTAACAGCGGGATTTAATTATAAAATTAATTAATGCAACTTCTATGTTATGAATTTGGTAAAATAGACTTCATTTTTGAATTCGGAATATGAAATATAGCTTAGGATGAAATTTTGGCATTGTTCTGAAAAACATCAATTTTTGATGAATAGTGAAACTACTAAGTGGTAGTTAAAAAAACTGAATTTTTCATAAAACTTAATTTTACCGCTTCTGTGAATGGAATTTCAAAAATCCGAGAGACACGGCTGATGTCAGTAAGTAAAACGTGGTTCAATGAGATGAAAATAATTTTTGATGAATAGTAACTTTTTACTTTTATTTACCACGGTTAAAAGTAAATAGGGTAATTAAGGGTAAGAATGAGATTAATATTACCCTAAAACATGTCCTAATTCTATTGGACAAGTGTATCTCGACCAAAAACAACCTTAAGTGTAAATTATTATCATTTAGGCCCACTTGGATTAGATTAGGACATTTATTATTATTTAATTCAAAGAAGATTTAAAAGAGTTAAAATCAATGTTTATTTACTAAAACATTTTTTATATAGGGTTTTACATAAGATAAATTCGATTGTAAATATTCATTAGAAATCTAGAAATATTTCCTACAGAATGGTATTTTATTTATAATTTTTAGACATCAACTAAGTTAATTTATTTATGAAACAAAGATGATGCAGTAATTATCTTATTTATGAAATATTGACATAATTGATGTTATAAACACAAAAATAAATGTAATTTGAGACTTTTTATGAATTCCACTAATTTTATAGGTTACTATGATATATTAGTGTTGATTTAATCAACTTATTTTGAACATATAATTCTATTATGACTTTCACAAAAATCATATATCAAATAGTGTCAAAATTGACACAAAATAGTTTTTAAATCAAATATTATATTATTAATTGATATTTTATTCCTAAAAATCTATGGTTCGGCCAAATGAATTAGATAAGTATATATATATTAATAATAAACAATTTGGGGTTCGTTTGGCATGTTATTGTAAGTGTATTAACCATATAGAGAAAGAAAACAAAAAAACATGGTAAAAGTTAAATTATTTAACTTAGAGTTAAATCTAATTGATAAGGATAAAATAATACCCTAAACTTGTCTAAATCCTATTGGTTGATAGGATTTCTACCCTTCCCCACTTTAGCTTCGAAATAAGACCCTTTGGAACCAATATAAACCGATTTTGACTTTAATATAATATAATATTTTGAGATATTCCTAAGGTGCCCCTCTCCTCCCTTATAAAAGGGAACCTCCTCCCCCTCCTCCTCACACCAATTTGAGCACTCAAGCTCGGCCAACCCCTGCCATTTTATCCTCTCCACTTACCTAGAATAATCCTAGAGGTTCTGGTCTTCTTCAAAGACCAATCTTAGTTCCCTAAGTGGAGGATTCAAAGAGGCGTTCCAAAGAAGAGGTAATATCCATTACCGATCTTTTCAATTTATTTCTTCTTCAACTTCTTCTTCTTTAGTTGATTCATTATAAAGTAATAACATAAGTATTACTTACATACTGATATGTTATTATAAATATGAAACGACCCTAATTCACCTTATATCCATCCGACGGAAAAATGAAATCACCGCGCGTGCGTACGTACGGAATACCGTCTCCACGCCGTGGTGTACTCTATTTTCCACCATAAACTTACAAGGATGGGTATAATGGTGTAATGAGTAACTATATATGATTATTATAAAGTGATATTGTTACTGAAATAGTATACATACACTTCAACACAATTCCACGACCATGGGAACGATATCATCGCTCGTGCGTACGTACGGACTACCGTCTCCACGACGCGATGAGATTCATTCTCAATGATTAACCATTCATGAATGATTATAAAGTATATATAATAAGTACTAATGAAATATATGACATAATAATGATACTGGAATTATTTATATTTATATGTATGTCATCTACTTAATTCCATTCAATTCAATAAGGAAACGAAAACATCATTCATGCGTACGTACGAACTACCGTCTCCATGAACGGTGTATTTCTTTCCATTTAATGATTTATTATATATGTATATTCTGAATATATATATATATAAATAATGGTTTATATTCTGGAATTAAGTAATCATGATCTAAGTAATCATATGAATAATTACAAGTTAAAAACACGAACGACAAATGAGACGATTCTACCCAAAATGCTACATTAACATGAATTTACGAATGAACGGGTAATATAAAGTCATAAGTGGACCATATATGATATAATAACAATGAATATGATTCTGGAATAAGTCAATAACATGATTTAAATCATTATACAGGAGGTTCAGACACTTACAAAGCAAGTCGGACCTAAGGTAAGGGAAATATCACAATCTCATTTTTTATCCGAGATTGTTTATTCATAAGTATTTAGTGGGGTGTATTTTATCATCCACATCCATGTTTCATCAATATGTAATATTATTTCCATCCACCTACAATTGTTTAAATCCATTTTTACCCTTCGATGAGTTTTTAGTAAAAGAAATGAAAGGAATCTTTTGTCGTTTTTTCGTACGAGGCACTTTTTGAATTTTCCGACAAAAGTACAAAGAATGTTTTTTAACTTATACGGAATGAATGGATTTTAAAACATTATTTCCAAGAAGTTTCCTTTACATGTTTTCATGTTTATTTTTAATAAACTTCTTTGTGTATGACATGTTAAGAAAGGAAAAGTGTTTTTGAAGAAGAAATGATATTTTCCTCAAGAATGGAGTTCAAGTGTTTTATCAAAATTATTTTCCATCTAAGATAATAAAGGGTTCTGTTTTTATCCCTATTATTACATTGATTTGATTATGTTGTGATGGAATTATTTTTATGAATTCCTTTATCTTATATGAATTGTTTTATGATGTCATGATGTTTAAGATTCCCCTTTTTATTACATGGGTTATGCAATGATGTATGATTTATGGTTTTGTGGCACACATAAGAATGGTATCATTATGAGATGGGTGGGACCTATATCTCCCTCCAATGCATTGGGTAAAGAATTTATATCTCATGAGATAGACATGGCTGAAATGGTAGGTTATACCGGTTCAGTGAAATAGGACTGAAACGAGGGTTACTCGATTCAGAAAGGGACTTTGTCCACTATGATAGTCTTGGAAATGAGTCTTGACTAACGAGAAATGATTCTCTATGATTATGTGTGTATGCCACAAAGTTTCATGTTTTAAGTTATGATTATTGTGATTACATTTTACTGCCATGATTTATCCCAGGTTATGATATTATGAGCTCTTTTGCAGGTTAAGATTTCCAAAAGCTATGTTCTTATGTATATGATGTGATGGATATTTCTTTTGTTTACCCTTACTGAGCATTTGAGCTCACCCTTTTATGTTTTCTTTTCCCCAGGATATAAAGAAAGGTTTTAGGTATAAAAAAAAGAATATCTTTATGGGAGATGTTGAAGATCTTTCACCACGATTAGAAGATTACGTTCTGAGTTTCCAAAGACACTAAACTATTACGATCCTTGTGTGTTTGTGTTTTTTTGTTATGTACTAAGTATTCCGCAAAAGTAATGTAATGGACATGTGCGTCAAGCTTCGGGTCTCTACACACATGTCCTATGAAGAATTTTCGTGAATGGGATCACCATGATCATACAAATACTCGTTTACCAATACCTAATGCCATTATGATTGAGGATGAAGAAACTGACAATGACCAGTCAAAGGTATGGATTATTTATTAACTTTTGTTTTATATTTTGGAATCTTAGGATATGATTCATGATTTTGTTTGTAGGAAAGAATTATTTCAGAATAAGTTGTAAAGGAATGGTTAATGGATCATGAAAAATGTTGAATGAGTAAGAAGTCAACATATAAGGGCTTCAAGAGTTATGGTGAAATTCTTATGAGTATTAAGTGTCTTTTGATGATGGGATACATTAGAAGACTTTTTATAGTATGTGTAACACTGATGTTTGATATATGAAAATTTTATTAAAAGAATAGTAATCTGTTCTTTTGTGGACATAGTTATAAAGAAACGTTTGGGTTTATATGAATCTTACTTTCGATGTAATTATGGGTTACTATATGTAATGATTGAAAGTGAAAGTCATGTGATAAAATTGAGGTTAAATTACATTATGGTTATTTTTGAAGCTTTTATCTCGTTATTGGGGAATGTTTTAAGAATTATGTAGTTTTGGAAAAAGGACAACACGTAGACCGTGTGACAACCCGTCGCGTCGGACAAGTCTGCGGGAATCGAACCCACAACCAAAGTGCAATGGGTATTTATCACCGACCACTGGACTACGTGAAGTCCCTTGTTAGTTTGACTAATTCTTTTTAGTTAAATGATTTTATGAATTAAGAGTATGTTGATTTTGGGATATCTATGGAAATTTATTAACTTATCATGGAGGATGTGTGATTAGGTTAATTACTTTTCAATGCGAGACTTTAGGAGCAACTGATGTTTTTTTGAGATAAATGTTACGACTTAACTTGGAAGACTATGTGACTAAATCCTTCAAATATTTGGGTTTAATCTTAGTTTGGTTTACTTTGAGGAATTTTTTGGACAAATTTTTTATCGAATGGTCCTCGTTGAACTTTGGGATTTGTTGGACAAATTTTGGAGATTAAGAATAGATTTTCTTTTTATAAAGGGTTATCCTTTTCTGGATTATCTGATCTTGTACTAAACTTTTTGGTTTTGGTTTTGGTTAGATTCTAAAGACATCGGAAGTTTATAGTTCTCTTTTTTGGATTAGGTGATTCTCTAGAAATTGATTATCGTAATCTTAATGCGAACAAGTCTTCCTAAATACCCATCTTTTGGAGAAAATATGATTTTGATTAAAGAATCTAGTAAAAGTTGAAAGTCTACATGAAAAGTAAGTATGTTTCATTATGATTTAGTTAAGCTCAAATATAAATTCCTCCATGAAAAGTAACTTAAAACAAAAATGTTGTATCTTAACTTTTCCTACTGGGGAATCGAATACCGTTTAACCCATCACAAGTTTGTGATTTTCTTATGGTTAAATTTCTCCGAGACATGTTTATTATCACACTCCATCAGAACATGACCCTTTTTTTCCTCCATGTCCATATTATCATACTTGGAATCATAGTATGGGTTACCTCGGGTGACCTTTGTACTTTCTTTTCTTTCTTTTAAAGTGATAGTTTAATTTACTCCTTTTCCGATGGGGGGCTTTCAATGAAGTATCCAAGCCCAATTTTAAAATTGCGAGGATGTAATTCCCAAAAGGGGGTAGGATGTAACACCCCAGGTAAATAAAGAGTATGAAATTTTCACATTTATCCATATTTGTGAATAAAATATTAATATACTTTAAAGGGGACGCTATGCTCGATGGCTTACCCAACACGCAACAACGAGTTTCTTAGGAATCTTACGTTGCACTCTAATAATAAAATAATATTATTTTAAATGGTAGATAATTCCTAGCCGTTGTAATGGCGGGAATGAACATAACTAACTACAAAATGATTATATATGTTTTCATATTTATCCAATAAAAAATAAAGGCTTAAAATAAGAAAAGAATTCAATTTTTGGCATATATACTCTAATTTTCACTAAAAGGCTGAACTATCGCCTTTTGATGGTGTAACCTATTTAAATATAGTTTTGGTCAATATAATACATTCTATTGGACCAAATAAAACTCTTCTTTGGAATCGGGACATCAAAGTTTACTTTGTATAGTTTTTTGGTATTTTTTCTGATAATGTTCATTTTTAATGAATAGTGAAAAATGTTGTATTTTAATTCAAAACCTCTTTTTAATCTAATTTATTTATATTATTAGATTACCTTTTTAATTGGTTTTAAAGTGTAAATAGAATATATTATTACCATTTAATCCAATGGTGGTCATTGAAATTAATGTCACTTTAAGATTGGACATAAACGATGTGTCAATCTTTTGAAAGATATTGTTTCTTAAAAACACGTTATTTGTTTTAACAGTGGGATTTAATTATAAAATTAATTAATGCAACTTCTATGTTATTAATTTGGTAAAATAGAAATCATTTTTTAATTTGGAATATCAAATATAGCTTATGGTTAATTTTTGGTATTTTTCTGAAAAACTTCAATTTTTGATGAATAGTGAAACCATAAAGTGGTAGTTACAAAATTTGATTTTTCGTTTAAAATGGACTTTAATACTTCTGTGATTTGAATTTAAAAAATAAAATTTAAATTATTTTCATTATTAAGTAAAATGTGGTTCAATGGGATGAAAATAATTTTTGATGAAAAGTAACTTTTAAGTTTTATTAATCCCGATTAAAGGTAATTAGTGCGATTTAAGGTAAAAATGATATTATAATAAAATGAAAATATATTGACACTTGTCCTAACCCTATTGGATGAGTTATGGCCGACCAAGACAACCCATGGGTCTATTTTTGGTACCCCATGGAGCCACTTGGGTTTGATAATGACATTTATGCATTTTATTTAAAGTTAAAATACAAATGTCAGAAACATGATTTGTTTTACTAAATTTTTTTTACATGTGGTTATACAAGTCATAATTTTTACTATAAGTATTCATTGTAAAGATAAAAATATTTCCTACATCATAGTATTTTTTTTATATTTTTTAGACCTTAAATATATTAAATTCATTATGACATCATGATGATGAAGCGATGACCTCATTATTTAACGATTTAAATAAAATGGAATGATAATGAAAAATATATGACCTACACATGTCAAAAACCAACTGTATGGGTGGTTTCTAACCCTTATCACCTTATCCTCGAAACACATCAATGTGGGACCATTAAAATCCGAAAACCATTTGAAAATAAATTAACATTTTATACTTTACCAAGAGTACCCCTCCTCTCCTCTTATAAAAGGCCCCCACCTCTACCACCTTACCCACACCTCTCAAGCCTTTGGATCGGCCAATATCTGATCATTTTGTCTATCAAAATCCCTCTCCTCATCCTAGAAGCCTTGACATAGGCAGGAAGCTCTTCAATAAACTCTTTTGGTTCAAACCAAAGGGAGTTGCCCAATTTTAAGGTAATGTCTTCACTTGTGCTCTTTTGTTTTATTTTGCTTCTCCAACCCCATAAACTGTTTTTATTCATTTCTTTTGTATCAAATACAGTATCTTAAATATACTAGGATGTTGTTATAATACGTATTCGAGCTACACTTACACACACCTTCATCTAAGGGTTAAAGAACATACTGTTTCTGTGGATGGAGAATTTCTGCCTCACGAAACGATGATTGTTCAACACTCATATAACACCTTCAAAGGTGGTCATTAAGATGTCAATATGTTTATATATTATATATAATATTTTTATGTTTTACATAATCTTCTGTATTTTTCATTTGTGGCATACCTTTATGGCTTCCATTATGGGTATACGCGATATCTTCATTTTAGGAAGTGTGGACTACCGCCCCCTCAATGTGATTTGATTCGTTAATGCCATATGTGGGATGTATAAAGGATGGATTTAAAGTTACTATATACGATGTTATACTGGAATTATAATATACCTTTATATCATTATTGTTTTCTTTCCATTAAAGTATGAGATAGAAATGAAAGTAGCGTTCATGCATACGTACGACTTACCGTCTCCATGAACGGTGCATTTCATTTCTTATCCTCAAATGTAATGTAGTATTATAAGTACATATAATGGATATATATGATGTTTGATAAATCTATGGATTAATATAATTTTGGAATTAAAAATATACACATCTCTCATTTAGTTTTAATTCCATTAATATGACATAGAAATGAAAGTAGCGTTCATGCGTACGTACGACTTACCGTCTCCATGAATGGTGCATTTCATTTCTTAGCACTAAATGATTATGTAATATTATAAATATATGTATATTCTGGATATATATGATATATATGATATCCAAATCAGGAATGTAATTCTGTATATAAAGAACCTTTGACCACACAAACAACATGTAATTTTAAGAAGTCCACTTTTGACGTAAGAACCAAATATTGACAAAACAAACATTATTAACTTAAATGAATACATAATGTTTATAACATGTAAATAATTGATATAAAAGGAATAATGAACTTGAAAAATGTTCTTAATCGCGTCGAAATTAACTCAAGTTTATTATTCAGGACGTTAAAGAACGATCGAGTCAAGTCGGACCCGAGGTAAGGGATCCTACTCCTCTCTTTCTTTTTAAGTACGCTCTTTTATGTCATTCCTTTTAAAGATCATATTTCTTGTTATTGGGATGTTATTTTATATTACTCTTACTGTAATTTTTATGTTCATATGATGAGAGACCCTATTCTCTCTCATCAATCCATTTTGGAAGTTTTGAGTGGCGCCGTTAGGCTGCTGAATTTTCGTAAGAGATCTAACCTCTATCTTTCTTCTTAAGTACTCCCCTTTATGTCACTTCTTTTAAGATCCTCTTTGTTATGTTTGGGGATGTTATTTTATATTAATATTTCTATATAAATTATGTTAATATGATGAGATACCCTATTTGATCTCATCAATCCATTTTGGATGTTTTAAGTGGCGTCGTTAGGCTGCCGAGTTTTCGTAAGCTATTTTTCATCTCACTTTTATTCCTGTGAGATTTATGCTACATTTTCCACAATGTCCTTTGAGTGGTGTATGTACTGTTCATTATTTTACACATTGTGTAATATACTTTCATTTATGAGTATTTACATCAATGTTGTATTGTCCTTCTTTCACAGGGTGTATGTTTCGAAAGATACCCATGTCGGTAAGAGAACCTTTCACCCTCCTTTTTTTAAAAGACTTCTTTTGTTATATCTTTTAATTCACATAATATTATGTTGGGATATGTTCTTCTATATCCTTATTTATGTAAATTTTATGTCCAAGTGAGGAGATCCCCTTTATCTCTCTTATCAACCCATTTTGTCAAATTTTATGTGACGCCATTAGGCAGTCAAATTTTACCAAGGGAACTTCTTAACCCTATTTCGATTTCTTTGGGTTCATCATGTAGTTATTGAATGTGTCATCCTTTGAATATGTGTGAATAAAATTTGATTGTTTTACACTTAATATCCACTTATATTGGGTGTATTTATATTTTTCACACATAATTATGAGATTGATTTATCCTTAATTTAAGGATACCTTCATTATAATGGATTTCATCTCATTTTACATTTCTTTTGAGACTTCATTGTTGTCATGCACTAATTCACTCTTATATGGTGTGCATACTGTCCTTTGACATATTATATCATGAATCCCTTTATTCTCATGATATTATAAAGTTTGGATTAAATGTTATTCCACTATTATTTGTATTCAAGAGTCTCTAATTTTGGTAAAAACTCTTTAACAAAAATATCGTTTTAAATGTTTTAAAGATTTATTATTCTAAATATTTATCTTTAATGTCCATGTTTTCAAAATGGTTTTTAGTATTTATTTAAATGGACATTAATGTTTAAAAATTATAATTCCAATAAAAGCTTCAAAGTGGTATGGGGCACTTTGATTCAAAAATATCTTTTAATGATTTTTGAAAATGGATTGATTAATTCAATATCTTGGAATTAATTATTTTGATTGAAAATGAAACGTTGTTATTGAAATGTTTATATTTTCAATATTTTATGTGTAATGATGGTACTTGGACATTTTATGGGTGGTTACGTGATAAACCATATGACGGGTGGTGCCGTGAATACCCGGACGGGTGGTTACGTTATAACCGCCAATGCATTGGGTATAGAATTCGGCCGTATGGCTATTCCATTAAGTATGTATGGATGTTTTCTGAATGGATATTCCATTAAGTGATATGTGTGGATCTTGACCATATGGTTATTCCACTTAAGTATGTTTATGTCCCAAGTTACCTTTATATGTTATGTGATCTTTATATGGGTTTTATGGTATAATTTTGGTTACAGAAGGGTAAGTAATGAACTTTTATTCAGTGAAGAGTTTTTACTACTTCAAAAAGGTGAAAAGTATTACTTCGATAATGTATACATGGCTAACTTGTTATTTTGAAAAACTAACAGTTTTCTTTCTTTGTGTATCCCTTACTGAGCTTTTTATGCTCATCCCAAGTTTTTGAAATGTTTTTCACAGGAATTAACGTGGAATAGGGTCAAGGATGGGATCAAAGGAAAGTCATGCAACCTAAAACATGGAACTGGACATGTTTCTTTTTAAGAGTTTTTATTTTAAGGAAACTTAGTAAAAGTTTCTACGTTGTAATCTTTTCAGATGTAATAGTTATGTCTTAATTCTCTAAAACTCTAAACCTGAAAAGATTCTCAAAGTGAATTATTCATTTAATTCAATATTAAGTAAGGTTTAAGGCCGGGGCTTTATATAATCAACATTAGTCGCAGTTCTTATAGACATAGGTGCCAAACACTCTTTAATTTCTACTTTCCTCATTTGAATATCTGAGATTTTGACAGATATGTTGGCTCGATCCTTATAATTAGAGACTCATACAAAAGTAGATTCGACAATTACGCCCCGGTGCCGGAAGTGTGAGATTACTCTAGTAGGTGAGAGCTTTAGTTGGGATCTCAAAGTAGCGGCGTTGAGGCCTTACGATGTCATCTTTTGTATGGAACCATTATATATAGTCCATGATCAGATCGACTATATTAGTCCCAATGTGCAGTGTGTCTACACGGATGGGACCAGGTTCACCATCACTGGAGAGAAGGGAGCCTTTGCAGTGCAGGACGGTCTTCCTCGGAGGAGGGTGCAGTGGATCACTCCTCAGTTGGCCTACCTTACCCTAAGAGCACATGATGTGGAGAGTCTGTTCTCCCCTGTAGTGGTGGACCATTACACCGATGTTTTCCATGATGATGTTATGGGACATCCTCCTTGCAGAGAGGTGGACTTTTTCATTGACCTGTACCCCGGTATGACACCAATATCTACACCAGCGTATTAGATGGCTCCTTCAGAGTTTCGCAAGCTGCGGGTACAGTTAGAGGACTTGTTGGGGAAGGGATTCATTTGGCCTAGTGTTTCTCCCTAGGCAGCCTCGATTCTGTTCACCAATAATGTGAATGGGAGCTTGAGTCATTTTATCGAATACCATCGCCTAAACCATGTGACTGTGAATAATAAGTACACATTCCGTAGGATTGACGACCTCTTTTATTAGCTAAAGGGAGAACGATTTTAATCGAACATATACCTCATATCAGGCTATCACCGTCTCATTGTTTGATATTATGATGTACAGAAGACAGCCTTAAATTGTTTGTACAGAGACTATGTGTTCTTTGTTATTCCATTCGGCATAACCAACGCTCCAGTAGTGTTCATGGGACTCATTAACATGATTTTACAGCCATACCTTTATTTCTTTGTTGTAGTCTACATAGATGAAATTCTGATATACCTGACTACTGAGGAGGAGCATTCCTACCATTTGCAGGTAGTTTCTGATACACTCTTAGTGAACCAGCTTTATAATAAGCACTCGAAGTGCCAATTTTGGATCTGAGAGGTTCACTATTTGGGACATGTTATCTCGGAGGCTAGAGTTGCAGAGGATCTAGAGATGATTGATTCGGTAGTTGCTTGGGAGCCACACATCAGTGTGACGGAGGTGTAGAGTATCATGGGTTCGGCTGGTTACTATCGGAGATTCATTCCAGACTTCTCCAGAGTTGCAAAACCACTGTAATCCTTTATGAAGAAGAGAAAACCCTTTGTGTGATCAGATATATGCGAGTAGAGCTTTCAGGTGCTAAGGCAGAGGCTTACTAGTGCCCCCATATTGAGGTTTCTAGAGGTAGGCATAGGGTATGCAGTCTAATGCAACACATCAGGGATTGGACTCGAGTGTGTCCCGATGTAGGAGGGAGATGTGATCGCATATGGTTCTTTATTGTTGAGAAATAATTGGAATAACTATGATACCCATGATCTGGAGTTAGCAGCAGTGGTCTTCGCCTTGAATTTGTGGTGACACTATCTGATGGGCAAGAGGTTTACTGTATGCTCTAATAAAATAATCACAGGTATATCTTATATAAGAAGGACATGAACCTGAGACAACAACATTGGCTTGAGATCCTCCAAGACTATGACTTCGAGATATTCTATACTCCTGTGAAGGAAAACGTTGTTGCAGATGCACTCAGTAGGAGGTCTAGTATACAGCTTCTAGGCAAGGAAACAGAGCAGCTGTATTCTTAACAGATATCTTTTGTGGATAGATATGGAGAAGCATTCTTTAAATTACTCACAGTCACACCCCCACTCCTTTATAGATTCGGAGAGGCGATGCGTGAGGATGCTGAATGCAACATACGGCGTGCTCGGATATCCATAGGGCAAGCCCCTACTGGATTTTCTGAAGGTGGGGTGCATGCCATATTCTTCAGAGGATGGTCTATGGTGTCGGTGCCACATTAGGTGGAAGTGTTGTGGGAGTTCCACACATCCCCTCTAGTGGTACATCTAGGAGTGGTGAATAGGTACTTGGATCTCCAGTAACAGCATTGGTTTCCAAGGATGAAGAAGGCAATTGCAGAGTCAGTCACTCGGTGCCTCACATGTTAGTAGGTGAAGGGAGAGCACTAGGGACCAGCAGGATTGGTTCAAACATTAGAGGACCCATAGTGGAAGTGGGATGGGATATCCATGGGCTTCGTGACAGGACATCCACATACATCTAGGGTTCACGAATCGATTGGGGTGATCGTCGACCGACTCACCATGTCAACCCACTTCCTACAGATCTGAGAGCATGGTTCAGTAGAGAGCATGGGACGCCTCTATGTGCAAGATATTGTGAGTACACATGGAGTACCATCGACATTCATTTTTGATCGTCATGCACAATTTAATTCATGTCTCTGGAAAGGGTTTCAGGAGGCTTTCAGGACGCAGCTTCATTTTAGCGCCGCCATCAATCCTCCGAAGGATGGTCAGACTAATCAGACCATTCAGACCCTCTACGAAATGTTGCGTGCTTTTGTCCTCAAATTCAGTCATATCTAGGAGGATTACTAACCTTTGGTGTAATTCTCATAAAACAACAGCTATCAATCATCCATAGGTATTTAACCATTCGAGGCTTTATACGGGTGACCTCTCAGATCAGCTTTCTGATCGACTGACCCAGGGGAGTCAACACTAGTGGGACCATAGATGTACGAGCTACTAAAGATAAGGTGAAGATCATCCTGGAGTAGATGATAACTACACAGAGTAGTCAGAAGTCGAATGGTGATAGGAGACTGAGGCCTCTAGAGTTCGAAGATGACGACCACGTTTTTTACAGGTCTGACCTCAACAAGGTATATAGAGATTTTGTCGAGGTGACAAGTTATCTCCACATTTCATAAACCCTTTTCACATCCTCAGCAGAGTTGGTGAGGTGGAATATGGCTTAGATCTTCCACCTCAGGTGCACCAGGTGCACAATTTCTTCCACATATCCTAGTTAAGGACTTACATCCATGACCCTTCTCACATCATCGACCATGGAGAGATGGATGTTGATGATGGGGTGACTTTTGTGGAGGTTCCTATGGAGATTGAGGATCAACAGGAGAGGGTCATATGTAGATGGTTGATACCTATGGTTCGTGTTCACTGGCAGCATGGGAACCTCCAAAAGGGCACATGGGAGCGGGAGGCTCATATGCACGATCAGTACCCCCACTTGTTCCCTTAGTTCGAGTTGTAGCTTACAGGGACATAAAGTACAAAGGTGGGGAGAATGTAAAGACCCATAATTTCTATGAAATATTTTTTTCATAAATACATGGGAATTATACATGTCTGAAAAAATTGACGGCGCGTGATTCTGAGGCTCAGTGAGCTCAAAATCAATTTTTCATGTTTTGTCCAGGAACGTTAAGTAAACGTACAAGCAGGTTTTTATAACTTTTGAACCAGTGCTCGGAATTGAAATATGAGGGCACCGTTGAACTCGCAACACCAATATTCACTTACGAAGGCTTTCACCTCGACGGCAGATGGTCGGAAATAAAAGATAATATTTAGGTTTTTATTGAATTAAGTAAATACAAAATAAAGTTGTAGCATTATTTTTATTTTGGTTGGTTGAAGCCTCCATGTAAAATCTGGGGGTGGGGACCACCACAGCATTACCTAAAATGAGAGGTTATGGTGGTGGGGCCCACCATAACCTAACCTCATCTCCATGTTTAATATGGTCAGGACTACCCAAGGTTGAATCCTCTTGAACTACACACTTAATGGTGCCATCACCCATCAACCGTAATGGATCCAACACCCAAGAATTTATGTTGCTTACATCTTAATTAATTAATTGGAGCTAAATTAATTAATTAACTCAATTTCAATTTTGTTCCAACAACTATATAATAGATAAAATCAGTCTATTATTATGGGTTCACATTGCTCATTTGGAGGAACATGGGAGAATAGAGAAAAGATATCTCCATCGATGAACACCAACAATGATCACTTTCGACCTTAACCCTCGGATCCTGCCAACCTGGGACATCTTCAACTGACCTACCCTCTGCATCATTTTCAATGAGCCAATGTAGCTCGGGATTGGAAGTGTGCGGTGGATGTGAATAATGATGATCTTCTTCATCATCTTTCTGCAACATCGCTGTTGAACAACGATCAAATGTAGGGGTTCAAACATTTTTTTTTTCTCATCCTTCATTTTCCATTTAGGATTATTTATCAATGCCACATGATATCACCCTAACACCGAGGGTGTGGGCCGAATAAATAGGGACCGACTCCTCTACATTTTAGTGGAATTTGATGCTAAACATAGAAGGATTCCGAGATGATCAATATTCGTCAACAATGGTTGTGGATCGAAGGCGATGTCCCGAAGAGTGTGCACATACTTCTAGAATGCGAATCTGGCCACCGAAACTCATTTAGTGACCCGTGGAAATTTTGTCGGTGGATGGAACCGACAATGTTCACCGTGTGGATGACAGCAGCACAACCGTGCCACCAGAGGAGTAGCCCGCAACCAATGGGCCGCAACAGTGCAGCGGCGGACGACGCAATCCCAGCCGTAATGAAAACATGTGGCTCATGCCACTGGGTTGCCAGGAAAGGTGTGGCACAACAACGCCATGCAGTGGAACAAAATGGGGCCCCAGCTGCTGTTCGCAGTGGTGTAGTAGTGGCCGACGCAAGGCCGACCGCGAGAAGGACCGGCTGCCCGAGCCACCGCGTCGCTGAAAGAGGTGCGACAAAACCGTGCTGCGCGGGAGGCGGTTGGCCACTCGACCAGCAGTGGGGAGCGGGACCCATTTCTTGGGTCCCACATGACATGAACTGGCTCTATGTGGTGCCAGTTTGACTCCCCGTATGGGTATTCCATTTGGGAATCCAGGGGGCACGACCTCCCTGTTAGACGCGGCTAGGGTGGACCCCATTGGATGCCAGCCGTAGGCCTCACGTGGGCTTGAACCAACATGGGCTGAACCCAGCGTGGGGCGGGCCGCCCCCGCGGACCGGATCAGACCCAATGACTAGGTTGGACCCCAGTCTGGATCCGGGTTGGACCTGGTCGGTCCGACTCAGCTGGACCAGACCCCAACCCACTTGACCTATATCCACTCTTTTTCTCATAACATCAGATACGGGCGTCCGATTGACAAACCTTCTACGATGAATAAAACCTTAGAAGAAGATGGTTCTTTTGGTATACCCAACTCGAGGTTTGTATACATTGGTGTATGGTAGGGTTGGATGAAACATAAATCCAACCAGAACCTCAGAACGAAAATTCTAAAAACTATCAGGCCGAGCGTTTGATTGACTCACTGTCTTCCACGTTGGGAATCTTATGACTGGACGAATATTTTGGATACATCAACATGGAACATTGTTGATGTTGATGTATAAAAACATGGCTTGGGGAGCATACCCTCCCAGAATCAAGTGTGATTTGTGCGGAACCCTGTGGTTGGAAGCACTCCGACTATTGTTTCTGGATCCTACGTGGGTTCGACAGCTCTGACTACTGTTCCTAGATCCTACATGGGTTTGAAATCTCTAACTATTGTTTCTGGATCCTGTGTTGGTTTTAAAACATTGTCTAATATTCCCAGATCCTATGTGGGTTTGACAGATTTAACGACTATTCCTGGATCCTGTGTGGGTTCGACATTTCATAATACTGTTTCTAGTTCCTGTGTGGGTTCGACTGTTCTAATTTCTGTACCAGGATCCTACGTGGGTTCGACAGAATAGATGATTTAGTGGCTACATATAATCTTATCTATCTCTTAAAGAAAGTTGTATGCTTTTCTGAGCTGATTCACAATCTTTGTGTTTTACCTCATGATAAAGATGGATTACTTGATAACTATGGTAAATTCATTGGAATATACCTATGTGTGGTTATCTGTAGATTTCATAACTTGAAGTTTATCATGTTGGACTTTTTTGAGACCTTGAGGGTCGTGACATCCCTAGAGAGTATCATTATATCCACCCATGCACGGGCTATGGCCGCACCTCCTTGTCTTGGATGCAGACGACAAACAGTGTTGACTGAGGTTGAGTGTGCCAGGACTAGACGGTACCCAGAGGTGGACCACACTGTGTGATTGTTGGGTCGGAAAAAAGACGGAAGGATGGCAAGAAGGGGGGTGAATTGCCTTTTAAAAAAAAGGTAAACAAATTAAAATCAAAGTGAAAGATGCAGCGGAAATAAAGAGGCAAGACACAAGAAAATTGATAACGGAGTTCGGCCAAAACCCGGCCTACGTCTCCGCTCCCAACTCAACCGTTGAGAGATTCCTACCCCTTGCTTTTCAATGGTTTTAGCAAGAAACCCACTAGGCTTTGAGGTAGCACTAGGACCTATTACAGCTTGCTTTTGGTGGTTTAGCAAGAACCCACTTGCTTTCAATGGAATAGCAAGAACCCACTAGCCTTTTTAACGGGTGAAGGCTAGCTCACCGAAAACTCAAGCCTTTTAAAAGGAAAGGCTTGACTAACCTCTTCACACCTTAATGGTGGTGTGAAACCCAAATGAAAGGGGGATGAGAAAAGGGTTTGGGGTTTGTAGGCACAAACCCAAAATTAAAGCTCAAAATAAATAAAGAATGAAAAACCGTAGTTGAGGAAGACTTGGGCGCCAATTGGATAGATGGAGTTGATGTAGCGTGCTCTCCCAAGATTCTTGAGGTGCTCCTTGGATTGGGAATTGGATTGGAGCACTTGAGGATCCTTGAAGGTGGAGCGCCGGAGGTTCGCCAAATGTGCAACAATATGTCCGGGCGCTTGGTATATGATCCAGTTGGTGTCCTGGGCTTCCTTGGCCTTTATTTATAGGCATGGAACCCTTGGGGAGAATTCGGAGCCGTTGGAGAGGCTTAAAGAGCCATTGGGAGCCAAAAGAAGGTTGACTGGTCAAACCCAACGACTAGTTTGACTGGGCTACCGGCTGGCCGGTACAGCTCCACCGGCTGGCCGGTGCCTTGGATGTTGAGAAGTGCTTCTACCCAGGAGCCACCGGCTGGCCGGTGAGAAGGCCACCGGCTGGCCGGTGGTGAGACAGTAGGTCTCACTATTGAACCAGGATGCCACCGGCTGGCCGGTGACAGAGCCACCGGCTGGCCGGTGGGCAGACAGTAGCTGTCACTATTTGGGCTGGATGCCACCGGCTGGCCGGTGGTCAAGCCACCGGCTGAACGGTGGAGCCTGGCAGTGGGCAATGCCTCTGCCAGGTCCACCGGCCGGCCGGTGCTATCACACCGGTTGGCCGGTGGACTGCAATTCAGTCCATTTTGCCAGCTTTCTTGGGCCAATCCTTTGGCAATATTTTGCCTATCATCCACAACACTAAAAAACAAGGTTAGACAAAAAACAAGGTGATTGTGATCATGAAAATCAAACAATGTGGGGAACGAGAGGTACAACAATCTCCCCCTATTTTGATGATCACAATCACCGAAACAATCAATGTAAAAGACTTAAAAAGAGAGGCATGCTTTAAAAGATTTTTCCCCCAATCAATAAAGAAATTCTCCCCCTTTGTGATTATCAAAATAGCTCAGGGGCATAAAACTTAATTGAGGGATAAGTTTGAAAAACTAGATATGAGAATTGAAAAATCAATTGAGATTTTTGAAATTGAAATGAAAATTTGAATAACAGTTTGAATTGAAAGTTTTGAATCAAAAACCAATTGAAATTTGAAATTTGAATTGAAAATTTTGATACCAAGAGTTGAAATTGAAGGTTTGAATTGAAAATTTTGAAATTGAAATCAAAAGGGCTTAAACGATCCTGACTCCCCCTAAATAAAAACAATAAGTCACCGGGGATAGGAAACTAGTTTTGGCCCGGAGAGACTCGCCAAAAGGGATTTTTCAATCCATACTTGTCTCATAGTGGGTCTTCTCCTATAAAATTCGTCCGAAAAGAAAAAACTTTTGGGTTGACCATACCGGGCGTTTTTACAATTACATTCATAAATGAGGTGCCCGGTTTTCTTGAAATAATTACAAAATTTGTAATCGGAGCTCCCCCTTACAAAAACAGTGGGTGCATGGGAGGAGGAAGCTTGGTTGGTATAGCCAAGTCCTTGAGTGGTCCTAGAAATTCCTTGGGAACCTAGGAGATTGTTCAAATTTTGTTCCCCTTGGGTAAACTTAGCTAGGGTCTCCCTTAGATCTTTGATGGTTGATTCCATGGAATCAACATTTGGGAAATTTTGGATTTTAAGGGACAACTCTTCCTTCTCTTTGAGAAGTTGTTCTTTTTCGGAAGAGATTTTTTTGAAATTCTTTTCCAAAGAAACAAATTTTGAAGAAAGCTCATGAAAACCATTTTCTAATTGGTCTCTAGCATGTTGAAGTTCTTCATAAGACATATGATTGAAAGAATTTGAATTTGAAGAACAAGAGGAGGAGGAGTCGGAAGATGTTACCTCATGTTTTGCCATTAGGCATTTTGTACCTTGGTCGCTTGAGGAGGAGGAGGAGGATGATGAGGTGTCACTCCATGTCGCCTTGAGAACCTTTTTCTTTCCTTTTTCCTTTGGCGTGGCCCGTTTTTTGTTGAGTGGGCAATCGGGCTTGTAATGGCCCTTTTCGCCGCACCCGTAGCATTTTACCTTGGGCTCGGATCTTGCGGTGGGTTCTTGCTTTCGGTGCTTGCGGTATTTCTTCTTCTTGTGCTTCTTCATAAACTTGTGCATTTGGCGGGCGAGATTCTCCATTTCCGAGTCGCCGCTTGATGTTGAAGAAGATGAAGATGATGATGATGAGGAGGAGCTTACTTCTTTTTGTACCTTGAGGGCGATGTTCTTTGGTGTCTTGATTGATGTGCCCTCCTTTTGAGCTTGCCTCCTCATCGTGATCTCATAAGTCATGAGAGATCCGATGAGCTCCTCTACCGGCATATTTTTGACGTCCTTAGCTTCTTGGATCGCCGTCACCTTTGGTGACCATGAGCTCGGAAGGACCCATAGAATCTTTTTGACCATTGTTTCAGCTGAAACATCATCACCAAGGGACTTTCTCCCATTGCACACGTCAGTAAATCTAGTAAACATTTCAGAAATAGATTCATTTGGATGCATAGAAAAAGACTCAAAATCCTGACGGTACATGTCCAATCGAGTATCCTTTACTTTGTTGGTCCCCTCATGGGTATCCTCCAAAAGTTTCCAGATTTCATATGCGGAGGTGCATGTGGAAACTCGATTGAACTCATTTCGTTCAAGGCCGCAATGAAGAGCATTCATGGCTTTGCCATCAAGCTCAAAATTTCTAATATCGGCGGGGGTACATTTGGATTCGTCGGGGGAAGACAAAGAATAACCTTTCATGACAATCTTGTAAATCGGATAACCTATACTTCTTAAAAAAGTGGTCATGCGGGTTTTCCAATAATTATAGTCGGTCCCATCAAAAAATGGAGCCCGACCCAATGAGTAGCCCTCGGGGGCGAAAGAGGTAGATGCCATCACAATGGATCTTTGAATTTGAAACCTTTTAAGGTATTACTCAAATTACCCCTCTGATACCAATTGTTGGGTCGGAAAAAAGACGGAAGGATGGCAAGAAGGGGGGTGAATTGCCTTTTAAAAAAAAAGGTAAACAAATTAAAATCAAAGTGAAAGATGCAGCAGAAATAAAGAGGCAAGACACAAGAAAATTGATAACGGAGTTCGGCCAAAACCCGGCCTAAGTCTCCGCTCCCAACTCAACCGTTGAGAGATTCCTACCGCTTGCTTTTCAATGGTTTTAGCAAGAAACCCACTAGGCTTTGAGGTAGCACTAGGACCTATTATAGCTTGCTTTTGGTGGTTTAGCAAGAACCCACTTGCTTTCAATGGAATAGCAAGAACCCACTAGCATTTTTAACGGGTGAAGGCTAGCTCACCGAAAACTCAAGCCTTTTAAAAGGAAAGGCTTGACTAACCTCTTCACACCTTAATGGTGGTGTGAAACCCAAAAGAAAGGGGGATGAGAAAAGGGTTTGGGGTTTGTAGGCACAAACCCAAAATTAAAGCTCAAAATAAATAAAGAATGAAAAACCGTAGTTGAGGAAGACTTGGGCGCCAATTGGATAGATGGAGTTGATGTAGCGTGCTCTCCCAAGCTTCTTGAGGTGCTCCTTGGATTGGGAATTGGATTGGAGCACTTGAGGATCCTTGAAGGTGGAGCGCCGGAGGTTCGCCAAATGTGCAACAATATGTCCGGGCGCTTGGTATATGATCCGGTTGGTGTCCGGGGCTTCCTTGGCCTTTATTTATAGGCATGGAACCCTTGGGGAGGCTTCGGAGCCGTTTGAGAGGCTTAAAGAGCCGTTGGGAGCCAAAAGAAGGTTGACTGGTCAAACCCAACGGCTAGTTTGACTGGGCTACCGGCTGGCCGGTACAGCTCCACCGGCTGGCCAGTGCCTTGGCTGTTGAGAAGTGCTTCTGCCCAGGAGCCACCGGCTGGCCGGTGAGAAGGCCACCGGCTGGCCGGTGGTGAGACAGTAGGTCTCACTATTGAACCAGGATGCCACCGGCTGACCGGTGATAGAGCCACCGGCTAGCCGGTGGGCAGACAGTAGCTGTCACTATTTGGGCTGGATGCCACCGGCTGGCCGGTGGTCAAGCCACCGGCTGACCGGTGGAGCCTGGCAGTGGGCAATGCCTCTGCCAGGTCCACCTGCTGGACGGTGCTATCACACCGGTTGGCCGGTGGACTGCAATTCAGTCCATTTTTCCAGTTTTCTTGGGCCAATCCTTTGGCAATATTTTGCCTATCATCCACAACACTTAAAAACAAGGTTAGACAAAAAACAAGGTGATTGTGATCATGAAAATCAAACAACGAGGGGAACGAGAGGTACAACAGTGATGATATACGGAGTTGACGGACAGACATGTAATGATGTAGAGGCTATTTTTACATACCATTCAGATAGGATTTCCACTTAGATGATTCAAGATCATATTTCCCTTTTTTCAATACATGTACTTTCAGTTTCTTTTACTTTACATTTGGGCTTGTATTTCTGGCCCCTTTTACATTTTATAACTCCTTTTTCATATAGATTTACTCAGAGTTATGTCTTCATATTGTTCTCTGTTGTGTTCCTTTCTAGTATATAAAGGTAATTCCTTCCATGTTTTAGGGATTTACGCCCTTGTTCATAGTCTCCAGCCACTGGCCTATGGAAGGCGGGCATGGGGTAGTCATGGAATGGGCCCTAGGCGATGGGTCATGACATTCTTATCTTTGACCATTTATACAACATTTTCACAAACCATTAATAATATCTTGGTAACCTGATTATGAAGCTGAACATGACATATTCTGATGGGAATTCCTAATCCCTAGATGTTTCTAACTATCACATGAAATCATAGAATATAAATGTGTGAATAAAGTTTACACAAAACATAAATTAGATGAAACTAATGCATATCAACATGATCAAAAACAAAAAATGGAGATCGTACAAGAAAAAAACTAGTATACCAAGAAAAACCCAAAAATCAATCATCAATTTAAAAATAAGAATAAGTAGAAAAATCCACATCCCAAATGATGTCACTCCAATCCTTATGGGATCATGAGTATCCACCTCCTCCAACAGGTTCCTTCCCTTTACTCGGACTTGGTTGGTGAATATATAAAAACACTTGAATGAAATGGTAGGGTGTAAGAATTAATTTCCAATATGGTTTCACATTTTGTTCAATATAAATATTTCCTAACAATTAACAGAATAATTAATTCAATTTAAATAATAATATGATTGGTAGTGAAATATCTTATTAAAAATGAAAGTTTTTCATTTCTAATGATGGAAATCATTTCAAATATTGATTAAAAAATATATATATATAATTTTTTTATCTAAATTAATATTCAGAAGTAAAGAAGATTTAAAATCAATATAATATATAATTCTAAAATCTAAAATAAAAAAACATGGTCATAATATATTAGGTATGATTTTTCCATATTATGGGATTGTCACAAATCTCATATCAGTGATCTCGATAAGTAGGTGTACAAAAATCACATAGGATCATGTTGAATAGGACCCATAAACATCGCGTTAAGGACAAGATATTCCAAAGTTTTTTTTATAGTTATAAATAATAAATAAATTTCAACAAAATTAACATCCTATTATTTTTTGTTTAAAATAACCCACTAACTATAGGGTCCTGACCTAAAACATTGTGTAGTCTGGAATTAGGTTAATAATTCACCTTGAGGGTATTAATAGGAATAATGTTTAATATAATTAGGTGATAACTTGTAAATAATTGCTTGAATATTACAATTGGACACCTAAAATAATTATCCATTATTTTTATTATTAAAAATTTCGTTTTTAAAAAAGAGACATGTTTAGTTCAATGATTTCATCAGAATGATTGTTCCTTGATCCCATAAATGATCCTATTCATCTCCAAGCCCTCTAATTTTTTTTCCAAAACATGGGATGAGCATAAAAATCATAGTATGGGATACATAAAAAAGTAAAACTTTTAGTTCATTATAACCACAAGTAACCCTTTAATACTTTATCATAATGTAATACCATACACCTTTAAGAATAATAAAAAACGTGTCACTGGATATAAGCTCTTTTCTTAACCTATTTGTAAAAAAAATATCACCACAAATCCCATATAAAGGATCATATAACATATAATGTTAACTTGGGACATAAACATAAATAAATTGGAATAACCATACAATTGTCTTACATACATATCAGTAAATGGAATAACCATATGACTGACTTCATTCCGAATTCATTGGAGGTTATAACGTAACCACCTGTCCATGGTTTATCACCGAACAACTCATCCTTTGGTTTTTCACATAATCACCTTTCAAAATTCTAGGTACCATTATATAATCATCTAACATAAAAGATTTTACATATAAAAAATTCAATAATAAAAAATTCATTATCCATCACAAGAAATAATATCAAGATATTGAAATAGTAATCACCTTTACATCCAACTTTCTAAACCAAAATTTCTAAAATGGCTATATGGTATTTATTTTTTATTTAAGAAACACCACAACTCGTTATGGAATCCCAATATCAAATAGTCCTGAAGGCAGAAGAAATATCGTTATCATCACATATATAAAAAACATTCCTTTTTTCGTTTAATAAAACACTATGTAGAAAAATATTACATTTGAATGAAATTAAAAGTCAAATGGATATATACATGATAAAGAATAATGTTGGGAAAAAATAAAAATAATCGTCAATGAAAAGATATTGAGAGAAATTTCCTTATGGAAATTCACCAGCCAGACAACGTCAATTTAATATTCATAAAATGACATGATGGGAGAGAGAATCGTATCTCATCACATGAACACAAAAATGTATAGATATAAGGATATAAAATAATTTATTCGAACATAATAAAATTTAAATTGAAATACATAACATAAAATAAGTCTTTGATTAAATGATGTGGATGAAAGATTCCCTAACCATGACTATGAATCGTCATGTATGTTCCTTGTTATTTTTGAATAATAAAATTACGTTAATTTCAAAATTCATAATAACTTTATTCAAGTTTATTATTCCTTTTATATCACTTATTACCATGATATAACAATTATTTAATTATTTGAGCTGAAAATGGATTTTTATCCAATGTTCGGAACCTGAGTGAAAATTGAATTGTTATAATTAGAAATGGTATATGTGGTCAAATATAAATTTTCTCCAGAATGATATTCATGATTTAGATATCATATGTATCATATATATTATGTATATATGTATTTATTATTTTACACATGATTTGGATATAAGAAATTAAATGCACCGTTCATGCATATTGTAAGCCGTACGTACACATTAATGCTACTTTCTTTTCCTTTTCATATATAAAGGAATGAAAACTAAATAATACATAGGTATATTATAACTATTGTATAATATCTATGTTATATATGTTACATAAGTTCATTAATTACATCCTTTATACATTCCATGTATAACATGAAAGAGTCAGATCACATTGAAAGGGGCAATAGTCCGCACTTTCTCAAATTAAATTATCATATATATACAACTAGAAAAGCATAAAGGTATGTTATAAATGATAATTACATAAGAATAGAGAACAATAAATATCATATATTGAATATATAAATATAGTGACATCATAAAAATGAATTACATTCTAAAAGGATTCGTTGTCAAAGTTGGTAAATGTAATTTTAAAACAACTTTACAACTATTAGTAGATTTATTTGAATGTATAATTTTTTAAATCATCATATCTAAATTATCATCAGGTTAATTGTTGTTATTTATTTAAAATGTTTTATTTTTCAATCATTAGTGAAAATAGTGAATTTTAATTGAAAACATCCATATGTTTTAAGTTATTTATAACTTTAAATTATATATTGTATTATTTTTTAATTTAAATTAGTATATTTATTTATATAATATTCCAATTTAGATCATTGGAATTATTTTTATTATATATATTGATAAAAAACATTGTAATGTTTTAATTCATTTTCTCATAAAAGTGTATTTTTCTCATTGTGTCTTTATGATTAATATAAAATTAGAATTTCTAGTTTTATGAATGTAATATAAAAAAATTGATTCTATATTTTATAATATCACTATTTATATTATCTAATAATAACACAATAAATTGAGAAAGAAACTATTTTTGGAAATATAAAACTAATATTTTCTGTGATTAAGGTGAAAATGTGTTTTCGGGGGGGCTGAAACTAAATATATATGTGTTGAAATCACCAACCAAATTTTTTGAATTTTATTTTCATGAAATATTTCCACATTAACCATAAAAATTTATAATCGATGATATTTTTTTTTGTAATGGGATTGATGATATAATTTAATATTTTTTGGATCATTTCCATGTCATTCCTAAATGGGTACCCTTTCTCTACTAATAAAAGTAAACTACTTCCCCTCACTTATTCACACCACCAAATCCATTAAACACGACTACATCAAAAAATATTTTCTTCTTTTCATATTTATTAACAATATAGATCTATTTTTCCTCTATAATGACCATCCCTTGGATTTTTAAGAGTATATCCATAGGTGGTTCCACTTAGAGATTGAAATTATCTTTACCAACTTCTTTCATTTCCATTATTATTTTTCCTCCATAAATTTTTCCTTCCCAAATAAATAAATGAATAAAATTATATTACCTATATTGATATTTTATATTGTTTTATTCAAAAAAATTATTCAGCTATAGTTCAATTATATTGAAACCAAATCATCTATCATGTGTCCGACAAACTACCTCCCAACGTACCGACATAGTATGTTTTCCATTAACTCCATTCAAGGATGGATATAATGAGTGGTTAAACCAATTTATATCATAATTATGATATTATTATCCTTATTCAATTTCAATATCCCATAGATTATTATTTATATTTCATTTAAAATACAATAGTGTAACTCTTGTGTACTATGGACAACCACCTCAGGTAGCAATAATATTCATTTTCAAATACCATTTACATGGATTGTAATAAAAATAAAATTAATTATTATATTTCACATATATAAGGTGATATTTATTCTAGAAAAGTAATATATCACCCACTTACATAGGTAATCACTTATTAGGGGACTAATATTGTCTCATGTACATATGTATGACCTACCATCTCTCTTGAGAGATGTAACACATTTTCGATGATCAAAATCTATGAAGGATTATAATAAAGAGTATAATGATTAGATATTATATTTTTAATATTATAATAATTGAAGATATGATGGATATATATCATATACCAAAAACTAAAACATTTATATGGAAGAATGAATGTGAAAACAAGGAAATTAACACCCAAAATAACAAAATAATTATATATTATATATGAAATGGTGATAATATGTTTTTAAATCATAATATATGATTTATAAATATTAATATGTTTATATTATATGTTTATAATAGTCTTTAGGCCATTATACATGAGGATTAAACCAATTTAACTAAAATCCCTTTATACACAAGTGATTATGTCTCAATTTCATTTAATTAATATATTTTTGTTTGTTCTGAAGCAATTTTTATTATATGTTATATAAAGTACCCATTTCATATGAATTATCAATAATAGTTCATTCTTAATGGTATCTTCTTATTCTAATTTAATTAATTCACCCATGTGTATTTCGATTGACTATATCCATGTGACAATGACTTCATCTCAATTCCACTTCATTAAGGAATATTTTGTTGTTTTGAAAAAAAATATTTTAAATAATATATATACTTATCATTTCACATGTAATAAATTTATAACTTAATAATTCAGAAAATTTAGCATTTAATGTAAAAAAACTCTTTCAATGTTATTTCACAAGATAATTACCATGTAGATAAAGGTAATATACAATCTCACTTTATTTTTTGATTATTAACATTCACTTGAAATAATCACAATCATGTAATCATTTTTCATTAGAAATATAATTTCTCTTAAATATTCATATGTGTGTATAATGGATATTATTATTGCCTAAACTTTACTCCATTATTATATATGGTGTTGATTTTTAATTTTATTTGATTTTAAGGGAAAATATAGATAAATCTATATGATGCACTCAAAATGAATATTAAATTATAAGACATATATATTAGTGCATTAAATATATTTCTCATTATTTGAGGATTGCATTGAACCAGTAGCGCATGTCGAGGATAAGAATAATATATCACCTTGATAAATAAGTATTTTTGATGAAAAAAATAATTAATCTAACATTATAATGTTTTTTACATATTATATTAAAAAATATATTAAATGGTAATGATCTTTAATGTATCTAGATGTTTTAGTTTATGGTATGAAAAAAATAGTAATTACCTTCAATAGAAATTTAGTTAATATTATCTATGATATTTTTACAATGATATTTTCATTTTATCCATTTCATTATAATATTAATGATTAAATGGAATGTGATTTTATTTACATATATTACCATATTGATTACGACTTATCATATATTGAAATTAATATTAATTAAATTGATTGTAGAATAAATGACTTACCATTAGATGTTTATTATTCTTATGGACTCATAATATATTCCACTTTAGTTAACCCTTACTGAAAATATATCCTCACAATTAATTTGACTACATTATATAAAAATCCTTGAAGTTTACTTTGATTAGTATTCTAGCATATTCTATTGGGAATACTATTTTTGATGAATAGAAATTATTTTTTATTTTTTATAATAAAAAATTATATTTAAATCACTAATATATATTGTATACAAAGAATAATGAACTATTCAATATATCTATATATTATTCCTTTTAATTATTCCAATATAATAAAGAAGACGGAGTATCTTGGAAATTTACTTCAGGGTTCCAACAGTTGGTGCTACAGATAATTTTTTAGAAACTATTGGAAATAAATTTATGAAAAAATCTATAATGGATCACAACCCTATTATAGAATTTTTTATAATAAAATAAAATTGTCCTAATTTTTTTAGTAAGGATGATATCATTTTTTATTTTATTTTAATAAAAATTATTTTTTCACTAAAAGTAGACATGATTCCAACCCAGAGGTGATAATATGTAATAAATTAGAAATGAGAGAATTGGCGTTGACATGATTGTCATCTAGTTAGGGATAATGAGACATAATTCATAGCTTAATTTATATTCAATATGATCATGATTAGAATAATTCAATCACTTAATACATATTATTTTGATGTTTTTAAATATATGATTATAAAGAATAAACTATGTTAAACATTAGGTAAATTGAATTTAATGGATTGTATTTCAAAGGAAATGGAGAATGGTTAATTGGTAAAAAAATATTGGAATAATGATGGGAATTTAAAAAACAATACCATGATAAAAAAATATCATCTTAGGGTTCCATTTTAATTTCAATATCATTAATGTGGGGAATGTGGGCATTATTTTTAACATTCATGGATTTTTCAATGGTAAAAACCATTCATTTTATTGTTATAATTTGTTTAAACAAAACTAAATATTATTTGGAAAATGTTAGTGAATGTCTCAGGTGTGTCTAGGGCTAGTTTGATTCAAGGATACCTTTAAGGGTAATAGGATTATTGGGCCACACTGTTTGAGGAAACTGTGAATTCTAAACTGAAAGGTTTCCCTAAACAATACAGTTGTAGATAGTGGGAACCAGGGGGTGCACGTTTTCTCTAAAACCATATGCCATAGGGAGCATGACTGTGTGAGGATGTTGGGCTCCATGATAGTGTGGTTCTATAAGGGTTCTATATGGTAATGTAAATTGGTCCCTAATCATGTAGACCCCTTATTCATGTATAAAATTTAACATGAAAGGATAATTATTTGATCAATAGCTAAGGAAAACAATGAACACACTAGTGTGGGTGAAATACCCATTCTACTATTCATGAATGTTTTAATCTCACCTTCTCTTATTCACCATATCCTTTGGTGGGATATATCGTACCCCTTGGTGTGTGATTTCCTCCTTACCCTCCATTATAGGGTTTGGTACACACTATTTATCTAATGTTTGAATCAGTCATAGTTAGATGCATGCGATCAATCCTATTAATATCCATCTTTCTATATAATATATTTCAAGGTTTCTCATTTATCAGCTGTGTTAATTTTTTCCAAAAACATTTAACATATTTTATTTTGTTGAAAAAATAATTCAATTCCATCTATTCTATATTGAATCAAACTATAATAATAGATGAATGGAATGATACTACATCAAGGTTGGTTTTCATGTTCCTTCCTTATGATTTAATTACTTATTAAATGATGCATCATTGTGCCACATTATGGACCCTTCTGGAGATTATTCATGTCTTTCAAATAAAATGTTTTATGTGGGTTATCTTATATAATATGATATCAAAATTCTTTAAAACCCTTTTTGGGTTGTATTATTTTTCATTCTACACCACTTTGGATGTGCCTATCTTGAATTGCCTATTTTACATTCCGTAAAGGATGATATTCCTTGTGAGTTCACTTACTTTGTTAATTCCATAAACCATTAATTTTTTATGGAATGAATGGTTGACTCTATGATTTACTTTTAGATTGATTCCTCACTATTTATGAATTGAAATTCATGTGCATAATTCATATTGGTTAGTCATAAGATTTATAATTATATCATGCATTTCCATTGATGTCATGTAATCATATATGATTTGTCTTGTGATTTTTCTTTAATTCCATGTTTGTGAATATTTTTATCTTCTGGTATTGAAATTTCATTATAGAAATTACATTATAATAATAATATTATTTGTTTATTATACCACATTACCATTCCATTCCCAAAGTTAATGCTTTATTCCATTTCCAGATTCTTATGCCATGGTTTTCTGTTTATGGTTTATAGGTCCATTAGGATGGTGAGGATGTGTTATTAAGGTATTTAATTGATGGCATGTGATTAGATATATATTACTTGACTTATGATGTTCCATGGGTGATATAGATGACCTACTGCACACAAGGAATGAACATTGGTCCATATATAATGAATCATCGGATGAACCTTCCAATCTTGGTTGTATCGAATTGATATATCAGGGGGAATCTATATCCATCCAGGTACAAGTACTCTAGTAGGCTTAAATATACACATCAGTGACATCACATCCCTAGGGTCGAAACTAAGTACTGACCCATGGGAATGATGGATACCTTATTCCTCATGTGAGAATATATCCCATATGTTTGGTATTTTTTGTGGGATCAGAGTCACCATGCCATGGGTGATCCGTGGAAATCCATTATGGGTTGCCTTGGATGGATTCAGTTGAATTGTTTCTATTGGAGAGTCCTCTAGAAACCCTTGGGATTATTTTTAGATTACTTTTGATGGTCTCAGTATTGCATTCATGTTTTTTCCTACTAATTTCATGTGTTATATGTATTTTTTCATATTAAATTTTGAGAATTTTTTGATGATGATATAAATATTATATCCCATGCCACAAAAAAATTATGTGCATTAATTCATTAGTTTTATTGGTCACAATAGACCTTGTATACATATTATGACTTATAAAGGTACAACTTTTCAAAAGTATAGATTATATTGAAGGAGGGGGTGTTTATTGGCCATCTATTTTCAGAAATGAGATCGAGGTTTTTATTTTTAAGATTATTATTTCCCATCAATTATATTATTATGGAAATCTATCATTTATTTATTGTATAAAATGGATCGGCCTAGACCCATTGGGTGACTCCCTAATGAAATTGTGTCACAATACTTACATGGGGTACACTTTACACCTAATAAGATATTATGATCATAGTTATGGATAAAGGGGAGCATGAGGATTTTGATTCTTGATGGATTTAGATATTTCAGATGGAGAACTAGGTAGAAAATTCTGCCTATAATCCAGTTTTTTATAGTTGGTGATTAATAATTTTTGAATATTTTTTTCAGAATAATTTATATTATTGTATACCCATCTCTCCATATTCAAATTTTTTATAAACATTTGTTAAACCATCATCAATGTTTATATATCATCTATTTTTTTCAGATTCAACAAATTTCTTCAAAACTCCAGTTTGGTTTCTATTTTCTTTATTCTGTTCCACTATTATGGATATATGGTTACACCATTTATTTAAGTCTTTTATTATTTTGAATACTATTATAAATGAGGGAATAATGTTCAAATAGACACACCCACATGACTTGAATTTTTTCAGTAGCATCTAGTGTTTGGGGATATACAAATGGCATCTTATGGACCACCATATCAGGCACATTTCAATGGCTATCAGGTCTGGATAATACAATGATATATCATAGTCTTATTCTCCTCTTTTTTAGTATTTGTGTATTATATAATGGATAAAGGCTTTATAATTTGGACCCTACCATATTATGGGACGTTGATAGCACATGTTCGGAGGAATCCCAAACAACCTAGAATGGGAAATTGCTTTTATTTATTAGTCCATATATGGTTGATAAAACCCCAACATTGTGGAAAACATGTTTTTATAGATGTTATTGATATTGGTATTTTTGAAATTAAGATTTATTCTCATATAAATTAATTAAAATATGGAATATTATATCATGGATTATACTAGGTATCGTAGGATTTAGATGCCATGTATTATTCTATGTAATATTTATATCCAGTATGAATTTCATTTTTTTAAATGATTATTCATTGTTCCTTTCTTATTATTAATTTTAGTGATTGAGTTCTTAAATTTATAGAAATATAATAATTTGAATTTCATGAAATATTTATTATTTTGATTTTGTGGACTCAAAAATTCATTTATAAGGGTTATGTGACCTTTTAAATTGTAATGGTGATGCACCTAATTCATCTTTTTAAATTCATTTTAATGAATAATATAAATTTAAATGATCGTAATCATTAAAATGTAATGGCCACCATATATGTGAATGTGATACAATGACCTTAATAAACCATAATAATGGTTAGTCAGTAATTATTATCATTTTTATTGACACTTCGGTGCTTTCATATCACTTATACCTATCTATATTAGCACCATTCGTATTTTGTAATTTTTAGGGAGTCATTGTATATAAAATTCTTTACCAGATTCCTAGTATTATTTTTCATTTTTATTTTATATCCTATGTCAATCATGTTATTAGAAATTGTAGATTTATTCCAGAACAACAAACTAATTGTGTATTCTATGTGAGTGGAGAAGAAAATTCTCTAGGGGTGTGGACCTTGAGAAACCCATGATACATCCTTTAGTTTAACCCGAAGAACCTAATAATGATCTTCCACTGAGCATAGAGCCTTAGTTTTGAGAATATTCTCTCAAGATTATGTTGTTCATTCAGATTGATCCCCATCCTACCCCCAATACGAGAGATCTAACGTATAACTTACTATAGTATAATCCTCCCACCCACTCTGGGTATGGTGAACCTCATGCTATATAATCCTGGTTATAGTCTATAATATTATCATTGACCATCTTTAGATTCCTATAGAGAAGAGTGTTAATATGGATACCTACATATTTCATGACTCCTCAAAGATATAGTGGAACATCATATATCAATATAAACATCACTGATGTATAGTTTGGAAATAAATTCACACGACCTTATATAAACCATTCATTACATAAATTGTAAGATTGTATCTTTCCATGGTGTTCATGCATCTTCATTAGGGAAATATATCTATGTATGATAATTCTTATCCCTTCATCGATCTCTAGGGTTTCGCTCCATCTACTATACATGACTAGTAGATTACTATGAAGAATTTTTCAGATGATATTTGTTATTTTTCCTTCTAGATAGTGAACATCCTCCATAAGATGACTATTATAGAGATTTTGAAATGGGTAATATTTAAGGAATAGATCCTCCAATAAGTTGACAATTTGATCAATGGTTGTACAATTTTGAGGCAGGATGACTATTATCCTGGATGTCAGAAGCTCAATTTTTGGAGTCCATGAGGGGATGTTCAAGTCAGGTGACACATATAACTAAATAGTATTTCAATTGTGTATAATTCCATCCATATGAAGACCCATTTATTGAATATCAAAATTGAGTGTCATGCTTGATACAGGAAGGTTCACCTTTAGGTTCTCTAAAATTCTTTTTGTCCAACATCAATTGAGAGGTGATCCATATAAGAACCTCTCTAAGGTATGGGAGCTGTGAATCATTCATAGACTGAGAGTTGATCTTATACTGGATAATCAAGGTGAGGTGGTAATGGTCATTACCAATGATGATAGTTCCTAGAGACTCATCATTTGTAGAGTTTATATAATAATTATTTTCAGGCATTATCGTATAGCCATGATTCTGGATATTTATATGTAGTGCAACATAATCCCATGGTGTATGGACCATGTACATCTATGGCTAATGGTACTAATATGGTGACATATAAATTATTTTCTTCCTATTTTGATATAGTTTAATCACATTATTTCATATCTATTGTGGTTTTCAAAAGCCCTTGTTTAATATTTCATAAAATATATGGTTTCATGTATCTCAATATCTTTTAGGGGTCTGAATAGAAAAAATATAGCAAATTCAAGAGTTCCCCCTATATTAATCAGGGTTTCATTTCAACTAGGGTTTATTTATCCTCAAGATGACCATTTTTTGACATCTTTCGTAGTATGATTTGTCTTATTCCATAGAATTTCCCCATGGATTGATATCACCACTAAGTATATTTCACATTAAAAAGGGAAAAACGTGTATTCATAAATGAGAATGTGATATATTTACATATCATTCCTGAACTATGAAATAATGGCCTGGAAGAGTGGCAACCATGTTTGTGAGCCTCTTTACGTGTGTAACGCCCCGACCCCAGTTACCCCGAGTCGGTGCATTATTTTAATACATTGACATGATTACAAGGAATCAAGTCCCGAAGGACCGATCAGTTTAGCAGTCTTGGAAAATAGATTACATACATAAATGTTACATTACACATCATAACATACAAAACAAAATAAGTAATCCTTTATGAATTCCATTATTCCCTTGTCTTAACCCTGCATATTAATCACAATACACTTCCGGGAATCCTGGGAAAAATAAAACATAGAAAGGGGTGAGCTCAAATGCTCAGTAAGGGTAAGCTATACATTGGAAACTTTCGTAAATAAGCATAAAATTTTAAGGCAATGTATAACTAAAACAAAATCCTTTAAAACATGAACTTCAGCATAATATGGAAATGATAAAATGAAATAATTCCTCTTAATTATTTACCTGGATATTCTACTAGTCTAATAATCACATGCCATATCAATAACAACTTTCATAATGATGGAATGCATAATTCCAGACTATAATAACCATGTATCCAAGGCCTCGTGCCAAGACTACACATAAGATTTTGTCAAGGCCTCATGCCAAGACACTAGTTTGTCTCATTAGACCTACCGATTCATCGAGGAGCTATAGCTGGCTCAACCCGTCACTTACTAAGTTCAATCAATTCCTCATATGAATAGGTTTAATCATAACATAAACATTCGTATTAAAACTAGCATAAAAAATGTCAATACTTTCTCCATAAACCATGAATGGTATAAAAATAACACATCCACAGTGAAACATATCACAAAAACTTCAATGGAAGTTTTTTATAACAAACCAACTTCAAATAAGCTTAAAATCCATCAAAGGATGTTGACATAGATGAAAATTATGAGTAAAACTTTTTGAGAGAAATATCCTTTTTGTAAAATCATTTAAAATTCACAAATTTATAAAGGAATTAATTTAAAAGGGATTTTTGAATCAATGTGTCCCTTACCACTTTTAAACATTTGAAAAGAATTACCATTTCAAAACAATCATGTCCATATAAATAAATCATTAAAAACATTTTGAAAACATGGACATTAATTAAAAATATTTAGAAAGATATATCATTAAAACATTTGAAATTTTGATATTGATAAAGAGTACCTTTCAAAATCTTTAAAATCATCATTTTGAAATAATTTTTATGAAAAATGGACGTGGATGATAAAAATGTCCCAGTAAACACTTACACATAATCAATCTCGGATAATAATGAGATTGAGGAATTAACCCTTACAAATTTGGAAACATACGAAACATACAACCCATGAAAGAGGTATCATACAATGAATGTGTAATGAACATAAATTAAAGTGTGTTACACAAAGAATACAATTATGGGAAGTACATAAACCACACAAAAGGTAATAGTGAAAATATGGCATGAATTTCACGGGAATAAGGAGTGAGATAAAAACCTCTTACTTGGAACTTTACTTTAGTCGCAGGTACGTTTAAACTCCTGTACGAAGATCGTAGTATGTTATTAAATTATACCAGAACCATATTAATATTTAAGATATCATACATTATTAATTTATGACATTATACTACCCACATAATAATAATTTCCAGGTCAAATTAACATTTCGGGTGATAATCGTTTTCTTTATCGTACGTGTTTTAACTTGTTACTCTTGATTGTATCACTTAGATCGTGATTTAAATACATCCAGAATATAAAACATGAATAATATATAATATATATTTAGAATATAAATATGTATAATAGATATATATATGAAATGGAAAACACTGTTTATGGAGATGGTAGTCCATACGTACGCATAAACACTGTTTCTGTTTTCATATAGTATTGAACGGAAGAAAGTGAATGTAAGTACATAAATACTTATATATATATATATCTACATTTTCATTATTATATCATATATTGCATACTTATTAGTAATATATATTTTTATAATCATCGATGAATGGTGAACTTGGAAATGAATCTAATCGCGTCGTGGAGACGGTAATCCGTACGTACGCACAAGCGAAAATATCATTCTTTTGATATTAAAATAATATATAATTGGATGGAATATCAAATATACAGAATAATTATCATGTTATATTTATTATTTACATTAATTATACATCATTATTATAACCATCTAAATAATAATATATTGATTAACAATTACACCACAACATGGAGACGGTAGGACGTACGTACGCACGTATGGTGACATGTCATTCAAGGGATGGGTAGAATAATTTATTAGTTTGTTCCATAATTATAATAACATCAAAGTATATATAAGATACTGAATTTATTATTTTAGAATGTAAATTACAAGGAATGAAGAATTTGAAGAGGAAAGTAACTTTTCAGAGGGTGGTGAAGATGTTACATCTTCTTCTGGTTCTTCATTTTGATTTGATCAAAAGGGCTCCATAGGATGGATTTATGGTCTAACTAAGGCCTCTAGGATGAATTGAGGGAAGCCGAGAGAGTATTTGGGTAGGGTTAGACCTAACCAAAATGCTTTGAAGGTGTGAATAATTGGTTAGAAGTTTGGTCCTTTTATAAGGGGGAGGAGGGGCTCTTAAAGAAAAACATAAAGTATTAATTTATAATTAATAAATATTTGGTTTCCAATGGATCCAAATTAGATTATTCAAATTATAATGTGGTTATGGGTCTAAATACTTTAAACTAATAGATTTTAGACAGGTTTGGGTCATTATATTAATCTTATCATTTAGTTTTAACTCTTGGTTAATTAGTTTAACACTTACCATGTCACATTGTATTTTTATAATATATAGTTAATACACTTACTATATACATACAAGCAACCAACAGGTGGTACATTAATGATACACAAATAACGATATAAGTCCTTTGGACGAGAATTAGGTTTTTAGGAATAGAATATAAATTAATAATATAATATATGTTTAAAAAACTCATTTATGTCAATTTTGACACTACTCAGTAATTGATTTTTGTTAAAGTCATAACAAATTTTATTAATTATATCCAAATTCATTTAAGAAATCATAACATGTCCTATTTACCAATAATTTTTTTTATGTCATAAAAAATTTCAAATTATATACATTTATAATACCAATTATTTGATTGTTTCATTAATATGTAAAATACTGCATCATTATTGTGTCATATATATTTTTACTTTTTCAATGTCTAAAAATTATAAATAAAATATCATGATGTATGAAATATTTTTATATTTATAATGAATATTTATAATCGAAAATATAACATATATAACCTTATGTAAAAATTGTTTTGATAACAGATATAAGCATATGTCATTTTTGTATTTACGTAATCTTAATTAAAATAAAGTGTCCCTATCACCTATAAGTGGCTCAATGGGGTCCCAAAAATAGACCCAAAGATGCCCATGGTCGGACATGTATCCTCCAATAAGGTTAGGACATGTTTTAGGGTAATTTATTATTATTATTATATTATTTTTAACCTTTATTTACCGGATTTACTCTTTAACCATGGTAAATAAAATATTTACCGACGTAATTATTCAAAATGTCTATAAATAAAAGTTACCTATTTACACAATTTGTAAATACTGATTAAAAATATGGAATCCATTTTTCCAAATTCAAAACACAAAAGTGGCAGAAATTAATTTAAAATTAATTCCCGCTGTCAAAACAAAAAGCGTGTTTTTATGATATAATAACTATCAAAAGACTGACACTTGTTTATGTCCGGTTTAATTGTGTAATTATGGCCAATGACCAGCATTGTATTAAATGGTAAAAATATATTCTAAATATATTTTAAAACCACTCAAATTCATAATTTATCAACACTAATTATTTTGATTAAAAAATTTGTTTTTAATTATTATTTAGTAATTTTCACTATTCATCAAAATATAAAAGTTATCCGAAAAGTACCAAAATTTCACCCTAGGCGAAATTTGATATTACGAATCCAAAAATGAAGTCCATTTTGAGCGCTAATATTTATAAAATTTTAAAAAGTGTTTATTACTATTCATAACAGCTACTTTAATTGGTTGTGGAGTGTGTTAAAACTCAAAGTTGCGTAAAACACATGCTACTGTATTATTCAAAGAGAAGCGTACCGTGGAAGCTTGGGGTGCTACATTGTAAAATATTGATGTCCCCATTCTAAAGAATAAATTTATTTAGTCAAATTTAATATATAAAAGTTTAAAATATCGGATTTAAAAAGGGTTCATTATTAAATGTTGGTAAAAGTGCATTTTCAAAAAATACTTCTTTTATCTAAAAAAATGAATTTGTTCTTAAATTATGTCTAATAAACTCATAATATGGATTCTATAATTATAAGGATTATATAAAGTTCAAAATTTAGTTAATTCTATTCATAACCTCTTTTCAATGGCTTGTTTGGTAAGTCATGGTGCGCTTGAACTCAGTGTTGCGTGTAGTGAAAGTTATTGACTTGTTTTGAAGAAGTACATACTATGAAATCTTGGGGTGTTACATTCTTCCCTCCTTCAATAAATTGCGTCCTCGCAATTTGATATTGTTCTTTGAAAATAATGGTTGAAAATAGAAAATATCTTTGTTGGAAAACCCACATCGGAAATTTGGTTAATAAAATTTAGTCTTAATAAGAGGAAAAGAGAAATGAAAAGGTCACCCACAAATTATGATCTCGATTTGGAAAACATTGGTGGAAATTAGAGACATATAATTGGAGGAAAAATGTAAATATTTATAGGTAGTTATTGAGGTCATCAATCATAAACATGTTTAAAATTGAGGTCCTTAAATTCATCAATCTATGTTGATTTAAAATACCATTGGTTCAACAAAACATAAGGTATTTGGATAACACATTTTTGTTTTTAATATCTCTTTAATAATGTATAAGAATTAATTTCTTCATAGATTAATAGGATAATAAAAATATATACTTGAAATTTAGAGTTCCATATTTTAACTAATTTCTACCACAAACTCATCTCTCACTCTAAAAGATAATAGAACGTAAAAATATATTCTATTTATCCTATTCGTTTTGTGTTAAAAAAATGAATTTATAATTCATCTACTAGACGTTCTTAAAAATAACTACAATATATAATCCAAGAAATCTCGTGGGCCAGTGGTAGGTGATACACCCTTGTCGCCCTTCGGTTGCGGGTTCAAGTCTCGCAGCCTTGCCGGTCAGGACGAGTTGCCGCCCGACCTTCGGGTTGTCCTTTTATGGAAATCGAAAATTAATATCAAACTAGAATTATCCAAAATACTTCTTTCCAAAATCACATTCCAACATTTATAAGGAATGTAAACATAATGTAGATCCTTTTTACACCGTAAGAGCATGTGAATAACTTCATCATGTATTCTTTTAAAACACTGAAATATCTTGAATTACCATAATCTTTATTGATTACATTCATGCTCCCTTATTCCATATAGAATACTGGATATAATTCATCCATAATTTTTTTTTGTAAATTCCAACAATGATGGAATATAAAAATATTTAATCTGTTTCAAGGTAGTCAAGAATATCCAATATATGTTACCCAAACCAACCATATCTTATTCCAAAATCAGTACCTCAATATTAGGACCATATTTAGGTTTATCTTTCCTTCGACCATGTAATTTACAAAAAGTTTTACTCGTTGTAGAGTCACTTTTCTTAGTACTATAAAATCTCAAATCCTCAATTAAATAGTACTATAGTACAATCCTTATATACTCCATAATTATTATAACAAGTACATTATTGATACAACACTCAAGTGACATAATCAATATAAGAACTCTAATCATTCCTCTTCATCTGTGGTAGTATAATAACCTGATTATTATTGAATAGAATCATTTGCAGCGTAGTCAGATGACTGGGACATAGGTTCGCGTAGTGTCCAAACTCCTTGAAAATGAAGCGTTGTACATTTTAAACCATTTTCTTACCCTTGCAGTCACATACATACTTCCATTTTCCTCCACACTTATAACAAACTACCATTCCTTTCAGGCAAGTTCCTGGGTGTTTCCTCACACAGTTATCACATATGGGGAAATTCTTCATTTCCCTCTTCCATTTATCCATCTTTCTCTCTTCCATCCTTTTCTTCTCTCGCTTCCCTTCAAATCCCTAGGACTCTGTAAACACTTTAATTATATTATCAACTCATGATACTATTTCTTCATATGATTATAACATATGGGAGACTATTTACCTTCTAAATGACGACATAATACAATAAATGATATGATCCTTCTTACACTTTGCATCGTACGTATTGATGGAGTTTTCATTCCTTCTACTGGGTGCCATTTCTATACAATCGAATAAACTAGGTCAGTTTATGAATTGCAATGAATAATTACAAACATGTAAAATACCTAACATAAATTGAATAGTTTATGGATATAATCCATAATAACAAAAATGTTTTCTTTGAGGAGGTATATACTCATAAACCCTTTATAGAAGTTTGTAAAGAAAATGAGAATTATCCTAAGCATATCCCCCAGGAGTGTCGTAACCAAGAGTGCAACAAGGCCCGTTGTCATGCACCATTTCCTGTTCTATTCTAGCTCAAAGTAGTGTTTTCAGGTTTTACCCCAAGGTACATCTGTGCCTAGGCCACCTCTACCTACTCGAATCCAGACAGGGATGTATTGATCAGAAAACTTATAAAATCTCTACACTACCAAAATTCTAGGAAGTTGTTCTATAATAATCCTCAATGCATATCTTAGGGATATGTGCTCTAATCAGAGTTATTCTAAATATTGCTTCCAAGGTTATTTCTAAACTTCCTCTGATACCAACTATTACGCCCCGACCCCAGTTACCTAGAGTCAGTTCATTATTTTAATACATTGGAATGATTACAAGGAATCATGTCCTGAAAGACCAATCAGTTAACTAGTCTTTGAAAATAGATTACATACATGAATGTTACATTACACATCATAACATACAAAAAAATATAATTAATCTTTTATGAATGCCATTATTCCCTTGTCTTCACCATACATATTAATCAAAATACACTACTTGGAATCCTGGGAAAAATAAACATAGAAAGGGGTGAACTCAAACGCTCAGTAAAGGTAAGAAATACAGTGGAAACTTTCATAAATAAGCAAAAAAATTTAAGGCAATGTATAACTAAAACAAAAGCCTTTAAAACTTGAACTTCAGCATAATATGGATTAGATAAAATGAAATAATTCCTTTTACTTATTCACATGGATATTATACTATTCTAATAATCACATGCCATGTCAATAACCACTTTAATAATGATGGAATGCATAATGTCAGACTATCATAACCACGTAGCCAAGGCCACGTGCCAAGTCTAAAAATATGATTTTGTCAAGGCCTCATTCCAAGACACTAGTTTGTATCATGATACCTACCGATGCATCAAGGAGCTATAGCGGGCTCCACCCGTCACTTACTAAGTCCAATGCATTACTCATATGAATAGGATTAAATATAACATAAACATTCGTATTAAAACTAGAATATGAAATGTCAATACTTTCTCCATAAACCATGAATGGTATATAAATAACACATCCACAGTCAAACATATCACAAAACCTTCAATGGATGTTTTGTATAATAAATCAACTTCAAATAATCTTTAACAAAATCAAAGGATGTTGACATGGATGAAAATGATGAGTAAAACATTTTGAGAGAAATATCCATTTTGTAAAATAATTTAAAAGTCACAAATTTATAAAGGATGTAATTTAAAGGAGATTTTTTAATCAATGTGTCCCATACTACTTTGAAACTTTTGAAAAGAATTACCATTTCAAAACAGTCATGCCCATATAAATAAATCCTTAAAATCATTTTGAAAACATGGACATTAATTTAAAAGATTTAGAACGATAAATCATTAAAACATTTGAAATTATGACCTTGATAAAGAGTACCTTTAAAAATACATAAAATATTCATTTTGAAATAATTTTTTTGAAAAATGGGCATGTATGAAAAAAATGTCCCAGTAAATACTTACACATAAAAAATCTCGGATAGTAATGAGATTGAGGAATTAACAATTACCAATTTGGTAACTTATGAAACATAAAACCCATGAAAGAGGTATCATAAAATGAATATGTAAATATACATATATTAAAGTTTATTACATAGAGAATACAATTATGGGTAGTACATACACCACAAAAAAGGTAATAGTGGCAATATGGCATGAATCTCACGGGAATAAGGAGTGAGATGAAACCCCCTTACTTTGCACTTTACTTTAGTCGAGGGTACGTTTAACCTCCTGTAAAAAGATTGTAGTATGTTATTAAATTATACCAGAACCATATTAATATTTATGATATCATACATGATTCATTTATGACTTTATACTACCCATTTAATAATAATTTCCATGTTAAATTAACATTTCAGGTGATAATTGTTTTCTTTATCTTACATGTTTTAAATTGTTACTCTTTATTGTATCACTTAGATAATGATTTAAATACTTATAGATTATAAAAAATGATAAATATATCATATATATTTAGTATATAAATATGTATAATAGAAATATATATGAAATGGAAAACATTGTTTATGGAGATGGTAGTCCATATGTACGCATAAACGCTGTTTCTGTTTTCATATAGTATTGAATGGAAGTAAGTGAATGTAAGTACATAAATACTTATATATATATAAATATATATTTATCCAGTAGAATTATTATGTAATATATTACATACTTATTATTAATATATATTTTTATAATCATCGATGAATGATGAACTTGGAAATGAATCTCATCGCGTCGTGGAGACGGTAATCTGTACGTACGCACAAGCAAAAATATCATTCTTTTGATATTAAAATAATATATAATTGGATGTTATATCATATATACAGAATCATTATCATGTTATATTTATTATTTACATGAATTATACATCATTATTATAACCATCTAAATAATAATATATTGAATAACAATTACACCACAACGTGGAGACGGTAGGTCGTACGTACGCATGTATGGTGACATGTCATTCAAGGGATTGGTAGAATAATGAATATGATTGTTCCATAATTATAATAACATCACAGTATATATAATATACTGGATTTATTATTTTATAATGTAAATAACAAGGAATGACGATGCTGAAGAGGAAAGGAACTTTAAAGAGGGTGGTGAAGATGTTACCTCTTCTTCAGGGTTTTCCTTTTGATTTGATAAAAGGGGATCCTTAGGTTGGATTTATGATCAAAATAAGGCCTCTAGGATAAATTGAGGTATGTTTAGAGAGTATTTGGGAAGGGTTTGGCTGAACCAAAAGGCTTTGAAGGTGTGAATAATTGGTTATAAGTTGGGTCCTTTTATAAGTGGGAGGAGGGGATTTTTAAGAAAATATCAAAGTATTAATTTATAATAAATTAATATTCGTTTTTTAAGGATAAAAAGTGTATTTTTAAAGGTTTAATGTGGGTATGGGTCTAAATCCTTTCAAACAATATATTTTAGACAGGTTTGGGTCATTTTATTAACCTTATCTTTTAGTTTTAACTCTTGGTTAATTTGTTTAACACTTACCATGTCACAATTTATATTTATAATATATAGTTAATAAACATATTATATACATCCAAGAAACCCCCAAGTTGTCCATTTATTATTCACCAATAATTATATAATTCCTTTATCCAAACCTTTTGTTTTTAGGAATATAATATAAATTAGTTATATAATATTAGTTTTAAAAACTCATTTATGTCAATTTTGACACTACCGAATAATTGATTTTTTTATAGTCATAACAACTTTATTAATTCGAAAAAAATTTATTTAAGCAATCCTAACATGTCATATTAACCAATAAAATTATTTAATGTCATCAAAAGTTTAAAATTATATTTATTTTAACATTTATAATACCAATTATTTGATTGTTTCATTAATAAGGAAAATACTGCATCATTATTGTGTCACATATATTTTTACTTTTTAAATGTCTAAAAATTATAAATAAAATATTATTATGTAGGAAATATTATTATATTTTTAATTAATATTTATAATAGAATATATAAAATATATAACCCTATATAAAAATTGTTTTGCTAAAAGATATAAGCTTATGTCATTTTTGTATTTAATTTATCTTAATTAAAATAAAGTGTCCCTATCACCTACAAGATGCTCCATGGGGTTCCAAAAATCGACCCAAAGATGCCCATGGTCGGACATGTATCCACCAATAAGGTTAGGACTCATTTTAGGGTAATTTATTATTATTATTATATTATTTTTAACCCTTATTTACCGGATTTACCCTTTAACCATGGTAAATAAAATATTTACCGAAGTAATTATTCAAAATGTCTAAAAATAAAAGTTACCTATTTAAACAATTAGGAAATCCTGATTCCAAATATGGAATCCATTTTTTAAAATTCAAAACACAGAAGTGGCAGAAATTAATTTAAAATAAATTACCGCTTTCAAAACAAAAAGCATGTTTTTATGATATAATAACTATCAAAAGATTGACACTTGTTTATGTCTGGTTTAATTGTGAAATTATGTCCAATTACAAACATTGTATTAAATGGTAAAAATATATTATAAATATACTTTAAAACCACTCAAATTCATAATTTATCACCTCTAATTATTTTGATTAATAAAGTTGTTTTTAATTAAAATTTAGTAATTTTCACTATTTAACAAATTATAAATGTTATCCGAAAAGTTCCAAAATATCACCCTAGGCTAAATTAGATATTTAAAATTCAAAAATGAAGTCCATTTTGAGAGATAAAATTTATAAAATTTTAAAAAGTGGGTATTACTATTCATAATGGCTACTTTGATTTGTTGTGGAGTGTGTTGGAACTCAAAGTTGCGTACAACACACGCTAATGTATTATTTAAAGAGAAGTGAACTGTGGAATTGTGGGGTGTTACATTGTAAATTATTGGTGTACCCATTCTAAATAATAAATTTATTTAGTAAAATGAATATATAAATGTTTAACATATTTGATTTAAAAAGGTCTCACTATTAAAAGTTGGGAAAAGTGCATTTTCGAAAAATACTTCTTTTATCTGAAAAAATGAATTTGTTCTTAAATTATGTCTAAGAAACTCACAATATGAATTATAAAATTATAAGGATTATATAAAGTGCAAAATTTTGTTAATAATATTCATAACCTCTTTTGAATGGCTTGTTTGGTAAGTCATGGTGCGCTTGAACTCGGTGTTGTGTGTAGTGCAAGTTGTTGACTTGTTTTGAAGAAGTACATACTATGATGTCTTAGGGTCTTACAATGAGTGATCAATTAGTATAGTATATTTAGTTCCCTCTAATAGTGGATTGTTTTAGGGACATATTCACATGTGATTTCTTGGGCATACATCCTGGGAGAGAGTTTGAGTTCACTAATATTTTAGTTGAATTTGTGTCATTGGTTCCCATTCCTACGTATTGTGTGTCACATATAAAGCTATAGGAACATCAAAAGATACACGAAAATCTAGATCCCAAGGGTCTTATTATACCCAACATATTATCATAGCCTTCACAAGTACCTTTCACCAAAAAGGCATATGGTACCCTCAAATTGGATGTGGATTACTATCAAGTGATCTAAATCATAGTGAAAAATTGGGTTCCATTGCATTGTGTAGATGTCCTCTTCGATAATATCCAAGGAGCAAATGTATTTCTCGAACATCTAATTGAGGTCAAGATACTATCATGTTCTTGTGAGGCCATCAGATATACCACGTATAGAGTTCCATATCAGGTATTACAATTACTAGTATTTTTTTATATACATTGGTTTGATTAACATTCATTTAGTATTAAAGGCTTTTATGAATCATTTTTTAACCATAATATTGATTCTTTTCATGTGGTCATCGTAAATGAAATCTTATTTTACTCACCCAACTGATGCTTACCTTCAATTAATCTTGATATTATGATTTGTATGATTATATAGAACCACATATATAATAATATTAGTAATTTACACTTCTAGATATACAAGGTTTACTTATAATGTCATACCTCATCTTTAGATTGTGTCTAAGTGGACCAAAATAAGGTGAGAATTGTGAATTCATGAGAGATGACCAATGATGTGTTTGATGAAATCATCATCATTGTGATCACTTATTATTATTGGTGATCTATTTAGAACATACTCCCACCTACCAAAAACACTTAAATCACTATCACAGAAGTGGATTACATTTTATTGGGCTTGAAGCTTCTAATACATCATTTACATAGTTAATTGGAAGACTCGAACCAGGGACAATGTTAATTCTTCTAGAATTTTTCAAGAGTTATGTCATTTTTCATGATGGTTCTTGAATAATCCATAGTGATGTTTTAGGGAAGGATGAAAGAGTAATGGGATATGGTTCCCACCAGATGTTGTCAAAAGAGTTAAATTACCCAACACATGACCTAAATCTTGCATATGTGTTTCTTGAGATACATTATTTGAGGATTTATCTATTGGGTGAGAGATTTTTTTAGAAGTATCATAAAATTCTAAAATGTATATCCATATAGTGAGTCTTGAATCTGATGTAGTGATGGTGGGTGCAATACCTACATTCCATAACCTTTTAGTTTTCTTACCCACATGGAATAAGAAAATTAGATAGCCTGTTTCTTGAGCAGATAGAATCAGACAGAAGCTGCCAAGGAGGATTGTAGTGAGTGGATGATTATCCCTATGTCTTATGAGATGCACTTTGAAGATTAAGATCAACACATGAAACCATTTATACTAGCTATAACAGTGATTACCACTATTTTGGAATTGGATCATATTAGGATGTTATCATATATTGGTGAACTCATTTTGAGGGAGAGAATCAAGGATGAGAACATACATCTTTATAATGACCATAACTTTTGAATATTATTCTGATTCATGAAAATTTATTTTTTATTGTGTCACATTAATGAAAACTATATAATTATAAATTGAAATGTAAATATCAAATTTAAAAAATTATATGATCATTGGTGAATTATTTATGAAGATAAATATGATCATTGTAATCATAAATAATGTAGATAGTTTATTTGTTTTTCATAAATAGTAATGAAAATGGAAAAACATTTAGAATTAAGAGTCGATGGCCTATACTAGTAGAATTTTTCTATATGAATCTCATTTAATGGAGCTCAAAAAAGAGGTTGTGTCACTAGGCATCACTATATACCAAAACCAAAATGGGATTTAACATTTTATACTTTATAAAAATATCCAAATGAGAAGTCGATGTTGTTGGAAATCCCAACTTGGGTGATGTTTTCAGAGCCGCCCCCAGAGTATATCACCGTCGCACACCTTTCCCTTAAACCAAATGGAAGTGTTATATTGTGGTATATAACATGGTATTAGTTCATTTTTATGTATTAATTTTTATAAATAAATGTTTTATTCTATCAAATCTTTTTGGAGGATTTTATATCTTAAAAAATTATGAATTAGATAAATTGTTTTTTGTTTGTAAAATGGTCATTTTTAAAAATATATAAATTATCATCTTAAATTGTGGTTTTATTAATAATGTTATTATAATTATGTATTATTATAAAAACACACATTTTAATTATAAATTATTATTATATATATTCATTATTCTTATTTCTCTATAAATTATTAAGTGACGAGTTTGATAAGATTTATATTTTATACGATAAAGAAGAGTTTTTTTAATAATTTAAATTAGAGTATTTATTTTGATGAATTATAATTTTTTTGCAGTGAATAATATTTTAGTAAATTATTTTTACAAATAATTTTTATTAAATATAATTCATAATAAAATTTATACACTGTCAAATGTAGCTTTTATTATTGTTTGGAAACTTTTTTTTAAAACACATTAATGTACAATATCTGTCGGTATTTATCATAAAATTGAAAATTATCATATTTGGATAATTATTTATATAAAATGAATATTATTTTTTAAATCAGGTGTCGAAATTATTTTATGATGTAATTTTCATACTTTTATAAGACTATAAAAGTTTTTGGTAAAAATTAAATACCATATAAATATATAATGTGTTTTATGGAAATATAATAAACTGATAGTGATGAAATAAAATACTATAAATGGCATATATTTAAATATATACGTTTTTCATATATAATTATGTTATTTTAGGTTTATTTAATTTTTTTATAATGCCTTAGTTAATCCTCAAAAACATAAAATATTTTATGATTATATGATCATTGACTCAAAAGTGTGACTCAACTCCACATAATCTAGGAAAAAAAATTAATATATTAATCCCTTATCCATGTAAAATATTGTATAACAATATGATTTCCTAGAAACAATTGGATAAAAACCATGGGATGGTTTATGTGTGTGAATAAATTATTTTATAGTTTCCAAAACCAATAAAATAATTAAATACACATCCTTTCCAATATAACCCCACACAAGCACTAATTTACCATCACTCTAGATCGTTGAATCTAGAAAACCATATTCCCACTGCTCTGTAGAATCCTCCTATGGTTTCCCCAATATTTCATGATACCTCCCCCAATCCTTTTGGGATCACACGTCCAAATAAGGGATTCCTCTCCCCCTAATTGAATTAAAGCACTGTCTTTGTTAGTAGTTCATTTAATTTAAATTGCTTGTATTGAAATTAATTTTTAATCATCAAAATAATAAAAAAATTCTTTTATTATAAATTATTTATCATTATGCATCCCCCATTTGGACGCTTATGTATGCTGTTATTCTCTATGAATTCTGTATGGAATTTCCCTCTACTCATTTCCATTCAATAATTTACATTATGTTATATATGAACTTTCCATTTAATATTCTAGGATTTTATTGTCCATCATACCCTTAAAATAAATTTCATGTATAAATGATGATAGACCAATTTTTCTCCCATCAAACCATTTAATGAATAATTATTTGATGTTTTTATGCTTCCGAAATTGAACCACGATTTTCCATGACAAAATCATCATATATTGAATACCGTATCAATTTCTCTGTCAACGGTATTCACCTTTATGATAATGTACTGATTTATTGTGGAATTAAATTTATTTATTCCATATTCATTATTAGTGGAATAACTTCATTATGTTTAATTAATCCATGTTGTATGACCAATGTGGCTCACTTATAAATGTATATGAAAGGATTATGAAGGGTGTACCAAGATATTTCTCCAAAACATTGAGTGATGTTTAGTATCACAATACAACAAGTGAAATAAGGGTTTACTCATTATGATTAATGTGAAATGGGGTTTTTATAATTCCAATTCATGTGAATTTAGAGTTTACTCATGCATAACAATTGGCAAAAATACTTGGTTCATGCTAATATCATATGGTATGTTGTTGTCGGATTTCCTTTCTATATATATCATAATATATTATGTCTTTATGTAAATGTTTATTTTGCATACCATATATATTATTGATGAATAACATTTGTTGTCTTAGTCATTTTATTTTATGAGTTTTATCTTATCGGGATTTATAGGTTACCCTTTTCTTATACAAGTCCTCATGTTTTCCATGCATTTCTATGTATGAAGGAATATTGTGGTCCAGCAAATGATGTTTTCAAAAATGATGTGTATATTAGGATTTATGTTTTTATATAATGTTTATAATCCCCAAGGAACTTGTACAAGTTGATCATCTGAGTTTTATTAAGTTCATGTTTTTTCGAATAAGTCATGTTTAAATATGAAATAAATAACAGGGTTGTTATTGTTTGTATAAAAGGAAAGATTTAGTTTGTTTTGGGATTAAGATAAGAAATCACTAGTGAAAGACATAAGGGTAAGAATATTTATATGAAAATAATCCATAAATTATGGTGAGTATAGATTAAGTGGTTTGTCAAGAGAAAAACATATGTTTCTAGATACAAACAATTAGAGTTGGCCCTAACACATATGTATCTTGGGTTAAAACATGAAAATACTACTTTTTAATATACTCGAATGAAAAATGGAGAATAATAATGGGCCTTGTTGCACTCTTTGTTCATCACTCCCAGAGGATATGAATTGGTAAATTCAAAAGCATATAATGAACCATTATTAAAGGAACAAAAAAATCCCATAATAATATAGGTTATTAAATTGATAATTGTTAACCTATATTGAAACATATGGTATAACAAGATAGGATATACTATACAAGTATATCGTACTATGTTAAATGTTTTATTTTTAAAAATAATATTACCTAAGTATTTAAAACCCATAATTGTGTTTACATTCTCTTAGTTAAAACATTTATTATGAAAGATCACCAAAAACGATTCTCTCTCTTTTTGAAGAACTACATTGAGAGATTATAGCGATTTTATGATCATCTGACGTTGATATTTTTAAAATATAAACATTACATTAAAAAAATCAATAGGGAATCAAATACCTCTAGGGTTACATGATTCATTCAGGGATTTAGTATCATATATTTGAGATTCTTCATCTCTTAACTTTCTTACCAAGATAAGCGTGGGATGTATCGTTAGGGTCATTTCAAATTATTCTATTTATTTCATAATTATGAAGCACTAAATGATTTTTTTGATGCTTTAAAAATGAAAGGTCTCTGATTATCCTATACGTATCAAATGATATATTTCTATATTTGGGTTATAACCAAAACCAATATACCAAAACCCTATTTTTAATATATTTATAGATTAATTTTTAAGACATTTTTTAGGAAAACATGTTCCAGATGATATTTCAAAATTACTTATAAGAAATTCCTTTTTCATTACTTATCAATACTTACATCGATATAATAGAAGAAAAAGAATGATTTTTTAGGTAAAGGAAGTATATGATTTTTAAAATATCTGGAGGTACCATTATGATTCATGAACCCTTTATACATAAATTAAATTCTAATAAGAAATACAGAAGACCTCATTTTAAATATGAAAGAAAAGTACACTCAAATGTTTTCACCTTAATATACAAAACCAATTTTTAGGGATTATATTTATTAATGAGGGAATTAGTAAAAGAACTGAACGTTTTAATAATATTTTGTTTCTTAAAAATGAATGTTTTACATTGTGAAATTATTAAAAACTAAAAAAATTAACAGATATTTATATATTAGGCTTTAATCATTATACTACCATTGGTCAATTTTTACTAAAGATATATAAAACTGTTGGATACAATAATAATTTTATAGTTATAATAATTTTTTATAAATTGAACTTTTATTGAAAATTTTATTCAAAACGAAGAGTTTATTTCCTCTATTAATATAATTGTTCCATACGAAGCCCATTTATAGGAGATTGAGAAGGAGGTAGTGTCACAAGGTATCTCTCTTGACTAAGCCCAATAAGAGCTTCAATAATTTATTCTTGAACAAAATCCCTAGGGTCTATGACCATCACAAACCATACCATTAGGTCATTATTGTTTATTATAAAGGTTTATATAACAAGGAATTATCATAATGAGAGGGTACCTGAAGGCCTTAGGGCTACCTCAAGGCCTTCGGGCCACATGCAGTTTCCCCACACACACTAAAAAAAGAGCAACCCCAGAAGAGGATTCAGAGTAGGTGCACTCACTAGAGCAGATCCAAGTGGATTTGTCAGAATGAGATGGTATGGCTATGCTATCGGGACTAGCCTCTACTTGCAAGGGATTCATATCCAGATGAACATGTGAAAATAGAGAGCAACTATCATGATGCAAATGCTGGGGAGGGGCAGTTTCTTATAGATAGTCTGGTTTAATTCGCTATAACCTTCAGGTCATGTACTCTCCTATGCCTACAAGCCATGTAATCTCTGAGCCTACAGGGCCCTGTAAGGGTCTCCCTCATCCCTTGAAAAGGGGTTATCAAAAATTAAAAATAAAATGAATCTCTTTGAGCCATTCGGGCAAAAAAGTAATCTTTTTTTATTTATATATATTTTATTACATCAATTCCATTATGGGAACTGTCTTTCTTAAAAATATGCTGAATTTGAAAAAATGATTTTTCAATTAATATGATACATTTCAGAAATATTTGTATTATTATTTTAATCTATGTTTTTATAAATAATGTTATTATAATTAAATAGTGTTTTAAAAAAATCCATTTAATTATAAATTATGATTATATAAATTCCTTATTGTTTTACTCTATAAATCATTAAGTAATTAGTTTGATAAAAATCATATTTTTATATGAAGAAGAAGAAATTGTATTTATATTTTAAATTAATGAATTAATTTTGACTAATTAATGTATATTTTTAAGAAATAATATTTTAAAAAACCATTTTTATAAAATAATTTTTTATTAAATATCATTGATCAAATAATTTTTATGAAGATAAATGTTGATTTTCATTATGTTTGAAAGCTGTTTTTGTCAATACCCATCAATTTTCAAAAAATGGTACTTATTTAAAAAGTGAAAATTCAAACATGTAGAAAATTATTTAGAAAAAATGAATATTATTTTTGTAATAAGGACATCAAAATTACCCAATTGTGAAATTTTCATTATTTTCTGAGACAGTCAGATTTTTTGGTAAAATGTGAACATCGTATAAATATATAATGTGTTTTATAGCATCATAATGTCCCAGTAGTTCTATAATAAAATATTATATAAGGAATATTAGACCATATATATTTTATTATTTTAAAATAATGTAATTTTGGGTTAATTTTATTAATTTTACAAAGCCTTATCGAATCCTCTAATTCTTATAAAATAATTTATGATTTTAACATCATTTGTATGAATGTGTGACTCGCCTCCACATAACCATGGAAACTATTTTAACATCATCAGCCCTTACAACATTAAAATACTTTATGACTGTCCCATTTTCATAAACCATTTGAAAAAATAATTTAATTTTTTATGGGTTTAAAAAATCTAATTAGTATTTTCCAAATACAAAATAATAAATAAATCCTTATCCTTTCATATATTAATCCAATCACCCTCCCGTTAATCTTCATTAAATAACTTTTATGAGCTAAAAACATCATCCCTTTAATCCCTAGAGTCCTCCAAAGGTTCCCCCAATATTCCAAGAAGCATCCCCCAATCCACGGGATCACACATCCAGGCAATGAATTCCTCTCATCCTCTTTGAATTTAGTCAAAGAAAATTAGAGTAATTATTTTAATATCAATTGAATCAATTTAAATTCTTTTTTAATAATTAACATAATATAAAATTCATGTTGTTTCAATTATGAATCATTTATCCCCCCCCCCCAATTTTGATCCTTCCATAAACAGTTACATTACTAAAATTCTATAAAGGATTTCTCTCGTTTAGATTCCATTTAAAGAAAACCTTTTATAGTGTACATCTAAATTCCATTTCATATGTTGGGATGTTATAATACATGATACACATACTATAAATTGAATTTATAAATTATTTTATACTCATTTCTCTTACATAATCCATTTTTATGATTTTCTATTGGACGTCGTTATGATGATGAAATTGTAACACGATTTTCGATGCCAAAATCACCGTTTAGTGAATACCATAACTATTTGTCTTTCAAGGGTATTCACATTTGTGATCATGTACATATATATTGGTAACATACATGTATCTATTACACATTCCTTATTCTTGGAATTAATTAATTATTTTTAATGAATCTATATTGTATGACCTCTGTGGAACTCTTATACATTGAAACAAAAAGATTCTCAAGGGTGAACCAAAATAACCCTCCACTGCATTAGGTAATGTTAAGAATCGGTATACACCATGTGAAACAAGGGTTTACTCATGATAATTATTTTACAATTAGGGTTTTCTCAATTTAATTCCTTTTAAATGAGGCTTTACACATGGTAATCCCTATTAAATCATCATTAGCTCATGTTAAAATCATGTATTATGTTATTTCCACATTTCCATGTTTGGAATATAATGCTATACCATTACTTTATGTTAAACTTTTTTTTGTGCTGCATTGATATTCTTATTGAATAACATGTATTTTATTAAACATGTTATTCCATGGTTATTCTAAAATTAGAGTTTATAACTCACCATTTTATTATGTATGTCCTTAGGTTATCCCATGCATTGCTTAGTAAGAATGATTATCATGGTCATGTAAATGATGTTTTCAATATTGATTTGTATTTCATGTTTTATGTTGTTATGTAATGTTCTTAAACCCCATAGACACTAGAAATCCTGATCATCTATGTTGTATTAAGTAATTTTTTTTGTAATAAATTGTCATTAAATATGAAAAAATTGTGTGGTTTTTATACTATTGGTTGGGTTATGGTTGTGAGTGAAACAATACCTTTCATTTGCTGTGTATAGCTTCCATTAGAAATATGATAAGATATTATGTGGGAATCACATGCATATTTATTGATATTTTATCATTGTCTAATGGTGATTTATAAAAAAATATTTAATTGGAATTAATGGCCCTATTTGAAGAGGCAAAGTTCAGGCTTCATTACATAGGGATCCACCATTATGTAGGTGAATACAGAGTACCAGTGACCTATTGGACTCCTAAACCATCTCTCCATTATTTAATGAAAATAGAATATTGTCAAAATGGATTTCATTATAAAATTTCTACAATCCCCTGTACAAAACGATGTGGTATCGATGATTATCGATATGATAACCAATGTGTACACATTCTACAAATTCGGTAAAATGTACATATAGATGAGTTAGGAAGGAAATACATCTAAGAGATAATGTGAATTCATATCGTACCCCAATAATTAATGTTGGACAGAGACACATCGTTCCGATTATGGTTCTAGAAATGGTTTTATAAGGCCCCAAGATCACTATTGATATTGAGTATTGTATATCATCCTCTGACCAACAAGTAGTAAGAGTAGAATAAACATGAATTGGAGGATATTCTATGGGGCTATAATCTAGATAATGGATGCTCATTGGAAAATAATATTCTAATGGGTTATTTTTCCTATGAAATATATTTCTGTAAAAACAATTTATGGGTCTGTATTCGGGCCCCATTGGTAGATCATTCCACTATATACTCTGCGAGCTCATGTAATGTGAGATAGCTCTACTGAGTCCTCATCACATTCAGGAGACTTCAGAGAAAGTATGACTGATTTATAAATGTATGTATAAAACTATTTTGGTCCATAAAACTTATACAATTCATAATCATATACCTATTGAGTTCGAGGGGGGAAACCGTGTCATTCTACATGCATCACCTTAACAGGGCCAGGTTTGAATCAGGAGACTATTAATGTTATAACCATTATATGTCAAGCCTTTCAAGATAGTGGAGAGGTTTGGGCTGGTAGAATATCATTTGTTTTTAAATCAGAGGTACAATGAAATGCAAAACTTCATCCATGTATCTCAGCTTTTATAGTATCCAATAGACATGTTCCACTAATTTTACCATGATGATATCAATATGAATATTGATTCATCCTTCTAGTTGCATGTAATCCAAATCATCCATCATACCATCATCAAAAAGGGAAATAGATGGATGGATTTTCATAAGGAGGGTAGGCTGTAACATTCTATATTTTCCCACTAGATTGAACCATTTAATATTTTATAAATCAATTAAATGGACCCAATTATGATGAATAAAATGTTAAAGGGTGTATCAGGTACATCCCATGTTCATTAAAAGCCTAAAGCCCTAAAATCAGATGAGGCATAAAAGGCCACATGGTTATAGGAAACCATATATCCTAGACTTTATAGTTTCCCTAAACCATGAATTTACTGATATTGGTCACTTGTTGGCCAAATGAATTTTCTTAAACTGGTAGACTAAAAACACATGGCGGTTCATGATTTTAGATTTACAAGATAGAGTTTTTATCACACTTCATGTGCATGAATAATTAAACTGTGTGCCTAATAATGTGGATCCATGTTTAATAAAGAACACATCGCACATTTTGTACATTGTTTGTCCAACCATGGGGATAAACTGTGAAACCCATTCTATGTGGTTGAATTTCCCATTCAACAAAAAAGATGGCTTAACCCCCCCCCCCCCCCCACACACAAACATTCAATTTCCTCTTCTCCTCTTGTGGGATTTATCAACCCCCTTAGTGTGTGTGCTCTTTATTTCCCTCCATCATAGGGTTTTATCCAACACCTTCATCTAGTTTTTAAATCACTCATCATTATAAACATTTAATTTATATCATTGAACTTATTATTCCTCTCTAATGAATTTCAAGGTTACTCTTCCATCTGTTTTGGTATTTTGGTTTGATTGGGTTTTATATATTTTTAAATAGTTTGAAAATCCATTGATATATTTTTTTCTATGTCAAATCTTTCTCTTTGGATCAATTGTGTGGTGTTATAATCAGTAACGGTATGTTTTCATAGTCCTTCAATATCATTTCACCTCTTCATAAATGACACACATTTGTTCCACACAATCAACCCTTCAAATGGTTCTTCATGTTTTTTAAATAAAATGATTTATGTTTCATATCTTCTCTTATGTGGCCATAAATTCAATCGAAAAAACATTATCATTAGTTAAATTTATTCATATCCATCCATTTTGGTCTATCTATATTGAATTTCATATTTCCCGGTACATAAATGGTTAGATTACATGTGAGTGAAACCATTTGGATGATTCCTTAAACCAATATTTTGATATGTAATGAATAGTTGAGCACATGATTGACCATGAGATTGATTCCTCACACATTACAAATTGAACAACTTTTTCTTAATGATTTATAGTTTTTCCAATGATTTATACATATTCATTTCCTTTAATGTGATGATAAGTAATCATATATTCTCTTTTACTGTGTTGTGGTATAATTCCATGATTTTGAAATATTGTTAAATTGTATTATTGAAATTACATTTATGGAATGTCATTATCATTGAGATATTTCTTATAACATCTTCTCATTCCCATTCATTCCCAATGGATAATTTCATTTTTCCTTTTCCTTATACATGGACCATAATTGAATGTTTTAATTATATATCATTTTTAGGTTGATGAGAAAGTGTAATTGAGATATTTATTTGGTGTCATGTGATTAGATATACATGTGTTTCGTAATGTTGTTCCTTGGTTGATATGGATATATATCTATGGGACAAGAGAGAACATGGATACCAATTTAAGGATTTCTTGGATGGACTCTCCATGAGTGGAAGTATCTACATGCCATGATGGGATAGATACATTGTCTCTCCATGTACGAGCTCATTGGGATGTTTACATATACTCATGAGTGACACCGATTCCCTAAGGGAGAAACCAAAAACTGAAACATGGGCTAAATGGATACACTATACCCCGGTTTATACATGGTAAACTCTATGAGATACGTTGTATGGAATCAGAGTCACCATGACTTGAGTGATACTTGGAATACTGCTATGTGTTTCCTTGGATGGAATTGGTGGAATTGGTTCTATTGGAGACACTTGTAGTGACACTAGGGATTCTTTCTAGATCTCCATAGATGAGATCATGAATCCTAACATGATTTGATGGATTGATTGCTTATATTATATATGTTTTTTAAGTTTTTGTTTCAATTATGTTTGATAAGGACATTGAAATGAGACCCCAATCTAATGAAAAATCTTCTGGGTATGCCTTATTTAGTATCCTTGGTTTCATTAGACAATGTAGACATATTATGACATATATATTTATATCTTTTCAAACAACCATCATTGAATGAAGTCGGTGGTATTGGTCAATTATTTCTTTTTTGAAAATGGATGAAGGTGTTAATTGTTTAGTGGTTTGTTTACATGCATTTATTTAATGAAAATAAAATCATCCGTTCAGGGCGTATTTGAAGAAGTGCATAAGAAATTACATTTTATTATAATATAATAAATCTAGAAGGTATTTGAATAAGTGTTTATGGAATTATATTTTATTGTAAAATAATAACTATTGAAGGTACTTTTCAAAGAAATAATAGATGAGGAATTTCATCTTTTTGTACTTTAAAAATTCAAAAACTAATAAAATAAAGACAGATACTAATGGGTTACTTAATTGAATCTGTTACATGACACCAAAAATAAAAAATATGGTTCTAGAATAATCTAATGAACATTATATTCCATTAAAAATTATTATTATTCATTTGTGTGTTTATTTTAGTACTATAATTTCTAGTTGAATGTATGTTTATAATATCATATAAGTCATTTAATTTCAAATATATGATTTTTGTTTGAGTCATTATTAAATTTATTTAGAGACTAATTTATTTCCTATGGGTTCCACTGTGTTTTTATGTAAAGGTGTGTATTTTTTAGGTTTGTCTGTGGTGCATGGTTAGTGTTCTGTAAATAGTAATATTTAACCCCTGCCAAGGTATCTGTGTGGAGTATGGTTGGGTGAGGTAGGAGCTACTGCATATCTATCACACGGTTAGTAAAACATTGAAACTAAACCTAGGTAATTATATACAATTATTCTAGTTTCATGTAGCATCTACCATATGGCCAGCGCACGTTTAGTTAGACCGTGATTGGAAACTGTGAGGTTGGTTCTACTTCGATTTTGAAGGTAGTGATGTCGCCACACGGTTTTTCAGACCGTGTGGTCTAACCATGGGGCATGTCTTGGTCATTGAAATTTGGTGTTTGGGTTTCTCTACCCCTTATTTTAAGCACTAAACCCTCTTTTTCCCATAACATTTGAGATTTTCCTCTATATGTGCCTCTATTGTCCCTCATTATGCCTTATAACATCAATTTTATGGAACTTTTGGCTCGATTCCTCTTTTATTATTCAGGTAAGTCTCATTCCCCCTAGTTTTCACCTTTTAATCGAGGTTTTATTTCCTTCTCATTGGTAATTCTATTCTCCAATGAGTAGTGAACCATTATATGGTTAGATCTTGATCCTTTTGGTTCGATAATTTTTCTTATGGTTCAGTTTTTCTTTGTGAATGTGTGATGATGGTGTGGTTAGAGCTTCACATGGGATTCCAGAAGAATATATCCCCATGATTGGTAATTTTGTGATTTAACAATATTTTATAAATTTATTATGCTTGCATGAGTTTTCTATATGTTCTATGATTTATTTTTGAGGTGTGAATGCTGATTTTTATGAATTCTTTTAATTTGGGTTTAAAATTGTTTTTTAATAAAAAATTTGTTGTATTTATAGTGAAATCCCTTGTTTTGTTCCATGATGAAGTTTTACAAATTTTTTAGAATTGTTATTAATTTATGAAAGTGGTGAAAATCTGCTAAAAAAAAGGTTTTGGTGTGCTTCTGATTCTAACAGTGGATTTTAGATGTGAATGTGGTGGCATGTTATCTAGGTCACATTATTTGTCTTGAATAATGTGAATGTGATGTGTTATGAAACATGTATAACATACTCTAGCACATACATAATCCAAGGTAACTATGTTGAAGGAGTAAGACTTATACTCTATATGATTTGGATGAGGTTATCCATATGTCTTCTAGCAGGGTTGATTCTACAACAATAATAAATCATTGTGATGATTGGAGACTAGAATGACTATGTGATTTTTCTTCCTAGTATCTTGTACATGATGATGTTTTGATCATGGTTTCTATACCATCTTTCATTGTGATATGATGTACCTATTGTCCCATTTTAAGTTATTTCCAATAGGTTTCTCCATAACTGGTTCTCTATAGTGATATCATAGTAAATATAGTCATACGTTATACATTATGGTTATTTGAAAAAAAATAATTGTGTATTTAAATTTTTTTCCATAAAATTTTCATTATAATTTATATTATAAAAAATGAAATTTCATTTAACATAAAATGTTTTGATCATGGAATCTTTTACTGGGTCATATGCTATTGGGATTTGGATCACACCCTACTTACACCATTTGGGTTTAAGTCTACATGGTTATGCTTTACATGGGTAATGTAAATGGTTTTATATATGATGTTTTTGTTTTCTAAAGTTATTCATTGTGATGTGTTGTTGGTGGATTATTGATGTTGTTCATCCTCTTATCATATTTTGGTTTAATTGTATTTTTTTCCTACATTATGGTAGCCCCCTTTTTGGTTTTTTTCTAGTGTTGTAAACTAAAAAATGGAATGTTTTTTATTCCATGTTTTGAAGAATATATCAATTTATTTGTTATTTATTTTCATGGTTGGATATGATAATTAAATCAGCTAAAATCATTCCCATTCTATATCATTGATATGAGGTCACTTTGTTCTAGTATGTGGGGATCATGAAATACCTTCGAGAAATTCCCCAAAATGGGTCAGGTTCTAGTTCGGATGAGGAACAAAATAGGTTCGTGAAAATATTGTATTAGTTAATGTTTGTATTTTGGGACATGTTATTTGGGATGAAGCTGGGTTGACTGATCTCAGAAATTTTGGTCTTGAGGATATTGTAGAGTGTATATTCCCTGGCCAACACACCTTGTGAAAATATTCTAGTCTCCATATTATATTGGGATACATTATTGACTTCTCATCTAGGTTGGACATACTGGCTGCAGACTGTAGGTTTAAATTTTGTGGGGTGAAGGGCTTTGATCATTACATTTTCATGACGAGTTTGTCTTATTTTTTTGTTTCAATTTCTAAAAGTTTTCAGATTTGTGGTATTGATGGTTTTTCTATTGATTTATTTTTTTATAGAAACATGAATCCCTAAGAAATTCCCTTAGAATCGTTGGAATAAGTTGATGTGTTTTATCCTTCACTACTTGATCAAAAACCAGTGGAAGATATGGTCTATGTAGATTAGGATCTACATGTGGGAGTTAGTCATGGTCCTACTCTTGTCATGGAAGCTGAATCTATTCTAAGGAAGGGTAGAGCCCATGAGTTACATAATAAAAAACCTCTTTCCATCTAAGGTAGAACGAATCCTAAGGGAGCATAGGTGTTTCTTGAGAATATAAAGTAGAAGTTCGAATTTCAGGACAATCTAGAGGAATTCTAGTTCAAATGCGCATCATTTTGACCAAAAGTGTAACGACCCAAATATTCATTACTTTAAATTCATCTTGATATAATTAAATGTTTACTATAGTTATATAAAATTTCAACTTCATTGTTTTTATGTTTTTGGATTTCAAAATAACATTATGAATTATTACAATTGAGAATATAGTTATTGAATAGTGATCACGTGATTAGTATAACTATCAGGCTTTAACAAATCCCATTTACCCAGAAATAGGAAGTGATGGACTCATCTAGTAGACTTTCCTTATACAAAGCCCATTTGTCAGAGCTCGAAAAGGAGGTGGCATCATTAGGCTTCACTCTTTACCAATTCCAAGACGAGCTTGAACATGTTAATCTTGAGCGGAACCAACTATGGGAGAAGGGAATGTTAATAGAGATTACCACTCGAGTGATGTTATCCGATCCACCCTAAAAGTCTATAAACATCACATGAGTAACCCTCCAGTCTTATGCATGTGTGATATGGTTTTATGAATAAATTCCCTAGCACTATGACTATGTACATAATTTTTGTATAAACAATGTGCATTCATTTTATTAATGTTACTAAGTAAATAGTATTTACAGCACAAATAGTATTTTGTGTTAATGTTCAACTAAGAAATCTATTTTGATGAATTAATGGATTTTTGAATTAAATATTATTTTAATAAAATATTATTATATTTATTATTACATTTATTTTAATTCAATATAAATTATCATATAATTTTATGAAATCAATTGTAGTTTTTATAATGATTTCAAAGCTATTTTTGTCAAAACCCCTGAATTTTCGATAAATGTAGGTTTTTATTTTAAAAGTAAAAATTCACATATTTAGAAAATGATTTAGATAAAGCGAATATAATATTTGGAATCAGGATGTTGAAATTATCCAACTGTTATTTTTTCCTAATTTTCTGAGACAGTCGAATTTTTGGGTAAAAATAAAATATCATTTAAATATATAATGTGTTTTATGGCATCATAATGACCCAATAGTTATGAAATGAAATAATATATATATTATATTCGGAAAATATATATTTTACCTTTGAAATAATTTTATTTTGGGTTTTTTTGATTTATATTACAAATCTTTATTGGACCCTCCATTTCTTATAAAACATTTTGTCTTTTTAAATTGTTTTCCTAACGACTGTGACTTACCTTTACATAAGCTACCCTATTATTTTAAGAATTTAGGCCATTGTAGTTATAAAATATTGTTTTCCACTACCCTATGGCAAAAAATATTGGCAAAAATCATGTGATGGTTTGTTTTATTGATTAGTTTAATGTGACGTGTCACAAACCTCAATAATAATGAATTTCCACTCCTTTCGTATATAAAACAACCCAAGGTCCCACTTCTTCTTCACTAAATTTATTTGAGTTCATCAAAACCCTTCCCTCCTATCTCTATAATCCTCTCATGGTGCCCCATTATCCATATAAGCCTATCTCATGCCTCTCCCAAGCGTTTGTGATCACACTTCCAAATTAGGGATTTCTTCCTTTCTCATTTTTGTCCAATATTCTTTAAGTTGTTAATCCCTTTTGTTTTGAATTAAAAATGTTGGGGTATGATTTTTTACCTCCCACATACTTCCCTATTTATGTTTGGATTATGGGAGACCCATTTCTCTCTCATTAATGCCTCCAATGCACACATGTTACAATGCCAAAATTCCATGAGGGATTTCTGTCTCCTCTTTTATATCCAAGAAATTCTTTTGTATTATGTATCTAAAATCCATTATTTTTTTTGGGACATGTATCAATATAAACCACATACATTCCATTTCATGTAAATATTATAAAGCACCCTTTTCTCTCTCATCAACAATTTTCATTAATCCTTTTGTCACTTCGTTATGACGCTGAAATTACACCACGTTTTTTCCAAGCCCCGATCAATATGTTGTGAATACAATACACATGTCTCTATCAAGGGTATTCACCTTTATGTACATATACAAACTGAATGTTACATTAATTTATTTATTCCACAATATTTATTCTTGGGACGACATATTATGTAGATTAATTCCATGTTATATGATCCATGTGGCACACTTATGCATGAAATGAAATTTTTAAGAAGGGTGCACCCTAATAGCGCTCGAATGAATTGTGTAAAGTATAGTATAATTATAAATCCTGTGGAATGGGTGTTCACCCATGATAATTCATGTGAAATTTGTGTTTACTCATTCTTCATGTGCAATGAGGATTTACTTATGCTTCATGTGCAATGAGACTTAGTTCATGCTAATTCCATGTAAAGTGTGGTAGACACATCTCCATGTTATGATTATCATGATTCATCATGCCTTTATGTCCATGTTTCACTTGTGGTCCATTGATATTTCTATTATCTAACATGTATTATATTTTTCATTTTATTCCATGATTGTTCCCTTACTATGATTTATAGCTCACCTTTTTCTTATGCAACTCCTCAGGTTATCCCATGAAATGTTATGTACGAGGTTATGTAGTGGTCATGTAAATGGAATTTTTCAATAAATATGTTGTATTTCATGTTTATTGTTTTTATGTAATTATCCTAATCCCTAAAGACACTAGACCCCTCAACCATCCTTGTTGTATCTAGTGATGAGTTTATGAAATAAATTAGGATTAAGTGTGTAGTAAAATGAATGCTTGTTATAGTTGGTATCAGATGATAGTTTTAGATATTTTTGGGATTTGGACTAGAAAACCATAGTAAAGCCTTAGATAAATGAATAAGTATAATAATAACATCCCTATGTTTTTTTGAGTATTTAGTAAGTTTTTTATCAAGAAAATACATCCTTGTCTGGATACAATCATCTAGAGGCGACTCTGGAATATCTCTACCTAGGGGGAAAACCCCGAAAAAAAGATTTGGGCTTGACCGGGGGTATCTTGGTAAATGAAAATGGGATGTTTTGCACTATTGGTTACGACACTCCAAATGGATATGCTTTGGTAAATTAAAAATCTTAGTACGAGCCATTATTATGGGATTTATTTGAAAAAATTCCCCTATGAATATATGTTAGAAAATAGATCTTCAATAGCATAGACGGAAGCATATAAATTCATAAGATAAGGAAAAAAAGTAATTTATTTCTCATCTATTTTGTCATTGTATTACCCTTTGTGTTACTCCTAATTTTTCTTTTCATTAATTAATAATACTTCGTTAGAGATCAAGTAGTTTAATATCACAATTTTATCATGTCTATAGGGTAACTCTAAATTTTATATGTTTCGTCAGCATGATAAAGGATAGTTTCGAGGTGGAAGGCTAAGAATCTAATAGAACATTCTTATATCTTACTGAGGTCATGATGGCTATAATTATTATGAAGTCATGCTCTCATAGCATAAAATCATTTTCTGACATCCAACATTCTTGAAAGGCGCACTACAACATATCATACACCTCCCCCATACTACAGAATCATCAGGGATGATTACACACCTATGATCAAATATTAATCTCCCAACTCTACTAGCATTTAATAAGAGTGAGGTTCCATCAGGGTATTATCAAATGTTTCACCCTATCAAGATATTATGATAAAATATTTCATTCTATAATATCTACCGAAGAGGGATATCTCCAAGGAGCCTATATATAGATATATTCTTGTCTTCCCGTTTTTTTGGAATAATAGAAAATATATAAGAAGAACCGGATATCAGAAACTTCAAATATGACCCTCTCACTCTAATTTACAAATACCTGGTACAAGGTGATGTTTTGAAACTATACATTAGTAACAAATATTTTCAAAAATTGAATCATAGTTTCCATTAGTATGATCCAAGATGCAAGGACTGCGTCTGGTCTAAGGAAGTGGAAGACATTGAATGTGATTTGAGGTGTTGTGTCACATAGTGGATCCTCTCTCTCCATGATCGACCTGATAATGAGGGTTAGGAAATTTTTAATGATGGTGGTTATGAAAACCTGAAGTGGTGTTAAAATTTCCATGTTCTTTTTGTATGTAATGAAATTGCGAAGATGCTATTTTTTAAGGGGGGGATATTGTAATGACCCCAAAATTCATTAATGGAAATTTTTACTTGATATAATTAAATTTTTATTGTGGTTATATAATATGTGAACGTCATTGGTTTTATGTTTCTTTATTTTTATATACTATTTTTAATTGTGTCCATTTCTAATATATTTGTTCAATATTGATCACATAATTATTATATATATAGGGCCTTAACAAATCCAATTTACTCAGAAAAAGGAAGCGATGTCCTCTTCCAGTAGTACTTACCCATAACAAGACCATTTTTCAGTGCTTGGAATGGAGGTGGCATCATTGGCCTTCTCTCTAGACCAAGCCCAATCTATTCTTGAACACATTAATCATGAGCAGAACCGACTACGAGAGAAGTGGATGTTAATAGAGATTACCACCCAAACGATGTTCTCCGAGCCACCTCAAGAGTCTGTCACCATCCAAAATCTTAACCTTCAGTATTAAATGGTTGTTATAATGGGTTATATAACAAGACCCTAGATCTATTATTGTGTACATTATTTTTGTATAAATAATGTGCAATCATTTTACTATTATTACATTGTAAATAGTTTTTAATGAACACGTAGAATTTTTAGTAAACATTCAACTAAGAAATCAATTTTGAAGATTTAATGGTTTTTTGAATTAAATAGTAATTTAATAAAATATTATTATTAATATTATCAAATTAATTTTTATTAAATTTAAATTATCGTATAATTTTATGAATGCAATAGTAATTTTTATTAAGGTTTCAAAGCTATCTTTGTCAAAACCTAAGAATTTTCATTAAATATTAGTTTTTCTTTTAAAATTAAAAATTCAAATATTAGAAAACTATTTAGATAAAATTAATATTATTTTTTGAATCAGGACTTAAAAATTATCTAACGGTGAATTTTTCATAATTTTCTCAGACAATCAAATTTTTATAAAAAAAAATTAAATTACATTTAAATATATAATGTGTTTTATGACATAATAATGACCCAATAGTGTTTTAATATAATAATATAAACATTATATCAACCAATATTTGCTTTACCATAAAAATAATGTGATTTTGGGTTTGTTTGATTTATTTTAAAAAGCATTAGTGGACCGTCCATAACATATAAAACATTTTGCCTTTTTAAATTGTTTTACATAAGAGTGTGACTCCCCTACACATAATCAAACCTATTATTTTAAGATGTTTGGAAATTGGATATATGAAATATTTTTTTCCACTTCGTTTTTGAAAAAACCATGGTCAAAAAACATGGTCTTGATTGTGGTATTGATTAGTTTAATGTGAGGCCTCCCAAACCTAAATAATAATCAATTCTGTTTACTTTCCTATATAAACCCACACAAGATACCACTTCCTCTTCACTCAAAGCCTTCGGAGTTAGAACAACCCCTGCCCTCAACTCTATAGTATCCTCCCAGGGTTCCCAAATCTCCTAATAAGCCTTTCTGAAGCCACTCCCATGCTTTTTGGATCAGACTTCCATGTAAAAGATTTATTCCTTTCTCAGTTTTGTCCAATTTTCATTAAGTTGTTATGACCTTTTATTTACAATTAAAAATGTTGGGGTATGATTTTGATCTTCACCCATACATCCCTATTTATGTTTGGATGAAGGGAGAACCATTTCTCTCTCATTAATGCCTCTCCTTTACACCCGTTAACATGCCATAATTCCATGAGGGATTTCTCTGTCATCTTTTACATCCGAGTAATTGTTTTTATATTATGCATCCAAATTCCATTATTATTGTTGGGAAATGTATCTATATGACCACCTTACTGTACATTTAATTTACATATTATGAAACATCCTTTTATCTCTCATAATCTGTTTTCATGAATCCTTGTGTCATGTCGTTATGCGGCCGAAACTGCATCGGGTATTTCAAAGCCAAGATCGTTTTTAGTGAATACCATACCCATGTCTCTATCAAGGGTATTCACCATTATTCACATATACCTATTGAATGGTATATTCATGTATGTATTCCACATTACTTAATCATGTAATAACTAATGATGTTGAATTATTCCATGTCATATAATCCATGTCACACACTTAAGCATGTAATGAAATGTTTAAGATGGGTGCACCCTAATAACACTCCAATGCATTTGGTAAGGTATTGTATCATGATAAGTCAGGTGAAATGGGTGATGACTCAGGCTAATTCATGTGCAATGAGGTATTACTCGTGATTCATGTGAAATGTTGGTTTAATCATGCTCCATGTTCTCTGAGCATTAGGTCATGCTAATTCCATGTTAAGTGTTGTGTCCTCACTTACATGCTATGATTATCAAGCATTATCATTCCTTTATGTTCATGTTTCACATGTTCTCTATTGATATTCCTACTGTCTATAAGGTATTATGTTCCTCATGTTATTCCATGTTTATTCCTTTACTGGCCTTTATAGGTCACCCATTTCTTATGCATGTCCCCAAGTTATCCGATGAAATACTAAAGATGAGGGAATGTAGTGGTCATGTAAACGAAGTTTTCAATAAAGATGTTTAATTTCATGTATTTAGTTGTATGCAATTATCATAATCAAAAAATACACTAGACCTCTGGATCTTCTGTGTTTTATCAAGTGATGATTTTATGTAATAAATCCTATTTATGTTTTTAATATAAGCATGGTTGTTATAAAAAGTATGCAATTCTAGGTGTGGGGAATCAGGGGTGCAAATGGGGTTGCAAGAACATATGAGTTGTAAGGACTATAAGTCTATCTTCAATAACCATTATTTCCTTGGGGTCATTCCATATTCTGGATCTTGGTATTTTATGGATCTCGTTTTGGGGGACCATTAAGTAATGGAGTAGACCAAACTCTTTGAAGAGATATTTTAGTTACCACTCAAAATATATTTTAATGTGAAGATGAACACTCCTAGATTTAAAAGGTTTTTACAGATAAATATACATTATATGGTAATTTTTCCCGTTAATGACCTATGATGTAGTAGTTGATAAACATTTTATGCTGGATATAGACCACAAGGGCAGGTATGGTCCCTAATGTTCTATGTTAGTGATGGGGATAAGTAGTTAATATTTGAAAAATAAGATGAGATATGACCATGTAAAGAAGTGAATTTTTAGTTCGGGCCATCTGTCATGGTAGTCTTGATATGTGGATTCCAAAGAAATGTCAGTTGTGTGCCACCAGTGTGGGAGGGTAAGGAACACTCATAATGTGTTTACATCACCTCCCCAACCAATCCATCTATGTGGAGATATGTGAAACCTTTCTTATTATTTAATGTTGATGTGATCATACTAGAATGGGGTGGGATCTTTCGCTTCCAAGAGAATGTCAGCCCAATTAGAGATATATATGATGGTGTATTATCATTTTTGTGGATTTTATGGCATAATAAAATCCAATTTTGGCCAAAGTTTTATTATTTAATACCCACATTTTGTTTCCATGTTTACATAGGTAGGCACTACACATCTTCATATATTGGACCAAGCACCAGCATGACCATATGTAAGGACCTCAAGAGTTCAATGTACCATTTTTGTTGCATATTCTATATAACCAATTTTATTTTAAGATAGTTCTTCTGATTCACATATTTCTAATTTTTTTGTGGATAAATTGAAAATTCCAAACATGTTTATTCTTTTTTTCTATGGAGTTGATATCATCATTGGGTAAGATATAGGAGATAGGACTTTAGTTCCCATCTATTTCACTCTCCATGTTAGGGGTTGTTCTAGAATGATATTTCATAGTATTGGATATTGTCTTTTTTGATTTTATCCTTACCATATATTTGATGATTCAAATTCCATTTAATTTTGATTTTTATTGGAAGAAATTATGATTCATGACACCTGATGGGAGCCATTGGTTTTTTGGAGAGTGGAATCCACAATTAGGTCGTGCTGGACCTCCACTCTAAGAGTTGGGTAATAATATTTTTAAGTTACAATGACTCATTGTTGGTGGATGATTGAGGTTCTAATTAGGGTGGATTATATCCTTTATATGATGTGTTTCTAGGTGTATTTACATATGTCATTTTAGGGTTACCCCCTGTGTAGGATTTCAAGTTGTCGATTGATGTTGAACTGGGAAGGAAAACTATATCTCATCCATCATATTATATCCCCCACAATTGAGGGAATTAAATATAAAATAGGAAAATTTGGAATCCAAAGTATTTATTCACCTATGTGTCTCTCCATTGGATTCATGAATGTTGTTTTAAAATGAAAGTTAATGGATCTCTCCAATTGTGTATCGATTACTAGGAGCCGAATAATGTAACCATCATGAAATGTTTTCATTTTACCCAATATTTGACTTTATTAACCAGAAAAAGGGTAAATATGGATCTCTATGAAATAATTGTGTATTTTAAAATCATTTTAGGGTGAATGTGGTTATTATAACAAAAATTCCTTTCCAAATTATGTATGACCACTACGAGTTGTTTCTCATACCATTAAGATTGAAAAAAGATCATGTGGTATTCATGGTGCTCATAAATAGGGTGTTCCACCAGTATATCGACTCATTAATTTTATTATTCATGGATGATATACATTTTTATTATTTATTAGTGGTGGATCCAAAAAATCATTTGGGGATTATATAAGTAAATCTTCTAGATCACCATCTATATTAAATGTTTTCAATGTGAATTTTATAGATCAATGATATGATGTTTCAAGGTCATATCATCTTAGATAAAGTAGATTGGGAGGACCCCAATAATATCAGTGTAGTTAAGTCATGGGGAAGCTGAAGAATATGATTGTCATTAGTTGTTTTCTTATCATATGTTGTCATTAGATGAGGTTTGTTCTGGAATTCTATCTGATTACATATTCCATGAATTCACCCTCTCATAATGGAATGTTGTTTTAATGGATTCATGAGTGTTAGGTATCCTTTGAGGAGATGAAGTAGAGATTCAAAAATTATCCTATATTTATCTTCACAGAATTAGAAAATGTTAATGTTGTATATTGTGATACATAATTTGTGAGCCTCATAGGTGTTCTTATGAAAGATTATAAATTGGTGGCATATGTCTCTTGACAAATCTGACCGCATGATAAGAATATCCCAAACCATGACCTGGAGTTAGCAACAGTGATTAATGAACTGAGATCGTGGAATCATAATATTTTTTTGGATATATTTTTATTCTATTATAATCATAAAATCATAGACTATATCTTATCTTTAATGGATTTAAACCTGATACAACACTATTGGATTGAGTATTTGAATGTTCTCGAACTCGATATCATCTATACCCAAGGAACGAGTAATGCCATGTATAACTATTTGTTTAGGAAAGTGAGAGTGATTGAATTGAGGAATTACAATGATGATTGGACATTAATGGGGCTTTATTAACAGCTACACATGGAAACTAAGGTTCATAGTGGAGGTATGTTCCTGACTAGTGTTTTATTTGATCCTTCACTTCTGGATTTGATTCAGTAGGAGAAGCCTGGTGATGAGTTGTTCTAATAGTATACATAGTTTCTTCATTGTTGTGATACACTTCATGATTGGTCTTTGTCCTTATATGGATTTATATGATTCAATGGCGTATTGGTGGGGTCATTGTCTTTGAGGAAGTTTTCAATGTAGGATAACCACGAGTCTTAGTCGATTGTTAATAATGGAGCAACAATGATGTACTATGATGTTTGTTATAAATTTTGGTTTCCATAAGTGAGGCAGGATATAGATAACTTCTCCTGTGATGATATTAATTTCAGTTGGTGAATTAATAGCACCAAAGACCCTTTTTATTTTTTCATCCATTACACATTAATATTTAGAAGTTGAAAGAGGTCTCAGTGGATTTTATTATTGGATTTCCTTATACTCCCCATGAAAATAATTACATTTCGGTGGTGATGTTCTATTTGACGAAGTCATCCCATTTCAGTCCTGTCAAATATTTAGTGAAAGTGGATGAGATGGGGAAAATATATGTTGAGAAGGTGGTATGGTTTCATGATGTGTTGTTAATAATAATATATTATAGATAACCTATTTTAAACACTCAGTTATACGTGGACCTTCAAATGGAATTGTGTTCACAAATAAAGTTTACTATGACATTCATGCCTCGTAAAAAAATGTTAGACTGAGTGAGAAAACTAGAATCTAAAAGTAAATACCTATTCAAGTGTCTTTGATATAGGATTATTATTGGATAGAAATTTAGTATTCATCGAGTTTTAATATAATAACAGTTTCCATTATTCGATTTTAATGGATCCTGTCGAGGTACTATATGGTCTTTTGTGTCAGTCACCATTATGTTTAGATGTGGTTGGTGATATCTCACAATTGTGACATTATTTAAGGAAAGAGTCATTTGAGAAGGTCAATCTGATCACACAATGGTAATTTGAAACACAGATTCCCGAAAAATATTATGTTGTTCTTAGGCATCAAGATCATGAGTTTTTTTAGGGAGTAGTTTTTCTTGATGGTGGAACCTTGTTTGGGTCCTCATAATTTTTGAAATGAATAGAAGCTTACATTAATGTATAATGGACCATTTGTGATTAGTGATAGGATTTTATGGTAGAATACAAGTTAAAATTTCTCTCTCATTTTATGTCAACTCATGATTTATTTCATGTATCCAAATTTAATAAGTATAACCTAGACACATCTCATGAGTTAAATTGGGAAGAATTGGAAAAAGAACTTGACGTATCTATGATTTAATGACCATCTTAGGAGGTAGATTTCTATGAGAATGTGTTTCATGGAAGCCTATTCCCAATGGAATCATAGTTGTGATTCACATGAGACATGGGAGTATAATTCTTGGATTGAACCAGATTTCATGTTCTTATTTTATGACCAATCTTATAGTTGAATTTAGTTGGATATAAGGTTTTCATAGTTGGAAAAATTGTCACATTAGTGCATTTTTCAGGTATTTCTCTATTTATTTTCAATAAAATTTTTCCCACAGTGATCCATAAAATTTCTATACAATTCTTGGATATTTTCAGGGGGTAGTGTGTGGTGCCCGGTTGGTTAAAATATGGATGTAACCATGCACCACTAAATAGGTAATTGTATGGTAGGTTCCATGTGAGTAAATAGCTACTGAATGACCATGACATGGTTAGTTAGTTTATTCACCTCGACCTAGGTACACGTGTGTAAGGTGGCCAATTAGAGGCAATAGCTACAAAATAGCCAGTTCATGGTTATTTAGATAGTATAGTTTAACCATGTGGTTGATTATTCTTGAAATGTGAAGGCATAAATGTCGCTGCATGGTTTTTCTGGCCATGTGGCCAAACAAAGTGGCATATACAATACATTAAAATTTCGGTTTTTGGGTTCTCTCAACAAAAATTTTAAGACATAAACCCACTTTTTTACAACCCACTCGTGATTTATCTCTCGAGGTTCCACCCCCAGCCCTCTTCTTCCTTAGCATCCTCAATTTCATTGCGAATTTAGTGTGGTTCATCCTTGATTGTTTGTGTACGTCTCCTTGGACAATATTTTATTCTTTCAAACTAAGATTTCATTACACTAATTTGGGTATTCACCTCTCCAATGGGTATTGAACCATTTTTTGTGTATATCATGATTTATTATGTTCAATAATATTGTATATGGTTTGATTGTTGTTTTTGATGATGTGGTGTGAGTTTTACACAGGAATCCAAAAGCATATACACCCCAGGTAGGTGATTCTTTTGTTATAAATTATTTGATTAATTTTTATGATTTCATGCATATTTAGTTTTCTTCTATGATTTATGAGTGTCTTTGGAAATGAATTTTTGAAAGGATTTGATATTAATTTGGTTTGAAATCAATTATTTGATTGTAAATTAGGTTTATTTATTATTAAATGTCCTTTTATGTTCTAGGATGATGTATTATAAATTAGGAACTATGGTTATTAAATTATATATGTGATTTGATTCATGTACTGAAATGGGCTGGGTGTGTTTTTATTCTAATATTGGATTTTGGGTTTGTTTGAGATTGAATATTGTGTGTGTCTCATTTTTTGGATAGAATAATGTGAACTTAATGTTTATATTACATGTGGAACAAACTTGAGCACAAAATGAATCCAAGGTAACTGGATGGGAAGACTGGGGATAGAACACTAGATGATTTGGAAGTGGTTTGTCATGATTTTGTCTAGTAGGATTGATGCGATAACACTAAATATACATTTTAATGATTGGATACCACTCATCCCATGGGGTTTCCCCTCTTATTGGTTCATGAAGTAAAATGTAGTGATCGTGGATTTTATATGAACCTTCACCATGATACGATATACATGTGGTACCTTTTCATGCTATTATTGAGAAGGTTCTATCAAGACTTGTTCTCTGTTGTGAAATCACACATATCATCAGCATACATTATAAATTTGGTTATTTCAAAAGAAAACATGGGTTTCTACAAAATAATTCCTTAAAATATTCTCAAGAATTTTTTATAGAAATTATATCATTTTATGAATATTATAATTAATATATCATAAAAGCTTTTACTAGGTTGTGTATTACATGTCTTTGGATCACAACCTATATAATGATATTGTTGTATATATGCATGCTTATGTTTATCACTAGTATAGGTTATCCATTTGTATATAGGGCTTCAGGTTCATAGATGTTATCCTTGCATGGTGTTGGCGGTGGTGCCATGAGGCCGATGAATCTCATGTAATATGGTGGTTTTTGAGATATTTTTTTATCCTCTGTTGTTGAACATTTTTTTGGGTATTTTTACAATTTTTTTAAACTCAAATCTACCAAAAAAAATGATTCCATGTTTTGTTGTAAATTTATATTTTAGTTTATATATTTTGATGGATGGTTATGATATTGAATTTTGATAAAATCCTTCCAATTCAATATCACGGATTCCCATACACTTGTTTCACATGATGGAAAGGAAAGATGATATCCTGCACGACTAAAGAGGTGAATTAAAAAACTACACACACACACAGACACTCACATGTATATTAATATATATTTATGTGTATATACCATGTGCATATAATTAATGAATCAATTCATTTAACAAAGAATATATATGAGACCTCTGGGATCAGTTTAAGTGAGTTATGAGTAGAAGAATACTAGTGGATGATTTTTTTGGAAAATCCTTATATGATAAGATTGATTCACTATGTACATGTATTCAACATTCATTCTTATGATCAAGGTAAGATATTTAGTTTTTTTATAGAAGAATCTATATTGCGTGGAAAAAAGATATTCTCTATGTGGACGTAAATTCTACATTATAGGACAAAAAATATTGAAATACATTTTACTAATTTGTACAATTTATTAATTTTCCAGACATTAACATATATGTATCGAGATTTTTGTGCTCCATTCATAGAAGAAATTGATATTTGAACATACTAGTAATGGAATTAATAAACATTGAATAAAATTTAATCACACATAAATTCATATTATCTAATTCCAAAATCCTCAGTAATAGAAGGAGAATGTCTATTCTATATAGATATGATTATATTATTGCATTAAAAACCATGTTCATATCATTTTTACTGATGAACAAGAAAACATGATAAATTATGTGAATGTTGCATTTTGACAATGCTAATTAAAATCATTTTGTTCAATTGAAGGATTCTTGCTATGAAAAAATAATAAATTCATAAGGGATATATTGAAATCAATTGATTTTTTTCTGCAAATATAAATCTAGTATTTTCTTTGTTTGATGTATGTCAAATGTGTTAATGGTAATCCCATTTATGTTGCTTCATATGTTAATAAATTTAAGATGTGTTTGGTTGATAATTACCACATTACACAACGGAAATAATCATCTATAATAGATTGGAATCAAACGAAATGTTAAATTGTTTTTGGGGCATACTATTTTTTTGGGAAAATTTATAATCGTATGCGAAGAATATTAGGGAACCAGTTTCTAAATATGCAATAGGTGTATAAAATGTGATATAATTTTTAATGTGATAAAACTTTATCCTAACCCCCACAGTGTGGTTAAACAAATGTGATCCTAACTAGTACATCATGAATGAAAAATTCAGCTTTAATATTCAATTAATTGAATAATAGATGAGATTTAAATGAAAATATATTGAAGAGAAAATATATTTAAAATAGAAATTATGAAATTAAATTAAATCGTGTAAGTATATTATAATTTTTTATCAATCATGATAATAGATCAATCCCTCCACTATAGGGGAAGGATCCTAAAATAAAAATGTTATCATTTACCACTATTCCCAATAATTTGAGAGTATTAAATTTCCCTAGTGGATTTATTGGTTTTTTACTAATATTCTCATGATAATGAACTCTATAACACTAAATTATTATTTTGATTTAAATTTTTTTTCACTTTTCCCACATTTTCAATTGCATAAATGATCTCTTTTATGGGAACCTCGTTATGAATTATTCCATGTAACCATTATATTTATCATTTCTAATTTTTAAAATGTATGTTTTATTGTATATATTTATATTTTTGGATATCAAAAAAATTGTATTTGTAAATATTAAAATGTAATTAATTTCATTTTCATATTTTTCATATTTAACTGCTTGGTTTTTAAAAAAATCGAGTAATATAAAATTATTTTAAACTTAATTTATTTAAAATGAGATAAAATCTTAAGTATTCAATTTATGTAGCAGAGATATTGTTAATACATTAATATATGAGAATATATTTTCATTAAAAATGATATTAGATAGTGTGTGGTATACACAATTAGGATCTTAAACGAAGAACGATATATGTATTATTATGAATTTTATACCATAGTAATAGTTTTTATATATATTAATAGTATTAACACATTATGAATTATATATTATAATTTTTAAATTAATAAAATAAATAATAAATAATACAATGACTATCAATTATTGGGAAATTAAAATATAATCTTTTAGAGGTAAAATCGGTATTTGAAAAAAACTTTTTTATCCGAAAATGGACTTTTGTATATTAAATTAATCTATATTGATAAATGATATATATATATATATATATACATATTAATGAATTATAATTAACATAATTATTTTTATATGTAATATATTGGGAAAATATTCATTTATTCATCAAAAATAATTTTTTTTTCATAAAAAGTTTTTATGTAATTTTGGGTCGAAATATTATAACTAATTTGTAATAATGAAATAATTTTTATTTGAAAAATTTAATTAAAAAAATATATAATTAATATTTATAATATATCTTTTATCTTTCTCTAAAAATTTATTTTTTATGGTATTAATAAAAAATATTATTTTTGAAAAAAATTAATAGTTTATTTAATTTTAATAAAGTAATTTACATGATTTTTTCTGTTTTAATTTATATTTTATCACAAAAACACTTTAAATTAAAATAAAATAATAAATTCAATTAATCCGAAATTACAATTTTATTATGTATATGGTGATTTTATGCTTAAAAACAGATTTTTCAAGAAACTAATTTTAATTATGTTTTGTGCAATTGTATTACATGTAATATAATACATTATTTAAAATTTAATTTTGAAATTTAATTTTCATTGTTTGAATAATAATATCCATTTTTAATGATATGGATGAATACATTTTGGTCTTTATGAACAAAAGAATTATTAATTAATTTTAACCATGGTAATTTATAAATCGATTAATTAAGGATAACAATAATCTAAAAAGGAAGTAAAAACAAATAAAAATAAATTATTATTCTTATTGGATATGATTATTTGGACCAAAATAATATGAAATTAGAGGATATTATATAATTTTACAATTTGTTTTGATGGTGAACAAATTATTATTATAAATGAATAGTAAATAAAAAATGTCACTTTCATTCTTTAAATATTTGTAACTTACGTTCATAGGAATAAATAGATGTAATGATTAGTTATGAATGGAAATTTTTTATATAAATACACTATTTTTATGATTTTAAATTATATTTATTTTTTTATATTAATACCTGGAATTATTTTGTAATGCTAACACCTCACTTGTCTAAGAAGTTGAATGACAATATGAATGGCTTTAAGCACATTAAATATAATAATATATTTTTTTTGATTTATTTTGTTTCAATAATATAGTATATGTTTAAAATATATTAATTATGGATTAATAATTCATATTCTAGTTAAATTACATTCACTATTCATTAAAATTTTGGATTTTTTAATTTTCTTAAGGAAAACATTAAAATGTATTTAGTGATTTAAATTATTTTGAAATAACTATATAATAATAATACTAATAAAAACACAATTGAATGTTACATTTCATATCTTATGGTAAATATTCCAGGTATGTGCTAGTTTTAAATTTTAATATAAAATTCATGTCCCATTAATAGTGTAAACTACAAAACATGGTAACTGTTAAAATGATAAAATGGGGTGTTAAATTCTAGAGATTTTAGTAAAAATGACACATAAACATGTTTAAATTTTATTTTTTAAAAGAGTATAAAAGATATACTATGATAAAAATGAATTATTTTACATTTAGTTCCACTTTTACATGAAAATAATTGTATATTATTTAACACTTTTATGTAATTCTATGTGTATCCCTCCCCATAGTTATAAACCTATAAATTTTATCCTCAATTTTTCACAATCATATATCTCATGGAACTATAAAATTCTTATAAAAAAACCTTATGATCATCCATATATTAGATAATTAGACTATTTAAATCTCATAAGACCAATGTAAAAATTATTACAATATTTACTAAAGGATTCCCTGGAAATAATATATAATAAAAATTAATTATTAATTCAATGTTTAGTTCTTCTTATAATTCTGATAAATAATTTTTATCAATTATAAAAAATTAAAAAAAATTGTAAATATATTGAGTTGTGATTATTATTATAGGATTATAATTTTCTTCTTTTTTACATTAAAATTAATACTGAATGTATCTATTGTTTATGCATACTCACAACCATCTCTTTGAGTGATATAGTTCATTTTCAATATACTCCTTTTATAGACGTTTCTAAAATTAAATATAATGAATATAAATAAATAATATTAAATAAATAATATTATATAATTTTAATATTATAATTATTCTTCAATACTTTATTACTCATTACAAATTTTTAAAACACTCATTCAAGCTCAGTTTTTACACATACAAGAGTGATGCTATAATATTTATGAAATGATTGATTATGTATTTCTCAATTATTGAACTGTCACATGTAATTATAGATTAATAATTTTCATATTTATTATAGTTTTTTGAATTATATTTTTCCTTAAAGGGATTATTTGTTTGATATCGCACCTGACCCACAACAATGAGTTTCTCTGAAATCATAAATTTCACAGCAGACTGTGTAATATCAAAAAATGATATATTATTAATATTATTATTTTAAGTTATAGTTATCGCACAACCATTTGAATGGTTGGAAAGAATTATATTCATTAAACTATTAAAATATGTTTTACACATGATTATTTCATTATTTATTGGTTATAATATTTTTTAAAAATGAAAATAAAAACTAATTAAATATAAAAGATATGTTTTTCTGAAAAGAAACCATTGAAATATAAAATAGGTGAGTTCATATAATAATAAAATAATTTTCAATTGATTAAATTAATAATATATATATATATAATATATTATATATAATTCTTAAAATATATCTTTTATTGTTTCGAAAAATTATATAAGAATAAATTCATATTTTTCAAATAAAAGAATTAATTTTTTTAAAAATCATGTTTTACCGCATTCTACGGGAGAACCCATTTAAATTTGTATATTTAAATTTTATAGTTTATAATATAAAAAAAAATTTGAAATGAAAATGTTACATCAAAATTTTCGTTATTTAAATTTGTTATATTTTTATTGTAAATTCCAATTTTTATGAATAGTGAAAAATACTGCATTTTTTATTCAAACAACCTTTTCTACTATTTTTTTTATTGTTTATATTATTTTATTAATTAGATGAAAATAATAAATAGATTTATTTTTTATAAATTAATTTAGATTTGTAATCTTTTTTAATTTTACTCTCATATTAGATATTAAAACATTTTAATCTTTATAATGTCTCACTATTAAAAAAACCTCACTTTTTTGTTATGTTTGACGATTTAATTTTAAATGAAAAGTTTCCAATAGTGTAAATATAATTTGATAAAACTTATTCCATATTTGGAATAATATGGTCCAAAATATATTTTAAGGTCAATTTTATTTTTATTTATAAAAATAATTCCGTCCTAAATAAATAATTAACAATTAGTAAATGTAAAATTTTGAAATTTGTCAAATTCAAAAGATAAAAGCATAACATGCACAAAAAATTAAACGTTAAAATGGTGTTTGACTTATTGATCAAACCAATCTAGACAATAAAAGAATAATTACAATAAAAATTCTTGTAATTTTATTCCACCTAAATATGGTTGGTTTTAATATAAAATAATAAATAAATTAATCACTCGAACCCACCTCTCCTCATATATAAATACCACTTATCTACTATACTATTTCAAAAAACAGCTTTTGGATCCCCAAATATCGTCCCCAACCTCTGTATCTAACTCTCCCTATATTCATGTTCTGCTGGTATTATCAAAAAACCAAATCCATGGACATTAATGGTCTTTCAAGGAAGAGATATTCAGGAGGTAGTTTTCTTAATGTAGCTCTATTAAATAATTTACTTTTTTAGTTTATCTTCACCTTCATCAGACATAAATTAATTATTAAGAAATAATAATATAAATATTATATTTTTAGGATTATAAATTAATATGTTATATACAAATAAATTCCCAAACCCACTTATTCAAATAAAAGAAATTATGGTCCATGTTATGACAGTTATTCACCTCTATGAATAATGTTTTTGTTCTATTTCATTTATCACCTTCCTGGATGGTCTAAAAAACACTATTACTATAAAATAATGTTTTAATATTTATTTTAAAACCTATTTCATATTTGTTTAGGATATATTAATCACACAGTCATGATTTCGATATTGTTTTTATACAATAACTTCTTTTATGGACTGGTGGACTATCACCTCATCAAAATTATATAATTCATTCTAACATAAAATCGAATATATTAAGGATTATTTTTATAAAAATATATTATATAAATGAAATATTAATCCTACATTAATTATATTAATTATTTATACATATTTTTATACATTTCATTTAATCTTACTCTTTCAGTACGATATAAATAAACACAAATAGTGTTCATCCGTACATAAAACTAACTATCTCCATTAATGGTGTTTTTAGATTTTAAAAAAATATTATTGTAAATACATATATAATTGATATATAATATATTTATATTATGCTGATTTTGGACTTATGACAACATATACAATTTACATCATAATTGTCTTCAATTTCGACTGAAGTACTGAATATCTGTAAAACATTAGATATTAACAAAAATAATTATGTAATTGTTATAACATGAAATTATGTGATATAAAGTGAATAATGAATATGAAAAGGTTCTAATTCAAGCATAATTTAACATATTATTATTTAGGATTATATATATTTGTATGATATATCTCAGACTCGATGTAAGGGTCTTCGTCTCAATATTCTTTCATAAAAGAATTTCTTGACATTATACACCGTTATTATGTTATTTATTATAAATAAATCCACTAGGAAATATATTAAATATATTTTATCTATACTATAGTTATTTATTTTTTTGGTAAAATTATTAATTTATGGGGATTAATTTTTAAATGTTCAAAGAGGTATGGGGATCCTTAAACATATAATGGTTTAATAATAAAATAATTTCTTTATGATATTTATTTAAATATATATTTAAAAGGATATAAATGGAATGTATAGGAAATTTTATGTCAATCATGAATTTCTATAAATGTTTCTGAAAGGAATAATTTTATACAATGTTTTTATTCTTACACTACCAAAGATGGAATGTCATTATGGTCTACAGTGACAATGAATTCTATGCTTCTATAATCGTTATTAATTACATGTATTCCTCTATAAGACTTAATGTTTTTAAAAGGAAAAGAAATATCTAATTTCTATTTTTTCAGTATCATGGTATTTAAAATTGGATCTCAAATGAAAATGGTATTATTATTATTATATTTTTGTCATATTAGATTAGATAATGTATTCTAAAAGGTTTTTCAATGAAAAGATTTTATTCAAGAAATTGTACATAAGCATTATATGGAATGGTAGATCCCAATAAAGCTTATAAAAATATTTGAGCTCTTTTATATCACAATGGTGAGCTTTAGATATCATAAATTAAGGATTGATCCCCATTACAGCTCATTGGTTAGCTCGTTATAGCACATATAAACGGTTGATACCAATTATAACTCACGGGTGAGCCCGATATATCTTATACAATGGGTGATAGAAATTATATATATCCAATTCAGTGGGTAACAATAAAATTGGATGAAATTCATATAGTTATTCCAAATGAAGTGGGTTTGAAATTTTTTCATCTATATTATGCTCTAAGTCACATAATGGAGTTTCAATTGCATGTTTTTTTTTGGTTTTAGTGTTTTTAATTTAGAAAAAACATAAGAGTTATATTTAGGTGAATTTTGTTTGTCTCATCCAATTAATGAACATTAAATGGGTTACCATGTTTTACCTAGACCATGGGATTTCTTTTTTTCCCTTTATAGAACTTTTTCTACTCATCCCAGGTTTCTAAATTTTTTATATGATTTAAGGGATTGTAGAGTCAATGAACGAATCATGTAAATGTTAAGGTGATTAATAATAAATGTAAACCATGTTTCTTTTAAAAAAAATTATGTTATGGATGAAATGGATGTTGTTATAAATTTCTACATTGTATTTCTATGGTTTTGTTATTTATATTTCATGGTATAATTCATTAAATCTATAAACCAAATAATATCCTTACTGTGAATTCATAAAATAACACAATATTTTGTAATGTTTAAGGATAGTTCATTATAGATGATATAGAAGGACATTATAGATAACATTATAATTTGGAATGGTCTTATTTCAATTCCTTCAGTGGATTTTATATTATGGTTATGTTGAAATGATGTAGTATTTTAAGATTACCTTATTTTTTCATCTATACTTTGTTTGTTCAATATGGGTTTCATCCTAGGAAATAGTAATTATATATTGATAAGTAATCAGGAAGAAGAAAATTCAAAACTACATCATGAGGTGGTCAGAATAGATAGTAAACTATATGTTACAGTGATGAAATAGTTTAATCATTCATTAAATAGTGGTGGAATCCTTGCTCGAGATTATCCAGATCATCCAAAAAGTAATATGTAAGTAGTTAATCATTTTATGATGAAACATCTCTCATCATTAAATGGATCATCTTATCATGTTTTAGTTGAAGGATGGATCAATACCCTAGAGAAGATATATGAAGTCATGCGATGTTTAGTACATGAAAAGTTAATTTTTTCAATCTATCATTTTGATGGTGATGATGATTAATTTTGGTCATTAGTTATGAAAACTAGAGAGAAAATGATTTTTATGATATGTAATGTGATGAATTTAAGGATATTTTCACTGAGAAAATGTTTCCTATGGTTTTTCTCGTAGGATGAATACACTATTCGTGTAATTAATTCAATAGGATTATTATGTTGTTACCACATAAGAAGAAAATATCAAAATAGTGTCCATGTATTTTCTGATATAAATTCAACACATTGAAAAAAAAATTAATTCATTTTACTTTGGATTGAATTTGGGCTATAAGGATCTTTATCATCCAGATAATTTAAATGTTACGATAAAGATGTTTGTAGTGATAATTTAGGTGAAATGTATTCTATCGACACATACATGACACATGATTATAATAGAATGAATCAGTAAATGTGGTAAGAAATAGAGAACTAACCAATTAGGAATTATGTAGGAATTCCAAAAACGTGTTCCATGTGTGGAAAAATACATTTCAAGAAATTTATTTTAGGTTTTGGAAAGTGTTACTAGTCTGTTATGTTTGGTCAAATGGTTTATGATTGCAAGGAAAAGGGTCCTAAATAGTGATTAAATGATATAATGGACAACAAATATCCAATATTATGCTTTAGATAAAATGAATTGGGACATTATTAAATTAACTTTCTGGAGTAAATTACATAATGAGGAAGTCATTGTGATTGGAAAAATGGTTTGGGACCATATTTTTATATTACTGTCATTTTTGATGAGACATTTTCTAAATTTATGGAATCTGTTGAGAGCCAAATATTTTTTCTAATGGAAAACCATATTTTAGGGGGTTCTGAAACACATTTTGCGATTTTATGGGATGTGATAATACGTTAAAAAGGAAGTTTCTCATAGATGTTTTAGCGGGAAATGTTTATGTGAGTATTTTGTTTAATAATGAAATCTTCCTTTACTTTTGGACCCCAGTTTTAGGATACTGTTATACTTTATAGATTCTATGATAAATTTTTCTTAAGGATATTATTAGGGTGGTACATATTATTTTGGGAATGTTATGGGGATAAAAATGTTCTTATAGAAAAGGAATACATAATATATGTATGATTGTTTATGTGATTATCTAAATAATTTATTGAATTCGTCAAATATATCCAGGGGACCATAAAACAAAAACGTTATCCATTTATGTTTCTCAATATTATTTTGACCCATCACCTATTTATGGTTTTTTAATTTAAATCATTTCAATTATTATGTTCTCTACCACTCTCTGTTAGTCTTTGATAGTTAGTTTTATCATCCATGTACATTCTCCCAATATAGAACCCTAGAATATGATATCTCTGGTTGACATTCTATTTCACATTAATTCTTTTAAATTAGAGTTTTTATTGACTCTTCTTCTAATGTGGGATTTCAATAAAGTTATTTTAAAAAGAAAAACAATAGTTACCGTGCCCAAATAATAAATGGAATGGACTGAATTTCACAAAGGGGGAAGGATGTAACATCCCACATAATTATAGAATAATAAATTTCTTATTTATTAATATTTATGTGTTATATTTTACTATAAAAGGACTCTATGTTTGATAGTATACCTCAAAAAAAAAAGAATTTGTTTCTCTAATATCATATATTGCATACAAGACAAAGTTATACCAATAAATAATATATTATTAAGGTTATTATTTAATGTTATAGTTTTCACATATCCTATAGAATGTATGGAATGAATGATATAATTAAATTTTGAAAATAGGGTTTACACATGTTTATATGTGACATGCAAGGTAAAAAAAAGATTATGAAAATTTCATATTTATTAATTTCTGTGAATTAAATATTAATATTAATTTAAATTGGATGATATGTTTGATAGTGTACCCAACAAGCATCAATGGGTTTCTCTAAAACTCATATTGCACCCAAGGTTGAGTCATACTGAAAAATAATAATATAATATTATTTTAAATGGTAGTTAATGCCTAGATATAGTTTTGGAAGGAATGAACATAACTAATTAAAATATAATTAAACATGTTTTTTAATTTTTTTACATTTATCTAACAATATTTAGAGGCTTATAATGGTATTTAATACAATTTTATGTATAAATACTATAATATTTTTCAATTCGTTTTACTTCCATTTGATGGAAAAGACCAATTAATTATTCTTTTTTTCTTTTATATGCTCCATTTGACAAAATAAATTTATTCTTCATAAGTGGGGAATGAATATTTACTTTTGGTAAATTTTTGGTATTTTTCTAATAAAGATCATTTTTATGAACAGTGAAATATATTGCATATGAATTCAAAATTTCCTTTTAATCTAATTTATTTATGTAGTTATATAGTTATATTTATAGGTTTTAAAGTTTAATTGAATTATATTTTTAAAATTTAATCCTAATTTGGTCATTCGAAGTAATTTCACTCTTAAATAGAACATAAACATGTGTCAATCTTTTGATAGTTATTGTTTCGGTGCGGATGTGCGTCGGGTTTCTGTTCCGACGCTGTTCCGCCAGGACGCGTTCACGCGTGTGCCCGTCGACCCGAGGGGATGGGAGCGTGGCTTGTGGCCCCGCAGTCCCGCTTTCCAAAGGCGGGCGGCATCCGTCCCTTATTCAGGGACGTCTGCTCCTTGATCGAAACCGGGATGATGGGATGTCGGATCCTCCTTCAGTGGACGTCTCCTCGGAACTCGTCGCCTAATCCGGGTCTCCCTCATAGATTTATGAATGTTCGTGAATCTCGTTCACGACGCCATATCTTCATGGACACCGGTTAATTACGCTGCTTCCACCGGGACGCTCCAAGGAGTCTGGTCGGGGCAGCAACCCGCGGTGAGGAGACCGGGTAGCTCTGGGGGTTGGGGGCGTGTCTTAACACTGCGGCTCTGCATGTCTGCCTTCTGTCCCTAATAGGGATTCTCGAAGGCGTGATGGCCTGAGGCATCCCACGCTGGGTGCGGGGAACTGCGTTACCTGAGGTTTTCCTCAGCTTCCCTTGTTTAACATGGGGTATGCCGCGAGTTTAACGTCCAGCGGGGACGGCATCGGACTGATCAACACTAGGAGTGGATCAGATGACAGAACCCCTTGCGGGGAACCTCTGACGTTGGGGCCAGCACATGGGCAGCTTCCCGAGTGAAGTGGAGTGGAATGAAATGGCATGACCCCACCGGGATGTGGCGGCCCGGGTAAGGATCAGGATGGATGATGGAGTGAAGAGCTTGTACCCCGTAGAGGCTTCCTATGTACCGCGCGTTAGCGCGGATCAAAGTCAGCGTAGTTCGGATATACAGTTTAACGTCATGCTGGACGATGGCAAGCCGACTCACAAGTAGGTCGAGGATGCCTGGCGGAGGATTGAACCGAACCACCTCACACGGAGGGGGATGGAACGGCCGGGTGGATCACAGTTTCACGTCATGCAGGACATTTGCAAGCCGACTCACAAGGAGGTCTAGGCTGCTGGCACGCACGAAGTGGGGCGGAGCGGACCAACACGGACGAAGTTGGTGGATCACAGTTTAACGTCTTGCTGGACGATGGTGTTTGGGGCTTACACTCTAAGGAGGCCCATATGCGGCAAAGCTCAGCTGGAGAGGGACTTGGGCCGAAGATGATAGACACCTCGATCCCTATCACGCCCTCTACTGTCTTCGGCAGTGGGGAAGCACAATGGAGATACACACGTGCTGTCCCCCACAAGGAACTAGGGGTTTGTAATACCCTACCCCCGTGGGCGAAGGCCACTCCAATAAATCGTCCCTAAAGAGGGGAAATCCCGACATCCCTACAGAGACGAGCGGGTGGGGGCCACATCCAAACCGGGGGGGACCCTGCGTGTGAGACACAGGATCGGATGAAGCGGACGATATAACGTCTTGCCGGACAAAGTACAGTTTAACGTCGTGTGTTGAGGAAGAAGCGGACGGTTTAACGTCTTGCCGGACGAAGTATAGTTTAACATCGTGTGTTGAGGATGATGGATGCTTGGCAGTTTAACATCCTGCAGTGCGGACGAGGTGCAGTTTAGCGTCCTGCAGGATGATGGATGCTTGGCTGTTTAACGTCCTGCAGCGCGGACGAGGTGCAGTTTAGCGTCTTGCAGGACGATGGATGCTTGGCAGTTTAACATCCTGCAGGGCGGACGAGGTGCAGTTTAGCGTCCTGCAGGACGATGCATGCTTGGCAGTTTAACGTCCTGCAGTGCGGACGAGGTGCAGTTTAGCGTCCTGCAGGACGATGCATGCTTGGCAGTTTAACGTCCAGCAGCACGGACGAGGTGGTGCCGCCAATGGGTCCGTGTCACTTCGCGCGAGCCTGGAGGGCCGCACGGGAAGACAACGTACAGTGCGAGCACCCGGGATGAAGATCATCGGGCGCCACGCAGGCGGGTACCCTCAGGGGGTCAAAGGGGGCGACCCTGGCGGTTTGCGCGCAAAAGAGGAGCTTGGCGCGCAATACCGCAGGTCGACGCGCAATTGGGCAGGTTGGCGCGCAATTAGGCCAGCGCTTTGCATGGGGAAGATGGAGATTGCGCGCACCGGGCCTCTGATAGTGCGTGGGGGATAGATATTGCGCACACCGGGCCTCTGATAGCGCGCGGGGGCAACGGCCCATTCTTTAACGAATGGCCACTTAGTAAGGGGGGTGCGCGCAATCGGGCTGGATTGCACGCACCCGGGGGCAATTGCGCGCAAGAGGCTTCTTTTGCGCGCGAAGGCCTTTGGGTGAGTAGTTGGTCAAAGGAAAGAAGCCAAAGGGGTTGCGCGCGAAGGCGAACCCCGGGGCTTGCTTGCGCGAAATAAAGGAGGTTACCTGAAGATCGGCATTGCGCGCGGAGGGGGCGGAATTGCGTGCACGAGTGACCCTTCGAATTCTGGCAACCTTCAAAACGTCGGGGGTCGCCATGTATTTATAGGCAACCCCGGGCGTGCAATTCGGCTCGCGGGCGTGCAATTCGGCACACGGGCACGCAATTCGGATCGCGAGCGCGCAACATGGCTCAGGCGCGAAATAGGGGCCCGGCGCGCAATAGGGTCATGCACGGGCATCGGGCGCGGAAAATTACGCGCTGACTCGGCCCATTGCGCGAATCCCGGAAGGATTGCGTGTGCCTCACAAATATTGCGCGCGGGCCTCCGATATTTCACGCAAGGCCTTCGGGCCTTCTGAAACATGCTTCTGACTCCAAATATGACCTCGCTTTCCTCATCCGGAACTTCGTTTGAGGAGCAACGAAATTTTCCGGCATCTACAAAATCCCCCCCCCCTCGGAATCGGATCGGCGAGAGGTCGCAACGATCGGGTTCCGAGGGAGACGCCGGAATGCCGAAGTCCTGGGTGGCGCGGGACTTGGGTGCGCAAAAAGGGCGTCGGGTGTGAAATTCGCTGCCTTGGCTGTGCAAAGTTCTTTCCGCGCGGCGCGGACACCCGGCCTCGCCTATAAATAGGGTCCCGGGGTCCGGCGTGCCGTACACAGGCTTTTCGCGCGATAAGCTTCCATGCTCTCGTGCGCGAAATTTCCATTGACGACGCGAAATTCGCCCATTCGGCGCGCAAACCCATCCGGATTTCGGCTTGTCTTGCGCGAACACCCGGGGTTTTACGCGACAGACTTCCCAATTGCGCGCCGTCCACTAGGATTGCGCGCCAACTCCCAAATTTCTCTACCATCCTCCTCCGATTCCGCACGCCTCATCCCTTAACCCACACGACTCCAAGAGCTTCTGAGATGGTCGCGAATCAAGTGAATGAGGGGGATGCCGCCATTCGCAGAGCTGAGATGGCGGCGAACGAGGAGGTATACGGAGCCAAGGAGATTGTTTCCAACAATCAATCCTTGTTCTATTTGCTGACGCCGGCCCAGAAGACGTATCCGCTGTCGGACAACCTACCACTCTGGAACTACGGCATCCTGGATGAGGTTCCGGTGCCGGGGTTCGAGGTTGATACGCCACGGACCTGGGTGACTCGGGAGTACGAGCTTCCCCGCTACAACATCACCAACAACATGCATCCTGCCAGGGAGACCAGCCACTTAAATGTCTATGTCCTGAACCCGAGGACGCGAACCATTACCGGGAGTCAGCCTACTGCAGAGAACTCTCCAGCCCTCTGCTCGAGCACGTATCGCCAGAGTGTCACCGACGACACCAGGGGCTGGCTAAAGGACTGGGACTTGCGGTCTGGGGGCAATTTCACCAGTGAGTGGGCCTGGGCGTTCTGGGTACGCCACACCTGCGATCACTTCGCGGAGGAACTGCGGTACATCAGCCTGTTTGAGGCGGTGTGGACGTCGCAGTTCCACTTCTACCAGCAGCCCGAGCTCGGGCCAGAGCTGTTCAGCCGCTGGTCCCCGGATACCAACACCTTCCATATTCATCATGGGGAGGTCAGCATCGGTCTCTGGGAAATCCACTGTATTGGAGGTATCCCGCTGGAGGGTTACCAATACGATGAGTTCCTGCCTCCGAGGAACACCTGGGGCGACAGGTCACGGACTCCCATCCTGACATGGCATCTACTGGACCTGGCTACGGAGCGGCTCGTGGTCAAGGACTTCCGCAAGGACATAGCCTACAAGGAGTGGTTCGGCCAGTTCTTGGAGCATGACCCAGTGGTCAAGATGCCAGGCAGGGGGAAGCGGTGCCCGACCGCAGCTCAGAGGAGCCGGAACGGGTCGTACTGGAGGGTCCTGGAGACGGGAGACTACTGCTCATGGGGGTACCGCGTCATCGAGGCCCGGGACCCAAATGTCCGGTACGCGGCATTCCTGGCCACCTTTCTGAGTGGGTGGCTCCTGCCAGTGTGGGACGCGAGGATGGGCGTCCTCCTGGAAACACTGGTGATGGCGGGCGCCATGGCCGCCAACAAAAGATTCAACCTCGGGGTCCCAGTGCTGGCCAAGCTGTACGCCATCCTGGGACGCATCTCGCGAGGGGGGTCGTCACAAAGGGTCTGTGGGCCCTTTCAATTCTTCCACGGCTGGGTGGCTGCTCAGCTTGGTGGGTACACGTTTCCAAACGCCGTCATTCCTCCGGGAAACGGCCTGCGACCCTCCCTGCTGAACATCGCGAGGGTCGCTCCGATGACCCTAAATGAGGAGGGCGTGAGGATCCGGATTGGCAATCACGCCAATTTCAACTTCAGCCCGTTCCCCACTCTCGTTGGCTAGATGATCGACAATGGGCAGGGTCTTCTGGAGCAGAACGAATACTTCCTGAGCATGCGGGGCGGGGTGCTCGTGGCTTGGATCGACGGGAAGGTGATCTGCGAGCCCTAAGTGCCAACCCGGTTCACCAGGCAGTTCGGGTGCCTTCAACGGATGCCGAAGAGGGTATTCGCTGCTGTCCGGGAGGAGACGAACCCTTGTGTCCTTCACTAGATGTGGTTAATGTTCGCCGCTTTTGGCTCTGGCGATGTCATCACTCTCCCTCCTACCGGGGTGGATGTAGGCTTGGCAACCGAGTACGCCGATCACTGGGCCATCACGTACCCCGAGGGGCTTCTACGGAAACCAGTTCGGTGGCTCGAGGTCACCCGTGCGGAGACCGGGCGACAAGGAAGGAGGCGAGGCGCCGTTACGCGGGGGAGAATGGAGGCGCGCCAAGAAGTGGAGCCGGTGCGGGCAGGGACTTCGGCGGTGGGCACATCGCAGACTGCCACCACGGCCTCATCGCCCAGAGAGGGGGCACTTGCGGCGGTCGGGGAGCGGCCCGGGAAGCAGAAAAGGCGTCTGCTCGATCCCTCCCATTATGCAGTCTTCCCAGCGCTGTGGTCGGCCTGGATGACCCTACGGCAGTCGTTGGGGACCGAAACCATCTGGCAGAAGATAATCAGAGAATGAATCCATCTGCCAGAGGTCGGGTGCCTTCAGGTCGCCGATAGGGTGAACTTCCACCGGCGGTATGCGTATCTGATGGCCATGGACGAGTACGTGTGCCAACGTGGTCAGCGTGCGGAGCCGTCCCTTCTGGTGAAGGTGATGCTCGGTCTAGAGCCTGCTCCAGAACAAATGCCACCGGAGGAAGGTGATAGTAACGATGACTCCGAGGAAGAGGAGGAGACGGGGGAGGATGAAGGCTCTGAGGGAAGGTCCCATCCGGGGAGCCCACGGGAGAGCGGCGAGGTGGCCGGCTCTGAAAATATTGATATCACTGAGCTCCTCGAGGTCCGCTTCTATCCCTACTCAACCTGCTTCATCCATTCTCTTATGCACCTTCTAACCCATTTCTTCACCTTCCTCAGGAGTGCACAGATGCTGGTCAGGCATCCTCAGCAGGAGTAGGAGAGGCGCCAGCATGACTGGGCGGGGGCCAGACACCCATCATTGAATTGACAAGCGCTGAGGGGTCCCCTGCTGCAATTGCTCCTGCGGTGGACGGGACAGCGGAAGATGACTCTCTGGACTCCCGTAAGTCTCCTTACATTACTCCTGGTGCTTGCCTTTGACGATCCGTGACTAACCACGGCATGCCTTGCGCAGTGATCTCAATACTGGAGGCTCATCGGGCTGTCGAACCCGGGCCATCCACGAGTGGACCAGTGGCAGACATACCGCCTTCTCCGGAATAGACTTCTCACACCGAGTCGGCCCCACCAACTGCTGATCAGGGGGAAACGGACGCCGGCGGTGCTGCCATCGGAGGGAGGTCGGGGGCTGACGAGGGTGTCCACGCCGCTGGGGCGAGAGAAGAAGGTCGCCCATATGTTGGGGAACCTCTCCCCTGTGAGGACATCCCAGGGGCGGACCCTATAGCAGACCTGCTGGCTGCCTTCCCTGCCTACTGGCCTGCCGACCCCGAGGAGATGGACGACTCGGACTCGGAGACGGTCGAGGAGAGCCGGATAACGCGCCGCAGGGGGTGGAAGTGCATCCAGCGCTTCCTCAAGAGACCCCCATCGGAGTGGCTGGGGCGCATGGGATCGCTTCAAACCTGGCTGCGCATCCTGTGTGCCGGGGGAGCTGATGCTCGACGCCTCCATCTGACGGTCCGTGATTTCATGGCCGAAAAGATTCACGAGAGCCGCCGGCGTGCCGACGTCGCACAATGTCGGGACATGTCGGAGAACACGCGGGCGCTCCTCGTGGCGGAGCAGGATGTCTGGCGCCTCGAAGGGCAGTAGGTAGAGAAGGAGGCCTTCGTCGCAGTGTGCACTGAGCTTGTGGAGCAATTGACGGCCCAGGTGGATGACGCCCAGGCACAGCTGACGGAGGCAGGCCACCAGATGGTCACACTTCAAGTTGAGCGAGAGCGTGCACAGGCCAGGATCGGCGAACTGCGCGCTGCGACCGCCGATGAAGAGAGGGCATGCAGAGAGCGAGAAGAAGCTCTGGAGGCCGCCAACCAAAGGGTAGCGGCATTGGAAAGATCCATTCAGCACGCTAATGCCTAGGGGCTTTGTTTTTGCCATTCCCATAACATTTTTCTTCCGCTACTCAATACTTCGATCCATTTGTATGAATCAACATATTTATCTGCATCTTTTGGTTTAACGTGATCAACCACAATTCATTGTCTTCCGGGAGCATTAACCAAGCTTCAGGCATCCACAATTGGGCCTGTATTTCTAAGGAAAAGTGGGAGGTCATTCCTAGGAAAGGATACCTCAGTCCTAATCAATGTACCATCCCCCCAACTTGTTCCAACACATGAGCGGGACAACGCTAGGGGCGTTGAGATTTTATCCGAACATAGGGAGATGAAAAAGAGTGAATCGCATGTCCCGAATCCAGAACCCCACGAAGGTCATTATTCCAGGAAATGCTCAAGACGGCAAGCGGACAATGGATCAATCGACCATACTACTGCAATAGACGGACCGAAGGTCATCATTCATATTGAAGGAGGCGGATCACATGTCATCATCAATACCGCTTTGGGGGTTCCTTCAGACCCAAGGGTGGAAATCCTGATCAAAAGAGCATGCGAAGCGTGGGGCGAAGTGATGATTTTTTGGGACAGAATCTAACACTTCCAAAATTGCACCACCGTGGGGAAAGCGTATTAGGCGGATACACCAATCTGGCCGTGAATCACCCCAATCATCAGACAGAACATCTTTGACGAGGAAACTGTCGCTTCCCATAATTGCAATGGGGAATCCCGAGCTGAATTAGGGAGAATATCACAACTGCACCACTCTACCAGAAGCCAGGCCTGACGGCCGGCGATGAGGAGGGGTAGAGCTTAGCGACCCCGGAGGCTGGACCCGATTCGAGATGCCCGGGAGTTCCTACGTACTCCATCAGGCTGGAGATCAAGCCACACATAGTTCTGAGAGTGCAGTTTTAACGTCATGCGGGACGTAGAACCCCGATTAGGGAGATCTTAGTTTAAGGTCGTAGAGCTCGGACCATAGGGGAAGATCTTAGTTTAAGGTCTTAGAGCTCGGACCATAGGAACCTCAAAGTACGCCACATCGTGGTCCTATCCCCTGGATATGCGAAGATGCACTGAGGGATAGTGTCAAGAGTGCCGAGATTTTGCCTGGTCAGAATGGGGGGTGGAAAACGTAATGTGAATCATGCGGCCATTCACTCAAGGACTGGGGCACCAGCGTAACGATTTGGGAGTACTGCCGACCATGGCAGAAAAGCAGCATCAATATCGCACTGACCGTTGATGGAATGAGGCAGCAAACGAGCATCAACCGCTCAAGCGCAGGATTCATATCGATTTGCTGCCCAAGGCCCTTGGGGGCACCAGCCCAGATCGGTGGGAGAGCACTGAGGAATTGTATCCAGACCGCTCACGGGGGGTTCCACCCAGGGCGTAGGTGATGGGTCCGAATGAAGGGGATCATGAAGCCTGAAAAGTGGAAGGAACCTGACCAAGCTGAACCTGACCCTCCTGGCAATAGACCAGAGTACTCTTGACACCAGTGGACCACTGCAAGGGGTCGAGGGACACGCCTTGAGGGTGACCCGAAGGCGGCAGATTCCCAAGAGAAGGGGGAATCTTTTAAGAGGTGGGGGGCTGTACCCGAAGTTTCAAACATCCGGGCGTTCCTACATATCCCATAAGGATGGGAATCAAGCCACACGTAGTTCTTGAAGCGCGGCGCAACACAATCGGGCACCAGCGTGGGGAGGGGTGCGGTTCTGGCCCTCGCACCCAAAAGAAGCGGTATTTGATATTTCTTGTTTGTCCTTAAAGGTGGATGGTTTTTCTTTGTGCAGCGACATGCCTGTGATTAAGAAATCCCTGGCGTCGCCACAATAATCAAGCCATGAAAGGCATTGATAAATGGCGTGGCTATTAACTAGTGCCCAACGTGAGTGTCCCCTAAGGAGAACATCATGATGCAGTGCCGTTTCTCGTCGGGCGGCCAAGACGATCATAGTTTACGTTCGTGTGGTAAGACCAGGCAACACAGTTTAAGGTCGTGTGGCTCGGACCATGGAGGAATCTGCTTATTGCGATACGGCGGACCCAGCGGAGGTGGGGACACATCCCAGCCCTGCGGTCACGTACAATTCCAGGAGAAGGATCCTGGGATAGGGGCCTGCATATGTCTATCAACAGAGGGGCAGAGATGATAGCCTCCAGCTATGCTGGGCCCAGAACGCGATTGTTCGGGCGACTCCTTCCTCCTCATGGGGACGAGGGTCTAGCTACACATGGCCCTTAGGGAGGACATTAGCATACATCATTGGTGCTCATATCGTGGGAGCCTCAAATGGCACCATTACCCTGGTTGGCCTGCCTAACGTGTAGATGTGTACTGAGGGTCAGTATGAAGAGAGAGTGTCGAGTTTCCACTACAACGCACTGAGGCGGAGTGTGATAAGGACTACACAACCAATTTTCAGAGCCTGAAAGAGTTGACATGGCGATCAAGGATGTTGCTTCCCATATTCACAACACAACATCCGATCGCATCAGCCTAGGATGAGGCAAGCAAACGAGCATCAACCGCTCAAGTGCGGGATTCATATCGATTTGCTGCCCAGGACCCGCTGGTAAATCGACCGGGAGCAGTAGGAGAGCACTAAGGAATCGCATACAAACCGCTAATGAGGATCCCTTTGAGTGAAGGCCCGAACAAGAGGAAGCACGAGGCCTGACAAGTAACACAGGACTTGTCGGGATTGAATCCGACACTACAGGTCATAGACCGGAGTACCCCAAAACATGCTAACAGATCACCTGAAAGGGTAAGAGGACTCACCTTGAGAGCAACCAAAGGACGGCAGATCCCCGTGATCAACCAAGAGACGGGGCTGGACCTGGAACACAAACGTCCAGGCGGTCCTACGTATCCCATAAGGATGGGAATCAAGCCGTACGTAGTTCTTGAGAGGCAGTTTAACGTCATGCGGGACGAAGTGCAGTTTAACGTCTTGTGGGACGAAGTGCAGTTTAACGTCATGCGGGACGAAGTGCAGTTTAACGTCATGCGGGACGAAGTGCTGTTTAACGTCATGCGGGACAAAGTGCAGTTTAACGTCATGCGGGACAAAGTGCAGTTTAACGTCATGCGGGACGAAGTGCAGTTTAACGTCATGCGGGACGAAGTGGAGTTTAACGTCATGCGGGACGAAGTGCAGTTTAACGTCATGCGGTACGAAGTGCAGTTTAACGTCATGCGGGACGAAGTGCAGTTTAACGTCATGCGGGACGAAGTGCAGTTTAACGTCATGCGGGACGAAGTGCAGTTTAACGTCATGCCGGACGAAGTGCAGTTTAACGTCATGCGGGACGAAGCGCAGTCAGGAAAAGTACTGCTTGAGGAACCTAGCTTTGGTGGGAGGAGTAACACACTCACCATCCATAGTCGCTAGGGAGTACGCGCCATTGGGATAGACCTTGTGGACGATAAAAGGTCCCTTCCACTTGGGCTCTAACTTGGGCGGCTTCCTGCCGGGGATCATTGGTGCTCTTAGGGCCAGTAATAGGTCACCCTGTAGGAAGGAGCGGAGGCGAACCTTCTTATTGAAAGCTCGATCCATTTTGCTTTGATGCCTCTCCAAGTTGTGAAAATCGCGAAGCCTATTCTCATCCAGTGCTTCCAACTCGACTAGACGGGCATCAGCAGCTCTGTCCGGTGCTTGCTGGTCATAGACCGCAGTGCAGAAGGACGGTAATTGGATCTCGATGGGCCGGACGGCCTCAGCTCCATACACCAGGGAATAAGGGGTCATCTGGGTGGAATTGCGAGTCGTCGTCCGATAAGCCCAGAGGGCGTTGGGGAGCTTGTCCGGCCAACTCTTCTTGTTCTGACCAACCATCTTTTGCAAAATGTTAGAGAGGGTTTTTTAAACGCCTCAATCTTCCCATTCGCCTGTGCATGATAGCGAGATGTATGGTTCGAGCGAATATTGTACTTGGCGTACAACTTCTTCAACTCGACTTCTTGGAAATTGGATCCGTTATCCGTGAGGATAGCGTGAGGCACTCCAAATCGATAAATGATGTTGGAGGACACGAAGTCAGCGATAGAACAGGATTTGACCTCTCTGAGCGGAATTACCTCTACCCATTTGGAGAAGAAGTCCGTGGCGGTTAGAATGAACCGGCACTAACGAGCCGTCGCCGGCGGGTAAGGTCCCACAACGTCCAGCCCCCAGACTGCAAAGGGCCAAGAATACCTGGTGGTATGGAGAGGCTCCAGCAGCCGATGCACAAAGTTCACATGAACCTGGCACGCATGGCACTTCCTGGCATACTCGATGCAGTCATGGATCATGGAGGGCCATATGTATCCCAACCTCTGAATCTGGTGGGATAGCTTCGGCCCAGTCTGGTGGGCACCACATGAACCAGCATGAACCTCTTGCATGACTCATGGGATCTCAACTCCATGAAGGAAACGGAGGAGAACACCATCAAATCCGCGTCTATAGAGGATCTGCTCCAGGCCGGGACTGCTCTGGAGGAAAAACTGCGATGCGTGGCGTCGAACACGCTCGCACTCGGCCCGATCCGATGGGAGAATGCCATGTTGGAGGTACTCAACCAAGGGCGTCCTCCAATCAGGGGCTGGTTCGACTGCCATATCTGTGGTACTCGGGGCTCCAGGCACAAGGGCAACCGTGGTGAGATTACATACCGACGGGCCGCGATCTCCCTCCGGGATAACGGGAGCGATGAGCCTGCGGTGCGTCACGCAGATGATCAGGTTGTCCTGTTCAGGCTCCGCGAGTGACGTAGTAAGGCTGGCCAAAGCATCTTCTCGACCGTTCTGCGACCGGGGAATATGGACAACTTTTGGCCGAGAAGGGAACTGGGCCATCAGGAGGAGGGTGCACTCCAGCAATGGCACAAGTTCCGGCTTCCTGACAACATAGTCGCCATTGATCTGCTTAACGACCAGCTCAGAGTCCCCTTTCACACACAGATGGGGCACGTCAATCTCGAGAGCTAACTCGAGACCAGTGATGAGGGCATGGTATGCCGCCTCATTGTTGGTACAACCCTCTGACAACAGGAAAGAGTATGGCAGCACGGCTTGCTCTGGGGTAATGAAGATGATACCCAGGCCCACTCTGTTGAGCTTAGGATTATCGAGTCTTCTACCGGTGGGGCTCCGGGAGGCACCGTCAAAGTGCATCTTCCAGCATGGATCGGCACGATCGACCGAGAGAACGACCTCATCAGGAAAGCCTAGATCCAGCGGCTGATCCGCGGAGGTCGGGTGAGCAGCCAGAAAGTCCTCCAATGCTTGCCCTTTGATGGCCTTATGAGACACATACCTGATGTCAAACTGATGGAGAATCACAGCCCACCGCGCTAGACGGCCAGTCAACATAGGCCAGCTCAGGATATATTTCAACGGGACTACCCGAGAAACCAACTGTACCTCGTGGTGCTGCAAGTAGTGCCGTAATTTCTGTACAGCAAATACGAGCGCCAGGCAGCTCTTCTCGATGGGGGAATACCTAACTTCCGCATCGAGGAGCATGCAACTGAGGTAATAGAGGCTATTCTCTGTTCCCTCGTTGTTCTTCTGGGTGAGAAGGGCACCAAGGGACCGTTCCAGGGCAGTCACATAAAGGACCAGCGGCTTCCCTGATACAGGCGGCATCAGAACTAGAGGTTGAATCAGGTACTACTTGATTTACTCGAAAGTGGTCTGAAACTCCTTATCCCATACATAGGTGGCACCTTTCTTCATGAGCCGAGAAAAGGGATTACACTTGCCGGCCAGATTCGTGATGAATCGGCGTATATAGGCTAAGTGGCCTTGGAACCCTTAGAGTTCCCGAATGTTACCTGGGGGGGGCATCTGGCTAATCGCCCTGATCTTCTCTGGGTCGATCTCAATACCCCGGTATCTTACCACAAAGCCATGAAACTTCCCGGAGGTGACCCCGAAGGCACACTTCAACGGGTTCATCTTCAGGCGGCGAGACCGGAAGAAGCCGAACACATTCTCAAGATATTTGAGATGGTCCTGATGCTGGCGCGATTTGACCACCAAGTCGTCGACGAAGCATTCCACCAGTGTGCTGAGGATTGGCTTGAATATGCGGTTCATCGCCCGTTAATAGGTGGCACCTGGATTCTTCAGGACGAAGGGCATGACCTGGTAACAAAAGATACCTTGGGGGGCCCTGAAGGCAGTGAACTCCTCATCCTCAGGGGCCATCCAGATTTGGTTGTATCCAGAGTATCCTTCCATGAAGGAGAGGGCTTGGAACCCTACCGTGGCGTCAATCAACAGCTCTGTCACCGGAAGGGGAAAATCATCCTTCAGACAGTGGCGGTTAAGATCGCGGAAGTCGATACAGACTCTGATCTTCCCGTTCTTCTTCCTGACCGGCACAATGTTGGCCAGCCATCTGGGGTACTGAACTTCCCTCACGAAGTTGGCTTTGATAAGCTTGTCAACTTCGGCCTCAACCATGGCACCGTGGAATGGGTGCATCTTCCTGGGAGGCTGCTTGAACCCGTGATGGTTCGCCGGGAGACCAAGGCGGTGGACGGCTACCTAAGGATCTAGCCCTGGCATCTCATCATAGCCCCAAGTGAACACATCACGGTGCTGTCTGAGGAAGTCCACGTACTACTGCCGCTCCTCAGAGGGCATGGCGGCACTGACCAATGTGGGTCTTGGATCTGCCTCGGTTCCAAGGTTCACCTGTACTAACTCATCGACCATGGCGGAGACGCCCTCCTCAAAGGCTGGGGGTGCATCTTCCACGTCCTCTCCACTCGGGGAGGGATCGTCCGCGGGAGAGACTGCGTTGGAAACTGCATTGGGGCTACCAGATCCTGCTGGGCCGCTGGTGCTGGCATGGGCGGTCTCTGTCATCTCATCAGGAGACTCACAGGCCGTCGAGACCATGGCTACATCCAACAGATGGATCGGTAGGATGTAAGCGTCATCCAAACTTGCCCAGGGATCACTTGAAACAGCGAAAGGCTCAACCTCACATGTCAGGATCTGCTTATCCTTGCTCTTTTAATATTCCGCGTCCAGATAGCGGGCTTCACATGAGGCAAAAGGAGAGGCATCTCCCTGAAGCACGCCTACTTGACCATTAAGGGAGTATTTAAGGCATTGGTGGTATGATGAGGGAACCGCCGCATGAAGGTGGAGCCATGGCCTGCCTATCAATGCGTTATACGCAGTGTCCTGAGAGACTACCATGAATTCGGTGTTGGCAACTAGGTCACCGAACTGGGTCTTCAAACGTATCTTGCCGACCGGAGTTTGCTCGGTGTGGTCGTACCCCTGGATCCTGAGGTCGGAGGGAATCAAGTCATCCTCAGACAACCCCTATCTCCGGAGCGTCCGAGTTGGAATCAGGTTAATCCCAGACCCCGTGTCGACAAGACAACGCTGGACTTCAAGGCCATTGAACTGGCCAGTAACATACAGCGGACGAATGTGCCCCTGTATAGGAGGGTCTTCATCCTTACCAGAGAACGAGATAACTGCATGACATTCAGCATTCTCAATCGCTTCGGCGTGAAAGGCCTCTGCAGCCGCAACCTCCGTCTCAAACTAGAGGGGGCTCTTCAGGGCTTCAGCGAGCGCCTCGCGCATCTCAGGTGATAGGCGCAGAGCCTCAAGGATGGAGAGCCTTGCTGGGATGTCGGCCATGTGCTTCAGGACATCATACTTTCTTTCCAAGCGCGAGCCCCTTGTTGCAGGAGGTTGCTCTGCGGCTGGAGGCATGACGGGCCTTGTCGGTTGGATCGGCGGCCAACTGGTGCTTGGCGCATCTCGTGGTTCACTGGTTGAAGCCCGGGAAGTGGTCACTGTACTGGGGCCAGGAGGCCGGGATGGACTCGTGGCAGGACGGAGCTGGTCGCGGCGCGGTTGAGGCGGTTCTGCCTAGTCCCACACCACAAACGGTGGCGGAGGCGAATCCGTCATCCCCGGATGGGGGGGATGCGCACGCTGAGCTCAGTTTTGAGCCCACTGCCTAGTCTTAGTGGCGTGCATGGCCTGGCTAGAGGTACCAACTGTCGTGCCCCAGCGACTCCTGTTGTTGCGGTTCCTCCAACGGTGGCGACAGCCGGGGACACTAGGGAGGTCCACCTGGTGTTCTTCAACGTCGGGAACCGAAAAGGGATTTACCAGCTCGACGGTATTAAACGAAGCGTACCCAACAATGTCATCAGACGAATCATTCATCACCGGGAGGATCCGGGGAGGGACCCCCATCTCCGGGGGCATGAAATCGCCGAGAGTGCGGGATAGTGGCGGAACTGGAGGGGCGCGCTCTTCCTTATTGCACCGCCGCCGTTTGCTCTTCTCGAAAGAGGCAGGCTGGGACGACGATGCCGAAGCAGCACCCACAGATTCTGGGGGCTCAGGCTGATTCAAGCGCGCACGGATGATTCCATGGGTGCGAATGATCGTCTTGCGGGCCATCCAGTCATTATACTTCTGGGATCTACGGTCGGAGACCAGGTGCCATTCGTCCTCATCGCCACTATCGTCATCTGATCTCACGAACACACCCGCCACTTGTGCTGGAGCTAGGCCCAACCTGATTACATTATTGTTAATCTGGTCTTGGAGCCAATCCTTAAACACATAGCACCGCCGGATGGTGTGCCCCAGGGCCCGATGGTAAGGGCAGTAGCGGGGGTTATCCGTGAGATGTGCCTCCTCTGGCCTCCAACACTCAGGAAATCGCACAATCCTCTGCTCCAGAGAGCTCCGGAAATAACCGGGGGCCTGATCCTCGTGAAATGAGTAAGTCAGGTATCGCGGGGCCCTGAGAGCGTGGTCTTGACGAGGGGCTGGAGGGGCCTGCTGAGGAGGTGGACCCCGATTATCTCGCCTGGGTTGTGGCGGTACATTACGCGGAGGGACCGGCCGGTTCTGGGGCTGCCGCTGCTGGGCCGGGAACTGAGCCCGTGGAGGCGGATTCCTGTGAGGCTGTGGAGCTGGCCTCACCGGTAGCAGCTCGAACTGCCTAGGGGCCTCTATCTGGGCAACAGCAGCGGGCTCAGCCCTGCTGACTCTCCTTGCAGGGATCATAGGAGGCAGCAGGCGTGCCTGACTGTCCTGTTGCAGGGCTTCCTCAAGACGTTGAGCTTTGTCTGAGAAGTCCCTGAACCCTCCGAGGTAATTCTGAGTGATCAAGGAAGGGACCAGCTCGGTCTTGACGTTCCCGACGCACATTGTCAGCAACTGCTCCTGAGTCAATGGAATGTCAAGGGAATACGTGAGACCCTTCCACCGGGCGACGAAATCCGCGACTCGCTCATCAGGCCTTTGCTTGCACTTGAAGAGGTCTGCGATACTCGTCTTCCGGGTCGTGGAACTAAAATGGTAGAGGAACTGTCTACGAAGAGCTAGTTATCGACCCAACGTGGAGCTGGATGTACCAGACAAATGCTGGCCCTTCCAGTGTCTGGACAAAGCAGCGAAGCTTAGCGGCCTCCTACTGCGCCGGAGTTCCCAACATAGGCCCGCACCTCGAGTTGAAATGGGCAAAATGTTGTGGCGGATCTCCAGTCCTGTTGAAGGGGGCAAAAGTGGGGTTCCCGAATCCTGGAGGTGCCGGCATGTCATCCACCCATGCTGGGTATGGCTTGCCGTTCGGTGGGATCGCCTCTTGCTGAGTCTCCAAGGCTTCCAAGCGGGCGATGAGTGCCGCCATCGGATCATCCTGACATGGGTTCCAGTCCTGGCGAGGATCTCTAACCACGAGGGCATTGCATGGCTCTTCAATCAGGTCGTCGACTGGGTCGTCGAACTCGGCAGCTCGTGGGATGGCGGGCGGAGCGGCCCTTGGGGCAGCGGGAGGAATCCGAGCGGGGTCTCTCAGGTAGTCACGCCATTTGGGAGGGTGTGGTGAAACATACCGTGCCCTCTTGCCATAGGCAATGGCCTCTCCCCTGTCGGCAAACACGGCATAATCACGGTTACCCAGGAGAGTTTCGTCGAGGAGTGGTTGTTCCTGTCCCTGCTGTCCTGGCCTAGGATCACCATAGTCAGGCCGCCGCTCTGCAGCGCGATCGGCGAGGAGCTGGTCAACTAGCTTCTTCTGCTCGGTGAGCTGTTGACGTAGCGTGGCCTTCTCAGGATCCTCATCTTCCCTCTGTATGGAGGCAGATGGGTCGGCAGGCTTTATAGCCCCGCCGTGCTCTTTACCTTTACTGACGTTTCGGCTAAACGTCAGTGCTTCAGTGGGTGTGGGGAGACCCAAGAGGTTCCTCTGGTGACGAGTAACTCTCACCGATGGATCCAACGACGGCTTGTCTTCGGGGGGAGAGCCCCCGTCGAGAAGTTCCAAGCCGTTCCCCTCTCCCGACAGGTTAGCCATATTGACCGTTTCTGTCCCTAGGGATGTACCCTCAGGGCCGCCCAGCGAGTCGGGCTGTCGGCGAATCGCACTGAAGCGTAGGGCAGCGTACTTCCCCCATCCACGGATATACACGTGGGGGGTGGCTTCCTCGATAACCTTGCGGAGTACTTGAAAATACTCAACGCATCGTTGTTAGAGGGCCTCGTGGTGCCCAAATGACCTGGGGTACCGAACCGCGGGGAGCGTGGCCAGGTCAATCTGACGGCACTGCTCACCAATATCCTCCAGGTGTGCTTGACTCCCGGGATATGGCATTTGTAGGCGGTGAAGACGGGAGTGAGTCTCCCAGAGAGTTCGGCGGAAGCATTCGAACTCATCCGGGGAGAGCGATTCTGGTGCATCAATGTCCAGTCCTGCGACTGGCCAAAACTTCTCAGGGATGTGGCCCTCTGCAAGGACGGTCCAGAAGCTCCAAGACTCAAACTCGGGACCCAGGTCTTCTTGGTCCCCTTCAGCGACTGGGAATGGATGGGGAACCGGCAGTGGTGCCGAGACGGGCCGCTGGGCCGGCGGGCTGGCCGACGGTTAATACGGCGAGCAGGCCGATTGGCCTCCATATCCCGGGCCGCCCTCTGAGGGTTGCGGTGCCCCAGCTACCACATCACGATAGGACGGGCCGACGAGCGAACATCCTGCCGTAGCGTCGGTGCTCTCCGAGGGTGCACTAGATCATGGCTCGACCGTCGGTCCCCAGAAAAGGTCTCCGGCTTCTCCGATCGAGGCAGAAGGCGCTTCCAGAGGGGCCGGTACCAACCGCAAACTTGATCCTTGGGGGTATACCAGGCCCTCGCTACTCCGGATATACCTTCGGAGAGAAGCGGGGATCACATCGATCTCGCTCTCGGGGAGTACGAGGCTGACGTGCCGCATTCCTACCCCTGCCCCTGACTGGCGGGATCGGGGGGAGGGCTCCGTCGCCGAATCATACTACGCCTCTGTATCAGAGAAACGAACCTGTCGGATCTCTGTCCGGAATTCCCTAACATTCCTCCCTCGACGTCGACGCCTCGCCTTCCTGCCCCTGGGTGGTTCTTCGGGGCATGGCTGATCTCTGTCCTGGCATCCTCTGGCCGCACCGGTGCTGGGGCCAGGAAGACTGGAAACCAAGTTGCGAGGAGCACCGGGACAGATATCAAAGGGGACGTGGGGAGAGATGATTCCGGGCAGGCCTCCGGGCCAGGATCGGAAGGTGGGATAACCCATGCCTCTTGGATCGGCCACAGGGAGTTACCCTGCTGGTGAATAGCGCTACCGCGAGGTGCTCCGCGGTGGCTATTTCCTGTACCAGCAACCGGGAGAGTCAACCCAACCTGCCTTTGGGGCGGTCGGGGCCTCGATCCAGGCCGAGCATAGAAGTGCCCCTGCTCAGGATGCGCAGGGGCCTGGTGACTGGAGCCAGCAGTGGCTTGGGCCAACGCGGCCGCTGTTGCTAGGGCCCCAAGGTGGGCATCCTCTTCCGCTCGTGCCCGACGTTGGCGTCGGGTCAGACGAGTCGGGATCAGCGGCGCAGGCAGGTGGAGAGCCCGTTCTTCGACTTGAGAAGCCTGGCGGCGGTGTCGACGTGGCCTGGAAGGAGCCCTTATCGTGGATCCCTGGAGAGAATCTCACATAGGGTGGTCCCAGACATCCTCCACCTCATCCGCATAGGGGAGGGAGCTGTCGGAGCATTCCAGGGATAAACTCTCGAAGCGGTTGGACGTCGAGGTAGGCAGCGGTGCCTCCCTGCGCGGCCCTCGGGGGCGGCGTTGGTGGCGAGGTGCAGCTTCCTCGAGGTCTAGGCGAGCCGTGTCCCTGGTGGGGATGACTCCCTCTTCCTCATATCTCCGCACCAAGTTGTTGATCACCCTTCTCTGGATGACCTCCGAGGGGGAGAGAGGGCGTGTTTTCCCTGCAGTTGCGGCTGCTGGGACGGCTATGGAGCGGGCGGGACCGCGCGGAGTAGCCGCGTCGGTGTTTCCCCTACCCCTGCGCTAGTGGGCGGGCGACGATTGGGCACTGGATTGGGAGACCTGATTCCTGAAAACAGGGAGAAGAACCCATTAATACTGACAGGAAAGGGAATCGACAACCAATCATTAGTGCCACGACACCTTCCGTTGGGGGAACCCAGGCCATCGACATCGTGAGACGGAGTGCCCGATTTCCCTTCCCCAGCCCCTGGCGGGTTCCGTGCCCCGGTGCTGAATGCTCGGCCGGGCAACATGCTAGTCTTCCAACACATCTGAAAGCTATCGGTATTCGTATTGAGGATAAGAGATTCACGTCGGGTTCACCATTTTCTGTTTCGGTGCGGATGTGCGTCGGGTTTCTGTTCCGACGCTGTTCCACCAGGACGTGTTCGCGCGTGCGCCCGTCGACCCGAGGGGATGGGAGCGCGGCTTGTGGCCCCGCTGTCCCGCTTTCCAAAGGCGGACGGCATCCGTCCCTTATTCAGGGACGTCTGCTCCTTGATCAAAACCGGGATGATGGGATGTCGGCTCCTCCTTCCGTGGATGTCTCCTCAGAACTCATCGCCTAATCCGGGTCTCCCTCATAGATTTAAGAATGTTCGTGAATCTCGTTCCCGGCGCCATATCTTCATGGACACCGGTTAATTACGCTGCTTCCGCCCGGACGCTCCAAGGAGTTTGGTCGGGGCAGCAACCTGCGGTGAGGAGACTGGGTAGCTCTGGGTGTTGGGGGCGTGTCTTAACACTGCGGCTCTGCATGTCTGCCTTCCGTCCCTAATAGGGGTTCTCGAAGGCGTGATGGCATGAGGCATCCCACGCTGGGTGCGGGGAACTGCGTTACCTGAGGTTTTCCTCAGCTTCCCATGTTTAACACGAGGTATGCCGCGAGTTTAACGTCCAGCGGGGACGACATCAGACTGATCAACACTAGGAGTGGATCAGATGACAGAACCCCTTGCGGGGAACCTCCGACGCTGGGGCCAGCACATGGGCGGCTTCCCGAGTGAAGTGGAGTGGAATGAAATGGCATGACCCCACTGGGATGTGGCGGCCCGGGTAAGGATCAGGATGGATGATGGAGTGAAGAGCTTGGACCCCATAGAGGCTTCCTACGTACCGCGCGTTAGCGCGGATCAAAGTCAGCGTAGTTCAGATATACAGTTTAACGTCATGCTGGACGATGGAAAGCCGACTCACAAGGAGGTCGAGGCTGCCGGGCGGAGGATTGAACCAAACCACCTCGCACAGAGGGGGATGGAACGGCCGGGTGGATCACAGTTTCACGTCATGCTGGACATTGGCAAGCCGACTCACAAGGAGGTCTAGGCTACTGGCACGCACGAAGTGGGGCGAAGCGGACCTGCACGCACGAAGTGGGTGGATCACAGTTTAACATCTTGCTGGACGATGGTGTTTGGAGCTTACACTCTAAGGAGGCCCATATGCGGCAAAGATCAGCTGGAGAGGGACTTGGGCCGAAGATGATAGACACCTCGATCCCTGTCACGCCCTATACTGGCTTCGGCAGTGGGGAAGCACAATGGAGATACACACATGCAGTCCCCCACAAAGAACTAGGGGTTTGTAATACCCTACACCCGTGGGCGAAGGCCACTCCAATAAATCATCCCTAAAGAGGGGCAATCCCGACATCCCTGCAGAGACGAGCGGGTGGGGGCCACATCCAAACCGGGGGGGACCCTGCGTGCGAGGCATGGGATCAGATGAAGCGGACGATTTAACGTATTGCCGGACGAAGTACAGTTTAACATCGTGTGTTGAGGACGAAGCGGACGGTTTAACGTATTTCCAGACGAAGTACAGTTTAACGTCGTGTGTTGAAGACGATGGATGCTTGGCAGTTTAACGTCCTGCAGCGCGGATGAGGTGCAGTTTAGCGTCCTACAGGACGATGGATGCTTGGTAGTCTAACGTCCTGCAGCGTGGATGAGGTGCAGTTTAGCGTCGTGCAGGACAATGGATGCTTGGCAGTTTAACGTCTTGCAGCGCGGACGAGGTGCAGTTTAGCGTCTTGCAGGATGATGGATGCTTGGCAGTTTAACGTCCTGCAGCGCAGACGATGTGGTGCCGCCAATGGGTCCGTGTCACTTCGCGCGAGCCTGGAGGGCCGCACGGGAAGACAACGTACGGTGCGGGCACCCGGGATGAAGATCATCGGGCGCCACGCAGGCGGGTACCCTCAGGGGGTCAAAGGGGGCAACCCTGGCGGTTTGCGCGCAAAAGAGGAGCTTGGCGCGCAATACCGCGGGTCGGCGCGCAATTGGGCGGGCTGGCGCGCAATTTGGCCAGCGCTTTGCCCGCGGAAGATGGAGATTGCGCGCACCGGGCCTTTGATAGCGCGCGGGGGATAGAGATTGCGCGCACCAGGCCTCTGATAGCGCACGAGGGCAACAGCCCATTCTTTAACGAATGGCCACTTAGTAAGGGGGGGGGGGGGTGCGCGCAATCGGGCTGGATTGCGCGCACCCGGGGGGCAATTGCGCGCAAGAGGATTCTTTTGCGCGCGAAGGCCTTTGGGTGAGGAGTTGGTCAAAGGAAAGAAGCCAAAGGGGTTGCGCACGAAGGCGCACCCCGGGGCTTGCTTGCGCGAAATAAAGGAGGTTACCTGAAGATCGGCATTGCGCGTGGAGGGGGCAGAATTGCGCGCACGAGCGACCCTTCGAATTCTGGCAACCTTTAAAACGTCGGGGGTCGCCTTGTATTTATAGGCAACCCCGGGCGTGCAATTCGGCTCGCGGGCGCGCAATTCGGCGCGCGGGCGCGCAATTCGGCTCGCGAGCGCGCAACGCGGCTCTGCCGCGAAATAGGGGCCCGACGCGCAATAGGGTCGCGCACGGGCGTCGGGCGCGGAAAATTACGCGCCGACTCGGCCCATTGCGCGAATCCTGGAAGGATTGCGCGCGCCTCACAAATATTGCGCGCGGGCCTCCGATATTTCGTGCAAGGCCTTCGGGCCTTCTGAAACATGCTTCTGACTCCAAATATGACCTCGCTTTCCTCATCTGGAACTTCGTTTGAGGAGCAAAGGACTTTTCCGGCGTCTACAGTTATTATTTTTGAAAAACAGACTTTTTTATTTTGGCATCAGGAATTAATTTAAATTTAATTTCTACATATTATGTGTATTGAATTTGGAAAAATGGATTCCACATTTTGAATCAGGATGGCCAAGATGTGTAAATAGGTAACTTTTACATTTAGACATAATGAATATTTTTTCTTCAGTAAATATTTTATTTGCAAAGGTTAATGGGTAAATCTCTTTAATAAGGGTAAAAAATAATATTATAATGATATGAAATTACCCATACACATGTCCTAACCCTTTATTATCATATATTGGAGACCAAGGTCATTCTTGGGTGCATTGTAAGACCATAGGGAGCCACATGGGGGTGATAATGACACTTTACATTAATTACTTTAATGTAAAGATCAAAGTAACATAAACATATTTCTTTAAGTAAAAATTTTTTATATTGTTATATATAAGTTCACTTACACTATAAATATTCATTGAAATGCTAAAAATATTTCCTACATCATGGTATTTTTTTTTATAAATTCAATAATTAAGTTTAATTATGCTAAAAGTGTGTTGCAGTAATTTCTTAATTAATAAAATATTCAAATAAATGACATTATATATATTTAAAAATTATTTTGAAATTTTTTATGAAATAAAATAATTTTAGGGATAATAATGAATTGATATATTTTATGTAATGAAGGTTTTATAAATAATAATTTTGTTATATATTTTTCAGAAGTTATGATATAAATAGTTTATAAATTGACATAATTGAGTTTTTAAAAGAATTAATATTGTATTAAATGACCAAATAAAAATAAAAAAATTGAATTGTCCAAATGACATATCTAATATCATAAATGATCCATTTCGGGTCTCTTGTTATTTTATATTAAATATATTAAATATAAAGTATGAATATATTTGAGGACATGTTAATAGTTAAATAAGTTAACAAATGGTTAATCGAAAAAGATACAGATTACGAAATTTTTATAACCGGTAAAATTATAATGGGATGATTTTATTTATACATATATGTACCTTATCGTATAATTAAATATGTTTTGGACCTTTTGTAAAGAAAAATATATTTATAATAAAACAATATTATCAGACAATCTTAAAGGTTCCCTCCTCCTTCTTATAAAAGGCCACCAACTCTAACCCATTACAAACACCTCTCAAGCCCCACGGATGATAAAAAATATACTACATGAAGATTACATCAACCCTATATTACTCCTAGATTCCTTCCCATAGGAATAAATCAATTAAAGAAAACATTTTGGTTGAAACCAAAGGGAGTTACCCGATTTAAAGGTAACATCTTCGCTCAAGTTCTTTTATTTTATTTTCCTTCTCCCACACCCTAAACACAATATATTACATTATTTTATAACAAAAAAAATATCCTCAATACACTAGTATGATTCTATAATAATTATTCAATTTACACTTCCACACACCATTATCTAGTGGATGTAAACATACTATTTCTGTGGACGGTGAACTACTTCCTCACGGAACGATGATTGTTCAATTATCTCCTACCACCTCACATAGATTCCATTATGATAGAAAGTTATTTATATGTGATATATATTAAATTTATAATATATATATTTTTCTGTATTTTTCATTAACATAATTCTGTTATGGTTTCCAAAATGGGTTAATACAATAATTTCATTTGAGGAAGTGTGGACTACATCCCCCTCAATGTGATATTTCTCGTTCAAACCATACATGGAATGTATAAAATATGGAGTTAATGAAATAATAAATTATTTTATAATTTAATAATAATATACCTATGTATAATTAGATTTCATTCATTTAAATATGAAATATAAATGAAAATTAGCGTCCATCCATACGTACGACTTACCGTCGCCATGAACGGTGCATTTCATTTTTTATTGCCAAATGTTATGTACCATTATAAATACATAAATATACATTATATAAATTATATATATGAAATATAAATCTTTAATATATTCTCTATATAATGTATTTTTGACCACTTAGACAACATGTAATTATAAGAAGTTCTTTTTTGACTCAAGTACCAAATATCTACAGAACAACTGTTATTAACTTAATTGATTTTTAATTCTTATAAAATGGTAATAACTGATATTAAAATAATAATAAACGCGTAAATATCTATTAATCAAGTATAAATTATCTTTATATTTCTATTCTGGAAATTAAAGATCAAACAATTCATGTCGGACATGAAGTAAGGGGAACTTCTTATCCTAATGTCAATTCTCTCTGTTAAACTTCTACTTCTTGGTTATGTTATGCTATGAATATGTGTGAATGACCATTGATTTATTTAAACATAATATAAACTTATATTTTTTGTATTTATATTTTCCAGACATAATTATATGGTAGATTTTTTATTAATCTAATGATACAATTTTGTAAGGGACTACGTCTCAATCTTCTTTCATTAAGGCATATCTTGATATTATGAACCTTTATTATCCTATAAGGTTTATATAAAACGATTTTGACATTTTCTATCATGAATTTATATATTATTATGATATTTATAGTTTTATTTGAGGTTATTATTCATTGATTTTTTATTCAAGAGTTTCTCAGGTGGTAAAATATTCTTGAACTATTTTTTTAAAATGATTTAATGGATTATTCTTCTAAAAATTTCAAATTAATGTCCATATTTTCAAAATGGTTATTAAGATTTATTAATATGGACATTTATGTTTTAAAATTATAATTAAATTATATTTTTAAAGTGGTATGAGACACATTTATTCATAAATCTATATATTAAATGTTTTATATAATATTTAAAATGGTTTGGAAAAAGCATTGATTATGTCAATATCATGAAAATGAAATATTGTGATTTTAATGTGAAAATGTTGTCAATACATTATGTTTTTATCATGATTTATGATTATTTTATAGTTCTTTGTCCTTTTTTATGTATATGGTTGGTTTCATTATAATCCAATGGTGGGCGAGCGAGATATTGATACCCAATTAACTTGGTAACACGATGATGGTAAATGTTAATATTTCTCCAAATAAATTTAAGGAATAAAATGTGATGGGTATTCTAATGTACCACACTATGTAGATGTGAAAGAAACAACATAAGTATGTTATAGATTCCATAAGTAACCTTTATGATTTATGATTTCTATGTGTTATTCATAAATATTATTAATTCATGAGGTATGATAAAGAGGTTTTTTATTGTAGTTATTGATATACTAATGTTTTATTTCGTTATTTTATAACCATTAAAAATATTTTTATGATCAACCCAATATTTTTTAAATGTTTTTCATAGATAATAATGTAGGGTAAAATAATTGAATATTTCAGGACAATTTATATCAAGACATGATTTTTTTTCTTTTATGATTTTTTAGTTTATGGTAAAAATGGATATTGAGTAGAAGAGTCAACTTGCAATATTTAAGATGTAAGGTAATAGTTATGGAATAATTCTCTAAAAGACATAATATAGAAATATCTTCAATGGGAATTTTTAACTTCCCTCATGATGAAGTAATGTTTACGGCTGGGTCCGTATAGTTTGTATCCAAGGTTGGTTGAGAGATATTTAGGGATTATGAGTTTTCATTAAACAAATGGTTAGAACTTGTGTCTATTATTTCCTCTAAATCCTTGTTTTATATCTTTTTTAGATCAAGTAAATTCCGAATGGAATGGATGGAGGAGAATATCAAAAGACATTCCTATCTCCTCTTGATGACATTCTTGTAATAATTATTGCGAAGTCATTTTCCCATAATGGTGAAACATTTTCTAGCATACAAATAACTCGCAATATGTTGTTCGAGATATCAAACACCTCATCTATACTTTGATATCATTGTGGAACATGGGATGTATTTAATAAAATCTTATTTTCACAATATTGTCATATTTTCAATAATGGTAAATATTATCAAGTATCTTTCATATATTTTACCATATCACAAGATTTTGATGCATATTATGATTTCGAAGAAGGTGCTGAAAAAAGAGACCCTTGCGCAACCTATTTATATTTTCTATTAAAATTTAGTCTCTCAAAACATACTTATGGTATTTTAGAAGGACCATTTATTTAATATTTCATCTCAAACATGATCCAAATATTTCATAAAAAGCATGTTTTATCAGTTATTTTGAAATTTTATGACATACATTATTATTTTTTGAAACAATTTTTTTTTGTGAACAACCATATGACCCAAGTTTTACAAGGTGTATTTGGATGATGGAGAAATTGATTTTTAAGTATATCTACTTAATTTTTTCAATTCATGTACCTTTTACCTACATGAACATGATAATTACCAAACCCTATGGACAACATGATCATGTTGTGATTTTATTTCTATTTAGAATATTTTTATTTAATAATATGGAGGTGAAAAAATAACCATATACAATATGTTGAGTCTTAATGTATTGGGATAAAAATGAAAGGTATAAGAAAAACATTGAGTTTAAATCATTTTTGGGATATTTTTTAGTTTTATAAGAAGGAAAACTAGTAAGATGGATGACAACCTGTTGCATCATGGAAGGCTCCTGGAATCAAACCCATGAGCGAAGGGCGACATGGGCGCATCGTCTACCACTAGCCTACATGATGTCACTAGTTACTATGACTAATTATTATTTATTAAATGACTGTATTGATCAATAATAATATGAATTTCAGAACACATGTTTTATCAAATGGATATCCTTAGTATAGGAAAATGATTTTGTGATTGTGTGATTAATGTTATTTTTGAAGACGAACTATCTTTTGGAGAAACACTGTATGATTAAGGAAAATAGAATACAATTGGATTTCATTTGTGATGTAATTATTGAATTTTTATTTTTGAAGAATATATGTGTTTTTTATGTGAATATGACATTTTGGGATTTTATGGATACAATTAACCTATCAAAGGGAATTTGTGATTAAGTTAATTACTAATCCTTATAAGACTCTAAGTGCAACTGATATTATTTGCTGATAAATGAAAATATTTTTGTGGAAGACTATGTGGTCAAATCCTTCTGAGTTTTGGGATTCAATCATAGTATGGATTAAATTGATGGATTTAATGGGAAACAACTTTTTTCAATGGACTTTGTTGAACATTGTGTATTTCTTGTTGAATTTTGGTTATTAAATTTAGTATTAATATCTATAATGGATTAACCATTTTGGGGATTATTTGATCTTGTAATATCCATTTTATTTTTGGATAATATATTAATAAGGGAACTATATAGTTCAAATTTTTTTGATTATGTGAATCTCTAGATGTAGATTCTAGCGCTTCAGATGTTACCAAGTCATCATGAATACTCATCATTTGGAGATAATATGTGTTTTTTTGTAGAAACAAATTAATCAATGAAACTATACAAGAAAAGTGAGTATATTTCCTTATCTTATTAGTAAATATAATAAATAAATTCTCCAACATTAGAAAATGGATCATAAAACCAAAAAACATTGTCTCTTTACTTGTCCTATTGGGGAATGAATGAACGTTTAACCTATCAGATGTTTGTGAGTTTTTTGTTGCCAAATTTTTTACCCATGTTTTATTTCACTCTCCATTAGTTATTTATACTTAGTTTCTCCTACAAATCCATTTTTTAAAACATGGAATCATAGAATGTGTTATCTTAGGAGACCTTTGTACATCTATAATTTTTATTTAACATGATAATTTTATTTACCCTCTTTCGGATGTGGGACTTTTAATGATGTTTCCAAGCCCAATTTTATAAATACGAGGACGCAATTCCCAAAATGGAGGAAATATGTAACATATTAGGTAAATAAAAAATATGACATTTTAATATTTATTTATATTTGTGAATTAAATATCAATTTTAATTTAATGTTTATCAAATGTTCGATGGTGTACCCCACATGCTACAATGGGTTACTCTGAAATCTCATGTTGCACACAAAGCATAGTAATACTGAAAAATAATAATATAATATTATTTTAAATGGTAGTTTACACATAGTCTTTGTATTTACGAGAATTAACATAACTATCTACAATCTTATTAAACATGTTTCTTAAATGTTTTTATATTTATACAATAAAATTTAGTGGTTTAAAAATAGAATTAATCCAATTTTATGTATAAATATATTATTATTTGTAAAGGCCGGTTTACACCTTTTGATGGGGAAACCCTTTTAATTATTCTATTTTTTACTTTTATATGTTCCATTTTACTAGATAAACTTCTTCTTTATAATAGGGAAATAAAAATATACATTGGGTAAATTGTTGTATTTTTTTGACAAAGTTTATTTTTATGTATAGTGAGAAAATACTGCATTTTAATTCAAAATTGACTTTTAATATAACTGTTTTATATAGATAGATTGTTATTTTCTGGGGTTTTTATTTTAATTTGATTATATTTTTACCATTTAATCTAATTTTGGTCATTGGAACAAATATCACTTTGAAATTGAACATAAAAAAGTGTCAATATTTGGATAGTTATTATTTCTTAAAAACACGCTTTTTGTGTTGACAATGGTAATTAAATTTAAATTAATTTCTAAAAAATACGTGTTTTTTAATTTAAAAAATTGATTGCACATTTGTATTCATTAGGTATAAATTTTTTAAATATGTAACTTTTATTTTTAGACACTATGAATATTTTCTTCAGTAAATATTTTATTTAACATGATTAAAAGATTAGTCTGGTAAATAATGGTGAATGTTTTTATTATAATAATATTAAAGAACCCTTACACTTTTCCTAATCTTATTTTATTATATATTTCCAACCATGGGCATCCTTAGGTCGTTTTTCGGACCCCATGAAGCTACATGGATGTGATAATAACATTTTATTTTAATTAATTTAATGTAAAGTCAAAAGTATCAGAAACATATATCTTTTAGTAAAACTGTTTTTATATAGAGATATATAAGATATCATTTCAATTATAAATATTAAATTGAAAGCTAAAAATATTTCATACATCATGGTATTTTATTTATTATTTTTAGACATTAAATTAGTAAATTTAATTACGACACAATGTTGATGCAGTAATTACATCATTAATAAATGATTCTAATAAATGATATTATAAATATTAAACTAAATTTATATTGAAACTCTGTTATGAAATAAAGCAATTTTAGGGACAATAATGAATTTTTATCATTTAATTAATGTAGGTTGTTTGAAATAATAATTTTTTTATTGATTTTTTAGTAGTCATGATAAAAATATTTTATAAACTGCCATAAATTAGTTTTTAAAACAATTAATATTTTATTAATTGATAAAATAATAATAATAATATAATATTCTGCCAAATGACTTTAAAATGTAATAAAATAACCATTTTTTGTCTCTTTTAATTTTATTATTAATATATAAACCATGTATTATGAATATATAAGAGGACATAGTAATAGTTAAATATGTTAACAAAGGGTTTAACAAAAAAGATAAGGGTTATAAATATCCAAAACCAATCGAATTATTATCTGATGATTTTATTTAAACATATATTTACCTTATATTGGAATTAATAACGTTTATAACTTTTTCAAATAGAAAAATTAATTGTAATAAAATAACACATTCAAACATTCCTAAAGAGTCCCTCCTTCATCTTATAAAAGGCCCCAATATCTAACCCATTAATGACACTTATCATGCCATTGGGCCCATCAAAAATATACTCATAGAATCTCCCAACATCCCTAACTTATTCCAAAAATCCTCTCCCTAGGAATTAGGCAATTCAAGAAGTCCTTTTGGTTCAATTTAATGAGAGTTACCAGATTTAAAGGTAATGTCTTCTCACATGTTATTTTCTATTATTTTCCATCTCTAACCCCTAAACTCTCTCTATTTTATTCTTTCCTAAAAATGAAAATTTTATAAATATACTAGTATATTTTTATGGGAATTATTAGAACTACACTTCCAGACACCTTCATCAAATGGATACGAACATATTGTTTTTGTGGATGGTGAACTACTGCCTTACAAAGTGATAATTGTTCAATTATGTCATATCGCCTCTCATGGTGACCATTATGATAGAACTGTATTTATATGGGATGTATTATATACTTATATTTCATCAATACTAATTTATTTTCAATTTTAGCATTCTATTATGGTTTCTATAATGGGTGAATAAGATAATTTTATGTGAGGATGTACGGACCATCGCCCCCTCAATGTGATATGACTTGTTTACTCAATATGTTGAACATATAAAGAATGGAGTTAATGAAATTATATATTATATTATAAGTTAATTATAATATACATGTGTATCATAATTTTTTAATTCCATTAAATATGAAATATAAATGAAAAGTAGCATTCATTGGTACATATGGCTTACCTTCTTTATGAACGGTGTATTTTAATTTTTATCTTCAACTGTTATATTTTTTTATAAATACATATATATACCGGATATATATGATATATATGATATCTAAATAATTTATATAATTCTAGATATAATGTACTTTTTACTACATAGAAAATCAATAATTATAAAAAGTTTATTTATAAGTCAAGTACCAAATATCAAAAAAATGACCATTATTAACATAAATGATTTTTTAATGTTTATAGCATGGTAATGAGTTATTTAAAAGGAATAATAAACTAGAAAAGAGTTATTAAAAATGTATAAATTATATTTAGTTTATTTTTTTGTAAATTAATAATGAACGAGTCATGTCGTACACTAGGTAATGGAAACTTCGTAACCTAATTTAAATTCTTTGGTTTAAACTTATACTTCTTGATTATGTCATGCTATGAATATGTGTGAATTACCTATAATTGTTTAACACATCATATACACATATAATTTGTGTATTTATATTTGTTAGAAATAATTATTATTTTTGATTTATAATTAATATAATGATACAATCTTTGTAAGGGACAACGTCTCAATATTCATTCATTAAGGCATATCATGATACTGTGTACCTTTATTATCCTAGAAGAATAATATACAACCATTTTGACATTTTATATCATGAATTTATATATTCTCATGAAATTTATTGTTTTCTTTGATATTATTCTTTAATTATTTTTATTCATGAGTTTCTGAAGTGTTAAATGATTCCTAAACTAAATAATTATTTTAAATTTTTAATGATTTATTATTCGAAATATCTCTAATTAATTCATATATTTTCTATATATTTTTTATGATTTATTTATATAGAAATATATGTTTCCAAATGATAATTACATTAAATGATTCAATGTGGTATGTGACACTTTGATTCAAAAATATATTTATTAAATATTTGAAATGATATTAAAAATTGTTTTGAGAACACATTGATTATTTAAATATATTAAAAATGAAATATTTTGATTGTAATGTTGAAATATTGTCTTTACTTTATGGGAGTTCAGGTGTTATGATTATTTTATGGTTCTTGGTCATTGCTTAGGTATATGGGTGGTACTATGATAACCCTTGGGTAGGTGAGCCTGAGATAGCTGTTTAAGGCATTGGGTAATGTGATGAAGGTAAATATTAATGTTTCTCCTCAGAGATTTTGGGTATATAGTTTGATGGGTATTCCAAAAAAAACTCCAAACAAAGTAGTGAATGTTACAACATAAGTATGATATGGATGCGACACTTTACCTTCATGATTTTTTATTTCTATGTGTTATTCATAAATCAGATTATTTCCTGAGGAATGCTAATGAGCTTATGTTTTGTATGTATTGATGGACTAATGTTTTCTTTCATTAATTTGTAACCCTTTCTGGTATTTTCATGCTCATCCTATGTTTTTTAAATGTTTTTTCCTAGTGAATAACGTAGGTTAAATGAATTTTAGAATACATGAATATTTATATCAAGAAAAGTGTTTTTTATCTTTTAAGAGTATTTATTTAATAAAAAAATGAATATAGAGTAGAAGTCTCTATTTGTGATATTAGAGATGTAATTTAATAGTTATGGCCTAATTCTCTAAAACTATAAACTTGAAAAGATCCTAAATGTGTATTCATGACATTTATCTAGATTAAGTAACTTTTAAGGATGTGGCCTTTAATTATATAATGATCCATTGGTAAACAAATTAATTAGAAGTTAATATAAAACCAAACTGAATATAAAGGATGTGTTTTTCCAAAAAAACAATACAAAAAAAAAATAACTGAGTTCATAAAATAATAAAATCATTATTTATGGTTTCTATTAATGAAAATTATTTATAATAAATTAAATTTAACTTTTAAATTTAATTTTAAATATTTATAGAAGTCATATAAGAATAAATTCAATTGTTTTGATAAAAGAATAAATTTTTTAGAATGTAGTTGTACCACATTTTGATGGGGAACCCCTTTTAAATATTGATTTTTCACTTTTAAATGTTATATTTAAAATCAACAAACTTCATCTTTAAAATTAGGACTTTGGTATTTACATTGGTTATATGTTTTTTATATTTCTAAATAAATTCATTTTTTAATGAATAGTGAAAATAATTCTTTTTTAATTTAAACTATATTTTCTTTTAATTTATTTAAATTTTTAGATTATGTATTTAAATATTTATAAAATATAATTAGATTTATTTTTTATCATTTAATAAAATTTTGTTATTTAAATAAATTTAACAATGAAATTAGATATGAACACACTTTAAACATATGAATGTCTCACTTAAAAACCATTTTTTAGTTTTATTTGAAGAATTAATTTTAATTAATATTTTTCTAATTTTTGGAATTTAATTTGTCCAAATGGATTCCATATTAGGAATAAAAAGGTCCAAATTAAATTTTATGGACAATTTCATTTTAATGTATAAAATATTTTACATGGTAAAAAATTATATTCTTTAGTAGAATTAAAATTTTGAAAACCTTTAATGTTATATGATAAAATCATAAAAAATCTATAAACTACAAAATTTAATGGATGGTTTATGTGTATATCCCAAATAAATATGATATAAATCATTAATTAAATTAAAAATTCATGGAATTTAGTTCCACCACTGCATGGATGACTATTAATATAAAATAATCAATAAATTAATCACTTGACCCACCTCTTCTAAAATATAAATACCACCTCTCCACTACTATATTTAAAACCAAAAAAACCAATAGGACTTCAAATATCATTCCAAACCTATCCCTTTCACTATCCCTATATCTATGTTCTACTAGTCTCAACAAGAAACCAAACCCATGTACCTTAAAGTAATTTCAAGGAAGGGATACTCATGAGGTAACTTTCAGAAAGTATCTCTATTAACTTCTTTCCTTTTTTATACATTATCCTCACCTAATTCATCAATAAATTATTGGTTACTCCAAAATCATTTACATACTGGAGTTTTGTGTTTCTAATGTAAAATCTCATATCTATTTCACTTTTAACCCACTCTTATTCAGATAAACAAAATTATTGTCCATGTTATGTTGGGTAATCGCCTCTGTGAATAATATTTTTCTTCTTTTTTCCATTCCTGTACACATGAATGGAATAATGAATGTGGAGTGGGTAGTTGGTGAACAAGGAAAAAATTCACTTATTTGCATCAAGGAGGACCTCTATGAGGAGATAAAGGATTTTGAGAGCCATCTTGAGCATGAGAAGGGTCTTTTTTCCCATAGATTATGTTGGATCTCCAGTTAGTCCTTCTTCCAAGTGGTTGAATCATTTTTATAATCTTATAAGAATAATTACAGGGTGTATCTAGAACTGGAAGAATATATTTATCTCTTTTGGAGGTCGTATCACTCTAGTCATTAGAGTTCTTGTTTCCATCACTATGCATCGTTTTTTTACACTGATTGTTCCAAAAAGTGTAATATCCAATTTAGAAAGGATTATGGTGTCCTTAATATGGGTTGGTCAGATGGAAGGAAGACACCATTGGGATTTGGGGAAATGGTTAGCAAGGTCTCTATCTGAAGGGGGTATTAATATAAGAAGTGTCTCTAGTACCATGAATGGGCTCCATTCTAAGTTATCATTGGAGGATATGGAGGACGATCACAATAGGAAAGAATCACGCAGAATGTATATGGACTGAATGTGAATACTCAGAGAAGGTGACCATATAGGATATGGAATATGAACCTCCCATATCTGGAAATTATGCATCATCACTCTCGATGGATTGTGGGTAGGGGAACATCAACTTTTTGATACAGGATTAGGGGGTGGGTAGACTGTGGTTCAAGGGGTGTCCTACCCAAGAAATATCTTTTAATGAGGCTAGTAATCATACAAGTTTACTACAGGTTATTCGTGATTGAGTCAAAGGGATGTTTTTAGTACTATTGTCTCTAACGATGAGGACAACATGCTGGTTTTCACGGGCTCTTCGTTGGGTGCTTTTTTCCATTAAGAATTTTGATCGTGTGATGAGGAGAATTGTGAATGTTGATTCAGGGGGGGAGTCTCTGTGGTGAAAATATATCCACTCACAATTTAACTTTCTGTTGTGGCGTGTCCAGAACAAGGCTTTTCCTATAGATGACAACCTTCATAAAATGGGTGTGAATATGGCTTCAAGGTGTTGGTGTTACAGGTCTTCCAACCAAGAATCAGTAGGGAATCTTATCTATGATAGTGATTGGGCAAGAGGGATTTGGTAGGCCTATGGGGATTTCTTTGGTTTGAATGGGTATGAAGGATCTCCTGCTAAATTTATCCATGCATGGTTTAGTGTAGATGGAAAACATGGGTTGGAGAGAAAGGCCAAATCGATCATCCTAAGTGCCAAGTGCTGGATAATTTGGAAGGCCCAGAATGAGGGTCGATACAATAATGCTTCAGGATCCCTGGCCTGTATTCGTTTCAATATGAACAAAAATATTAGGGATCTACTTCATTTATCCCTAGTTGTCACTCGGAGCCTTTGGTTAGTGATTTCGTCCCATCTATATCTACTGATCACTAAGAGAATGGTTTAGGGTAGGGATGTTGGGTACTATGGTGTCCTCCGAACCAAGGGCTCAAACTAAATTCGAATGGGTCGGCACACGAGGGGGAAATGCATGGGGTGGTGTTGTGAGAGATCAAGCTGGGTTGGTGCGTGCGCCGTTCACTTCTTCATTCAGGGAAGAAGATTCTCTCCAGGCGGAGGCCCTACCTTTGGCTAAGTGTTTGGAAATGTGTTCCAGTAGACAGATTCGGTTAACGACGGTGGAGATTGACTCCTTCCTTTTGTATAGATCCTTTCTGGACATGGGATTAATTCCATGAAATATAGTTCATACTGTCAGGAGATATAAAGTATTCATGGGGAATCACATGGTGACGACGCATACATGGAGGGAGGGAAATACATTAGTGTATTTTCTGGCATCAATGAATACTTCCAGTCATGGTATGGTTTACATTATTTACATGGGTCCATTTCTTAGTGAGGGGATGAAGTTTGTTGTCAATGAGTCATTAGGGTTGCATTACATAAGACCTCTGTGATGGTTTTTGTTCTTGCAATGTATTGTGATCTCTCAAAATCAATAAAGTTGATAACATTAAATCAGTCATACATATTTTTATACATTTCATTTAATTTCTCTCTCTCAGTTAGATAAGAAAAAAATAGAGTTCATGCATACATATATCCTACAATCTCCATAAATATTGATTATTGTTTGTCTTAAAATATTATTATAATTACTTATATAATGTTTATATATGATATTTATATAAAGTTTTATATTCTTGATATATTGTACTTATTACCACTTAGATAATTTAAATCATCAAAAGGATCAATTTCAACTCAAGTACTGAATATCGATAAAATATCTCATACAAACTTAAAAAATTAGGTAATTTGTATTACATGATAATAAGTGATATAAAATGAATAATTAATATTAATAAGGTACTAAAGAAATTGTGAATTTAAATATGATTGTTACTTGGGATGATAAAGAGTGTGCGATGCATTTTATAATCGAGGAATGGGACTTCATCTCAATTTTCATTCTTTGCGGCATTTCCTGATAAAATATACCCTTATTCATTTTTAGGTGTACATAATTCCACTATGACAATTCATATCCATATTTTATCTATAATATTGCTATTTATTACTTTGTTAAATGTATTATTTCAGGGAGACTATAATATTAAAATTAAAAGTGGAATGGGACACCTACAATATTTAAAGATTTAATTATCACATATTTTTGTCATGATATTAATTTACATATTTATTTATATGTATATAAAAGGTTTATAATTTAAATTTTTTATCTATCATGAATTTCATTCAATGATTTAAAAATTAATCATTTTATACATTTTTTTAGAATTATTTACATAAAATGAATGTTAATCTTGTATACGTTGACAATGACTTATTTTCTACAGTAATTGTTATTTGATAGTTGGATTCTTATATAAGCCATAATGTTTTTAAAATGAAAATAAATCTCTCATTTATTTTTGGGTATATTTTTATTGAATTTGTTTTTTTAATGAAAATTTTATATTTATATAGAAATCTTTTCCATATGGGATTTGAAGAAGTATTCAAAAGGGTTATGCTATGAACTTATTTTATTCAAAAAATTATACATGAGAATTATATGAAACAGGAGATCCTGATAAATATTATACGAAGATTTGATCCCTATTATAGCTCACATGTGATTCCTATATGGATTATATGAAGTATTTATCCCCATTATAGTTCAAAAATGTGCTCATTATAGCTTATATGAAAGGATGAGCCCCATTATAGCTCATGAGTGAGCCCGATATAACTTATACAAAGGGTGATATATATTATATATTTCTAATTCATTGGGTAATAATAATAATGGATTTTTTTCAAATGCTTATTCCAATTGAAAGGGATTTTACGGGTATTAAGTATATTATTCTCTAAGTCTCCTAAAATAGTCTCAATTTCATTCTTTTTGGTATCAATGTTTCTGTTTAAGAAGAATGTATGAGTTTTATTCATGATAAAATGTTTTTTTTCATCTACTCAAATAAACATAAATTGGTTACCATTACATAACTAGACTAAGGGTTTTATTTCTTTTCATGTCCCTCAATAAGCATTTTTTTCTCATCCAATGTTTTTAAATGTTCTCAGAGAATTTTTGGAAGAATTGAGTAATGTATAGAATAAAGAACTGTTATGCGGATTAAACAACAAAATAAACCATTCTTCTTTTTAAATGTTTTTATGTCATGGATGAAATAGATAATGTTGGATGCTTCCATATTGTACTTAAAGGGTTTTATAATTTTATAATCATGGTCAAATTATCAAGATCTCTAAATCTAATAGTATCCTCATTGGGATTTCCTGACATAGATCAAAATAATTTAATGTTAATGGATATGTCCTTATAGTTGTTATAAGAGGTATTATTAGATAACTTTAGATGTTATGAGGTTTTAATTTCTTTCATTAAGTGGATTTTACACTATGGTTATGTAGAAAACATGTTGCATTTTAAGATTAACTTGTTGCTTCATCTAAAATATTTCATCTTATAATGGGTTTAAGCAGAGGAAATATAAATAATGAAATGGGAATGAATCAAGATAGAAAACATTTCAACCCAACAGCATGATGTGGTCTGAATCAGAACTAATAAATTTTTTGTAGTGATAAAATTGTTGAATTAATATTTAAATAGTAGTTATATCCCTAAATAAGATAATCGAGATCAACCATAGTGGATTTTTTTTTATTATGGAACATTTTATAAGGCAACATCTCCCACCATTCATTTGATCCTATAACCCAGTGGTAGTTGAAGGATGGATCAATACCCTAGAATATATATCTGAAGTAATGGGATGTTTAGAACAAAAAAAGGTAATTCATTCCATCTATCATTTTTAAGGTTATTCTTATCGATATTTTTCATTATTTATGAATAACAGAGAGAAAAATGATCTAGATTATATGGAATGGGAAGAATTTAAAGATATTTTTATTGAAAAATATTTCATTAAGGTTGTCTGCCTTAGGATAGAGAAAAAGTTTATGGAAATAAAGAAAAATGATAAACATTCTATCTCCACACATAAAGATGACCTCAAATGATTTTACAGATCTGCTTCAGATATTGTTTGAGAAATTTATAATAAAATTAATATATTTTTATTAGAATTGAAACCATGTCTAAGTTTATCTATGGCCTCCAATGAATTTAAATTTTCTGAATAAGTACATCCTTTTGTTGAGAAAGATGAAATAGATTTTTTGACCACTTACATTCCATGAAATGATAAGAGTATGAAACAGTCAAGTTTGTTAGAAATGGAAATGAAACTAAATAAGAAATTTTTAAGTAGGACTTAATTTTTTTCTGCATGAGGTAAATTACATTTAGGGGAATTTATGTCCAGATATAGAAAGTGTTATCGGTGTGGTATTTTCTATCAAAAAGTTCATGAATTCATTAAAAATGGTCCTGAATAGTCCAACATTGAGATAACTAATAGCCATATAAAAAAAAAATTAGCTACAATGATTTGAGAAAATATAAAATAAAATGTATGATGTTATTTACATAGAAATGAAATTATTATGATTGAAAAAATGTTTTTGTAAATTTTTTTTGATACTACTATAGTTGATGTTGAGACATCTAGTGATGTGATGGAAGATCCCATATGTTCATGGTTTTAGACACACCTTTCGAGTTTTTATGTTGTGTGATAATAATTTATTAAATACCCTTCAAGGAGATTTTTTATAGGGTTATGATTATGTAAATAAATTTTAAATGTGGATGTTCTCCTCATCTTTTGGGCATAAATTTTACAAAATTAGTATCCTTTATGGATTGTGTGATATTTTATTCTTAATAATATTTTTATGGGTGTACATAATAATTATGTGAATATTAAGAGGATGATATTGTTATTATAAAATAGAAATAAATAATCTATGTATGTTTTTTTATGTTATTATATTAATAGGTATATGAATGCCTGAACTATATCAAAAAGATAATAAAACAAAAACATTATTCATTTATCTTAATGGGTGTTATTTTGAATCATTATCTATTTATGGTTTTGAGATGGATAATATTTCAATTCCTATTTTCTTTATCACACTCTATTAGTCTGTGAGTGTTAGTTTTATCATCCATCTCTATGTTTTTATACACATAACCCTAGTATATTATGTATCAGGTGACTGTTTTTCTTTAGATTAATTATATTAAATTAGTTATTTTATTGAATCTTATTCGGATGTGGTATTTCATAACATTAATTATGGAAATTATACCATTATTACGAAAGCCATAATTTAAAATTGCGAGGAATAAATTTTTCAAATGGTTGAAGGATGTAACATCCCATTTTATTATAGAATAATATATTTGATATTTATTAATATTTATTTATTATATTTTACAATAAACTGTCTCTATGTTTGATAGCAATTCTGAAACATAAAAATAGGTTTATTAGATATGATAAGTTGTGCAAAAGACTGAGTTATATAGAAAAAAATTATTAGTATTATTTTTTTATGTTGTAGTTGTATTTTAGATGTTAGAACGGAAAAAATGAATGATAAGAACTAAATTTGAAAAATAAGGATTACAAATGTGTATATACTAATTCATTTGTAATAAAATTAATTATAAATGAATAAAATACACAAAATATTATAAAGTATGAGTTTTTCTAAAAATATATTAAAATGAAAATAATTGAGTTCCTTAAATAATAAAATTATTTTTATATATTTTATTAATGAAATATATATTTTAATAGATTAAATTTTTTGTTCAAAATTAATCTTATAGTTTTCTATGAAATGATAATATAAAATTCAATTTTAGGATAAAAGTAGTATTTATAAAAACTTCATTTTTACTGCCTTTTTATGGTAAACCTAATTTAAATATACTTCTTTCACTTTTATATCTATTATTTTAAAAAATATAATTTCTATTTAAAAATGGTACATCAAAATTTACATTGGTTAAATTTTAGTTTTTCTAATTTAATTCTTTTATAATTACTAGTGAAACATTCTACATTTTCAATTCAAACTACCATTCATCTAATGTATTTATATTGTAAGATTATCTTCTTAATTATTTTCAGTTTATAATTATATTGATTTTTTATCATTTATTCAAATTTTATTCATTTAATGTACTTTATCAATTAAATTAGATATGAAAAAATTTCGATCATTTTAGCATCTCACATTAAAAAACCCACGTTTTAGTTTTGTTTTCATAAATAATTTTAAATCATATTTTGAAAATTCTATGAATTGAATTTCAAAAAATGGAATCCATATTTAGAGTCATAATGTCTAAATTATGATTTCAGTTCTATTACATTTTTTAGATAGAAAAAACATTTTCTGTTAAAAAAATATTTACCGTAGTAAAAGTAAAATTTTGATAAGGGTTAATGTTAAATGGTGAAAAATTAACATACATATAATCAACAAAATTTAATTAATGTTTTAGAAGTATATCAAAACTAAAAAGCATATAAAATTTAATGTTTAAACCAAATTATGGGAATTTAATGGCACCTATTTGTGGATGGATTTTAATACAAAACAATAAATAGTAAATCACATTTTCCCACCTCTCCTAAAGTATAAATACCACCTCTCAACCACCCTTTCCTGAACCAAAATATGTTTAGATTTTCAAATATCTAACCAAACTTCTACTACTAACACTACCCACTTCCATGTTTATCTATTTTCACCAAAAGATCAAATCAAAGGTCCTTAAGGGTCTATCAATTAGGGGATTTTTAAGAAGTAATTTACATATAGTACCTCTTTTAGTTTATTTTGTTTTTCTACATTATCCTCAGATAATTTTTCAATTAAAGAGTGATTTCCTTATAACAATGTTGAAAATTATGTTTTATGTCTCTAATGGTATAAATATTCTACATTTCATTTCTTATATCATCGGATTCAAATAAATGAAATTGCAGTCCATGTTATACCTGTGAATTTCCACCATGATTAATGTTTTAGTTCATTATCATTTACCACCATTATGGATGGTCTTAAAACAATTATTCAGGTAAAATAATATTTATAATATTTATAATATATTCTATTTCATATTCTACATATGTTATATTATACATAAATTCATGATTTCTGTGTTGTTCTTATAGGATAACTTCATTTGGAGACTTATGGACTACCACCCCCTCAAAATGATGTGATTCATTCACACATCAAATGGAATGTAATAAATATTGATTTAGTAAAAATATATTATATAAATTATATATTAATTCTTCTATAATTATTTTATTAATGTATACATTTTATTATCATTTATTTAATTTCCCTCATTTAATTAAATAATAAAAAAATAGTGTTCATGCGTACTTACATCCTATTGTCTCCATGAATGGTGTTTTGGGTTTGTTGAAAAAATTATTTTTGATACATATTTAATGAATATATAAGATATTTATATCATGTATTATATTCTAGAGAGGTTTTACTTATGTCTTCATGCACTGGTTAAATCACAAACACGTTCATTTTTTACACAAGTACTAAATTACGATACAATATTTGATATGAACATAAACAATTATGAAATTTTTAGAACCTGATAAAAATGATATAAAATATATAATTAATATTACAAATGTTGTACTGAATGTATAAAATAAATTAATTTTATTGTGTATGATGATAATAAAAATATGAGATATTTCAGATTATTGGTAAGAGACATCATCTCAATCTTCTTTCATTGATTAATTTCTTGATAATATACACCTTTATGATTTTATTAGTATTATATACTATCAATATATCATTTAATATCCACATTTCATCTATACAAATGTTATTAATTTTTTTGGGATATATATTAATTCATAGAGATTGGGAATTAAATATTCAAAGAGGTATAAGACACCTTGAATATATAATGATTTAATTATCTAATATATTCTTCATGGTATTAATTTACATATTAATATTTCTGGATATAAAAGGATTATACTGAAAATTTTATCTCTATATTTAATTCCATTCAATTTTTTCAATATAAATCTTATTGTACAAATAGTTTTATATTCTCTAAAAAATTAAAAAAGGAATGTTATTTATGCATATGGTGAACATGACTTCTCTGCCACCATAATGGTTATTCGATACATGGAATAATCTATAATACGTATAATTATTAAAAGGAAATGAAATGACTTATTTAGTTTTTTGGGTATCTTGGTATTTAAAAAGGGCTCTTAAATGAAAATGGTAATTTTATATAGAAATTATTCTCATATGAGAATAAAATATTTTTTAAAAAGGGTTTTTTGATGATCATGTTTTATTAATGAAACTGTAATTGAGCAGTATATGAAATTGGTGAGCCCGATATATCATAAACAATGGGATGAGACACATTATATTTCACTAGTCATCCTGACACATCATATATGATGGGTTGAGCCCCATTACAAATTAAATGAAATGATGATCCCCATTATAGCTAATAGGTTATCACTATATATCTTATAGTAATGGTAATCCCCATTATTGATCCTTAATTCAATGGTATATAATAATATTATAATTCTACAAGTGGGTTATTCCAATTAAAAGATGATTGAAATAGTTTTATGTATATAATGCTCAATGTATCCTAAAGGAGTTCAAATGATTACTTTTCAGATATTGTTTTTTTATTGAAAAAAATAGGATTATTATCCCTGAGTAAAGTTTTATATCATCTATCGAATGAAAATTAAATGGGTTAAATTTATTAACTGGAATATAGATTTTGAAATTTTTTTATGCCCCATATTGATTTTTTTTCCCCTCCCATGTTTTTTAATGTTTTCATAGGATTTATGGGAGAATAGAGTCATTGAAAAAATCATGGAAAATTAATGATGATTTAAGATGAAAAGAAACCAAGTTTATTTTTTAAAAAATATATGTTATGGATGAAATAAATGTTGTCAATAGTTTCAAATTGGTATATAAATGGTTTTTTTGTTTTATAGTAATGGTTTAATTCAATAAATCTCAAAACAAGAAAAGATACTTAATGCATGTTTTGGGATTCAATCAAAATTATGTAATTTTTATGTTTGGGCCCTTATAATTGGATTTAAATGTCCATTAATATCACTTTAGTGTGTAATATGTTGTTAATTTCATTCCTTAGTGGATTTTACATTATGTTTATGTGGAAATTGTATAGAATATTATGATTACAATGTTGTTTCATCTAAAATATATCTATTCAGAATGGTTTTCCATTGAGGACATAAAAAATATGTAATGGGAAGGAATCAAGAGGGAAAAAAATTCAAACGAATATCATGAGGTGGTCGTAATTGGTACAGAGAAATTAGTTGAAGTGATTGGGATGCTGACCTAGTATTTAAATTGATGTGGTTTCCATGAACAAAATCATCCGGATAAACCTGCAGGGAATAGGTTAGTAGTGGAAAATTTTATATGGAATCAGCTCCCATCATTCAATGGATAATCTAATTCAGTGGTTGCTAATTGTTATATCAATACCTTTTTGAAGATATATAATTTCATTGGAGTGTCAGAACAATAAAAGGGAACTCTTACTATCTATCATTTTGAGGGTGATATTGATCGATGGTGGTCATTGGTAATGAATACTAGAGATAAAATAGATATTCTTGCTATGGAATGGGATTAATTTAAGGATAAATTCATTGAGAAATATTCCCCTAATGTTTTTCTCTATAGGATAGAGAAAAAAATATTCGAATTAGAGTAAACGTATGACAATTAAATTTTTTCATATGATGAAAAATTGACAAGATTAGCTAGGAATTTTTGACATTTTATTAAAGATATATAAAATAATATTAACATATTTTACGTAAGATTTAAATTATTTATATGAAGAGATCTGGAATCATAATAATATAAAATTAATGGAAAAGTGGTCAGTTGTGCTGAGAAAGAGGAAATGGATTTTTCTAATACTTATGTTTCATGTGATGATATGTGTATGAAACATTCAAGGTGCCCGTAAATAAAGAAGAAGAAAACTGAGAATTTTATATGTAAGACTAAAACATGTACCATATGTAGTAAAATGAATTTTGGGGAATTTAGGTCAGGATCTTGTATGTGTATCATGTGTGGTAGGATTGGTCAAAAAGTTTTTGACTACAAGGACAATGTTCATGAACAGAAAAATAATGATATAAAAATAAACATTATACAATAAGATTATTTAGCTTCAATGATTTCAGACATTATGAGACAATGTTTCATACGTTTATTACACATGGGAAAAATCACTATGATTCGAAACAAATAGTTTTGATAAATTCTTTTGATTCTACTATATTTGAAGAAGAGACATATAGTGAAGTGATGGAAGCTCCTGGGAGCCAAGAATTTTTCAAAGGATAACCATATGTTTCAGTTTTTAGACACAACATATGAGGTTATATGAAATGTGATAATATGTTATTAAAGACCTTTATATGTTTTTTTGTGGGTTTATGTTTATGTAATCTCTTTTTTTATGTTGTATCTACTATTAATTCTGGATATCAGTTTTATGATATTGATATCCATTATGGTTTGTGTGATATTTTATTCTTAAGTATATTGTTAGGGATATACATCATAATTCGGGGAATATTATGAGGTTGAAATTGTTATAAAATATTTAAATACATCCAATATGTATGTTTCATTATGTTCTTATTTTACGAAGTTAATGAATTCCACAAATCTATCTAAAGGATCTTAAACAACATTATTCACTTTCTTTTCTAAATGCTCTTTTGACCCTTCACATATTTATTTTCTTATTTTACAAAGTAAATGTAATTTTGATTATAAAATTGAAATAATACTTTTCATATTTATTATTATTTCTCACATATATTTTATCTTAAATGGGATACAAATTCGATAATGTACCAAAAAATAACAATGGTTTTCTCCGAAATCTTACCTTGATAGCAGACTAAGTTATACTAAAAAAATAATATATTATTAATATTAATATTATTTTAAGCTATAGTGATCACATAGCTTTTAGATTAGAGGTAATTAATAATATTAACAAGATTATTAAAATAGGGTCTACACATGTTTATATAATGATTCATTGGTAATTAAATTAATTAGAAATTAAAATTAAACCCAATTGATAATAAAGGTTCTATTTCTGAAAAGAAATATTTATAAATGAACATATATGAGTTTATAAAATAATTAAATTATTCCAAGTTGATTTTATTAATTAATTATATATTTAAAATATTAAATTTAATTTTAAAAATTCAGCATAAATGATTTCTTGATATTATTTATGATGAAATTAAATTTTTCAGATAAATGATGTTTTTTCAAAAAAATACAGATTTTATCCTCTTCACGGAGAACCCCTTTTGAATATGTTTTTCTTAACATTTATATGTTTTATATGAAAAAAAACTCAATATTTAAAATTAGTTTATAAAAATTGTATTTGGATATTTTTTTTATTTTTCTAAATAAATTTATTTTTTAATAAATATTGAAAAACACTGCATTTTTATTTCTAACTACGTTTTCATCTAATTTCATTATATTGGTAGATTATTTTTTAAAATAGTTATGTTTAATTATATTTTTGATTTTATCATTGAATCCAATTTTTTTAATTTTATGTAATTCCACATTTAAATTAGATTTTATTATATTTTAATCTTTTAGAATGTCGCACGTTAAAAAACCAACATTTTAGTTTTATTTGCGGAATTAATTTTAATTCATATTTTTCATAATTTTTTATTTGAATATCATAAAATGGTTCCATATTTGTAATAATAATTTAAATATTATGTTTTAAGATTAATTTCAATTTTAGGTATAAAAATTCATCATGATAAAAAAATAGTTACAGTAGTAAAATATAAAATTTGACAAAGGATAACGTTAAAATTTAAAAGAATAAATTACCTATAAACTATAAATTTTTTTTGTTGGTTGAGGTGTGGATAAAAAATAAACAGAAAATGATTCATTACTTTCAATCCAAATTCATGTCATTTAATTCCACCCCTATATGTTTGGATTTCAAGATAAAATAATCAATAAATTAATCACTTGAACTAACCTATAAAAATGTATAAATAACTCTCCTCAACCACACTACTTTGACAAACTAAGCCATTTAGATCCTCAAATATCTACCAATACTCTCTTAATCTCAATACATTTGTCAATGTGCATCTGGTATCACCATGATACCAAATCCATGGACCTTAATGGTTGTTCAATGAAGGGATATTCAATAAGTAAATTTCATAAACAACATCACTTAACTTATTTACATTTTCTTCTTTATCCTCACACATTTCATCTATAAATGCATGATTAATATATAATAATGTACGTAATATAGTTTTATGTTTTTAATATAATAACTTTTATAAATTTCATATCTCCTCTCATCTTATTCAAATAAATGAAACTATTGTCCATGTTCAGCCGATAAATCGCCTCCATGAAAAATGCTTTTCTTCTTTTTCCCTTACCGCCTTGTTGGATGGTCTTAAAACCAATCTTCTAGAAACGTAGTAATTTAATATTCATATTATAAAAAATTTAAAATTTCAGATATGTTATATTAAACATACATTAATTCTTTCCATATTAATGTTATAGGATGTCATCGTTCGATGATGCGTGGACTTGCACCTGTTCAAAATTATATGATTCGTTCACACATCACATGGAATATAGTAAGAAATGTTTTAGTAAAAATAAAATATAAATGAAATTTTAATTATTCTATAATGATATGAAATATTCCTATATAATTATATATATTTCATTTAATTTAACTCTTTTAATGCGACAATAAAAATCAAAAGTATTGTTCATGTGGACATACGTCCTTCTGTCTATTTGAAAGGTGGTTTTATATTATCTCAAAATTTTAATATATATATATATATGAAATATATAATATATTTTTATCATGTTTTATAGTCTAGAGATATTTTACTCATCACCACATGGAAAATTTACACCATAAAAATCATTATTTTCGACTCATGTAATGAATATTGATAAAATTCACGATTTGAAGTTAATTAATTATGTAAATTTTATAACATGATAACATGTGATATAGAAATAATTATGAAATTGAAAATGGTTCTCAAGAATGTATAAATTATCTTAATTTTATTATTCAGGAAGATAAAGAACATATGAGATGTTTCATACTCAAGGTAAAGGACAACGTCTCACTTATCCTTCATTGATATAGATTTTTAAAATATGCACCTTTATTATTTTAATAGTTTTATATAATGCATCTATGAAATTTAAAATCCATATATTACCAATAATAATTTTATTTATTTTATTAATTTATTTATTCTTGTATATTAATAATTAAATGTTCAATGTGGTATAAGACACCATGATCAGTTAAATATTAGATTATCAATATTTTCACCATCATATTAATTTACATAATTATTTATATAGATATAAAAGAATCATACAAGAAATTTTAGGTCTACAGTGAATTAAATAATTTTTTATGTAGTCTTATTATAGAATTAATTTTGCATTCTTTCCAAAAGGAAAAAAAGAATGTTATTCGTGTATACGATGACAACGACTACTCTGCCACCATAATAATTATTTGATACATGGATTCGTTTATAAGGCTTAAATTTTTTAAAAGTGAAATAAATACCCTGATTAATTTTTTTGTATATTTTAATTGAAAATGGGTTTATAAATGAATACGGTTATTTATATAGAAATTTTTTTCATATGAGATTAGTAGAAGTTTTCAAAAGGTTTTTGTGATGAATATATTTTATTTATGAAATTTTACATGATCAGTACATGAAATTAGTGAGACATATATATCTTATTCAAATTGTTGATCCATATTATAGCAGAACATTGAGCTCGAAACATCTTATATGACGGTTTGAGCCCCATTATAACTCATGAGTGATCCCATTATAGATTTTAAGAATGGATTATCCCTATTATAGCTCACATGTGTACCATTTATGTCTTCTATGATGGGTGATCCCTATTATAGATATACAATACATTAGATAATAATAATAATAGAATTCATCTATATGGTTTTTCCAATTGAATTTAGATTGACTGGTTTTTATGTATATCATGTTGTATGTCACATAAATGCGTTTTAATTTCATTAATTTTGGATTAATGTTTTTATTTATTAAAAAAAATAGGATTTATTCATTTTAATTTTTTTATCCACTCAAAGATTATAAAATGATTTACCATGTTTTAACTATAATATGGGGTTTCCATCTTTTTTATATCGTTCACTAATATTTTTGTGATCATCACAAGTTCTTATCCATTTTCAAAATCATTAATATAGAATGTATACAAGGATAAAATCAAGGAAACATTATGATTAATGAATATGAAAATAAACCATGTCTCTTTTTGAAATTTCTTATATTATGGATGAAATGAAAATTGTTGGGAGTACCCATTTGTATTTCTATGTGTTTTTTGTAATAGTTATGTTCTAATTCACTATCGCTATAAACCTGAAAAGATACTCAATGTTAGTTTATAACATAACAAAATATTATATAATGTTTAAGTCTTGGTCCTAATAATAGTATTGATATTTTATAATAATAATGTTTCTGTTAAATTATTTGCAATCAATATAATATTGTAAAATTATAAAACTACATCCATTAAGTCTACTGAATCAAAACATTGAAGAAAAATGAAGTGGCTATCACAAAGATTTTTTTAATATAGGATTTTTAATAAAAAAGTGATCAGATATTATAAGAGGATCATATTTGGTATTATAATAAGGAATATATTTCTACAATATATTCATAATAAATTTAAACTTATTATAAATTATTTTAAATGAACTAATGTTTCAAGTCAACCGTGACATACGGGTTTCTTGACACACCTTTCTTTACCCTCTTTTTCCATTCATATGGCATATATACATCCACATGGAAATGTTATATTATGAATATTTTTTTCATTTCATTTTGTTTTTTATTTGAATTTATTTCATTCACATGGTTTATCATTCAAATGTTTCCAAGGGAGTAAGAGTTTATTTTCCTGTATCATTCTTATTTAAGAATTATTACACTTAAGTTTACAATGTAGTTATTATATGATATTTTTAACTGAAAAATATATATTTTCCTCTAACAATGTTATTTCTAGATATTACAAGTTTACTATTATTTCCCCCTATATAAGTACTCAAAAATCAAGAATTTGTTTTCTTCATAAAAGCCATATTTTTTAAAAAATTGTTCATTAATGTGTTCCTTCCATGTCCAAATTTTGTTTAATATATTTATAAATTTTTTTAATGTTATAATACAATTTATTAATATCATAATTTCACATTTTTGACTTTAAATAAAATGCTTTTAAAAGAAAAATCTTCCCATTACTGAAATGATGCACTTTTTCCAAAGTATTAAATAATATCATTATTTTATTTTTTATCACATGGACATATTTTCCCATCATCATGAATATTATTTTTATTTAATATTCCATTACATGTTTCTAATTTTAATTTCCAAAAAAATTACTAATATTGAATAAATTTTTAGTTTTTAAATAATTTATTTCAAAATGATATCTTCATTTTCCTCAAGAAAAGTTCAATTTATTTATAAATATATGTTTATTTTTGTAATCATTATTTTAATAAAATTATTCATCATTGATGATATAGTTATATGATATCACCCACTATATTACTATATATGTCTTATGATAATTTTTTTATAATTTTATCTTTATGGACATATTATCATTTTTCATCAATGTTATTTTTATATGAATATTTATGTTGATTATGTAGAGATTTTTATTCATTTCATTCATATAATGAATGTTATGGACTTATTAAGTAAGGGTATGGGCTAGTTGTAGAAACTATATGAATTAGATTGTCTTATGAAAAAATATTGGGTTTTTGGTATATTCCAAACTTATTAATGTATGATTTTTTTTGGTATCATGCCTTAATGGAAAAATTATAATGTAAACCACTAGGAATTCTATCATTATAAAACTAGTTTTTATCCATGTAATATGAATATTTTTTATGTCATTTATATTTATATTCACATTTTATTATTGTAGTTATATGGAATCATTGATTATAATTTATCAAATCCATATTATTATTTCAATATTTATTCTATGATATATTTTATTATATGATTTTCCTTACATTGAATCTCAGATAACCCTTTATTATGTCTTTCTTTTCCAATGATACCATGAATCATTTTCTAAAATATTTAATTTATGTTCTGGACTAAATAATAATATTTTCAATATAATATTATGTTGTATATCATGTTTTTATATTTTTTATGAATATAATGTATGTATAATGTCTCTCAATACCACTAAAATCAACGATCATTTAGAATTTAATCTCTTTTATCTTCCTCTAATATTATAATATGACCAATAAATATAGATAATGAGATATTTTCTATTACACGTAACCTTATCTGTATAATATTTTGTCCTAACAGCTCACTTTTCTAGGAAACCTCCAAGGGAAGACCAATGTACCCATTGTAAGAACTATATTTTTCCTATCATTATATAATTTATGTATTTCCTTTTGAAATGTTTTTTTTTCAGAATAATATATGATAAATTTAATATTCATATTATATTTAATGTTTTCATGATTTAGGAGAATTATGAACCACATTTCCATTTTCCATTATGATGAACAAAAATGTTATTCATGAAATATAACAATTGTATCCTCTATGAAGTAACTTATATCATTTTTCATATTTTTCATTTATTATTTATCAATATTATATTAAAATATTACAAATTTCATAAAAAATATATATAATATCATTATTCTATTAAAAAAAATTTATTGTTCCAAAAAAAATCAACAGTCATAACTATACATATCCATTAATTATGGAATGTTTATAACTAAGTCGGTCAAATCACATACCTGAAAAATTATATAAAGTACTAATTTTGATGTCTAAAATAATTTAATTACTAATTTAAAATTATTTATATATGCAATAAAATATTTTATTTTGGTTTTGGAATATTTCCATAAATATTAAACTCATTAATTTTGATACCAACATATTTTCATTAAAAATCACTGAAACATGCCCTTCATTAATTTTAAATATAAATATCTCATTAAAAACTAAAATAGAATGAAATTAAATCATTAAAATTAATTATAAATAAAAAATTATTATACCTTTTATAATATGGAACTGATGAAATTTGGTAGAATAATTAATAAAAACATAATTTTTACAAAAATAATTCATAATTATCAATATTACTCACACCCGTTGTTGAAAATTGAAAATAAATAATTAATATAATTATAGAGACAATATATTTATGTAGTTTAAGAGTGTATATTGAAAAGAATTATATTCATAAATAAGGGATTAAAATTTTAGTTTTTTTTAAATTATATAGATAATGTTTTGATTGGAGTTATTAAACATAAGGGTTTATTTATCTGAAATTTATTTTGTTCAGAAGAAATTATAATTTCCAACATTGATATATATAATATGTTTTTATTAATTTATAATTTATTTATTTAACCATATTCATGTAATTTATGGGGGTAACGTATTCATATCTCTTTCTTTATTCAAAAGGGAATCAACACAAATGATTCCAATATTGTGTGTGATATTCCTATATAATTTGAATTCCATGATACATGTTTGAGATTTCACACATTATTTTATTGTATAATTTTTATCAATTTAGTTACTTACTTAAATTGTGATAAATATTTTTTTCATGATATTGTAATGTCTATTTCATGGTGACCCTCTTATTTTATTTTTATTCATTGATTACCATAACTATATGGGTTTCTTTTTCAATATCAATTTCAAATCGGTATTGTTTTTAAAATATAATTCATATAAGGAATTTATGGACCCTTAATTAATAAAACCAAAAAAAATATTTATTTTATTTTGTTATTATTATTCTTTTACATGTCATCATAATATTTCCCCCCTTAGATCATAGTTTATCCATTTTATTAGAAATTGTCTACCTCTTCAATCAAATATACATCTTTCCCTTCCACATCATTATTCAATTGAATATTTTCTAGATGACATAATTTATGACTAAATTGTTTATCCATCTAAATTTACACTATTTATAAATTATTAATATTATTTTTGAAACAATTTCTATTGATTTTCATTATTGTAATTTTAAATAAGTGTGAGAAAACTTTGTTTTAAATGCTCCCATGAGAACATATATTTCCTATTTTTTTTCTTTTTATATGACACACCCTCCATGTATTTTAACTATTTATAAATGGAAGCTACAATGTCAAATTTTTAATATTTATATTATAATAATTCTTTATCAATTGAATAGATTATTTAATATTTCAAAAATAACAATCCAAATACGCCCAAAAAATGTTTTTTTATCTATTTATCCATTTTTAGTTATATTTTACACATGATAAAAAAATTATTCAAACTATACAATATAAATTATTTCTTATGATGGATTAGTTAATTTTGTTTTATATTATATGAATGATCCTTTAATATATTTGAATTTCATAATCATCAAATGTGTAAAAAAATGATTTTTCAATTTCCCATTCTCTATGAACTCTATATATATTCATCATTTAATTGAATGGATTTCACGTAAAATCATTAAATAGATTTATTCTTAGAAATTACTTTCATAAAATTATTCCCATTTTTTAAAATGGTTAGTAAAAGGGATATATATATAATAAAATTTATTATGTACATAGATAGAAAATATTGAATATTTGTATACATATTAATTAAACATAGATGAATATTAATTATTTTTTAATAATATAAATATATTTTATGTTATACTAATTAATTCATATGGAGAAATAGTTATATTTAGTTATTACTCTGTGGGACCCTACATATCTACTCAATTCCTTGATAGTTCTCATAAGAAAAACTCCCATGGTTATTTTGGATTACGATTTATCTAAATAAAATTATACTTGAAAAAATGGCCTTAAAGGAATTATAGAAATGTCTATCCTTATTATGGTAGTAGAATTTTACGATGATAGTAACATTATTATGCCTATGATCATTATATTTTTGTTTATGTAATGAAATTAAGTTTTTGGTATTATGCAATTTGTCACATAGGAACAATATTTTGTGATCCACGAGATCAATATGTTTCCATAAATATTGATGAATATATTATTCTTTGAGTTTCATTATATACAATTATATTCAAATATATCTTCTTTTAGTATAAATTATTACCATATTATTAACACTAGTGAAATTTGATTTTAATTATACGTTCCCTTATACTATTTTTTAGCACACCTTTCTTATGATCACTTTTACATAGTTAATGAAGTTATGTATTGGATATTATATTTTTAAATGAATACATGAATATGTTTTTTTTTCAGATTATGATATCTTATTATAGATTATGTGGTTCTCAATGTAGAAGGAAAAAATTACATTAGAAAAGAAAGGGATGTGATTTATTATTTAAAAATTTCCCTAATTACATAAATAAATAATCCTAAATGTTCATGTCAATGTATGTAATAAAATATTGTTGTAAATCATGTAAATATGGGATTGTTAAATATATAGTCTTTCACAATTGAAATATCCTTATGCATACACACATATTAAAAATTCCTATACTAATTTCAATATTTTTGAAATATAACACATGGTGTTTATGTGATAACATTAACAATGTATTATTTATTTATTCGAATTTCCCATTGCATCCATGGATGATTATTTTTTAGTAAATAAATTTTTTATGTTCTATAATACATTGAAATAGGTAATTTTTCAGAAGAAATATAAAATAAAATATTTGTGTATCTCATTTTATACACATATATGATTTTATAACCTATGTCATATATTTATATATAAATAAAATTAGTGCATATGATATGGGGATTTAGGAATATAAAATGTTTATTTTAAAAATTCAATAAATACATGAAAACATGTTATGTGTTTTAAAATACCTTATGAAATCATATACAAATTATTGATTTTAATCTATGATAGGAACTTATATTTTAGAAAAATGCATGTTACTAAAATAAATCCTCATTCAAATTATTTATTTATGGACAGTAAGGAATTTATATCATTAAAATTGATTTTTAATTATTTATTCATAACCATAAGAAATCAAAACTCGCTATTATATAAAAAATTTTATTCAATATATAATTATTTTGGGCTGATTTGTACCTAAAATATGTATCTAAATTTGAATACTCTTTTTTATTTATAAAATTCAGTATTACAATTATAATTATATAATTCCTTAATAAATAAAATAATGTAAATCCAAGAGATGTGATATGTGTCCCTCTAGCATATTTTAACCTATAAATTAATTATTCTCTTAAAATATATGTACTAATACTAATGATTAATTTTGATGCCATTCATCTATGTTTATAATAATTTCACATAAAATGAAATGAAAATCCATTTAATTTTATCTAATTAATTATATCAAGGTAACATATGTCATACATCTCATACATGAGAATATGTTTTGTAAAATAAAACCCCCCACATGATAAAAACATAATAAACCACCATTAAACTTGGAAATCCCCAATGTTGGTATAATAACTGAATCAAATCATGTTGGTTCCAATAGTGGGTATGTTTTTTACATTGATAATTGATTATTAATATAATTTATGTTTTAAAAATAATTTTAAATAAAATAAATATACCCATTCATGTTATACACATTGGAGTGGTAGTACTTACAACACATTTCATTTTTGTCTCGTGAGTGAATTCGACATCTCTAAAATATCTATTATATTAATAATATATATCATAATATTATATTATATTCTAATATAAAAATTAATTGAGATAACAAAAATAATTTCCCTTTGTGGTGAATATTCATTAATATCGTGACCCCGTGTATATATGGAACCACATTGTTGGAGATCAGAGAGACTATATTTCCATTTGTTTTACTAAAAAATGTTCCCATATGTATATATATCTTGATGTATATCCATCTATCCTTATATATATTTCCCCCACTCCCTATATCATGATTTATTTCTCTCTATTTGTCTCTCCATGTCTCTATCAATCTATCTACCATGAATGAAAAACAATATATAGATTTTTAAAGGATTCTCAAACATAGTGTGACTGGCTAGTATTTTATGTATTACAGTTGCTATCCCAAAGGAATATAAACCTGCTATTGTTATCATGATACCCTAAATCAGGAAATTGTATGATCATAAATGCAATAAATTATTTATAACAGAAGCCAAAAATGTTGTAGGCACCCCACCAATCACCTTATTTAGTTGGTGTAGACAGTTCAATATGAAGAATGTAAACATCATACATCATTCAAATGAATAAAATATATATCAAATAGTATCATATTGATGTATTACTAAATTATAATCATTATTTATAATTTAATGAATCTTATTTATTTTGATTAATTTTTTAATAATATTTAGTTAAATGACGTGAAACACTAATTAATACCATAAACCTCAATATATTTTGAAATTTGGATGGTTTATCTTATTCTTTTATCATCCTTGTTTCAATATTCTCTTCAAAACTACACTCTTGGACAATAAAATAACTTCTCATATTTATTATCTATTTCCTATTTCTCATTATACATGATAGTAGTAATTTTATATTTAATATTATTGCATAACATATTTAATGAGATAAAACCTCATTGAGTTTGATGATAATAATATTAAATAATTACTTATTATAATCAAATGAATTATCTTCTTTTAAATCATGACCTAAATATTAAAAAATATATCGTATAAAATTAAATTTGTCAATGAAGATATTTTCCTCCTTAAAATCATTTATAACCTGAGAAACAAAGCCCTCAATTTTGATTCACTTGGATCTTAAAGAAATTGTCTTATGAAATTATCCATCATCATTATTTCAAAACTAATCTATGTTATAATGGATTTATAAATGTTATATAACTTTATTCATTTAACCTTTTTCCTCATATATTACTAATATAGGAAATTCCATCCCTTATTTACTTATTTCATTTATCCACTCCCACATATTGAATAATTATTCTAGAATAATTAATTAATCCCCATAACATATTAACTTATGTGGGCCTTATATTTTGTATAATTTAACAAAACAATCAAGTACACCATTATGTATACATTAAAATATTTACTTATCACTTATGTTAGGATATAAATATTATTCAAACACCATAACATATCCTATTTTCTTTTATGCATTACAAATCCACTAGGATGTCTCTTTATAGAGATGATTACATAGATAACATTGATTCTAATTTCTAGCCAAATTCATTGCCATTTATTTATAATTTAATATAAAATAAACTCAATTGAGATACTCTTAAATAGTGTAACATCTATTATAGAATCATCAATTATTTAAACCATGAAATTACAATGCCTAATTGAACCATAATTGTAAAAAACATAAATCTAAATTTGGATATAGTTTGTAAATACTCCTTAACAGTTATGGTGGAGAAATTAATATTTTTAAATTTATTTTATCATATTAATATTTTAATTATTTATATAAATAAATTATATAAATCCATTACCATTCATGCATCCAACATCATACATTTTAATATGAAAAATTATATATTGAAACTTATGATTTTCCTTATAATATTATTATTTTCACATTGTAATTATTTTAATATTATATTATGTTATAGTAAACCATTAAATAAAATGTTTTAATATATTCCATAATATCAGAAAAAAAATAATCTAAAAAATAAAATCCGATAAATAATATGAATAAAAACGTAAAACTAAATGGGTCATGGTTTCCCTCAAATACTATAACTATGAAAAACACTAGGAAAACAAAAAAACATTTGAATCAAGATTATCACTTTTTAAATAAAATGTAAATTTTTTAATGAATATTCATTGAATGAAAAATGGAATTAAAAAATATTTATTAATATAATATAAATTCAATATATGGTCATTGAAATCTTTACTCATTATTTGAATATTAATTTTCCACTAGAATATAAAAATATTTTTTAAGAGAAGTGAGATTCCCAATATTTAATATTTATCTTTAATAAATCAATAAAATAAAAATTTTGTAATAACATTAAATCATTTTATAATTTTTTTGAAAAAATGTATGTATAATTATAAATTGTAAAAAAAATATTAATTTTTTACTTATAAAAAAATTAATTTTCCATTACAAATTTTAATTTATTATTTTTTGATAGATAATGATTATTTTAATAAAATAAACGAATCTTTTAGAATCATTGTATATATATTATTTTATTGGGTTTTTTATTGTATTTATAAAAACATAATTCTATGTGACTCTTATATAAATATAATATTTTTTTATACTGAAAATTATATGACGTCATTTTTAAATAAAAATAACTCAATAGCATATTAGAAATCTTGTATTAAATTGTATTTAATGCTTGAAATTGTGTATTTTGACATAAATAAAATGATTTTTAAAAAATAAATTTATTTTATTCAATATAAAATCCTATTTTGGTTGTCTATATGTAATATAAATATATAAAAGTGTCCATTTTATTTTTTGTGTGAATAAATATATAATAAGTTTTATTGTTTTATCAAACATCATTAATAGTAACAAAGACGAAAACTATTTATGATAGTAACCCAAATATAATAATTTTCTCAATATTTCATTCAAATATACCATTCTCATTTTCCCAAAAAATAACCCATATCCCATTCATATCTCCTCACCTATAAAACATATCCATTTTCCAAATATATAAAAAAACCTCTCTAAACTGACCATGATAAATTCTTATAGAATTCTACTACACTGTCTATGAACCGGGAGCATAGTGTGATGTTATTACATATTGTTTGTATATTATTTGATATTTGGTAATAAATGAGTGGGTTTTATTAAAAATAATGTAGTTTTTTTGGTGTATCTGTGATGTATGGATTACATGATGTGTAATGGTATAACCCATCATGTAAATATCCCCATATAGGTTTTTAGGGGAGCGAGTGAGTGATATTTTATTTAATTCTTCCATATATCCATCATCTCTAGAAGTAAAATAACTCTCTAGACATTTTTAGTGATTCTTTTCATTCTAGATTAATATTTTTTGTGATTGATCACCCTTTTAGTTTATATTTATTTATCTCATTGATTTTGTTATTTTTTATTCATTGATTTGATTGAGATATCACTATTTTATTTTATTTTTAGATATTTTGATCTAGGGTGATGTTTCTTCATATATCCATCAAAATATGGTGTATAATTTGTTCCGGGGGACATTAAATTATCGGCTTTAGTGAACATGTGTGTGTTCTTTAGGTAGGAGTTTTTTCCTCATCTACTCCAACATGTTTTTTAAATCTGATCATTATTATATGAGTTTATTTATTCTAGGGCCACTTTTTTCATTATTTTATTCTTCTTATTGTTGAAATATTTGATGGTCGTGTGTGACCCTAGTTTTTTGGTAGGTTGTTCATTCCCTAACTATGTTGGTAAACTACATTTATCTAATATTGAAAATATTTTTATTAAATAAAATGGAATGATATGGCTGATTTTTTGGGGGGAACATTATTTTTATTAAAGATGGATTTCCCCATGATTTTCTATGAAATGAATGGTTTTAAAAGTAGTGTGAAGTGGTTTTCAGAAATGTTTTTCAAATATTGATTTTATTAAATAAATAGATGAATTGGATTAGAATTAATAGAATATTGGAACCCCTAGGTTCATAGGTGTAATTGATAGTAATATTAATTTTCTAGTGTCAGATATTTTCTCATTGGGAATATCTCTTCTCTCTAGGATTATTATCCAAGGGACTTGTCAGACCTATATGGGGGGTCATATAATGGAGTGTTTCTTTTAACTATATAATTAATCAATATTTCAAGTGTAAAGATGAATATACCATTAACAATTTCTCGTATGTGTTTCCTAGATATCATGACCTAATTTGATCCCTACAATGATGTCATATATGCTTTTTCTATTGGTTTATAATGTTTTTCTATGCTTCCAAATATGGGATTTGAGAAATGATGAATTTTGTGTTCTGTTTCACTTAATATATCTACTAGAATATATATATATATATATAATTCATTGAAGTTGATTTATAGGCTATTTTTGGAAATGAGGATGTATGATAAAATTAAACAATTTCCAATTATGTTGATATAAAAACTATTAAAATTTATCCGGCCTAGATATCATTAATTTTGAGAATGATTGGATTACCATTTATATACCTGATATGGAACACCTGGGTGAAACCCAACATAGCCTATTAGTTCACAGCCAGCATATTCGTTTGGTAGTGTGAAAGCCTTATTATGTATTTCAATATATTAAATAGAAAGGTGCCATAGTGAGGTAGTGAAGTTTTATGTCACCTGGGATGGGTAAATGGTGGTGAGACAATGGGTGTCTGTACATGTTATCACATGTATTAATTGATTTTACTATTTTGGTAGTCATTTGTGGTTGGAATTTTACATGTATTTTTTTTCCAGTTGTGTTCATCAATTTCCTCCTTTTGATTCCAGTTATGGAATATATATATTTTTCTATTTTTTTTAATATATATGTGTTCCATGATATTGATTTAGGTTGTGGGAATTTTTCCCTCTGTTCGTTGTTTGGTGTCTAGGTTCTAGTTGCCAGCTCATGGGGGTGTAGAGTTCCCTTAGAGTGTCATGTATATCAGGTCTGAGTGTCGGTTTATAGGTTATTTAGTTCAGTTCAGTACCAAATGGTATCATATTTGTTCATTCCTAATGAGTACATGACTTTGGAAATTTGGTATACTGGATATAGCATTGTCGAGTCCAGTGAGGAATATTATAGTGAGTGCCTAGCCCGCTCTTATTGTTATGAAAATTGTGTTACAAAGGGATGATGGGATTCATTTATCATGTTTTATTTTATAAATGTTGATCTTAGTTTTTTCTCTTGTTTTTCCTAGTTTAAAATATATATTTTTATATTTTGATCATTTACTTTATTCCATTTTGAAACAGCTTCTCTTTTCGTTCTGTTCTGTGAGCTCCTTTGGTTGGATCAATTGGTGATTTTTAAGGGAATACTAAAATGCATGAAAATATTGATGAGGATATTTTGATGTTTATTAATGTTTTCAAATGAAATATACAATAGGCTCATAACACAATGGTTGAGGTATATCCTATAGGTGTAGGGGAAATATATTGACCACCAGCTTTCATGAATGGGAAGTCACAATCTTTTAAAGATATGAATAAACCTTAAGAGTTGGATGACTAGATTGAAAAGATTAATAAAATATTAAATTTCTGAGAAACATATAATATTCTCAAGGTTATGCGTGATGTGTTCAGAATTGAGGGTCATGTAAATCCTTTGTCAGATTCCAAGGTACAAGAATATAAAAATGTGGGATCGAAGAGGAATGGTTTGAAGAATGTATTTTTCATAATATTGTTCGTGAGTTGTTGATGATAGGGAAATTTATAGAGTTCCTCCAATTAAAATAAGGAGAGCACATTTTATTTGTCTACACCAATTTGTCTACTGAGCTATATGATCATGCACTATGGGTTATAAATAACGATTAATTAGGAGCTCATATGTATGTACATTGTCTCTTACCAAATATAATATAACAATTATTTTTATTATATCATTCAACGTTTGTGGAGATAGAAGACCTATCTATTATGTTAATGATGAATATAGATGGAAATAATTCATATTATTCCCTTTCCCATCCACCTAGTGGATGTTTCAATAGACCTGTATGAAAAAAGGGGAAGTAGATGGATCAACATAGGATAGGTTGAGGGTTTCAATTTTATTACACCACCTTGGAAGCTTTAGTTGTAGATAGTGGGGTGATTTTGACTAGATATTAGTGTTTAAAGGTTCAATATAAACACAATTCATTTTTATAACATGATAATATTTGTATTATAATTAAATTTTATGGCTATCTACAACATTTTTATAGGAAATGTCTACTCCAAGATATGGACATGAAAGATCATCTCCAAAGGCTACTAGAGTATAGTCAAATTCATCAAAGAGTACAGGGTTCTAAAAAAATATCTTATGAGTGTAGAACCTTTACAAAGTTGATGAGTTTACATCTTAGTTTGAAGTTATTTCAGCAAACAATGATAGGAATAGTCATTATGTAATATTTAGTAGTAATTGAATTATTTTATAATGTTTCTTCCCAATCATTTATGTCTATCCATTATAGTTATATAACTAACCTTTTAATGCATCTCATGTCCTTGGTTATGGATTGTGATAAACCAATTAGAAGAAGAATTTGAATGGGGTTCTATATCCTTGTGAACTACTCGAAGCTAACAAAATGCGAGTCTCGTATTTTCATGTTCGTGATCCATATAATTTCGATTCCATCATCAGGATGGATTGGATTTTTTATCCTATAAATGAGGTTTATTTTTATCATTATTATGTATCATTTATTATAGAACATATGAGGTCACATTTGTATCAGGGTGAGTCTGATATGAGTTGTGTGCATGTCAGACCATCCCACCTAGAGCATAGGTGTTTCTTTTGAATATTACTGTTGTAGAGCATGATGATGAGCCTTTAATTGGTGACCTTCACAAATATATTTGGGATTTTCTAGAAATTTTCCTAGAAAAATTTTCATGGCATCATATAGTGATGGAGGTTGGTTTTATGATTGAACTACTGTGTGGAATGAAGCTAATATGGATTCCTTCAAATCATATGTCATAAGTAGTGTAAAAAAGGATCAAAATTTGGTTAGATGACCAAGTGATCAAGGGGTTTTTTCACGCCAGTTTTTCTTCTTGGCAGCCTTAGTGTTTCTTCCAAGAACGAATATAATTAAAATTAATTACAAATTCAAATTTTTTATTAATAAAGATAAAATATTAAGGAAAATAATCTCTATGCATGGATTATTAATTTTTGGTAAGAAGTTTGATGATATATTATCAAGGGAAGATGCACAAAATTTATTTGATATTTGAATAATACTAGGTATTGATCGATACTATTATTTGTTCATATTAGATATTAAAAAATCGGTGCCTGCAATGACTTTTTTAAACATATGATTGGTGATATTCACTTGGGATTTAGAGTGTTTGTATTCATTCAATGAGATAAAATTATTTTTCATATCGTTGCATATTCTATTCTTACATAATCATGTTAATAAGTATGTGGTTTTATTTGATGCTTTTAGAATGTGGTTTGATAGTTTTCTCATGTAGGATGATCAAGATGTTGCTTTACCCACTCATCTACTTCGAATAAATGAGATGAATTAACCAAATCAAGATTTATAGCTTTTAGCGGATATGAATATGTTTATTGTAAGAGTATTTATCAATTTGGGGAATGTTTAACAATATTTTCTATCCATTACAGTATGTTTTTTATATTTTTATAAACAATATGTGAATATTAGATATTTTTTGAGGTTGGAATACATATAAACATTTGAAATTTATATTTCCTATAGTACATGAAAGGGGACTTTCGATAAACCCTCTCATAGAGTGAAGATTCCACAAAAAAAAATTGGAATAGAAGGAAGATGGGAACTCAATGTGCATTTTTAATCTGTAGAATCTGGGTGATCAAGATGATGTTTATTTGTATTGTTATTCCAATGTTTTTTTATTATCATCCATTAATTAGACTATTCTATTGAATATATTTAATTATAAATATTTCATAGTAATTTGAGAACTCTATTTGGGGGGGGGTTGTTTGTAGTTTCTCTATTTATTCTGATGGTATTATCAAATTTTGGAATAATTTTGTCACCTTTTCCTATATGAGGAGCTCATTATTTTTAGAATATCGTGGTTAATCATTATCCATTAAACCATATTATACAAATATGTATTATAATAGGATATTTTGATTCCAGTGATTGGGTATAATGGTTTACATTTCTAATTATCTATTTGATTGTTACACACAATAAAAAGATAAATTCTTATCTTTTGAATCATTATAGTTTCCTCCATCATCTAAAAATTCCAGTTTAGAAATGTATCATTTTATATTTTGACATTTTTTCTTTGCTATGATAGACACTCTACTTAGTGAATTATACATGTGTGGTGATTTATTTGTTAGAGAAGGCATAAAATTTTATTCTGATTATGGTCACCACCAAAGTTAACAATCTAGGTAATATATTAGTTTATATAGTTGTGAGGTTATATATAATTCATTCAGATATTTTTTTATATGGATACTAGGATTAATCTACATTTCTTTGGAATTATTCAAGTGACAATGGAGACACCAGACAGATTCAGTACGACTTATCTTCCATGAACAGATGGTCAGAAAAATGATGATATTTAGAATGAGGTAGATATTATGTCTGCATGTATATTTGATTTTACTGGACACTAGGATAACCATATGGAATATAATTATATTTATTGTAAGAATATTTATACTTCATTGACTAGACTAGCTCCTTTTGAGGACTTGTATTATCATCTTGGATAATCAACACATTATTTAGAAGATAAGGTTAATTCTTTATTAGTGGGATAATATTTTAACTATGACTCATCCATAAGAAATCAATAAGTCCATCAACATCTAGTATACATCAGCATCTGGTTATAGTGTAGAGTCAATATAAATAATATGAGGATCAATGTAATCATGTATTGAATTATTCTATTTCTATAAAAGGTGTCACAAAGTTTTTGTATGATTGGAAATAAGATGTAGATTTCAGAATTAAAATAGTGGGTGAATTGTATGTTTTATAAAATATGTTTTAATCCATAAGAAAATTATATAATTTTAAACAATATTAATTCACAGAACCACTTTATCTTTTAAATTAAGAAACTGTCAAGATTAGGATCAGATAATATGGATCCAAAAAAGTTACTTAAGAAAATTTTACTTTGGGAATGATTCAAACTTAATGAATATAGAATATCATTTACCAGAGTGTACATGTATAAGAATTTATAGAAATGTAATACATTATTTCTTTACCAAAATATAGTGGAATTAAAATCATGAAAAAAATATGAAAAAATGTATAGGAAATTTATTAACAAAAAAAGGGTCTCCAACAACATTGTACAAAGGTAACTAAATTTATAATTTCATGAAATTTTTTCATACCAACAATAGGGTAAGCAATCGATATGAATATTAGAATCTATCTTCTTATCCCCATAATCCCTTGACCACTATGGTGATCGGTAACTCTATCTTCATATCCATGGAATCCCTCAATTGATAAAGAACAATTAGAAAAATAGAAAAATCTTTGAACATATTACACAGATCCTAAAAATATTATTCATTTCATTCTCCCAATGCATGTTGGAGTTGAGCTCTTGTAGGGAACTATACATGTGTCACTCATCCAACAGTCCCCTGAAATGGCTAGGTATTTTTACGCCTGAATTCTAACAGCCGAAATTTTCCTCACTATTCATAATTCTAATTTAATTTCAAAGGTCCTTGTGAACCTGTCACTCAGCCAACAGTTATTTAAAAACATACTATACAACAAATATTTCATATAATAAATAAGTGGAAACATTATCATGAGTAAGAAATAATAATATTTAAGAAATAAAACATTTTAAATATTAAGAAACATTAACATGTTTATGATCTAATCAAATGAAAACATACTTTAATGAAATCAGGTAAATGTACGAAAAGAATTTAATAAGATTCATAAGAATGTGATAAATGGTGTCTAGAAATATTGAAAATAAAATTCTGATACAAAAGGGAATCAGATTCAAAATTATGATGAATTTGAAATCCAATATTAGAAGAAATTAGAGTCTGATTTTATATGAAATTAGAGTATAATTTTAAAAGTAATCAGAGTCTGATTTCAGATGAAATCAGATTCTGATTTCAAATAAAATCAAAGTATTATTTCATTAGAAATCCATGTCTGATTTTAGATGATATTGGCGACTGATATAAAATAATCTAAGTATAATATCAGATATAATCTGAATCATATTATTGAAGAAATTAGAGTATGATTTCATGTGAAATCGGATTCTATAGAATAGTAAGATTATATGTTATAGAAGGATATGATTTTTTAGTTATTAAAATGGTGGTTAGTCTTTTTAAAAAAAACACTAGATAAGTTAATGAAAATCATTTCTAATGTAAAATTTTTTAGAGAAAGTAAATTTTCATTATGAAAATATATTTTAGAGAAATATTATTTTCCATAAGAAAATATGGCTGTGATTTTTGAAAAATTAAAGAATAGAGAAGCCACAATGTAACATATTGACTCAACAATTTTCTCCTAGGTTGGGTCACTACAATCTTGGAAAATAGGGATTGTGGAATATAATATATTTGATTCAATTTTAGATCTTTGATCTTCATAGATCAAAAAATTATCATTTGAAATATTTGAGTTAGTTGATAGGAATTCATGATGTTTTAAACATATCTTATTATAGGAAATATCATCTTGATCTTTATCAAATTCAATGTTCGGTAGATATTCATTGAGAGCCATATGTTTCTATCATTGACAATCTAGTTGAGATCATTCACTATCAATTGAATGTTTTTTATGGGAATTTGAATCAATTATTCATAGTGTTATTTCATCACATATAAAATTATCATTATAAATTATATCATAAATCATTATTTTGGGAGAAGTGATCTCACCTATCAACCGTACATAGATCTTCTTAATGATTTTCATGGTATGTATGGTCTTATAGTGGGTATTTTGTAAAATCATGCTACCAAACATCACTTAATTAAATTATTTTTTCTTTTTCCACATTAATTGGGTGTGTCTTGGGTCTCTCGATTATATAGATAACTTTATATGGAAAATGAATCTAGGTTTTATGAAAGATTATATATTTAATAATAGAATATATATATATATATATATTATTGTGTGATTGTGTGTGTCTGTGTTAATTGTTTTTTTGGGTACTACTCATCTTCGGAAGATTTTAGAGGTGATTTTGGGGTTTCATGTATGAATCTATAGTTCTCATTGTCTGGTGGAAATAGACACACCATATAATGGGTGTAAATAACATTTATGTTCTACATAATAGATACAATAAATTGAGTACAATATGTTATGTGGGTACACAAAGGTTATATATTACAGGATTCATAATAATGAAAGATTTGTTTTTATTAAAAAATACTGAATTTTATAGCACATATGATTTATGAGGATTAAAATATGTGTAATGGTATTTAAGGCTATGTTAATGTCATGAACATTTCATTTAGGGTGGCATGTTGGTGATATGTTCTTTAATTCATCCATCGATCTGTTTTCTATTAAACAAGAATAATTTTTCATCAATTTTAAGAGTCTCCATTTGATCCAGAAATTTTCATTCATGATAGGTCACCATTTTCATTGGTTTTTGCCTCAATGAGTTAGTAATATAGTATTATTTTCATTAAATTGATAATGATAGTGTGGTTTCTCTAGGATATCTTATTCATTGATTAGTGGGGGGGTTTCTTCTTGTCCTCTTCTTTATCCATGGTGTGATCATCCTCCAAGGTCCATTACATTTTTAATTTTGGTGTGGTGTTTGTGTTATTATTTTTTGTTTTGTTTCTTATTCTCTCCCAAATATTTTGGAAAAATTGATTAATTATTTGATGTTTATATTTATTTTAGGTTCTCCACTGTAATTTTTGAATTATTTTCATTATGAATTGTAAAGACCCTGAAATTACAAGGAAATTTTTTTCATAATTTCTTTGGAATTTTTCGAGTCTATGGATTTTGACGGAACTTGATTCCGAGGCTTGGTGTGCCCGAAATCAATTTCTGAAGTTTAGCTCGGGTACGTTCAGTGAGCGAACGAGCAGGTTTTCCTAACTTTTGAACTGGTGCTCGGAATCGAAATCTGAGGGCACCGATGAAACCGCAACACCGATAATTTCTTAGGAACACCTTTTCTGGATTTGTGTTTTCTAGGGTGAGGTTATTAAATAAATGGGTTGACTAGAGAATGAAATAAAAATTTGTGAAACAATTTTTTATTTCTTTTCTAAGTAGCTATAACCTATGCATGTAAGTTGGAGTGGTACCCACTACATCCTAACTCCACTTGGAAGGATATTAGTGAATTGGGGCCCACACGAGCCCCACCCCACCAATTCCATTAGTCCACACTCTTGCAATTTATTTTGTAACTCACCCGCTCCCCCATTTTAATGTCATGTCAACTCAAGCAGTTTTTATTCCACATTAAATACATTCCATTATAATGCCTAATTAATTGGACAATGATCATTAATTAATTTGGTGATTTCATTTTGAATTTAAAATTAATGTTGGCACGTATGTGTGTGAATAAAATAATACAAGGTCTTATTTTATTGTGGTGGATTCGTTGTGCGGAATCAAGGATAGAACTCTCACGGTCTTGAAGAACTTCATCTTCCTCGCAATGAATGATGAAGCTTTGATGAAGAACGTCGTACCATATTTTCACCTTCATCCCGAGTCGAAGAAAATGAGACGCCGCATCCTTCACCGGGCGTGCACCGATGACGTATGGATCCTCTTTCTGCGACGCCGTCTTCCACGACACCGTTTCTCCGTGACGATCCTCGGTTGACGACTTCTTCCAGGTTGGGGGTTTTCGTATTAAGTGGATATGTGAATTATCCCCTCGTGGATGCGTATTTAAATTTCAGGGTGTTTGAATAATTTACCATGAATAAATTATACCCTTGTCTAAAGCATGTCTTTTAATGATTTCCATTTGAAAAACACCTAACGCGGAGGGTGCGAGCCGAACAAACACGACCCGACAACCCTCCACAATTTGTTTATTGGTGTGAGGATCGACAAGCAAGGACTAAGTGGGCTAAAAAGGCGTTTTGAACCATTCGTAGTAATATACAGGTCCTGGGAGAGCCACAGGCACAGACAACGGGCAAAAAGGACTACCGGAGCGCATCTGGTGGTCTGCGGAAGGCGCAGCCGGCACCGGCGGCAGGCCACCCGGAGGCGGCGGCGCCCAAGCGCGCCATCTACAGGAGCCGCAGTGGCAGCGAAATGACTGGATCCCATGGCCATGCGGGTTCCGGGGGAGACGCGGCACCCAGTTCCGCATCCGCTGGGAAAGGGGAGAAACGGTCCCCCCTGCTCGGCCGCTGGCCGAGCCAGCGCACCCCCCGGCCAAGACGGGGCGTGTTGCGCGGACCAGGTCGAGCCGTGCCCAGACAGGCCAGGCCGTTCCCAACCTGGAAGGACTCGGACCAGGTTCTGGTCGCCTGGTTCGGGCAGACCCGGGGGGGGGGGGGGGGTGGGAGGGAGGGTTGGGCTGGGCTGGGCCGGGCCCAGACCCCCAATTTCGGATTTTTTTCAGTCACTTGCCCATATCTTATGCTTCGGACCTCCGATCGATGCAACGTCAGTTGCGTTGGAATCCTCGGATCGAGGTGGGCGTTTTGGTATATTACACTCAAGGTTTAGGAGATCTTTTTGTACGTATAGGTTGGTTTGAATGCAAAACCAACCAGGCTCTCGGAGCGGAAACACATATAACTTGAACTCCATACGTCCAATTGACGTGTCGTCGACTATGTTGGTTTACTCATAGTGAGAAAAACCTTTTAGATTACTCCTCTAGAGGTTTAGATGCAGTTGGAGTATGGTCGGGTTGGTTTTGACTTAAAAATCAACCGGGCCCCTGGAACGAAAAAGCCAATAACTCTCAGACTGGGAATCCAATTGACGCGCCGTATATCATGTTGAGTTCCTATCGACGAGATGGGACCTTGGGATACATCAACTCCAGATTAAATTTCAGTTTATGTATCGAACCCTTGGCTCGTGGAGTGGACCCTCCCGGAAACGAGCATGCTGTGTGCGGGAACCCTAAAGTTGGCTGAGACTTGACGACTGCTGATCGATCGACTCAGAGTGTTTCAGATAGCCCATTGGGGAGCGCTTGGTTGTCGCGGCAGACCCACGATGGAGGTGCGCTTGGCTATAGCGGTAGACCTGTGGTACTCAATAGAAGGAGTACCTCTGTATGCTATGAGGGGGATCACTTGGTTGTAGCGGTAGACCCATAGTGGGAAGCTCTTGGTTATAGCAGCAGTCCCACAGTACTTGACAGGTGGAGTACTATAGCCGTCCATGGTTAGTGGGAAGTGCTTGGTTGTAGCGGCATACCCACTATACTCGATAGTGTAGGAGTTCCCCGACAGCTATGGTTTCGACATCATGTTTAAATCCTAGTTTGATTTGCGTCTTGACTTTCAATCTTTATCTTCGAGGTGATTGACTTGTTATCCTTTGTGGATTAGATTATACATCCCTATGTGGATTATGTTTTACTTTCCTGAGTGGACTAGATTGTACTTGAGCTCGTGAGTTAGAGCTGATCTTGATTTGATGACTTAGGTATATGTATGGGCATATACCTAAGTAGTGTTTGATGATTCTTCGTGTTTGTATCATTCCATTGTGGTTTATCCTTTTTGGATTCAGGGAGACCTTCGGGGGTCTCGGGGTCCCTACTGAGTATCGTATACTCACCCTTGCACGGGATATTCCCGCACATCATTGTGTTGGATGAAGATGACAGACAACGCTGATCATGTTCAGGCTTGTTGAACTAGACGGTACCCGGAGGTGAATGTGACGACGAGACGATACCTGGAGGTGGACTTCACGATGAGTTGTTACCCAGAGGAGACAGATTGACGTGGAGTACTGAAGAGGATATCTGTACCTACCCTTAAGGTAGGAACCCAGAGGGTGATCCAGGAGCTTCTTGTCACCTTTCAGCTGTTGTCCTTTGAGTTGTATTTTACATTTAGTTGTAGCTATACCTTTCTTTTGGGCTTGTATTCTGGCCCATTTACTTTTCCACACTTACTATTGTACTCAGTTTACTTAGTGTTTACTTTTTCTAGCTTACTCTATGGCAGTTGTTTACTTTATAAAGGAAATGCCTTCCCCTTTTTGTCGGGATTTATGCCTTTGGTGGTAGTCGCCAGCCCGTGGCCTATGGAAGGCGGGCTTGGGGTAGTCACAACACAGGCCCCGAGGATGGGTCATGACAAATTGGTATTAGAGAAGTACGGTTATAAGGCCCCAGCCTTAAACCTTACTTAATCTTGAGTTATTACAAGATTACACATTGAGGATCATTTTAGGTTTAGAGTTCTAGAGAATTAGATCATAAAACATGCATTACATTCCACATTTAACCAAAGTGGTTACATAAAAGATAGTGTTCATTTTTTCCCATCAACGGAAACATATTGAAAAATAAAGCATGGATTCTTTCTTGACACTTCATTGACACTATCATCATATCATGTACCATTACCTTGACTTGTGAAAAACATTTCATAAAAACATGGGATGAGCATAAAAAGCTCAGTAAGGGTTATAAAAATATGGAAAGGAAACATGAGTTCTTAAGAATGAAATCATACTTTACCCATAAAACATAGGCATATCAAATCGTGAATAAATCATAGAAATCATAAGACATAAAAGGTAACTTGAGGCATTCATAACATTCTTACGTAGGGAGTAAACCTCTTGGTTACGTTTGGAATAACCATCACAGTATATTCCCTAAATCTCTTTGGAGAAACCTTAACGTTTCACTCCATCGCGTTACCCAATGCATTGGAGAGCTATATCGGGCTCACCCGCCCTTAGTTTATCACGGAACCACCCGTCTTCATAATCAATGCCCAAGAACCATAACATAATCATATAACATAACCTAAGCACAAAAAAAATGATAACATTCCCACATTGTAATAACAATATAACATTTTAAGATATTGAAATAACGAATCCAATCTAAAAACCATTTTCAAAACCATATAAAACATTTAATAAAGAGATTTTTGAATCAAAGTTTCCCATACCACTTTGAATATTTTATCATTTTAAACCATTAATATCTATACAAATAAATCCTTAAAACAATTTTGAAAACATGGATATTAATTAAAAATATTTATAAGAATAAATCATTAAAAAATTTAAAACGATATTTTAGTTAAAGTGTTTTTAACAAAATGAGAGACACATGAATATAATCAATGATTAATAACATTTAATTTGAACATTATAATATCATGAGAATAGAGGGATTAATGATATAATATTCCAAAGGACAGTATATACACCATATATGAGTGAAATGGTGCATAAAAACAATGAAGTCTCAATGGAAATGTAAAATGAGATGAAATACATAATAAAGAAGGTATCCTTAAATCAATGATAAATCAATCTCATAATTATGTGTGAAAAATATAAATACACCCAATATAAGTGGATATTGAGTTTAAAACAATCAAAGGTCATCCACACATATTCAATTTTTGAAATATTCAAGGAGTACAAGTTTATCCCAAAGAATCCAAATTGGGTTAAGAAGTTCCCTTGGTAAAATTCGACAGCCTAACAGCGTCACATAAAAATTTAGAAAAAGAGTTGATGAGAGAGATAAAGGGTATCTCATTACTTGGACATAAAATTTACAGCAATAAGGATATATAAGAACATAACCCCACATAATCAGATGAAAATTAAAAGACATAACAAAAGAAGTCTTTTAAAAAGAGGAGGGTGAAAGGTTCCCTTACCGACTCGGGTTACTTTCGAAACATACACCCCGTGAAAGAAAGACAATACAACATTGATGTAAATACTCATAAATGAAAGTATATTACACAATGAGTAATATAATGGGTAGTAAATACACCACTGAAAGGAAATTGTGGCAAATGTAGAATAAATCTCACGGGAATAAAAGTGAGATGAAAAATCCCTTACGAAAACTCAGCAGCCTAACAGCGCCACTTAAAACATCCAAAATGGATTGATGAGAGAAATTATGGTCTCTGATCATATGAAAATAAGAAGTACATTAGGATTAACATAACAGAACATCCCATTCATAAGAAAGATGAGCTTAAAAGGAATGACATAAAAGAGTGTATTTAAAAAGAAAGAGAGGAGTAGGATCCCTTACCTCAGGTCCGACATGACTTGATCGTTCTTTAACGTCCTGAATAATAAACTTGAGTTAATTTTTACTTTCTTAAGAACCTTTTTCAATTTCATTATTCCTTTTATATCACTTATTTCCATGTTATAAAAATTATGTAATCATTTAAGTTAATAATGTTTGTTTTGTCGATATTTGGTTCTTAAGTCGAAAGTGGACTTCTCACAATTACATGTTGTTCATGTGGTCAAAGGTTCATTTTATCCAGAATGATATTCATTATTTTTATATCATATATATCATATATATCCATAGTATACATGTATTTATAATATTACATAATCATTTAGGGGTACGAAATGAAATGCACCGTTTATGGAGACAGTAAGCCGTACGTACGCATGAACACTACTTTCATTTCTATGTCATATTAATGGAATTAAAACCAAATGAGAGGTATGTACATTTTAATTCCATAATTATATTCATAATTTATATGTAACATACATCATATATAATAACTTTAAATCCATCCTTTATACATCCCACATATGGCATTAACGAATCAAAACACTTTGAGGGGGCGATAGTCCGCACTTCCTAAAATGAAATTATCGTGTTTTACCCACAATGGAAACCATAAAGGTATGAAAAAAAAATAAAAATACAAAAGCTTAAGTAAAACATAAACATATTATATATAATATATAAATATATTGACATCTTAATGGCCACCTTTGAAGGTGATATACGAGTGTTGAACAATCATTGTTTCGTGAGGCAGAAATTCGCCATCCACGGAAACAGTATGTTCTTTGACCATTAGATGTAGGTTTGTGTAAGTTTATCTAGAATCCTTCTTATAAAAACATAATAGTATATTGAAGAGACTGGAGTTGTTACAAAAGAAATTAATAAAAAGAGTTTAGGGGTTGGAGAAGCAAAATAAAACAAAAGGACTCAAGTGAAGACATTACCTTAAAATCGGGTAACTCCCTTTGGTTTGAGCTCAAAGGCTTCCTTGGGAAGACTTATGCCCAAAGTGAGGCTTAAAGGAGTTATAGAGGGATGTGAAAAGAAAAAATGGGATGGGGTTGGCCAAGCCAAAGGCTTTTTAAGTCTGGGTAAAGAGGTAGAGGTGGGGGCCTTTTATAAGAGGAGAGGAGAGGCACTCTTGGAAAGTAAAAAAATGTTACTTTATTTTAGAATGAGTTTCGGATTTTAATTGTTCCACATTGATTTTTTAGAGGATAAGGTGATAAGGGTAATAAATCCACCCATACAATAGGTTTTGGACATGTGTAGGTCTTATATTTTACATTATCTTTCAATTTTATTTAAATCATTTATTAATGAGGTAATCGCTGCATCATCATGATGTCATAAATAATTTAATATATTTAATGTCTAAAAATTATAAAAAAATATAATGATGTAGGAAATCTTTTAATATTTCTAATTAATATTTATAGTCAAAAATCTGAATCGTATAACCCCATGTAACAATTGTTTTAGTAAAACATCTCATGTTTGAGTCATTTTTTCTTTAACATTAAATAACAAGTTATTTATGTCATTTCCCAACGAAAGTGGCTCCATGGGGTCCCCAAGTTGACCCATGGATTTTATTGGTCGGCCATGACTCATACAATGAGGGTAGGACATTTTTCTAGGTCATTTCATTTTATTAAAACATTATTCTTACCTTAAACTACACTAATTGCCTCCAATCGCGATTAATAACTTAATAAGTTACTATTCACCAAAAAATTATTTCAATCCCATTGAACCAAATTTTACTTCTTAATTACAACCATGTATGCCGGATTTTTTAAATTCAAAACACAATGATGGAAAAATTTCATTTAAACGGAAAATCAGTTTTTATAAGTACCACTTAGTGGTTTCACTATTCATCAAAAATTGAAGTTTTTCAGAAAATTACCAAAAATTCACCCTAAGCTATATTTGATATTCAGAATTCAAAAATGATTTCTATTTTATAAAATTAAAAACATATAAGTTGAATTAATTAATTTAATAATTAATTCCCGCTGTCAAAACAAATAGCGTGTTGTTATGAAACAAAATGTATCAAAAGATTGACACTAGTTCATGTCCGATTTCAAAGGGAAATTTATTCCAAAGACCAATATTGGATTAAATGGTAAAAATATATTCTAATTTCACTTTAAAACCAATTTACAAGATAATATAATCATATAAATAAATTATATTAAAAAGAGGTTATGAATTAAAATACAACATTTTTTACTATTCATTGAAAAATGTACTTTATCAAAAAAATACCAAAAATTTATACAAAGTAAATTTTGATGTCCCGATTCTAAAGAAGAATATTATTTTGTCAAATATAACACATAAAATTATCAAAATGTGGATTTAAAAGAGTTTCTCCATCAAAAGGCGGTTAATCGAAATTTTTAAGAATATTAGAATGTTTACGCTTAAAATTGGATTCATTTTCATTTTTAATCCTCTAACATTTATGGTAAAGAGTAAAAATATTTGAAAAACATATATAATAATTTTTTAGTTAGTTTTTTTCATTCCCTCCATTACAATGGCTATGCGTTAACTACAATTTAAAATAATATTATTTTATTATTAGAGTGCAACGTAAGATTTCCAAGAAACGCGTTGTTGCGTATTGGGTACGACATCGAGCATAGCGTCCCCTTTAAAGTAATATTAATATTTTATTCACAAATATGGATAAATATAAAAATGTCATATTCTTTATTTACCTGGGGTGTTACATCCTTCCCCCCTTTTGGGAATTCCATCCTCACAATTTTAAAATTGGGCTTGGAAACATCCTTGAAAGTCCCAGATCAGAACAAGAGTCAATAAAACAATCACATTAAAATAAAGAAAGAAAAGTACAAAGGTCACCCGAGTTAACCCATACTAGTATTCCAAGTATGAAAATATGGACATGGAGGAGAAAAACAAAGGGTCATGTTCTGATGGAGTGTGATAGTAAACATGTCTAGGAGAAAGTTAACCATAAGAAAATAACAAACTTGTGATGGGTTAAACGGTATTCGATTCCCCAATTGGAAAAGTTAATAGACAACATTTTTGTTTTAAGTTACTTTTTATTGAGAATTTATTCATAAGGAAACATAATCACTTTTCATGTTGACTTTCAACTTTTATTAGATTCCTTACACAAACTCATATTTTCTCCAAAAGACGAGTATTTAGGAAGACTTGTTCACATTAAGAGTACTATAATCAACTTCTAAAGAATCACCTAATCCACAAAATAGAACTATATACTTCCCATGTATTTAGAATTTAACCAAAACCAAAACCAAAAAGGTTAGTACAAGATCAGATAATCCAGAAAATGATAAACCTTTATAAAAAGAAAATCTATTCAAAATCTCCAAAATTTGTCCAAAAAAACCCAAAGTTCAACGAGGACCATTTGATAAACAATTTGTCCATAAAATTCATCAAAGTAAACCAAACTAAGATTGAAACCCAAATATTTTAGGGATTTAGTAACATATGCTTCCAAGTTAAATTGTAACATTTATCTCCAAACAACATCAGTTGCTCTTAATGTCTCGTATTGAAAAGTAATTAACCTAATCACATATCCTCAATGATAGGTTAATAAATTTCCATAGATAAACCAAAATGAACTTACTCTTACTTCATAAAATCATCTAACTAAAAAGAATCAGTCAAACTAACCAGGGACTTCACGTAGTCTAGTGGTAGGCGATAAATACCAGTCGCACTTTGGTTGTGGGTTCGATTCCCGCATCTTTGTCTGACGCGACGGGTTGTCACACGGTCTGTGTGTTGTCCTTTTTAACAGACTATATAATTCTTAAAACATTCCCCAAAAAGAGATAAAATCTTCAAAAATAACCATAACATAATTTAACCTCAATTTTATCTCATGCCTTTCACTTTCCATCATAATATATAATAACCCAAAATTACCTCAAAAGCAAGGATCATATAAACCCTAATGTTTACCCTTTATAATTATTACCTGAACTTCCACATCGATTGGTCATCTCGTACTTGATGCATTATAGAACATACCAAGGTACAAGTGGTTGATCATGACTCCTTAATAGTTGGTTTAGAACAACCATGAGTTTCCTCATTGAATCCCCCATTTCATCCAGTCTCTTAATCAGAGAACCACCACAGTTTCCTTTAAACCTATTGTCACTTTGGTGCCTGCTAGATCCATCCATTCACTAATAACAGAAATGTCAGCGTGAGTATATCAAAAAAACCATCATGTACTAATGAGGAATATAAACACTAAGATATACTTACTCATTCACTTTATCTAAAACTAGGACTCTTTCTTAAATCCTAATCATTATGGTAATGTCACATGTGCTTAGAGAATACCCTAACATCTAAAGTTATCTAAACCGACCTCTGATACCAACTATAAGGATCCAGCCTTAAACCTTACTTAATCTTGAGTTATTACACGATTACACATTGAGGATATTTTCAGGTTTAGAGTTTTAGAGAATTAGATCTTAAAACCTTCAATACATTCCTCATTTAAACAAAGTGGTTACATAAAATATAGTATTCATTTTTTTCCCATCAACGGAATCATATTGAAAATTAAAGCATGGATTCTTTCTTTACACTTCCTTGACACTATCATCATATCATGTACCTCTCCCATGACCTGTGAAAAAAATTTCAAAAAAACATGGGATGAGCATAAAAATCTCAATAAGGGTTAATAAAATATGTAAAGGAAAAATGAGTTCAAAAGAATGAAATCATACTTTACCCATAAAACATAGGCATATCAAATCATTAATAAATCATAGAAATCATAAGACATAAAAGGTAACTTGAGGCATTCATAACATTCTTACGTAAGGAGTAACCCTCTTGGTTACGTTTGGAATACCCATCATAGTACATTCCCTAAATCTCTTCGGAGAAACCTTAACGTTTCACTCCTTCACGTTACCCAATGCATTGGAGAGCTATATCGGGCTCACCCGCCATTAGTTTATCACGGAACCACCCGTCTTCATAAACAATTCCCAAGATCCATAACATAATCATAGAACATAACCTATTCACAAAAAAAAAATAACATTCCCACATTGTAATAACAATATAACATTTTAAGATATTGAAATAATTAATCCATTCTAAAAACCATTTTCAAAACCATATAAAACATTTAATAAAGAGATTTTTGAATCATAGTGTCCCATTCCACTTTGAAGCTTGTAACATTTTAAACCATTAATATCCATATAAATAAATCCCTAAAACCATTTTGAAAACGTGGATATTAAGGAGAAATATTTATAATAATAAATCATTAAAACATTTAAAACGATATTTTAGTTAAAGTGTTTTTAACAAAATGAGAGACACTTGAATACAATAAATGAGGAATAACATTTAATTAGAACTTTATAATATAATGAGAATAGAGGGATTAATGATGTAATATTCCAATGGATAGTATATACACCATATAAGAGTGAACTGGTGCATAAAAACAATGAAGTCTCAATGGAAATGTAAAATGAGATGAAATCCATAATAAAGAAATTATCCTTAAATCAAGGATAAATCAGTCTCATAATTATGTGTGAAAAATATAAATACACCAAATATAAGTGGATATTGAGTGTAAAAAAATAAAAGTTCATTCACACATATTAAATGTATGAAATATTCAAGGAGTACAAGTTTGTCCCAAAGAATCAAAATTTGGTTAAGAAGTTCCCTTGGTAAAATTTGACAGCCTAACTGCGTCACATAAATTTTTTGAAAAAGAGTTGATGAGAGAGATAAAGGGAATCTCATCACTTGGAAATAAAATTTATGGAAATAAGGATATATAATAACATATCCACACATAATAAGATGACAATTAAAAGACATAACAAAAGAAGTCTTTTTCAAAGAGGAGGGTGAAAGGTTCCCTTACCGACTCGGGTAACTTTCGAAACATACACCCCATGAAAGAAAGACAATACAACATTGATGTAAATACTAAAAAATGAAATTATATTACTCAATGAGTAAAATAATGGGCAGTACATACACCACTGAAAGGAAATTGTGGAAAATGTAGCATAAATCTCACGGGAATAAAAGTGAGATGAAAAATCCCTTAGGAAAACTCGGCAGCCTAACAGCGCCACTTAAATCTTCCAAATGGATTGATGAGAGAAATTAGGGTCTCTCATCATATGAAAATAAGAAGTACATTAGGATTAATATAAATGAACATCCCAATCATAAGAAATATGAGCTTAAAATTAATGACATAAAAGAGTGTATTTAAAATGAAAGAGAGGAGTAAGATCCCTTACCTCGGTTCCGACTTGACTCGATCGTTCTTTAACGTCCTGAATAATAAACATGAGTTAATTTCTACTTGCTTAAGAAAATTTTTCGAGTTCATTATTCCTTTTATATCACATATTTCTATGTTATAAACCTTATGTAATCATTTAAGTTAATAATGATTGTTTTGTCGATATTTGGTTCATAAGTCGAAAGTGGACTTCTCACAAATACATGTTGTTCGTGTGGTCAAAGGTTCATTTTATCCAGAATGATATTCATGATTTTGATATCATATGTATCATATATATCCAGAATATAATTTTATTTATAATATTACATAATCATTTAGAGGTAAGAAATGAAATGCACAGTTCATGGAGACGGTAAGCCGTACGTACACATGAATGCTACTTTCATTTCTATGTCATATTAATGGAATTAAAACCAAATGAGAGGTATGTATATTTTAATTCCAGAATTATATTAATTATTTGTATGTAACATAAATCATATATAATAACTTTAAATCCATCCTTTATACATCCCACATTGGCATTAATGAATCAAAACACTTTGAGTGGGCGGTAGTCCGCACTTCCTAAAATGAAATTATCGTGTTTTAATCACAATGGAAACCATAAAGTTATGACACAAAATAAAAATACAGAAGCTTAATTAAAACATAAACATATTATATATAATATATAAATATAGTGACATCTTAATGGCCACCTTTGAAGTTGATATATGAGTGTTGAACAATCACCGTTTCGTGAGACAAAAATTCGCCATCCACAGAAACAGTATGTTCTTTAACCATTAGATGTAGGTGTGTGTATGTTTATCTAGAATCCTTCTTATAAAAACATCCTAGTATATTGAAGATACTGGAGTTGTTAGAAAAGAAATTAATAAAAAGAGTTTAGGGGGTTTGAGAAGCAAAATAAAACAAAAGGACTCAAGTGAAGACATTACCTTAAAAGCGGGTAACTCCCATTGGTTTGAGCTCAAAGGATTCCTTGGGAAGACTTATGCCAAAAGTGAGGCTTCAAGGAGTTATAGAGGGATTTGGAGAGATAAAATGGGCAGGGTTTGACCGAGCCAAAGGCTTTGGAAGTGTGGGTAAAAAGTTAGAGGTGGGGGCCTTTTATAAGAGGAGAGGAGGGGCACTCTTGGAAAGTAAAGAAATGTTACATTATTTTAGAATGATTTTCGGATTTTAATGGTCCCACATTGATGTGTTTCGAGGATAAGGTGATAAGGGTTTTAAATACACCCATCCAATAGGTTTTGGACATGTTTAGGTCTTATATTTTACATTATCATTCCATTTTATTTAAATCCCTTATTAATGAGGTAATCGCTGCATCATCATGATGTCATAAATAATTAAAATATTTAATGTATAAAAATTATAAAAAAATATAATTATGTAGTAAATATTTTTAGATTTCTAATTAATATTTATAGTCAAAAATCTGAATTGTATATCCCCATGTAATAATTGATTTTGTAAAACATCTCATGTTTGTGTCATTTTTACTTTAACTTTAAATAAAAAGTTATTTATGTCTTTTCCCAACCAAAGTGGCTCCATGGCGTCCCCAAGGTGACCCATGGATTTTCTTGGTCAGCCATGACTCATCCAATGAGGGTAGGACATGTTTCTAGGTCATTTCATTTTATTAAAACATTATTCTTACCTTAAACTACACTAATTGCCTCTAATCGCGATTAAAAACTTAATAACTTACTATTCACCAAAAAATTATTCAAATCCCATTGAACCAAATTTTACATCTTAATGAAAACCATGTATGTCAGATTTTTGAAATTCAAAACACAATTATGGCAAAATTTCATTTAAACGGAAAATCAGTTTTTTTAAGTACCACTTAGTGGTTTGACTATTCGTCAAAAATTGATGTTTTTCAGAAAATTACCAGAAATTCACCCTAAGCTATATTTGATACTCTGAATTCAAAAATTATTTCTATTTTAAAAAATTCAAAACATATAAGTTGCATTAATTAATTTAATAATTAATTATCGCTGTCACAACAAATAGTGTGTTTTTATGAAATAAAATGTATCAAAAGATTGACACTAGTTTAAGTCTGATTTCAAAGTGAAATTAATTCCAAAGACCACTATTGGATTAAATGGTAAAAATATATTCTAATTTGACTTTAAAAACAATTTAAATGATAGTATAATCACATAAATAAATTAGATTAAAAGGAGGTTTTGAATTAAAATACAAAATTTATCACTATTCATTAAAAAATGTACATTATCAGAAAAATACCAAAAATTTACACAAAGTAAATTTTGATGTCCCGATTCTAAAGAAGAATTTTATTTTTTCAAATATAACACATTAAATTATCAAAAAGGGGATTTAATAGAGGTTCGCCCTTAAAAGGCGGCTAATCGACCTTTTAAAGAATATTAGAATGTTTACGCTTAAAATTGGATTTATACGCATTTTTAATACTCTAACATTTATTGTAAAGAGTAAAAATATTTGACAAACATATATAATCATTTTTTACTTAGCTCTGTTCATTCCCATCATTACAACGGCTAGGCGTTAACTACAATTTAAAATAATATTATTTTATTATTAGAGTGCAACGTAAGATTCCCAAGAAACTCGTTGTTGCGTATTGGGTACGCCATCGAGCATAGCGTCCCCATTAAAGTAATAATAATATTTTATTCAGAAATATGGATAAATATAAAAATGTCATATTCTTTATTTACCTGGGGTGTCACGAACCAGGCCGGATCGTCATCCGACCCAACACCCGACCCGGTCCGCGACATGATCCGAAGGGCGTTCCCGATCCCCACGGGCTGGAAACTAGTGACTTGTATCAAAACAAACCAGTTGGGAATGGTTTGGCCCATGACAAAGATAAATAAACATAAACTGAACAAGCAAATAAATAAAGGAAAATAACCTGAACAACATGGCAGCATAAAAAGGAATAAACAAAAAAACGTGACATACCTCAGGTGACCCCGTGGATCACCACAGTACGACAACCACACTCGCTCCCAAAAGCGATCCAAGACTGAAACCTACAACTGAAAAGTAATGTATGCATGAGCACCGAGATTTTTAGTAGGAAAGCCAAAAATATAACCACGTCCTATGCCTCCGCCTTTATTAAGAAACCCAACTATGCCAGTTTGAAAATAAGATATTATAAAATAATGTTTTCCCTTCTTTTCAAATTCAAGTAATGAGTTCCCATTTTTAAATAAAAAATTTCACTCTTACTAAATTTTCAAAATAGGTTCCAAGCATGCATTAACATTTTAAAATGAAAGAAACCAGTTTGGAATAAAATGTGATTTTTACAAACAAGTCACCAGGTATGAAACAACTGAAAAGAAAGTTACATCACAAGCAGCATGTCACAAATGAGCACTATGGGTAATCCCTATAGGTAGCTAGAACAAGTGTGAACATAGAGACCTCGTACCTCGGTGAAACGTGGATTAAAAGACCATGTCCCTCAGAAAATGTGGCTTAAAAGGCCACGACCCTTAGAAAATGTGGCTTAGAGGACCACGACCCTTAGGAATTCATATGTTTAGTTAGTTTTGTGGCGTCAATCCTGCTAGACAAACCGGGACGAACCCCTGCCATGTCATCCAGCGTACTAGTCCTGGTCACCCACCTAGATACCCTGGTTTCCCATTGTTCTATATTTCAAATGGTGGTGAGTTTTCTTTATCAAGTAATCAAACAAGTACATTACACTTTCTTTTTCTAAAACTCATTCAACCTTTCACCACTACACTCCCTACTTATGTACATTCCCCCTATTTACATCACACAATCACGCACAAGCCTTTACACTAGTTGAATTCTTGTGGTGGGGAGAACCCTCTAGTGTTCTCCCATTATCTTATGTTGTTGTTTCTTCTAGTTTTATTTGGTAATGGATTCTTGTTTGGTCCATCGTTCGACTGGGTGACTTTCTGGGGGCAGAAAGTGTCTGTGGTGGGGAGAATTGTCACACCCCGACCTATTATTTATTTATTTTATAATTATTGTGGACTTTTAAAATTATTTTTGTGCTACAGGTTGAGTCCCAGACTAAAAACTTTTGAGTCATGTTAAAAAGTGCGTTTTGAGTTGAGGATGCCGAGCGCCCGGCCAGAGTGCGTTTTGGATAACTCGTGCGGCACTGCTTAGACATCGGCACATTTCTCTTTCCTTCAGAAAATTAAGGTGTTTAAAGTTGTGATTTATTATGTTGTTTAAAATATTTATTGTTGTAAATAATTTTATCATTATTATTAAAATTAAATTAATTCTTTTAATATTTTAATTTTTTTTATTATTAGCATATTACTACTACTATTAATACTATTATTATTATTTCATTATTGTATATGATATTTATATTATTATGGTTATAATTATTTTCATTATTATTGGTATTATTATTATTATAATTGTAATTAAATAATAATTATTTTTTTCCTCTCTTTTTCATTTACTTTTTTTCTACCTCTTTTCTTTCCTCCTAAGCCAAGCGCAGGCCACGTTTTTTTACCTCTTGTGCTGCAGCCGTAGCCTATGTTCACTCTCCGTCTCCCCCTCATGTTTTCCCCCTCCCACAACATCTCTCCCTCAGCTTTCCCATCCACCTCATCCGCCGCTACACCGAGGTCTCCTACCTTCACCTCATCCCAGCACCCGGTGCCCCGACCCTCTTGCAGCTGCCCCGCGACCCCAGCTCCTCTGCTGCCCTCTCCCTGCATCTTGGCCCCGAAACATCATCCTCCGGAGCCCCTCAGGCCAACATAGCCCTTCTCTACCTTGCACAATGCTTCCACCTCCCATCCACTCAGCCTCCGACTCACTCTCAACTGCTGCGCCACCGTCTTCCAGCCTCCCCAGATGCCGCTTCTTTCCCTCGTTCTGTCCGCATCTCCCAGCTTTTTGTCTTGAACCCCCTTATCACCTGCTGTCCGAACTCCTCACCAAACATCTCCGCCACCATCTATCCCCCATCCTCGTGCCTCCTTCGGCCTCCTGATCGGCCAAGACCACACCTCCCTCGACGTCGGCCCTCCTCCTGTCCTGTGATGGACGTCCAGTCGCTTTATCTCCGAGCTCTCACCCCTTGTTGCGCATGCCCAACCCCCAGCCGCAACCGCTCCTTATTTCCACAATCCAGCCGCGCCTCCTGCCGGCTACATGCAGCACACACCGACCGGCCCCAACACTACTGCAAGACCCCCCTTGCCTGCGCACCTCATTTCTGATGCGGCTGAACATCCGGCGACCTCCATCCCTTTTTCTTCAGCACCGCGCAAGGTCTGATAGCCTCCTTCGAGCTTCAGACGACCTCCCGCACCCTTGTCATAGGTTTGTTTCCCTTTGACCACTTTCTATTCAATTTTTGGTGGTGATGCCGATGGGATTCGGCTTTCCGTTAGCACTTTTTTTGACATATTCAACCCAATACCTTGTCTTATGGTCCGTTATAGATCCCTTGTAGTGAAATCGACATGTGGTGGGTGTTTTTCATCTATTTGCGAGGTTATTCCTACATCGAGGTAGGTGTTTCCACATTTAAATATTATTTAACAATATTTCTTGCTTGTTTGATTAATCTACTATAATATTTAATTTGTTTGTTTGGTTCAAATTTGGTTTTGTTGGATTTTAGCATGTGTCTGATTTGGTTAGTAGCTTCCCCCCATGGTATGGATGTTTTTTTATGGATGTTTATGTTTATTCAATTGTTTGAGTTTGAATAAATTGTGTAGTTGATTGTTAATCTGTGTCAGTGTTGTGAATTTCATTTTGACATGATATATTTTGCGTGTTTGGTATTGAATACATCAAGTGCATTGAGTAGGTAAATCCAAGTGACTTCTTTTTAAACTATCACATGAATTTTTATTTATGATTTATTGAGTTTCATAAATGGTGAAAATGTGTTCTATAAATGGAGTTGAGTTTTCCCAGAATGTTGATATGGTGTATGTCACACTATTGAAATATCATTTGAGTGTGTGTGGTCTTGAAATTGGTTTTGGGTGTGTAAAATCGTGAGTCTCTTCAGTTTTGGTTTTATAAATTTTAATGTGACTTATTAAATAGTACAAATGGTGCAAATCATGCATTGAAAGTAGGCCGAGGTGGTTCTTTTGTGCTGTTTGTTCATATGGTTTGTTTTATGTCTGTGTTCATGTATTTTATTCATCTGTGCTCTTGCAGCACGTTGGCGGGGTAACCCCGCGTTACCGCGAACATCAGTTTGTGCGTTCTTGTGCGCCTGTTCGAGGCGTGTCGCATTGTCGCGTGTGAGCTACGAGTTGAGGTAGGTCCCCCATTACACTCACTATTAAATTTAGAATTTATTAATTGCTTGATTCATTGTTAATTTTAATGAATGATAATTAATATTAGATAATAAAATTTTAAATTATTATTTACTATGAAAAGAGCCGTTTATTTTAAACCGAACACTTGGAACATTTTCTTGACGGGCGGAAACCCTGTTTTGAAAGAATGCCCGTTTGGCCTTTAAAAATAATTCATGGAATTTCAAACGTACTTCTAGTATTAAAGATAAATGATTTCTTCTGAACAAGTGTTTTGGGTTTTCTCAAGAAATGGAGTTTTGCTTTAAAATTTGTGAAGGCCCGTTTGGCACTTTAATAAAATAAATTATTTTGGAAAACCCAGTCAGGGGTGATCATTGGTGTGCGTTGATTGTGTGACTTGTATGTGATGTTTGTGCATCGTGACTGATGGATTTATATTGTGGACACACCCCTTTTTATTGTATGTGTTGACATGAGAACCTGGCCTATTGAGTGAATTTTCTGAGAACGATCGATGTACCAGTTTAGACCACGCACTGGCTAGTGGCCCCATAGCAGGGGAATACTTAGTTATTTCTGCTATGGGGATTGGGCCCCTCGGTTAGGCCATGCAGTGCTATGTCGGGTAGTAGTATGGGCGTTATGATGTCATCGACTTAGGGCATGCCTTAATGATGAGTCAGATGTATAGTATGTTCTGGATTTTTCACGATCTCCTAGGTTCGACCCATGTTTCTTTTAGTGTTTATTTGTGTGAGGCAGACGATTGAGAGGTTGAGTTCGGTTGTTGACCCATGTGTGCCACTTTTACCATTGCCCTTAGTGTGTGTTGTGTGTGATTCTCCTTTTGACTAACAACTAATGTTTGGATCTCTAAATTGTTCGCAAAATGTTTTAAAATGAAAACCACATGTTTCTTTAAACATTAAACTTATTATAAATTAAAAAGGGCAATGGACTATTGCTTGTTTTAAAAATGAAAGCGTGTGTGTGAAAACAATATTTTATATAATTTAGTTCAAACCTATAATTGATAAATTCAGTATTTATTGGTATGTGCATTGGGAATAGAAATAGTCGGGCCTACCTACTGAGTTTTAATACTCACGCCTATAGTGTTTTCTTGTTTTTAGTTCTGTTGCAGGTTCCAGCTTCAGTTGTTCTCCTTGGGAAATGTTGGTTGTTGTATAGGAGAGTGACCCACAGGGTCACCTGGAGTTTGGATCGTGGTCAGGTTAGTAGTGTTGTTGGTTTCTCTTTCATTATTCATTTTTGTTCTATTTTATTTTACACTATTTAGTTTATTTTACTTTGGGCCAAATCTTTCCCACATGCTTAATTTTGATGCTCGAAACTAGTTTCCAGCCCGTGTGGATCGGGAACGCCCCTCGGGCCATGCCGCGGACCGGCTCGGGTGACCGGTTCAGGGTCGTCCCGGGTTGGTTCGTGACAAGGGGTGTTACAACGGTTATACCACAGAACTTAGGACACTGATCTTTCTTCTTTGTGAAGAAATAGTGTTAAGGTTATTGGGTGTGGTTATCAGTTCGAGGAGTCCAGTGTTGGTGTGGCGGCCGACGTATCCATATACCAGGACCCTGACTTCTGACTTCCAACTCAATGCACGAAAACATTGATTGAATGTGTGTTTCAGAAGTTTTCTTGTGATTACTTTGTGTCAGTTCACCAGGTATACTGTTTTGACCATGGTGCACCTGTTCCTTTTTCAGGATGGCCCCATGATGGCATCCAGCTAGGGTTCTGAGCTTTGTGAAAGATGATAGCCCACCGAGCAATGAGGCCTCGGTGTAAGGCCCTTTTTCAGCAGAGGCACCGGCGGTACCTCTACCCACCGAGCCACCGATTCCACCATCCCCAGCCGTTGAGAGTGCACGCCGCCTTAGTGAACTGCACGAGTTCCAGGGTCAAATACCGCACAGGTTCCACGGGGAGATTGACCCTCAGGTAGCCGATAATTGGTTGGAGGTTGTTGTTCGAGTTTTTAGATTGGTAGGGATGCCAACAGACATTATGGTGATCCTTGCTGCCAGCCTCCTTCAGGCAGCTGCATGCAGATGGTGGAGCCTGATGCTCAAAGTACACAACGAGGCATATCTCCTCTGTATGGACAAAGAGAGTCTCTTACGCTCAGAGTTCGTCCCAGCCACCCTCTGTGCGGTGCGCATTTAGGAGCTACTATAGCTACGGCAGAACAACATGACGGTAGCTCAGTACTCGGCGAGATTTACCAATATCTCACACTATTCCATGGACATGATACATGACCCATTCTTCAGGGCATGAACCTTCAAACATGGGCTCAGACGAGAGATCAGAGCATCAGTTGTTTCTCACAGCATCCCGACGCAGACAGGGGTGTTGGAGAGAGACCTCTTAGTGGAGAGTTTCCTTGCTGAACAGTCTCCAGTAGTAGGACCCACCACTAGCCGGCATGTGGCAGAGTCTTCTGCAGCTGGCAGTAGACATATGACCCAGAGGTCCAAGAGGACCATACCTATAGGTGGTCGACCGTATGACACATGATCGTGTGTGTGAGGAACTCGGGGTGGAGAACAACTTACCATGAGCGGACAGTGTTACTCCTGCGACGGGGTTGGTCACATGGCATGTGACTGTCCGACCCGCAATACAGATGATCAGCAGATAAATGAAGTACCTCCCAGGAAGAGGCAGAGGTTCGATCGAGGGGGACCGCCAGGAGTAGGAGACAATGGCAGGGGAGTTGGTCGTGCAGCTGGAGGTGGACGACGCTTCGAGGTGTTTCCACCACCACCACTTGGAGGTCCACCCCGACCGCAGGGAATAGGTGTACATGGGAGAGCTTAGCTTCAGGCAGCTGAGGATTACGACCTTGGAGCTCCATGAGCATATGGACAGGAGCGGGACTAGTTCTAGGCATTGGACCTTTGATCTTGGTGTTTCTAGTTTCCTTCTTGTCTACTTTTTTTGTCTTTATACTTGAGCTGCAATAATAAAAGACAATTTTCCTTGTGACGTTTCCTTCCTCTCTTTTTTTGTACTAAGAGGTTCCGATTTTAAAACTGTTGACTTGACCCTCACATTTGAAATTCCTACTGGAGGAGACCCAATGACCACAAACTGATGCCGATAGTGTGACTCAACCCTTGGAGGCGAGGGTAACGATTTGATCTCTTGGTAGTAGCATTTAGGCCTTATGATGTCATCCTTGGTATGGATTAGTATCATCCATGTCGGGATTGACTGTATTTGTCAAAGAACGTGGTTCATCCTGGGGATGAAACCAGATTTCTCTTGTCGAAAAAGAAGAAATATTAATAGCTCTTGTAGGACCAAAGAAGGTTCAGGTCATCCAAGAGCAGATGAGGACAGCTCAGAGCCGACAAAAGTCTTTTGCTGACAAGTGGCAGGGACCACCGGTGTTCGAGGATGGCGACCACGTTTTCCTACGGGTCTCACCTCGACATGGATTATAGAGATTTGGATGGGGTGGAAATACATATCCATGCTTCATCGTACCCTTCTAGGTGCTCAACATGGTAGGCGAGGTGGTTTACCACTTGACACATCCAACTCAGCTGCACCAGGTGCACGATGACGTCCATACATCTTAGCTGAGGAGATACGTACGTGACCCGAATCATATCTTTGACGATGGGGTGACTTTTGCAGAGGTCCCGGTGGAGATTGAGGATCGACAGGAGCGGGTCCTACGTGGATAATCGATTCCTCTAGTGCGCATCAGTGGGAAGCATGATAACCTCCAAGAGAACACTTCGAAGCGAGAGGCTCAGATGCATGCTCAGTACCATCTTTTGTTTCCCTTGTTTGTGTTATAGATTTACAGGGACACAAATCCCTGTGGTGGGAGTAATGTAATGACCCGAAAATTTTATGTAAATTTTTTTCATAATTTCTTTGGAATTTTGCGAGTCTGTGGTTTTTGATGGAACCTGATTCCGAGGCCCGGTGTGCCCGTAATAAATTTATGAAGTTTAGCTCAGGTACATTCAGTGAACGAATGAGCGGGTTTTTCTAACATTTGAACCAGTGCTCAGAATCGAAATCTGAGGGCACCGATGAAACCGCTGCGCCGGTAATTTCTTAGGAACACCTTTTCTGTAGTTGCGTTTGCTCAGGTGAGTTTATTAAATAAATGGGTTGACTGAAGAACGAAATAAAAATTTGTGCTACAATTTTATATTTCTTTTCTAAGTATCTATAACCTATGAATGTAAGTTGGAGTGGGACCCACTACATCATAAATCCACTTGGTAGGATATTAGTGAAGTGGAGCCCACACGAGCCCCACCCCTACAATACCATTATACCACCCTCTTGCAATTTATTTCATAACTCACCCACTCCACCGTTTTAATGTCATGTCAACTCAAGCAATTTTTCTTCCACATTAAATACATGCCAATAAAACACCAAATTAATTGGACAACGCACGTTAATTAATTTGGAGAATTCATTTTGAATTTCAAATTAATGTTGGCACGTATGTGTTTGAATAAAATAAGACAAGGTCTTCTTTTATTGTGGTGGATTCGTTGTGCGGAATCAAGGAGAGAACTCTCGCGGTCTTGAAGAACTTCATCTTCCTTGCAAAGAACACCGAAGCTTCGATGAAAAATATTTTACCATCTTTGCACCTTCTTCCCATGTCGAAGAATGCAAGACGTTGAAAACTTCACCGGGCCTGCACAGACGATGTATAGAGCCCCTTTCGGTGACGCCGTCTTCCGCGATGCCCTTTCTCCGCAACGATCCTCGTTCGATGACTTCTTCCAGGTAGAGGGTTTTCATATAAAGTGTATATGTGAATTATCCCCTCATGCATGTGTATTTAAATTTCAGGGTGTTTGAATAATTTACCTTGAATAAATTATACACTCATCTAAATCATGTATTTTAATGATTTCCATTTGAATAATACCTGACACGGAGGTTGCAGGATGAACAAACACGGCCCGACAACCCTCCAAAGTTTTTTATTGGTGTGCGGATCGATGGGTGATGAAGAAGTGGGCCGAAAAAGAGTTTTGAAATGTTTTCAGAAATCTATGGGCCCCTAGAGAGCCGCAGGCGCAGACAGTGGGAAAAACGGGCCATCGGAGCGCGTCCGGTGGTCCGCGGAAGGCACTGCCGGTGCACCACGCCGGCACGGAGGCACCCCGGCATGCCACTGGTAGGAGCTGCCACGGCTAAAGATGTGGCAGCGGCGGAATGATTGGATCCGACGGCCGTGTGGGATCCGGGGGAGACGCGGCGCCCAGTGCCGCGTCCGCTGGCAAAGGGGGGAAAGAGTTCCCTTTGCTCGGCCGCTGGTCGTGCCAGCACCCCCCCGGCAGGGCCGGGGCGGGTTGCACAGACCGTCCTGGGTCACGCCCAGCCGGGCCGGGCCATGCCCAACCGGTCCGGACCTAGACCCGGGTCGGGTCGCCCCTGTTCGGGCCGAACCCGTGGGGTGTTCGGCAGGGTCAGGCCGGGCCCAGACCCCCCATTTTGGAATGTTTTCAGTCATTTGCCCATATCATGGTCTTCAGACCTCTGATCGATGCACTGTCAGTTGCATTGGAATCCTTGGATCGAGATAGTCGTTTTGGTATATTACAATCAAGGTTTTGGAGAACTTTGTGTATGGCCGGGTTGGTTCGAACACGAAACCAACCGGGCCCTCGGAGCGGAAATGCATATAACTTGAGCTCCGGTCGTCCGATTGACGTGCTGTCGACTATTTTGGTTTCCTCATAGTGAGACGGACCTTTTTCCTTACTCTGCTCCAGGTTTGGACGTAGTTGGAGTATGATCAGGTTGGTTTTGACCTAAAAACCAACCGGGCCCCTTGAACGAAAAAGATAATAACTCTCAGACCGGGCGTCCGATTGACGCGCTGTATGACATGTCAAGTTCCTATCGACGAGATGGAACATTGGGATACATCAACACCGAACTTCGTGTCAGTTGATGTATCGAACCCTTTCCTCCTAGAGTGGACCCTCCCGGAAATGAGTGTGATGTGTGTGGGAACCCTAGAGCTGTCTGGGACTTGATGACTGCTGATCGATCGACTCAGAGTGTTTCAGATAGCCCAGTGGGGAGCGCTTGGTTGTAGCAGCAGACCCACGACCGAGGAGTTCTTGGTTGTAGCGGTAGACCCGCGGTACTCAACAGAAGGAGTACCTATGTAGGCTATGAGGTGGAGCGCTTGGTTGTAGCGGCATACCCATGGTGGGAAGCACTTGGTTGTTGCATCATGCCCACAGTACTCGATAGGTGGAGTACTGTAGCTGTCCAATGTTAGTGGGAAGCGCTTGGTTGTAGCAGAAGACCCACTATAATCGATAGAGGATGAGTTCCCCAACCGCTATGGTTTCGACATCAAGTTTAAATCACGGTTTGAGCTGAGTCTTGACTTTCAACCTTTATCTTCAGTGTGATTGACTTGTTATCCTATGTGAATTGGATTATGATTTCCTATGCGGATTATGTTTTTCTTTCCTGAGTGGATTGGATTGTACTTGAGCTCGTGATTTTGAGATAAGATGGATTTGATGACTTAGGTATATGTATGGGAATATACCTATGTAGTGTTTGATGATACTTTGTGATTGTATCTTTTCTTTGTGGTTTATCCGTTGTGGATTCATGGAGACCTGCGGGGGTCTCGGGGTCCCTTCTGAGTATCGTATACTCACCCCTGCAAGGGTTATACTCACACATCATTGTGTTAGATGCAGATGATGGACAATGCTGATCATGTTGAGGCTTGTAGAACTTGACGGTACCCGGAGGTTGACGTGACGACGAGACGGTACCCGGAGGTGGACTTCACGACGAGTCGGTACCTGGAGGAGATGGATAGACATGGAGTACTAAGGAGGACATCTGTACCTACCCTTCAGGTAAGAACCCAGAGGACGATCCATGAGCTGCTTGTCACCTTTCAGCTGTTGTCCTTTGAGTTGTACTTTTCTTTCAGTTGTAGCGGTACCTTTCTTTTGGGATTGTATTCTGGCCCATTTACTTTCCCACACTTACCATTGTACTCGGTTTACGTAGTGTTTACTTCATCTGGTTTACTCTGTGGTGGTTGTTTACTTTATAAAGGCAATGCATTCCCCATTTTGTCGGGATTTATGCCATTGGTGCTAGTCGCCAACCCCTGGCCTATGGAAGGCGGGATTGGGGTAGTCACAACACGGGCCCCGAGGATGGGTCGTGACATGAATCATGTCATAGACATTTGAGACCTCAAGTATTGATGTAGGCGGTTTCATCTATATCCTACGATGGTGATCTAAATTAATCTAGTTTTGATAAATTGTATTACTAAATGAAATCGAATGATATAACTATTTTTTTTGTTTGGGTGGAACTAGGTATAACTAAAATATGGTTTTCCCCTGGGTTTAGGTTGCTTTTAAAGGATTTTAAAAGCATTTGTAATTTTTTTTAACAAATGGATTAAAATGAATTATATGATGAAATAGATTGCTGGATTATATTCGATAACAGTGCCCATGAGAATTTATGGGTATTCAGATGGATGGTATAGTAATATTTGTTGATGTCTATTAGGATATTTTCTCACTGTTATCATCCTTACTCTTCAGTCTTCTTATTCAACAGACATGATGGAATTACTTTTTGTTCACTTTCGAGGGGTTTTATCTACCTTCTAGATCAATGTAGATATCTAGTTTTGTGATGTGTATGTGATTATCAATGTTAGGCCTCAGTATCTTAGATATCATGTCCTATTGTGATTCCTGACATTATGTTACATGTGATTCATGTTTTTTGTACTATTTTATTATAATGCGATAAATTTGATATGAGAAATGAAGCATGAATTATATTATTTTTCCTTGTTATATTTTCTAAGATACAACGATATGATGTTATTCAAAATTAATTTAACATATTTATTTTAAAATTAGTAAAATGGGAATTAATAATGCTTTTACTTTATTTTGATATAAAAATATTATGCAGTAATCATACGTATTATAATTTAATGTTTAGCATGATTAGAATATTATTCAGATACATTATATGGAACTCCTTGATGAATCACTACTATGATTTTTAGCTCACACCATACATACATATTCATTATTATATAGACCTAGGTATGTGCTTCTATGTTTGAAATGGAAGGGAACCATTGATAGATGATGAGTATTTATATTATATTTGAAGGGTAGCTAGTGATGAGATGATGGATGTATGCCTACATCATCATAATGAATAATTGTTTTTCTTATTTTTTAATTTGTATATGGTTGGAATTGTACATGGATATTTTTTTCAACTGTTTGGTTACTACTATGTGTTTCCACATATGGAATATATATATATTCTTTATTGTCATAGTTATATATATATATATATATTTATTTATTTTTTGTCTGATGATTTTTTTAGTTTGGGATAAATCATTCATTATTTTTGTTTTTATGGCCAGGAGGTACTCTTCAGCCCGTGGGGATCAAAAACACCCTTTGGGTATATGGAATAATGGTTTGGATTTCTATCTGAGAGTGTATTCAGGTTAGTTCATTACATGATAGGGTATGTTTATATGATTCCATAAATGATTGTTAGACCATTCAAGACTTTTTAATATTTTCATAATGTGGATTATCAATTAAAATTTTCACGATGCTTGATTTTAATTCATGAAAATTATCATATTTTTCAACTTATGATGAATAAAAAACACCCCATCCATATGATTTAATGGGATGATTTTGATCGTGATATTCAAAAATACATTGTTGAATATATAGTTCAAATTAAAAATCTCCATGATGTGGTGTTACATGGAAGAAAATTTCCATTTGTCTATGTACTATTCTAGATCGAATAGTATATCCCTGAGACAAAGGAGTATGAATAATTGAAGAGGAAAGAGTTGAATTTTCATTTTATGAGTTTTTTATTTACATTAATTTTTATAGTGGTTAGAATTGTGAAACCCTATGGGTCATAATTATACATTGGATTGATCATAGAATTTCAATTTTTAGGTTTTTGAGGTTTTTTTCAATTGAATATTGAATATTTTTCTTTTAAGGGAAAATTGTGTGGCTACATGGATTAGGATCACATTCAGTGAAAAATATGTAATGTGGAAATATTATTTCCTATGTAATTTTTTCAATTTTTTAATGGTTTGATAAACCACGATGATCATCACCGATGATCATGTCATTAATTTTTCCACAGAGTGTTGCTATGCTGGGTTAGCATAATGATTAATAAAATATAAATCCTACCATATGAGCTTCTGTATTATGGTTGTCCAAAGATAGTAGCCATGCTTAGTTAGCACATGGTAATAAAATGATGCGGACTAACCATATAACTTGATCCAAAATATTAAAATTAAAAAATTACACTAAAAAATATCATATTTTAATTTAATATCACCTCTATATCTCTCGGTCTCTTTAAAAAGAATATCCTTTTTTAAATATAGGATCTCCCATTAAATTTTATTGTGAACCATTACTATTAATAATAGTTATATTTGAGGTATATATGGTTTTCCATTTAGTTTACCTTCACTTCAATAGATATATTCTTAATATATCATCCAATTTTTATGATGGGAACCTATTTGGCGATGATTTCTATTAATGGAAGGTATGATTGGGAATTTTTAATATTTTATTTTGAGATAGATATGTGAGGACTTGATATATTCATTTCACTTCACTGGTCATGAACAAAACCTTTTTTACATCATTCTCAATGTAGGTTTCTCTATATATTGTTCATAAAATGAATATCTTAATATTATATTAAAATCCTTAATTTTGAATAACTAAATTTATTTTTTGATACAACGTGTAATGAAAAGTTTTCTATAAAGTGGTTATGTTTTATACTATATTTTTTACTTTGTGTTTTGGATTAAATTACTCAATGATGATTTTGACTCTAGAATCTATTTTCATTTATAGGAGAAGGGAGTTTTTAAAAAAAATTATATATTAGGATCATGGATAATTTAAATGTTTTTAAAAACAATACCACATTTGGAAGCATGGTTGTGTTGATTTGGGGAATATAAAACCCTAATTGACTATGAAATGAGTTTGGGATATTTATATGTTAATGATAGACTATAGAAGGACACAATTTTGGTAGGATTCACATTATTCTTGTATAAGTGTTCCACTTAATTATCTTAGTTAATATTCCAATAGAGTAAATCCCAATATTTACTATGTTTTAAAGTGGATGATATTATTTAATATTCAATTGTTCTCTTGTATATTATATGATTCTTACCATTTTAATTTTTTTTATTCAATTACATTATATTTCATGTACATGTCGTAGTCTTATTTTATTTGAAAAGAACATCTTTAAATGAAACCAAAGGACATTTTACAAACTAGGATTCAACTAAAATTTCATTAGAATGTTGTGTTTTTCCTAAAACTAACATTTTCATGGAAAAATTCCTTGTATATAATCATTGGCAGAATACTATAAGGATTTAGTTCCCCCACCCTACATTTTACTATTTTTGTCAATAAGCCTATTTTTTGCTGGACTTGAGTAAAGTGAAAGGTGTATTACTGAGCTTTAGCATCTATTGGTTATTGAAAATATAATATTTGATTATGATGGGGGTCACTGATTGTCACAAGGAAACTTATTTTAATCTTTTATTTAATTTTAATTTGGTATATCCATTTCTACATTGATGAATTCTTTCTCCTGTCATTGTACCATGCGTGTGTTATGTAATTGATTAATTTATATCCTTTTCATTTCTCATGAGACATATTTTGAGTTTTTTGGTTTTCCCCATGAGATGGTCCATCTTGGGTGATTTCATGTCTTCTTGGGATTATTTATCATTGTTGTGTCCAAAGGTTTGGGGATCCAATTGATGTGATTATGTTTTTTTCATTTTGTTATGATATTTTTTAGTGAACATATTCATATGTAAACAAAAACACGTTTATAACTATGAGATATTTTTATGATTATCATGATTTGTTATATCAGAGGATAATTTGTATCTAATCTAACGATTCAAAGTAATGATTTATGATCCATCAATTTTGTGACTTTGTATTATAATCATTATCTCTTATAAGTTACCACACAATATTTATCATGATTTTTAACCTTACTAGACAATTAATCTCATACCGTCGTTCATTTTTCCATATGATATCAAATACCTTGATAGTAGTGTTTTGATCTCTAGGCGTATATTATGAGACTCAAAATAAATGAATTCATTTTTCTTCTCATAAAATTTTTTATATGAAATTTACCAATATTAGTAAACTTCAACAATTACGGGAGTGTATTATATGAATATAATGAGAAAAATTTTATAATACTGATTTTATGTGAAAAATATTTTTATAATTTCGATAATATCATGCTATTTTTTTTCAGGTTAGTAAAATCTATAGGAAACAAACAATAAATAACATTTACTATGACATTTTTTGTTATATGAAATCATATATTAGTGATATGTGAGTTATTATTTTCTATTTCAAAATTTATCATATATATTCCACTTAATTTGATATTTCCCATCTCTAAAATTCATTTTTATTTATAAATGAATAGAAATATGAAGAAACGTATAAAACGAAAATGCATTGAGAATTTTATTTATTCTCTAAGGTAGAGTTATTTATTAATGGGAGTAGGATAAAAACCCCCCGATTTTTGTTACTACTCAATTAACTCATTTTTTAATTATAACATCAACCATGATGTGACAATGCATTCAATATATATGTAAAAAAATATACTCAAGGTTTTTTTTGTGATAATATGCTACCACATTTATTAGATCTTCTAGTACATTAATAATATTGTAATTGATATGTTTCATGATCTAAATATATGTGAATAATAATGTGACATTATCAATTTATCTCATAGTTGGGGAATATGATAAGTTTAGAAAAATAATATATATTACCAATCCTATGGAATTTATAAACTAGATCATATGATATGAATTAAAGAAAAAAATATTAATCACATTCTGCCCTACACTCTCTATATTATGATGTATAATGAATCACAAGGAGTTTGAAAAAAATGTCAATAAAATAATTGAGACATTTGAAGATAATATTACGTGGCTTTCAAGGTAAAATTAAATATTATTCATTAACACCAACTTTTTTATTCACTATATACTTAATAAAATAATATATTGCCATCATAATGCTTTTGTGATTGGAATCATTTCTAATTATGAGTTATTTATTTATTCCCTTATGAAAAATTTGAAATTATTTAATATCAGTGGTCATAAATGACATGAGATAAAAAAGTGTATAACAAATATTAATTTTGGTTATTAAACAGCTAAACTCCATGATTGGAATAAGACTTAACTATCCACATGTCAAATTTGTTTGAATAATCACCTTGAATTTTTTTTTTATTAAAAGAGAAAATGAATCATGTGTATAAAATGGGGTATAAAAAGTATGATTTAATGAAGGATATGAGTAATCAAATTGAAATGATGGTTCCAATATATTCTATAAATATATTATATTATAAATAATGAAAGGAACATTAAAAATATTCCATTTAATAGACCATGTTATAGTCACTAATGATAACATAATCTAATGAAATTTTAAACCATGGAAACGTGGAAGTACTTATTCTATGAACAACATTGATGTGAATCAGGAAAATATAGTGTATATTGTTAAACTTGTTTTTAATTAGAAAATATGATTGTTCAATTTATTAATAGTTCTATGAATTAATTTATATCCTGAATGTTAAATAGAAATATCTAAATAAAATCTTTAAGGAATAGATTATGTGTTACACCATATGATTTTTGTTTGTATTTTCATTTAAATAATTATTTTTTCGATAAATTATGATTATTGTGTCATTGAAAAAAAGTGAAAAAATTATTTACTTCAATTGATAAACTATTAGAATAGGAAATTAAATACACTATGTTGTAGAAATATTAATCTATTTATGAAAATACTGAAACTACATCTGAATAAAATATAATAATTAAGTAAAAATATTTCTTATAAAGTATTTTATTATTATCTCTATGAATGATTTTATTTGTTCATAAAATTCATTAAAAGATTCATTTATAAATTAAAATCATAAAAATTAATGGTCATAAAATAAATAACTAATTTTTATGGGATATGATTATAATAATTGAATTAATAAAAATATATATTTTCCAATGAATTATAATTTCTATGTGTTATTCATTTAATTCTAATAAATTAATTTGATCATATTAGTTGAATGATTCCAAAAAATATAAAATATGATTATTAATTAATTATAAATCCTTATATAGTTAATTGAAATGAAAATAAATTAATAATAAATTATTTTAATTTAAAATATATTTTATCATATTTTATTAATTATTTCAAACAAATATGCATTTTATATATATAATGTGTCATATTTAAAATATATTTATATTTTTTTAATTTTATTTGAGGAATTTGATTTTTAATGAATAACAATAAATACAACATTATGAATAATACATACATTTATGACATCATGAGGATGTAATAATTTTTTTAAACTTCATGTAAAATTTTCATTAAATCAAATGTATTAAACGAGTAAAGTAATTACTTTATAATTTATAATTATAAATTATAAACATTTAATAAGAAATTTTTAACGTTTGTTATATTGTATTCTAGGAAAAAAAAATTTAAAAAAATTATATAAAATTATTTTTTTCAATTATTATATTATATATTACATTTCATTAAAAAATAAAAAAAATTCTTTGTTAATCATAAACCAATAAATATCCTTGGAAAAATACTATTTATATAATTTCTCCTAAAGATAAAATAATGAATATATAATTATATATCACCACTCCAATTTGGTTATATAATATCCCTCTAATATAAACATTTTCCCATACATTTACAATTTTCCACTTGAAACCGAGCTCAATGACTCTATCGAATATACCTCTATACCATTTTGGAACCCCTGGTCATATTCTATATCACATATATTGTTTTCAAGAGGCTCTAGAAATGATATTCAAGTATCTAACATAAGTGTTATCCTCTTCTAAATTATCATTCTTTATATTATTTATCCAAATATTCTTCAATGTGAATTTCCATTTTAATAAAATATTTTTAAAATCATTTTTCTTCAATAAAAATCTAATTTTTAAAAAATAATAAGGATATAGTACTCATGAAATCCTTATGATTTGTAAATTAATAAACCTACGTGAATTATTTTAATACATATACTTCATTAATATCAAAAAAACATAAATATTTGTAATAAAATGTAATAATTATTAATTTAAGATACATTCATAATTTTATAGTGTTAATATTCATATTTATATTTTTAAATAAATTTAAGATTTATAAATTAAAAATATCTTAAAATAATATATTTATTGATTAAATGAAAACTATATAAATTAATTCCCAAAAAATGAATGTGAAAATCCAATGATATTTGAAAATATTGCTAAATAATTATGATAAATTTTTGTGATTATGTCAATATCATTGAGTAAGGACTAGAATTGAAAAAATATTTTTTCAATGGAAAATATAACAAATAAAACATGACAATTAATCTTAAAAATAATTAATTTATATGTTGGTTATATAGAATTATATATAAATGGTTATTAGTAAAATAATTCATATTTATTGAAAAATTATATTTCTAATAAAGGGGTTTAGAATGAATATATCCAAGTGGATGTTTGAGAGATGGGTTTGTTTATAATATCACATTGAATTTCAGTTTGAAAATGGAAAAAAAATTCTATGAAATTTAATGTTATTTTTCTCTAAAAGGTTATATTTACTTATATTCTGGTAATTTTTGTAGTTTTATTATTTTCATTCAACAATAATTTTTTCACAACACAACTATATGATTTCTATTGAGGGGATTCAAACATATCACTTATTTTGAGTCATATATCATTCTATTAATGGTTGGTAATATTAATATTAAATTTTGGATATAATTCTTTATACCTAGTTGATTTATTAATCACATTTTTAATTGACGCTCAATTTTCAGGCATGTTTTCATTTCATTATAATGTAATTTTTATATTTATTATTTAATAATTTGTTCCACTAAAAAAGAATTTATAAAAATTTATTAAGTATATTTTAATATTATTAATGTTTTTTTATATTATATAATTAAATTGTGTTTTTATATATGTAAATATTCATTATCATTTATTTGGGTTAAATAGGAATATTCTCTAATGATACTGTCAACCTTATTTATTTAAATAACATGTGATTGGGTCTTTTGGAAATTTTTAGGAAACATTTTTCATTCAAACACGTTAATGAATGTATGTTGAAAATTTTAATGTCCTTTTGTTCTTGTGATAAAAATATTGATGGTTTTAGTAATATTATGAATGATTACATAATTTTATGTACCTATAATGCATTGGATAATGATTTTTATATCATTACATGACATGTAATTTATTGGGGAGTGAACTAAAACCACCAAGGGCCTCTTTCCCCAAAATAAAGATGGCCTTTATAGTGATCATTGACATAAAAATGATTTTATAAGAATAATTTGTTTCCAAAATTTTTATATTATTCAAGGTTATTGTATAATTTTTTCAAGGATATTGATTATTGACATATGATTCTACACTCAAATGATAAATTGATTATGTTATTCCAAATCAGTATTTCATTATTCTTGTTTTATGATCTATATTTTATTACGTGTGGTTTGAAAATTCCATTTTCATATTCCTTGAATATTCTCTCCTGTTCACTTTTTAGTTATATGTTAAATAATGATATTTATAGATATTTGGATTTTTTACACCTTACTAATCATTTTATAAAACCCCATTCATACATTTCAATTCCCCAGGTTATAAAAAAATGTTTTTATATGATATACTTTTTAGGGTAACATTTTTGAATAATAATTATCCATCAATAATTAAATTTTAGTTATTCAAACACTTTTAAGGGGAATGTGATAACCCTTACATCATGAAAGATTCAACACAAAATGACACGCTTGATTTGTTGAAAAATAAATTAAGTTGGTTGGATCTAATTTTCCTAAATAATATCCAGGGGATAAAATGAACTTGGAAGTCAGGTTAGTACATTAAGGTGATTCCATATATATGAGCCAATTTGTCCCATTATTTTATATATTCCTCATTGTTGATCTTCCCCATATTGAGACTTATAAGAAAAATACAACCCTGCTTATCTATCCATTCACTTTTCTCTTTAGTAGTGGGCACCTGAAGTGGTCTCATCTTATTTGATGCCTTAATAATCAGATCTTCCTATACTGTTTCATCTGAATGCATTAGAAGGTCCATGTGTTCTAGTACCGATGATGCTTGTCACAGAGGGACTTCATTGGAGCCTGCATCATGTCCCGTGATCAAGCAGCTCCGTATCACCCGAGTGAAAAACAAGAGGAACCTTCTGCCCTACATCTACCAGGTTATTGGAGATGTTGGCCACCTCTAGATGGTCAGGATCTTTATGTTTGTTTGGGGGGATGGATATGAATAATAATTATCAAAGATATTTAAGAACCCATATAAAATAACTTGTTAATTTTCCCAATCACTAAATAAATTGAACCTATAGGTTTTGGTGTGTTTTTATTATGATATGTTCGAAATATTCATATAAGATGATAAAATATTTTTATATGGTATGGTTTTGACTTCATAATTAGCATTAGATAATGGTTTGGTTAATTAAAAAGATTTGGTTATGAGTAATTAGATGGTATGACTAAAAAATATATTTTGAACCAAATTCATATGGGATTGACATAAAATATCATTAAATGAATTGAAGGAGAATTAATTTAGGATATTTTATTATTTATTTTACATTTCTTATTATTGATTACTATAAATATTATTTATTGATACTAAAACTAAAAATATCAAAATTATCTATTGGTTTTAATAAGGAGTAATAAATTTAACAATAATTGTATTGAACAAACTTATTATTTCCCAAATGAGAAACCAAATAGAAATTATTTTGGATTATAAAATTTTATGAATATTACTATAACTCTGTATAAATATGTAAAAAATTACATGAACGATGTGGAACTAGAAAAATGAGATGAAAGGAAAAACTCTCTATTTATTCTTCCATACTACAACACCCAACCAACATTAATATTCCATTCTATAAACTATTTTTTCAAGTAATTGATCAACCCAAAAGTATACATTACTTTAAATTACCTAAGGATTAGGGCATAAAAAAGATATTTTATCCATTTGCAATTTTAATTGTGTGGTATAACAATGGTTTACCATAATAAACATCACAAGTAAATGGAAATAAGTCAACTCTAAGGAATTATTGGAAACATAGAATAACGTTTTTAAAATTGTTAATTTGGTGAAAATTTTACACACTGATGGAGATAATTTTTTTGATATAAATAAATATGTATTTTAATATACTGTATCAAATGATGAAACATTAATATATATTTCAATGTATACATCATATTTTTCCCTTAACTATAAAATAAAAATTATTTATTTTATTTTTGTTTTAAAACAATGTCAATAAAATGTGCTACTAATAGAGGTTTTAAAAAGAAAAAATTAAAACTGTTGTATGTTTTATGAAGGTGGAAATAAAAACATGGTAATTCCATTACTCTAGGTTTACTGGGTAAAAGATGTGAAAAATAAAGAGTCATAGAAGATCATGTTATATAAATCTTAGACGAATGTATATTCATGGTCACAAATGAAATAATTTTGGGAAGAATAATGAGGGGTTTCTATAATGTTACACATGAATTCATCAACTATGGAGGAAAATTCTATCAAGAACATGAAAGATAATATATATATATATATAAATAAATATCAACTTAATTCACCATAAACACTCTAATACTTCAATTATAATATGTATCAGTATTACAACAATAAGTGAAATATTATGAGGGTTAATGATGAAAATTTATGCTAGTAACCTACTAATCCAATGTAAAACTTCATAATCCTATAAAATCGTCCTGATATATGTGGGATATCAAAATAAATTTGTAAAATTCCCATTCATAAAATACTTAAAAACTATAAATATTTTATTTTATTCCATTTCAAATCACTACTTCTTATCATGAAAATTTTATAAGTGAATCAAATCACCACCCCAATGATAGATTTGAAATTGTAAATGAAAACTCTTAAATTTATGATTATTTTATCCCAGAACATTTTTAATATACGTTAATAGAAAACATTTTCATAGAAATATTATTATTATTCATTTAGTAAAATAATATGTGATTTTGGGAATTTATTATCTCTTTATTCATGGATACTATACGGTTCTTATGGATCTGTATGTCACATATCATATCATAAATCATCCACTGATAAATTATTTGTATCTTATTGACTATGAAATTGATATAGAAATTACTAACCTAAAATTTAGCATCATTGAATTATTGTTCATAGATATGATATGGAACACGTGGGTGTGAACAAAATGTTTCTGTTAGTAATCCTCTTGACTGTGGTGACTCACTATTCATTATATCGAAATAAATTAACAGGCATACTCACTATTAAACGGGTATGTAATGATGGATTTAACATTCATAGTAGGTTCTGTACCTTATGTTCTATATCATGTGTCTATAAAAATTCAAATCATACACAGCTTTGGGGATTGTATTGTCCCTTCACATGATGTACCAAATTAATGACAACTTCCCTAAGATATTAAATATACATTACTCCCATCACACTATGTTTATTTTTCTTTTGGACTAAAAAATGATTGATTGATACAAGAAAACCCACATCAAATAAACCATTCTTCAAAGTAGTGGATAATACTATAAATCCATTTGAGAAAATATACACAGATTTTAGTAATTAATAAAAAAACATATATCCCCAAAAATTGTTAATTTTACATTGAAAATGATCCCTATAAATGGGGGTCCCAAAAAACATAATTAATGGGATAAATATTAAAAAAGAAGGGAATTTCCTAAAATTATATAATGGGAATTTACATTTCAATATAATATTAAAATAATATGATTTTAGTTTAAGATATAAGAGGATAATAAATAGTGATACTTTGAGTTTCATGTCAATGAATATTTATTCATCGAGGTATCTCCCAGGAATATGAATTTGATATTTAAAAATAAGGTAAATTTATGAACTATTTATATTTTCCATTTCATAATCCCTGTTTGTGTGTGGAAGATATATTATTGTCTCACTCTTCTAATGAAACAATATATAATTAATCATGTTTTCCATATATCAATTTTAAAGAAGTACAAACCCAATCTGTCGCACGTTCTTATCTCAAAGGTAATATATATATATAACATGATCCTCGAATGTGTGGAAGGTAAATTAGTAATAATAGATTTAATATATAAGTTATAAAATATTCCGTTCAACTACATAATTCTATATATGGGAATCAAATATTTTTTGAAATGCTTTTTGAACCAAATCATATAATTAACAAAATTCTCCATCATAAATTTTAATCGATGTAACCAAATTTTTAGGAAAATATATTATTTTGATGGTATGTAATATAGGACTCATGACATTAGCTTTTATATATTTTTCAATATATATTGGCATAAGATTAAATTTCATAAATGAAATAAAAAACTAATTTAAAAATATATTTAATTAGTTATTATATAATACCATAATGTAATATAAAATACACTGCATGATTTCTAAATTATTTTAACGGAATAAAACTACAAGGGAATGAAAGATAGTAATAAATTTAAATTATTTAATATTATAAATAAGTATATATAAATATTGATTAATATTTTTAAATTATGATGTATTCATATTATTCGAAAATATTTTATAATACAATAATATTGATTAAATTTAATGCCGAAAATATAAATATTTAATTTTAATGGAATATTTTTAAAACAATTTAATTTTATATAATTTATATATTCCCTATAATTGGCTTATCTAAATTTTTATTAAATTAATATAATAATATAAATTTATCACCTTGAATGAATTATACAAAAAATATTTAATTTTTCATGTTATAAAGAAAATAAATTAATACTACTAAATTTATTAAATGATATGAAATAATTTTAAGACCTTTTAATGATTACAATGAAACATGTTTGTTAAAATGATTTTTATTTTTATTTTATGATATAATTTAAATATTAATGTAATAAATTTTATAAATTTATGTTTATAATATTATATTTAGTTTTTGGATTATTTATGTTAAATTTATCTTGGGTGAATTATTAGGACAATTAAAAAAAATAATTGTTTTTGAATATTAAAGAAAAAAATAGTATGAATAACTATAACATTTTTAATAGTATCATGATATATATATGAATTTGAAATTTATGGTACCATTTTCTGTAACAAAATATATTTAAGGAGTAAAATTATGTATTTTAAAAAAATTATTCTAATGTTTCATTATAGTTTTAATGTCAAATAACCCTTTTCTAATTATAGTCCAATAATTGTCCAGTGAATCGATATTACTCATATTCTATAACCTAAAGAAAAAAATTAATCGATACATTAATATAAAATAACACACTCCATTATCTGTTAATAACCCTTCATATAATTTCTTCAATATAATCCTTTTAATTACACTCCCTAAAAAATTTCAAAAATCTATATATAAAAATCCTCTCCCATGTTTTGGAATAACTAAAGACAAGAAAGATTCCCATATTCCCAATATTAATGATTCTCTTTAATAGGATATTCATTTCTTCAATGTATGCATTATCCTCAAAATAATTATTCTCACTAAAATTCTTGATAACCCACATTTGAATATAATTTATCACATTCACTCCATGTTTTAAAATCATTAATCATTTAATAAAGTTATATATTTAGTATAAAATAACATATACATTCTAATACTATATTTCAAATGTGTTCATGTTTTTGTCACCTTAACAACCTATATCAATAATACTATAACATTTACTTCCAGAATTAATTAGAAAAGATAACGATTTTAATCATTATATAGTAATTAATATTTTAATATAATTTTAAATTATTTTAATAGTAATAAAAATTCAAATCCAAACATCACCATAGTTTCTATAAAATAGAAATTGAATTATAGAAAATATTGGACACATATATGAAATTATCATTAAAATTAATTAGGTGATGAACCCTTAATTATGTTATGATAACCAAAACATTCAAAATGATTCTCACATAAAAAATACAATAATTAACACACATATATAATTTTAATAATATAAAATTAATAATTTGGTAATAGTTAGGTGTAAATAAATTTATTATGTCAAATAAATGTTTTTTTAATGTTATGAAAATAATGATTAATATAACTAAATTTATTATAAATTCAGTTAGATCTTTTATAACCAAGACTATGTTTGTGGTAAGGGTATTTTTTCTAATATCATAATCAATTTCTGATTTTCTATAAATAAATATTTATTTTAGGAAATTTTCTTTTATTTTTCACTAAAAACCAATTTTTTCATATAGTCTGGTCATTTATGGTATTTAAATGTCTTCATACCATTCCATATTTTTTTCACTACTCAACAAAAATATTTCATGTTAGTGGAGAAGACCTTATCTCATATGTCTCATTAGGAATATTTCACCTATGAATACATATTATTTATATTGTTTTACAGATTACCTTCTCTATTATTATATGATTTATTTTGGTCATTTTTAATTAAATTTGAATTTACATAAAAAATTTGTGGAAGAATATTTTTAATGTTTTCCATATAAATCGTTTTCTATTTACATAAATATTATTTTAAAAAATTTAAATGGATTATTATTTTTAATGATTTATACATATTCAATTTCTCTTATATTTTTTCATAAAAAATAATTATGAAGATTATATTCAATGTGGTCATGGTCTTCCAATGTAATTTTTATTTTCAATGTGTCATACCATCCTCCAAAATTATTTATTTTATTTATGCTTTTTCTTAGGGATTTTTTCAAGAAATCCATTTTATTCTCATGGGTTAATAAATATTTAGTAGAATTATAAAAGTTTTATTATTAATGTTTCACACATATTTATAGTTTTAATTACATAAATGGTGGGTATGGATAGATATATAGTTATAATTAATTGTGCGAAAATTTATACCACATGATGTGATATTTAAGGGACTAGGTAGTGAACCTAATTGACTATGGGAATCTATCTGTAATGCGATAATGATCATGTCCATGAGCCTTCATATAAGAAATGATTTTTTATCTGAATGTATTTTCCTTAATATTATGTTATGTAACATTTATATATGATTTTTCCTAGTATCATGATAACTCAAAAATATTTCCACACAACTTTGACTCGTGTCTTATGTTATGTCAAAAAAATATGTCATGAATCTAAATTTATTGTGTATGATTTCATTATCTCATGTTAATGTACCTTAATAGTGTTCCCACTCCAACATTTTGATCTTATACATGGTTACAGTCTTCTATTGATATCTTCTATATTCACTAAATATTGAGCTTCATAACTTACCCGTTTAAATCATTACATTCCCATGGTTATTAGGTGGAGTAGTGGGTATGATTTTTCTATAAGGAAATCATGTGTGAAATTTTTTGATGGATATTTATAAAAAAACATTTTATAATATTATTGGTTGTATATCAAGAATACAATGTTGGTTATTATATAGGTTCTAATATATGGAAAACTATTTTATTTGATGAAAATTCATAAAAACTGATGCAATGTCTATTTATTTTAGGTTTGGGCCATCTAAGGTTGATTCCCCAGTTAAAAAATTTCAATCATTTCAAATAAAATAGAAATTTTTTTCTCATTTTGAATTTCTGAGAAGACACACCTTAAAATTTTATGTTTTCTTCAATTAATCGAATAAGAAACCATATTAGACATAAACCTATTATTCTTATATAGATAAATTATCAAAATGTTTGGATATTTATATAACAATGAATACCTAAAACAATTCTTCTATTATTTAAAAGTGTATGAAGAATGATAAATATGATTGAACAATAAATTTTCCCACATTTATATTATTTTCCTATTAGAAATTATATCTTTGAAAAATTAATTACAAATAAGAAATATTATACAATATTAATTTATCATTTAAAAGGAATAAGTTAATGTATTTCATATTTATTTAATTTAAATTCTTCTTAAACAAGTGATTTATATATCTATTGAAATTATACATGATACTCATCCATTGTCATAGAGTACTAATAAAATGAACCCCATTCAACTATAAGAGTAAAATATGAAACTATATAAAACATAGAAATGTTATTTACAGTACATAGTTTTTCACCATGGTGTTCCACTATCCAAATTATTACGAATTCAAATGGTTCAATACATCATGGAATTGATTATTCTGACCATTACAATATCATGAAAAATAACATGTATCATTTTCAAAAGATTGATATCATGGTTTATTAACAACATTAAGATAAATAATATATAAATATATATCTTAAATTGAGATGACATTAACTTATGTAGAAAAATGAGAATATTATCAATATTTATTTTTATTTAGGTTTTAGACTCTATATGTTCATAGTGATTCCACATAGATCCATTAATTATATAATAACTTATATAGAAATGATTAATAGTTTCTTTTGGGATAACATAAATAAATTTGTAATAGTAATTGAAAATTTTATTCTCATATATTAGAATACTAATTAAAATTATTTATAACTTGAGTATTAGGTCAATATATTTAGGAAAGGATAAGTTCTATGGAATATACTACAAATGAGACTTCATTATATATAAAATCACATTCTTATTGAATACAAGAAAAATAAAGTTGATATATATTGATACTTTAATGTTAAATAATATTTATAAATGTATACTACCAATATTTTTAAAAAAACTTCTTGTTTCTTTAGATTATAATGGTATTATCAATAGTTTTTATGAATTTAACATAATTAACAAATTCCAAAATAATATAATCTAGTAAATTATTATGAATTATATGAATAGAGGAATGTGAAGAGAGGTTACGATATTTTAATACAAGTCAAGTCACATATCTTATACTCACAAAACCCTCATGGGGTGAAGTGGGTCAAATAAAATTATATTTAAATGAATGGATCTTGTAGGGAACTCATGACAAATGAAAAAGTGATATCTTATCCCATAAAATAATTAAATAAATATGTAGAAATATACCTGATGAATGATTTGGAGTTTGATATGGTATTAATTTCCATAAATCATTTGAATAATTATATATCTAGATAAAAGTGTGACATATATTATGTTCATGAAATTATATTATACATATTAACAAAGAAGTAGATCAACATGGAACAAATTTTTTTTGGATTCTTAATGGATTTAATTTATCAAACTATTATAATAATAGAAATGATAAAAAAACAATAGATACTCAATATAAATAATATCCTCCAAGAATGTCTTTATTAAGGATTGGAAGGGATCTGATCATTTTCATTATTCAAAGTTTTATCATCTTAATTATTTTGGATGGGATGAATATGTATATTTTTAAAATTACTTTTTATCTTGATATCATAGAGACGATTAATATGATATAAATGGATTATGTGTAAATATTATATTGATTTTAAATGATATATAAGTGTAATTATTAGAGTTTTAATTTGATAAATATATAGTTCTAATATATGGAAATTATTATTCATTGCAGAAATTTCCATGATTTAGAATAAGATATTAAATGATGTTGAAAGCTCAACCTTATATATTTAATCAAAGATAAAAAATAGTTATATAAATATATAAGAGTATATAAGGCACTATTATATAATGGATATGATATTGGGTTATATGACTATCAAAGTGATTTTTATACAAAAATTTAATTATGAATTGTTGAAGTCAAAGGGTATGAAAAAACCCTTACCCATATGAATACAAAAATGAGAGAAAATCACTAAGTATTTTATCATAGGTCTTCAAAAAAATTCAAATGGTAAAAAATATATATCTCTTGTGGATGATCATCCTAGAAAGTATGGTCACAAAATTTTCCTCGTATTTGAATTCTAACTTAATAAACATCTTAAAATATATATAGGGATGTGGTGAGGTTTTATGTAACACCGAGGAGATTTATTTATGATCATGAAATGATGATAAATTCAATTGTATAGAGGATTATTAAAAAATCATTAGGTATAAATTTTAATTTCAATATGATATATCAGCAAAAGGAAGATGATTATTCTTAATGAAAATTTTAATATTTAGAAAATATTTTTTGATAATGGTATATAAACTTTAAAAAACAGTAAAATGGACATTATCCAATAATCAGGTTTGAATTAAATAATAGCTTCTAAATATGTATTACAAAATATCTATATGAGTTTTTTTATGATAATAAATGTTGTAATACATTATAATAAACTATTTCATTAAATGTATGTAATTAATTATGATTTTTATTTTCAATCCCTAATGTTGTGTTTAATTCTTTAAAAAATGATGTGGATTCTAATTCTACAGAGTGAGACTACATTAAGATGTGTTTTTCATATTTTCAAATGGACCAAGTGTAATTTTGGGGGTTTTATGTTTTGTTAACTGGGAAGAGTTGGGATCACTTGGAATTACTAGTCAAAATTAGTATTGTGATCCCACATATTACATAATAACATCTCTAGGGGTGTAGTTACCATATATTCTCATTTTCAAATATGACAGAATTTGGGTGGTCTGTTGATGAGCCACCAAATACTATATATGGGTTGAATGAGTACTCTTTTGTGTTGTGTCTGTATTTCTTCAATGATGAAAAAAATTTCATTATAACCGCCCCATTTTAATAACCCACCTTAGGGTTCATCTCCTTTTATGGCCATTACATGAGTAAGGGATCTTTCTTCCCCTAAAAATAAACATCCATTCTATTTGTTATTTTAGGTTTAAACTAACATTGTTCATCATTTAGAACTATATATTTTAAATTGTATAACAAATTATAAATTCTAATAATTAATAACATATGTTTTATAGAATAATATCATAGATCATGATATTAAGGATTATTATATCATTATTTATTGATACTTGGGGGATAATAGATTAATGAAAATAACTATGTAATCAAGGTTTGTGGTCCCATTAATTTATAACCAAATTAATATGATTTAATGTTCCTTGAGTGTTTGTAATTTTGGATTTTCATGAATGGTATGGGGGATGATTGATTTTTGTATCATTATTGTGTAATGGATTTAATAAGTGAGTTGCGAATTCCTCACTCTATCCAATTTTTGTATACTTGTATTATAGTTATAAAACCAATATTTTTGGAGTATCGTATCAATTAATTGACCTCTAAAAGTTATTGAATTTTGATATATGTTTTTTGATAGGAATTTCTTTAGTAATCTAAATGAAGGAATTATAAGTGGTTGGACCTTAATTATTGAACTAATTTGTGTCATGGATTTGGAATTATGTGGGTAATGAAATGGTAATATGCAAGAATCCTTGAGTCTAATTTAATGAGGGTGGTATAATAATTGAAATTGTTCTGGAGAGATATTACAATCCATTTTCATAAGGGAACATTTAAAATGGAATATTTTTATAGAGTAATAAATCTCTTTTAAGGTTCCTGGGGAACGATATGATTTCTATGTTAGGGTATGGGATCTCCTAATATGGAGGTCTCATGCGAGAGGGTTGATAATGTGATAATTTTGAGACTATATATCATTATGATGTTTTCCAAATATAACAAATGGGATTACATATGAATGGCATAGTGGTAGGGTTTTTTTGGATTCTTGATATTCTGAATTCTAATATATCAACTATACGATGCCTAAATAGTTCATGAGATATTAAAACATGGGTGGAATCAATTAGGGAGATCATTATTCATTATAATAACATATTCTATAATAAATATTTAAAGAGATAACTTTTATAGGAAAACACCCTAATCTATGGTTTTAGTTTTATTAATATAATATTATGATGACTTGGGTTCCCCTGAGGCATTAAATGATGCATTTTTTTGATGATAATGATAGAGGTTTGAGCCAGACATGATTAATCAAAGACTCAAGTTTATATGTTTAGTATTTCAAAAGGTCCTAGAAAAAATAATGGTCACCTATATATATAGTAATTTTCCTAATGTATATGTATAGTGAGTCCAATCATGTTAGGTTATGTAAATATATTATGTTTTATCATATATTGGTGCATAGGGAAAGGATATTTTACCAGATGATGTTTAGGTTGTTGAATATTTCATCAAAATTCCACATATATTTATATCCTTTCCATAATGTGTTTGTTTAGATGACGATGTAGATCCTGATGGTGGGTTTTATTGGTCTCATTAGATAAATGGGTGGTTATTTCATCTACAATGTTTTCATCATTGCTTACTCTAGAGGGGGAAACCAAAATACAGACTAATGTTGTAAATGGTCTTGCAACACAATGAGAGGTTCCAAAACTATATTGTATCCAATTATAACTATGATACGGTCCCCATATGTTTTGTTCCTAGGGATATTTTTGAAAGGTTCCCATGTATTTCATTACACACAAATATCACTAAGAGAAAGTTCCTAATTGTTCAGTATACTTGGGGATCATTGTGATGAGATCCTCAAATGAACATTATACATGATTATCATCATGTTAAGACCACCAATAACTCAGTATACTATGGTATGTTTGAGTTTTTCCTTTCTCTATAAATGGTACCTATGTAATGCTACTACAACATATACATTACCATAATTGTACAAAGTATATAAGGTAATGAATCATTTGTTATTGGAAGAATATAATGACATGAAATGATTTCTCACATGTCATATGTTACTATCTTTATATTTCTGCATACATTAATAAATTAAACATGATGGCATATAATAATTATGTCTATGCGGATCCATATTGTGTTTGATGAACACAACTTACATGGTAAAATATAAACTCTTGTGGTATTTATGTGTGCATTTCATCTAGTAGGTTTTATGTAATATCTAGATATACGAGTTAAATTTTTTTTGTATGATAGGACAGAAGATTGAATCAATGATTGTGTGTATGTATCCAATATTTTAATGTTCTTATATACATGTTTGACCCATTAGACAACCCTTAACATACATACGTATACGTAACTAGAATTTTATAAATGTTTTATCATGTTGAAATTTATTTTATATTAATGGTTATATATCAAAAGTATTTCCATATTATTTATTCGATTTTGTAAGTATATTTTTTTTATTTTGTTAATTTCATTTGATGATACCAACTTTACAGTGTCCTAATATTAGACATTCAATCTAACCAATAGTTTATAGTATCATTCATTTAATGATACATTCTTAAGGATGTGCATTTACACCATCCCAATAGTTATTCAGTTATGTTTGGTGTGGGGATTACAAATTTTTAACACAACCTTTTTTAGTTTAAATACTATTTCGGTATAGTGGTTATTGGAAGGATCTTTTTTGAAAACATCATATATACAGTTCCCTTGGTTCTAGATAACCCATGTATATGGAATGTCTTAGACATTCTATAACAGATTAATATTCAATGTTTTTCATTATTCGTATTTATAGGGTTATTTAGTTCTTTTATTTGGGTATGATATTATGATTTTTATACTATTTTCCAAGGGTGGAAGGATTTAATTTGTACATTCATTATACTAGTCAATTTAGTTTAGTAGAACATCTCTTGATATATTTTGGATGATAGAAAATTTTAAAAATTGATATGGTTTTTAAATATGGTTTATAGGATGTGATAGGTTTCATGAAGAATGTTTTGGGAATGGGGATCTAGTTAAAAAATAATTTAATATTTTAAAAAATATACTATTTTTTGTGCATTAGAAAATTTATATTACTATTCTAGATTTTGTGTGTCTCTATTATGATATTATTCTACTAATCATACAAATGGTAGATGGTAACCATATAGTTCATATAATGGGTATGGGGATCCTCCTATCGAATTATGATATGAGTTCTAGTACATGGAGTTTTTTGTATTATAATGGTGATGGTTAGTTCGGGAGACATTAGTGGGTTGAGATCACTAGTATTAGAAAGGGAATTAAAATTTTTATTTTTAACATCTATTAAATAATGGAATTAGTGTATTTTGTGTATTATAAGAAACATTAGCTCAATTTTTGTAACAGTATGAAAAAATCAATTTACATAAGTAATCTAATAATCAAGGGAAAAAATAAGTAATAATTTCATAAAAAAAACAATATGAAACATTGATTACAATATAATTGATGTGAAAGATGGCTTATCAAATATTTTATTAGAAATTATCGTCATGAAAACAAATTTTAAACAAATTTTATTTAATAAATGACTTGGAAGATCAATTTTTAATGATTTATTAGGTTGGTTAAAACTTATCCAATTTTAAAAAAAAATTATTATCTGAAATAAATTACCACAGAAGTATTGAAGTCGAAAATAGATGAAAAAATTAGTTCAAAAAGAATTATAAAAAAATAAAAAAAATTGTTTCATAATAATAAATTACCTCCCACGTTTTTTCAAATCATTTAATATTTATTATTTGAAATTTAAACTTGAAATATATATGAAAAAAAATTAAACCCCCACCACACCTAGGAAATAATCCACCCATTCTATTTATAAGTGATAAATGTTTTTTAGAATATGGGTGAGTGAGATCATAAATATAAAATTAAAATTTAATTTATATAACATGCATTACCAAAATTATTATTATATATCATAATGGAAATGATAAAATAAAACCCAACATTATGGAATTTTGTATATATAAAATTTAATATTAATAAAACCATAATTAATAGAAAATAATATCCAAATTATTTTAATCCTTATTGATGGTGATATTTTTGTTTCAATTAAATCATTAAATTCAAAAAAAGATTCTAAATACATTTTTTTAATAGTAATTATAAATTAGAATTCATCATTTCACATACATTTTCTATATATTCATTCCACATTCCCATTTTTATTCTTAATTAATTTCATTCCATATTTTAATTTATATTTATGGGATAAAATTATTTTCATTATAATATATATAATCTTATTATTTTTCAAAATTCCATTATCAATATATCCCATAAATTTGATCATGCACAACCATGTATTTATAATAACAAGTAACTTATATTCTCTTTTTAAAAAATAACATATAACACCCAATAGAAACTAAAAAAATATAATGTAAGTGGATACTATGTTATAAAAAATAACACCTTAAGAAATATTCGTTCTATATACATCATGTTAAGTAATATAATGATCAATATTTTTCATACAAACTTTTCACATAATTTTATAAAATATTATTAAATGAAAAACTTTGATGGTTTTTATGAGGTCTATATTCAAAGAAATTAGTTACATAACACATAAATTATATAATGAAAATATAAAAATAATTATGATCTTTATATAATGATTTAATATAATAATTTACTATTCTATTCTACATCTCCTAGCGACATGTAATTCCCATTGAATATAAATAATGGAATAAGTTGATAATAAATCTCAATAAGGGAAAAATAAATGAAATTGAACACGAATGATCATCATCAATGTAACATGAGACATGCCCTCATAGAATTATCATAAGTAAATTATATATAACATATAAATGTTGATAAAATATAAAAAATAGTTGGTCATAAACATATCATCAATGTTCATCACCAAGGTGATGCAAAACATATTGCCAGGTCTTTTGACCATTGTATTATATAACATTACTAATGAATGTTGGTAAGGTATCATGAAAATGTCATTACATGATATTACTGTTTTACCCAATGCATTAGAGTTCAATCAGTGATAGCCATTTTTATTACCATTGATATTGACAAGGTACAATAGAATACTAAAATGGAATTTGTTTAATGTATCATTAACATTCCACCTCATTAGATTAACTCTTTACCCAATTAATTGTAGATAAAAAAATATTGATCACACTTCATATGAGCAATATCAACATCACCCATGAGATATAATGTGAATCAAGCTTACATATAAACCGTATCGAATTCAAAAAAATCATATATAATTTTTATATACTACATAAAATACATTTTATTTATTCAATTTCAATCATAATTGTTTTTGAAAAATAAGTCAAACCCATATGAAAGACACTTTTGAATATCAAAATTCCATTTTCCTAAAAATAAATATCAAATACAAAAGTACATGAATTTGGGGGTTTTCTTTTAATAACACATTAAAAATATTAAACGAATCAAAACATAAAATAAAGTGTTTTATGTTGGTAAAATCCTTTCACATGATATACATTACTGTAGAACAATCCTATTTTTCATATTAAAAGAGAATAAAATAATTTCAGAAATTTTACATTTTAAAACCACTGAACAACTATTAAAAGAAATATTGAATATTCAATACAATTAATCTATATAAAGTTATTAACATAATATTTTTAAAATCATTAACCTGGATAAAAAATAGTTGTAATTATGTTTTTAATAGTGAATGTTTTAACGGAAGTCCCTAAGTAAGAAGAGTACCATCCTAAATCTTAAAGAGGATGATCATAAAAAAAACACAAAAATATTAAATATATATAACTAGAAGAGGCACCAAGGGATGTATAAGATGGGATAATTATTTGATAGGTATCTGATATTGGTAACAGGGTGTGGGTATTAATACTTGAAGAGGGGTGGTGTTATGAATTTAAATAATCATTACTTTTTCATTAAGGCTAAACTTATTTGGATGGAAATAATTCCAACAGTTTTTAACTAAAAATTTGTAAATATTTTCATGTCATCTAACACGAAAATATTACATTTAATTTAATTTGTATAAATAAATTTTTATAATGAATAATTATAAATAAATTATAAATTTTAATTGTTATTCCAATTTTCCCATCCAGTTTGATGACTATTTTTCAAATACAATTTAATTTATTCTACATTTATTTTTCATTTATTATACAAATATATATATATATATTTTTATTTTAGATAATGGATGATGGGTATATATTGGGTAAAGCACATAGTTTTACTCATGTGAATAATGATTATCATCCCATTGTACGGGTCTCAACAAAGTAATTCAGTCGTAAATTTGTTAATTATTGTTGTATAGGAAAAAATTATTGAAATAAGTTCCATGAGATTATTTAGATAATTTTGATAAATTTTGAGGAATAGAAGATTCAAATGGTACCATGTTAAGAGGTGCATGTGAATTCAATAAGTCCAGACTTAATTAATCTCCCATTATATAAATATTTTATTCAATGATTCTACCATAAATCCTATAAATTTTTTTTTACATGATGAAATTTTGATTGTGGAAATGAACGTCATTGATGATAGATTCAAAAAAATTCAACATTCCCATATTATGTAATTAATGTATCAAAAATATGATGGATATTTTGTACATTGAATCTATATAGTCTTTCTAGGGAAAATAATATTTTATAATGATCTAGACATATATCATTTGATACATGAAAAATTAATGTGAAATTATTAGAGGGAAAATAGAACACATGTAATTAAAATGATGCAGAATACAAAATATCTATATTCAAACATTTAATAGTCAATTGTTTTTGTCTTTTGGGGGATATAATTGAAGAAAATGTTTTAACAATGTATATGAATTAATTTTGTTAATCTAATTTTCAAATGGTTCTTTCCAAAATAATTTTGAATTTATAAATTTATATTATCTTTTCAATTATTTTTATCTTATATTATATAACTTATTATACAATATTTTAATATGAATATTAAAATAATATAGATAATTTTCCATATATAAATAACTTATATATTTTAAAATACATATATTTTATCATATAAAATTATATTCAAACAAAAATTTTCATGAGAAATAAATTATTAGTTTTTAGTATATCCCAATAAAAAATATTTTTATGCATAATTATATTATTTCTCAGTTATATTATAAAATATTGAATGATATGATTCAATATAAAGAAACAACTAACTCTGAATTTAATTAATTTTATTTCTTTTAGAAATATCTATTTCTTTTTGTATATAATTTATTATATTATTTTCTGGTGAAATTAATTACTGGTCCAACAATATATATACTAATATCATATGATACTGAATAAAAATTTCATAGCTATTCCTAATATTAAATTAACATAAGAATTATATTTCATTAAATTAATATAATTAAAATAATATTGATAATAGAATTATATGGAAAAGACGTGCAGCACATTGTTTCCTAGAAAATATTTTTTTATAAGTTCCTTTATATATCTATTTTATATAATTATTTTTTATATCCAGACAAAAAAATTTAGAATCACTTTTATCCTCTTGAACATTCAACAAAAAGATGAATATATTGATATTATATAATGAATTGAAGAAGTAGTGTATGATGTAATAGAAACATGTACTTGTTTATTTATACATAGTATTTATTTACATTTAACATATTTATCTAAAACATATATGGTATGTGTGTGTTATGTTTTTTTAAAAAATAATTCCATTATCAAATAAATTATATAATATATGATAGTTTTGTGATTTTTTATTAGACAACACTAGGTGGAGAGTGTAAAAAATTGATGATTCATTTCAAACCTATTATGACCTTATAAAAAAATGTCTTAGTGATTATTTATCTATGATATATTGTGACATTATTCTAACCAATTTATCTCCATATATTGATGATGTTTATATTCCCAAATATAATATGAAATCCGTTATAAATTGCTGTGATATTAGGGATCCTAAAAAAATAAATCACAATGGATGGGAATGTATATAAGAGGAGTTGTAGTACATGGATTTGATGTTTGTGTAAGCGGAGTGGCATATTAATATAACGATAGATCTGTGGGATATGTATCATGAAACTATCATTTACTATATATTAACATAGATTGTACAAAATCTCTAGTCCTACCATCTAACACCTCACTAATATTTAGGACATTATCTTTAAATACCATATTGTTTCCATTATATTTATATATCATCCTCTTAAGAATATCTAGGATAACCAAAAACATTATTCACATATACACGGGAAACATATTAACATACATTACGTAGTTTTTCTAGCTTTCCCAATCTAGTATCTAAAATATTTTTTGTACCTAATAGTATGTAGGTCCCTGATGTGCTCTGATCATTAAGACATCCCTATAGGTGAAATTTTAATAAATTTATGGTGAATGAAAATATATTGAGTTAAAATTATATGGATAACATAAATAATTCCTTAAAATCTTATTGGTGATAACCCTAGAATCTCTTGAATGATATGAACTTTTTTATTATATTCTAGACATCTTCTTTTCTTAACATCTAAATGTGGGGAGGGATGTGCAACCAAATTGAACCTGAAGACTGAATTTTTATTTTTTATAATCTTATATCAATATTTTTTTCATTAAATATTATAAACCCTATAAGATTAAATTTATATTAATATTCATTTTTTAGATTTTATATACAAATTATAACTTGTCTATTTTTATAAATTCAGGTTAAAAAATTATATGGTAAATATTGTGAAAATAATTTAAATGATATCACTACAATTACTAGAAAATGATTTGTTTCAAATAATTTCACCAAAATTATTCTTCATGTATTCAACTTAATAAGGAGATATATCACATATTATAAAATGTTTCATCAACCCAACTATGAAATTTTCTGTGAGATTTGATTTAGAATCCCTCAATCATATAGAAGCTAAAGCTATGAAATTATTCTTTATTTATCTAGTGTTAGGAATATCATATGACAACTAATAAGATGGTAAAAATCCTATACACGTAAAAAATAACCTACAAATTAAATGATTAATAATTATACTTTCCCAAATATTCTTCCAAAATTGAGATAATAAATTTTTATTGACACTACTCGAATGCCAAATAAAAATGCAATTTTTTTCTTATATTTCATTTCATCAAAAGTATTATTATTTTTTATTTTGACTTGATTTATTAGAATTATACTCAAACAGAATATATTTCCTCTATAATTATCTTTATGTAACTAATTAATTTTTTTTAAACATGTGATACCAAATTCATCCTCCCGTGAAGTCTAATTCTCCATATAAACGTTTTAGTATTATATATGACAGTCAAAGGATGCTCCTCAACAAATGAATGTGTACGGTCATCCACAATAACCCAAGGTGACTCATTTTTTTGATAAAAAATTATATTAAAAATCAAATTAATGATTATCCAAAACAATATTGAAATCAAATTGTTACATATAAAATTTAATAATAATTTTAAAATCAAAAAATAAAAAAAATCCAAAAAATAAACATGTTTATATTATTATATTATATAGTTGATAACTAAAATTATAAAAAATAAAAAAAATGGGACATGAAATGAAAAAAATAAATGAATGAAATTTTTTATATGTATACTCATATCTTTATATTAAATATATATTTTAATAACCTTTTTAATCTGATTGAAATAAACAAAAACAATAAAAAACGAGTCACTCATTATAATTTTCATTAGAGTAGTTAACAACAATGCTAAAAATATATACTATATAATTTATGTGACATATAATAAAATAATAAACAAAATAATATTATAAAATATTTTATAAATCAATCTCTTAAATATAAATTTTAACAGTAATTTGAAAAAGATATAAACAAATAAAATAAACTAAATATTTATCCTATTCATTAGTTTTTATTAATACTAAAAAATTACTATTAATATTCATTAAATATAAAATGTTTTATATATAAGAAAACAAATATTATATAAAAATTAATACAAAACAATAAATTATATATATATATATTGAAGAATTAGTGAAAATCAATTAAAAAAACTAAACTAGTATAAAAACTAATTTATCATAATTGTTAAAATATTTTTTAAATTAAAAATTAGGAAAAATATATCTAAAATATTTTAAATAAATTTAATATAAATAGTATATATATATATATATATATGATTCTTGTAATATTCAGGGATTACAAAATGATTTTCTACCTTTATTATTTCCTCGTGATAATTCAGTAACCACAACCCATTTTTGTTATGTAGTCATCAATATACATTGATAGTCCATACAGGGATGTAGGTATATAACTGTCAGATTTTATCCCTTTCAAGAGTTATCTTGAGCACATGATTAGTTAATTTTTTTTATTTAATTAACACTATTGGGAGTTCTGAATTGGTGTGAGTTTGGGTGATGTCTAAGCGAATTTTGGAGAAAAGGGGGTTTGATTGGTTGGCGTACATATTTAACATGTCATTAAGCTATCCATGAACATTAATGCACTCTATAACCTTTTGATGTAGTGTCATCATCATGATTAAATATTGGTTTGGGATTCTATTCAATGTAGCCTTGCGATGCGCCCCCTTGAAGTAATTGATAAAAAATAGTTGGTGCATGGATGGTCTAACCATGTGCCTAGACCATGCACATGCCAACAGTGAGTTCCATAAATGGTTGATCTCACTCATTATCAACATATAATGATCTATTACAACTCATAAGTGGCTCTATTTCTTGATTTTACATTCTTAAGGGAAAATAATGGGTCCCCTATCAACCGGGACGGATTCCACAGCCTTACGAACAATTATCATCGATATAAAAAGACTAAATTAATGATACACACTCCACCATGTATTTGGATTTCATCCCAATGCTTCTCTCGTTCCTTGTTATATCATTCCATAATATTTTCATGGATGATATTCTATATTTCCATGGATCTATACTGTGTGGTGAGATCTTGATATAAGATTTTGGATCTAGATAAATATTTATGAGATATTGATGTCTTCGATATCTATTTTGGTTAAGGGATTTAGATCGGGAACATTTATCAACATTGTTGTGCATCTTTGATTTTGGTTATTTTCCCTTAGAAAACAACCCTCAATGAACCTAAGTAGGTAGTTTAAATCTAAATTAAATAGTCATGTATTAGATATGTATATGAAAAATTATAGGATCGGTATCATCCTTTAGCAATTGATACTGGTGAATTGGTTTAATTAGTGTGACAAGTTGGTTAATCAAATCCTTGTTGAAATATGTGACTAATTGGGGAATTGATAATGAGAGCAAGGGACTAAAAAATTAGATAATTATTTTTTGGAATTTGATCCAGACAGAAATGGGTAGTAATATAGACAATTAAATGGGGGATTAATTATGAGATATTTAAATGGATACACTGAGATAATTAATTATAGATAAATTATGTTTCTTTCATAAAATTATCTATATAAATTATTTGTGGGATTAATTATAGAGATTTTAGATTATAATGAGATAATTAATTTAGTAGAATTAATTAAGGTATATGAATTAAGATATTGGTTAATTAATTGATAAAATAATCAATGGTTTGAATCACTTAGTTAATTGTTGAGTTAACTAAGGGAATGGATGTGTAGTACAGATTATTGAATTGGTAATGGATTGAGGTTGATAATTAATTGTTAAATTAATTATGTGATTAATAATGGGAAAATTTTCATTCTAAATTTTGAAGTAATAATGGTTACATGGCCATCATACTTATGAGTGTAGGGAAAGGGAACATGGTTATTCCAAATTGAGAAGTATACATGGTTACATGGTCATTATATTTATGAGTAATTAGAATGGGATCATAGTCATTCTATTGAAGAGTAAGCATGGTAACATGGCCATCTTACTTATATAGGTGAAATTCGTTAATTTGGAGATGTGAATTTTAAATGATAAATTATAGAGATCAGATCATTTAACTTTCAGTTATGGCCCAAGATGAGAATATTCAAACTCCAGCCAAAGTAAAATTTGGTACTGAGATATCATAGCACTTTAAATACTTCATGTTTCTGCAAGAAGCATGTACTTATTTATTTTATTTCCATGGGAAAAGTTTAGCTCTGTTATAATGTTGTTATTTATGCATTGTAATTATTTATTATAGAACTGCATACTCTATCTTTTGACTATAATTGATTTAGATTTTATTGGTCTTGGACTAGGGGGTAATCATTCCCTATTTGTGAATCATTATTGGAACCGGAATAGATTATATAGTTGCTGGACCGTATAAGTGAAAAGGCCCTAGGATAGATGGCTGATAAGGGATGGACCATGGATGAGGGGACTAGACACAGTTCAAACCCCTCTTGGGGAGTTATAGTTTATTTATTTTTAATTACATTTCTAACACATGACACATATATTGATAGATCATGTTTTACCTTTAAGTTGATTTTTGAAATATTTGTTTGGTTATATTATTACATGAGTATTATCCTAGTTATATTTATTCTATGTTATTTTATTTATTTATTAAGGTGTTTTACTCTGATAAATGAGTTTATAGTCTCCCCATGAAAAACATTCCAGACACTCACTACTAGTTGGTACCATCTATAAACAATGAGGCATTATTGATCCCATGTGGAAATCCAGCTCTGGGCACCGTCAAGTAGAACCTATGTTAGGACATTACAACGTGGTATCAGAGGTCAATTTTTCATTCTTCTTATTTTGAATTACTATTTTTAGAATTGTATATTGTATAAAATGAATTTTCATAACATATTAATGAGCATGTTTATGGGATTTCGTAACACACGTATGGCTGAAAATCAAAGAACACATGATGGGATTATTGTTATTTATGATTGTGATTTCATTTGAATGTAATTTCACCTTCAGTGAAACACTTGTGGTGTGATGTGAGTATTGTTTCTAGGAATTATTTTATTCATTCATGGCCCATAAATGAAGGATTTTTGTGTCTACATTCATCATTTTATAAACATAAAGATATTTTGACGTATGCAATTTTAGTCATTCAGGGGAAATCTATTTATTGGTAGGTTGTTAACATGAACGGTTTTCCTTGTTTGTTAAATTAAAATAGAAAATGGATCATTACATGAATTGAAAAGGGTTGAAAAAATTATGTGAAATGATAATAATTGGGTTTCTAAATGAGAAACAAGATTACAATATTGTATTTACATTATGAACCAAATCCTTGGAGTATGATAGTTAAGGGTTTTGATAGTGCCTCAGTTTTAACTATATAGCGATTTGGAGGGAAACGATATATGGGGATTATTTACTCATATGAGAATGTTATAAGTGTTTGTTATGAGACCTGATGCATGTGGTTAGATTTTTAGATATTATGCCTCAACGATACCTATTGAGGGGATGACCGAGGGGCGTGGCTATGAATCACTTTCCCATTATGGATCATGAGGAACTGATCATGCCAAATTAATATAGAGAGTATTAGTTTTGAGAAAACATTGATCACTTATTATAATTCATGGAAGAGACCCAAGTCATGTTTCAAAATGTATGTCTGAGTTGAAAAGGGTGTTTTAGTTATAACACCCTCTTTATTTTACTGGAGAGGGTGTACCTGAGGGAGATGAATTATTGGTTGATTCTATAGTAAAAAAACATGACCATTTAGAGACTCTGGTTGATAATAGAGTTATGTTGTACAATTAAATTCTATAGGGATCCTCATAGCACTGGTGGGATATTCAAGAGAGAACATGGAAGACAGACTGTACGTTATGGAAGGACTTTATAGCGAGGATCTTGGTTCAGTTTTCAAGAGATTCTAAGTCAATAGAAATATTGTGAGTTCATACATATAACATAAGGGAGCATGCAAGTGATATACTATACTATACAATACAAAAATATTCCACACTATGCTACAAAATTAGAATGAGGTGAGGTAGCTATGTCAAAACATTTTCAAGATGGATGTTACTATGAGATTAAGTCCCACATGAATATCTTCAGGCTAAATAATTTTACCTATGTGGTGGATCATGATTGCATTATTGAAAGGAATAAAATTATATCTTCCAATGATGAACATGTGGTTTTAATTTCATATTTAAGATGTGGATCATCTGAGATTGGGAATCACTGATAAGAAAAAATTAGCTAATATAGTGGGAAGAAGACTACATAGAAAGGAAATTTACTTAGACATGAGTTTACTGGAGTGATGTGTCATCAGTGTGGTTGGATAAGACTATATCATAAAAATTTTTCTTGATCGCCAGCAGACATTCATTCTTGTGGAAATATGGGACATATATATATATTTTGTATGTCATAGTGAAATATTGTTATAGATGGAGTAGTTGTGTAGAGTCAGATTATGGGAAGTGGATCTTCTACACTATATCGGTCTAGCAGTTAGTGTTATACTTTTTAGGTATTGGAGGTTGTGGATGTTATAAGGCCCCGACCTTAAACCTTACTTAATATTGAATTAAATGAATAATTCCCATTGAGGATCTTTTCAGGTTTAGAGTTTTAGAGAATTAGATCATAACTATTACATCTCAAAAAATTACAAAGTATACACTTCTACTAAGTTTCCATAAAATAAAAACTCTTAAAAAGAAACATTTATAGTTCCATGTTTTAGATAGCATGACTTTCCCTTGATCCCATCCTTGACCAAATTCCACATTAATTCCTGTGAAAAATATTTCAAAAAAACATGGTGTGAGCATAAAAATCTCAGTAAGGGATACACAAAGAATGAAAACTATTTGTTTAGCAAAACAACAAGTAAACCATGTATACTTTATCAAAGTAATACTTTTCACCTTTATGAAGTAGTAAAAACTCTTCAATGAATAAAAGATCATTACTTACACTTTTGTAACCAAAAGATTACCATAAAACCCATACAAATATCACATAACATATAAAGGTAACTTGGGACATAAACATACTTAAGTGGAATAACCATATGGTCGACTTCCACACATATCACTTAATGGAATAGCCATATGGCCAACTTCCATACATACATAATGGAATAGCCATACGGCCGACTTCCATACCCAATGCAGGAGGTTATAATGTAACCACCCGTCCTAGTATTCACAGCACCACCTGTCATATGGTTTATCACATGACCACCCGTCAAATGTCCAAGTACCAATATAAAATCATAAAACATAAAAAAAATATAATGGAAAGAAAAAATTTCCACACTTTGATCACAATATATCACAGAAATATATTGACATAACAAATCCATTATAAAAACCATATTCAATACCAAAATACATAAAAGAGTATATGGTATTTATTTCATTTTAAAAGCATTATGGCTTGTTCAGTAATCCAAAGACCAAATAATACTCGCGGCGGCGGAAAAGGTCGTTGTCACCGCATACGTTAAAAGAAACATTCATTTTTGTTGTTTTGTAAAACGCTTCGTAGAAATAGATTCCTTTTTTATAAAATTAAAAGTCAAAGGGCTTTATACACCGTATAAAATAATGTTGTGTGTAAAACGAAATATTCTTCAATGAAAGGAGATTGAGACGAAGTCCCTTACCTCGGGTCCGACTTGACTCGATCATTCTTTAATGTCCTGAATAATAAACTTGAGTTAATATATACTTGCTTAAGAACCTTCTTAAAGTTCATTATTACTTTTATATAACTTATTATCATGTTATAAACATTATGTAATCATTTAAGTTAATAATGTTTGTTTTGTCGATATTTGGTTCTTAAGTCGAAAGTAGACTTCTTACAATTACATGTTGTTTGTGTGGTTAAAGGTTCTTTATATCCAGAATGAAACTACTGATTTGGATATCATATATATCATATATATCTAGCATATACATGTATTTATAATATCAGATAATCATTTAGAAGTATGAAATGAAATGCACCGTTCAGGGAGACGGTAAGCCGTACGTACGCATGAACGCTACTTTCATTTATATATCATATTAATTGAATTAAAACTAAATGAGAGATATGTATATTTAAATTCAAGATTTATATTCATCATTTAGATGTATAATTCATCATATATATCCATTATATATATGTACTTATAATAATACATTACATTTGGGGATAAGAAATGAAATGCACTGTTCATGGAGACGGTAAGTCGTACGTACGCATGAATGCTACTTTCATTTATATCTCATATTTTAATCGAGTGAAATAATAATGAAGAAAAGGTATATTATAATTCCAGTATAATATCATATATAATATCATTAAATCCATCCTTTATACATCCCACGTATGGCATTAACAAATCGAATCACTTTGAGGGGGCGGTAGTCCGCACTTCCTAAAATGAAGATATCACGTATACCAATAATGGAAACCATAAAGCTATACCACAAATGAAAAATAAGGAAGCATAAGGGAATCATAAAAATAATATATATCATATATAAATAGGGTGACATCTTAATGTCAACCATTAAAGGTGTTTAAAAGGAGATTGAACAATCATCGTTTCGTGAGGCAGAAATTCACCTACCACAGAAACAATATGTTCTTTAACCATTAGATGTAGATTTGTGTAAGTGTAGCTCGAATGATTATTATAACAACATCCTAGTATATTAAATATATTGGAGTTGTTACAAAATAAACTAATAAAAAGAGTTTATGGGGTTGGAGAAGCAAAATAAAACAAAAGAACACAAGTGAACACATTACCTCAAAATCGGGTAACTCTCTTAGATTTGAGATCAAAGGCTTCATTGGGAAAGACATATGCCCAAAGTGAGGCTTAAAAAAGTAAGAGAGGGATGTGGAGATACAAAATGGGCAGGTTTTGGCCGAGCCAAAGGCTTTTTAAGTGTGGGTAAGGTGGTAGAGGTGGGGGCCTTTTATAAGAAGAGAGGAGGGGCACTCTTGGAAAGTAAGGAAATGTTACTTTATTTTGGAAAGAATTTCGGATTTTAATGGTCCCACAATGATGTGTTTCTAGGATAAGGTGATAAGGGTTCTAAATACACCCATAAAATCGGTTTTGGACATGTGTAGGTCATATATGTTACATTATCATTTCATTTTATTTAAATCCATTATTAATGAGGGAATCACTGCATCATCATGATGTCATAAATAATTTCATATATTTAATTTCTAAAAATTATAAAAAAATATCATGATTTAGGAAATATTTTTATCTTTGTAATTAATATTTATAGTAAAAAATATGACTTGTATAACCCCATGTAAAAATTGGTTTAGTAAAACATCTCATGTTTGTGTCATTTTTACTTTTACATTAAATAAAAAGTTATTTATGTCATTTCCCAACCAAAGTGGCTCCATGGGGTCCCCAAGTTGAACCATGGGTTGTCTTGGTCGGCCATGACACATCCAATGAAGTTAGGACATGTTTCAAGCTCATCTCATATTATTAAAACATTATTTTTAGCTTAAACTACACTAAATACCTCTAATCGCGATTAAAAATTTAATAAGTTACTATTCACCAAAAAATTATTTTAATCTCATTGAACAAAATTTTAATTCTTAATGAAAACCATGTATGTCTTATTTTTGAAAATCAAATCACAGAAGTGAAAAAGTTTCATTTAAATGAAAAATCAGTTTCTTTAACTACCACTTAGTGGTTTCACAATTCATCAAAATATTGATGTTTTTCAGAAAAATACCAAACATTCACCCTAAGCTATATTTGATATTCCGAATTCAAAAATGTAGTCCATTTTACAAAATTCCAAACATATAAGTTGAATTAATTAATTTAATAATTAATTCCCGTTGTCAGAGCAAATAGCCTGTTTTTATGAAACAATAAGTATCAAAAGATTGACACTAGTTTAAGTCCGATTTCAAAGTGAAATTAATTCCAACGACCACTATTGGATTTAATGGTAAAAATATATTCTAATTTCACTTTAAAACCAATTAAAAAGATAATATAATCATATAAATAAATTAAATTAAAAAGAGGTTTTGAATTAAAATACAACATTTTACACCATTCATTAAAAAAATGAACGTTATCGGAAAAATACCAAAAATTTACACAAAGTAAATTTGGATGTCCCAAATCTAATGGAGAGTTTTATTTGGTCCAATAGAATGTATAAGAGTGAACAAAACTATATTTAATGACGGTTCTCCATCAAAAGAAAATAAGTTAACCTTTAGTGAAAACTAGGGCATATACGCCTAAAATTGAATTCTTTCCGTATTTTAAGCCTTTATCTTTTATTAGATAAAAGTAAAAACATTTAAAAAACACATATAATCATATTTTAGTTATTTCTATCCATTCCTGCCAACAAAACGACTATGTGATAACTACCATTTAAAATAATATTATTTTATTACTAGTGTGCAACGAAAGATTTCAATGAAACTCTTTGTTACGTATCTTGTACGCTATCGAACATAGAAACCCTTTTAAAGTAAAATTAATATTTAATTGGTATATATTAATAAATATGAAAATGTTTTATTCATTATTTACCTAGGATGTTACATCCTTCCACCCTTTTGGGAATTGCATCCTCGCAATTTTATTCACTTATCAAAATAAGAGGGGGTATTTATCCCTCATAGCATTTTCAGATTCTCACGTTGTCTCTTCAACAATATGGTTTTTCCACATAACCTTTACCTGGTGAATTAACTTATTTCGCAACACTTTCTCTCTTCAGTCAAGAATCTAGACTGGTTGTTCTTCATAAGTTAGGTTCTCTTTCAGCTCAACTACATCTGGGCTCAAAACATGAGATGAATCTGGCATATACTTTCTCAACATCGAAACATGAAAAACATTGTGTACCAGAGATAAAGTCGGAGGTAAAGCCACTTGGTAAGAAACTGATCCAACTTTCTCCAGAATTTCATATGGTCCAATAAACCTTGGACTCAGCTTTCCTTTCTTACCAAATCTCATCACACGTTTCCATGGAGAAACCTTGAGAAAAACATGATCGCCTACCTTGAAAGATAGATCCTTCCTCTAGTTATCCGCATAACTCTTCTGCCTGCTCTGAGCTGTTATCATGTGTTTCTGAATCAACTGATCTTTTTCTGCCAACTCTTCTACCAATTCTGGTCCCATCAGCTTCCATTCACCCACTTCATCCCAAAATGCTGGAGTTCGACACCACTTCCCATATAATTCCTCAAATGGTACTATCTGTATACTAGAATGAAAACTATTATTATAAGAAAACTCAACCAATGAAAGATGTTGTTCCCAACATCCCTGATAATCCATCGAACAAGTTCATAGAATATCCTCCATGGTCTGAATTGTTCGTTCTGACTGCCCATCTGATTGAGGATGAAAAGATATACTAAAATTTAATTCAGTACCCAACAACTTATGAAGGCCTTTCCAAAATTTAGAAGTAAACCTGGGATCACGATCGGAAAAAATGGAGAGAGGAACTCCATTTAACCTGACTATCTCTTTAAGATACAAACGGGAAAGTTGGTCTAGTGAAAAAGTATCTCGTATAGCAAGGAAATGTGCAGATTTAGTCAAGCTATCAACAATAACCCAGATTGCATTATTACCTCGAGATGTCCTCGGTAATCCCACAACAAAGTCCATGGATATGTTTTCCCATTTCCACTCTGGCACTGGTAAAGGATGAAGCATCCCTTTCGGTAACTGCCACTCTGCTTTAACCTACTGACAAGTCAAACACTTCACAGTAAAATCAGCAATATCTCTTTTCATCCCTTCCCACCAGTAATACTCTCTCAGATCTCTATACATCTTAGTACTGCAAGGATGAACTGAAAACGGGGAACTATGAACCTCACATAACAACTCATTCTTCAAATGTGAATCACAAGGCACACAAAATCTCTTCACAAATCTCAAAACGCAATCATTATCAATGTTGAATTCAGGTATCTTACCTTTCTGAACCAGCTCTACCTTTTTCTGCAACTCACTGTCTTGCTTATGTGCTTGCTTGATTCTTTATAATAGAGATGATTTCACTGAGACCTAAAACAAAACAGATGAACATCCTGCACCAATAACTTCAATTCCAAATTTCATCAAATCAAAAACCAAAGGATCTCATTCCAAATGTATCATGGTTAATGAAGCATTAATTTTTTGACTCAAAGCATCGACCACTTTATTTGCTTTTCCCGGATGGTAGTGAATTGTACAATCATAATCATTGATTAATTCCAGCCATCTCCTCTATCTCAAGTTCAATTATTTCTGAGTGAATATATACTTTAAACATTTGTGATCAGTATATATTTCATGATTTACTCCATACAAATGATGCCTCCAAATTTTTAAAGCAAAAACAACAGCAGCTAATTCCAAATCATGTGTAGGGTAATTTACCTCATGAGTTTTCAACTAACGTGAAACATAAGCAATTACCTGATCATTATCCATAAGGAAACAACCATGTCCCTTCAACGAAGCATCATTGTATATAACAAACTCACCATTCCTGGAAGGAAGTGCCAAAACTGGAGCATTCACCAATCTTCTTTTCAAATCCTGAAAACAATCATCCAATTCTTTTGTCCAGATAAACTTAACACCCTTCCAATTTAGCTTATTCATTGGACTAGATAACTGTGAAATGTTTTCAACAAACCTTCGGTAGTAACCTGCCAAACCAAGAAAACTACGGATCTAGGTTACATTTGTGGGTCTTGGCCATTCTTCAACAACTTTTGTTTTAGTAGGATCAACAGTTATGACATATTTTGAAACAATGTGACCCAGGAAAGAAATTTATTGCAACCAAAACACACACTTGCTGAATTTCCCATAAAATTTCATTTATTTTAAGGTTTTTAAGATAACCCTTAAATGACTTTCATGATCCTCTTTACTTTTATAAAACACCAAAATATCATCAACAACCAACATTTTTCACCTGGGTCAACTGAGCCATCACTACAACAAACTGTTTAGTTCTGATTCTGACCATCTCAGGATACTGATTTGAAAGTTCATTTCCCTCTGTATGCCTTCCCAAAAAATCTGTTCTGTTTCCTCTATGAAAAAACATTCTTAACACAGAAATATCATAGGCGAAGCAACATGTTAATATTTAAATTATATTTCATTTCAGTCGTACCATAATTTAACTTATAATTTAACAATTTTCTAACTCCTAAAGTTCTCTAAACCGACCTCTGATACCAACTATAAGGCCCCGACCTTAAAACTTACTTAATATTGAATTAAATGAATAATTCCCATTGAGGAACTTTTTAGGTTTAGAGTTTTAGAGAATTAGATCATAACTATTTCATCTCAGAAGATTAAAAAGTATACACTTCTACTAAGTTTCCATAAAATAAAAACTCTTAAAAAGAAACATGTCTAGTTCCATGTTTGAGATAGCATGACTTTCCCTTGATCCCATCCGTGACCCAATTCCACATTAAGTCCGGTGAAAAACATTTCAAAAAAAAACCATAGGGTGAGCATAAAAAGCTCAGTAAGGGATACACAAAGAATGAAAACTGTTAGTTTGTCACAACAACAAGTGAAACATGTATACTTTATCAATGTAATACTTTTAACCTTTATTAAGTAGTAAAAACTCTTCACTGAATCAAAGATCATTACTTACCCTTTTGTAACAAAAATATTACTATAAACCCCATAAAAAGATCACATAACATATAAAGGTAACTTGGGACATAAACATACATAAGTGGAATAACCATACGGTCGACTTCCACACATATCACTTAATGGAATTGCCATACGGCCAACTTCCATACATACTTAATGGAATATCCATACGACCAACTTGTATACCCAATGCATTGGAGGTTATAACGTAACTACCTATCCTGGTATTCACGGCAGCACCCGTCATATGGTTTATCACGTAACCACCCGTCAAATGTCCATGTACCAATATAAAATCATAAAACATAAAACAAATATAATGGAATGAAAACATTTCCACACTATGATCATAATATATCACATAAATATATTGACATAAAAAATCCATTATAAAAACCATTTTGAATACCAAAATTCATAAAAGAGTATATGGTATTTATTTCATTTTAAAAACATTACGGCTTGTGGAGGAAGCCAAAGACCAAATAATACTCGCAGCAGCGGAAAAGGTCATTGTCACCGCGTACGTTAAAAGAAACATTCATTTTTGAAGTTTTGTAAAAAACTTCATAGAAAAAGATTCCTTTTGTATAAAATTAAAATTAAATGGTGTTTATACACCATATAAAATAATGTTGTGTATAAATACAAATATGCCTCAATGAAAGGAGATTGAGACGAAGTCCCTTACCTCGGGTTCGACTTGACTCGATCGTTCCTTAATGTCCCGAATAATAAACTAGAGTTAATTTCTACTTGCTTAAGAACCTTATTCAAGTTCATTATTACTTGTATATCATTTATTATCATGTTATAAACATTATTTAATCATTTAAGTTAATAATGATTGTTTTGTTGATATTTGGTTCTTCATTTGAAAGTGGACTTCTTACAATTACATGTTGTTCGTGTGGTCAAAGGTTCTTTATATCCAGAATGAAATTCCTGATTTGGATATCATATATATCATATATATCTAGAATATAATGTATTTATAATATCACATAATCATTTAGAGGTAAGAAATGAAATGCACCGTTCATGGAGATGGTAAGCCGTACGTACGCATGAATGCTACTTTCATTTCTATGTCATATTAATGGAATTAAAACTAAATGAGAGATATGTATATTTAAATTCCAGATTTATATTCATCATTTAGATGTTTAATTCATAATATATATCCATTATATATATGTACTTATAATAATACATTATATTTGGGGATAAGAAATGAAATGCACCGTTCATGGAGACGGTAAGTCGTACGTACGGATGAACGCTACATTCATTTCTAACTCATACTTTAATGGAGTGAAATAATAATGATAAGAAGGTATATTATAATTCCAGTATAATATAATATATAATATCATTAAATCCATCCTTTATACGTCCCACATATGGCATTAACAAATTAAATCACTTTGAGGGGGCGGTAGTCCGCACTTCCTAAAATGGAGATATCGCGTATACCCATAATGGAAACCATAATGGTATACCAAAAATGAAAAATACAGAAGAATAAGGGAAACATAAACATAATATATATCATCTTTAAATAGAGTGACATCTTAATCGCCACCATTAAAGGTGTTTAAAAGATGATTGAACAATCATCATTTCGTGAGGCAGAAATTTTCCAACCACAGAAAGAGTATGTTCTTTAACCATTAGATGTAGATGTGTGTAAGTGTAGATAAATGATTATTATAACAACATCCAAGTATATTGAATATATTGGAGTTGTTACAAAATAAATGAATAAGAATATTTTAGGTGGTTGGAGAAGAAAAATAAAACAAAATAACACAAGTGAACACATTACCTCAAAATTGGGTTACTCTCTTAGATTTGAGCTCAAAGGATACCTTGGGAAGAATTATGCCCAAAGTGAGGCTTCAAGGAGTAAAAGAGGTATTTGGAGAGACAAAATGGTCAGGGTTTTGCCGAGCCAAATACTTTGGAAGTGTGGGTAAGCTAGAAGAGGTGGGGGCCTTTTATAAGAGGAGAGGAGGGGCACTCTTGGAAAGTAAGGAAATGTTACTTTATTTTGGAATGAGTTTCAGATTTTAATGGTCACACAATGATGTGTTTCGAGGATATGGTGATAAGGATTATAAAACCACCCATCCAATAGGTTTTGGACATGTGTAGGTCATAGATTGTACATTATATTTTCATTTTATTTAAATCCATTATTAATGAGGTAATCGCGGCATCATCATGATGTCATAAATAATTTAATATATTCAACGTATAAAAATTATAAAAAAAATCATTATGTAGGAAATATTTTTATATTTCTAATGAATATTTATAGTCAAAAATATGACTTGAATAACCCCATGTAAAATTTTTTTTAGTAAAACATCTCATGTTTGTGTCATTTTTACTTTTACGTTAAATAAAAAGTTATTTATGTCATTTCCCAACCAAAGTGGCTCCATGGGGTCCCCAAGTTGACCCATGGATTTTCTTGGTCGGAAATGACACATCCAATGAGGGTAGGACATGTTTCAAGCTCATCTCATATTATTAAAACATTATTTTTACCTTAAACTACACTAATTACCTCTAATCGCGATAAAAAATTTAATAAATTACTATTCACCAAGAAATTGTTTTAATCTCAATGAACCAAATTTTACTTATTAATGAAAACCATGTATGTAGGATTTTTGAAAATAAAATCACAGAAGTGACAAAGTTTCATTTTAACGAAAAATCAGTTTCTTTAACTACCACTTAGTGGTTTCACTATTCATCAAAATATTGACATTTTTCAGAAAAATATCAAAAATTCACCATAAGATATATTTGATATTCTGAATTAAAAAATGAAGTAAATTTTACAAAATTCCAAAAATATAAGTTGCATTAATTAATTTAATAATTAATTCCCACTGTTAGAGAAAATAGCTTGTTTTTATGAAACAATAAGTATCAAAAGATTGACACTAGTTTAAGTCCGATTTCAAAGTGAAATTAAATCCAACGACCACTATTGGATTTAATGGTAAAAATATATTATAATTTCACATTAAAACAAATCAAAATATAATCTAATCATATAAATAAATTATATTAAAAAGAGGTTTTGAATTAAAATACAACATTTTACATTATTCATTAAAAAATGATCTTTATCGGAAAAATACCAAAAATTTACACAAAGTAAATTTTGATGTCCCAATTCTAATGGAGAGTTTTATTTGGTCCAATAGAATGTATAAGAGTGAACAAAACTATATTTAATGACGGTTCTCCATCAAAAGGTGATAAGTTAACCTTTAGTGAAAATTAGGGCATATACGCCTGAAATTGAATTCTTTCCGTATTTTAAGCCTTTATCTTTTATTATATAAAAGTAAAAACATTTAAAAACATATATAATCATATTTTAGTTATTTCTATCCATTCCTGCCAACACAATGACTATGTGATAATTACCATTTAAAATAATATTATTTTATTACTAGTGTGCAACGAAAGATTTCAATGAAACTCTTTATTGCGTATCTGGTACGCTATCGAACATAGCAACCCTTTTAATGAAAAATTAATATTTAATTCATATATATTAATAAATATGAATATGTTTTATTCATTATTTAACTAGGATGTTACAGATGTGGTGCTTTGGGAATAATTTCCCAAAGAGGTATATTGGTTCTTTTTAGAGAAGTTAGACAGAATTACAAGGAAAAGTCAAAGTACAATTACATTCTTTTTATCCTACACTTGTGGATAGCGAGGATAAGCCATCAATAATGAGGGGTAATATTTTTTTAGCATCTACATTATCTAGTGTCTAATTATTTAAAAGTTCCTCTCATTCCTTTGTATAATCAATCATTGGTTCATGGTTTGATCCTAATAGTGGTGTTATTTAATGGGGTAATGATAATATATACATTGTTGGGAGTACAGTCTAAGGATATCTATCTATGAAAGTGATGCTCTCTAGTGATCGGGGAATATAGTTTCTTATGGATGCTCTATGTACTTGATATTATGGTGTTAGACTTGATTATAGTGTTGGATTTTCTAGTCACATATCGATCACTAATCAAATATTACCTTAGGAGAGTTATGTTTACATCTCCTAAGGGTGACAAGTATATTCATCATAGAGAGTGGTATGTCTAGTAAATCCATGTAGGGACAGTTAATCAGTATCTAGGAGAGATCACATCCCATGTTTTTAGTATTATGATTGATGATGGTTGTGTTAATAAATATTTCCTTCCACCAGTAGTGGAACTGTATCGTGATTTTCTTACTAAAGTCTTCTCATGGATACCCCCTGAGAAATATGTGGAATAAACTATTTTGGCCATGCCAATGTCTGAGATTGTATATAATACACTATGTATAATTTATTCAACTAAGCATCAAGATCTTAATTCTTTATTGGTGGAGATGAAGGATAAAGCATTTATGCGTCCAAATACATCTCCCTTTGGATCACCTATTATTTTGAAAATAAGGCTAATAGGAGATTACATTTCTGTTTTGTTTATCGGATGTTGTATCTAATGAATTGGTATATCCATTAACATATTCCATTCCATGATGATATTTTTCACCAATTTATTTTAGCTATTGTGTTCTCAAAGATTGTATTGAGATCATAGTATCATAATTGTAGAGTAGGGACCTCAGGTATATTGATAACATCTTCTAGATGCAGGTAAGGAATTTATTAGTTTGTTATAATTCTATTTGTGTTGAAAAAATCACCAATAATGTTTTTGGAATTGATGAAAAAGATATTTCACCCATATAAATATCATTTCATGGTGGTTTTTGGGGATGAAATCATGGTGTACTATAAGTCTCAATAAGATCATGGTCAAAATCATAACATCTTCGTTGGTAAAAACAGAGAGCGTCAGATATACTTAATTATATTTTGGTGTTAGTTGTGGATTGATCAGAGACACTTCTTTGGGAACATCATCTAAGAGGAAGGTTATTTTGTGGCCCCATGGAGGGTATAATATGTTTTTTGGGAGAATCTGAATAATGTTTTTGATATCAGACACATTCTTGGATTAGTTTGATATTAAAATAGATTCATCCACAACATTTCCTGTATGTCATTATCCCATTTGGTCTTGAAAAAAAAGTTTGTAATCATTAAATTTTTAGAGGAATGTGAGATATACTTTTAGGAGTTAAATAATTGATTAATATCAACACCAATTTCGATCTTACTTGATTTATATAAGGAGAATAAGGTTTATTAGGATTCTTATGGGATCAAACATGGATATGTTTTATGGTAAGTTGATCATGTTATAGTATCTGTGTATTCATAGTTGATTCCTCATGAAAAATATTATCCAATTCACAATATCATGTTGTAAATAGTAATGTATGCTTTTAACTATTGATGAAACTATGCTTGTTATAAAATTATATAGTTTATACTGATCACAACAACGTTATGTATATATTTTCTTGGTATAATTTTAATCATCATTAGCGAAGGTGGGTTGAGTTTATGAATTTTATCGATTTTCTACTAGCATATATTCCTAAGAATGTAAATAATATGGATGATCCATTGTGTAGGAAAACACAAAATACTATGGTTCAGGAGTCGAGTGATTAGTGGGAGATAAAGACCATACTGGCTAAAATTCATGTGACGGACTAGAAGTGTCTGGATAAGATGTCTCTAGTTTCTATTTTTGTGGAGTATACGTTTATGATATGGATCATGAAAAGGAAATATTATGATCTAGAATTAGTATCCATGAAAAAAATCATTGAAGGTGGGGAGAAATCTTCAGAATGGTTGATAGATGATGATGCGATCATCTATGTTATGAATCGAGTTGCGGTACCTTTGTTCTTGTGAGAGGAACTCTTGTGGGAATTTCATGCCTCTAAGTGGGAAACGTATCCAGGTATAAAAAAATGTACCACGACCATTAATGATTGTTTTGGTGTCCATGTTGGAAAAATGAAATTGCATGGTTTTTTGATATTATCCTTCCTTAGTTATCATGTGAAGGATAAGAATCAATGACCTGGTGGTTTAAAACAATCATATCCTATTTCATAAAGGAATTAGGATGATGTGAGCATTGAAATTATGGTGGGTCTTCCAATGAATCTTGGGATGAATGGCACAATTTGTTTCATTGTGGATCGAATGACCAAGGTTGTGCATTTCCTTCCTATAAGGGAAACATTTACATTAGAATAATTTTATTAACTGTACGTTTGGGAGATAGTTAGAATTAAATGAGTGTCATAAAAAATATATTTAGATCATGATTCATTATTTAATTCACTCTTCTAATAGATTTTACAGAATGCTCTTCACACATAGGTATTATTGAGTACGAAATTTCACCCACAGATAGATAGGCATTCAGAATTAATTATACAACTGCTTGAGAATATGCTATTGGAACATATTCATTACTCCAGTGGATCATGGATAAATAACATGTCTTTAGAGAAGTTTCTATATTATAATAGTTATCCAGAAACTATTCAAATGGTGCTATATAATTCCCTATATAGTTGTCCACATTGATCACTACTATGTTGGATGGTGGTCAGTGAGTTAGAGTTGATGGGATCGATTATCATGTAGGAGACCTTGGAGAAGATAAACTTGATTCAAAATTGTATGGTTTTGGCTCAGAGTAGAAAACATTGATATGAATATAGAGGGATACTTCCCATAGAGTTTATAGAGGGTGATCATTTATTTCATCGGGTGCCACATAGGATGGGTCAATATAGGATATAGGGAATGGGCATGTTAGCACTCAAGTTTGTTGGAACCATTGTTATAGTGGGGATAATTTGGCCAATTGAATAGTGATTCACTCTTTTATAGAGATAAAGTGCTATGCATGATGTTTTCTATGTATCAAAACCTCTGCAGAATCACCCTGAACCCTCTCATGTGACTGAGGTTGAATAGGTTGACATTGTGTTAGATGCATCCTTTGAGAAGAATTGGATACCTGCGCTGGATTGAAATAATAATGTGTTGTGGGTAAATAACATGCTAATAATTAATTTTTTTATAGAAACATGGAATTTTACAATAGGAATAATTCGAAAGAGAATAAAATATGATTACTCAATGTCCCGATATTTTCGAATCGACATCTTAATAATTCTTGGAAGTGTAACTAGAGGATGAGATGTTATAAGCTGGGGGGATTATAAGATCCTGATGATTTTACGAGATACCTTTGGAATATATTCAGTAATTTTTTTTCTTTAATTATGTACCACTGTTTGTATTTGTGATTTGGGGTGTGTTTGGGTGGGGTCTAGAAGACTTTTTGAGAAAAACGGTTTGTGAATAATTGGTGGATGGTTTGAAAAAACTGTAAGGCCGTCTAGGAGAAACTGTGTAGTCTCTGGCCATTTGAGGTGGTGTCTTCAACATTATTAAATCATGGAATAACATGCCCATTAGGTATCCATTTGTAGTTCCCACTTAAATAATTTTTTATCTCATATTTAGATAATGGTATTTGTAATAGTGGGACTAAGATGTGCGCGGGCCGACTGCGAGATCCTAAAATTGTGGATCTCAATCATTTTCAACATATAATGAAATCTTTCAGCTCTTATGAAAATGGAACTTAGTATTTTACTTTAATATGTGTAAAATAAGGATCTTCAATCGACCCAGATGGCTTCCAAGGTGTTATAAACAATGCTATTCTTTATTGAAAGCTCGAATAGATGAGCTTCTCTTTACCCAATTAGTGGATTTCATCCTGATTCGTCTCTTATTTATTCATCTATATTTCAATAATATTTCAATGGAATATATAATTTGTTTCCATGGATATAACCCTTAATTTAAAATATATATTTATAATTATTTGTCTAGATATTGATTTATGAGATTTTGATGTGTTTGATATAGATTTTTTAGGGACTTAGATTCATAACTGTTATCAACATCATTGTGCTTCATTGATTTTAGGGATTTCTATTATAAAATCATATATCAATGAACAATGATGGTTCTCTAAATCTAATTCTCCTACTCCTGGATTTGATATGTAAATTAAAAATTATATCATTTTTAGCATTCTTTATTAATTGATATTCATGAATTGGGTTAATTGCAGTGACTAATTGGTTTTTCAAATCATTGTTGAAATAAGATATTAATTGGGTAATTTTCCATGACACTAAGAGACACACCTATTAGATAAATAATTTAGGGATGTTGATTATAATAGGGTAGTGTTTTAATCTAGATAAATAATCAGGGGATTTATTATGACATTTTCAAATGGATATGTTTATATAATTAATTGTTCATTAAATACGTGCCTCTGATAATATTATCTTGATAATTAATTACGGTATTAATAATGGAATGTTGTACAATATAATGAGATAATTATTTTTTTACAATTGATTATATAATAGGAATTTTTATCTTTATTAAATAATTGAATAATTAATTAATGGTTAGAAGAACTTAGATAATTGTCTAGTTAACTAATTGAATTAAAGTGTTTTACTAATTGTTGAAATAGTAAAGGAATTAGGGTGGATAATTTATTGGAAAATTAATTATGTGATTAATAATGTGAACATGGTAATTCTAAATTGGGATGTTGAATAGGTGACATGGCCATCATACATATGATTAAAAATAGTGGGAACGTGGTTATTCTAAATTGAGAAGTATACATGGTGACATAGTCGTTATGCTTATGATTTACATGAACGGGGTAAATGTTATTTATATTGAAGAGTACACGTGTTAACATGGTTATCTTACTTATTTTTGTGAAATTGGAATCAATTACAGCATGGCATTGGAATGATAAATTAAATAATGAAAATAATGACTCTTTGAGTAACGACATCACATGAGAATGTTAAACCACCAACAAGAGTTAAATTAGGTATCCAGATATTCTATAACCAAGTATACATTTGAGATTTGGAAAGAATTAGTTATTTGGTAATGGTATTACCTTGGGAAAACTTTGCATTCATTAAAAGATGGAGGCAGTATTAACATAGGAGTATCCATTGGAAAACAAGAGTTAATATAGTTGGATATGAATATAGATAATGTAATAACTTGTTATTTATGAATTTTACTTATTTATTATAGAAACGAATACACTATATACAAACTGGAATTGTTTTATATATCATTGGTGGTGGCCTACTGAGTTTTACTGACTCCCTATTTGGGTTGCCTCATCGGTACCTAAATAGATTATATTTTTATAGGGCTGGATAAGGGAAAGGGATATGGGATATGTGGTTAATTGTGGTTGGAGATTTGATTAGGGGACAAAAAATGGGTTGGAACCCACTTGGGGAGTCAAAATGTCTTTATATTCAGTTCCATTAGAGGGATATGACACTTATATTTAAATATCATGCTTTACATTTCAGTTCATTATTGTATTTCTCATTTTTTTATCTTTTTTCATGTGTACTGTTATGTTTTTAAAATATTTTGTGATAGATTATTTATATCAACTGGTGTTTTACTATAATAAATTTCTATATACTATCCCTATTACTGGTATTATAGACAATTTCTGTTAGCTAGAAGCCTCTAACGTATGGGGAGGCACACTTGCGGTCATGTGGGAAACAAGCTCAGGGAACCATCACATAGAACCCATGTCGAGATGTAACTATAACATAAATCATCATTGATATCAGGTTTTTTATCACCAAAATAAAATTTTTTCATTAAAAAATAACAGATGGCGAAAAATTTCATGGATCTATAGTAATAAAAATGTGTTTTTCTTATTTTTCCATTATAAAAGGATCAGTTTTATTATATCAATGTATTTTGGTTTACTAGTGTCATGAAAAAATCCATCATTTTCCCACCATTGTTACTGATAACCAACTATAAATTCGAAAAATGATTAGAAAATTTTAAACAATATAACTCCCATATTGATTAAATTACATTATAAAATTATCTTGATGCGTATAAAGGGTTTCTTATTTTACACTGGAAAAACACATTTCATCTCTAATCTCCGATACACTAATATTCTAAATTGCAAATGTATTCCACAGATATTTGGTATATAAATTTATATATATTTTTCTTTCACACACTCCTTGTTATCATATATTAACATAGACCACTCACTAACAATTTCAAATTGATGATTCATATGATCAACCATACATGGACTTTTTAAACCATGTATTTTTATCATTTTCATTATATACACATATCAGTCATTAATGGGAAATTTAACTTTAATTGATTAATATATATTATAATATATGGATATCAATAATGAATATTATTCAATATGTATAGATGTTCATGGTTGATTTATTCACCTATAAGAAAATTACATTAATGTTATAGATCCCCCTTCTAACAAAAATGACTCATTAATGGTGAGATGCTGTAAATCTGATGTTCTCCACTGCAAAAAAGATGTATGCACACAACATTTCAACCTCCTTAGAAATATAAATCTCAATAATGGCATCCCCTATAAGATATTCATTCTTAACTGATCCCTTCAATAACAACATATACATTTCAAAAGGACGAGTCCGTCATAGATAACCATAATTGCAAAGCAATATTTCTCACAAACAATCACCCATTAAATTCATTGTAGAATAAAAAAATTTAATGTACATTTATAGTAGAAAAATTATGAAAATAAATCATTCTAAAAAAATTTCAATGAATTTAGATCAACCACATTTTTATAAATGGACATAAAATGATAACACATATTCTTGATATTCATTCATACATGAATGGGATGTATTCCATGAAATGAAACTAGTAAGATATGTTTTATCATAATAAGAAAATATGGATATTCCATTCAGGTTAACCGAAAAGTCATTTGGTGACAATTTTTTTTTATATTTTATGATTAATGTCAAAGTAATTTAACATATTGGAATTAATGGTAAAAATTAATCCCCACTTTTAATAATGCATGGCACATTGGAGGCTAAAATATTAAATTTTCATATGGTGTTGGAGCTAAAAAATTATTTATTAATATTAATTCTATTCCAAATAGTAAATTAAATAAATCCTTTCTATTTCCATTAATATATAAAAAAATTTGTTCAAATATTAACTGATATTCATCAATAGAATAATAATATTAATTATATGTTTAAACTCATAATATTTCCAATATTTAAACTAAAAATATATTCCTCATTTTTCTATATATGTATATTATTTTCATATTATATTATCATTTTGAATGTGTCATCAATGTTTTTTACCCTCAAAAAATATTTGTTGATTAGAAAAAAATTAGAGATATATAAAGTTCTTGTGATTTATTGAATCCATTTTTTGTCTTTTATTATAGTGTTCCATAGACAGAAAACATAGATGTCACATGTATACTATTTTCGTCCACAATTGTATTTGATAATATGAAGTCTCTTAATTTAAAATTGTGAAATATTTATACACCATTACAACGTATTAATAAAAATTTTCAAATAATGGGAAGTTATATATAGTGAACACAATAATTATATAATATTTATAAAAATCCATTGTATAATTATAATATAGAGTTATTCTTTCCTCAAATAAAATTTTCAATCCATTAATTAAGTATGATAAGGAAACATAAATATCATTTATATGATATATTGGTTCAGAAATCATTAAACTCCATCTTATATCTATTATATTCATACAATACTCGATATATTAGTAAAATATCATACACAAATTTAACTATATACTATGTTGTATAGAAAGGATCTAATATGAATCCATTCAATATACACACATTATACGTCTAATATTTAAAAATTATTTTCTAAAGGTATCAAAACATGGTTTTATTAACATTCACTATATAAAATCATTTATATAACACAATTTTCCATTAGATATTGGCATATATGTCTGTCATCAAAACATTTCTACATAATAATAATTTGAATATAATCATTTCCAATGAGAAATTATATTAGGATCCCAAATTTCCTTATCACGAGTATTTGAAACTATTTTATTAGCATATGAATTTTTCAACAAGATATACCATGATGTACAATATTTAGGAATCACTAACAACCCTATTTATTCCATCATATATAGAGCACAATCAACAATAAATAAATGTATCATCTTATAATCTAAAACCTTGAGTCATAATATTTTATTCACATTAGATAATGACTTTATAATATTTTTTAATGAATTAAGTATTTATTTCAACGTCTATAGAATCATTTAAAAAATCATATCACTCCTTCCATTTTTTCTATCAATATAATCCATCATAATGGAAATGGGAAAATAACCAATTATTTATAATCTATATATAATATATTTTTAGAATCACCATATATGTTCTTGAAAATTTTTTATTTCCCATTTTAACTTAAATAAATATCAAAATATATTTACTCAATTTAGTCAATCATAACATCTTGAAAATCATCACCATCAATATATTTGTTAATCTGGAAAATTTCACTACAAAAAAACTAAGGTCTTTAACATTAATTAAAAACATAAAAAATTAATCGATATTTAATTTTTCATTATAGATTTTTTAATATTTTTACATTTTAATCATTGATAAAAAAGAGTATCATTTTTTGGAACATTTTTTTGGTAATTTACTAAAAATTATCAACTATTTTATTATATTCATCACTTGATAAACCAGTATTAAAATACTTATAACTGATTATAACTTATTAAAAATTCAATGTAATGAATAGAATTTATTTTATTTTGTAATTTAACTTCAAATATAAATATATATTTATTAATTTGAGCAAGTAAATCTAAAATTCTCAGCAATAAAAATAAATATAATAAATATAATAAATATAATAAATAAATTAAAAAAATATCAATGTAAAAAATATACCATGGACATTAAAATTTTGACCAATAATAAAAAAAATTCATTACATTATGTTTACCATTTTTTGTATATCTCTGGCTTTCTAAATATATATGTAAATATCATAAAAAATGGTCAAATGATTTCTCAATGTTAATAATTTTTTTTAGTTTTAACAAAAATATTGTGCAGCTAAACCCAATTTTCATAATTATAATATAGTGATAGATAAATAATTATCTATATAGTCAAGAAAAAATAATAATATATAATTTAGTATAGTGGTAATTTCAAAAACTAAATAAAATGGTTTTCAACTGTTTTATAGAGAAACATTCAACCTTATATAAAAAGCCAACGAAATTTCCAAGATTACTATTTTATTCTAATATAAAAATAAAAATGGAAATGATTTATATTGTTCAATGTATTAATTTACATTTTTAATGATCAGTGTATAATATTTTCTTCTAAATATATTGATTTATATTAAAACATTATTCCAAATATTGATTGATATAACAAGAGATTGACATAAAATATGATAAAATATTAAATTATTTATAAGTTAACTATTATAAAAATAAGAAATTAAGACAGAATATAAATAAACATAATAAAAAACAACATAGTGGTAATAATGGAATAAGAAAGAAGAAGAAAATTATGCTGAGAAGGTTGTAAATGGGATTTTATGTTTGAAAATGATGATGATTGTTTTAATGAAAATGGTTGGAAATGAGAACGGTGAGATATATTATGAAGAAGAGTGACTCGGGTTATATATTTCAATGATGAGAGATTATGGTTCATATCACTATACTAATCAAGAGACCAGACCAAAATTAACCTCAGTAGTAATGAATTAATTTTATTAAAGGTTTCATATATTGGTTTCAAAATAAGTAATTGTGAAAACATATAATGTAAAAAAATCACATCAGTTATATTACATCCATTGCATCAAATCAAAATTATATGTTTTATATTATATAACCAATGTGTAAAAAATAGTGTGATATTTTTTCAATTAATAACATCATATGATAAAAAGGATTCATATTAAATTATTTATTCATTAGTGGATTATAACTTTTGTTTGACACAATTATGATATTTGTCTCATGTATATTGATTTTGGTTGATAGAATATGTAATGTTTTTGTATTTTTAGTTAGATATTTTATTATTGGATTTTTGGTTAGTTAGATAGTTAAAACTTACCTTCAATGTTGGATTGGGAGTTGGTTTTATGTTTTTTTACTTAATGGATATTATATAGATATTACACTTAGTAATGGGTGCCTATGATTGTTTGACCTATGTATAGAATATTATGGAATAATGATATAGATTTTGTAACAACACTCTCATTATATGGGATAGTGTCTTTGGGAATTGTTATTCCTATATATAGTTATTTGAGAAATAATAGAAGGATTCGTACCAAATGTGAGTTAATTTGATATTTAAATTATTTAATGGATGAGTAGTATAGATATTATAAATTAGAAACTATTATAGGAAGTTACTCAGAGAATGTTAATTATGTTTAGTTTCATATCAGATTAATTTTGCACTAGCGAATGTACTATATAAAATTAATTATTTGAAACATTATAACTGTCGAAGGTGTGTTTTTGAATTGAGGTATGGTAATTTATTTCATGATTTCTCATGGGAATCCTCTCAGGTGTAATATCATCAATTTCATGTTACACCTCATTTAATAATTCATGTGTCTTTTAATGTGTAATAAAATGTTGTGAGTCACGATGGTGTTGTTTGGAGAAGGTAGTGGCTCAGAAGATGGATACCGGGTATAACATCTGATTAAAAAATTGAATGTTTATTCAGGACGTGAATGGATTCACAGTAGAATCCAATAGATTCTATTCATGGTTTGAAATCATTTTGCATATATGATATTTTATTCACCTTGTGAATTGAATATTTTTATTTTTAAGATGGGGAGACATGATTTTTGGCATATCCTATATTTTTAAATCACATAATTTAAATCTTTAGTTTAGATCATAAATGACATAATTTTAATATATTAATGATATTTAAGAGCTTGTACATTATAATATTCATTTTCCTTCCTCCAAATAACTTTTCCTTCAATATTGAGTTTTTAAGGGGAAATAATCAATTTTATTAATATGTTTTATTGGATCTTGAAACATGAAACCATGATATTTGTGTTAAACTTTTTTTCGGTCCTAGACTATTGCCTATAGTGTAATTATTGAATATATTAAATGTAGTGAAACTATTTATGTGGTTATCCTTTTAGTCTATGATACTGAGATTATAACATGTTTAAATGGGGGTGGATCTAGGGATCATTGGCATGTAACCTGACTCAGGTGGTGATTCTAGATATCATAATCTCATTATGATATTGGTAAAAATGCTTACTAACCGAGTCTAGTTTACAAAAACAAATTCATGCTTGGACTATTTCTTTGTGCCTAGTGTATTTACCCATTTAGCATTGGAATGTATGAAATGTTTAAGGATTACCATGTGACATATTCTAGCATTTGGAATATGTGTTTCTTGCTATGTCTTTTATTACTTTTGTAGTACATAATAGCATTCAAGATTAACTTTTTTAAATATTTCTCAATTCTATTTTATTACTTATATATGTTTTTTTATATAAATTTTTTCTCATATTCAGATTGACAAGTGGGCCTGATGGACTTAGCTATCTACATAGATATTGTATTGTGATGAAATATCTCATAATTTTTGTTTCTAAGGATGATGATTAAAACATTGTCATATAAATAACCCTAGAAATATCATATATAAATTTTAAGAGACTTGATATATAATAGTATGATATATCTATGGGAAACATCGTTTCATATGAGACTGAGTACATTCCTCAAGCATGTTGAGCATTCATACAATAACATTAAAGAAAGAAACTGTGAGTTGTGGGTAATACATGACTATATAGTTTATCATGGAGTTTATATTTGAAGGTGTAACATTCATGGTATATATTGGTGGATGGATATATATATATATATATATATATATATAAATAGTGAGGTCATGAAGGTGAATACATGTTACATTCATTTGGTATGGAATTAAAGTTATTATGGCCATGTCTTAGGGAATCATTGTTAGCCCATAGCCTCCCTGTACATGATTGGTTTATTATTGATTGTTAATTTACATTGACATCATGTCATACAATAATATAAACATGTGAACATATGTAAAAGGTTCATTATTGGTGTCCATTATGGTTTTTACTCACACCCTGAAAGAGAATATTCATGTGTATCAAAACATTAAAATCAATATATGAGGAATGGAAAGGATATATGATATAATCCTTTGGAGATTAGAGTTATGATATGGAAACCATATAAAGACATACTCAATATGTATTCCAATATACTTTTATTTCTAATTACATACAATATTATTATTATAGATTTTGAACTACAATATCAGGGATCCATTTAATTTCATTTTGATTCTATTGCATGATGACTATTGTATAATTTATTCATGTTACCCACAATTATGTTATTATTTATCTTATATATTTATTTTTTATTATTTATTGATCACTATAATTAAATTGTCTAAAAATTCCCTATATTCCACTATACACTCATCACTTTTCAAAAGCCTCTTTCTTATAAGGAGATGCTCATATTATTATGTAAAACATCATCTCAGGCCCAAGGACTCGATTTTTTGTGTTATAAAATTTAATCAAATGTATATTGTTTTCCATTCCATTTTTATAGTTTTATGGTACAAATAAGATATGTTTTCTTGAATTTGGGTATTGTAGTGTCCATATGCCTATCTATATCATGTTTAATGGACCACTGAGTTTCTCATGATGGGATATTCAATTATAAGAAAATGTGTTTTGTATGTTCACGCATCACTGGTAAGAAAATTGGAAAAAATTACAAAATATATATCCCGATTAATATCTATATAATAGTTATTTAATTAATTACGTTAATTATACTATATGTAGATATATATATGATGGAATCCATTAGTTGAACTTGTTCATGCTATGATGTTTTCCATGTATATTTTAATATTTATACATGTGTGTAGGTGATTTTGACTAATGTGCAAATAGGGATGACTTGACAAGATCCCTGGTTAGAACTAAGAGGGTAATGCCTTGAGAGTGGGAATATCCTATGATATTTCATATCATAAAAATTCATTTTTAGTTCTTTTAAAATAAATATGTTATTCTTTGTAGAAATTTCAAATAATAATTATAAATGGGAATTTATATATCATATATTTTGATGTGGAAGATTCATGAATAGTATTGTTAGGGATGACCCATCAGACATAATTGGATTTGTAATAGTATAAAACTAGGAATGCTATACCACAAACTCTAGTGGTTTAGGTGAAATATACACCCAATCCTGGAGCCTTATAGGTAGTGTATGTTCAAGATTGATGTATACATATTATTATTATTGACTATGCCCAATGTTTTCAACTTCATTATCCCTGAACATTCGATTACATTGGTGTCCCTAAGGATCCCTTGGAATAGGTTTAAACCATAAAGGGTATTATTAACCAAGTGGATACATTGATGACATGAATATAAATATGGTAATCGTTATTCATCATGTACCTCATAGGAGGTGGTTGAGCATCTTGGGTATGAATGTAAGGTTTTATTCTCTTAATTGGGATACCTTCAAGAAACATTTATTTAATGGGTTTGTTCCATGTATGATAAGGCTCATCCAATTTCATGATTTTATGGATCTTTTGTAGGGGAAATATTTGTTTTCTCATACTCATATTGTTTCATAGTTCTTCTTTGATATTCCTCTATATATGATATGAATTTTGTGTATATGTTGTGGATTTTTGACATTGTCCTTCATCTAGAGATCAGATGGTAGGTTAGTGTCTCTAAAATATGAATTTATGCTAACTTTATTGGAAAGGTCCTAATTTTTGAGAAGGAGTTATATGAAGATATTTTCTAAGGTTTTCTAATTGGAAATAATGTCTTGATGAACCAAAATTACATTCTTTCAGATAGTGGCTAATCATAAAGAGAAAATAGTGTGGTTGGGGAGGTACTACATGGTGGGATAAGGGTGATAAATAGTATGGTTTCATCTACTCCCTCTATACAACATTGTTTGAATGGGTTATATAACATTAAATTAAATTGTAATTGTAATACATCATGTTTGAAGAAACATTATAATTTTCATTGATGTGGAATAGTGTTTCATCACCAACATTTTTTAATAAAGCACCATGTTGAATTTTGAGAGGCATATATAAATGAGTAGGAAAGGGTCCCAATAAACAAATACAATCAATATATATATCATTGTCTCTGGTGACTAATAAACCATAGAGGTAGGTAGATACTCTATATAATGGAAGTGTTTCCATAATGGACGAGGTTCTGGGAACTAGTTGAGAGTGACTTTATATATTTAAAGGTATTGTCTACATTACCTCTATGTAATCTATTTCACTTTTTGATATAGGACATTCCCATTGCCCTGTAATTTTTTTCAATTCATTACTGGACAAGATTTTCCAGTTATGAATTATTTTGAGTTACATAATTTGTAAACCATGTTAGAAACAAATTTAATTATTCTATAGTGATTTCATACATGATTGATATTTTTTAATGGAAATAGAAACCTTTAGGATTTTATGATCATAGAGATGTCTACTTTTGATGTGATATTCAGAATGGACTATATGACAAGTTATTGTGATCATATATAAAATAATCAGAGATGTATATCTTCACTATTCCAAGAGGTGATATGTTCTTGTTCAATGGTGAGTTCCGTTGGGGACAGAGAATTATGTGACCTAACGTAGGATAGAATCCATATTATAAAATTCAAGAAGTATGATTGGAACATGTAGAAAAGTGATAAATACATTCAAATAGGTTTACCCCCACATTTGATCATTATCAATATGTATTCTCATTTGACTCCATAGGTCAAAACATTATTATATAAATCATGTTTGTGATGTAATGATTTTGTTGAGTGTAACTGATATTGATTATCTTAATTGTATATAAATTACTATGTTTAGAGTGATAAAGGTGTAATATAAAAATTTATGGCTGAATGGATTTATTTTATTGATCATTTATCCATGGTGTTTTCCAATATGTTTTCCCCATATTGAAAAAATTATTCTATAGATATATGTTTACTATAAGAAGACAGATCTAGTAACTATGCAGAATAAATAACATTTATCTTGTATTGATGATTTGTATGATTATTTATAAGGAGACTTGTGGTTTTCCAAGATTGATCTGCATTCAAGCTACCATCTTATGGGGAGAAAAAAATATGATATTCCCAATAAAAAATTTAGGACTAGATTCGAACATTATTAGTCTACATTCATATGTATTTAGTTTTCAATATCTGCATTTTTGTCCAAGTCTCTCATGGAGAAGATATTACATCAATAACATCACTCTGTCTATTTTTTTTGTAGGATATCCTAGTATATTTGAGGAGATTATATATGCCTTCTAGGTAACATGAGATTGTATTATGTAAAATTTGAGGGCATATAAATTATTCCAATGTGATGAAGTATTACTTTTGGATTCATGAGGACCATTTCCTTGGGCGTGTAATTTTAAATAAAAAATATTAGGTGAACAATAGAATGTAATGGTTTTGATTTCGTGTTCAAATATCAAGAATGCGTTCATGATTATGAGTTTGGTTATTATTCTATGTTACTTTTGAATTTTCATCCATGACTTATTCTATCATGATGTTTCAATAATGAATCCAACCAAAATTGGTGTGATGTTTATTTTTATGTTTTATGTGAATATTAATTCATACAGTTTTATACAGGAATGATAAAATCTCTAATTTCGAATTCTTAAACATCCTAGGATTGGATATATAGGGTTCATTGGTTCATTATATGTGGGATTCAATTATATGCTTGTGTTGGGAGATTAGTTGGTCAGATACGGGTCACATCATCTGTGATCGCATGAGCAGAACAACCCAACACATGACTTAAGTTTAGTTGTTTAGGTTTCTAGTATTATGTTTTTGTTACATTATCTTTACTGTGAGAGATTTATTATCTATAAATACCACAAAAACATGTGATATATATTCTCTCCATGATATATGAATCTAGATAGGGTAATTTGGAACAATATCTAGAAAACTTGGATAATGATGTCATTTATTCTCAATGAATGGTTAATTTTTGAAAAGGTTCTATTAATAAGAAATATATAAAAACAATGTATCTTTGAGAGAATATTTCATATGAATAATGGTTTTTAATGCATTTTATGGTTTATTTGAATTATTATACATCTGAAGATCATGGAGTTGTGAAATGGGTACCTTTTTTATCATGTCTTCTTTTCTGGATCCTATGAATGTGATCCAAGAATAGTTAGTCATGTGTGGGGTGATGTGGGAACACTTATTGAGTGGTTATTTGGTTCCATGGTGGTCCTTAAGTAATGATATTGCGATTTAAAATAATGTTAGTGTTTTTATATATTTCTTTAAGGAGGCTTTGATCATATAATATCATGCCTCGATAAGGGAAAGTCATCTATGATCGAAGAAGATGTACCATGACATTTTAAGTTAGTCATTACGAAACATTATGATGAGATACATCAACTGTTTTGATTCTGGATTCCATACCGATCAATGTTGAACTACTTAATAGTGGGGTTACCCAAGACCTTGATGAGTCATGATTTTGTTTAGGTAATAGTCATTCAAGTAATAAATGTTCATTATATCATGCCAATTTAGGAGATCCAATCAGTTAATTATGTCTAGATTCTATATGAATTGGAGGAAATATTCATTCATAGATATTATTGGGCGTATCAAGATAGTTTCATACAAATTCTGTGTTCCTCTAGGATAATTATTTGTGAAAGATATGTTCCATGCATCTCATCTTATTAGTAACCATTCCAATCATACACATGGGATAAATTTTGATTACCTTGACCTAGATTTGGACACATCATTTTTGAACTCCATAGTGCGGGTTATAGACCAGAGTTATAAAATTTTGTGGGGAGATATTGTAACATCCCAGGTAATTAAAGAATAAATAATTTTCATATTTATTAATATTTAAGAATTAAATATTAATTTTAATTAAAAGGGGTTTCTACGTTCGATAGCGTACTCGATACGCAACGATGAGTTTCGTTGAAAACTTACGTTGCACACAAGTAATAAAATAATATTATTTTAAATGTTAGTTAACAAGTAGCCGTTGTACTGGCGGGAATGGATATAAATAACTAAAATATGATGATATATGTTTTTAAATGTTTTTACATTTACCCAATAAAAGATAAAGGATTAAAATACGGAAAGAATTCAATTTTAGGAATTTATACCCTAATTTTCACTAAGGGTTCACTTATCACCTTTTGACGGCGAACCTTCATTAAATATAGTTTTGATCAATCTTATAAATTCTATTGGACCAAAAATAACTCTTCTTTAGAATCGGGACATGAAAATTTACTTTGTGTAAATTTTTGGTACCTTTCCGATAAAGTTCATTTTTTAATGATGTGTAAAATGTTGTATTTTAATTCAAAACCTCTTTTTAATTTAATTTATTTATATGATTAGATTATATTTTGATTTTGTTTTAAAGTGAAATTAGAAAATATTTTTACCATTAAATCCAATAGTGGTCGTTGTAATTAATTTCACTTTGAAATCGTACTTAAACTAGTGTCAATATTTTGATACTTATTGTTTCATAAAAACACGCTATTTGATCTGACAGCGGGAATTAATTATTAAATTAATTAATGTGTCTTATATGTTTTGAATTTTGTAAAATAGTCTTCATTTTTGAATTCGTATGATCAAATATAGTTTAGGGTGAATTTTTGGTAATTTTCTGAACAACTTCAATTTTTGATGAATAGTGAAACCACTAAGTGGTACTTATAAAAACTGATTTTCCGTTTAAATGAAATTTTCCCATCATTGTGTTTTGATTTTAAAAAATTCGACATACATGGTTGTCATTAAGAAGTAAAATGTGGTTCAATGAGATTAAAATAATTTTTTGGTGAATAGTAACTTATTAAGTTTTTAATCGCGATTTGAGGTAATTAGTGTAGTTTAAGGTAAAAATAATGTTTTAATAATATGAGATGAGCTTGACACATGTCCTACCCTCATTGGATGTGTCATGGCCGACCAAGACAAGCCATGAGTCAACTTGGGGACCCCATGGAGCCACTTTGGTTGGGAAATGACATAAATAACTTTTTATTTAATGTAAAAGTAAAAATGACACAAACATAATATGTTTATTATTTCCATAAGCTTCTATATTCTTCATTTATGGTATACCATTATTGTTTCCATTATGGGTAAACATGATATCTTCATTTAAGGAAGTGCGGACTACCGCCCCTGAAAGTGATTTGATTCGTTAATACCATATGTGGGATGTGTAAAGGATAATGTTAATGAAATTATATATGTTATTATACTGGAATTATAATATACTCTTATATCATTATGATTCCATTCTATAAAATACGAAATAGAAATGAAAGTAGCGTTCATGCGTACGTACGGCTTACCATCTCCATGAACGGTGCATTTCATTTCTTACCTCTAAATGATTATGTAATATTATAAATACATGTATATACTAGATATATATGATATATATGATATCCAAATCAGGAATGTCATTCTTGATATAAAGAACCTTTGACCACATGAACAACATTTAATTGTAAGAAGACCACTTTCAACTTAAGAACCAAATATTGACTAAACAAACATCATTAACTTAAATGGTTACAGAATGTTTATAACATGGAAATAAGTGATATAGAAGGAATAATGAACTATAAAAAGGTTCTTAATCAAGTATAAATTAACTCAAGTTTATTATTCAGGACGTTAAAGAACGATTGATTCAAGTCGGACCTGAGGTAAGGGAACTTCTTAACCTGATTTCCGTTCTTTGGGTTAATCTTCTGCTTTCAAATTATGTCATGATATTATTATGTACTATATTTTATTTTTACATTCTTTATGTGTACTTATTGTGAACCACATAATAGATCTATTTTATTTTAAAAATGATCTTTGTAAGGGACTTCGTCTCAATCTCCTTTCATTGAGGCATATTTCGTTTTATACACAACTTTATTTTATACGGTGTATAAAACCCTTTGAATTTTACTTTTATACAAAAGGAATCCTTTTATACGAAGCGTTTTACTAAACAAAAAAAGGAATGTTTTTTTAACGTACGCGGTCACAACGACTTTTTCCGCCGTCGCGAGTATTATTTGGTCTTTGGCTTCCTCAACAAGCCGTAATATTTTTAAAATAAAATAAATACCATATACTCTTTTCTGTATTTTGGTATTGAAAATGGTTTTGATAAAGGATTCTATTATTTCAATATATTTATGATATATTGTGATTGAAATGTGGAAATGTTATCATTCCTTTATATTGGTTTTATGTTTTATGATTTTATATTGGTACTTGGAAATTTTAATGGGTGGTTACGTTATAAACCATATGACGGGTGGAGCCGTGAATACCAGGACGGGTGGTTACGTTATAACCTCCAATGCATTGGGTATGGAAGTCGGCCGTATGGCTATTCCATTAAGTATGTATGGAAATTGGTCGTATGGCTATTCCATTAAGTGATATGTGTGGAATTCGACTATATGGTTATTCCACTTAAGTATGTTTATGTCCCAAGTTACCTTTATATATGTTATGTGTTCTTTATATGGGTTTTATGGTAATCCTTTGGTTACAAAAAGGTAAGTAATGATACTTTTTTTCAGTGAAGAGTTTTTACTACTTCATGAAGGTGAAGGTATTACTTTGATAGAGTATACATGGATTACTTGATTTTTAAAAACTAACAGTTTTCACTCATTGTGTATCCCTTACTGAGCTTTTTATGCTCACCCCAAGTTTTTTTGAAATGTTTTTCACAGGACTTAATGTGGAATAAGGTCAAGGATGGGATCAAGGGAATGTCATGCTATATAAAACATGGAAGTAGACATGTTTCTTTTAAGAGTTTTTTTTGTTATTTATGGAAACTTAGTAGAAGTGACTACTTTGTAATCTTTTGAGATGTAATAGTTATGTTCTAATTCTCTAAAACTCTAAACCTGCAAAGATCCTCAACATGAATTATTCATTTAATTCAATATTAAGTAAGGTTTAAGTCCGGGGCCTTATAGTTGGTATCAGAGGTCGATTTAGATAACATTAGGAGTTAGAATTCTATTAAATGATTATCCAAAAATATTTTTTTTGAAATGATATAGCATTTGAAGATTACCATGTTGCTTCATCTAAGACATGTTTGTTAGAGAATTGGTTTTCATAGAGGAAACAAAATTTCTTTTCTGGGAAGGCATACAGAAGGAAATAACCTTCCGAATCAGTATCCTGAGATGGTCAGAATCAGAACTAAACAGTTTGTTGCAGTGATGGCTCAGTTGACTCAGGTGAAAAATTTTGGTTGTTTTCATTGATGATATTTTGGTGTTTTACAAAAGTAAAGAGGACAATGAAAGACATTTAAGGGTTATCTTGAAAACCATAAAAGAAAAGAAACTGTATGGGAAATTCATCAAGTGTGATTTTTGGTTGCAACAAATTTCTTTCCTTGGTCACATTGTTTCAAAATATGGCATAACCGTTGATCCTGCAAAAACAAAAGTTGTTGAAGAATGGCCAAGACCCATAAATGTAACTGAGATCCGTAGTTTTCATGGTTTGGCAGGTTACTACCAAAGGTTTGTTTAAAATTTTTCACGGTTATCTAGTCCAATGACTAAGCTAACTCGTAAGGGTGTTAAGTTCATCTGGACAAAATAATGTGATGATTGTTTTCAAGAGTTGAAGAGACGATTGGTGAATGCTCCAAATTTGGCACTTCCTTCCAGGAATGGTGAGTTTGTTATATACAGTGATGCTTCGTTGAAGGGACTTGGCTCTGTCCTTATGCAGAATGATCAGGTAATTGCTTATGCTTCACGACAGTTGAAAACTCATGAGGTAAATTACCCTACACATGATTTGTAATTAGCTGTTGTTGTCTTTGCTTTAAAAATTTGGAGGCATAATTTGTATGGATTAAAGTGTGAAATATATACTGATCACAAAAGTTAAAAGTATATATTCACTCAGAAAGAATTGAACATGAGACAGAGGAGATGGCGGGAATTAATCAAGGATTATGATTGTACAATTCATTACCATCCGGGAAAAGCAAATAAAGTGGCTGATGCTTTGAGTTGAAAAAGTAATGGTTCGTTAGAAATGTTGCGTTTGGAACGTGATATTTTGGTTAAAGATTTTATTAACTTTGGCATAGAAGTTGTTGGTACAGGATGTTCTTCGGTTTTGTTTCAGGTATCATTGAAATCTTCTCTATCAGAGAAAATCAAGCAAGCACAGAAGTGAGACAGTGAGTTGAAGAAACAGGTAGAGCTGGTTCAGAAAGGTATGTTTCCTAAATTCAACATTGATAATGATTGTGTTTTGAGGTTTGGGAAGAGATTATGTGTGCCTTGTGATTCACAGTTGAAGAATGAGTTGTTATGTGAGGCTCAAAGTTCCCCGTTTTCAGTTTATCCTTGCAGTACTAAGATGTACAGAGATCTGCAGGAGTTTTACTGGTGGGATGGAATGAAAAGAGATATTGCTGATTTTACTGTGAAGTGTCTGACTTGTCAGCAGGTTAAAGCAGAGCGGAAGTTACCGAAAGGGATGCTTCAGCCTTTACCAGTGCCAGAGTGGAAATGGGAAAACATATCCATGGACTTTGTTGTGCGATTACCAAGGACATCTCGAGGTAATAATGCAATCTGGGTTATTGTTGATCGCTTGACTAAATCTGCTCATTTCCTTTCTATACGAGATACTTTTTCCCTAGATCAACTTTCCCGTTTGTATCTTAAACAGATAGTCAGGTTACATGGAGTTCCCCTCTCCATTGTATCTGATCGTGATCTCAGGTTCACATCTAACTTTTGGAAAGGCCTTCAGAAGTCGCTGGGTACTGAATTAAATTTTAGTACTGCTTTTCATCCTCAATCAGATGGGTAGTCAGAACGAACAATTCAGACCTTGGAAGATATGCTACAAGCTTGTTCAATGGATTATGAGGGAATTTGGGACCAACATCTTTCTTTGGTTGAGTTTTCTTATAATAACAGCTTTCATTCCAGTATAGAGATGTCACTATTTGCGGCATTATATGGGAAGCAGTGATGAACTACAACATTTTGGGATGAAGTGGGTGAAAGGAAGCTGATGGGACCAGAATTGGTAGAAGAGATGGCAGAAAAAGTTCAGTTGATTCAGAAGCACATGAGAACAACTCAGAGCAGGCAGAAGAGTTATGCGGATAACCGGAGGAAGGATCTATCTTTCGAGGCAGGTGATCATGTTTTTCTCAAGGTTTCTCCTTTGAAAAGTGTGATGAGATTTGGTAAGAAAGGAAATCCGAGTCCAAGGTTTATTTGACCATATGAAATTCTGGAGAAAGTTGGATAAGTTGCTTACCGAGTGGCTTTACCTTCGAGTTAATCTCAGGTACACAATTTTTTTCATGTATCAATGTTGAGGAAGTATATGCCAGATCCATCTCATGTTTTGAGTCCAGAGGTAGTTCAGCTGGAGGAGAACCTATCTTATGAAGAACAACCAGTCCAGATTCTTGACCATAGGGAGCAGGTGTTACGGAATAAGGTGATTCATCAGGTAAAGGTTTTGTGGAATAACCATGTGATTGAAGAGGCAACGTGGGAATCTGAAAATGCTACGAGGGATAAATACCCCCACTTATTTTGATAAGTGAATAAAATTGCAAGGACGCAATTCCCAAAAGGGGGGAAGGATGTAACATCCTAGGTAATTAAAGAATAAATAATTTTCATATTTATTAATATTTATGAATTAAATATTAATTTTAATTAAAATGGGTTTCTACGTTCGATAGCGTACTCGATACGCAACGATGAGTTTCATTGAAAACTTACGTTGCACACAAGTAATAAAATAATATTATTTTAAATGTTAGTTAAAAAGTAGCTGTTGTACTGGCGGTAATGGATATAAATAACTAAAATATGATTATATATGTTTTTAAATGATTTTACATTTACCCAATAAAAGATAAAGGCTTAAAATATGGAAAGAATTCAATTTTAGGCATTTATACCCTAATTTTTACTAAGGGTTCACTTATCACCTTTTGGCAACGAACCGTCATTAAATATAGTTTTGATCAATCTTATAAATTCTATTGGACCAAAAATAACTCTTCTTTAGAATCGGGACATCAAAATTTACTTTGTGTAAATTTTTGGTACCTTTCCGATAAAGTTCATTTTTTAATGAAGTGTAAAATGTTGTATTTTAATTCAAAACCTCTGTTTAATCTAATTTATTTATATGATTAGATTATCTTTTGAATTGGTTTTAAGGTGAAATTAGAAAATATTTTTACCATTAAATCCAATAGTGGTTGTTGGAATTAATTTCACATTGAAATCGGACGTAAACTAGTGTCAATCTTTTGATACTTATTGTTTCTTAAAAACACGCTATTTGCTCTGACAGCGGGAATTAATTATTAAATTAATTAATGTGACTTATATGTTTTGAATTTTGTAAAATAGAATTCATTTTTGAATTCGTAATATCAAATATAGTTTAGGGTGAATTTTTGGTAATTTTTTGAAAAACTTCAATTTTTGATGAATAGTGAAACCACTAAGTGGTACTTATAAAAACTGATTTTCCGTTTAAATGAAATTTTTAAATCATTGTGTTTTGATTTTAAAAAATCCGACATACATGGTTGTCATTAAGAAGTAAAATGTGGTTCAATGAGATTAAAATATTTTTTTGGTGAATAGTAACTTAATAAGTTTTTAATCGCGATTAGTGGTAATTAGTGTAGTTTAAGGTAAAAATAATGTTTTAATAATATGATATGAGCTTGAAACATGTCCTACCCTCATTGGATGTGTCATGGCCGACCCAGACAAGCCATGAGTCAACTTGGGGACCCCATGGAGCCACTTTGGTTGGAAAATGACATAAATAACATTTTATTTAATGTAAAAGTAAAAATGACACAAACATAATATGTTTATTCTTTCCTTAAGCTTCTGTATTTTTCATTTATGGCATACCATTATTGTTTACATTATGGGTAAACACGATATCTTCATTTTAGGAAGTGTGGACTACCGCCCCCTGAAAGTGATTTGATTCGTTAATACCATATGTGGGATGTGTAAAGGATAAAGTTAATGATATTATATATGTTATTATACTGGAATTATAATATACTCTTATATCATTATGATTCCATTCTATAAAATTAGAAATAGAAATGAAAGTAGCGTTCATGCGTACGTACGGCTTACCGTCTCCATGAACGGTGCATTTCATTTCTTACCTCTAAATGATTATGTAATATTATAAATACATGTATATGCTGGATATATATGATATATATGATATCCAAATCAGGAATGTCATTCTAGATATAAAGTACCTTTGACCACACGAACAACATGTAATTGTAAGAAGTCCACTTTCGATTTAAGAACATAATATTGACAAAACAAACATCATTAACTTAAATGGTTACATAATGTTTATAACTTGGCAATAAGTGATATAGAAGGAATAATGAATTTTAAAAAGGTTCTTAATCAAGTACAAATTAACTCAAGTTTATTATTTAGGACGTTAAAGAATGATCGAGTCAAGTCGGACCTGAGGTAAGGGAACTTCTTAACCAGATTTCCATTCTTTGGGCTAATCTTCTGCTTTCAAATTATGTCATGATATTATTATGTACTATCTTGTATTTGTACTTTATTTATGTGTACTTATAGTGAATCCACATAATAGATCTATTTTATTTTAAAAATGATCTTTGTAAGGGACTTTATCTCAATCTCCTTTCATTGAGGCATATTTCGTTTTATACACAACTTTATTTTATATGGTGTATAAACCCCTTTGACTTTTACTTTTATACAAAAGGAATCTTTTTCTACGAAGTGTTTTACTAAATGAAAAAAAGGAATGTTTTTTTATCATACGTGGTGACAATTACTTTTTCCGCCGCCGTGAGTATTATTTGGTCCTTGGCTTCCTCAATAAGCCGTAATGTTTTTAAAATAAAATAAATACCATATACTCTTTTATGTATTTTGTTATTGAAAATGGTTTTGATAAAGGATTCTATTATTTCAATATATTTATGATATATTGTGATTGAAATGTGGAAATGTTATCATTCCATTATATTGGTTTTATGTTTTATGATTTTATATTGGTACTTGGACATTTTAACGGGTGGTTACGTTATAAACCATATGACGGGTGGTGCCGTGAATACCAGGACGGGTGGTTATGTTATAACCTGCAATGCATTGGGTATGGAAGTCGGCCGTATGTCTATTCCATTAAGTATGTATGGAAATTGGCCGTATGGCTATTCCATTAAGTGATATGTGTGGAAGTCGACCGTATGGTTATTCCACTTAAGTATGTTTTTGTCCCAAGTTACCTTTATATATGTTATGTGTTCTTTATATGGGTTTTATGGTAATCCTTTGGTTACAAAAAGGTATGTAATGATACTTTATTTCAGTGAAGAGTTTTTACTACTTCATGAAGGTGAAGGTATTACTTTGATAGAGTATACATGGTTTACTTGATTTTGAAAAACTAACAGTTTTTATTCTTTTTGTATCCCTTACTGAGCTTTTTATGCTCACCCCAAGTTTTTTTGAAATGTTTTTCACAGGACTTAATGTGGAATAAGGTCAAGGATGGGATCAAGGGAATGTCATGCTATATAAAACATGGAACTAGACATGTTTCTTTTAAGAGTTTTTTTGTTATTTATGGAAACTTAGTAGAAGTGACTACTTTGTAATCTTTTGAGATGTAATAGTTATGTTATAATTCTCTAAAACATTAAACATGAAAAGATCCTCAACGTGAATTATTCATTTAATTTAAAATTAAGTAAGGTTTAAGGTCGGGGCCTTATAGATATGGTAACAAATATCAGTGTCCATTAGAAATATTGATGGATTCAAGAATAATTATTTTAGTGGGAATTAAAAATTTAGTAATAATAGATTTTATTATTCAGGAATTCATCTAGATATACTTCTTCGGATAGTGAATTCATTAAAAGGGATTAAATAAAAATTAAAAAATTATTATTTGTTACTTGTTTTATAAATTTGTGAATATATACATGTGTAATAACAAATGATCAGGTATGATGGTTGTTTATAGAATCAAAAGAGACTAAAAATATATAAGATGGTTATAGAAACATATCCATGCTATGAATGGTAAATCATCATATGAATGTATTTTAGGTATATTCTAGGAATTTTCTATTAGAGAATGAAATATTTATCCCAACGTGAAATTTAATTCATGGTGTGAATGTAAATATCATGATTTTATTCCAACGTAGTTTTTTAGTATATCATCTATTCTGAACATTAATGACTTGGTCAAATATTTCATTTGATAAATAGGGTCATTTCGAGTAAATTAAATTAATTTAGTCTTTGGTTTGTTTTCATTTTATTTTACTATTCTATGAAAAATGTAGTTATTATACAAAAACAATTTTGGTGATAAATTCAACTTTTGAGAATAATTTTAATAGATCATATAATTCATGATATAAAAAATTTTCTTATTCTTCTCATTTGGTCCCAGACCATTGGGAGAATATCTATCTCATGTATGTTTAATATATTCATTCATTTAACTATGTTTTCTATCCAGGAAATTAAACATAGAATTTCATGTAATGGAATGGGGTGGATATTTTCATTTTTTTATTGCAACAATACATGGTTGGTGATTATAGTTGTTAGATTATTTTTTCAATAAGATAGAAATTTATTAACATATTATTAATTTTTATGGGTTTTTTCTTTTTTGTATTCTTTGTATGCGCCTAGTGTAGGAAATCTTGTATTACAGTCACTTTTTAATATTTAAGGGTTCATTTGAGGTAGTTTCATGGTTATGGATTGTTTGTTCCATAATATATTACTTATTACATGTAAAATATTATATATCCCATGGAATTAAATGCATTTATATTGTTTTATATCTTATGTTATGAATTAAATATGATTTCTTGCATATTCAGTGGAATATTTGTTTTCGTGTTCGTTTTTATAGGTGGACCTAATGGAATTAGGAAACTACTTATAGTGGGAGCATGGTTACATGTCTTATTGGTGTTTTATGTGTAAATTATGTTCAACTTATTATAATATCATAGGCCGTGGTAAGACTATATCACCATAGGATAAGATTCCATATATTACAATATAAATTATTAATGTGTTAAATCCCTGATTATGAGGGAGAATCCATTATTCATGCATTCCATATGAAGACTTAAAAATTCCATATTTATTTTTTTATTTATGTGGGATTATTTAGAGACTGAAATATGATGACATGTGATTACAAGCCCCAAAGTTCCTAGAATGATCACTAAAAATGTGTTATGATTAAAATAGAAAGCAATGAGTAGATTTCTTCAAAATGAGGAGTAACTCTTTAGCAGGTTCACTGATAAGAAATACGAAGGCACTGTTGCATTTAGGATGCCAGGTTACCCTTACTGCGACTTATGTTTAGTCAGCGGAAGACTCTAGTGGGAAGACCCCAAAATTGCGTAACTGTAAATAAAATTATTAAATAAAATTATTATTCTTTAAAATTCTTATAATTCATGAACGTTGACTCAAAATAAAAATATGAGACCGCTGCTAGACTCATAAGGGTATTCTTTCATTAGGTAGATCCTAAATATTGCATGTACATGCAAGTAGTGGATGTTATTTTTTGGCCGAAAATAAAATAATTAAGTAACTTGGATTAGAAATATGTCAGCACCGTAGAGACCATGAGAGCATGTTACACTTTGGAGGAGATTAACATCGACTAGAGCGGGTCGGGGTGACTATTAAAAGGTTTTGGACTTTTTAAGATATGCTCAGTAAATGCATGGGCCGCGTTTATTATCTTTTTAGTCGGTGCCTGAATTAAAAATGTGAGGGAACCATAGAATCAACACCACTAGGAAACTTATAAGGGAGGCCTAATTTTGACTGCAATTGGTCAATTTAAAAAGATAGTTTTTTCAACTTTTTAGAGAAATAATAAATAGCTTAGAAATTGTTATTTTATTTCTTTTTTTTTTCTACAAACTGTTGGGCAGTGGTGGTGTGGACAATAGAGGTATTCATACTTTAATATGGGATATTAAATTCCCAGTTAAAAATCTTTTTCATAAACATACCATTTCTATTTAATATTTCACATTAATTACGTTAATTAATGACCCTCATTAATACCTTTGATGGTAACTCACCCTCTCTTTCCTCTATTTAATAAATAATCGTGCGTGATCTTTTGACATGACTTCACCAAGTAATGAACCTCTGGAAAAGTGGAACTATGTATTCCTATGATGAGGACTGGAATCGTGGATGTCATCAGAGTGATCAGACTAGGAACAATGAAAGCTGAAATCTTATCGATGTCAGATTATCCATCACCCAATATGATAACTCCAATGATTCTCATGGTAGGGGATGTTATTTAATTCAAAAAATTCCCTCAATTAATTTCTTCATTTATGAATTTTGGGGTTTTTTCTATTAGGGATTTGAATGGATTTAAATAATATCTATGTGGTGATTTGGTTTATAATACTTTTGTAATGTTGCTAAGGTGGAGGGTGTGGGCCAAACGAACAAGGCTTGGACTCTCTACTGCTTCAATTTTTTATCGTTTGTCAGTGAAAAACAACCAACATGACGTAAATTTGAATTCGAATGGTGTGAAGTGACGTGGACATCCTGAGAGGCCCAAAGGTGCAAACATAATAGAAAAAGGACCACTGAAGGTCAACTAGTGGCCCATTAGAAGAACTGTCAGTGCGGCGGTGGTGCAGCGGCACCGGTGACCCATTCCAGTGGCGAAGGCGGCTGTCGTCGCTCGAAAACCATGAAAGGGAGGGGGTGCCCGAAGGCGCATCGGCTGGCCGAAGGGGGTGGCTGGGGGGGGGGGGGGGGGGGGTCCACGACGATGGCGAGGTGGCGCTCCAAAGGAATCTGTGGAACCAAAGCTATAGTGGAAGTCGAGGGACCCGATCTCTATGGGTCTCACAGACAAACCGGTGGTACCATGTGGCACCTCCGCAACAATAAAATGAATTTCACTTTTCATGTTTTCGGCATGTAGGACGCATTCCAACCACACTGGTTTTTCCAGCAAGCGTGCTGAGCCGCCGCTGCCCAGCCCAGCCGGGGTGGGCTGAGTCGGTCTACGACCCAGCCCAACCGGGCTATCCCATGTCAATTTGGGATGGGTGGGGTGAGACCCAAACTGGTTCGGGTCGACATGTAGCTGGTCGGGTCGACATGTACCATGTTGGTTCGACACGTACCGGGTCAGGTCGTGTCATTCTGACCAAGTCAGACAAGACCCAAACCCCTCTCAGGACACTATATACTTAGATGGACGTATCTTGTGAATCTGATTTCTATTTGATGAAACTTCTATGGCACTTGGATCCATGGAGTGAGAGGGTCCTTTTGAGATACTCCATTAGATTACTAGTGAATTATGGCGTATGGACGGGTTGGATTGACTACGAATTCAACCGAACCCTTGGCACATAAATTAAAATAACATAAAGACCCGGTATAGATTTGATTCATAATCTATTGTGCTGGAAGACTTATGAAGTGAAAAATAATTGGGTAACTTTTATGTGGGACATCAGGCGGGTTGAAATTTGTTTGTTGGATTAAGGAGTGATTTCTCCAAAAAAAACACGATTATTATGAGTGGGAATCCTCTGTCTGGCTAATACGTGATGAATGAAGATCAATTCTGTGTGATTCAGCTTTCCTCAATTATATGTGAATCAACACCCAATGATATTGTGTGAATCATCACCCAACTATCTTGTGTTAATCAGCACCCAGTGAATTTGTGTGAATCAGAACCGAGTGATTCGTTGTGATTCAGCACTTAATGATTTTCTATGAATCAGCACCCAATGATTCTGTCTGAATTAGAACACAATGATTCTGTGGGAATCAGCACCCAAAGATTATTTGTAAATCATCATATAGAACATTAGTGTGAATCAGCAGCCCGTGATTCTATGTGAATCAGAAATGTGGGATTCTTTATGAATCAGCACCGAGCGATTCATTGTGAATCAGCACCTATCTATTCTGTGTGAATCAGAATCTAGTGATTCTGTGTGAATATGCACATATCGATCATGTGTGGGTCTTGCGAGGTATAGTACATATCGATCATGTGTTCATCTTGTGGTGTTAAGGACCTATTGATTCTTTATGGGTCAGATCCAGTGTGGGTTAGAGGGGGTTAGTACCTATAGATCCTGTGTGGTTCATTAGTAGTTTTTCTTAAATGAATAAGATGATCTGCCATTACGACTAATCATTTGTACTTATTTACTTATGTTATACCTTGTTTTAGCATTTTATTTTCCTTTTTTATTTGGAATTGAGATCATTCTTGTGGTTTTACATTTTTAATTTTGAGAGACCATCGAGGGACTCATTGTCCCTACTAGGTATTGTTATACACACCACTGCTCGTGCTTCGCCTGTACATTGATGAATCTTTTTCAGCCGATGGGTATCCTTGAATGAGAATCAGAATCTATGACTTAATGGGTTTTGATCTGTAGTTTTATCTTTTTAGTTTATGGTATTGTAGAACCATACATTCAGTACACACTATTACTACTGAAATTTTACATCACGGTTGCATCTCATTGCATTCTATTTTATGTTCTTATACATGATCAATGCCTCTTCCTTCCTATTTTAGGGATAAACATTTATACTGACAATTTCCAACCCTTGGCATATGGATGGAGAGCTTGGGGAAGTCATGTAATGGGCCCTGGGGAATGGGTTATGACAAAGTGGTATCATGGTAGTCAGTTATACAAAAGGAAAAGGGATCTAATAATATTAATGGGTTATTAGTGTACTATAATTTTATTGGGGTTTTCTGTTCAGGTCGTCCAATGTTGGTGCGGCGGCGGACGTATCCATAAACCAGGATCATGAATTCTGATTCCTGACTTGATGCACAAAATCTCTAATTGTGTGTGTTTTGGAAATGTTTTATGTTGATACCCTTTCGGTCAGATCACCATGTATAACTTATTGACCGTGGTTCATCTTGATTCTATTAAAATATGGCTTCACACATGCAGTAAGCAAAGATTCTAATGTGTGACCATGAGGATGGTATACGGAGTGATGATGCTTTGGAATAGTGGCAGTTTCCTGGGATGGTACCTTCAGGTGGTGTCCATGCGATAACACTACCTGTTGGTCAGAATTTATAACCGGTGTTACCAGTATATAACACTTATAGGATATGTCCGTTACACGAGTTTCAGTGACATATAACCCTTGGGTTTTGAGGAGATCTCAACTCACATGTAGCTAAGGACTGCCCTAAGGTGGTTACAGATTTTCCATCATTCCAGGGCACCGTTAGATATGATGGTGGTCCTCATAGTGAACATTCTATGTGGCTACGTAGAGAGATGGAATGGTTTACATTATCCCTATCATATTATTAGGTGACTTTTTTCCATGGATAGATCATGAGAACATTCCTCAAACAATGTGATTTTTGTCCATAAAAAACTAAGGGGTACATGTTCCCAAGAGCTTCTACTTCTTTAGAAGTATGACGTGCCCGTAGCTGAGTATTCATCAAGGAATATAGACCATTCTAGGAACTATATGAATATAATATGACCCGCGCTTCAGGGCTTCAGGAATTCTAGTTGAAAATTATTTGGATGAGAAGAAACAACCAGTGAATATATGTAGGGGATGTGAGTATCTACATGCGGTCATTGATTGTGTCCCAAGGGATCCAGGAATGATTTGAAATAAGGTCTGTGTATACTACTAGCTACCGTATTAATAGACATAGGTACAAATCATTCTTTATTGTCATGAATATTGATCAAGGCAAATAGTTCCCAGTTAAATTGTTGACTTGACCCTTAAGTACACACATACATATGGGATGAGACTCGATAATAACAAATATTCCAATGGTGTGATCTGACCCATGAGTTGAGTGTTTCGGTTGGAACATCTTGGTGGCAGTGTTGAGGCATTACTATGTTATTTTGGGTATGGACTGGTCATAAACAGTTTATGCTCAGATTGAATATTTTTGTAAAAATGGTTTCTATATATCTATAGTGTTAAAATGGGGGTTTCCTTGGTCGGAGAAAAAATAAATCCTAGCATCATAGTACAAACACAAACATATAAGGGTGGAGTCGATCACTATTGAGTTATCCTACATTGCCCTTTTGGAAGCATGTGTTTTGAGTTTTTTATTTCCAATATTACATGTTTAGTGAGAGAACATCCTTTCAAAAGATTTTTCTATGATTACCTCCCCGTAGGGAATGGAACTTCTTCTTTGTCTTGTACCCATGGACGAATCCAATATCTACAACTGTATATCAAATGGATTCCACGGTGCTCTAGGAGACAAGGGTAATTTTTGGAGAACAATTTAATGTCTACTCCGATCAAATGAGTCATAGGTATATCTTCTCATAGAATGACTTGATACTGAGATGGTTGTGATGGATAGAGTTCCTCTAGGTTTACTACTTTGATAAAGTCTACACTCCTTGGACCGGGAATGTTAGAGAAGATGCAATCAATAGTAGTTCTGATCTAGAATTGATGAGTGAGGCGACATGATTGCTTTCCATGTTTAAATTTTCTATCAGGGATATTGATGGTGAAGCCTACCTCCATTCTATGACAGTTACTTGTAACTCATGCAGCAATTCAGGGAGTCATAGCTCGGGGATGTAGATTGTGAGGCCCAAAGTGATCATATATTATCAGGATAGGCTCTTGATATATTTTCTGAATGTGGGGTGCATATCATCTTCTTTAGAGGACGCACCATGTTACTAGTGACTCCATGGGGGGATGTGTTGAGGGAGCTCCACACATCCCCTTTGGTAGTACATCCTAGTACGAAGAAGATATACGAGGATCTCTAGTGTCTGTACCGGTGGACAAGGATGAAGAAATTGGTAACATCTTTCATAACAAGATGCCTCACTTGTTAGCAAGTTAAGGCTAAGAATCAGGTTAAATCATGATTGATAACAAATTTTTAGCCCCATACAAATACTCAAAATGAATGGAGCATACAGACACTCGAAGACATGCTTCGTTCTTGTATCCTTGATTTTTTCCACAGTTGGGAGGACCACATGCCCTAGTTTTCTTCACATAGTAGAATAGTTATCACTCCACCACCAGTGTGGCTTTGTTTGAGATTTTGAATTGGAGATAATGAATATCACCTCTATTATATTCAAACACATGAAAGTCAGCACATATGGGACCAGACATTGTATGGGCTCTGAAAATGAAGGTGAAGAACATGCAGGAGTGGATGAAGACTGCACAGAGCTGACCGAAGTCATATGATAATTGGAGTCTGAGACCCTTAGATTTTGAGGGTGAATAACATGTATTCCATTAGGTCTCACCCAAATGAGGACAATAGAGGTCTGCCCAGGGTGAAAAATATCTACGAGGATTATCAGACCTTTCCAGATCCTCATTATAGAATGTGAGGTAGTGTACGATCTATCCCTTCCCCCTCATATGCACAACGTGCATAATGATTTATTTGGGTCGCCACTGAGGAGGTATGTGCATGATCCACCACACGTTATCTACTGGGAAAAGCTGTACATCAACGTTAGGGTGACCTTTGCAGAGATGCTAGTGGAGATAAGGATCTACAAGAGTGGGTCCTTCATGGATGGTTGATTCCTCTACTGTGAGTTTGTTCGCAGTATGGGAATCTCCAGGAGAGGACATGGAAGTGGGAGGCTCATATGCGTGCTCAGTACCCAAATATGTTCTACTAGTTTTGATGTATCTTTAAACAAATCCAAATGGTGGGGTGAATTTGAAGACATAAAAATTACATATATTTATGTTTTTTATATATGATTATTATGATACCAAAAAATCTGACAGTATATGATTCCGAGGTCTGGAGTTCCCGGAATGATCCATCAAAAATGTTTTATAGTTAAAAAAACTTGCCTATGTAGTTTTCCTGAAAATGTCGAATAACACATAAATGGGTCAGCAAATCAAAATTTTTGTGGCCCTGTTATGTTTAGGATGAAAAGTTTCCCCAAGGAGTCAAATAATTTTTGTTGTCCATGGCCTCCATTGAGAAACCCCAAAAATGGAATAACTATAAACAAAGTAATTAAATAAAATTATTTTACATTTTAAATTCTTATAACTAGTGAACTGTTACTCGAATTGAAAATATGAGACCACCGCTGAACTCATGAGGGTATTATTTCTCTAGGAAGATAAAAACTTTTCTGTATACAGGCCAATAGTGGATGTCAGTTTTTGGCCGCAAATAAAATATTAAAGTAACTATTATATTACTATTAAATTTAATAAGTCATAAATGGTAACTCAGACTAGAAATCCATGATTATTGTTGAGCTCTTGAGAGTGTTTTTCCCATAGTTATAGCCTAACCTCGACTGGTTCGGGTCATGTGTGATTTTTTATAATTTTTGTGATTTTTGTTAAGGTTGGTTCAGTAAACACGCGAGTGGTGATTCCTAAACTTTGAACCCATGCTCAAATAAAAATTAGATGGAATCATTGAATCTGTAATGCCAGGATTCGCTTAAGGGAGGCTTAAGATCGACTGTAGTTGGTCGGGTGAAAATGTCAATTTTTTTTGACTTTTTAAAGGAATAATAAAATAACAAGGAAATTTTTATTTTATTTTCTTTTTTCCTACCAAATTTTGTATGGTGGTGGCACAGACCACGAAGGTGGTCATACATTTATTATGGGATATTAAATGCCCTATTACACTTTGGTTGTGTAACCACCCCTTTTGTAATTAATTTGGAACATTTATTATGTAAATTTATAACCCTCATTAATTCCTCGGTGAATTATGCATCTTTCCCCCCCCCCTCTATTTAATTTATTCTTGGGCCTCAGATATTGCCATGGATTCACTAAGAATGGAACTTCGGGAAAAGTGTCATGACATATTTCACCAATGAGGAATGGAATCATGGAAATTATCATAGGGATCAAACCGGGAATGATGAATTCCAGTGGCTTCATTAATATACAGATTCTGCTTCCTCCAATGTGACGACTCCAACGATTCTCATGTTAGGGGTTATTATTTAATTTATGAAATTCAGTCGATTCTTTTCCTCATTATTTATTTTTTGGGGGGTCGTTGCGGGATATTTGAATGAGTTTATAAAATATCTATGTGGTGTTTTTATTTATTACTCATTTTTTATGATGCAAACGTGGATGGTATATAAACAATGAACAAGACCCGGTCCCTTAATAATTTTCTTTTGGTCTCATTCCTCAGGGAGAAACTTTCAACACGACAGAAATTCGAATCCTGGTGGTACGCAACAACGGAGGCATCTCTGGAGGCCCCTAGGTAGGAACAAAAGGAATAAATAACCACCAGATTTGAACTGGTGGCCCGCAGATGATATGATGGTGTGGAGTATTCCGCGATCGGCATCGACTGCAAAGGAGAAGACCGACACTCACCAACCGTAGAAGAGAGGATACACTCGGGGGCGACACAGCTGGTCGAAGTGGGCATTCGGTGTGGTCTGACCACAGATACAGCATCACAGTGCACCATCTCACGACACCAGAGGAAACCGTGGCATCAAATCCATGGTGGAATTTTAGGGACCCAATATATGTGGGTCCCACAGACACCATGGCGGTGCCACGTGGCATTTCCACTTCTACTAACCGAAGGACTCCTTTTAGTCTTTCTTCATGTGAACTGTACGAGCCCCACACGGGGTGCTCCAGTTTGCAGAACGAGCCATGGAGGTATTCTATGGTCTATGTCCCAATGGGCCGAGCCTGCCACTGGAAAACCCAACTAGGTCGGCCATGCCGTTTCGGGATAGGTCTTCCAACCAGGTCAGAGAGGACTCAGACCCCTCTCGGGCCAAGAAACGCTTAGAAGACTGAATCTTGCTAACCAGATGTCTGTTTGACGACCAGTCTACAGCACTTGGAAGCTTATAGAGAGGCAATTCTTTTGTGATACTCCATGAAAGTTTTGGAGAAAGTTATAGTACAGATCTTTTGGATCGTCTCTCAATAAAACTGGTCCCTCGTCACTAAAATGCTAATAAATTACTGACCATGTGTCTAGTTGATGCACCGTCTATTATGTTAGAACCATTTTGACATGCAGAATCATTGGGTAACTTCTGCATGGGATATCATGCTAGATGAAATAAAAAATATAGATTGAGGAGGGGTTTCTCTGAGAAACAAGTGTACTATGAGCGGGAATCCAGGGTCTTGCTAAGACATAAAGAATGAAGAGTGATTCTGTGTGAATAACCACCCGTCGATTTTGTGTGAATCAGAACCATGCGATTCTTTATGAAACATAATACTATGATTCAGTGTGAATCATCACCCAGTGATTCTATTTGAATCAACACACAATTATTCTATTTGAATCAACACCCATCAATTAGATTCTGTGTGAATGGGAACCCATCAATTCAATGTGAATCACCACCCAGTGATTCTATGTGGATCATCACCCAGCGATTCTATGTGAATATACACCCTGTGATTCTGTGTGAATTAGCACCTAGTGATTTTTTTTGAATCGTCACCAAGTGAATCTCTGTGAATTAGCCCATAGAGATGTTTTCTGAATCATCACCTATCGATCTTGTGTGGGTCATTCAGGGTTAGTACATATCAATCATGTGTGCGTCTTCCAGGGGTTAGTACATATCGATACTGAGCATGTCGGATCCTATGTAGCTCAGCAATGGTCAGTACATATATATCATGTGTGGGTCAACAGTAGTGCCTCTTAATTGAATATGATGTTCTAGCTTCATGACTAATCATCTGTAATTTTGTACATATGTTATACCTTGTTTGAGATGTGTATTTTTATTGTTCATTGTGATTGAGACCAATGCATGTGGTTTTGCCTTTGTGGATATTTGAGAGACATTCAGGGGTATTAGTGTTTCTATTTTATTTTGTTATTCTCAGCCTACCCATGATTTTCCTGCATGTTTTGTGTCTTGTTCAAATGATGAACAATATTGACTGAGACTCGAAAGCTAGGACCTGACAGTGGATAATGGTGATGGTTGATGTGGAAGGATGTAGAGATGAGTTGTAACTACCATTCAGGCAATATCCCCAGTGAAGGATCTTGGTAGTTGTTGTTTTTTTTGGTTTAGTTGTATCTTTTCAGTTGGTCTGGTATTCTGGCCACTTACATTGAGTACACACATTTACTAAAATAGTTTTACATCATAGTTTCATATCATTTCATTCTACTCTGTGTGTTTGAACAGGTTAAAAGTCAATGCCTTCTTGTTTTAGGGATACTCCATTTAGGTTGTAGTCACCAACCCCTTCCCTATGGAAGGTGGGATTGGTGTTGTCAGGACACTGGCCCCATGGAATGGGTTGTGACCTACCAAGCATGTGTACCATCAGAGGTGAGTAGGTAACCATGTGTCATGGTTGAGACTCCACCTTATGGGTAGGAACATATTTATTCAATATAGTTGGAATATGTATTTTTCACATTGGATAATAAAGATACATACCATGATCTATGCCACATGATGGACAACATTTGACATTCATATGACATGGAATTGAAACTTGTTTGGTCGGTGTCCATAGAAGATTAGTTGATGCACTGTCAGTTTGTACATGATTGCTTACATGATTTTGTGGGTACATACTTTTACATCATGTCACAAACTTCTATATATGTCTAAAAATTGATATGGAAACATTGATTGTGTACAACATGGTTTACCATCACATAGTGTATGGGAATTTTTTATTGTGTGAAGACTTCGAGTTTACTAATCCATAAAGTAGAAAGAGCCTTGTGGATGGTCTCTATAGAGATATGAGTTGGAATATGGATTCAATGTTGTGATAGAATCCATGTGGTTGTTGAAGACCATTATTTATTTTTACATATAGATGTACAATTATAATTGTTGACTAGACACATTGGGGGTTCAATTGACCACAGTTGATATTTTTTAAATGAACTCTATTATGTAATTTTCTCATGTTAGCCAATATTGGGATGCATGTTAGGGTATATTTATGTCATTTTTAGTTTCCACTACTGGATATCATTAATATGTGTATAGTCTCCTCATGTAATTATATTACGTTACCGTTAGTTGGTATCCTCATGCATATAGGGAGGCACACAAGTGTTTATGTGGAACATTAGATCTGACCTAGTGAATTGTATTGGGGTTTCACATTATCTCATTAGAGTATAATATGACATAATTACTGTAGTTTATGTAGTCCATATGTGGTAAAAATTCATTTTATGAATAGTTTATGGTTATCGGGGCTATTTGGGAAAAGGTCAGATGAGATTTCAATGTTGTAGTGTTTCGAGTGTGAAATAGATAAAGAGAATATTGTCAACAGAGTGATATTAAGCTACATTAGATATTTTTAATGAAATTTTGGAAGAAATGCGATAAAAATATATGTGTATTTGGGATTGCGAGATTGTGGATAGAGGATATGGGATGACTTCAGGTTGGACCCCTGGGAAGATTTGACTCTCCCTTATTATTCAAATATTTTCTCACTATGGTAGTTATTATTAAGGGTTAATATTGTCAGGATTCTGATGTTGGGATTTTTTAACCTCTACAGACATATAGGTAGGGATCATTGGTTGAGGATGAAGTGATTTGATAATAAATTATTATGAGATATAAATCCTATGGAGATTTTGATATTCCAATGAGGTGGTGTCTTTAGGATGATGGTTAGAATATACTAATTATTTATAGTGTTACACTTATCATTTGGAATATAACTGTCATATCATGTGTATAATTGTTTTTATATAAATCTTCGGAAAGTGGATAACAAAACAATATTCTATGGATGAAGGAGTTTTTTTAAATAGAATTGTTTAAGAATCATATATAGTTACATGATCTGACTAATTATGGGTATTCATATATTGTGGGGGTTAATAATTGTACATTCATCACTTTGGTAAGAGAATATTTATGGAACAAGATTGTTGGATCTCGATTGTTCCATGATTTTTTCTCCAGTAGTGATTTTTTTTGGTTGAATGTTGTCTTCATACAATGTTTATGTAAATATTGGGGAATTTCACAAAATGGGAGAGTTTCCTATAACAATTTATGCCCATTATCGTGGGCACTCTAAAATGATCCATATATTTATGTACATAGGTGTGACGATTCTTATAAGAAACATTATTTAATAAATAAAATAGTAATCATGAAATTATTATAGGTTCTATGAATCCAAAATAAAATAAATAAAATACCCACAAGGATGGGTGGGTTATATTTTATGTTTATATAATTAGAAGATGTATGTGGGAAGATAATTATTTATAATATTAGATGAATATTACTAATTAATGTAAATATACAACTATATTTATTTTAAATAATTATAATATCAACTGAAATACATTAAATTTTTATCATCAAATTTATCATCAAATTTATCATCTTCCAATCCCTATGGAAATTGATACAACCACAAGATAAATGATATTACACTTTATGCCAACTTCATAACATGTAATATTAAAATATTCACTTAAAATTAATTTCAAGGATAAAATATGGTGAATGCTTAATTAATTATGAAATACCGAAATTAAATTAAAATGAATTTATATTATTTATTATACATTAACCAAAAAAATAAATATTTCTTCATTTTATTTTTTCACATGAGATTTCTCTCTTGCAACTCACGCATAGTCGACCTCACATGAAAATTGTTATTATTATAATAGTTTTGTAATTAAAACCCAATTAATTGGTTATATTTATATGGATTATATTGTGATCATTTATTCAAAACATATTATTAAATTATTTGATAATTATCTCAACAACTAATGTACTACTCTTTAATGTATAGTGTAATCATTAAATATATGACATTCATATGAAATGGTTCTAAAAGGTTATTAACAAATCATAGTAATAATATGCATTTACGAGATTAAAAATAAAAATAAAAATGTTGAAAAATAAGTATAAAAAACAAATGTAAGAGATATATATATTTCTTTAAGTAATGCAAATTGCAATATGAAGAAGATAAGGAATAATTAATTGAAAAAGAGGTACAATATTTAATAGTTTCTCACTTATAATAAATAGAAAATTCTAGTGAACAAACTTATATTCTACCTAAATTATATTACTTCCTGGAAAATCCATTCAAAATGAGAAAATCACTCATTTATAGAGTACTAAAGATGTTAGGGTTATAACTGGATAAATGGGTGTGTAGAAAAATTAGAAAAATATTTCTATTAAACAATAATTTATTTATTCACCACTAAAACAAATGAATGTTTTTATTACATAAGATTTATTTTAATGTAAATTTATTCCTCATCAACACTCCAATTAGAAAATAATTACTAGACTAAAAGAAAAATAATTGTTCAAAATGTTGAGGTTGTGTTAATATTGATGATTATCTAAAATTTTTAATATCATGACATTTTTTCATCCATAAAATTAAATAAATATTATGGATGGAATAAAAAATTATATCTGAAAAAGAATATAATATTTTCATAAACATATATGTCTATATAATTCCCAAAAAAAAATTTATGCCAAAAATACTAGAGTTTAATATAAATAGATTAAATTGAAATTATTATCATATTTTAATTTAAATTATCCAACATAATATTTTATAAGATAAATATATTTTTAATAATTTAGGGAGAATATATCATTTCTTAATATAATTCAATAAATTTTTTATCAACTACCACGTAATAACCCATTTCCCTATTTTGTGATTCCAGGTAACAATGCATCTTTACATGATACCAAGGATGATTTTAATTAGATTTAAAGTCCTTATAACTAATCTAATAATGATTATTAATAATTTTAGTGATGTATTGGTTGATTTTGGTGCTCATTTAGATCCTGAAGCCCTGAAAATGGTAGAAATGATTATGTCACACATTTTGCGAAAAATATCTCAGTATCCCGCATGGGTTCCCTAAACCACGTTGTTGAAGATTGTATAGGAATAGATTCCATTAGTTTTTCTTTCATGTGACCTAGGGTGAATGGCCATTTGGTGTATCATATAGTCATGGAAGGTGGTTTTTGAATTTTATGTTCATGGTTAGATAATCATCATGTCTAACCTTGTGGAATGGCCCTTTGGAGAAGTGAAAGGATAAAAATTTTCAAATGATTTATTCAACTTGTGGGCCAAACCAATCACCCTTATATTTTGAGTAGAAATTATTATTTTCCATCACATAGACTTATAAACCCTTTTCCTTCTATAAATGTTTCCTATATTAGTCGAAATGACATACTTCTACCTATGAGATCAAAATCCCTATAAATATTGGCATCAATTTATCTTCCATGACTTGTGTCTAATTCAAGACCCATTGGAGTAACGGATTGTTTATGACTACCCCTTGAATCAAATCTCGTCCAATTAATCTTTATAATTTTATCCATTCAAATACATAGATTCAATCTTATTTTACCTTTTTTAGATCATTAGAGTATTTATTTTATTTCTTCCAAAATTCAGCAAATCAAATGTTGATATCGAGCGAGGAGTCATCTATGGCCTCGTTAGACGTAGTATCATCATTTTCCCTATGATTTATGATGTTTTGTAGCTATTTTGTTCTATTTCATGACATCATTTTTTCAGTATCTTATTTTGTTTGAGTACTTCTTATTAAATTATTTCTTACACATAAATTAGTTAATTTTGAACATTTGTTAATAGATTATAGGTTGTTAGTCTCATTTATGGAAACCCCTATGATGTGACATGTTGAATTCCCAGTAATAATTAAATGTGTATATACTCAAATCACTATCTATGTGTACTCCATTGATTTTAAAATTATTTTCCCATGTAATGTGAATTATTTATTGGACTATAGTTAACTCCCACATTATTAGTTGACATATAAATGGAATTTTACATGTTTTCAATTCTAGTAATTATTATGTAACCATTTGAAAGACCCTTTTAGAATTCTAAATTTGATTTACATGAATTTCCTAATGGAATATGTTTTAATAAAATATAATGCCTCCAGCATTGTGGATTTTTTTTAAATATAATGAATTAAATAAAAAATGAAAATAATTATAATGTGTGGTCTGGGCACACCATTTATTGCACATTATATTAAATTCTCTATAATGATGGTATTTCATAAAATGCAATTGAACTTGAAAAATATGGTATATGAGAAGTATATACCCATGTAGTATATTATAAACTTGAATATGAAATACATATATATATATATATACATACATGTTTGGTGAACATGACATGAGAGGATTTTTCACATGATAAATGTAATATAAGGTTATACCGTTATAGATGTGGATGTATGATGGTAGGAGGATCTGTTGATCATGAATGTATCACACACCCCTATATTGAGTGTTGAGGTTGATATCCCACACCATGGGAACCAGTTGGATGTTGGTATTTATGCAACACGTCCATTTTTGAGTATGGACATGATGACACACTCAGCATATCAAGTGATGAGAATGACATATCCCCATGAATATGAGTTGTATGAAAGGCACCATGTTCCTTGATCTTTTATGATCATTATAACAGTGATGGATGTATGAGTTATGCCTCAGTCAATCTAGCACTATTATTCTTGGTATAATTCTACTTACATCTACACATAATTGGTTTATATAGGTAGTTCAAATATATATCCATTAGTATATATATATATATATATATTTGGTACATATTAAGATATTTGTTCTGGCCACAAGCCAAATCAGGTTGACCCGCCATGTGTTTTATATAATCCTGGGTAGGATGGATATTTATTTTTGTTTTATTTTTCCATTTTATTTATATTTTCACACTATTTAGTTACGATCAATTCATAGATTATTTTTTGAAACATTTGGTGGTCACCTACTAAGATATCTATCTGACACACCACATTGGATTCCAATGATACATGAGAAGATTATGTCCATGCTTGTATGGATGTGGTACAACTCCCATATACAGGTTCTTGTTATTTTTATTTAGAAATGAAGCTTAGTAGTAGAGGACCGAGAAATCACAAGAGTTTCTTTTGTATATTGTTTTTTTATTTTTTATAGATTTTTTAAAATCTTGATTGAAATAATGTTCCCATGATCCCCGTTCATATACCAACATGACATTCTTCCATGTATTAGTATATTAATTGATGCCCTTGATTATAAATTAATTTTTTTATTATATATTCTTTTGCTGTTCATTTATTCCACCTATTTATCTATTCTTATAATTTTTCATTTGTATGGTTGTATCAATTTTGAAACTCTTATAAAAGTGTATAATATCCCCAATGAATCATCTTCACTCCCTCACTTCTTGTCGATATCCTCTGGAATATGAGGTGTCGTGAATAAGTTTATGTGACCCACCGAATCAGTGCACATGTTAAGTGGATCTAGGGTTGGGATGTTTCATATTGGTATCAGATAATTTAGATTTTTTTGTTGTCTTTCTATTTGGGTACTATGTAGTTGACTAATATTTATAGGTATTTGGAATTGACCATGTCTTTGGACGTAGTTAACCCATGTACAGAGAAAAACCAATTACATTTAATAATAAATTTTTTATTATTGATTTTTTCATTTATACTAGATACCAATTAACCAATGCGTTACTCACATCAATTATGATGTTATTGATATGGGTATTACTAAAATTATAATTTAATAACATTTCAGAATAATTTATGGATTTTTCATTAGTGAATTTATTCCCATATGCAAAATTTGATTAATATGACATGAATTTTTTCAAGTCGCATCTATTTTCAGTGTGAATTTTATTATTAACTATTATTTTTTCCATGAAGATTTATTTAATTTTTCATACACATCATTTAAATATAAGAAAAAAATAATTGAGACTTAACGTGCATTCTATAACCTAATAGGTTTTTCCTAAAAAGGTTAAATAATACACCTTAAAAAATCAATTATGGAACATTAAACCATTGAGAATTTGACTCATGGGATGGTACATGTTTTGGTGTTTATAAAACTGGTGTTATATTTTGGTTCATATATATAATGGTCCTTTATAGATTAGGAATGATATTCAATATAATTCAACAATATTATTGGAATTTATGTTGTTGAACATGAACATACTATAAATTTTATGACCATTAAGGTTAAAATAGACACCTTATATAAAACATACAGAGAGGCTTTAACATAAACCTCGCCTTAGTACTGGTAATTGGGGTATCTATTTCATTCTTATTGATTTTAGGTATATTCTATCATGTAGACCTAGATTCTAGAGAATAATGATAGGAGTGTTTGTTCTTATAGGAAGGCATTGAACTGTGTTATTTTTCATATATGAATACTATTAATTTTCTTAATCCATTTTGATGGATTCATTTTGTATTGTAGAATTATTCCACCACAACATCTTCTGGTTTCTTGACCTGAATGATGTGACGAACATGATAATGAGGTGGTTGGTCATGAGGCACCTATTATTCCTAATGAATTACCTCAATTTACACCTATTATAGTTCTATATATAGAAAAATATACCTAGTTCTATGATTTCATTATTCATATATTTTATTACATGCATGGTATAGTTCGACCTTCCCCAAGCATGGAAGAGCTGACATGAGAATTTCAGTAGCAACATGCTCCCAACATTTCCTGAGAGGGAGGACCGCACAGAGATGAGTAATGGAACGATGTAATATTTCTATATAAAATCATCTAGAAACACATAAAGAGTGGAGGATCAGACTAGATACATATATTTTGTTCAATTCTTCTAAGTGGTGGTGGGATTTTATCACCCAAGAGGATCAATATAGCGATATGTTCGGGGTATATTTTTGGATGATCATAAATGTCTATTTAATTCCCCAAACATTGAGGGATGAAATATGGGGAAAATTAATGAATCCTCTATATGGGATAATGGTAGGTATGGAGTACACTACATATTTATATATCTAATGTGGTTCACTCAAACACTAGTGAGTGAAGACCTTATGAACTCCATTCGATTTGAGGATGGTTTGGTTTAAGGAAAGTGGTCATAGGTCAATGTATTTTGATTACGTACTATATCTGAAAGAATCAACAATGATCTTATAATGGAGGAAAATTTAAGGGATGATTTTGTTTTGAGTCAAGTTGGATTTACACCAAGAGCTACCATTTGTTCTTAATCTAGAAAAAAGAGACGTATTGTGGATACTCATGGTGGTAGCCACAGTCAGGATCCTCCTGTTTATTTCATTATGCTATCTCACAATTATTAGAAGTAGGTATATATTAAGAATGAATTCTTGAATGAACAGAAGAATTTTAGATTTTTTAGTAGGATGTGACATATTCAGTACTTATGAAGAAATATACATTCTGTGGCTTGTGAGTGGGGATCTACTCCTACTCCATGATTATGAATAGGGATAATATGATCACATAAGGAAGTAAATTGGAATAACGCCATTTGATTTGGCCAAGGATATAGTTGATGAGGATGTTGTCAATATTATGATTCTCCACACTAGTAAATAAGAAATTAATAATGGTATCAAGTTGTGTTTCATGGTTACAGTACATTCCAGTTACATAATGTGCTTTAGATGATATTGGTTAGTAGTGGTATACCTTCTACAGTTTGAGGAACTATTATTGTAGCCTCCGCATTAGTGTCAGATTTATATGATGGGTTCACATCTAACTATTTTCTATATGAGCATATAATTTGATGCATGTTCCTAATGATTTAACAATTTCATGGTGTTATGAAATAAAATACTACATTAGTTATTCAAATAGAGTGTGTTATCCATTATAATAACTCCTCCCCCTTGAGATAGGAGATATGTCCTCAAATGGAATCTCTTCAACCTTGACATGAATTATTTTGATGTAATCATTATGATGGACCAGGTCGTTTCCTAGAGATCCAATGTTGACATACATCACCAATGGGTGATTTTTACATCACCATAGGGTGGTAAAATCATTCATAATTGAAAATGGTATGTTAATGTGAATCAAGATAGACTACAACTATAATGGTTTGGAAATGTGACAGGTCAGATCACCATTATTTTCTAGATGTATATGGGTTGTGTCATTTTAATTTTTCTCATGTATTGGTGCATTTCAAGGAGGTATTTATAGATTAATTATCAAGAGTACCCTATGAGAGTGAGGTAGAATGTATCATTGATGATGTGTAAGGTTCTGCACCACTGGCCATTCCACCTTATAGTATGTCACCAATGTAGATTTTTGGAGATTATGAGATATTTGGAGTACCTAGAGGCTATTGTATTTATACTAGTCATAACAATTACATGAGAATCATTTAACCTTTATTCCATTAAGAATAATGGTACCCTTTTAATATTTATAGTATTCCATTGACTAAATGAAATAATAGTAAAGAACTGGTATATGCTTCCCAGCATAATTGACCGATTTTACCAGATCTGAGGAGAGAGTCTGTGTTCAATGATAGATTTGTTATTAGGCTATCACCAGGTGCATGTCATGTCCTCATACATACATCACACAACATTTAGGAACTTTTATAGTATATACTAGTAAAGGTTTATGGTTTTTGGACTCCATAGAAAACATAATGTTTTCATTGTTCTTATGAATATGGTTCTCCACATGTATCTTGGTTCATTTATGGTATACTATTTTGATGATGTAATTGTTTATTCATAGTCCATACATGGTTGTGAAACCCATAGAGTGTACATGTTCAATACATTGATAGATAATCACGTATACTCTATGCTTTTTAAATTAAACCTTTGCATTGAAAATTTTGACTTCTGGGGTTATATCATGTCAGTGTCAATAGTTTTAGTATACACAATGAATGTGATAGTTGTAGTTTCCTAGGAGATTCCCAATAACATCATTCTAATTCATATTTTCAAGGGGTATCCAGATATTATAGACACATTATCTAGTATTTCTCATTCCTCATATCATCGCTTACCAGGTTCACAAAAAAATGGGTGAAATTCATATGGTTAGAAACATGTGAAGAATCCATTCAATATTTAATGGGTAGTTTGACATTAGGTCCAATACTGATTCTTCCAGAGCATTGAATGATCTATATTTTTTATTTTTATATGTTAGGTATCAGGCTTGGATCTATTCTATGCAGGATGATTTATTCATCGTGTAGAAGTCTAGTAATTTGAGGCCTCACAAGAAAAATTACAGGACACACAACCTCAATCTTGTTGTTATTGTACAATCCATAAGATTTTGGAGAAACTATATTCTTGGATATTGATTTTTATTATACACTTATCAAAAAATACTCAAGTAGCACTTTAAATAGTGAAATATAAATCTCAGACCACGTAGGTTGGTGGAGTATCTATAATCATTTGATTTTAGGAATTCTTACACACTTAGTAAAGAAAATTCTGTAGATAATTCTCTGAGATAGAATACACATACCTAAGAATTTCAGAAATCCAATTTCAAGTGGAATCATATGTACTTATTTTCAAGTATACATCTAGAGGTTCCAGAGGATCAATGTCAGAATATCTTCACACCCTTCAATGTGGTCTATAATCTTTTGTAACATTTATGATGGTGGCCTATATCTGATCCTATAGTGATTTTCCAAAGTGAATTCATCTAAGATAATGATACATATTCATGTTGGTCCATTGAAAGTGATGATTCCTTATTGTTCCATGAGTGTGTATGGATTCTGGTAGGCATCATATAAGAGATAATCTTGGAATTCATTACCTTAACAGGCTCATTTTATCCTGGTGTAACCAAAATATGTCAGGAACTAATAATCTAGTACTTTCGTCCTAGTATGGAAAACAATATTTATACATTCATTACATGGTGTTGCACCTATCAGCAGATGAAGGTTGAACATTGGTGACTGGTAGGGATTTTTTGACTGTATATCAATTCCATAGTGGAAATGGGGATATATTGTTTATGGATTTTATGACTGTTCTACCCATATTACATAATGTAAGTGATATTGTGATGGCTTTAATATATAATTTAATTAATGTCACACACTTCATACCTATGTGGGTTACATTCTCAAATGATGAGCTCTGAATAATGTATGTCATGGAGGTTGTATGTATTCATAGATATCCCCATTCTGTCATTTTAAAAAAATAAGCTCATTTCATGAAATATGTCTTCTAGGGGATGTATATGTCCTTGGTTATATAGGTACATTTAGTACGGTCTTTAACCAATGTAACGATGGAAATATAGTGTATACAATTTAGTTTTTAGAGGATATGTTTTGTGCATGTATCAATGACTTTAGAGGTTACTGGGGGAAAACGATTCCCCTCTTTTACATCACTTATAATATCATCGTTTAGGATACCATCGATAAGGTTCATTATTAATCCTTATATGAAACACCATTCTGATTACCTTTTTGCAGACTAGAGACATTGGAGGATGTAATTGTTAGAATATGTCTCATGCATGAGACCACAATTCATGTCTAGAAGATTAGAAAGCTCATGATGATAGATAAATATTAATAGTATTCATATTCCAACAGACACTTGGGTCCTCTTGAGTTTGAGGTCTGAGAACATGATTTCGTTATAGTATCACATATGACAGGGGATAGAAATATTTAGAAGCAACGTAAGCTACCATTGATGATCCTTTGACCCCAATTGGGTTTGAAATAAATATGTCCAATGGATTAACAGTTGGTACTTCCTCAAATATATGTGTCTATGAATGAAATATTTAATATATCTCAAAATTACTAAGAAATATTTCGACCTGTCACATGTTTTCCATTTTGATGAGGTTAAGGAGGGTCTGGATTCTTCCAATAATGAAAATATAGTTTTTATAGTTGGTAATATCATGAAGCCACTCTGATGAAGTTAATCTCCCTTGGTATAAAGGATATTGTAGCTCCGATGAGTGGATGATGATACATGGGAATGGGAAGCTGATGTCTGAAATTAGTGGCCAAATATCTTTGTTGATGATTACTTTATACAGTCTTAAGACCAACTCAAGGACTAGTTTTCTAAGGGAGAGACTATTTAATGATCTTTCATTTCATGAAGTCCCAAATCTTTTTTTGAGTAAATTACATTATGTGACCATAATAATAATTCTGAATTATGGAAAGGATGGATCAGTTGCATTTGGGTCTCGTTAAAATCCCATAACCTCATAATGGGTCTAAAATAATAGGCCACATTATTTTTTGATCCTGTGGGGATAATGGAGGCCTGGGGTCTATATGAATTTCCCAAAACTGTGCTACCAAATTTTCTAGGTCTTTTAGTGATAATTAAAATATTTTATAGTTCATTTTCATGGTTTGTGCATTTTAGGATAGATTGTGAACCATACCAGGAAGTGTTTCCATTTGATGTAGTGAATGGAACATGGTTTGTGAATGATTTGGGAAACTGTATAGACAAAGAATTCACCGTTATTTATTGAGGTGAAATTATATTATTACCTTCACATAAACATATAACCCAATTACTATTTCTATCTTCTTTATCTAGTGGCTGAAATTAGATCTTCCCTCTCATGATATCAACATCTCCATAAACCGCAGAATCCAAGTATCTCCCATGTTTGGTGTCTAATTAATTATCTATGAAAGGAATTGAATACATTATGGTGAAATCATTAATAATTTCCATTCATGTTAATGTTTATCTTTGAATCTATATTAATGTTTATGAGAAAGATCAATTTTCCAATTTTTAGGTCATTGGATCGTTTAATAAATTTTTTCCAACCTACTCAGAAAATCAGGCAGATGTCAAGAATGGAGTATTCTACAACATCAATATAAGTGGGCTCATAATTTTTCCCATCATTTTTATTTTTGATAGCTGTGTTAGGATCACACATGACGGATTTTTCCATGAATATCTTTTTGGTTGACTGTTTCATAATAAATTGATTGTTGCACCTTGATACCTACATGTCAACCCTTTTTTAGTGAATTAGAGGTTGTTGGTCTCATTTATGGACACCAAATTATTGTGTCAATCCTAATCCCCCTTTCTAAAAAATTTTAATGATCAAATATATCCTCATAATCATACATCATAGCTTTTGAATTTATTTTTAATTAAAATTTGAATTCCTGATTGGGCAAATTATACCTCCCATGTGTTTGGCTGACCTATACATGAAATTTCCATTGTTATAATTATTTTAATGACCATGTAACCATTTTATATAAAATTTCATCCTTATAAAATTAATTTCCTTGCTATAAAAAATTTAATGGGTTGGAATCATATGGAATGGATCTAGAATTGTTTATTGTTTTTAATTTAATTAATTAAATGAATAAAACATAATTTACTATAATGGGTGGAAAGGCCAAAAAATTTATTTGAAGTAATATTAAATGCACATTGATGATGATATTTCATTTAATGAAATTTAAATTGAATAATGGTAAATATGAGAGGTATTTTCCCATGTTTTATAATATAAACATTAATATTACATACTTATATATAAGGGCTTGCTAAAAATGGAATGATAGTTTTCTCCTTGAGATAAATGATATAAATTATTAGGCCTTTATAGAGGTTATGGTATTATGGTAAGATAATATATTGAACATGATGGTATCAAACTTCAGTAAATAGGGTGTTGATAATGACACCTCACACCATTAAAAAAATTTGTATATTAGGCTATACTACCCACATCCCTTGTTTGAGTGCTGACAGAATGGCACAATCACTATCTAGAAAGATAATCAGTAAATATCGTATTCATAATAAAATGTATGAAATGTATCATTTTTCATACAACTTTAGTCTTATTAAAATTGTTGTGTATGTTTGATTTATACTTTGGTCCATCAACCAATAGTATTCCAAGCGTATGACCACATATGATTGTACATGGTTGGTTCATATATATGGATGAAATACATATATATACCTATATATGCATATGGGAAATGATAATACATTCTTATATCTATGAGATGATGTAGGCACACCCTCTCAGATTACTATATTAACTTAAGTTAGATTATTATTATTATTATTATTATTTTACCATTTTGTTTGAACGTGAACACTATTCATCTTCATGTATTTCTTGGATTATGTGTTGACACCCTTGGTGGGGGCCTATTGTATTTTTTATCTCACAGCATACATAGTCATCCCTTTTTACTCAATAGTATTATTTTCATATAGGAATTGATAAGGGAAATCACCTTTCCACAGGTTCTTCATAAGATTATTTATATATGGATATTTGGGAAAGAGGACTAAGCATTCACAATAGATACTATTGGAGAATGTTTTTTTATTTGTGTAAATTTTTTATAGAGTTTTTTTATTCCCATTCCCTAGTTATTCTTTTGTGTACCAACATTCCATAATTCCATGTACTGATACTATAATAGATTCTTTCTATTATTTAATTAGTTATTAAGTTATCTATTCATATATAGCTTATTTATTAATTCATTTTATATATTATTTCATTGTGTTAAATTTATCTTTGTATATATTTTTACATTCTTATAACAGGGTATATTTAACCAACTAGACCACTTTTACAGCCTCTCTTTTAGTCAAGAACCTGTAGCATACATGGATTCAAACCTAATGTCTGGCCACCAAATGACTTGTGGAATGAGTTATGTGGATACTATGTTGAGATAATAAAAGATAGATTTAACTTAGTACAAAAATGGTGATATTTGAAGAATAGTTACATTTCTCTATCCATGAAACAAATATTAGAAATGAAAGAATAACATAAAGAATAAAATTTCCAAATATTTGAAATTCAGTGCTTCATAATATTTTGGAATAAAATTATATTAACATTTGTGACCCTAATACTAGTGAAATAAGTTATAGGTCCATTTTTCCACTAACCCTCCATTTGTGTATTTCTAAATAAACCAATGATATAATTTTTTCCACCATTTTATTAATTATGTTTATATCTAGTCTATTTTTATTCATACAATGTTCATTTACATTGAACCCTATATTTCCCATCTAATATATCCTTATAGGTTGTTAATTTCATCACTCCCCTATTTAATATCATTATGATTTCTTTTTTATTTTATTTATTGAATAAAACTATAATATATTATGTACAAAAATATATGTAAATCATGCATATCAATGAAACTGATTGTAAGAGAATTAATCATATTGAATAACCAATCTTGTAAGATGGGAAAATAATAAACACTTTATCATACCATAAATTGAATTGGAAAAATTTTACATCTCATTTTTGAATGTGAAGTTTTGTAAATAAAAAAAAGACAAATTATATAAAAAATATCATAAATAATGGTTTCCAGATCATAATGGTTTCATAATGACATAATAATTTATATTATTGAGTTTACATATTTCTTTTAAAATCTATCATTAGTGAATAATTTTATCTGAAACATAACATGATACTACTGATATTGGAAAAAAATAATTTTATTTATGTTCTAAATTGAGGTGATCATTTTAGATGAATTTAATTTGATGTTATTTTTGGAAAATAAACACAAAAAATAGAAATTAAAATCCTAATGAAAAAACAAAAAAATGATCTCTCACCAACCTCATATAAACTATTGCACTATCCTTAATATAAACATATGAAATTATATTTTCTCAATAATTTTATCATTTTATTTATTAAAATAACATAAATGTTTGAGTGTTATGGATAAACTAATGTTTTTAATTTGGGACGGGGTCATGAAGTTTGATGACATTGACTAAAGGTGTGGTATATTCCTCAAATAATTATATCAATCATTTCGATTTACATGAAAGGATCTATATCATTTCATAATGAGTGATATCAATTTGACCTTAATAAAAAAATTAGAAACATATTAATGTCCCAATCATATAGAATTCAATATACCAAATAACATATTCCCTCGTTAACTATATAGAGGAAATTTTCATTCCGCATTAAACTCCCACTAATCTTTCACCATATCATGTGTTTCTTTTTATTAGTATTTTTTCCAAAGGTTTTTAAATGATGATGATAATAAATCCTAATTTTTATACTATTTTATCTTATTTTGATCGCTTTCATGAGATAAAAATATATTGTATTTGTTTATTTCCAAAAATTTATGATGCTTGGAATCCATGGTGTTATATAAAAAAATATAAATGAAAATAATATTTTGTTAGATGATTATCATAGTATTATATATATTCCTAAAATCCCATGGCACAACATACATGTTCTCACTCCACAATTCTTTACATAGCTATATTGTTTTATCTAAAATCTTCTTCAAATACCAATTTGAAACCTTTGAATTGCCATTTTTTTGTATTGGTAATGAATTTAAGTTTTCTATGTCACCTTATACCTTTCAAATAGGTAATAACAATTTATGTTGAAAAAAGTGTGCTACTACTTCACTGATGATCCACTATTGTATTCCAAAAATGTAAAAAAATATCTTGGAATAATTCATTATAACATGATTATCGACAGTCTAGATGCACTTAGCCTCCAACCATTTTCAAACATTATCAAATATAACCATAATTTTAATGAATCCCAATGATATATGAAATGGATAGATAAATTCAATTCCACATACAATTAAAATCTTATAGGATAATATGTATTGTTAAGGAATGTCATGTTACATTGAAATATTTTCATTGTTGGAAACATGATACTGGCATAAAAAACACCTATGAATAATAAAACCATCAAGAAATTTATAATCAATATAGTTATACATTACTAAATATATATTGGGTTCTTAAATATCAATCATAATATATTAAATAAATTTTTTTAAAATAAACTTAAACTCCTGATCATGAATATTACACCAAATAACTGGGTTGGTAAACAGGCACTAAAGGTATGGATCATTCCATGAATAAAACCTAGAATAAATATTTAATTTTTAAACATGGTATTTCATTATGTTTTTTATATTGAATTTGACAATAAAACTAACTAAATTATCACACCATTGATTGGTATTTAATATTAAATAAATAAGCTCACTATGAAATTTTTCCTCAAGTGGCACCTAGTTTAATGTGCCTATTGTGTATGGGTAATTTTACTCATGTGGTCTTCAATACTGTTATCGAAAAACTTATTCTACATTAACATTATTACAAACAAACAAATAAATATAATCCTATAGTTATTTCAAGTGTTCTCATCAATATTTATTATTATTCATCCGAAAAATTCATGGTTATAAGAAATAACTAATTTAATGTATAATAGATGATAACATATTTTATCTAAAGAAAAAATTATACCTGAAAATTCATTTTACCATTTAGTATCTTTTTGGATAAATACAATTCACAAGTGTCACACCTTAAGAATCCACTATAAGATTCCATTTGTTTAATAAAATAGCTTGTGTTGTACGCAACTTCGAGTTCTAGCAGACTATGAGCAATAAAACTAGCCTCTTAAAACGAAGATATGAAATTTAATACCCAATTTTTAAAATTTTATATTTTATTTCGAAATTGAAATCCTTTTCTGATTTAGAAAATCAAAACTACCATAGGGTTAATTTTTTATATTCTTCAAAAAATATTCAATTTTTGATTAATACTGAAAAACACTACATTATTGTTTAGAAATGATATTTTATTGAAATAATTATTTTTAAATTTAAATATATTTTAAATACAAATAGATACATAATATCTATATTAGTACACTGTAATTCATTAGATTATTTTTGTAATATTAGTAGATATATAAAATTTTATTGAACTTTTAACATCTTTTACTCACCTTTTAGGATCATTTGAAAATTTTCATAAAACATAATTTTACAGCTTCAATGAATTGATTTTTGAAACTCCTATAGACACTATTGTAATAAGTAAGTAATATGTGGTCCAATAGTATGAAAATAATGTTTTTTGTGAATACTAACTTTTAAAATTTATTTACCATGGTTAAAAGTAAATAGGGTAATTAAAGGTAAATGTAATATTATTATAATAAAAATTACCCCACACATGTCCTAATTCTATTTAAAATGTTTATTTCAAAAAAAGTCAATTATTAATCAAAAAAATTATCCTTTTTGTTCTACATTGATTATATTAAACATTTATTATTTTTTATTTAAAGAAGTGTTAAATGTTTTAAATTGAAATATTATTAACTAAACCATTTTTTATATAGACTTATAAATAAGATAAATTAGAATATAAATATTCATCAGAAATATAATATGATTTAATACATCAGGATATTTTTTTAATTTTTAGATATTATATAAATAAATTTATTTATGACACAATAATGAAGCTGTAATTACCTTATTAACTAACGATTAAAATAATTCATGTTATAAAAATTAAAATTTATGTAAATTGAATATTTTGATACAGTAAACAATTTTTCTAGGAGAATATGACATGTTAGGGTTCATTAATTGTATTTTCTATTATAAATAATCTTTTTAGGACTTTCAAAAAAACCAAATACTAAATAGTGTCAAAATTGACATAAATGTGTTTTAAAAATATATAATATTTCTTAAATGATTTAATATTCCTAAAAATATAATATTCTTCAAAAGTACATAGATAGTGTTGGATATTTCATTAATGATCTACTTGAGTTTCTCTTTCTGCATTATAATATCTATATAAACCATGTAGTATTACAATAGATGATGACATGGGAAAAGGTAAACTATTTAACAAAGTGTTAAATGTAAAAGATTAGGTTAATATGGTGACCTAAAAATTTCTAAACACTGTTGGTTTAGAGAATTGAAACCCATAAAAACCATATACTTGATATAAATCCATTTGGTGCTGTTGGAAATATAAAATAATTTTATAATAAATTAACATTTCATGATTTTCCTAATGTGCCCCTCAACTATCATATAAATGGGTACACCCCATTATCTTAAATTCACACCTCCAAAGCATTTTGGATCGGTAAATACCAACAAAAATCACTTCCTAACTACCCTCACATCTTACTACATGCCTTAAATTACTCATAAATACATCATATAGAGCCCTTTTGTTAAAATCAAAAGGAATCACCCAAAGAAGAGATAATTATTTCATCACCTCTTTCAAAGTAATTTTATTATTCTCCTTACACTTTCTTTGTTTTTTCCATAAAACAATAATAACAGTAGTACCTTCTAAATACTAATATTTTATTATATAAATGGTAAAAAAATAATTATTATTCTATCCATCGTATGAATGACAAAGTCATCATACATGCGTATGTACAACTTACCGACTCCAAGACGTTGTGTAGATTGTTATTCAACTCATCATTATTTTGATGGATATAATAGTTAGTTTAATGGATGTAAATAATAGATATGACATGTTAATTATTCTATAAATATATATATAATATACAATCTAATTACATAGGATTCCACAGTGAATACAATGATATTGTCGCTTGTGCGTATGTACGACTAACCATCTCCACGACGTGATGAGATTCCATTCCCCATTGTAACCATTCATGAATAATTTTCCTTTGATGATTAAAAATTATTTTTTAGTACAGAATTTCATTTTGGATATGAATCAGAACAATCATATCCATAATAATTTAACAAAATATATAAAGGAAAACTATTCAGTTAACACCTGAAACAATGATACTACAAAAAAATTATTAAAAAAATTATTAGAGTATCATATATGATATCATATTTATGTATGTATTTATTATATAATATAATAACAATGATTTTACTATTATAAATGAAATGAACTAACCATTTAATAAGGAAAATTAAAAATTAAGGGTTAGTTTTAGAACCTCTTTGTTATCTGAGGTTGTTTGTACATAAGTATCTATTGGGAAGCCATTATCATCCACATATTTGTTTCATTAGAATTTATTTCAAAACATTTTTAAAATTTCATATTCAATGGTCTAATGTCATTTATACCCCTATTTTAAATTTTATAAAAAAAATTAAAGGAATCATTCTTTCGTTTTCCAAACAAGGTACATTATTTCCTCTTCGAGAAATTAAGGAAAGAATGTTTTAAACTTATATAGAGGGTGTGACTATTTTTTCATGATTATAAGACATTCTAGGGATCCCATAGAAGATTATATTAATATTTTCTAAATATTTTTTTTCTTCTTATTTATGAAACTTTAATGTGACTTCAAAGTAGAAAGAGATATTTCTCTCATTTAGTTTATATATTTATTTCTTCAATGTAAACATATATTATTCAATTTTAGGTAAATTAAATTTTATTTATTATGATACAATATTTTATATTGTGTAAATAGTTTAATTATATTTTTTACTATGTATTTTCTATTTTTTACCATTCACAGTTTACGGTTAATTTATGAACATTTCGTATATTAATTTTATTCGAATGATTATGTTATGCTTCATGCGTTTCATTTGCAGAATGAATTAGACATAGTAAGTGAAGGGAGGGTCCCAATATAGCCCCTCGATACATCAATAGATCTCATGAGACAATCTAGTGTCTTGGAATAAGGCCTTGATAAAATTTATATTTAGGGTCTTGGCACCAGGTAAGGAATATGAGGTTAAGATGACTATAATTTTTCATTCCATCATTATGAAATTATGTATTGATATTATAGGTGATTATTCATCTAATAGAATATCCATGTGAATAGGAAAATGGAATAATTTAATTTATCTTGCCATGTTATCCTGAATTTTATGTTCTATAGGAATTTGTTTTCATATTTAACATCGCCTTAAATGTTTATTCTTATTTATAATAGTTTCATATATATTGTAATCCTTCCAAAGCATATGAACTCACCCCTTTCAAATTATTAAGTTTTCCCAAAATGTGAAGAATTATATTTTAACTGATCTACTACGATAAGCTATAGGATATGAGGGTGATAAAAGGAAACACAATTTTTTTTTCATTTCATAATGTAATGTAAAATTTATGTTTGTATCTACTACTTTCAATGTTACAAAACATGTTAGTATTTCTAGACATGATCCCTTCTGATAATTCTAATATTAGGAAATAAGGAACTGACACTGGGTAACTGGGGTTGTGGTGTTATACTTTGATTCAGAGCATGTTTAGTACTAAACATGGAACCATGATTTAGAAAATCTCCAATTAGATAATGTTACCCTAATATAGAATTTGAGGGTTAATATATAAGAAAATCCAAAAAATGGTAACAGGGATATTATGTGTGTTTTCCAATAAATACATCTGTGTTTGGATACTACAAGAGGATGTGGTTCTGGAACATAAGTACTAATGATTAAAAACTCTGACAAGGAGTTTGGGGCTTCACCAGGGTTATCCTTGTACACCATAATGGTCCTTACTGTGCACATAGTTTGACACTCTCTGGGGGTATTATTAGGATAATTAACATTTTCATTACAAACCATTATGATGGATTTATGAGTAAATACTTCCAAAATTAAAACATATTTATGATTATAGAATATATTCATAAAATTATAAATTTATGTCAAGTATTTTACATGTTTGGAATTATGAATTGTGATTCATAAACTAATCTAGTGTATTCCATTGTTTAGAAATGGTTTTTAGTGGAAGGAATGTAATCTATATCAATGCAATTATTCTATTTTTGGAATTCCCTCCTATTCCAGATAATTAGATTGGAGCTGCTGATGAAAATTTTTCTAAAAAAATTATAACCATACTGGGACAACTCACTCTATTTATGAATAATAAACCGACCCATATAGAGCACCCTGATCCACAACTTGGTGGATCAATGATAGATAACTTCATGAGGAAAAAAACACCAATATTCAATAGGAATATAAATACACTTGTATCTTAGAAATTTTTATGTTCCATAGAGAAAAAATATCAGGCTATGGGGAGTAGGAAAAAGGAAAATGATTTATGGATGTTTTTCACCTCTCAATAGATATAGATCAATGGTTTACATTAATTCAAAACACAATGGAGGAATATGAAGTATCAAATATATAATAGAGGCTGTTTAAAGATATTTTCATTGAAAAATACATTCCTTGAGAACATCGAGCAGATAGGGAAATGCAATTTTGGAGTTTGAGGAAGAAGAAAGAAGTGAACATCACAATGTATGAGGCTAACATTAAAAGGTTACAAAGGAATGATGCAGTTTATATACACAACCCAAGAAGTTATATTGATTGATTCTTTGATGGGTTAAAACCTTTTCTCTGTCGATCAGTAGTCTAAAAATCCTTATCGCCATATGAATATATATTCTCATGTGTTATCAATACTGAAAATGAATTATCTAAGTATAATGACATTAATGAGGAGCAAGAGAAGAAGAGATCTACTGAACACTCGGGAAAAGGAAATAAGGGGAAGAAGGGGAGATTTTTAATTTCCATAAAATAATAAATGTGGTAAGATACACCTCGAAACATGCCTGTTGGGAGTAGGAGTCTGTAATAAGTGTAGAGAAAATGTCCACCATGCACCTGATTGCAATGTGAATAAAAAGGATGCCGATGTAAAATGCTAAAATTTTAATGAAATTGGGAAATATGGAAATTAATTTCGAAAGCATCAATGAAACTTACCATATAATGAAGACAAGGTAGAATGGACAAGCTTATGTTATAACTCCTACATAGGTTCAAGTTCTTAATGACCTTTTGGAAGGTACCTTAATGGTTTCTGAAAATTACCCAATGATTTATTTGATTATAAATCATCTCATTATTTCATATCATCCCAGTTTTCCAATAAATTTAGATATTTCCAATTTGGCTTATTAAGGTATATTTCAGTCAAAAATCCTACGAGAAGCAACATGCCAACAATGTTTTCTCAATTAGTTACCATTATGCTATATATACATGATTTATCTGGGGATTTTATTTTCATGCCCATCATTGAATTAGAAATAATCCTTGGTATATTTTGTATTTAGTTCCATGATTTGAAAATATATTTTTTGAAGAATGAGGTTACAATTTTTTATGATGATAATGAATCCCTTATCTTTAGAGCTGAAATATCACCATCAAATTTTCCACTAGATCCAACCATTATAGATCTACTAAATTCAGTTATTAGGGTAGAAGAGAGTGAAATACCAATGGGTGAGGAAAGGAATGTCCAAATCGAGGATGCACTTATTGAGAATGTATATGTTGATGTGTTTCTAGAGTATTTACATAGACATATTTTAGAATGGAAAATTGACATTTCCATTGACTAAATTTCTGGTTCAAGGCCCATATCAAAGACCCATTATAGAATAGACATTGTATAATTAGTGGAACTAAATAAACAACATGATATATTGACTAATAATGTTTTTAATATCTCTAGTGTTTCTCCATTGTGAGCCCGTATTCATTTTGTTAAGATGAATGATGGATCTATGAGTGTGTGGATTGAGTACAAGGAAATCTATGGTAAAAAAATAATGAAAAAGTATCCCCTTCCCCCCATTGTTGATTTATTTGATCAACTTCATGGAGATGAATATTTTTCAAATATTGAGCTTCGGTCATGATATCATTAGTTGTGAGTGAAGAAATAATACCTTCCAATTAAAACATTTCAAACTAGGGAAGGGCATTATGGGTTTATAGTAATGCCTTTTGGAATGACTAATTCACCCTTTATTTTCATAGATGTAATTAATAGACTTCTCAAGGAGCATCTTGATGAATTTGTAGTGGTATTTATTCTGGATATATTTGTATATTCTAAAACTTCAATGATCATTAAAATCACATGTGCAATATTCTAAAAAATCATAGAAGATATGAATTGTATGGGAAGATTAAAAAGTGTGAATTCATGAGTCAAGATATTTGTATTCATGTCCATATTGTCCATAAGGCTAGAATATCTATCGATCATTCAATGACAAGGGAAATTCATGAATGGACACTAGAAACAATACAACTATGGTAAAAAAATTTATAGGTTTAGTGGGTTACTGTCGGCATTTTTTCCTGAATTTTTCCCAATTTTCTAACCCATTAAGAAAGATCAAACGTAAATGGGTTACATTTGTTTGTACAAAAGCGTGTGAAGTATGATTTTTATAATTGTTGAGAAGATTTTTCAATTATCCAATCATGACTCTACCATTGGGGAATACTGGATTTTTTAATTATAGTGATGCTTCATTGAAAGGGCATGGTTCTGTCATTATATTTAATGATAAAGTCACTACCTATGCATAACTATAGCTAAAATTTAACGAGTAAAACTATAAAACTCATGATGTTTTGTTAAAATATTTAATAATGTCTATGAAAATATGGAGACACTATCAATATGGTGAAAAATATTAGATATAAACTGATCACAAGAGTGTTATTTATATTTTATCAAAAAAATAACTCTACATTAGGCAAAGGAATTGGCTTGAACTAATAAGGGACATTGATTGCACGATAAACTACCATAGGGAGAAGAAAAATTAGGTGGTTGATTATTTGAGAAGAAATTATCAGGGATTAGTAAACAAGATGATAGTTAAATAGGATACTATGATCATGTATCTAGTAAAGACAGATATGGGAATAATCAGGAAAGGTGAAACATAAATAATTTTTCAAAATAGATTCCAAAAAATCCATACTATAAATGATAAAAAGTTTTCTTATAGAAGATGGGGAGTTTCAAAACAAAATTAATGTTTTGATTGATGGGAGATTGTTTGAATACTTATATAAAGATGGAAGCCTGAATATCTGGAAGATACATTGTGTTCCTGATATAAAAATGTAACTACTGGAAAATGCTCATTTCTCTAATTTCCCTATACATGTAGGTAGTACGAATATAGATACTGATTTTAAGGAACATTTTAGTGGGCAAAAGTGAAGAGGGAGATTGCAGATTAAGTGTCAAGATGTATGGTTTTTCAACAGGTGGAGGCTGGAAGACAACGTACTAGAGGATTCATGCAACAACATCCCATACATGGGTGGAAATGGGATGATATTACGATGAACATTATCATCTGTCTACATAGGACTACTGGAAGTAATCATGTAATATTGGACATCAGTTATCGTCTCACTAGTTCATAAAATTTTCATTCTATAAGAGAAGATTTTCCATTTGAACATTTAGAAAGACTATATGAAAATAATGTTTTAAAACATCATTATGTACCCCTTTTGATTGTTTATGATCGTGATCCCCATTTTACATCATGATTCTGGAAAAGTATATAGAAATCCCTAGATACTGAATATCATTTTAGCACAACCTACCACTCTCAAACAGATGGACAATCAGAACGGACTATTCAAACATAACTAGAAAAGTTGAGAACATGCTCACTTAACATTCATGGTATTTCTGATCAGTATTTTACTCTACTATAATTTTCCTATAACAATATCTTCTATTAAATTATTCAGATGCCACAATATGATGTGTTATACGGAAATAGTAGTCGCACACCAACTTGTTTGGATGATGTTGATTAATGAAATCTTATAGGCCCTTAACATGTTGAGGAAACAATGAAAAAAGTGAGGATTATCAAAACCCACATCGAATAATCTCAATGTAAGATAAAGGGATATAGGAATAAGAAAATGAAGGATTTATAATATCATATATGTGATCATGTTTTCATGATGGTATCTCCAAAGAAGGGTGTTATAATATTCGGTTGGAATGGTAAAATATGTCCCAGGTATATCAGACCTTTTGAAAATCTAGAATGAATTGGATTTGTAGCGTACCATTTGGAAATGCAGCCATGTCTCCCCAATGTTAATGATGTGTTCCACGTTTCATTGTCGAGAAAATAAATTCATGTCTCAACAGATGTACTCACCTATGGAAAATTAGAACTGGAACTAGATCTATCTTATTGTGAAGAGCCTATTAGGATTATTTATTCTAGATAACAATTGTTGAGAAACTGGATGACATGTCTGCTAAAAGTACATTAGAAAAACCAAAAAATGGAAGAGGAAATGTGGGAACCAAATGAACATATGATGAAGAACCATCCAAATCTTTTTATGCAGTAATATTCTATAAATTTTTATGACTAAATTATTTAATGGAGGAAAGAATGAAACTCCCCAAGCTTCCACGATATTCTTCTCTTTGTTTAATACAGTAGGATGAGTTGTACACAGGTTCGAGTTCTTGCACACCACGACCAATACATCTAGCAGTTTAAAAAGTAGCTATGATTAGGAATACCCCCTTTTAGAAAATTTGAAAATTTTATTTTTCAAAGTAGACATCATTATGGGATCTGGAATGTCAAAATTAACTTTCGGTGAATTTTTGGTATTTTTCTGAAAACATTCAATTTTTTATGAATATTGAATAACACTGCATTATTGTTTATAACTGACTTTTTATTTAAATAATTATTTTTAAAATTAATCTTATTTTAATGTCATAATTAATAAATAATACCTATATTAGTCAAATTTAATTCATTGAAGTCATTTTATAATATGATTTGATATATAAGATTTTATTAAACTTCAAACTTCATTACCCACCTTCTAAAAACACTTGAAAATTTTCAAAAAAAGTAATTTTACCACTACAATAAATATAATTTAAAAAAACAGAAGAAAATATTTGTAATCAGTATGTAAAATGTGGTTTAGTGGGATTAATATCATTTTTGGTGAATAGTATCTTTAAAATTTAATTTACTATGGTTAAAAGTAAATAGGGTAATTAATGGTTAAAATAATATTATAATAATATAGAATAATTCCAAAAGATGTTATAATTATACTTGATATGTTTATTTCGACCAAAATCAACCTTAGGACAAAAAGATGATATTTTTTTATCCACATGGATTAGATTAGGACATTTATTATATTATATTTAATGATGTGTTAAATGTGTTAAATTAAAATTTAATTAACTAATCCATTTTTAATATAGAGTTATTGATATGATAAATTTAACTATATATATTTATTAAAATTTTTAAAAGATTAAAAACATCATTGTATTTTATTTATAATTTTTAGACATTAAATAAGAAAATTTATTTATGACATAATAATGATGCAACAATTACCTTATAAATGAATGATTAAAATAATTGAAGTTGAAAAATATTAAAATATATGTAAGATAAAACTTTTGATGTCATACACAATTTTTTTTTGTGAATATGTCATGTCAGTGTTGATTCAATTTATTTTTTTATGATTAAATCATGTTTTTATGACTTTCACAAAAACTGAAATCTAAATAGTGTCAAAATTGACATAATTGTGTTTTTAAAAAAAATTCTATTATATTAAATGATATAATATTCCAAAAAGTATTTTATTCAGACAAAGGACATATACAGTGTTATATATTTCATTATTGAACCACTTTTGGTTATCTTGGAATTTTATAATAACTAAATTAACACTGTATTACAAAAATACAAGAAGACATTGGAAAAGTTAAACAATCTAACTAAGAGTTATATCTAAAACATAACGTTAACATGGTGACATAAACACATCTAAAACCTATTTTTTGAGATTATTTTTACCCTTTTCCCACATTATCCTCTAACAAAATACATTTAGATATTTTATATTGCTAAAATAAGTTTATAATTAATTTAAATTTGATGGTTTTCTTAATGTCCCTTCACCGCTCTTATAAAAAGGAACTTCACCTTCTATTAAATTCACACATCCAAAGACATTTTTTCTAGAATAACCCAACCAAATATCTTACTAACTAACTCAAATAATCCTAGATCCCTTGAATTTATCCTAATTCCAACTTATGGAGCCATTTTGTTCAAATCAAAAGTAAGCAACCAAAGAAGAGATAATTATTTCATTACCTCTTTCAAAGTTCATTCCTTCTTCCATTTCCTAATTCTTTATAGTTTTCATAAAAAATAATAACAAATCCATTATGTTTCACATTTCAAGATGTTATTATAAATATGGTACAACCATATTCCTTATCTTAACAATCCCATTAATGAAAATTTCATCATACGTGCATATGTAAGGATTACCGTATCTATGTCATGGTGTTGTTTTTTATTAAACTCTTTATTTTAAGGATGTGTATAATAATATGTATAATTGATGTAAAAAAAATATAATTTATTTATTTATTTTATATATATATAAAATAATATCCAATAACATATGATTTCATCATCAATAGAATGATATTGTCAGTCATGCATACATATGACCTACCGTCTCCACGACATGATGAAATTCCATTCCCCCTCATAAATATTCATGAATAATTTTTATTTTCTTATTATAAAATAATGTCTAGGAAATAAATATCACTATATATCCTAATGAAATACATCCTATCCATAAAAAACACTACTGACGTAAAAAAATATAATGGAAAACAAATCAGTTAACACTCAAAACAATAATACTAGTAAAATATTATTATGAAAGCAATATTACATGATCATATATGATATAATATATATCTATGTATTTGTGGTATAATTTAATAACAAAGATTTTACTATTATAAATGAGATTAACGTAACCTCATCTAAGGAGATGTACAAGGTAAATTTTATTTTACTATCTTTTTATTGTCAGAGGTTGTTTATAAGTAAGTATCGACTGGGACATCATTATCATCCACATCCATGTTTCATCAAAATGTATTTCAAAACATTTTTACTATTTCCCAGAATATGGGTTAATATTATTTATACACTCGATTGAATTTTAAAATTTTTTTTCTAATACAATCCTTCCATTGTTTTCCAATCAAGGTACTTTATTAAAATTTAGAAAAATTAATGAATGAATGTTTTTTAAACTTATATAGAGGTTGCAGATATATTACGCCATTATAAAACCTTCGATGCTTTTCTTACAATATTATATTAATATTTTCAAGATAAATGGTTTCATTTATAAATATGAGAATTTTATGTGATTTCAATGTAAAAATAAATATTTATCTCAATTAGTTTTTGTATTGATTTCATCTATCTCATCATCTATTATTCTATTTTATGTTAATTGAAGTTGACTTATTATGATAAAATATTCCATATTTTATTGATAGTTTTATGATAGGTTTCACTCTGGATGTTTTATTTTTACAGCATTCACGTTTTCTGGTTAATGTATTAACAATTCGTATGTTAGTTTTATACAGATGTTTATGTATATTTCAACCTTTTCATATGGGGAATTAATTGGATGTTTTAAGTGACGGTCAGGGCCCGCTATATTCCCTCGATGCATCTGAAGGTCTAATGAGGAAGACAGGATTCTTGGAACAAGGACTTGGAAAAATTTATATTTAGGGACATGGGTTGATTCCTTTACATTGGGGTTATGATGATCAAAATTATACATTCCATCGTTATTAGATTATCTATTGATATTGCATTTGATTATTTTCCTTTTACAATATCCATGTGAATATGAAAACTGAATTATTTTATTTATCTTTTCCATATTATGCTGATGTTTTTGTGTAAAATGATTATGTTTCATTCATATACAATTCCTTAAATTTTTATCAATATTTATGATAGTGTCTGCTATATTGTTATCCTTACTAACTTGCTGAGCTCACTCCTTTATAATGATTCATTTTTTCTCAGGATGCAAATAAATATGTTGTTACTAACCTATAGGGATAGGATAAGGGATATGAGTTTGTTCAAATGAAACACAATGTATTTTTTTCATTTCATAATGTAATATAAAACAAATGTATGTATCTAGTATATCCAAAGCTACTAAACAGAATTGACATATGAGACCTGGTCTCCTATGATCATTCCTATATTATGTAGCAATACATCGACTCTGGGTATGTGGTGTCAGGGCATTATAGTTATTATCAGAGCAAGTTTAATAAAAAAAATTGAAATCTAGATTTCTAAAAACTCTAATAAGAGATAATTTCCATAAGATAGACTTTGATGATTAGTATATAAGAGAATGAAAAAAAATTGGTAATGTATTTATTATTTGTGATTTCAATGAAATAAAACCATGTCTGCATGCAACATGTTTTTTTGGTTCTAGAAGAGATAGACCTAAGAGTGAAAACTCTAACAAAGAGTTTCAAGAATGACCTCAGGTGTCCTGGTACACACCAATGGGCCTTACTGATCACTTGTTTTAGCTCTCCCGGGTGATATGATTAGGATAATTCACATATTCATTAAAAACCATTATGAAGTATTTAAGAGTAAATACTACCCTAAATAAAACATTTTTATTATTATTCATTATGTGCATTAAGTTCTCAATTTATGTTATGTATTTTAAAATTTTGGAATTATGCATTATGATTAATAAACTAATGTAGTGTATTCCATTATTTTTAAATTTATACTGTTCGAAGGAACAATATATGTATCAACTCACATAATCCATGTAGGTATTTCCATCCTATTCAAATAATTACAGTACAGTTGGTGATGCATCTTGTGCTAAACAACTTATAACCATACTATGAAAACTAACTCCGTTTATGAATAACAACCTCGACCATATAGAGCACCCTGATCCATGACATGGAGGATCAATGTTAAGACTCTTCATTAGGTATAAACCACCAATATTAGGACTAACAATCCATTTGTATATGATCAATGGATAAGTTCCATAGAGAAAATATTTCAGCCTTTGTGGATTACTAAAAGGGAAATAGTTGTCATTAATATTTATCGCCTCTAAATAGATACTAGATAATGGTGGTCATAAATTCAAAACAAAAAAGAGGATAAAGAAGTATAAAATATATAATACAAGGAGTTTTAAAAGCATTACATTGAATAAAACATTCCTCATGAACATCGAGACGATATTGAATGGTAATTTCTGGGTCTGAGGAAAAAAGAGGATGATAATGTCGCAATGTATGAGGATAACATTACATGGATAGAAATTCATGTTATAGATTATATATTTATCCCATGAAGTATGATTGATTGATTATTTTATGGGTTTAAACAATAATCTATCATGAATTAGTGTCACAATCATTCTCATCATACGTTGATATCATATCATGTGCTATCAAGACAGATAAAGTGATATCTTTTTCTTATAACTATAAAGTGAAGAAAGAGAAGAATAGATCTACTGGAAACACTATAAAAGGAAATAAGATAAAGGTCCAAAAAGTTTAAATTTCATCCTACACTAAATTTTTGAAGAAACACCCTAGTATTTTCCTGACGGGAATGAAAGTCTATTATAAGTGTGGAGAAAAGGCCATTATGCTCATGATTACACATGGAAGAAATTAGTCTTGAATGTCAAATGCTAAAATTAAAATTAAATGGGGAATAATTCAAATAAATTTCCTAAGATTCAAAGAAACTCCTCTCCAAAAAGGACAAGGGAGAAAGGCCAGGCTTATGTGATTAGTACTGTTGAGGTCAATGTTTATAATGACGTAGTGGCTGGTACTTTAATCACTTCTTAAAATTATCCAATGCTTTATTTGATTTTTCATCATCACAATCATTTATACCTTTCCATTTTTCCATGAAAATTAGATATTTCGAATTTATCGTATTTAGGTATTTGTTAGTCCAAACTGTTACATGATGTATTATTTTAAAAATTATTTTTCAATCAAATACAATTATGGCATATATACGTGCTTTATCAACCGATCATGTTTTGATACCCATGATTAAATTTGATATAATCCTCCTTAGGGAGTGGATTTCAGGCCATGATGAGAAATGTTTTTAAAGAATATGGAGGATATATTTTTTATGATGATAAGGAGTCCATTATCATTAGAAATGAAATATCACCATATCATTCTCATTTAGAAAAACCCCCATTAATTTTAAAAAATTAAATTATTGTGGAAGAATGAGTGAAATTACTATGGGTGAGGAAAGAAATGTACAAATAGAGGATACTCCTTTTGAGTAAAAAATATTGATTTGTTTCTAGACGATTTACTTAGAAATCTTCTATAAGGGGAAATTGAGTTTTCCATAGACTTAATTCCTCGTTCAAGGACCATATCAAAAAACCCTTATATAATGGCCACTATGGAATTAGTGTAAATATATAAGAAACGAAAGGAAATGATTAATAAAGGATTTATTCTCTCTAGCATTTCTACATAGGTTGCCCCTATTCTTTTTAGAAGAATGATGGATATTTGCGGTTGTGAATTTACAAGATGGAGATCAATTCCTTAATAATTAATACCTTTTATTCCATACATTTATATTGATGATTTATTTGATCAAATTTATGGATACCATTTTTTTCAAATATTGATCATCGTTATAGATATCATCAGTTCTGTGTGAAGAAGAGGACATTATAATGATATTTTTTTTGAACCGGGTATGAGAATTATGAGTTTAATGTTATGGAATTTGGACTGAATAATGTGCCATCTATATTTATAGATATATAGAATAGATATTTCAAGGAGTATCTTGATGAAATTTTAGTTTTATTTATTGATAATATCTTGCTATAATCCAAATGCTATGAAGGTCATGAAAATCACATCTGCTCTATTCTAAAAACTCTTTGAAGAAATGAATAATATGGTACGTTTAGCAAGAGTGAATTATGGCTTCATGAGACTTATTTTCTTCCTCATATTTTCTCTAAGGATGGAATCTATGTTGTTCCTCCAATAATAAGGTAGATCCATGAATTTCATGCACCGATGATTATAACCGAGGTACATATTTTTATTGATTTAGTAGGTTACTATAGTCATTTCATCCAAAATATTTCCGGATTTTATAACCCATTTAAAAATCTAACACGTAGAGGGAATAAATTTTTTTGGACAAAAGATTGTGAAGAATAGTTCAGTGAATTGAAGATAATATTATTCAATGATCCTATCATGAAACTATCCTTGAGGAATTATGGTGTTAAAATTTAATGTGAAATAAAATGGAAAGACTTGGTTGTGTCGTTATGCAGAATGATAGATTTATTACTAATGCATCATGATAGCTAAAAATTCATGATTATATCTATTTGAATCATGATCATGAGTTAACAATTGTAATTATTTATCTGATGATATGGATACACTATCACTGTAGTGAAAAATGTGAGATATATAATGATACCAAGAGTTTGATGTATATTTTATGACATAAATAACTCAACTTGAGGAAATAGAGATGTCATGAATTACTCAAGGATTATGAATAAACAATACACTACCAAATAGGGGAGGTAAATACGGTGGAATATGAATTGAGAAGAAAGTATTAGAGAGTTATGTAAAAGAAGAGAGTTGAAAGGGATCATATGTTCATGTATCCAGTAAATTTGGATATCAGAATAATCATGGAAGGTAAAACATCAAAAATTTCCAAATGGTTTCCAAATAATCATTATGAGAATTGTTAAAAAGTTCATAGACTGATGATGTAGAGATTCAAAAAATATTAAAGCTATAAATTATGGGGGATTTTCTGACCTCGTATAGGAAGACAAAATTTTTAAATTTGAGAATAATATTTCTGCTCCAAATATACCTAATATAATAAGGGAATTAGTGGATGATGCTCATAGCTAAAATTTCATTATACACCCTTGTAGTAATAAGATGTATAGTGACGTGAAGGAATATTTTTGGAGTTACAACATGAAGAGGGAGATTGCTTATTATGTGTCTAGAAGTATGGTTTGTCAATAGGTGGAGGTTGGAAGACAACAACCTAGAGGATTAATGTAACCTCATCACATACATGCATGGAAATTTGATGATATTATGATTGAATTTATCATGCGACTACCAAATAATCCTAGAAGGAATGATGAAATATGGTACATTGTTGACCGTCTTCCCATGTCAAGACATTTACATGCTTCAAGAGAAGATTTTCCTTATGAACGTTTAGATAGACTATATATTAATGAAGTTATAAGACGTGATGGTGTACCCCTATCGATTGCTTCTAATCATGATCCCTATTTTACTTCACGTTTCTGGAAATTTATTTTGAATTCCCAAGACACTAAACATATTTTGAGAAATGCCTACCCCCTAAAACTAATGGAAAATCAGAACAGACTATTAAAACCATAGAACTCATGTTGGTATCTTTATCACATGACGTTCAAGGTATCTAGGATACATATTTACCAGAAGTAGAATATTACTATAATAATAGTTTCCATTCAAGTATGAAGATGGAATTATATGAAGTGTTAAATGGATATAGATGTCACACAATAACTTTTTGGGATGATGTTGGTGAAAGAAAACTCATAGGCCCAAAACAAGTTAAGGAAAAAATGGAAAATGTAAAGATTATCCAAACCCAAATCAAAGAATCTCAAAGTAGGAAAAATAGATATGCTGATAACCGAATGATGGATTTGTGATTTCAATTATGAAATCATATTTTCTTGAAGGTATCTCCATAGAAGGATGTTATATGATTTAGTAAGAAGGAAAAATTAAGTCTCAAGTACATCGGAAATTTTTTAATTCTCGAACAAATTAGATTTTTAGAATACGGTTTGGCAATTCTGCCATGTCTTTCCAAAGTTAATGATATGTCCGACTTATCATTGTTGATAAAATACATACTTAACTCAAACCATGTACTCACCCATGAGAAAATAAAACTATAAACATATATTTTGAGTTGGGAATAGCCTATCAGTATTATTGATACCATAGAAACTTTGTTGATAAACCAGACGACTCGTATGGTAATTTTTTTTCAGGAAAATCATAAAATGGAAGAGGCAACGTGGGAACCTAAGGAACATATGTTGAAGAACCACCTGAATCATATTATGCAGAAATATTATATTAATTCCCAAGATAAAATTATATTAATGAGGGAATAATTTAACAACCCAAAATTATATGTTACACTTCCCTTTGTTTAATACAATAGTTAGCGCAATACACAACATCGAGTTCAAGCACACCATGACGAATCAAAGTAGCTGTTTAAAAAGATGATATGAATAGAAAGACCCAAATTTTTAAATTTTATATATTATTTTTTCCAAAATGGATATCATTTTGGATTTTGAATATTAAAATTATCTTATGTTGAATTTTTGGTATTTTTTTGAAAACATTCAATTTTTGAAGAATAATGAAAACACTACATTATTGATTAAAATTGAGTTTTTATTTAAATAATTATTTTTAAATATTAATTTACATTAATGTAAAAAATAAATAGAAAACACATATATTAGTACAACATAATTAATTGGAGTCATTTTATAATAATATTAGATATATAAAATTTTATTGATCGTTTAACGACTTTTACCCACCTTCTGGCACATTTGAAAATTTGAATAAAACATAATATTATAATTTCTGTTAATTGAATATCAAAAATCCCACATACATGGTTATAATCAGTATCTACAACGTGGTTTCATAGGATGAAAATAATTTTTTTGGTCAATAGTAACTGTTGACATATATTTACCACGATTAAATGTATATGGGGGTAATTATAGGTAAAAATAATATTATACTAATATCAAATTTATACAAAACATGTCCTAATTATTTTGGATAAGTTTATAGTGACCTAAATAATCCTTCAGACACAAATATGATCATTTTTTATACACATGGATTATATTATGTCATTTATTATATTTTATTTAATGATGTGTTAAAAGTGTTAAAGTTAATGATTATTAACTAAAGAATTTTTAATATAGAGTGATAAATAATATAAATTCGACTAAAATTATACATTTTAATTATAAATAAATTACATACATCATTGAATTTTACTTATAATTTTTAGATATTAAATAATTAAATTTATTTATGTCACAGAAATGATGCATAAATTTCCTAATTAATTAATGATTAAAATATTAGATGTTAAAAAAAACAAAATTAATGTAAATTTTATCTATTGATTCCATGAAAGAATATTATCCCCAAATATGTCAAGATAGGGTTGATTCAATGTATTTTTTTCTAAGTACTCAAGTTGTTCTGACTTTAAATAAAACCTAAATAGTGAATAATGTCAAAATTGAAATTAATTAATTTTTAAACAAATACTATTTTATTAAATGATATAATATTCCTAAACATCTAATATTCTACCAAAGGTCCTAGATAATGTTATAAATGTCATTAATGAACCTCCAGATGTTCTCTTGGAATTTTACTTTTACTATATTAACCCTCAATTATAAAAACACACGAAGACATGGGGAAAGCTAAACTATTTAGCAAAGAGATAAATCTACACATAATGTTAATATGATGACCTAAACGTTCTTTAAACAATTTTTTAGAGGATATCAAACCATACATACCATGGAATCAAAATAAATATATTTGGAGTTATTATAATCTAAAAACAACTTATAATAAATTTATATTTCTTGATTTCCTAAAGTGCCCCTCACCTATCTTATAAAAGGGTAATTCCCCTTTTCATATATTAACTCCTCCAAATGCTTTTGGATCGTTTAAACCCTACCCAAATATCCTCTCAACTACTTTGACATCATTTTACAGCCTTTAAATTTAATAGAAATTGAACCTTAGGAGGCCTTTTGTTCAAATCAAAAGGAAGAACCCAATTAAGAGGGAATTATTTCATCACCTCATTAAATCTTCTTTTCTTCTACCAATTTAGCTTTCATGGATGTTTCCGTACCAAAATATTAAATCCAATAAATTATAAATTCTGGTATGTTATTATAAATATGTTATAACCATATTTATTATTCTATCTACCATATGGATGACAAAGTCACCATAAGGGCGTACATATGAGATACATTCTCTACGTTGAGCTATAGTTTGTTATTCAACTCATAATTTTGTAGATGTGTATAATAATAAGTATAATTGATGATTAAAAAATATAAAATGTTAGTTATTTTTTCTGTATAAAATATGACATCCAATTTCAAATGATTTCTTCATCAATAGAATGATATTGTTGCTTGTGCGTACGTATGGCTCACAGTCTCAACGACGAGTTAAGATTTCATTCCCCATCATAACCATTCAAAATTAGTTTTCATTTAAGGATTAAAAAAATATGTTAATGAACTTAATATAATTCAATATATGAATCTTATACATCCTATCCATAAAACACATGACTAATGTAACGTCCCGGTTCCGAAATCCTCCCAGGGGTGCCCCTTACCCGGTGGTCACATGGTGTCAAGTGCATTTACCCGAATGCTAGGGGATGCTGACTAGTAGCGAGGGCCTTAGGTGTGATAGTGGTGAAACTATGCCCTCATTTCCATAGTACACATTGGAAGGGAAACAAATATACAATAGAAGAAGCTAGAATAACCAACAACATTAAAAAGTGGAAGACTATAAAACAACAGGAGCACATATATATATATATATATATGTTGATGCATGATACATGTGTCTTGAGAATGCAGCCTAACAAGTCACAATGCTGAATAAAAACAGTTATATACCAAAGTATAAAGAAACAGATGATCAACTCTTCAGCATCGCAAGCATCGGCTTGGTCCCATGCTCTCTAGCTCCAATGTAATCAAGTACCGAAAGTCGAAGGGTTCTTTCCCATGTCTATACCTGCAACAATATAATATGTTTGGGCCCAAAAGCAAGGCCCAAACAAGGTGTGAGTCAAAATCCCAGTAGGAAACCACCACGAAAAATGTGCCTATAAGTTAGTGAATATATGGAAGGTAAAAGAAAAGAATCATTAAACATGAAAGTACTAAATAGTATACAATCCACAGTTTCAAGGATCTAATCAATAACTGTTAATCAGCTACACAAAAAAGAAGAAAAAACAGTTAACCCTCTGGGTAGTTCTCATAACCTTACACCTATGGTTCAGACAACATGTACTAGCAACCCTATGGGAGGCACACAGAGTCTGACCCCTCTATTTCAGAAAAATAATAGACTCTTTGGGGACGAACTAACCACCAATTCCCCCTATAGTCTCTTGTCGTTTTAAAGGCTCTCTGGGGAAGCACTCAATGTCTATTCCCCCGGTGGCCCACGTCGAGGATCTACAATCACTCTGGGGAAGCAACCAAAATCAATTATCTCTATGGTCTCGCATCGTATTATAATGACACTCTGGAGAAGCCCTTACATCCATTCTACCTATGGTCTACTACAATAGGTTACCACATCCATGTGCAGGTCATCAAGAGTATATTGCACATATCGGCCAATGTAATCCTCATGAACTACTTTGATAGAAGTCTACAACATCTCAGCATATCAGAAGATCACAACACACCATCCCATAACACTAGGCATGGGAAACTGGTCGTAGCCTAACTGGAAAAACTAGAGCAAATGGTCATATCAGACATGCATGGAAAAAACATCCAAAGCATATAAATTAGCCCAAAACACATTCAAAACCCTATAATCTAGCATACAAGAAAGAAGGAAATCAATATGTCTAAAATAGTAACACACAATACCCCGTTCCTGGTTATTGTTAATTTTGCACAACAATTCAAAGTCCTTAAACCGAAAGTCACAAACCACCTACCTTTAGGGATCTGGTGAAAATGATCCACAAGCAACCGCACTCCAGAATCCAATAACACTTCAAGATAACCACTTAATAAATCCTTCACTATCATCCAAAAGCCTTAAAAATAAAACCCAAGGCAATCCCAACATTATATCTACATGCAACGAATGTAGATCTTGAAAACCTAGAGAGAGGGAAGAGTAGATCTAGGGAAAACCATGGAAAAACCAAGAATATTGACTTACCTGAGAAGAATCGCCTTTGATCCAGCAAGAAACCCCTTTGATTTGCCTCTAAAAGGAGTGGGAGAGCTCCTTAAACCCTTGAGAACCCAAAATCCTGAGTGTGGCTCGAGTGGGAGAGAGTTTGTTGAAGTAATGATGAATCCGGTGCAACCTAGGGCTTTAAACCCCCCATTTTTATGTGGCCACATGGTTTCCTCGCACAGTTTGGAAAACCCTGTGCCAACCGCGTGGTTTCCACTGTCTCTCGGAGGGATTTCGCACGGCCTACCCACACTGTTTGATAAAACGTGCGCTACCCGTACGGATCCCACTGTCTCCTCCAGGAAATTTGAATGGTTTTCCCACACGGGTTGACAAACCTTGCGTCTCTCATGCGGAGCCCACTTTCAAGGGTCCACGGTTTCATGGGTTGGCCGCATAGTTTGAACAAACTATGTGCCAACCGTGCATCCCTGAATAGCCTCAACAATATAAAAACTTTTCTTCCCATAATTCGACTTTTTCTCAACAATGAACATCAAAATGTGAAATATACCTAAAAATAATGTCCGGGTTCTTACAATCTTCCCCCTCTATTGATATTCATCTCCAAATTTCCCTAGTGCAGTGCAGAAGAAGAAAAATCGAACAGCTCTGGCCACTGAGCTCGTACATCGGCCTCCCTCTCCCATGTCTCGTCCTGTACTCACCCTTTCTTCCATAGCACTCGTAACAGAGGAACAGACCAGCCTCATAGAACCATTGTAGTGCGATTGACAATCCAGATAGGATTCTTCTCAAATGACCCATCCTATTCGATATCAACCTCCTCAGGATGAAAGACATGAGATGGGTCTGAAAAGTAACGTTGATGCTGAGAGATGTGGAAGACATCGTGCATAGCCCAGTACCTCTGACATAACTTCAACTGATAGGAAATCATCCCAACTCTCTCCAACACTTCAAACGGTACGACGTACCTTGGCGAAATATTACCCTATCTTATAATCCTCTTTTGTCCCAACCTCGGCGAAACACGATGAAAGACCTGATACCTGACCTTGAACTCTAGATGACATATCCGCTGATCAGCATAAGACTTCTAATGATACTGTGCAGTATCCATCCTCTTCTGAATCAACTATATCTGCTATAAGGTCTCCTGAATAAGACAAGGTCCCATCAATGTTGCCTCTCTTTCCTCCAGCCAACAAAAGGGTGATCGACATGGCCTACCGTACAAAGCCTCATATGGTGCCATCTGAATAGTTTCATGAAAACTATTACTGTAAAAAAACTCTAAATTAGGTATATGTTTCTCCCAAGAATCTCCAAATTCCAGGATTCATGCTTAGAGGATATCCTCAAGAACCTGAATTGTATGCTCGGACTAGCCATCTATCTGAGGATGGTTTACGGTACTCAAATGTACATGTGTACCCAAAGCCTTCTAAAGCCCTTACCAGACAGAAGAAGTAAAACGTGCATCTCTGTTTGAAACAATGGAGTGTAGAACTCCACACAGACGTACAATCGTACAGATGTACACCGTCCCAGCTCGTCAACATTGAAGGTCTCCTTGATCGGTAAGAAGTGATCAACCTTCATGAGCATGTCGATTACAATCCAAAATACATCATTATTTCGAGGTGATCTCAACAAACTTGTTACGAAGTCTATCACAACATCATTCCACTTCCACTCCGGAATGGGTAGCTACTGTAAAAGACATGCTGGTCGCTGATGCTCCGCTTTCACCTGCTGACAAGTTGAACACCACATGAAAAAACCTGCAACATATCTCATCATACCTGGGATCTAATACTAGCAGTGTATATCATGATACATCTCGGTGAGGCAAGGATGAAAAACCCAAAATGTGGAATGAAAATCATGCATCAGCTCCTAACATTTGTCTTCTGGCAACCATACCCATCACTAGTAATGCAAGATCTCATCCTCGCCTACATCCCATCTAGGAATAGGGTCCTCTCATGACACGTTTTCCCATAGTACTTGGCCTTCAGAATATAATCGATGCATCATTAGTTCGTGATCAATAATTTTATAGGTAACAGCTACAGAAGATAGAATAGTCTACCCTTGTCTATCATTCACTTCCAAATGCATCTCAGATAATAGAACCATAAGCTGCCACTCACTACTGGACTCTCGAACTGCCTTTATCTGCATCCTCTGGCTCAACGCAATAGCCAAAACATGTCCCTTTCCCGGGGTATAGGAAAGCTCAAAATCAAAGGACTGAAGAGACTCGACCCACCTATGCTGTATCAGATTCATATCACACTGAGTGAAGATGTACTTGAGTCTTTTGTGGGCTGTGAAAACAAAAAAAATGCACTCCCAAAAGATAATTTATCCAATAGCACAAAGCACGAACAACTGATGATAACTTCAGATCGTGTTTCACGTAGTTCTTCTCATGTGTCCTCAACTGTCGGGACCCATACGCAACGATTCCATCTCCCTGCATAAGCACAACTCCCAACCCGATACCTGACACATGATAGTAAATGGTATAGATATTGTTATGCTCTGGCAAGACCAGTTTCAGTACTGATGTCAACCTCCACATCAGCTCTTGAAAGGTTGACTCACAATAATCTAACCATAATAACTTCACACCATTCATGTTTATAGCTGTCAGTGGTACTGCAAGGAATGAAAAGTCCTGAATGAAACATCTCTAGTATCCATCCAGTCCCAAGAAACTCCGTACCTCAAAGACGTTCTTCTGCTTCTCCAAGGAAACTATAGCTCTCACTTTCTCAGGGTATACTGATACTCTTGTCTTTGATATAACTTAACCCAAGCAAGGAATCTGATCCATCCAAAAGTGGAATTTCGAGAGCTTTGCATATAACCGATGCTCCCTTGGTGTACTTAAAATGATCTCACGATGGGTAGCATGGTCATGTTGATTGTGAGAGTACACCAAGATATCATCCATGAAGACCACCATGAAAGAGTCTATGCATGGATGGAACACTCGGTTCATTAGTGCGATTAAAAATGATGGTGCATTTGTGAGACTGAAAGGCATGACAATATACTCGTATAGACCAGACCATCTCCTAAATGTTGTAAGACGTATATATGAAGGTCTAACGCACAACTGATGGTAACCAGACCTCAAATCAATCATCGAGAGCACTCAAGCTCCTAGAAGTTGATCAAAGAGATCATCTATCCTAGTTAAGGGATATTGGTTCGTGACCGTCAACTGATTCAACATCAGATAATCCACACAAATCCTGAGGGTTCTGTTTTCCTTCTTCACAAACAAGACAGGCGAACCCCAAGGAGAAGTAATGGGTATGATAAAACCCTTTTCCTGAAACTCCTCCAACTGCTTCTTGAGATCCTATAACTCAGGTTTAGACATCCTATAATGTGGAATGAACATTGGTGCCACTCCTCGGATGAGACCAATAGAAAATTCCACCTCACGCTCTTGAGGAAAACCTAAAAATTCCTCTAAAAGATATCTATGAAATGTTCCATCACTGGAAGAATGTATAACTATGATGTCCCTTGGTCATCCAGATAAATACTAGCATTCTGGGCTGTAACTCCTCCTAGATCATGATGCTCGGGTCCTAGTATACTCACCTAGACATCCCATTCACCCCTATAAAGAAAAGATCTTCCCTCTGTTGATATGAAATTCACCCTAGGATGATATAAATCAATGACTTCCTAGAAGGGAACCCACCAGTCCATTATGAGAACGACATAATAGAATTTCATCTCTAGGACATAATGATCTCATTGAAAGTGATAACCAGCCACCTCAAGAGGGAACTCCTTGCACTGTCGTATACTAGCCGTCCAAGTTCCCAACAGTGTGTCTAGAGTCAATGTATCAGTAGAGGAAAAGATACATAGCCTAAGGCTCTCCAAAAAAGAAACAGAGATAAAGCTATGGTATGCCCTTGTATCGAAAATAGAATAAGATAAAACTGAGGATACTAAGATCCTACCTCGAACAGTAGAGGTTCCGGGATCTTGCTCCTGGTGGGTCTTCTCTACTAAAAATGTCTGGACTGCTCCATAGCCCTGTGACCCTGCCTGACAACTCGAAGCTTATCAACCTTGATGTCTCTGAAAACTGGGTGACTGGATACCACGACTATGACCTCCACCTCGGCCCGAACGTCCGGAAGAACTCCATTTCCCAGACTGGTAAAAATCTGGTGTTGCCTCTCCTGAATGAGGAGTCATGGATGAGCCCATATCACTGGCTATTGGTGTGAAAACCTAACAGAAGCGCTGAAGGTGACCCATCCTGCCGCAAGATCGGCACTCCACTAGGTCTCTCGGGCACTACGGCCTTGTATGCCCAGCCCTTCTACACTGGTAGCACACCACCTGGTTACCTGAAGATGTGTCTTTCTACCTTGGATCACTACGCGTAGACTCCCTACAGTTCTTCCTTCTGTCAGCTAGTGAAGAACTAACTCTAGATGCGGAACTGCCATGGATCTCAGCTCCAGAATCTCTCAGATTGCACTCCGTTATATGTGCATGTTTGAAGATGGAAGCGATGGAAGCTGGCCTGAAGATTTTCACCGGTGTGTGAATCTCTCGTCTAAGACCATCATCAAACTTCCTTGACAAGAAAAACCCATCTCCACCCTGGAAGGGTGTGAAATGCTGAAGCTCGGTGAAACGAGAGGAATACTCCATGATAGAAAGAGTAACCCGTTCCAGGGTCAAGAAATCCTCGGATCGGTCGGCCCTCAGGTTCTCCGGAAATATGTTTTCATAAAAGATGCACTGAAACTACTCCCAGACCATAACCTGCTATTGACCCACTTGTGAGATCACATCCCACCACCTCTTGGCAGAGTCCCGTAGCATGTAGGTAGTGAGATTGAACCTCCTGTCTGGATGTGTCTCCAGATTCTCGAAGATCTTCATCATGGCTTCTATCCATGACTCTTTAGCATGAGGTCCTCCTTCTCATGAGAAGGTGGGAGGATGTTGCTAATGGAAAACCCACGTCAGGTCTACCATATGCAAGGAAGGAGGCGGTGATCCCTGGAAGGTCTGCATCATTCTCATGAAGCCTTCCCTGAACTATGCATCAACACCTGCTTTTGGTATAATTGCGGGTGCGAAGACTAACACAGCAGGAGGAATTACAGGATGTCCTAGATCATCCATGTCTGGTATCTTATTGTCACCCTACAGCTGGCAGACAACCAGAGGACATCTCAGTGGCATGAATCTACAAGGTCAAACACACCCCTTAAATAAAGATTAACAGGGACTGAAACAATGGAGTACAGGACATGTACAAAGAATGAGCATTTCTTCCCGAACAGAAGACACACATGTCGTGTAGTCAAAACTACACAGCGTGCATTTTGGGTTTTTCAGGATTGTAAGCCTTAGAAACTACTCCAAAACCTAGGGAAACACTTAAACTAACATTGAAATTGCCATATTATATTTTGTAAGGCCCCATACTCCCCCCAAATCATTGTTTTTCATCTTACACATGTCATAAGAAATCTGGAAAGGCCATGATCCACCAATTTCTGGTCCACGAGGGCCCATAACACCTCAAGAACAGAAATTTGGATTTAATTTACATAAAAAATATTATAAAAAATCTCTAATTGTAGCAAAGATTCTACCACTACTTCTATCACAACAACATGCACAATCTACACAACATCTATCACAAGAACATGCAATTTCTAATGCATCCTAGATGGCATGGAAATAATCCATGAAATGGGATTTATAACATGTTCCTATATGATGCAGGAGGTGGAATCCCCTCATCTCATCTGGTGGCGATAGAAAATAGAACCGTAATAACAACAACGATAATATCACATAGTATTTGAATCACTCAATGGTGAAATGAAATCAACAGTAAAATTTTAAAACTGAATAAAATTTCATTAAACGATGTAGTATGGATTTTCCATTTACAAGGGATAGCTACTCCTGAGCCCAACTCACTACCAAGTACCTGTTCTATCCTTTCCCTGGAAAAAGGCTCCAAACAGTATGTTAAGAGAAAAGAACCTACCTCTGATACCACTTTGTAATGTCTCGGTTTCGTAAGCCACCCAGGGGTGCCCCGTACCCAGTGGTCACATGCACTCAAGTGCATTTCCTCGAATGACAGAGGCTGTCGACTAGAAGAGAGGGCCATGGACGTGATAGTTGGGAAACTCTTCCCTCATTAGAATAATACACAGCCGAAGGGAAGAAAATATACAATACCAGAAAAAGTGAGTAACCAACATCATTAAACATCGGAAGACTGTAAAAACACTGGAGCACACACACACACACACACACACACACACATATATATACATATAAGTTTATGCATGATACATATGTCTCGGGAAAACAACCAAACAAGTAACAATTCTGAATACAAATTGTACTAAACCAATGTATAAAGAAACATATGAGCAACTCTTGAGAATCACAATACTCATCTTGGTCCCATGCTCTCCAGCTCCATTGTTATCATGTACCTGACATTGAAGGGTGCATGCCCTTGTCTATACCTGCAATAATATAATAAATTTGGGCCCAAAAACATGGGCCAGACATGGTGTGAGACAAAATACCTATAGGAAACCACCACGAGATATGTTCTAATCAATCAGTGAATATATGGCAGGTAAAAGTATAGAAATAGTAAATAGGAAAGTACTAAATAGTAATCAATCAACAGTTTCAAACGTCTAATCCATAATAGGTTTTCTGCTACACAAATAAGAAGAACGAATAAGTTACCCTCTAGTTAGTTCTCACAGCCTTACCCCTCTAGTTCAACCAACAAGTACTAGCAACCCCTATGGGAGACACACACAATCTCACCCCTCTGGTTCAGCTAATGAATAGAATCTCCGGGGAAGCACTCACCGTCAATTCCCCCTTATAGTCTCGTATCGTACTAAAGGTTCTCTTGGGAAGCACTCAACGTCTATTCCCTATGTGGCCCACGTAGAGGATCTACAGACACTCTAGGGAATCACCCAATGTCAATTCTCACTGTGGTCTCACATCGTATTATAAAGACACTCTGAAGAAGACCTTACATCCATTCTCCCTATAGTCTTCTACAAAAGGTTCTCACAACCACATGTAATTCATCAAGACTATAGTGTGCGTATCGGCCAAAGTAAACCTCAAGAACTACTTGGCTAGCAGTCTACAACATCTCATCATATCAGAAGATCACAACACACCATACCATAACACTAGGCATGGGAAACTGTTTGTAGCCTAACATGCGAAACTAGACCAAACAGTCATATTAGACAAGCATGGGAAAAACATCCAAAGTATAACAATTAGCTCAAAACACATTCAAACCCCTCTACTCTAGCATACTAGAAAGTTGAAAATCAATAGGGCTAAAATAGTAACACGCAATACCTCGTTCGTGGGTATTGACGATTTTTCAAAAAAATTCAAAGTCCTTAAACTGAAAGGCACAGACCACCTACCTGTAGTGTTCCAGTGAAATTGATCCACAAGTAACCACACTCAAAAATCCGGAAACACTTCTTGAGAACCACTCAATAACTCATTCCCTATCATCCACATGCCTTAAAATTAAAACCCAAGGCTACTCTAGCACATGATCTATATGAAATAGATGTACATCAAGAAATCATAGAGAGAGGGATGACTATATCTAGGGAAAATCAATGAAAAACAAATATGAGGGACTTACCCGAGAATAATCACCTATGATCAACCAAGAAAACCCTTAGATATGACTCCAAAATGAGTGGGAGAGATCCTTCAACCATTGAGAACCCAAAATCTCAAGTGAGGCTCAAGTGGGAGAGATTTTGGAGAAGAAAACAGGGATCCTGAGTGACTGTAGGATTTAAACCCGAATTTTTAAGTGGCTGCATGGTTTCCCCGCACGGTTTGGAAAACCGTGCACCAACCATGTGATTGCAACAGTATCTCCCATATACTTCTCACGACCAGGCCGCACGGTTTGACAAACCATGCACATCCCATGAAGAGGCCACTTTCTCCTCCAGGACCTTCTCACTGTTTTCCCGCACGGTTTGAAAAACCATGTGTTTCCCGTTCGGATCCCACTGTCAAGTGTGCACAGTTTCCTGGGCTGGCCACTCAGTTTGAACAAACCGTGCACCAACCATATTCCCCTGCACAGCCTCTTCAACTTTAAATGTTTTCTTCCCAAAATTCCTCTTTTTCTAAACAATGGGTAGAAAAGAGAAACATACATGAAAAGAAGGTCCGAGTTCTTACAACTAACATAAAAAAATATAATGGAAAATGAATTAGTTATAACCCAAAACAATGATACTACTAAAACATTATTATCAAAAAAAAATTTGAGGATCGTATAGGATATCAAATTAATATATGTTTTTTTTATAACTTAATAAAAATTATTTAATAATTATAAATGATAATATCATAACATAGACCAAGGAAAAGTATAGTAAGGGTTAATTTTAGAATCTATTAATTATCTAAGGTTGTTTATACGTACCTTGTATGAATTTTTATCATCCACATTCATTATTATTTAAAATTTACATCAAAAAAATTATATTATTTCATAGACTATTGGTTAATGTCATTTATAACATAGTTTGACTTTTTATAAAATGTCTTTAATGGAAACATTTTTTTATTTTCCAAGTAAGGTAATTTATGACCTTTTTTTCAAATTAAGAAAAAATGTTTTTTTAAATTATACGGTGGGTGTGGCTATTTTTTTCCATTATAACACCTTCGATGATTCAATTATAATATTATATGAATATTTTCAAAATAAATGTTTCCTTTTATAAATATGTGACTTTAATGATATTTTAAAGACAAAAGAGTAATTTCTATAAATTAGTTTTTGTATTGATTTCATCTATGTCAACATATATTATTGGATTTTATGTTATTTTATGTTGATTTATTTTGATATAATATTCAATATTTTATTGATGTTTTTTTGATATGCTTGGATGTGGATATGATATATTTATGTCATTAAATTTTTATGAATAATGTATTAACATTTTGTATTTTAGTTAAATACGAATTTTAATATTATGTTTCACCCATTTTATATGACTAATAAATTTGACATTGTATGTTATGTGAGAGGCCCTCTATATCCCCTCGGTTCATCAGTAAGTCTCATGAGACAATCTAGTGTCTTCGAATAAGTCAATGAAAAAAAATTTATTTAGGGTTGTGGCCCAAGGCCTTGACTTTGTTTTTATGATGTCTTGAATTATGAATTTCATCATTATGAGATTAACTCGTCTAGTAGAATATGCCTATAAATAAGAAAATGAAATTGTTTGATTTATCTATTCCATATTATGATGAATTTTATGTTTAAAATACTTTTGTTTTAGTCTTATAGATTTCCTTAAATTTTTATTCTTATTTGTGATGGTTTCCATAATATTGTTATCCTTATTAAAAATATGTCTTCACCTCTTTCTTATGTTTAATTTTTTCCAAGCTGTGAAATAGTATATTAGGACTGACCAGTATAGATAGGATAAGGGATTCAAGTGTGTTAAATGAATTTTTTTTCATTTAATAATATAATTTAAAACATATGTATGCATCTAGTACTTCAAAAGATACTGGATTGATCGATCTTTCTAGACATGATCTCTTATGATCATGAAAATGTAATGTAATAATTCCTGGACACTTGGTAACATTTTTCGGGGTGTTATAATTATTCTCATATGGGGTTTAGTACAAACCTTGGAAAATAGATTTAGAAAAACTATGATAAGAGGACATTACCCTTAAATTTACTTTTAGAATTACTATATATAAACATCCAATTTTTTTAAAAATATTTAAAATATCAGTATTTTCACAGAAATACATCATGGTCTAGATTCTACAAGTGGACGTGGTTATGGAACAGTTGTACATAGGTGTGAAAACTCTAACAAGTAGTTTTGGGCGTGCCCGAGGGTATCCTGGAACACGACTACGATCCTTACTACATGTCTGGTTTGATACTCCCGAGGGATATAATTAAAATAATTCACATTTTTTACCAACCATTATGAAGAATTTAGGAGTAAATACATACCCAATGAATTTTCTTTAGGATTATGGATTATATAAATAAACATTTCAATTTATGTTAACTATTTTACATGTTATAATATATGAATTCTAATTCATAAACTAATCATGTGTATGCCATTGTTTAAAAATGGTTTCTATAGGAATGAATGGAAACTATATCATTGCATGTAATCCATGTATGGATTTCCAACCCATTCAATATAAAAAAATTGGTACTTGTGATGCCACTCGTGCTAAAAAACGTATAAACTGTAACACCTCAATTACTTGTTTTTCATGTAATGGTAATTTATATATTTTATTGTTTACTTTTACCTGAACAAAACATTTTCCTTATAGAAAAATAATAATATGATTCAACAGAATAAGAACACGAAATGGATGCATAGAGTTTTATTCAAATAAGAACACCATAGTGGTTATAATAAATCTAGATTAAGAGGGAAATAAAACTATCCAAATATACCTATTAAAACCCCTATCATAATTACAGGGATATAACTTAAAATAACAAGAACCTTAAGAAGATAATAAGGGTCCTTTGTATCTGTCAAAATGATCATAAAAATGGCCTATGCCACCGCGGCCACACTAAGCACCAAAGGTATGACACAGACCATCTTCTTCAATCAACATGAGTGTAAGGACACAATAAGTCTTGGATTTATAAGTCAATATTTAGATCATTTCCCCTTTTGACGATGGAATCCCAACAACTATAAATATAGCTATTGAAAATGTCGGTTTAAATAATTGAAAACACATGGGTATATTTTATTTCTCCAAATAATTAGGTTATGAATTGAAAAATAATGAAACTACTCCTAAATAAGATCTTTAATAGGTCATAATGAAATGTTTAAAATTATACAATGGAGTTTTTTATGTAATAAGGAGATCAAAACATGATGTAATTAATTCAAATGTATTGTAAATATTTTCATTTAATTTCTTAAACAAGGTTTAATTTCTTTTTATTGATTTATAATTCTAACTAAACTATGTTTTGACAAATATAACTCTAGTATAAGGATTATTATTTGAATTATAACTTTAATGTTATATGTTTAATGGTTATTGAAAACCATGGAAAATACTTTTGAGACAAGCTCCAATGTGTGAACTTTAATCTCCTAATTCTTAATAATAGATATGTTTAAAAAGACGAAAAATTTTCTATATAGTATAATTTTATTTTCCCTTAATGTTCAATAAAATTTTCATGTTCGTTTTATAATAAAATATAGGACCCGCTAGGGAAAACCATTGTATGACTGGGCCGAGGGACGAAGCACACAAAGGGTGGCTGAGCGTAGCTATCAGCCTAAGCCTGGGCCAGCCCGAGCTCGGGCATAGGTCACCCGAGGTGTGCATTGGTGCATGTGGGCGAGCACACGACCGTACAGTGTGGGCGCTAGGGCGCGGTGAGCATTGGTAGGTCAAATCCTATGCGGGGGAGCGGGAGCCCATGTATAAGCCCCCCTTGGTGTGTGCTAAGTGATTTATGGGTGTTGCTTCGGAGACTTAACTTTATAAGAAAGCTCAGCGTGCCACCATATTTTGATGTGGGATGCAAAATTTCAAGTGAAATGAGATCCTGGCAGTCGGATCGCCCCGCACGTGATTTGAGGTGATGATCTTGATTCTTCATTCGATCTTCAGTAGCCTTGGATACCCCCCATCCCTAGGATCAATGACAGGCAGGATCTAAACCATCCTTTTTCCTCCCAGTTTTCTCAAGCAGTGCTGAAGTCTTCGTCACACGGCATGCACTACACCAATGCACAACATTTTGTTTTTACACTATTTTTCTTCACTCCCAAAGTCGTTGAACACTCCTCTTACATGGTTTCCAAGGACATCTCTTTCCCTGGTAATTTTTATAAGTTATGTGGCCTCGTATCCCTTTCTTCATGCATTATGATTGACAGTATAGGTATAGTTTATAAAACCACATCTGAGACATCCGACGGACCTCCCGACTCCTTGCACCCAAGCTTCCTGTGGACCTCAACATGCCTCAGAGAATTATAGTGCCTTCCCATGCTCCTCTTCCTCTTCAAGAGAATGTAAGGGTTTAGTCTTTTTCTTTCTTGGTTTTATGTTTTTTGAAATTATATATACATATATACATATATATATTCATATTTACTTGTAAAAAAAGTAAACATCATCATTTGGTTGGAGATTATATTGAATAAAAGTTGCAGGATTTGGTGTTATAATGTACTAACAACCCTAAGCTTGGACACCCCCCATGAAAATCTATTTTTTGCCCTAAAATCATAATCAGATATATAGGTATACATGTTTATGAAAATATATCAGAATAATATACACAACCCTCACATTTTCATAACCTTCATATACCAAGGTTAATGGTTTCAATGTTTGAGAGTCAAGTTTATGAAGAACTAAAATGCATGGATTCACTTTGCATATGAATGTTTTATATCTAAATATGTTTGTGTGTATATTTTAATAAACATAACATTAACGATGTTTTGAAACAAATCAATAATTGTACCTTAATAGTTATATCCTTGTTTTGTTAAATTTACAAGTGTCAAATTAACTTAAAATGAGAACATTATGTATACATGCTAGGTATAATTGAGTACGGGGGTATGTATACATGAATTCAAACTTGACCCCTTTTTATATTGATGAAATTGCTATAGATTGTGAGTAAATTATTAAACGTGGGTAATCAATTTTTTTGGCTTTATTAACACTACATTCATGTGCACCTTGTTGAAAGAATATTTTACATGAAACACTAATCAAGGTTATCCAAATTATTTTTTAATATTCCTAGTTCATGGTCATAGATATTGGGAGCTTGTGGCTCATTTTAATATGTACACTTTATTCTTCACTCTTTATAGAAGATGAAAATGTTTAAGGTCGAGTCTTATAATTCTGAGTTTAGAAATTTAATATTGTATTAAAATCATAATTATAGAAAATTTTTGAGAAAATTTGAGGTCAGTTCCCCACATGAATTTTTTTTACCACTTTAATTATTATGTTGATATTACTTCTTCATTTATTATGTTAAGTCTACCTCAGTTTTTAATTGTTAATGTTCTAGATTAACATGGTTCTAGATGTTTTCATTTTATGTGATCATGTTTGTATTCTTTTGGTGTTAATTAACATCACAAGTACTGTTAACTAATGTACCAATTATTACCTTGACCACATAATAGTTTCTCTTGAGCCAGACTCACTACATATGCATAAATGTGAATGATGGTAACATTAAAATTTTATACCCTCTCCTGGTTTTATGGATTTAATTATTTGGAGTGGTATTGAAGACCCAAAATCATAAAAGACATGAAATTAGGTATTCAAAGTGGTATGGGTCAATTTGGATACTAGAAATTGTTAAATATATGAGGAATGTATAGACTCAGTATAACGGGTTGGGGACCGGTTAATGTAATCCCCTCGATGCATCGATAGTTGTCATGAGACTTTCAAGTCATGGGAGGGGTGCATTGACACATCAGGTCATTGCACAAGGCCATTGACATTTTAGAGTGTTGACACGAGGTCTTGAAGGAGTCATATAGTAAACATTTCCTAATTATGTGAAATATAATTAATTAACCAAATGGATATTCAAATACTTGAATATCCATGGTTAAGATCTAGTACTTATGAGTATTAGAGAAGTAGAAGTTTATGGCATGACATATGCTCCCAATGAATTAATATTCAGTATATGAAATTGAACTTATTACCTTTATGTGAAACTCTGATTGAAAATTTTAATTTTTTCATACATATTCTTATGTCACATGTTTAGAATTTATTTTCTTCATCATGCCTATATTCGAATCATGTATCCATGTATGTCTACTATTATGATTCTAATTATGCACTTTTTTATGACATCTTACATGTGTTACAACTTCTCATTAAGAAGTTTGTTTTATGAAATGGTTTAATAAAAGATTTAAAATACTATATTGGATTATTTAAATACCCCTTATCGAGAATTCGTATGATCACTCTACATTTTAAATGAATATTTTTCAGATATGAGTCACATCTTCAATATTTTTCAGAATACAACTGGTTTCCCAGAACCTGAAGCTCACGATCCTATGTAACATGGAACATGATGTGATATTTGAAAATGAATGTAATGTAAAAATCATTGTACATCATGTCTCATGGACATCAGCTCTGGCACTCAGGGGCTGGGTCGTCATAGTTGGTATTAGAGGATCGGTTCAGAGAATTCTAGAAAACCAAGTAACTGAAATATATAGCTATAACAGGACCATACTAATTGATTTTATTGTAACATTCAGATGGAAAATGAAAATGTGAATATCAATATACTATCACTCCCCGCGGAGTCCCTAGAGACCATTGTGTCTATAGATAGATGAATGAATTTTCTTAACAATTCCCAAATCTGAATGACATGCAAACACCTGTACGATGTGTCAAACTCACCATGGGTGCTTCAGCTACATCGTGGGTTAGGATTGGATTACCTTCTGATGATGATGACATAATTCCCTTCCTATGTACGTTGGGGAAGATACCATGAGGGAATTTTCCGAGAGTTCACGACAGGTGAGGACTTTGGCTCTGTGGCCCTCAACACTTTTCAAGAAGCTGCTATTACCGTTGACCTCCATGTGGTCTATCTTTTTCAAATCATTAACTAAGAATTATGTGGCCGGTTTTTGGGAATCAGAAGGTTAGAAGATGAGTCTAACTGACTATCTGGTAGGCAATACGAGTATTTTGATGTCTCCCAACTTCATTCCCATCATGCTACACTCATGAGACTTCACAGGTGCCCCCATGAGTTTACACCTGAATGATCATCCTGTTTTTGGTTTGAGGAGATCAAGAATTTTTCTTCTCTATGTGGAGTTCATGTAGTAGGTCATTAGGGGGACTCAGGAACTAATGTTTAGTAATAAATTTATGTTTTATTGAAATTATATCTTTCCCATTCCTTTATTTACTATATCTATTCTTTCAAAGTGAATTCTCACGAATATGTTTTCAGATGGTTAGATGAACAAATATCTTTTCTCTACCTGATGAGATATTTGAGGATATCAAAATCAAAACATGCGCTGTGGACTATCCTTTTTTCCTCAACTATGAGGATCATGTCAACACATTTTTGGATTTTATAACATCCCGGAGTTCCTTTGTTCTAGTCATGTGAATGACCATGTATTCCACTTCATCATCGTTACCCAATATACCTATTATATGAGAAGGGGGAGGTACTTCGAGGGTCGTTTTCAGTGATTCACTCTGGCATAGAATTTTTCTGCCAGAGTATATTTCCTAGTGGCTGCCTAAGATGGGAAACTCAGAGTAGCCTTTATGGTCCAGATTCTGATCCTCAGTCTATTTAACCTTATTGTTCCAATCCAATATCTCTAGAAAGATATATTCTGGCGGGGCATCATAGAAAATTCCCATTCGTACATCTATAAACTTTTTACCGTTCGATCCTCCCTGTGGAAGCCTGAGTGTAGAGTGCATGACCTGGAGTGCAAAATGTACTTCTCGAGGTGTATATGTACCAGAGAAGCAGAGGAACTGAATACCAACCTGGGTATTCTATTGAACGAACCAAATCACACGTTTTGGTGATGATAATCATATAGTAATCTCTTTTATAGTTTGTGAATAGAATTGAGAGGAAGAAATTCATTGTTGGATTGAATAATTTAACACCCCAAGAACATGATTTTCATGTAATTGTAATTTCTATGTTTTATTGTTACATTTTACCCAAACAAAACTTATATCTTATGGGAAAATAATAATATGATACAACGGAATAAGCCCACGAAATGGATGCATGGAATTTTATTCGAATAATAACACCTTAGTGGTTACAATAAACCGAGATTTGCAGGGAAATCAAACTAACCTAATATACCTATTAAAATTCCTATCATAATTATTGGGAGATAATTTAAAACAATGAGATCCAGGAGAACATAATAATGTTCCTTTGTATCTATCATAATGATCCTGAGAATGGTCGAAGACACCATGGCCACAATGAGAACCAATGGTATGACACAAACCATCTTCTTCAATCTTCTTTAGTGTAAGGACACACAAGGTCTTGGATTTATAAGACAATACTTATATTGTTTCCCCGTTTGACCATGGAATCCCAACAATTATAAATATAGCCGTTGGACATGTTAGTTTAAATAATTAAAAACACATGGGTATATTATAGATCTCCATGTAATTAGGTTATGAATTGAAAATTTTTGAAACTACTCCTAACAAAGATCTTTAAGAGGTCATAATGAAATTTTTTGAATTATACAATGGAGTTTATTTATATAATAAGGAGATTAGATCATGCTGTAATTAATTCAAATGTATTGTAATAATTTTCATTTAATTTATTAAACTAGGTTTTCTTTCTTTTAATTGATTTATAATTATAATTAAACTCATTTTTGATCATTATAAGGCTATTATGAGGATTATTATATGAATTATAACATTTATGTTATAGGTTTAATTTTTGTAGACACAGATGGAAAATAATTTTGAGACAGGGTCCAACTGGTGAACATTAATCTCCAAATTCTTAATAAAAGTTATGTCTAAAAAATAAAAAATTCTTATATAGTATAATTTTTTCCCATCAAAACTTCATTTTTTTCATTTTAGTTTTATAATAAAATATAGGCCCTACTAGGTTCAACCCTTTTATGACTGGGCCATGGGAGGCATCACACACAATGTGGCTGATCATGGCCCTCATCTCAAGCCTAGGCCAGCCCGAGCTCGAGCATTGGTCACCCGAGGGGTACACAGGAGCGTGTGGTCGAGCGCACTACCGCGCAGCACGATGAGCATGGGTTGGCTGAAGCCTGCGCAGGGGAGTAGGAGCCTGTGTATAAGGCACCCTTGTTGTGTACTATGTGATTTCATGGGTGTTGATTTAGAGACTTAAGTTTATAAGAGTGTTCGAAATGCCACCACTTTTCTATGAGGGAAGAAAAATTTCGGGAAAAATGAGATCTTGAAGGTCGAATCGCACTACGCGCGATCTGAGCTTCTGATCTTGATTCTGCATTCGATCTTTAGCAGGCGTGGACACAACCCAGCCCTAGTATCAATGACATATGCAATCTAGACCGTCCTTTTTCCTCCCGGTTTTCTCCAGTGGCGCTGTCCTCTTCCTCCCGCGGCATGCGCTACACCAATGCCCAGTATTTTGTTTTTACACAATTTTTCTTCACTCCTACAGTCATCGGTCCCTCCTTTTTCATAGTTTCCGCAGACATCTCTTTCCCCGGTATTTTATTTTAAGTCACGTGTCCTAGGATCCCTTTCTTCATGAATTATGATAGACATTATAGGTATAGTTGATAGAACCACATCTGAGACATCCGACGAACCTCCCAACTCCTTGCACCCAAGATTCCAGCGGACCTCAACATGCCTCCGATAATTCCAGTGCGTTCTTGAGTTCCTCTCCCTCTTCAAGAAGATGTAAGGGTTTAGTCTTTGTCTTGCTTGGTTTTATGTTGTATGAATATATATATATATATAATTTTAAAATTAATAAACAACATCATATTGTTTTATATTATTTTCATTAAAAGTTGCAGGATTTTGAGTTATAATGTATTAATAACCCTTAACATGGACACCCCCATGCAAATATATTTTATGCCGTAAAATCATAATTGGATATATACATATATGTGTTTATGAAAATATATAAGAATTATTTACACAACCCTCGCTTTTTCATAACCTTCATATATCCAGGATAATGATTTCTATGTTTGAGAGTCAAGTTTATAAAGAACTAAAATGCATGGATTCACTTTGCGTAAGAAGTTTTCATATCTAATCTTGTATGCATGTCTATTTGAATACACTTAACATGAACACTATTTTGAAACAATTCAATAATTGTACCCTAATAGTTCGATCCATGTTTTGATAAATTTACAAGTTTCAAATTAACTTAAAATGAGAACATTGCATATACATGCTGAGTATAATCGGTTATGGGGGTATGAGTATATGAATTCCAACTTGATCCCTTTTTTATATTCATTAAATTACTATAGATTGCGAAGAAATTATTAAACATGGGTAATCAAATGTTTTTGGCTTGACTAAACACTACTCTCATGTATGCCTCGTTGAAAAAAATATTTTACATGAATATCTAATCATGGTTTTCCAATTGCATTCTTTTAATATGACTAGATCAAGAACATAGATATTTGGAGCTTGTGACTCATTTTCATATGTACTCTTTATTCTTAACACTTTATGGAAGATGAAATGTTTAAGGTTGAGTCTTATAATTTTGAGATTAAACAATAATGTTGTATTAAAAGCGTAATTATAGAAAATGTGTTAGAAAATGTGAGTTTAGTACCCTGCATGAAATGTTAAGTTTACCACTTTAATTTTTATGTTGATATTACTTCTTCATTTATTATGTTAATTCTACCTGTCTTTTTAATCATTAATGTTCTTGATTAATATAGTTCTATGATTTATCATTTTATGTGATCATGTATGTATTACTTTCATGTTAATTAACATCAAAAGTACTGTTAACTAATGTACCGATTATTATCATGACCACATAATTGATAGTCTCGAGCCAGACTCACTACATATGCATAAATGTGAATTATAGTAACATTGAAATTAAATACCCTATCTTGGGTTTATGGATTTAATTATTTGGAGTGGTATAAGACACCCCAAATAATAAAAGACATGAAATTAGGTATTCAAATTTGAAGGGGACACTTTGGATATAAGACCTTTTTAAACATATGAGGAATGTATAGGCTCGATATAACAGGTTGGGGACCAGTTAATGTAAGCCCCTCGATGCATCAATAGTTCTCATGAGACATTCAAGTCATGGAACGAGGACATTGACACATCAGGTCATGGAACGAGGCCATTGAAATTTCAGAGTCTTGACATAAGGTCTTGATGAATTCATATAGTATACATTCCCTAATTACATGTAAGATAATTAATTATCCAAATAGATATTCGAATAGTATAATATCATTGGTCAAGATCCAGTAATTATGAGTATCATAAAAGTAGATGTTAATGGCATGACATATGCTCCGAGTGAATTAATATTCAGTATATAATAATGAAGTTATTACCTTTTTTCGCAACTCTGATTGAAAATTTCAATTTTTTCTTATATATTCTTATTTTATACATGTTTATAATTTCTTTTATTCAGCATGCATATATTTGAATCATGTATCCTTGTAATTCTGCTAGCATTTTTCCAATAATGTACTTTTATTATGACATTTTACAAGTGTTACAACTCTTATTTTAAAATATTTTATTTTGAAATGGGTTAAATAATGTTTTCAAATACTATATCCTTTTATTTTAAATCCCCTTAATAATAATTCGTATTCTGACCCTACATTTTAATTGAAATTTTTTTAGGAATCAGTCACATCATCAATATGTTTCAGAATGGAACTGGTTACCCATAACCTGAACCTCACGATCCTCTGTAGAATGGGACATGATGTGATATTTGTAAATGAATGTAATGTAAGAATTATGGTACATCGCATCTCATGGGAACCGGCTCCGGGAACTCGGTGGGCGGGTCCTCACATAAACATACTGGGACAACTCACTCAGGATATGAATAACAACCATAACTATATAGAGAACCATGATCAACAATGCGAAGGATCATTGTTAGACCACTTCATGATGAATAAAACACTAACATTCAATGGGACTAAAAATCCATTTGTATATGAGAAATGGATAAGTTCCCTTCGAGAAAATATTTCATGCTTTGGGGAGTAGAGAAAGGGAAAACATTGTCTGGGCAGTTTATCACCACTCAAGAGATATACATCAATGGTGGTCATTAATTCAAAATACAAATAAGGATGAAGAGGTATAAAATATGTAATCGAGGTATTTTAAATATATTTACTTAAAAAAATTATTTCCTTATGAAAATCGAGTGAATATGGAATGGAAATTTGTGAGTTTGAGGTAAAAAAGGACGAGAATGTAGAAAATTATGAAGAAAACATTACAAGGATTGGGAGTCATGTTGCAGATTATAAACATAACTGAAGATGCAATATTAATAGATTCTATTAGGGGTTAAAACAATTTTCTATAGAGAATTACACTCACAATCCTTCCCATCCTACAAATATATAATGCCATGTGCTATCAGGACAGAAAATAAATTCACTATGTCTTTAACCATAAAGTGAAGAAAAAGTAGAAGAAATATACTGAACACTCTGGAAAAGGAAAAAAGGAAATAACAGATAAGATGAATTTCCATCATGTAGTAATTTTTTGAAGAAACACCTGGGTATATTCATTAAGGGAATGAGAGTCTATTTCAAGTGCAGTGAAAAAGGGCACCAAGCTCATGATTGCAAGGGGAAGAAAGCGGATGTTAACGTTCAATGCTAAAAGTGTATATAAATGCAGAATTATGCAAAATAATGTCCTAAGTATCTTCAAAACATACCTCAAAAATGTTCAAGTGAGAATGGCCTTGCTTATGTGATCACTACTACTGAGGTTACAGTTTCTACTGACGTTGTGGTAGGTAGATTAATAATTTGTCTAAATTAGCCAATGATTTATTTTATTTTGATCATACTACTACTTCATATCTTACCAGTTTTCGATGAAAATTAGATATTTCTTATTTGAATTATTAAGAATGTTTTCATTTAAAACTGCTAAGGGGAGTATCATGGTTACAATGTTTTTTGAATCAGTTGACATTATGGAATATAAAGGTTCATTATCTTATGATATTATTGTTATTCCAGTGATTAAATTTGATATAATCCTTATTATAGATTGGATTTAGAACCATTATTCAAAAATTCATTAAAATAATAAGGAGTAATTTTTTTATGATGACAAGGAATCCATTTACGTTAGTGCTGAAATATCACTATCTAATTCTCATATAGATCCACCCTAGTATCTCTAATAATATAAATAATTTTGGATAAAGGGATTGAAATAAATATGGGTTAGGAATGTAGTGTTCAAATATAGGATGTGGATATTTTGAAAGAATATGTTGATGTGTTTCTAGAGGATTTACTTACATATACTCTAGAATGGGGAATTGATTTTTCAATTTATGTAATTCCTAGTCCAAGGACCATATCATAGCCCCCATATATAATACCCACTATTTAATTAGTGTAACTAAAGGAAACATTAGTGGAATTGGGTAATAAATGATTTATTCTCCCTATTTTTTCTCCATGGGGAGCCCCTGTTCATTTTTTAATGAAGAACGACAAATATTTGAGGTTGTGAAGTGTCTAAAGGGAGATTTTTGCTCTAAAAATTAATATAAATTATCCCCAACATGCATTAATGATTTATTTGATAAACATCATGGAACTCAAAATTTTTCAACTATTTACCTTTGATGAGGATATCATTAGTAGTGTGTAAAGAAAGAAGACATTACAAATACATCTTTTTTAAGCTGGAATGGGAATAACGTGTTTATAGTATGGCCTTTTGGAATAAAAAATTCACACTTTGTTTTCATGTTTTAATGAATATAGTTTTATAGGAGTATCTTGATGTCTTTTTTGAGGAATTTATTTATGATATCATAATATATTTTAAAATATATAAAAATCATTAAATTCACCTGCAAACTATTCCAAAAACTCCCAGAATAAATGAATTACATGGGATGTTTAACAAATGTGAATTATGGATTCTTGAAATTTCTTTTCTCGGCCATATTGTCTATATGATTCGAATCTCTATTGATTGTTAAATGACAAGGGAAATCCAATAATTTTCTGCACCACTGTTTATAACATAGGTACATAGTTTTATTGGTTTAACATCATACTCTCGGCATTTCATCAAGAATTTTTCTTAATTGGCAATCCCATTAAACAATCTCACAAGTAAAGTGGTGATAATTGTTTTTACCAATGAGTGTAAAGAATATTTTGAAGAATTAAAGAGAATTTTAGTTAATGATCCTCTCATGACCCTACAATCATGGAATGATGTGTCCGTTATTTATAGTGAAATTCAAATAAATGACGTGGTTTTGTCTTTATTAAGAATGATAGAGTTATGTCCTATAAATCATGGCAGTTAAATATTCATGAACAAAAATATATGACTCCAGATCTTGGGTCAGCAGCTATATTTATTGCGCTAAATTTATGGAGACACTATCTCTATGGTGAAAATTGTGTGATATATACTAATGAAAAGTGTCTGATATATATTTTCTCATAGAATGAACTCAACGTGAGGCAAAGTTGATGTATTGAACTAATAAAGGATTATGATTTCACAATACAATACCACCAGAGGAAGGAAAATAAGGTTGTAGATTCATTACAGATAAAGGATCATGGAGATCGGAACAAGATGACAGTTGAAAGGGATCTAATTTTCATGGATCTAGTAAATTTGGATATGGAAATAATCCTAGAGGTGAAATTTAGATTCTTTTTCAAATGGTTTCCAAACAGTTCTTCCCAAAGAGGATAAAAAAGTTCTTAGACTAATTATGGGGAGTTAAAAAATAAAATTAAAGTTGTGAATGATGGGAGAATGTTTGACATCATATATAAAGATTGGATTTTGAAATTTCAGAAAATTCATTGTTTTTCTATATACATGATCTAAAAAGGGAGTTATTTAATGATGATCATAGATCCAATTTCTCAATACACCCTAGAAGTACTATGATGTATAGAGATTTGAAGGAATAGTATTGGTGGGACAACATGAAGTGGGATAATGCTAATTTTGTTTCAATATGTATGGTTTTTTCACATGTGAAGGCCAGAAGAGAATATCCAATTGGAGTCATGGAACCTCTTCCCATACCTCAGTGGTAATGGGATGATATAATGATTGAATTTATCATGGGTCTACCCAAGACTCCTAGAGGAAATGATGAAATATGGGTCATTGTTGATAGTCTTACCATGTCAACACATTTTCGTGTTATAAGAGATGATTTACCATTATAACGTTTCACAATAATATATATTATTTATGTTTTATTACTTCATAGTGTACCCTTATCTATTTTTTATGATCATGATCTTCGTTTTACATCAATAATCTAGAAAAGTCTTCAGAAATATCTATATACTAAACATGGTTCGAGCAATACCTACCACCCTCAAATTGATAGACAATCAGAATAGAATATTAAAACTGTAGAATACATGTTGAGATCTTTCTCACTTGAATTTCATGGTATGTGTGACAAGAATTTACCACTGGTAGAATTTTCCTATAATAATAGCTTTCATTCAAGTATTCATATGGAGCTATATAAAATGTTATATGGAAAGAGATGTTGCACACCAACATGTTGGGATGGTGTTGGTGAAAGAAAACTTGTAGGCCCAAAACTTATAGAGGAATCAATGAAAAAGGTTATGATTATCCAAAACCAAACCAAAGCAGCTCAATGTAGGCAAAAGAGCTATGCTGATAATCATTTGATGGATTTGGAATTTCAAAGTGGAGATTCTGTTTGATTGAAGGATTATCCAAGGAAGGGTATTAAATGTTTCATTAAGAAGACTAAATTAAGCCCCAAGTACATCAAAAATTTTCAAATTTGTTGAACAAATTGGTGTTGTGTCTTTCTGTTTGGAAATGCCTCCATGTTCCTCAACAGTTCATGATGTGTTCCTCATATCACTATTAAAGAAATACATGTGTCACCCAAAGCATGTGCTCACTTATGTAGAAATAGAACTGAAAAAATATCTATCTTATTGTGAAGAGCCTATAAGGATTCTTGATACCAGAGAACAACTGTTGATGATCCTGTCGACTCATCTGGTAAAATTTCTTTGGAAAAACCATAAAATGGAAGAGGTAACGTGGGAACCTACGGAAATTATTATGATGAAAAACCATATTCTTTTTATGTTGTAATAGTATAGAAATGTTGAGTATGAAATTTTTCAAAGGACAAATGAATATAAAACCCTATGATTCCATTTCACATGTCTCATTTTTTACCAAAATAGATTGTTTTGTACGTAGCTTTGAGTTCATGCACATTAAGACCAATCGAACTAGCCATTTAAAAAGTAGTTATTAATTATAATACCAACTTATTGAAATTTTATAAATTTTAATTTTCAAAATGGAGATCGTTATTGGATTCAGAATATCAAAATTAACATGGGGTGAACTTTTTGCATTGTCCCAAAAAACATTACATTTTTTGATGAATAGTGAATACAATACATTATTGTTTAATACTGACTTTTTATTTAATTAATTATTTTAATATTTAAATTTATTTTAATGTTAAAAGTGATTCAAAATACCTATTTTATTATAATGCTATTAATTAGAGTCGTTTTTTAATAAGAATATATATATATATTTTTATTTATCATTTATCGCCTTTTTTCGCACCTTCTAGACACATTTTCACATTTGTAGAAAACATAATTTTATAGCTTCTTTGAATTGAACATTGAAAATCATATAGACACAGCTTTAATCAGTAAGTAAAATTTGGGTCGAGATGATGATAAATTTTTTTCGTTAATATTAACTTTTCGATTTTATCTATCACGTTTAAAATTAAATAGGGTAATTTAAGATAAAAATGATATAATAATAATAAAAAATTATTGAAAAACATGTGCTAATTCTATTGAATAAGTGTATATCGACCAAAACCAACCATAGGAAAAAAAATTTATCCTTTTTCATCCACATATATTACATTACAAGATTTATTATATTTAATATAAAGAAGTGTTAAAAGTGTTAAAATCAAATTTTATTAACAAATACATTTTTAATATATTGTTATACATAAGATAAATTCAACTAAAAATATTACTTAGAAAGATAAAAAACTTTCCTCATCATGGTAATTTTTTTATATTTTTTTAAAATAAATAATAAAATTTTTTATGACACAGTAATGATGCAGTAATTTTATTATTAATTAATGATTAAAATATTTGATGATATAAATATTAAAATAAATGAAAAATGAATTTTTTTTTCAAGAACTAATTTTCATGCTTAATATAACATTTTAGTGTTGATTAAATTTTTTTTGGGATGTAATCAACTTTTAATGACTTTCACATAAACAAAATACCAAATAGTTCCAAAATTTACATAAATGAGTTTATAAAACAAATTCAATTTTATTAAAATATATAATATTCATAAAAATATAATATGAAGATAAAAGAATTATATTATTCTATATATGTGATTATTAAACAAATTAATGTTTTCTAGTATTTTATTTAAATCTATATTAGCCATGTAGTATGATAAGACAAGAAGACATGGGAAAAGTTAAACTATTTAACTAAGAGTTTAATCTAAATGATACGTTTAATATGGTGATGTAAACCTGACTAAAAAATATTGGTTAACATTATTTAGACTGTTCCCCTGCATAACCTTGAAATAAATCAATTTGGAGATATTTGAAACTGAATATTATTTTATAATAAAATAATATTTCATGATTTTCCTAGAGTTCCCCTCACCTCTCTTACAATAGGGTACATAACCTTCACATAATTTCACTCATACACCACCTTTTAGTTCTATAAAACTATACACAAATATCCTCCTAACTACCCTCACTGCATCTTTGAGGCTATACATAGATCAAAAAGCGAGCCTAAGTATCCATTTTGGTAAAATCAATAAGACGCAACTAAAGAAGTCTTAATTATTTAATCACCTCTTTCAAAGTACATTTCTTATTACACATCCACTTTCATTGTTGTTTCCATTATAAAATACTAAATCTATTACATTATACATACTGAGATGCTATTATAAATATGGAATAACCATATTCATTATTCTATTGATCCTATGAATTTAAAAGTCATCATATGTTCGAACATATTACTTAATATGTCCACATCATAGTGTGGTTTGTTATTCAATTGTTCATTTTTTGTTGGGTATAATAATGAGTATAATTGATTTAAATAATAAATATAACATGTTAATTAATATGTATATATATAATATACCATCTTATTATGTTATATTTTACGATCAGAAGAATGATATTGCCGCTCATGCGTATGTATGGCTTTCCTTCTCCACAACGTGATGGGATTTCATTCCCATGAATAATAATTAAAAAATAATTTTCATTTAATGAATAAAAAATAATTCTTATGAACATAAAATAATTCTGAATATGAATCGAATACATCCTATCCTTAACAAACATGGATAATGTAATGAAACATATAATAGAAAATGCACCAGTCAACACCTGAAACAACAATATTACCAAATTATTATTAAAAAATTGAGGATTATATATGATGACATATATATCTATGTAATTATGATAAAATTTAATAATAATTATTTAACTATTATAAAGGATAGTAATGTACCCTCGACAATGGAAATCTACATGGTGAGGGTTAATTTTACTATCACTTTATTATATGGGGTTGTTTTACATATGTATCTACTACGATTTATTTATCCACCACATCAATATTCCATTAAAATATATTTCAAATAATTTCGAAATTTCATAGTATACAGGTTAATTTCATTTATATCCTTGTTTGAATTTTAATTAATTTTTTTTGAAATTAATATTTTCATCAGTTTTCGAACAATGTAATTTATACCCTTTTCGACAAATTAAGTGACAAATGTTTTTAACATATACGGTGGGTGCGGATATTTTCCATCATTATATCACCATAAATGATTCCCTTAAAATATAATATTAATATTTTCAAAATAAATGTTTTCTTTTCAAATTATGCATCTTTTATCTGATTTCAATATCGAAATATATATTTCTCTCAATTAGTTTTTTATTGATTTCAAATATGTTAAGATCTATTGTTGCATTTTATGTAAACTTTAGTTGATTTTTTATTATACAATATTCTATATTGTATTGAATGTTTTATGATATTTTTGAATGTGGATGTACTATTATAATGAAATTCATTGTTTACGGTTAATTTATTAACAATTCGTATGTTAGTTTAATATGATTTTTATGTAATGTTTCACCCCTTTCATCTGAGGAATGTATTGGATATATAAAAGGATAGGCATGACCCCCTACAGCACATCGATGCACTGGTATGTCTTAAGAGACAAACTAGTGTCTTGGTATAGTTCCTTGACAAAAGTTAAATTTAGGGTCTTTCCACGAGGCCTTGACTTTTTGAATTAGATGTCCGAAATTATGCATTTCCTCAAAATGAGATTATCTATTGATATGGCATGTGATTAATTTTCTAGTAGAATATCCATGTGAATATTTATATGAAATTATTTTTTTTATCATTGATATATTATGTTGAGAATTATTTTTAAAAGAATTGTGTATTAGTCTTATACAATTTCTTAAATTTTTATGCTTATTTATTATAGTTTCTGCTATATTGTTGTCCTTACTGAGAATCTATGCTCACCACTTTATTATGTTCTAATTTTCATAATATGTGAAGAATTATATTATAAATGATATGTAGGTATATGATGTTGGATAAGAGTGTGTTCAAATAAAAAAAATGTCCTTTTTCATATCATAATGTAATATAAAACTTATATATAAATATATCTAGACCTTCCAAGTAATCTAAAATAATGGGTATTTCGAGACTAGATCTCTTGTGATCATGCCATTGTTATGTAATAAATAACTGAATCTAGGTAACTGGGGTCAAGTCATTACTCCAAGAATAATATAAAATCACTTATGCTTATAACTCTAACAATTTTTTTAAAACATATCGAATAATGATGCTCAATGTGACACATATAATCTCGGATGGAAGCTCTGCCAATGGTTAGTATTAGATCAGTGGATTGGTTAGATTCCTCTATATATCATAAAATAATTACCTGATAGAATAATTAGAAATGAGTAATATATATTTTTCAGAAAATAAGGAGAATAACATAATTAACATACTCAAATATATGATGAATCATTGATAAAAACCATAATTTCCACATAATGATTGAACATTGAATAAAATTATTTGATATTTCAATGTACAAAAGTTTAATTCCATAGATCTATTAGTGTTATTATCTTGTTATATAAATAAATGATCTATAAAAATTACATTCCCAACAATTATGTATAAATTTATAAAACTGAATATTTTATTATTCTCACTACATCAATGTAAAACATTTTCTATTAAATTTAGTAATTGATCAAATAATGATGTATTTTGTAAACACATCAACAAATACATCAATTAAAGTCATCTGTAAATAAGAAAATATACTCACCATGAATCTATAAAATGTAAATTGGTCTTCACAAAGTGTGACTATTATCCTCCGGTAAGAAAATATATTGAACAATAATGTGAATGTAGTCTCATCCTAATCCTCAATTAAAAGAGAACCTAAAAGATAAAAAATAAATTATCCATAAAATTATTTTTTATCATACCAGAGTGTATCTCAATTTTCTAATAAATTATAGAACAAATAAATAGACGCTGAGAGTGGTCTAATTATGTTTCTCAAATTAAATACACAAGAGGAAATAATTTTTCAGTATCATGGGAAATAAATTATCCCTTCAAATGTTAGAAAAAGAAAAACTGGGTATCCTTGGTACAACATGTATAGGGTTAACCAACTATAATTTATTGATGGGATAAATGAAACATGATTCGTGTAATGATTTCATCTTTTTACTTGGAAATATTAAGAGTGTTTGGTTATGTATCTTTCATAGATATTTAAAAATTTTAAACCCATCCACTATAAGAATAATGTCTATATAAATGGATGTTGTAATACATAGTATGTCTACTACGTACAAACTAATTTTCCAAATATTCCTATGAATATTATTTAAAATTCATGTATATTATAATGATATAGATTATTAGAAATAAATATATATGTTTTTAATCATTAAATTGGTATTAATATTTCAATTATGATGTCAATGGATGGTGATAATTCTTGGGAGGGTTCTATATTAACAAAAATATATTTTTATGAAATATATAATCATAGTGTATATTGGAATCCAAATATACATCATCAAAATCCATAAATGATTCATCAAAACAATTTTAACGTTATGATTCATGTCATTATTAGATATTTCAAGCCTGTAATCGAAATATGAATCAACACAATAGTTAATTCATTGAGTATTTTGATCATTGGAAATATTTATGAATTGATTATGAGACACCAAAAAATGTACAATAATAATTATATCCAATAACATCGTGTGATTTCCATTAATAAATTAATAAAAATTAACATATTAAAAATAACTTCAAGATGGGTTATATCAGGAGGTAAAGGTAGTAAAATGAAATTTTATTAGACACTATAAGGAATCCTAAGTATTATATAGTACAATTTTATATTCAAATTCATTATAAAGTGAAGCCTAATGTATATTAATTATTTTAATGGAAGTTTTAATAATGTTAATGTTTCATTTCGATAAGAAAAAAATTAAATAATTGATCATTATTTACATTAAACATATAGAAATTTACATGAAATACTATATATCTCTAATAAAAAAGTAAATTTTTTATGATTATGCTATGTTATTAAAGGGAAATGTTTTCTTATTACACTGCTGACCCCATAAGATTTAACATTACAATAATAACAGAAGAAAACAATACTAACATATAACATTAGTGAAGGCATCCAAATTAGAAAAATACATTATATATATTAATCTCAATAAAAGTTCATGGTTTGGTGAATGTCTATGGGGCCCGTAAAGTTTATAGGTAGTAACACAGTATATGGGATGATAGAAGATGTATTATTTTATGTATATATTCTTTTATTTTTATTTTTTCATATTCAATTTTTACATAATTCCTTTAAGAACAATTTATACCATAGAATAGTTATTATGCCCCATGTAGAGAGATGGAAATATCGATTACCATTAATATCTCTGAAATTTAATTTTTTTAATCACCTTACAATCATAATCACTGTTTGTATAACTATATTTGTAAATTGATGGTGTTTAGGACTAAAATTACCAATCTTTTGTAAAGTGTTGTATTTATGATTTATATATTCACTTATTAGTTATGAATTTGGGATTATCTATATCTAATGTTATTAATCAAAGATAGATATCAAAAAATTCCATTTTTCTTTGCATCACACATATCAATGTGATAGAAATAAAATTCCACATTGTAATTATAGTGATTAATAACTAATTTGTAAGAATTTACTACTTACTAGTTAATGGGTGCGGTGGTAATATGGATCAATTCTATAATTATCTATCTTAAACATCCACACATCTTTGTCATTAATATTGTTGTTTATTAATTTTTTTAATTAATATATCATCAATTTTAGAATCTACCTTTTGATAGTGTGACCCTTATTATTTTTATCATGATGATTCTTCGGTGTTGACTAATTTTGGGGTCAATGAAAATATATTTTTTAATAATAATTGTTTTGTGATGTTTTAGCAAACTGATGACTTTATTACTGCCTTTCACTATAACTATGATATTAATCTTCATTCCATGTCGGATATTATGTTTAATTTAATGGTTCATACATTTTGACAGGAGTATTTTTTATGGTAATATGTTTTTCTATGTAAAACATTGGAAAAATACAATGTCTCTTAAATATAGGGAGATCAATTATAGGGATGGTTCTGTTCAGTGAACATTTCCAAGGCCTTACAAAAGTGGGTTATGAGTAATTTTGAGATATAAAAATATGTCTCGATGTATTAGTTAAGTCATTAAACATATTATAAAACATGTTATTATAAATATTCTAATTATTTACATTATATAATCTTGTCATATAAAGTGTACCTTAATTGACTAATTCTTTAGAGTATTATTTCTACTTATCAACAAATAAATATAAAACTAACTTTGTTTGGTCGACCAATTATCTTTTGAACATGACATCCATTATGCTTCTCTATAAAGTTATTATGCCTTTATAGAATTACTATATGATATGTTTCTAGAAATTTGGTTATATAGTATTCTTTTTAACCACTAATTGAATCGGTCCTATTAGTTATTCATTGATTGTCCTGGTTCTTTATTTATCCAAGTGATCACCTTAAAAAAGGTATATGTTTTTTATGTTGGAAATAATTTTTTTAAAAACACAATTATATAAATTATAACATGTAACCTATTATGGTATTATATTGTAAATCCAATATTATTTAGTTATATTTAATGAGTATATGGATTATATTAATTTTAATTTATAAAAAAAAACACTACTGGGATTCATTTATCATAAAACTTATTATGTTTCTTTATATATATATTTTTAATCCTCCCCATAATTCATTTCAGTTTATTAATTAATGTGAATAATTTTAGATCTTATGTTTATTTGTAATTCCATATTATGGAAGCAATATATGATGTTTATTAATTGTTGTTCTGTGTAGCTAATTCATTAATGGTTCTATATAGATCATGATAAATATTTATAAAAATTATATCGATTTTGAAGTTGTATTCAGATATTATTCACTTTTTATTGTCCAAATAGTTGATGTTTGATTCCTTATGAGATATTATCTTGGATATAGTATTAATAACAAATATTCTTACTTACTAGCACTGATACTGACTATATCGACCTATTTTTATCACTCATAATAAGAATATCAAAAAAATATTGAGTCACTTATAAATTCAAGACCAATTTTTGTTTTATGATCAACATAATTTGGAAAATAATTTAATTTCAAAAACCCATGTATCACTCTAATCAAATTGGGAATTTTACCCATTATAATGAGGTATTGTTATTGTATAATAATTTATAATCATATCCCACAAAATAATTAACAGGTGATACCCATATAGACAAATTCTTCATAATATAATTATTAACAACTTAGTAATATCATTCATAATAAAGGTGGAAGAGAATTATTATGAATGGGTGAAGATGGGAATTATCAATCAATGATAATATGATATAATATTATTATAATATGGGTAGAGAGAACTCTATCATATATTATGAAAACCAACATTATAAATCATAGACCATAAATCACGAAGGAATGAGAAAGGGTTTGTTATAATATAAAAACCCATTTCAAAAAAATTTAAAATTTCTGAAATTATCCGCCTTTATTGCATATGATCATAAAAGTTGGTATATATAATAAACATTGATGGTGGTAAAACAAAAATTTTAATTTTTTTAATGAATTTAAATATTTATTCATAATTTGATCTTGTGATACTTGAAATTTTTTTATGTGTGTGATCGAGTTTCAAAAAAAATAAATTTTCTAACGATCACACTCTCGGGAATAATTATTAGGTATCACAAAAATAGGAAAACATTAATATTTTTTGACCCTTGAAGGAAAAAATATTAAAAAATATTAAATTTATTAATTAAACATCCAATTGAATTAATGTGGTTAAAAAATTATTCCATTTAATTACCATCATGTTCATCACAGGCCTAAAAAATATATCACCTATATATCACATAAACATGACATAAAAATAAATAATAGTTCTAATTGTGTTTTCATAGTTCATAGATGATTTCAATCAACCACAAATGATATCATTCAAGCAAACAATTTCATTGTCAATCACCAAACTATATTTCAAACCACCATACTAATTGATGACATGTTTATGAAATCACCAAGAATGAATGTGTCATAACCAACCAATAGATAATTCTTCCATGAAATAATATATATATGTGTTAAATACCATACACACTAGGTAGGAAGAGACTTGGGTAGTTGGTTTAGATAAATATTGGATGAATTTAAAATTTTAACGAAAAAATTCATTTACAAAACAACATATGCTATAAAGGGGAAAAATAATCCTAATCTACATTAGATAGATTTTGATCAGGAGAGATGTTTTTAAAAAAATTACTTATTTAGGATATATTTAATGAATGTTATTTATCTGAAATAACCATCAATTAATAAAATTAAGAGAATATTCTTCAAAATAATAGTAATTTTTCAACGCATTCATGAATAAGAAACATTCTAATAAAGTTCCTTCATATGAAAATTGTATAAAATATCATCTACAACTGAAACAATTCTCTCCCACATTGGAATCATCATCCCCAATTTAGAACCCCATAACACACATTCCAAAAATACTCACCCCCCAATTCATACATTTTCTATGAATCTGACAAAAAAATAATAGATCTAGTTTTGAATAGCATTATATAACATGGTTCGTCTTGTTTGGGGACCGCCATAATGCCTAAATGTATCAATAAATCTAGTGTATCATGATTATTTTTATGGTATATTTTTTTGGGAATATCCTCCTTCACGAAGGCCCTTCGAGTTCATGATGTCCCATGTCGTTTATAAATACCATATAGTTTATGATGGATTGGTTTTTGTTTAATATATTATTTTTTATATGTAATAGTTATTAAAATTGTGATATTAGTCATTATTATTTTCTTATGTCTTATACAGTTTATTTTCCATATAAAATAATAATTTTAAAATAAAATTTTAAAAGTTTGACTCATTAAAATTATGTATAATTTTTACGTAAAATGTCTTTGTATTTATTTTTTAATAATTTTCGGTATTTGTAAATATATATAACAATTAAAAAAATGTGAATCCCAAATATAGGAGTTTATTTCAATATTTTTTTAGGAAGGCATTGTCTTGAAAAATCTATATTAATTAGAAACATAATAATAATATAATATTTTAGGTTTTCTAAATTTAGTTATTTATATATAATTACATTTAACAATATCAATATATCAAATAATTTAAATGGATTTTTGATAATAAATTTAATATTTTTAAAATGAAAATTTAAATTGAAATGTAATTATTATATTAATAAATATTTTTGTTATTTATATGTACTTTTCACTATATAATTTTTACATTTAATTACGGTGTGACTGTGTTACTACATTATATAAAACAATCATACATGCATATATAAAAAATATTAAAATATTATTGCATTGTAATTAATGTACTATTAATCTATCATTGAATTTTATTCTATAAATAAATAAATATATATATATATATATATATTGAATTGTATCAATAATATTACTCTTTAATATGTTTTTTTACTTAATATATTATATCAATGTAATGTGTATATATTAATTTGTAAGTTAACAATATGGGAATATTTTATATAATCTAAATCTACTTTTTTAATTTATTTAATTTAATAAAATCATTAAAACAAAAAATTAAATATTTTTTTTATAATAAAGTATATATTGTTATAAAGAAAATTGTAATTTAATTTAAATAACAATTAATAGTTTCATTATATATAATAATATCCATTCTTTGTTTATTTAATTATATAGTATCCATAAATATATATATTTCATTGTGAATAAAATTTTATTTCATTGTATGTAATATACTAATATATCATTACATTATAATTAAAATATAATTACATCATTATATGATTCATGAAGACTACCAATTTTCAATATCAGTATCATATATTTCTAGCTGATTAAATGTATTTTATTCGAAATAATATTATTTTATTCTTGGTGTTGGAGATTTATTTGAACAAATGTCGCTGAATTTTTTTATCAAGAAACATATCATCATCTAAGAGGTTTAAAAATATTACCAAATAAGTGCATGTTTTTGTAAATCATATATTTGAAATAGTAGGTGATGAAGATAGAATATTGTATATTCGTGTTCAATCAAGATTTCTAAATCATACTTAATGTGATAAGATGGTTGTTGTTAACAATAAAATTTCAGATCGATTGAAGCTTTTCGGGAATCATTTTATATAATCTGTTGTTTATAGATATTCCAAATATTATTATAATATATATTACATGAATCATAATTTGGTTTATGAAGAATATTTGATGCTTTATTATGATACATATCAAGAGAATAAAAGTATTGTTAAAATGTAATTATATATTGATGATAATATAATGTAAGAAAACCCTCGAATCAAAAAAAATATTATAATATGATAGAATTTTTGATCGGTTAATATTTACAACTAAGATATTTTTTCAAGGAGATTTAGTTGATGAAAAATCATGTATATTATAAAAAAATATTTAAAATTACAGTACATATAAATTTTCCTATAACATCGGTTGTTGTAGAAGGTCTACATATGTATTACAATAATGAATCTTATGAAAATAATTTGGGGGACGTGGAAGTATATGACAAATAATATGAGATGATTCTAGAAAATCAACCAGAAAGAAAACATGCCCAATCTATGATAACATAACATGATATTACAAAATAGGTGATCGAGTTTCATGGAAATGTAGTGACACCAATAATCATGATCCTATTTTTTTAACCATGGAGTGATGGATGGACCAATGATGAGCTGCTTCATTTTAGATTTTTATTAACGAGGCATTATAAATAATTATAAAAATCTACTATGTGAAGATACACTATAGTTATATTGTATAAGATTTTATTATATTTAAATTTCTTTGGAATGTTGATTTTTTTTGTAATATATGAAAGATGCAGTTGAGAGATACCCTTTCAAAAAAAATAAACATATAGGAAAATTTAAAAAAAATTATAGACTACACAGTGGTTTGAATGTAAGGATTTCCCAAGATCATAGACAAAAAGAAACAAAATTACAATGCTCAATTATTATTTTTATGATCATAGTTCATTAGGATAGTCTTGTTAATTTAATACAAAAATTAATTGACTGTGATTATGGTAATTAGTTCCCATAAAAGATGGCATGCCTTGCAAAAATGAAATCTATTAAAAAAGTTAATGGAGACTCAGAAACGTATTTGAATTTTGTTTATTATTTTATATAGTGATTTTATCAAACAAGTAATACTGTTTTATAGATTCAAATAGTAGATCTATTGTTGAAAAATCACATCTTTGCTGAAAATTTCCAATATCATCGGATATTTTTGGAATTTATTCCTTGAATCAAAGAATTTACTCCATAAAATCAATTCATAATTTTTGAGACATTAATATATTGAATTTATAACGTAATTATCATTGTATCTTCTATCCTTGATTGAAATATATACTTCAAACCACTATTATATCAAGTAATTTATAAGGATAATCGATACTTGTGGACTTGGATTATATATTTTATACGTGTTCATGTAAATTATAATCATGGTATGTGAATTATTTCATATCATCACAAAACAATCCACAATGAAGTGAATATCTATGATGTCATTTGGATACCCCCATGGCGAGTATTGTTACAACATGAGGCATATTTTCAACATCGTACTATGAAAATTTTAGGATGAAAACTAGGAAAAAGAAATAATCAATTTTCGTATGGATTTCATTTTAATCCCATTTATAAATTATGATTATTTTATATCAATTAGAAATTATTTTAAAAAATTATACTCATTTAAAACGAAAAAATCAAGACAAAAAGTTTTCTTTTATGGAATGAATAAAAAAAGAAAAATCAATAAGGATTCCAACAGTTATCTTATGTGTAACCCAAAGAAAAATTAATTTTTGGAATTTAATGAACGAAATATATATGGGAATGTGACTACAATTATTATTGAATGATTCTGAAAATTTGTCATCTGATTAGAAAATTTCCAATAATGGGGGTTTTATCAATAATTTAATAGAAGCTTCAAATACTTAGCTAACAGATAAGTTGATGTTGCGAAATTACTAATGTTCGCTCATAGATATTCAATATGTATTCAAATAGAGAATTATGTTAATTAAACTCTTTGTAAAACATTCCATGTGTTCTTTTTCCACATTATAGGAAGTTAGGATGATGTTGATGAGGATCAAGATCTGTTTACTAGTGTTTTTTTCAATTGATGAATGTTCTTCTCGAGAACCAATCCTTTGAATGTGGTTTCTTGAAGTATACAATATCACATTCTCACATGTACATTAAACATGTTCTAATATTCACCTATCTTGGGAGATTTATATTTTTCCATTTTAATGAGTTGAAATGATGTTTGATTGCAAAAGAGTATCCTAATTAGTTATATATAATTAATAATGGAATAATATGTTTTTTAATTGTTGTTCTAAATCCATAATGGATGTGTGCAAAAGTTATTTTTAAATATAGACAAATTAGAAACTAAAATGATTTAATATAGGATAAATGGATGATAATATATTGTTTGTTGTGTATTGAAGATGGAAATTTTAACAAAAATTAATCTCAAAATGATAGCATGGAAGGTTTATCATAACACCATACTAGAATTTATTTATACAAATTTTATATTATAATAATTTTATATTCCAAATACATTTCCTTTTCAGATGAAATTTTTTATCATAATTTTATTGCATAGAAAATATATATTATATTATTAATTTTTATGTTTAATATTTCTTTTTCCATTTTTATATATAGCATCTCTAATAATATATCTAGGCCTTACTGGTCAATATATTATTACACAAAAGTGTGAGTAAAAATCCCATCATTTATTATATAGTGGTGAGGAGGAATTTTTGAGTATATAAATATCTCATTACGTTCTCCATTTGATCCCCTCAGAGACTTTCATCACTTATTTTCATCTGTTCGGTTATATTGGATGATCTTTGGTGGATATCATCTCGCTGATAGTTTACTGATTTCATCTTTGGTTGAGTGATGGAGAATAGAGATGCACACACTTCATATTCATTATGATGGTTAATGATTACCTAATAGGATGCCTCTATATTGTATTTTTCTCCAATAAATTATGATGATGTAACTAGATAATGATATTCTACTAGGATTAAATTCTACAAAAATATTTAAGAATACCATTACCAAATGATCTAGGGACCATTATAGGTGGTAGGCCACAAATTCTATAGCTAGACACCCGTTTTAGCTCTATTGATCCAAAGGCAGATGATGTTATAATGAAGAGATAAGAAAAAACCAAATTTAGTTTATTAATTAGAGGTACATTATTTCAATATCACTATATATAATATATTCTTTGGTTGCACAATCCTTTTTTTGAAGAGGTTGAGTATGTTGGTTGGTGTAGTAGGGGTTCATCATGTCTTTCACATATGTATAGAGTTTTGTGCATGAAATAATTCACAGTGGAACAATAAATATATTTTTTTGAATATATTTTTATGAGTGGATATGATTTCATTCACTTTAACCACGATTTGTATCCAATTTTACATTTATCACATTATCCATGAGTCCTTTTTCTCGTATGTAGACTAAAAGATTATTAAACACTATAATTCAAACATCATATACTAATTATATAATTTGAGAATTTTTTTTAAAATAAATAGATTGTTGGAAACTCAATAAGAAATATTTATATATCTCTAAACATTACATTTCATATTACTATATTAACATTGATCATTTATCCACTGATAAGTTATGTCGGAATATATTTTTGATATAATGGTGTGTTATTTTCATAATGAAAGAACATTTTTATTTCAATATATTTTGATTTAATGGATTCAAAATGTTGATAAAAATATGGAAAATCTCCTAAATTATTTCTCCATGGTGATGAATCATTCTACTATAGTAGTTATAGTAATCTATTATCGAAATTTTTATAGTGGAACAAACCTAAAAGGGTTGTTAGGATGTCCAGGTATCAATATCCCATTTTATGGCAATGATGACTGGTTTTTGAGTTCACTAAATTCAATGTTTAGGAAAAAAATAATATTTCAAATATTGTACATGAGCCACACATATTCATGTGGTGTTCATATGAGAAGTGTTATTTCGCTAGATATATTGGAGGATGTATTGATCATGACCTCTGCACTGATTACATTCTCTAGAATAGTTGAATGACCAAATTATTAATCACACATCCCGGAGGGTAATATTATACCATGATAATTTTATATTTTCACACATCATGAATAGTTATTTTTAAATTGTTATTTATTTATTTATTTATTTTAGTGTCACATAATTGATTGGGTTCTTTATTTGATCACTCCTGAGAAATGACAAACAATCTGGTTTGATGATTTGGGATCAGATCCCTAGTCAATTATAGGTGTGTTACATTCTATTGAAAATATATTTTATAGTCATAGAATTAACCTCACCACCAGCCCATTCCACCTACGACCATTCTCAATCAGTCCGACATAAATGAGTCTTGAACCATACAGTTTTTAACATCATTTATATTATTAAAAAGAAACCATACAGTACCACATAGAAACTTAATTACCCTAAATATTCAAACCTATAAATATCTAAGACATTCCCAACACATACGTTTTAGAGAGGGGTACCACTATACACCCACCGATTTAACCTTCCCCATCATACATGGAACTGTTAGAGACATTCCCCACACAAAAAATTTTAATATAGGGAACAATAATAATTTTTTCATTGATATTGTAACATTTTCTATATTTATTCCAAATGTAGTGTCACATTACTTGGATTGGGGAACATGTTTTGGGGTTCACATAGTGATTTCCCTTACTTAGATTCTATCACCTTCCATTTTCTTATAAAAAACTATACTACATATGATAAATGTTCTTTTTTTTTTCTTCTATAGCCACTATTGAGGAAATTGAACCTCGAATTATAAAAGAAAATATATCACCATTTGATGATGTAGGTAATTTACATTCATCTTAACATATAATTTTAATGATTTATAGTAACATATATTGATCAAAAATAATTGGGGATATTTATTGTTTTATAATGATATTACTTGACATCCATTTATTTGTTACTTTTTATATTGATATTTTTGGCGCTTCACATGTCCTATTGGCACACCGTGTTGCTTTATATTTCTATCCTAATTGTATGTTATATTTCATAAAATTTTAAATCAATTAGATATAATTCTATATAGTTCTATGAATCATAGACACTCTCCAATGTATTAAATTACTGGAAAAGAATTTTTTGTCATTTAATCAAAAGGACACCTTGCTTGGGCATGCTCTCAGATCCAATATTTCAATAAATAATATATGGTATTTTTTCTTATGTTTTGACAACAATCCAAGATCATTTGATAAATTTTTACTCATTTCTAATTTCATTAAGACAATCATAGTCTAATGTCTCCTTATTTATTCAGTTTGAGCACATCATAGGTCAGGTAGATGTGTCATCTACTCATACATTCCAAAAATATTTCAATGTAATAGGACATAATATATGACATCAATTGATGATCATTTTCTATAGTTTTAATAATCAATGTAAATTTTTAGTGATTTATGCTATTAAAATAATTTTTGGTTTTGTTGGATTGATAACACTTCAAATTCACGAACCATCAACTATAATATTTAAAAAAAACAGCACATAATTTTTCCCCATGATTTCAGAATAATATGATGTCGTTCGGATAGTTTTCACTCCTTTGAGAGAATTTTAAATGAATTTTTTTTTCAATAAACACCATATATATTCAGTTCATGTACGCCACTTGTCTTTTGGATGATATACATACTCACATTGGTAAAAAATAAATATAAGACAATGTTCATGATAATTAATGTAATTACTAATTTTTTTATTTTATATTTAATCATCAAATAAGTTTTTTGGTGTTTCAAAATATTAATAATTTTTTTATGTCCTCTAGGGATAGTAACACCTTGGTGTGATCACTTTTTTGTTCCTATATTTCAAAAAATAATGTTATGATATTTTTCATATCATTTCACATGAAAATGAGAAAATTATCCTTATTTTCAATATATGGTAAATGTTTTTAAATATAGTTATTTTTATGAACTTATTTTTATTTAGTTCAACTACATAAAATTACATAATGAAGAACTCTCTTCTTATACTAATAAAAAGAATACTTCAATGAGACATTTCATTAGTTTTCATATTTATTTCTGATTTATTTATATGGTTTTATCTTTTAGAAGAATGTTTTAGTGTTTTAAATTATGGATAAGTTCTTCTAGTAATCGTAGGAAATAGAAATGTTGTTCTGATTCTCCATCCCTTCCCATATTTCAAAATTGAACCTATGGTTGTTTTCCATTGATTTCGCAGTAATAAAAGATAATTCCTCTAGTTTTTACTGTACGGCTCAAATTTTAAGAACAATAAATCTCTACAAACTCATTATTTATATAGTTCAATAACAACACATGTTGGCATGATGAACCTTCTAATCTAACACATAAAAAAATTATAATACATCATTCATAATATTTATTGTGAATTGAATATCTTTTTATAAGGATATAACTTTAAAATGAAAATTTTACATGTATTAAATAACTGAAAAAATACTTTTCAAACAACCCCAATAAAGGAAACCATGTATTGATGTTCCATCTATTAATTAATTAAGAAAATAATTAAATGGTTGTGGTTTGGTGGTTTCATTGCAATATGAGCTCATTAGGCTAGTTTTCACACAGTGGCTCATGTTGTCAAACACCATCATATTCTATGGACTCTATAGTAAGTTAGTTCACACAAATTAAATGTCATATTTATGCACTTTCTTCACACACACGTCAAAAATAGTTCTAATATATATTTTAAAATATTTAACAATAATTAATTATTTTTTTCAATAGGATTAACTGTTTGTCACTTATTTTTATGATCCAGACTACTAAAAAAGTGTTTTGTTTATTGACGATGAATCAACACCTCAGTTTGATATCCCATGGTTCCTATATTTAAAATTTTTGTATATGGTTGTTATCCCTGATTTTGTATAAAAATAAATTCATTTGGTTTGTTTTACTCTGTTTATCACGTTTTTATAGACTATCATTTTCTCAGAACTCTCTATTTATTTCGTTCAAACAAATTTCATGTTGGATTGATGATTTATTTACATTTACAAGTAATATATAAATATATTAAATATTTTATAATTATATAGGTCAATTAATGATCATTTTAATTGTTTTAACCATCAAAGAGATATTTTAGTGTTTTAAATTATTGAAAATTAGTTTTGATCATCTAAGTAAAACAAAAACTCAAATGGATATATCATTAGTACTTATAATTAAAAATACAATATATTTGTTTCAAGCATTTCATACACCTCCATGATCAATTAAATGGTTTTTACTATTTGATGCACCTTTTCAGTTACCATTATTTTCTATGAACTCCTTATTTATTACGTTTAAACACATCATATGTGGGATTTACACACTATCTTCTCACACAGATAAAAAATAATTAGAAGAAATATTTCATAAGATTTAAACTAAATTGAAAATATATTTATATGGGTATTACCATAAAACAAATTATTTTGTATTTTGAACAACTAAAAATGTATTTTTTGTAATCCAAGAATAATGACAACTTCGGTTGATGAACCATTAATTCATATATTTCTAGAATAATTCAATATTAATTATATCGTTATTTCATAGAAATCTATGCTCATTTTCAATGTTTCCACTTTTTGGAACATGTTTTTGAAGGAAATTTTTTCTATTTACACCATATATAGTTTGTTTGATAATATTTCATGTCATATTTATGAATTATATACCAAACAGATATGAAAAATAATTATAGGACATAAGTCATATTATGTCACATAAATTGATGGTCTTTTTATATAGTTATAATAATCAAAATCACTTTTTAGTGTTTAATATTATAGAAAACTTGTTTTCATCTTAGTAAGATGACCAAATGGTTTTATATGAAATTAATTCCAATATTCCAATAATCAATATAAGGGGTTTTTATGATTTCATAGTCATATGGGATAATTATCTATTTGTTAATATATGGTTTATGATTTTAAAGATCATCATTTTCTATAGTCTATAAATTTTGTTATTTCTATCACATCTATGAATCCCCGACCCTAGATACCCAATGTTAGTGAATTAGTAAATATATGTGTCATGATCACTGGAGATCATGTCCTAAAATACAGATTGTTTTAGTTACCTAGGAAGTGATAGATACATAACTATTTTTTACATTACATCTTGAAATAAATAATAAAAATATTTTGTCCCCTTTGAACAAACTCATATAACGTAGAATATTCTAGCAGTTTAATAATGATATATGTCTTTACATCCTGGGAAAATTAAAACCTAGAAAGTGGGGAGCTCAGATGCTCAATAATGATAACAATATAGCAGAAACATTCATAATTAGGGGTACACATTTAAGGGAATGTATAAGACTAAAACACAATCCTTTTAAACATAAATTTCAGAATAATATGGAAAATATAAATAAAAAAAATCCATTTAATTATTCAAATGGATATTCTAATAGTTGAATAATCACATGCAATATCAATATATAATTTCATAATAATGGAATTCCTAATGGTGGACATCATAACCACATATTCAAGGCCCAGGGTGAAGACTTCAAATATTGATTTTGTCAAAGCCTTGTGCCAAGACACCAGTTTGTCTAATGAGACCTATATATTCATCGACGAGCTATATTAGACTCCAAAAATCACATATTATGTCCAATGCATTCCTCATATGAAAAGGGTGAAACATAATCTAGACATTCATATTAAAACTATCATACGAAATGTCAATATTTTAACCACAAACAACAAATGGTATAAAAATAGAACATCCACTATCAAAAATAACTCATTCAATACAATATAAAATATTTTATTATTATAAATCAACCTCAGTCATTAATAATGAAGGATATTGACATTGATGAAAATAATTTGTAACATATATGAGAGAATTATCCCCCTTATATTGAAAGCATTTAAGTCATGCTATTTATCAAATATGTCGTTTAAAAGATATTTTTGAATAAACTATACCATACCACTTTGACAATTAAAAAAAAATTAATTTTAAAACATTTATGTCCATATAAATAAATCATAAAACCATTTTTAAAACATGGTCTTTAATGAATATGATTTTGAAGAATAAATTGTTAAAACATTTAAAATGATATTTTAGTTAGATTTATTAATCAAATGAGGTACATTTGATTAAAAATAACATCATCAATCAAAATAATATAATATCCTGAGAAAAAGGGATTCATGATATGTTATGTCATAGTACAATATATACACCATATAAAAGTGAATTGGAGCATAATAACAATGAATTCTTAATAGAATGTAAATTGAGATGAAATCGCTTATAATGACTGTATCATTAGGTTAAGGATAAATAAAAGAAAAGGTTATGTGTGAACCATATAAATACACTCAATATGATTGTATATTCAATGTAAATTAATCATATTACATTCACACATAATCTTATAACAACAATAGCATTGACATGGATGTTAAACTCCATGAATGGAAATTGAGTTATGATTACTCTAATGATGTTCAAATCGATGAATTGAGAATTTATCAATAGATTGAATATGCGTAGAAACATTATATCCACACAAAGGAAAGTTTAAATTAATACATCAACAAATAAATTGAGATCTCACACATTATATTGGAGTAAAATAATCAATGAAGTTTGTGTTAAACCTAATGAGTGGAAATCGAAATTAGAAATTCTTTTAATGATTTGGTAAGTTAAAAAACATGCAATTTATGAAAGAAGGATAATAAAAATGAGATTTTAAATACACAGAAATTATAGTATATTACACACGGAATAAAACCATGTGCAGTACATAGACCTCACAAACGGTAATAGTGGCAATATATCAGGAATCTCATGGAAATAAGAAGTGAGATTAAAACCCCTTACCTTGTACTTTTCCTTAGATGATGGTATGTTAACCTCTTGTATAATAGGGAAATAATTTTTATTAAATTATAAAAGAACTATATACATAAATATGATATCATATATGATCTTTTCATATTGCGTAGTTAATAATATTTATGTAGTATCATTGTTTTGGGTATTAACTGATCTATTTTTTGTTATAAGTTTTGTTATATAAGTCATTTTTAAGGATTTGATGTATTTTATTTGTATCCATAATAATATTATGTTCATAAACATTATTCTTTAATTAATCAATGATATTATTTCCTGAATGGTTATGATGGGGAATAAATCACATCGTGTTCGTGGAGACGGTAATCCGTACGTATTCAAGAGAGACAATACCATTATATTGATGGTGTAATTGTATGTAATTGGATGATATATCATATATTCAGAATCATTAATATTTTATATTTATTATTTACATCAATTATACTCATTATTATACCCATCCAAATAATTATGTGTTGAATAAAAAACAACGCGATGACTTGGAAACGATAAGCCGTACGTACGAACCTATGGTGACATTTTCATTCATAGGCTCGATAGAATAATGAATACGGTTGTACCATATTTATAATAACATCACATAATGTTGAAGGTACTGTTATTATTATTTTGGTATGGAATCCTCAAATTAAAAGGATGTGGAAGAAAAAAGGACATTGAAATAGGTGATGAAATAATTACCTCTTCTTTGGGCGCTTTCTTTTGTTTTGATAAATATGGCTCCATAGGTTGTTATTTTGATCAATTTAAGGCCTCTATATTGAATTGAGGCTAGTTGGGAAGATATTTAATCAGGGTTTTTCTGATAAAAATGGCATTAGAGATGTGATTTTGAGAGAAGGGGATGTAACTTTTTATAAAAGAAGTGAGGGTCACTTTAGGAAAACCTTTGAATATTATTTTATAATAAAATCATATTCTGTTTATAATGGATTTAAAAAAGATATATTTGTAATATAATGTGGGTCTTGGTCTAAAACCACCCAACCTACTGGTCTTAGATTGTTATATGTCATCATATAATCCTTATCTTTTATATTAACTATTGGTTAAATAGTTTTACATTTACCATGTGTCCTTTCATTTTTATACTATATGGTTAATAAACATACTATAAAATGTAATGTGAACCCCAAATTGATCATTGATGACATATATATTATTATATATGTCATATGTACTATCCATTTATTTTTAGGACTATTATATCATTTAATAATAGAGTATATGTTTCTCATTTATTTCAATTTTGACATTATTTAGTTCTGTTTTTTGTGAAAGTCACAAAATATTATTTATTCAAAAAAATAGATTTTATCAACCCTAAAATTTAATATTAACCTATAAAAATTATTTAACTAACCAGAAGTCTCAATTTAAATTTAATTTAACATATATAATATTATTATTTGAATCGTTCATTAATAAGATAATTAACTTATCATCATTGTGTCATAAATAAATTTAACTAATTAATGAGACAAAAAATATAAATAAAATACCATGATTTGGGAAATCATATAATATTTTTAATAAATAAGTATAGTTTAAATTATCTTATGTAAACCCTCATAGAAAATTTTTTTATTTAATAAAATTTGAATTTATAACTTTTAATTTTTCTTTAAATAAAATAATAATAAAAGTCCTAATATAATCCATGTGGACCAAAAGGATCATATTTTATTCCTAAGATTAATTTTGGTCTAAATACACTTATTTCAATGAATTATTACTTGTATTAAGGTAATTATAATATCAATTATTCCTTTAATTACCGTATTTACTTTTATCTATGGTAAATAAAATTCAAAAGTAACTATGCACAAAAATATATTTTCATCTTAATAAATCACATTTTACATTCTGATTACAATTGTGTGTCATAGTTGTTTGAAATTAAATTTACATAAGTGATAAAATTATGTTTTATTCTAATTCGATAATGCTCTTAGAAGGTGGGTAAAAGACGTCAAAAAATTCAATAAATTTTTATACATATACTTTTATTATAAAATGACTCCAATGAATTAAATTGACCTAATGAAGATCATTTTTATATTTTATTACCGAAAATAACATTAAATAAAATAAATAATTATTCAAATAAATATCCAGCTTTTAAACAATAACACATTGTTTTTCACTATTCATAAAAAATTGAACTTTTCCAGAAAAATACCAAAAGTTCACTCTAAGATAATTTTGATATTCCAAATCCCAAAATGATGTATATTTTACAAATTCAAAACATTAAATTTTAATAAATTAATTTAAATTTAATTCCTTATGTCAAAACCAGAATGCCTGTTTTTTTGAAGTAAAAACTATCAAAAGATTGATATGTGAATATGTCCCGTTTAAATGTGAAATTACTTACAATGAACAATATTGGATTAAATGATAAAAATATAACCTTATTATACATCAAAATCATTCAAATTTATAGTTTATCACTATTAATTATTTTGGTTAAAAATGTTTTTCTCATTTATAATATAGTATCATTCACTATTAATCAAAATATGAATGTTATCTAAAAACACCAAAAATTTACCCATACTATATTATCATGTCCCAAATCTAAATTAGAATTTAATTTAAACATGTTGAATAAATAAATGTGTAAAATATTGGATTTCAAAAAGTTTTTCAATGAAAAGGCAGAAAATCTTCATTTGTTTGAAAAAAAAATATTTTATTTGAAAATTTTAATTTGTTTTAATATTATGCCTAGTAAAAAAAGATGAATGTTATAATTATATAGGATATATATAAAATAAAAAATGTGGTTAATAAAATCCATAACCAGATTATAAATAGCTAGTTTGATAGGTTATGGTGTGCTTAAACCTAGTGTTGCGTAGATCACCCGCTATTGAATTATTCGAAGAGAAGCATACCGTGGAATCGTGGGGTGTGACATTATTCTATTATTTAATAAATTTCATTCTCTCAATTTGAAATTGATATATGAAAATAAAAGGATAACAAATAGAAAATATCTTACTGGAAAACCTACATCAGAAGTAGGGTTATTAAAACATAGTCTTAATAAGAGGAAAAGTGATATGAAAAATTCACCACTAAAATAGGATTTCAAATTGGAGAACATTGGTAGAAATTATTATTAGTGTAAAATTTAAATATTTATAAGGATTGATTGAGGTAATTAATCACAAACAAGTGAATATAAAATTGAGGGCCTTGGAACCATAAATCTATGATGAATAACATAAGGTATTATGATAACATATTTTTTGGATTAATATCCTTTCTTTAAGGTTTAAAAATTAATTTCTTCTCAGAATATGAAAAAAATGAACTTGATAATTATAGTTCCATAATTTAACTAATTTTTACAACCAACACTTATTTCACTCCTAAATATGAGTATTCAATATGACTTGGTCAAACCTGATGTGCTATTATCAAATTATAGAGAATCACATAATCTGCGGTGTATAAATTATATATTTCCTATAAATTTAGAGATTGTTCATAACCAAAATGGTTTGTACATGATCAGATGATCCCCCAAAAGGATAATAATTTAGATAAAGAAATAATCATATTAATTTATAAAATTAAACCAAAAATACCCAAATTGAAATAAATACCATTAAACAAAAAATTGTACTTAAAATATATCAATATAATCAAAACTATGATATAAACCTAAAACATAGAATAATTTGATTTTGTAGTCTTCCACATTATATTGTATCTCAAAATAACATTGTCTACTCTTAACATCACATAAATAAATGTAATTAACCTAATTAAATATTGTTTATTATAGGTTAGTAATTTCCATAAAAAACCAAATAGCTATAATTTCAAAATAAAAAAATATATAAAAATACACCATTACTTATCAAATAAAATCCTATAATATTCTATTTTTGTGAGGCATATATTGTTCCAAAATGAGCGAACGTCTTAAAAAAAATCTTTTTCACTTAATCGCCAAATAATTTTTCTACACAAATGATATCCATTAGATAAAAAATAAGATCCCAAAAAATCTTATTATTGATCAATGAAATCAGTTACCAATAAATAATTATCCACACTAACCATGGAATTCACGTAGTCGAGTGGTAGGCGATAAATCCCAATCACACTCTAGTTGTAGGATTGATTCCCATAGCTTTTCTTGATGCGACAGGTTGTCACATGGTCTGTGTATTGTCATTTATCAAAAAATATATTTTATAAAATTACTAAAATGAGATAAATTTATCAAAATAACCAAAACATAATTTAACCAAAAATGTTATATCATACCTCAAAATTTCATCCAAAAAAATTGATAACCTAAAATTGCCTTAAATTCAAGGATCATATAAACCCGAATGGTCATTTATAAATATAAACATAAAAGAAAATATAATTATTCATCGAATATCATTTTCAATTAAAAACTACATGATTACACATACAAGAGAAAAGTCTTCCAATGTAAACCCGTCAACCAGGAGCACTAATACTTTTAAAAATTCCGCCATCCATTTATTTCCATATAGGTTCTTCCATGAAAAAGAGGATATACTGTAGGATAGGGCATTGACTCGGGTAATTCCTAGGTCACATTCATTTGTGGAAAATTTCATTAAATGGAATCATGGGATCTAATTTATTTCCTTCTATAGCACTCATCAATTTTCCTCGGAAATTGATTACATTATGTCCTTCTTTCCCACATATAATTCATTTCTAGGTATTGTTGATACACATTCTATAACGAGCCATACTTTACATACATTGTTAATACTTCAAAATTGAAGCACACTTATTACAACATATGACAAAACCACAAAGGACCGTATAGGTATAGTGTCTTTAGAAACTGGGAAACATAAACAAATGGTTCATAAATCTTCTACAGTGTCTCCCATTTATTTCATCATATCTAGGGTCCCTTTTAGCATATTCTACCTAATATCCATCTTCCTGACCTGGGGAAAAGAAAACATAAAAGGGTGAGCTCAAATGCTCAGCAAGGGCAAATAAAGGAAATAAAAATCAAATCATATCTTTTTGAAAATCATAACCTGTAAAATAGTTCATAATATATTAACATGGAATAAATCATAGAAGTGAAAATGAGATCCTCATAATCATATCATGAAACTTGAAATTTTGTGGCATGCACACATAATCATGGAAAATCAATTCTTGTTAGTCATGACTCATTGCCAAGACTATCTTAGTGGACAAAGTCCCTTTCTGAACCGAGTCACCCTCGTTCCAGTCCTGTTTCACTGAACCGGTATAACCTACCGTTCTAGCCATGTCTATCTCATGAGATATAAAATCTTTACCCAATGCATTGGAGGGAGATATAGGTCCCACCCATCTTATAATGAATCCTTTCTTATGTGTGCCACATAATCATAAATCATACATCATCGCATAACACATGTAACAAAAATGGGATTCTTGAAACATCATGACATCATAAAACAAACCATATACGGTAAATGACTTCATAAAAATAATTCCCCCACAACATAATCAAAACAATGTAATAATAGGGATAAAAACATAACCTTTTATTATCTTAGATGGAAAATAATTTTGATAAAACACTTGAACTCCATTCTTGAGGAAAATATCATTTCTTCTTCAAAAAAACACTTTTCTTTTCTTAACATGTCATACAATTATAAACTAAAATAAGTTGATTAAAAATAAACATGAAAACTTGTAAAGGAAGATTCTTGGAAATAATGTTTTAAAAATCCATTCATGCCGTATAAGTTAAAAAAACATTCTTCGTACTTTTGTCGGAAAAGTCAAAAAATACCTCGTATGAAAAACGACAAAAGATTTCATTCATATTCTTTACTAAAAATTCACCGAAGGGTAAAATTGGATTTAAACTATTGTAAGTGGATGGAAACAATATTACATATTGAGGGAACATGGATGTGTATGATAAAATACACCCCACTAAATTTCAAAGTATAAACAATCTCGGATGAAAATGACATTGTGATATTTCCCTTACCTTAGGTCCGATTTGCTTTGTACGTGTCCGAAGCTCCTGTATAATGGTTTAAATAATGTTATTGACTTATTCCAGAATCATACATATTGATATGATATCATATATGGTCATATTCTTAGCTTCTTGTTAGTAATATTTCATTTTTACTTGTTACTCGGGTCTTTATTGCCTTTTGTTCTTATGCGTGTTTTGCCGAATAAATTCTTATTCTTCTTTTAGGGTTATAGATAATTTATATCCAGAATGGTATTAGTGTAACATATATAATATTTATTCATTCAATTCATTTATATAATTACTATGTAATGATGATCATGTAGAACGAGTCGCATCACATTGTGGAGACGATATTCCTTACGTACGCGCGAGTGAGGATATCATTCCTATGATCATGGAACTGTATTTGAGTATATATATGTTATTTCAGTAACAATATTACTTTATAATAATCATAAATACTTACTCATTATACCATTAGACCCATCCTTGTAAAGTGATGGTGGAAAAATAGATTACACCACGGCGTGGAGACGGTATTCCGTACGTACGCACGCGCAGTGATTTCATTTTTCCGTAGGATGGATAGAAGGTGAATTAGGGTTGTTTGATATTTATAATAACATATCAGTATGTAAGTAATACTGATGTTATTACTTCATCATGAAACAACTAAATAAGAAGAAGTTGAAGAAGAAAGAAATTGAAAAGATCCGTAATCGATATTACCTCTTCTTTGGAACGCCCCTTTGAATCCTCCACTTAGGGAACTAAGATTGGTCTTTGAAGAAGACCAGAACCTCTAGGATTATTATAGGTAAGTGGAGAGGAGAAAATGGCAGGGGTTGGACGAGCTTGAGTGCTCAATTTGGTGTGAGGAGGAGGGGGAGGAGGTTCCCTTTTATAAGGGAGGAGAGGGGCACCTTAGGAATATCTCAAAATATTATTTTATATTAAAGTAAAAATCGGTTTATAATGGTTCCAAAGGGTCTTATTTCGAAGCTAAAGTGGGTAGGGGTCGAATTCCTATCAACCAATAGGATTTAGACAAGTTTAGGGTATTATTGTAACCTTATCAATTAGATTTAACTCTAAGTTAAATAATTTAACTTTTACCGTGTCTTTTTGTTTTCTTTTACTATATGGTTAATACACTTACTATAACATGCCAAACGAACCCCAAATTTTTTTATTATTAATATATATATCCTTATCAAAGTCATTTTTCCGAACCATAGATTTTTAGGAATAAAATAACAATTAATAATATAATATTTGATTTAAAAACTATTTTGTGTCAATTTTGACACTATTTGATATATGATTTTTGTGAAAGTCATAACAGAATTATATGTTCGAATAAAGTTTATTAAATCAAAACTAATATATCATAGTAACCTAGAAAATTAGTGTAATTCATAAAATGTTTCAAATGACATTTATTTTGGTGTTTATAACACCAATTATGTCAATATTTCATTAATAAGATAATTACTACATCATCATTGTGTCATAAATAAATTAAATTATTTAATGTCTGAAAATTATAAATAAAATACGATTATGTAGGAAATCTTTTTAGATTTCTAATGAATATTTATAGTCGAATTTATCTTATGTATAACCCAATATTAAAAATGATTTACTTATTAAACATTGATTTTAACTATTTTAACCCTTCTTTAAATAAATTAATAATAAATGTCCTAATCTAATACAAGTGGGCCTAAATGGTCATATTTTATTCCTAAGTTTGTTTTTGGTCGAATTACACTTGTCCAATAGAATTAGGACATGTTTTAGGGTAATAGTAATATCATATTTACCCTTAGTTACCCTATTTACTATTAACGGCGGTAAAAAAAGTAAAAAGTTACTATTCACCAAAATATTATTTTTATCTCATTGAACCACATTTTACTTACTGATATCAACCATATTTGTCGGATTTTTGAAATTCCATTCACAGAAGTGGTAAAATTAAGTTTTATGAAAAATTCAGTTTTTAACCTACCACTTAGTGGATTCACTATTCATCAAAAATTGAAAGTTTTTAGAAAAATACCAAAATTTCACCCTAGGCTAATTTCGATATTCTGAGTCCAAAAATGAAGTCCATTTTGAAAATTAAAATTTATAAAATTTCAAAAAGTGGTTATTACTATTCATAACGGCTAGTTTTAATAGCATATTGTGGTTTAGTGAAACTCGGTATTGCGTACAACGCAAACTATCGAGGAAGGTCGCGATTGCGTGTAAAGCAAGCCAAGCAAGTGTTGTGTAGAAAAAGATTCCTTGGATGATTTATATAACATAAAAGTCTCAGGTGTTACATTCTACCCCCCTTAAAAAGAATTTCGCCCTCGAAATTCGTCACTTTGTAACAAACAGATGAGGATACTTCTCCCTCATCATATCCTCAAGCTCCCATGTAGCTTCTTCAAGTTGGTGGTTCCTCCATAAAACTTTCACCAATCGAGTGGTCTTATTTCGTAGGACTTTTTCGCTATGATCTAGAATCTCTATCGGTTGTTCTTCATAAGAATGATCTTGCTCCAGCGGTACAACTTCTGAGCTGAGTACATGTGAAGGATCAGATATGTACTTTCTCAGGAGAGATACATGGAACACATCGTGAACTTGAGAGAGATTCGGTGGAAGCGCCAATCGGTAAGCTACCTTTCTAACCCGATCCAGTATTTCAAAAGGACCGATATATCTAGGGCTCAACTTCCCCTTCTTCCCAAATCTCATAACCCTCTTCCAGGGAGATATTCGTAAGAACACTTTATCACCCACTTCAAACTCTAGGTCTTTTCTTCGGTTGTCGGCATAGCATTTTTTGTCGACTCTAAGCTGCTCTTATGTGTTGTTGAATAGATCTGACCTTTTCTGCCATTTCATCAACGAGATCAGGTCCTAATAGCTTTCCTTCCCCAACTTCATCCTAGAAAGTAGGATTCCTGCATTTCTTTCCATAGAGAGCTTCATAAGGAGCCATATGAATACTGGAGTGAAAGCTATTATTATAAGAAAATTCCACCAAAGGTAGGTGTTGATCCCAACCTCCTTTGAAATCCATAGAGCAAGCTCGCAACATATCTTCTAGGGTTTGAATTGTTCTCTCAGACTGACCATCTGTCTGGGGATGATAAGCAGTACTGAAACTGAACTCTGTATCCAGAGTATGATGAAGACTTTTCCAGAACTTCGAGGTAAATCTCGGATCCCGATCAGATATAATAGAAAGTGGTACTCCATGAAATCTTACCACTTCCTTTACATATATCCTGGCAAGCTGATCAAGAGATAAATCCTCTCTAATAGCAATGAAGTGTGCAGACTTTGTAAGACGATCAACTATGACCCAAATAACATTATTGCCTTTGGATGTTTTAAGAAGTCCTGTGACAAAGTCCATAGTGATGTTTTCCCATTTCCATTCGGGTATGGGTAATGGTTGTAACATCCCCTTAGACTTCTGTCTCTCAGCTTTAACTTGTTGACAAACCAAGCATCGAGAGACATATTCAGCAACATCTCTTTTCATTCCATCCCACCAGAAGTACTCTTTCAGGTCCCTATACATCTTCGTGCTTCCAGGATGAATAGAGAATGATGAACTATGAGCCTCATCCATCAGCTCCTTCTTTAATTCGGGGATGGGAGGAACACAGACCCGATTCCTGAACTTTATTATCCCATCACAATCAAGGTTGAATTCAGGAACATTTCTCACCTTCTTTTGTAACTCGACATCTTCTTTCTATGCCTCTTTAATCTTCACATGTATAGATGGTTGAACATTCATTTGAGAATGATAATATTTTTCCCCTTCCATTATAATTCCAAGATCCATCCTTTGTAAATCCATAAATATTGGATCTTTTGTGATCCTCATCATGGATAAACTAGCATGTTCTTGTCGACTTAATGCATCTGCCACCTTGTTTGCTTTCCCACGGTGGTAATGGATTGAGCAGTCATAATCCTTAATCAGCTCCAACCATCTTCTTTGGCGCATATTCATCTCCTTTTGTGTGAAAATATACTTTAAACTTTTATGATCAGTATAAATATCACACCTTTCACCATAAAGGTAATTCCTCCAAATCGTTAATGCAAAGATTACCGCAACCAACTCCAAATAATGTGTTGGGTAATTTTGCTCATGGATTTTCAACTGTCGTGAGGCATAAGCTATGACCATATCATTTTTCATAAGAACACACCCCAATCCCTTCTTGGATGCATCACTATAGATCTCAAACCTTTCTCCACTACAAGGCAGTGTGAGCACAAGTTCACTGGATAACATTCTTTTCAACTCCTTGAAATTCTCTTCACATTCCTCTGTCCAGACAAACTTAACTCCTTTCCGATTCAACTTGGTGAATGGATTAGATAATCGTGAAAAATCTTTTACAAAACGTCGATAATATCCATCCAAACAAGAAAACTTCGGATCTCAGTTACTGTTGTTGGTCTCAACCATCTTTCGGTAACCTTTGTTTTTGCAGGATCCACAGATATCCCCTCTTTTGAGATTATGTGACCCAAAAATGCAAATTTTTGAAGCCAAAATTCACACTTGTTAAATTTTGCATAAATCTTCTCCTTTCTCAGGGTCTTCAATATAATTCTCAAGTGATCTTCATGCTCTTCCTTTCTCTTTGAATAGACAAGAATATCGTCTATAAAGACTACCACAAATTGATCAAGATAGTCTCTAAAGACTCTATTCATTAGATCCATGAAGATAGCAGGGGCATTATTAAGACCAAATGGCATCACAATAAATTCATAGTGTCCGTACCTTGTACGGAAAGCCGTCTTTGGTATATCCTCCCTTTTGACCCTTAATTGATGATACCCTGAACGAAGATCAATCTTGGAAATGTATTGAGCTCCGCGTAGTTGGTCAAATAAGTCATCAATGCGTGGGAGAGGATATTTGTTCTTGATAGTGATCTTGTTAAGTTCTCGATAATCAATGCAGAGTCTCATTGACCCATCTTTCTTCTTAACAAATAGAACAGGTGCTCCCCAAGGTGACGCACTAGGGCGTATGAATCCCTTATCAATATTATCTTGGAGTTTCTTCTTCAATTCCTGCAACTCAATTGGGGCCATTCTATAAGGTGTCTTTGAAATAGGCAAAGCACCCGGTACGAGTTCTATTGAAAACTCAACTTCACGATTTGGTGGAAGACCCGGTAATTCCTCCGGAAAGACATCATCAAACTCCCGTACGATGGGCATATTCTAAATCTTAAGTTTCTCACCAACCATTTGAGATAAATAACCTTCATTTAGTGGAATCAACACCCATAAGATGGAAGGAATTTCCACTGGAAGGTTATATTCATCCTTGCATCGATAGACAATCGTAGATTGATCTGGAATATGAAATGTGACTTCCCTTCTTTGGAAATTCATATGAGCTCCATGTAGAGAAAGCCAATCCATGCCAAGAATCACATCAAATTCCACTAAAGGAAGGATCACAAGATTTGCAGGAAGCACATTCCCACAAACTTCGATCGGAGAAGAATTATAAACTTTTGATGCGACTGTTGTGCCATTAGGTGTTGTCACAGCTAACTCAACATCTAATTGTTGAGGTAATACGGTGATACCCTTAGAAAATTCTTTAGAAATAAAGGAGTGGGTGGATCCAGAATCAAATAAAACATTTGCTACTTTAGATTGGATGGTAAGTGTACCTTTCACCACTTCGTTATTGTACTCCACATCGCTGATAGAAATTGCATGTGACTTTCCTTTGTCTTTAGCCTTATGATTTTGTTGGCATCGACCATCATCATCAACCCTTGGATTTGGGCATTGATTGGCATAATGCCCCATCTCCGTGCACTTGAAACATTGAAGTGTAGTACGATCATTCTGTGTATCCCTTCCTTTGTTTGCATCATTAGACATCTTCTTCCCATTATCAAGGCATTTAAATGCCCGATGACCTTCCTTTCCACACTTAAAACATTTACTTGTCCCTTTAAGACAACTCCCTCCATGTTTCTTTCCACACATTGAGAATAAGGGAAAGCTCATCTTCTTTTCAGTGTGCTCTTTATATTTTCCTTTGAATTCCATCTTCCTCTTCTTATCAAACCCATGTGACTGATGGGTTACTCCAATCTCCATCTCGACTTTGAGAGCACATCGAACGATTTCCTCGTATCTATTGAAGTCCCTTATTTCTAATGCCCTTCGAAGACTTGGTTTTAAGCCACTAAAGAATCGATCGATCTTACTCTCAGGTTGGATAATAATACCAGAAGCGTACCTTGCAAGTCTTGTAAAATTTGCTTCATAGGTACCAACAGATTCATCATCCCTTTGCTTCAGTTTAAGAAACTCTTTCTCCATCTTTGTTCAGAGAATACGAGGGAAGTACTTATTGAAAAATATTTTCTTGAAATCGTCCCATTCCATAGACTCAATTTCTTCCCTTTGCCTCATATTCTTAATAAGATTCTACCATTGATCAACATCTCCTTCCAAACGATACACTGCTAGGATGACTTTATCATGTTCAGAACATTGAAGAACTGAAAATATCTTTTCAGTAGTACTAATCCATTGTTCAGCAACTAATGGATCAGAAGACCCACTGAAAGAAGGTGGATACTGCCTCATGAAGGATTCAACAGAATTTTGCTCCTTCCTTTGCTCGTTTGGAAGTCCTGCATGATTCAGAGCTTGACAAAGTTGTGTGAGCATGGCTACAAGATTTTTCATTCCAGCTCCCATATCGTTTGGTTGCTCAGGGGGACAATCATTGCATTTCCCATCGCATTCCGCATTAACATGGTTCCTTCGGGTTCCATCCATTGACTAAAACCAAGAAGAATAGTGTGAGCAACACTAATTATAATAGGAAAACCACATAATTCAAGAATAAAATTTTCATGCTTAAGGTCTTATCCTAGGTTATTCATGGCCATTTCTAAAACACTAAGATTGTGTTCTATTCTTAGACTTATCCTTAGGGTTCTTACTAAGGCTTTAACATCCTAGTTTCCAAAGGTTGACTATACCTTTCCTCTGATACCAACTATAACGACCCATACTTTACATACATTGTTAATACTTCAAAATTGAAGCACAATTATTACAACATATGACAAAACCACAAAGGACCGTATAGGTATAGTGTCTTTAGAAACTGGGAAACATAAACAACTGGTTCATAAATCTTCTACAGTGTCTCCCATTTATTTCATCATATCTAGGGTCCCTTTTAGCATATTCTACCTAATATCCATCTTCCTAACCTGGGGAAAAGAAAACATAAAAGGGTGAGCTCAAATGCTCAGCAAGGGTAAATAAAGGAAATAAAAATCATATCATATCTTTTTGAAAATCATAACCTGCAAAAGAGTTCATAATATCTTAACATGGAATAAATCATAGAAGTGAAAATGAGATCCTCATAATCATATCATGAAACTTGAAATTTTGTGGCATGAACACATAATCATGGAAAATCATTTCTTGTTAGTCATGACTCATTGCCAAGACTATATTAGTGGACAAAGTCCCTTTCTGAACCGAGTCACCCTCGTTCCAGTCCTGTTTCACTGAACTGGTATAACCTACCGTTCCAGCCATGTCTATCTCATGAGATATAAAATCTTAACCCAATGCATTGGAGGGAGATATAGGTCCCACTCATGTTATAATGAATCCTTTCTTATGTGTGCCACATAATCATAAATCATACATCATCGCATAACACATGTAACAAAAATGGGATTCTTGAAACATCATGACATCATAAAACAAACCATATAAGGTAAATGACTTCATAAAAATAATTCCCTCACAACATAATCAAATCAATGTATTAATAGGGATAAAAACAGAACCTTTTATTATCTTAGATGGAAAATAATTTTGATAAAACACTTGAACTCCATTCTTGAAGAAAATATCCTTTCTTCTTCAAAAAAAACACTTTTCTTTTCTTAACATGTCATACAATTATAAAATAAAATAAGTTGATTAAAAATAAACTTGAAAACTTATAAAGGAAGCTTCTTGGAAATAATGTTTTAAAAATCCATTCATGCCGTATAAGTTAAAAAAACATTCTTTGTACTTTTGTCAGAAAAGTCAAAAAATACCTCGTACGAAAAACGACAAAAGATTCCTTTCATATTCTTTACTAAAAATTCACCGAAGGGTAAAATTGGATTTAAACAATTGTAAGTGGATGGAAACAATATTACATATTTATGGAACATGGATGTGGATGATAAAATACACCCCAGTAAATTTCAAAGTATAAACAATCTCAGATGAAAATGAGATTGTGATATTTCCCTTACCTTAGGTCCGATTTGCTTTGTACGTGTCCGAAGATCCTGTATAATGGTTTAAATAATGTTATTGACTTATTCCAGAATCATACATATTGATATGATATCATATATGGTCATATTCTTAGCTTCTTGTTAGTAATATTTCATTGTTACTTGTTACTCGGGTCTTTATTGCCTTTTGTTCTTATGCGTGTTTTGCCGAATACATTCTTATTATTATTTTAAGGTTATAGATAATTTATATCCATAATGCTATTAGTGTAACATATATCATATTTATTCATTCAATTCATTTATATAATTACTATGTAATGATGATCATGTAGAATGAGTCGCATCACATTGTGGAGACGGTATTCCGTACGTACGCACGAGTGATGATATCGTTCCTATGATCGTGGAACTGTATTGGAGTATATATATATTATTTCAGTATCAATATTACTTTATAATAATCATAAATAATAACTCATTACACCATTATACCCATCCTTGTAGAGTGATGGTGGAAAAATAGATTACACCACGGCGTGGAGACGGTATTCCGTACGTACGCATGCGCGGTGATTTCATTTTTCCGTATGATGGATAGAAGGTGAATTAGGGTTGTTTCATATTTATAATAATATATCAGTATGTAAGTAATACTTATGTTATTACTTCATCATGAATCAACTATAGAAGAAGAAGTTGAAGAAGAAAGAAATTGAAAAGATCGGTAATGGATATTACCTCTTCTTTGGAACGCCCCTTTGAATCCTCCACTTAGGGAACTAATATTGGTCATTGAAGAAGACCAGGACCTCTAGGATTATTCTATGGAAGTGTAGAGAGAAAATGGTAGGGGTTGGCCGAGCTTGAGTGCTCAATTTGGTGTGAGGAGGAGGGGGAGGATGTGCCCTTTTATAAGGGAAGAGAGGGGCACCTTAGGAATATCTCAAAATATTATTTTATATTAAAGTCAAAATCGGTTTATAATGGTTCCAAAGGGTCTTATTTTGAATCTAAAGTGGGGAGGGGTCGAAATCCTATCAACCAATAGGATTTAGACAAGTTTAGGGTATTATTTTAACCTTATCAATTAGATTTAACTCTATGTTAAATAATTTAACTTTTACCGTGTATTTTTGTTTTCTTTCACTATATGGTTAATAGACTTACTATAACATGCCAAACGAACCCCAAATTGTTTATTATTAATATATATATCCTTATCTAAGTCATTTGGCCTAAACTTAGATTTTTAGGAATAAAATAACAATTAATAATATAATATTTGATTTAGAAACTATTTTGTGTCAATTTTGACACTATTTGATATATGATTTTTGTGAAAGTCATAACAGAATTATATGTTCGAATAATGTTGATTAAATCAACACTAATATATCATAGTAACCTAGAAAATTATTGGAATTCATAAAAAGTCTCAAATGACATTTATTTTGGTGTTTATAACACCAATTATGTCAATATTTTATTAATAAGATAATTACTGCATCATCATTGTGTCATAAATAAATTAAATTATTTAATGTCTAAAAATTATATATAAAATACCATTATGTAGGAAATCTTTTTATATTTCTAATGAATATTTATAGTCGAATTTATCTTATGTATAACCCCATATTAAAAATTATTTACTTATTAAACTTTGATTTTAACTATTTTAACCCTTCTTTAAATAAATTAATAATAAATGTCCTAATCTAATCCAAGTGGGCCTAAATGGTCATATTTTATTCCTAAGTTTGTTTTTGGTCGAATTAAACTTTTCCAATAGAATTAGGACATGTGTTAGGGTAATAGTAATATCATATTTACCCTTAGTTACCCTATTTACTATTAACGGCGGTAAAAAAAGTAAAAAGTTACTATTCACCAAAAAATTATTTTAATCTCATTGAACCACATTTTACTTACTGATATCAACCATGTCTGTCGGATTTTTGAAATTACATTCACAGAAGTGGTAAAATTATGTTTTATGCAAAATTCAGTTTTTAACCTACCACTTAGTGGATTCACTATTCATCAAAAATTGAAAGTTTTCAGAAAAATACCAAAATTTTACCCTAGGCTAATTTCGATATTCTGAGTCCAAAAATGAAGTCCATTTTGAAAAATAAAATTTATAAAATTTCAAAAAGTGGTTATTACTATTCATAACGGCTAGTTTTAATAGCATATTGTTGTTTAGAGAAACTCGGTATTGCGTACAACGCAAACTATCGAGGAAGGTCGCGATTGCGTGTAAAGAAATCCAAGCAAGTGTTGTGTAGAAAAATATTCCTTTGATGATTTATATAACATAAAAGTCTTGGGTGTTACACATTCATGTGTTTCTCTTTCCACATTTCCTACATAATAGAAATCATGCATTCTTTTAACCATGGTCACCACTGAGGGAGCTCTTATCGTTCATGTTGTTCTCTTATTTGTTGTGTCTAGGAGAGGGTTAATACATCTGTTGTTGATCATATTTTTTAAAACTAATTCGACTTTAACACTATATCTTTTATGCCTATCAACATTCCATTCCATGGTTCATTTCCACCACCACTTCCACCATGTAAATCATGTTCAACGTTATAGTGAATATCATGATATCCCACCTTGCTTGGGCATGCTCTCAGATCCAATATTTTAATAAATAATATATGGTATTTTTTCTTATGTTTTGACAACAATCCAAGATCATTTGATAAATTTTTACTCATTTCTAATTTCATTAAGAGAATCATATTCTAATGTCTCCTTATTTATTAAGTTTGAGAACATCATAGGTCAGGTAGATGTGTCATCTACTCATACATGCCAAAAATATTTCAAAGTAATAGGACATAATATATGACATAAATTGATGATCATTTTCTATAGTTTTAATAATGAATGTAAATTTTTAGTGATTTATGTTATTAAAATCATTTTTGGTTTTGTTGGATTGATAACACATCAAATTCACGAACCATCAACTCTAATATTTAAAAAAACATCATATAATTTTTACCCATGATTTCAGAATAATATGATGTCGTTCGGATAGTTTTCAGTCCTTTGAGAGAATTTTAAATGAATATTTTTTCAATAAACTTCATATATATTCAGTTCAAGTACGCCACTTGTCTTTTGGATGATATACATACTCACATATGTAAAAAATAAATATAAGACAATGTTCACGATAATTAATGTAATTACTGATTTTTTTATTTTATATTTAATCATCAAATAAGTTTTTTGGTGTTTCAAAATATTAATATTTTTTTTATGTCTTCTATGGATAGTAACACCTTGGTGTGATTACTTGTTTGTTCCTATATTTCAAAAAATAATGTTATGGTATTTTTCATATCATTTCACATGAAAATGATAAAATTATCCTTATTTTTAATATATGGTAAATGTTTTTAAATATAGTTATTTTTATGAACTTATTTTTATTTAGTTCAACTGCATAAAATTACATAATGAAGAACTCTCTTATTATACTAATAAAAAGATTACTTCAATGCGAAATTTCATTAGTTTTCATATATATTTCTGATTTATTTATATAGATTTATCTATCAGAAGGTTGTTTTAGTGTTTTAAATTATGGATAAGTTCTTCTAGTAATCGTAGGAAATAGAAATGTTGTTCTGATTCTCCATCCCTTCCCATATTTCAAAATTTTACCTATGGTTGTTTTCCTTTGATTTCGCAGTAATAAAAGATAATTCCTCTAGTTTTTACATTACGGCTCAAATTTTAAGAACAATAGTTCTCTACAAACTAATTAATTATATAGTTCCATAACAACACATGTTGTCTTGATGAACCTTCTAATCTAACACATAAAATAATTATAATACATCATTCATAATATTTATTGTGAATTGAATATATTTTTATATGGATATAACTTTAAAATGAAAATTTTACATGTATTAAATAACTGAAAAAATACTTTTCAAACAACTCCAATAAAGGAAACCATGGATTGATGTTCCATCTATTAATTAATTAAGAAAATTATTAAATAGTTGTGGATTGGTAGTTTCATTGCAATATGAGCTCATTAGGCTAGTTTTCGCACAATGGCTCATGTTTTCAAACACCATCATATTCTATGGACTCTATAGTAAGTTAGTTCACACAAATTAAATGTCATATTTATGCACTTTCTTCACACACACGTCAAAAATAGTTCTAATATATCTTATAAAATATTTACCAATAATTAATTATTTTTTTCAATAGGTTTAACTGTCTGTCACTTATTTTTATGTTCCAGACTATTGAAAAAGTGCTTTGTTTATTGTCGATGAATCAACACCTCAGTTTGATATCCCATGATTCATATATTTAATTTTTTTTAAATGGTTGTTATCCCTGATTTTGTATAAAAATAAATTCATTTGGTTGGTTGTACTCCGTTCATCACGTTTTTATAGACTATCATTTTCTAAGAACTCTCTATTTATTTCGTTCAAACAAATTTCATGTTGGATTGATGATTTCTATACATTTACATGTAATATATAAATATGTTAAATATTATATAATAATATTGGTCAATTAATGATCATTTTAATTATTTTAACCATCAAAGAGACATTTTAGTGTTTTAAATTATTGAAAATTAGTTTTGATCATCTAAGTAAAACAAATACTCAAATGGATGTATCATTAGTACTTATAATTAAAAATACAATATATTTGTTTCAAGCATTTCATACACCTCCATGATCATTTAAATGATTTTTACTATTTGATGCACCTTTTCAGTTACCATCATTTTCTATGAACTCCTTATTTATTACGTTTAAACACATCATATGTGGGATTTACCCACTATCATCTCACACAGATAAAAAATAATTAGAAGAAATATTTCATAAGATTTAACCTAAATTGAAAATATATTTATATGGGTATTACTATAAAACAAATTATTTTGTATTTTGAACCACTAAAAATGTATTTTTTGTCATCCTAGAATAATGACAACTTCGGTTGATGGACCATTAATTCATATATTTCTAAAATAATTCAATATTAATTATATAGTGATTTCATAGAAATCTATGCTCATTTTCATTGTTTCCACTTTTTGAACATGTTTTTGAAGGAAATTTTTTCTATTTACACCATATATAATTTGTTTGATAATATTTCATGTCATATTTATGAATTATATACCAAACAGATATGAAAAATAATTATAGGACATAAGTCAATTTATGTCACATAAATTGATGATCATTTTATATTGTTATAATAATCAAATTCACTTTTTAGTGTTTAATATTATAGAAAACCTTTTTTCATCTTAGTAAGATGACCAAATGGTTTTATATGACATTAATTCCAATATTCCAATAATCAATATAAGGGGTTTTTATGATTTCATAGTTATATGGGATAATTATCTATTTTTTAATTTATGGTTTATGATTTTAAAGATCATAATTTTCTATAGTCTATAAATTTTGTTATTTCTATCAAATCTATGAATCCCCGACCCTAGATACCAAAAGTTAGTGAATTAGTAAATATCTGTGTCATGATCACTGGAGATCAATTCCTGAAATACAGATTGTTTTAGTAAACTTGGAAGTGGTAGATACATAACTATGTTTTACATTACATCCTGAAATAAATAATAAAAATATTTTATCCCCTTTGAACACACTCATATAACTTAGAATATTCCAGTAGTTTAATAATGATATATGTCTTTACATCCTGGGAAAAATAATACCCAGAAAGTGGGGAGCTCAGATGCTCAATAATGATAACAATATAGCAGAAACATTCATAATTAAGGGTAAACGTTTAAGGGAATGTATAAGACTAAAACACAATCCTTTTAAACATAAATTTCAGAATAATATGGAAAATATAAATAAAAAAATTCCATTTAATTATTCAAATGGATATTATAATAGTTGAATAATCGCATGCAATATCAACATATAATTTCATAATAATGGAATTCCTAATGGTGGACATAATAACGACATATTCAAGGCCCCGAGTGAAGACTTCAAATATTGATTTTGTCAAAGCCTTGTGCCAAGACACCAGTTTGTCTAATGAGACCTACATATTCATCGAGGAGCTATACCAGGCTCTACAAATCACATATTTTGTCCAATGCATTCCTCATATGAAAAGGGTGAAACAAATCTAAAAATTCATATTAAAACTATCATACGAAATGTCAATATTTTAACCACAAACCACAAATGGTATAAAAATAGAACATCCACTATAAAAAATAACTCATTCAATACAATATAAAATATTTTATTATTATAAATCAACCTCAGTCATTAATAATGAAGGATATTGACATAGATTAAAATAATTTGTAACACTATATGAGATAATTATCCCCCATATATTGAAAGCATTTAAAGTCATGCTATTTATCAAATATGTTATTTAAAAGAGATTTTTAAATAAACTATACCATACCACATTGAATATTTAAAAAAATTAATTTCAAAACATTTATGTCCATATTAATAAATCATAAAACCATTTTTAAAACATGGGGATTAATGAATATGATTTTGAAAATAAATTGTTAAAACATTTAAAATGATATTTTAGTTAGATTTCCTAATCAAATGTGGTACATTTGATTAAAAATAACATCATAAATCAAAAAAATATAATATCCTGAGAAAAAGGGATTCATGATATGTTATGTCATAGTACAGTATAGACACCATATAAAAGTGAATTGGAGCATAATACATGAATTATTAATAGAATGTAAATTGAGATAAAATCGCTTATAAAGACTGTATAATTTGGTTAAGGATAAATAAAAGAAAAGGTTATGTTTGAACCATATAAATACACTCAATATGATTGCATATTCACTGTAAATTAATCATATTAAATTCACACATAATCTTATAACAACAATAGCATTGACTTGGATGTTAAACTCCATGGAAGGAAATTGAGTTATGATTACTCTAATGATGTTCAAATCGATGAATTGAGAATTTATCAATAGATTGAATATGCGTATAAACATTATATCCACACAAAGGAAAGTTTAAATTAATACATCAACAAATAAATTGTGATCTCACACATTATATTGGAGTAAAATAATCAATGAAGTTTGTGTTAAACCTAATGAGTGGAAATCGAAATTAGAAATTCCCTTAATGATTTGGTAAGTTAAAAAACATACAATATATGAAAGAAGGATAATAAAAATGAGATTTTAAATACACAGAAATTATAGTATATTACACATGGAATAAAACCATGTGCATTACATAGACCTCACAAAAGTAAATAGTGGCAATATATCATGAATCTCATGGAAATAAGAAGTTAGATTAAAAACCCTTACCTTGTACTTTTCCTTAGGTGAGGGTATGTTAACCAATTGTATAATAGGGAAATAATTGTTATTAAATTATAAAAGAACTATATACATAAATATGATATCATATATGATCTTTTCATATTGCATAGTTAATAATATTTATGTAGTATCATTGTTTTGGGTATTAACTGTTCTATTTTTCGTTATAAGTTTTGTTACATAAGTAATTTTTTATGGATATGATGTATTTTATTTGTATCCATAATAATATTATGTTCATAAACATTATTCATTAATTAAACAATGATATTATTTCCTGAATGGTTATGATGGGGAATAAATCTCATCGTGTTCGTGGAGACGGAAATCTGTACGTATTCAAGAGCGACAATACCATTATATTGATCGTGTAATTGTATGTAATTGGATTATATATCATATATTCAGAATCATTAAAATTTTATATTTATTATTTACATCAATTATACTCATTATTATATCCATCCAAATAATTATGTGTTGAATAAAAAACAACGCGATGACTTGGAAACGATAAGCCGTACATACGAACCTATGGTGACATTTTCATTCATAGGCTCGATAGAATAATGAATACGGTTGTACCATATTTATAATAACATCACATAATGTTGAAGGTACTGTTAGTATTATTTTGGTATGTAATCCTCAAATTAAAAGGATGTGGAAGAAAAAAGGACATTGAAATAGGTGATGAAATAATTACCTCTTCTTTGGGCGCTTTCTTTTTTTTGATCAATATGGCTCTATAGGTTGTTATTTTGATCAATTTAAGGCCTCTATATTGAATTTAGGGTAGTTGGGAAGATATTTAATTAGGGTTTTTCTGATAAAAATGGCATTAGAGATGTGATTTTGAGAGAAGGGGATGTAACTTTTTATAAGAGAAGTGAGGGTCACTTTAGGAAAACCTTTGAATATTATTTTATAATAAAATCATATTCGGTTTATAATGGATTTAAAAAAGATCTATTTGTAATATAATGTGGGTATTGGTCTAAAACCACTCAACCTACTGGTCATAGATAGGTATATGTCATCATATAATCCTTATCTTTTATATTAACTATTGGTTAAATAGTTTTACATTTACCGTGTGTCCTTTCATTTTTATACTATATGGTTAATAAACATGCTATAAAATGTAATGTGAACCCCAAATTGATCATTGATGACATATATATTATTATATATGTCATATGTACTATCAATTTATTTTTAAGACTATTATATCATTTAATAATATAGTATATGTTTCTCATTTATTTCAATTTTGACATTATTTAGTGTTGTTTTTTGTGAAAGTCACAAAATATTATTTATTCAAAAAAATAGATTTTATCAACCCTAAAATGTAATATTAACTTATAAAAATTATTTAACTAACCAGAAGTATCAATTTAAATTTAATTTAATATATATAATATTATTATTTGAATCATTCATTAATAAGATAATTAACTTATCATCATTGTGTCATAAATAAATTTAACTAATTAATGAGTAAAAAATATAAATAAAATACCATGAATTGGGAAATCATATTATATTTTTAATAAATAAGTTTAGTTTAAATTATCTTATGTAAATCCTCATAGCAAAAATGTTTATTTATTAAAATTTGAATTTATAACTTTTAATTTTTCTTTAAATAAAATAATAATAAAAGTTCTAATCTAATCCAAGTGGACAAAAAGGATCATATTTTATTCCTAAGATTAATTTTGGTATAAATACACTTATTTAAATTAATTATTACTTGTATTAAGGTAATTATAATATCAATTATTCCTTTAATTTCCGTATTTACTTTTATCTATGGTAAATAAAATTCAAAAGTAACTATTCACTAAATAATATTTTCACCTAAATAAATCACATTTTACATTCTGATGTCAATTGTGTGTCATAGTTTTTTGAAATTAAATTTACATAAGTGATAAAATTATGTTTTATTCTAATTCGATAATGCTCTTAGAAGGTGGGTAAAAGACGTCAAAAAATTCAATAAATTTTTATACATATACTTTTATTATAAAATGACTCCAATGAATTAAATTGACCTAATAAAGATCATTTTTATATTTTATTATGGAAAATAACATTAAATAAAATAAATAATTGTTTAAATAAATATCCAGCTTTTAAACAATAACATATTGTTTTTCACTATTCATAAAAATCGAAATTTTCCAGAAAAATACCAAAAATTAACTCTAAGATAATTTTGATATTCAAAATCCAAAAATGATGCATATTTTACAAATTAAATACATTAAATTTTAATAAATTAATTTAAATTTAATTCCTTATGTCAAAACCAGAATGCATGTTTTTTTGAAGTAAAAACTATCAAAACATTGATATGTGAATATGTCCCGTTTAAATGTGAAATTACAAAAATGAACAATATTGGATTAAATGATAAAAATATAACCTTATTATACATCAAAATCATTCAAATTTATAGTCTATCACTATTAATTATTTTGGTTAAATTTTTTTCTCATTTATAATATAGTATCATTCACTATTAATCAAAATATGAATATTATCTGAAAACACCAAAAATTTACCCAGACTATATTTTCATGTCCCAAATCTAAATTAGAATTTAATTTACACATGTTGAATAAATAAATGTGTAAAATATTGGATTTCAAAAAGTGTTTCAATGAAAAGGCAGAAAATCTTCATTTTTTTGAAAAATAATTATTTTATTTGAAAATTTTAATTTGTTTTAATATTATGCCTAGTAAAAAATTATGAATGTTATAATTATATAGGATATATATAAAATAAAAAATGTGGTTAATAAAATCCATAACCACATTTTAAAAAGCTAGTTTGATAGGTTATGGTGTTCTTGAACTTAGTGTTGCGTAGATCACCCGCTATTGAATTATTCAAAGAGAAGCATATCGTGGAATCATGGGGTGTGACATTATTCTATTATTTAATAAATTCAATCCTCTCAATTTGAAATTGATATATGTAAATAAAAGGATAACAAATAGAAAATATCTTGCTGGAAAACCTACATCAGAAGTAGGGTTATTAAAACGTAGTCTTAATAAGAGGAAAAGTGATATAAAAAATTCACCACCAAAATAGGATTTCAAATTGGAGAACATTGGTAGAAATTATTATTAGTGGAAAATTTAAATATTTATAAGGAGTGAATTGAGGTCATTAATCACAAACAAGTGAATAGAAAATTGAGGGCCTTGGAACCATAAATCTATGATGAATAACATAAGGTATTATGATAACATCTTTTTTGGATTAATATCCTTTCATTAAGGTTTAAAAATTAATTTCTTCTCAGAATATGAAAAAATGAACTTGATAATTAGAGTTCCATAATTTAACTATTTTTTACAACCAATACTTATTTCACTCCTAAATATGAGTATTCAATATGACCTGGTCAAACCTGATGTGCTATTATCAAATTATAGAGAATCACATAATCTGCAGTGTATAAATTATATATTTCCTATGTATTTAGAGATTATTCATAACCAAAATGGTTTGTACATGATTAGATGATCCCCCAAAAGGATAATAATTTAGATAAAGAAATAATCATATTAATTTATAAAATTAAACCAAAAATACCCAAATTGAAATAAATACCATTAAACAAACAATTGTACTTAAAATATATCAATATAATCAAAACTATGATTGAAACCTAAAACATAGAATAATTTGATTTTGTAGTCTTCCACGTTATATTTTATCTCAAAATAACATTGTCTACTCTTAAAGTCACATAAATAAATGTAATTAACCTAATTAAATATTGTTTATTATAGGTTAGTAATTTCCCTAAAAAACCAAATAGCTATAAATTAAAAATAAAAACATATATAAAAATACACCATTACTTATCAAAAGAAATCCTATAATATTCTATTTTTGTGAGGCATATATTGTTCCCAACTGAGCGAATGTCTTCAAAAATAATCTTTTTCACTTAATCGCCAAATAATTTTTCTACACTAATGATATCCATTAGATAAAACATAAGATCCAAAAACAACTTATTATTGATCAATGAAATCAGTTAACAATAAATAATTATCCACACTAACAATGGAATTCATGTAGTCGAGTGGTAGGCGATAAATCCCAATTGAACTCTAGTTGTGGGATTGATTCCCATAGCTTTTCTTGATGCGGCTGGTTGTCACATGGTCTGTGTATTTTCATTTATCAAAAAATATATTTTATGACATTAGTAAAATGAGATAAATTTATCAAAATAACCAAAACATAAATTAACCAAAAATGTTATATCATACCTCAAAATTTCATCCAAAAAAATTGATAACCTATAATTGCCTCAAATCCAAGGATCATATAAACCCGAATGGTCATTTATAAATATACACATAAAAGAAAATATAATTATTCATCGAATATAATTTTGAATTAAAAACTACATGATTACACATACTAGAGAAAAGTATTCCAATGTAAACCCGTCAACCAGGAGCACTAATACTTTTAAAAATTCCGCCATCCATTTATTTCCATATAGGTTCTTCCATGACAAAGAGGATATACTATAGGATAGGGCATTGACTCGGGTAATTCCTAGGTCACATTCATTTGTGGAAAATTTCTGTAAATGGAATCATGGGATCTAATTTATTTCCTTCTATAGCACTCATCAATTTTCCTCGGAAATTGATTACATTATGTCCTTCTTTCCCACACATAATTCATTTTTAGGTATTGTTGATACACATTCATGTGTTTCTCTTTCCACATTTCCAACATAATAGAAATCAAGCATTCTTTTAACCATGGTCTCCACTGAGGGAGTTCTTATAGTTCATGTTGTTCTCTTATTTGTTGTGTCTAGGAGAGGGTTAATATATCTGTTGTTGATCATATTTTTGAAAACTAATTCTACTTTAACACTATATCTTTTATGCCTATAAAAATTCCATTACATGGTTCATTTCCACCACCACTCCCACCATGTACATCATGTTCAACGTTATAGTGAATATCATGATATCCCACCTTACATGGGCATGCTCTCAGATCCAATATTTTAATAAATAATATATGGTATTTTTTCTTATGTTTTGACAACAATCCAAGATCATTTGATAAATTTTTACTCATTTCTAATTTCATTAAGACAATCATATTCTAATTTCTCCTTATTTATTCAGTTTGAGCATATCATAGGTCAGGTAGATGTGTTATCTACTCATACATTCCAAAAATATTTCAAAGTAATAGGACATAATATATGACATCAATTGATGATCATTTTATATAGTTTTAATAATAAATGTATATTTTTAGTGATTTATGTTATTAAAATCATTTTTGGTTTTGTTGGATTGATAACACTTCAAATTCACGAACCATCAACTCTAATATTTAAAAAAAACAGCATATAATTTTTCCCCATGATTTCAGAACAATATGATGTCGTTCGGATAGTTTTCACTCCTTTGAGAGAATTTTAAATTAAAATTATTTCAATAAACTCCATATATATTCAGTTCAAGTATGCCACTTGTCTTTTGGATGATATACATACTCACATAGGTAAAAAATAAATATAAGACAATGTTCACGATAATTAATGTAATTACTGATTTTTTTATTTTATATTTAATAATCAAATAAGTTTTTTGGTGTTTCAAAATATTAATAAATTTTATTTATGTCCTCTAGGGATAGTAACACCTTGGTGTGATCACTTGTTTGTTTCTATACTTCAAAAAATAATGTTATGGTATTTTTCATATCATTTCACATGAAAATGAGAAAATTATCCTTATTTTCAATATATGGTAAAAGTTTTTATATATAGTTATTTTTATAAACTTATTTTTATTTAGTTCAAATGCATAAAATTACATAATGAAGAACTCTCTTCTTATAGTAATAAAAAGAATACTTTAATGAGACATTTCATTAGTTTTCATATATATTTCTGATTTATTTATATAGTTTTATCTATCAGAAGAATGTTTTAGTGTTTTAAATTATGGATAAGTTCTTCTAGTAATCGTAGGAAATAGAAATGTTGTTATGATTCTCCATCCCTTCCCATATTTCAAAATTGAACCTATGGTTGTTTTCCTTTGATTTCGCAGTAATAAAAGATAATTCCTCTAGTTTTAACTCTACGGCTCAAATTTTAAGAACAATAATTCTCTACAAACTCATTATTTATATAGTTCAATAACAACACATGTTGGCTTGATGAACCTTATAATCTAACACATAAAAGAATTATAATACATCATTCATAATATTTATTGTGAATTGAATATCTTTTTATAAGGATATAACTTTAAAATGAAAATTTTACATGTACTAAATAACTGAAAAAATACTTTTCAAAAAACTCCAATAAAGGAAACCATGGATTTATGTTCCATCTATTAATTAAATAAGAAAATAATTAAATGGTTGTGGTTTGGTGGTTTCATTGCAATATGAGCTCATTAGGCTAGTTTTCGCACAGTGGCTCATGTTCTCAAACACCATCATATTCTATGGACTCTATAGTAAGTTAGTTCACACAAATTAAATGTCATATTTATGCCCTTTCTTCACACAAAAGTCAAAAATAGTTCTAATATATCTTATAAAATATTTAACAATAATTAATTATTTTTTTCAATAGGTTTAACTATCTGTCACTTATTTTTATGTTCCAGACTACTGAAAAAGTGTTTTGATTATTGTCGATGAATCAAAACCTCAGTTTGATATCCCATGATTCATATATTTAAAAAATTTGTATATGGTTATTATCCATGATTTTGTATAAAAATAAATTCATTTGGTTTGTTTTACTATGTTCATCACGTTTTTATAGACTATCATTTTCTAAGAACTCTCTATTTATTTCGTTCAAACAAATTTCCTATTGGATTGATGATTTCTCTACATTTACATATAATATATAAATATGTTAAATATTTTATAATAATATAGGTCAATTAATGATCATTTTAATTGTTTTAACCATCAAAGAGACATTTTAGTGATTTAAATTATTGAAAATGAGTTTTGATCATCTAAGTAAAAAAAATACTCAAATGGATGTATCATTATTACTTATAATTAAAAATACAATATATTTGTTTCAAGCATTTCATACACCTCCATGATCATTTAAATGGTTTTTACAATTTGATGCACCTTTTCAGTTACCATCATTTTCTATGAACTCCTTATTTATTACGTTTAAACACATCATATGTGGGATTTACCCACTATCTTCTCACATAGATAAAAAATAATTAGAAGAAATATTTCATAAGATTTAACCAAAATTGAAAATATATTTATATGGGTATTACCATAAAACAAATTATTTTGTATTTTGAACCACTAAAAATTTATTTTTGGTCATCCTAGAATAATGAAATCTTCGGTTGATGAACCATTAATTCATATATTTCTAAAATAATTCAATATTAATTATATAGTGATTTCATAGAAATCTATGCTCATATTCAATGATTCCACTTTTTGGAACATGTTTTTGAAGGAAATTTTTTCTATTTACACCATATATAGTTTGATTGATAATATTTCATGTCATATTTATGAATTATATACCAAATAGATATGAAAAATAATTATAGGACATAAGTCAATTTATGTCACATAAATTGATGATATTTTTATATCGTTATAATAATCAAATTCACTTTTTAGTGTTTAATATTATAGAAAACTTTTTTTCATCTTAGTAAGATGACCAAATGGTTTTATATGACATTAATTCCAATATTCCAATAATCAATATAAGGGGTTTTTATGATTTCATAGTCATATGGGATAATTATCTATTTGTTAATATATGGTTTATGATTTTAAAGATCATCATTTTCTATAGTCTATAAATTTTTTTATTTCTATCACATCTATGAATCCCCGACCCTAGATACCCAAAGTTAGTGAATTAGTAAATATCTATGTCATGATCACTGGAGATGAAGTCCTGGAATACATATTTTTTTAGTAACCTTGGATGTGATAGATACATAACTATGTTTTACATTACATCTTGAAAAAAAATAATAAAAATATTTTGTCCCCTTTGAACACACTCATATAACTTAGAATATTCCAGCAGTTTAATAATGATATATGTCTTTACATCCTGGGAAACATAATACCCAGAAAGTGGGGAGCTCAGATGCTCAATAATGATAACAATATAGCAGAAACATTCATAATTAAGGGTAAACATTTAAGGGAATGTATAAGACTAAAACAGAATCCTTTTAAACATAAATTTCAGAATAATATGGAAAATGTAAATAAAAAAATTCCATTTAATTATTCAAATGGATATTCTAATAGTTGAATAATCGCATTCAATATCAACATATAATTTCATAATAATGGAATTCCTAATGGTGGACATCATAACCACATATTCAAGGCCCCGGGTGAAGACTTCAAATATTGATTTTGTCAAAGCCTTGTGCCAAGACACCATTTTGTCTAATGAGACCTACATATTCATCGAGGAGCTATATAAGGCTCTACAAAACACATATTATGTCCAATGAATTCCTCATATTAATAGGGTGAAACAAATCTAAACATTCATATTAAAACTATCATACGAAATGTCAATATTTTAACCACAAACCACAAATGGTATAAAAATAGAACATCCACTATCAAAAATAACTCATTCAATACAATATAAAATATTTTATTATTATAAATCAACCTCAGTCATTAATAATGAAGGATATTGAAATAGATGAAAATAATTTGTAACACTATATGAGAGAATTATCCCCTTATATTGAAAGCATTTAAAGTCATGCTATTTATCAAATATGTCGTTTACAAGTGATTTTTGAATAAACTATACCATACCACTTTGAATATTTAAAAAAATTAATTTTAAAACATTTATGTCCATATTAATAAATCATAAAACCATTTTTAAAACATGGTCATTAATGAATATGATTTTGAAAAAAATTGTTAAAACATTTAAAATGATATTTTAGTTAGATTTCCTAATCAAATGAGGTACATTTGATTAAAAATAACATCATCAATCAAAAAAATATAATATCCTGAGAAAAAGGGATTCATGATTTGTTATGTCATAGTACAGTATATACACCATATAAAAGTGAATTGGAGCATAATACAATGAATTATTAATAGAATGTAAATTGAGATGAAATTGCTTATAAAGACTGTATCATTAGGTTAAGGATAAATAAAAAAAAGGTTATGTGTGAACCATATAAATACACTCAATATGATTGTATATTCACTATAAATTAATCATATTAAATTCACACATAATCTTATAACAACAATAGTATTGACTTGGATGTTAAACTCCATGAATGGAAATTGAGTTATGATTACTCTAATGATGTTCAAATCGATGAATTGAGAATTTTTCAATAGATTGAATATGTGTATAAACATTATATCCACACAAAGGAATGTTTAAATTAATACATCAACAAATAAATTGTGATCTCACACATTATATTGGAGTAAAATAATCAATGAAGTTTGTGTTAAACCTAATGAGTGGAAATCGAAATTAGAAATTCCCTTAATGATTTTTTAAGTTAAAAAACTTACAATATATGAAAGAAGGATAATAAAAATGAGATTTTAAATACACAGAAATTATAGTATATTACACATGGAATAAAACCATGTGCAGTACATAGACCTCACAAAAGGAAATAGTGGCAATATATCATGAATCTCAGGGAAATAATAAGTGAGATTAAAACCCATTACCTTGTACTTTTCCTTAGATGAGGGTATGTTAACCTCTTGTATAATAGGGAAATAATTTTTATTAAATTATAAAAGAACTATATACATAAATATGATATCATATATGATCTTTTCATATTGCATAGTTAATAATATTTATGTAGTATCATTGTTTTGGGTATTAACTGATCTATTTTTCGTTATAAGTTTTGTTATATAAGTCATTTTTTTAAGGATTTGTTGTATTTTATTTGTATCCATAATAATATTATGTTCTTAAAAATTATTCTTTAATTAAACAATGATATTATTTCTTGAATGGTTATGATGGGGAATAAATCTCATCGTGTTCGTGGAGATGGTTATCCGTACGTATTCAAGAGCGACAATACCATTATATTGATGGTGTAATTGTATGTAATTGGATGATATATCATATATTCAGACTCATTAAAATTTTATATTTATTATTTACACAATTATACTCATTATTATACCCATCCAAATAATTATGTGTTGAATAAAAAACAACGCGATGACTTGGAAATGATAAGCCGTACGTACGAACCTATGGTGACATTTTAATTCATAGGCTCGATAGAATAATGAATACGGTTGTACCATATTTATAATAACATCACATAATGTTGAAGGTACTGTTATTATTATTTTGGTATGGAATCCTCAAATTAAAAGGATGTGGAAGAAAAAAGGACATTGAAATAGGTGATGAAATAATTACCTCTTCTTTGGGAGCTTTCTTTTGTTTTGATCAATATGGCTCCATTGGTTGGTATTTTTATCAATTTAAGGCCTCTATATTGAAGTGAGGGTAGTTGGGAAGATATTTAATCCGGGTTTTTCTGAGAAAAATGGCATTAGAGATGTGATTTTGAGAGAAGGGGATGTAACTTTTTATAAGAGAAGTGAGGGTCACTTTAGGAAAACCTTTGAATATTATTTTATAATAAAATCATATTCGGTTTATAATGGCTTTAAAAAAGATCTATTTGTAATATAATGTGGGACTTGGTCTAAAACCACTCAACCTACTGGTCTTAGATAGGTATATGTCATCATATAATCCGTATCTTTTATATTAACTATTGGTTAAATAGTTTTACATTTACCGTGTGTCCTTTCATTTTTATACTATATGGTTAATAAACATACAATAAAATGTAATGTGAACCCCAAATTCATCATTGATGACATATATATTATTATATATGTCATATGTACTATCCATTTATTTTTAGGACTATTATATCATTTAATAATATAGTATATGTTTCTCATTTATTTCAATTTTGACATTATTTAGTGTTGTTTTTTGTGAAAGTCACAAAATATTATTTATTCAAAAAAATAGATTTTATCAACCCTAAAATGTAATATTAACTTATAAAAATTATTTAACTAACCAGAAGTATCAATTTAAATTTAATTTAATATATATAATATTATTATTTGAATCATTCATTAATAAGATAATTAACTTATCATCATTGTGTCATAAATAAATTTAACTAATTAATGAGTAAAAAATATAAATAAAATACCATGAATTGGGAAATCATATTATATTTTTAATAAATAAGTTTAGTTTAAATTATCTTATGTAAATCATCATAGAAAAAATGTTTATTTATTAAAATTTTAATTTATAACTTTTAATTTTTCTTTAAATAAAATAATAATAAAAGTTCTAATCTAATCCAAGTGGACAAAAAGGATCATATTTTATTCCTAAGATTAATTTTGGTCTAAATACACTTATTTCAATGAATTATTACTTATATTAAGGTAATTATAATATCAATTATTCCTTTAATTACCGTATTTACATTTATCTATGGTAAATAAAATTCAAAAGTAACTATTCACTAAAAAATATTTTCATCTTAATAAATCACATTTTACATTCTGATGTCAATTGTGTGTCATAGTTGTTTGAATTTAAATTTACATAAGTGATAAAATTATGTTTTTTTCTAATTTGATAATGCTCTTAGAAGGTGGGTAAAAGACGTCAAAAAATTCAATAAATTTTTATACATATACATTTATTATAAAATGACTCCGATGAATTAAATTGACCTAATAATGATCATTTTTATATTTTATTACAAAAAATAACAATAAATAAAATAACTAATTATTTAAATAAATATCCATCTTTTAAACAATAACATATTGTTTTTCACTATTCATCAAAAATTGAACTTTTCCAGAAAAATACAAAAAATTCACTCTAAGATAATTTTGATATTCCAAATCCAAAAATGATGTATATTTTACAAATTCAAAATATTAAATTTTAATAAATTAATTTAAATTTAATTCCTTATGTCAAAACCAGAATGCATGTTTTTTTGAAGTAAAAATTATCAAAAGATTGATATGTGAATATGTCCCGTTTAAATGTGAAATTACTTACAATGAAAAATATTGGATTAAATGATAAAAATATAACCTTATTATACATAAAAATCATTCAAATTTATAGTTTATCAATATTAATTATTTTGGTTAAAAAAGTTTTTCTCATTTATAATATAGTATCATTCACTATTAATCAAAATATGAATATTATCTGAAAACACCAAAAATTTACCCAGACTATATTTTCATGTCCCAAATATAAATTAGAATTTAATTTACACATGTTGAATAAATAAATGTGTAAAATATTGGATTTCAAAAAGTGTTTCAATGAAAATGCAGAAAATCTTCATTTTTTTGAAAAATAATTATTTTATTTGAAAATTTTAATTTGTTTTAATATTATGCCTAGTAAAAAATTATGAATGTTATAATTATATAGGATATATATAAAATAAAAAATGTGGTTAATAAAATCCATAACCACATTTTAAAAAGCTAGTTTGATAGGTTATGGTGTTCTTGAACATAGTGTTGCGTAGATCACCCGCTATTGAATTATTCAAAGAGAAGCATATCGTGGAATCATGGGGTGTGACATTATTCTATTATTTAATAAATTTCATCCTATCAATTTGAAATTGATATATGTAAATAAAAGGATAACAAATAGAAAATATCTTGCTGGAAAACCTACATCAGAAGTAGGGTTATTAAAATGTAGTCTTAATAAGAGGAAAAGTGATATAAAAAATTCACCACCAAAATAGGATTTCAAATTGGAGAACATTGGTAGAAATTATTATTAGTGGAAAATTTAAATATTCAAAAGGAGTGAATTGAGGTCATTAATCACAAACAAGTGAATAGAAAATTGAGGGCCTTGGAACCATAAATCTATGATGAATAACATAAGGTATTATGATAACATCTTTTTTGGATTAATATCCTTTCATTAAGGTTTAAAAATTAATTTCTTCTCAGAATATGAAAAAATGAACTTGATAATTAGAGTTCCATAATTTAACTATTTTTTACAACCAATACTTATTTCACTCCTAAATATGAGTATTCAATATGACCTGGTCAAACCTGATGTGCTATTATCAAATTATAGAGAATCACATAATCTGCAGTGTATAAATTATATATTTCCTATGTATTTAGAGATTATTCATAACCAAAATGGTTTGTACATGATTAGATGATCCCCCAAAAGGATAATAATTTAGATAAAGAAATAATCATATTAATTTATAAAATTAAACCAAAAATACCCAAATTGAAATAAATACCATTAAACAAACAATTATACTTAAAATATATCAATATAATCAAAACTATGATTGAAACCCAAAACATAGAATAATTTGATTTTGTAGTCTTCCACATTATATTGTATCTCAAAATAACATTGTCTACTCTTAAAGTCACATAAATAAATTTAATTAACCCAATTAAAGATTGTGTATTATAGGTTAGTAATTTCCATAAAAAACCAAATAGCTATACATTCAAAATTAAAACATATATAAAAATACACAATTACTTATCAAATGAAATCCTATAATATTCTATTTTTGTGAGGCATATATTGTTCCCCACTGAGCGAACGTCTTCAAAAATAATCTTTTTCACTTAATCACCAAATAATTTTTCTACACTAATGATATCCATTAGATAAAACATAAGATCCCAAAACAACATATTATTGATCCATGAAATCTGTTAACAATAAATAATTATCCACACTAACCATGGAATTCATGTAGTCGAGTGGTAGGCGATAAATCCCAATTGAACTCTAGTTGTGGGATTGATTCCCATAGCTTTTCTTGATGCGGACGGTTGTCACATGGTCTGTGTATTTTCATTTATCAAAAAATATATGTTATAACATTACTAAAATTTGATAAATTTATCAAAATAACAAAAACATAATTTAACCAAAAATGTTATATCATAACTCAAAATTTCATCCAAAAAAAATTGATAAACTATAATTGCCTCAAATCCAAGGATCATATAAACCCGAATGGTCCTTTATAAATATACACATAAAAGAAAATATAATTATTCATCGAATATCATTTTGAATTTAAAACTGCATGATTACACATACTAGAGAAAAGTATTCCAATGTAAACCCGTCAACCAGGAGCACTAATACTTTTAAAAATTCCGCCATCCATTTATTTCCATATAGGTTCTTCCATGACAAAGAGGATATACTATAGGATAGGGCATTGACTCGGGTAATTCCTAGGTCACATTCATTTGTGGAAAATTTCTGTAAATGGAATCATGGGATCTAATTTATTTCCTTCTATAGCACTCATCAATTTTCCTCGGAAATTGATTACATTATGTCCTTCTTTCCCACACATAATTCATTTTTAGGTATTGTTGATACACATTCATGTGTTTCTCTTTCCACATTTCCAACATAATAGAAATCAAGCATTCTTTTAACCATGGTCTCCACTGAGGGAGTTCTTATAGTTCATGTTGTTCTCTTATTTGTTGTGTCTAGGAGAGGGTTAATATATCTGTTGTTGATCATATTTTTGAAAACTAATTCTACTTTAACACTATATCTTTTATGCCTATCAAAATTCCATTACATGGTTCATTTCCACCACCACTCCCACCATGTACATCATGTTCAACGTTATAGTGAATATCATGATATCCCACCTTGCATGGGCATGCTCTTAGATCCAATATTTTAATAAATAATATATGGTATTTTTTCTTATGTTTTGACAACAATCCAAGATCATTTGATAAATTTTTACTCATTTCTAATTTCATTAAGACAATCATATTCTAATTTCTCCTTATTTATTCAGTTTGAGCATATCATAGGTCAGGTAGATGTGTTATCTACTCATACATTCCAAAAATATTTCAAAGTAATAGGACATAATATATGACATCAATTGATGATCATTTTATATAGTTTTAATAATAAATGTATATTTTTAGTGATTTATGTTATTAAATCATTTTTGGTTTTGTTGGATTGATAACACTTCAAATTCACGAACCATCAACTCTAATATTTAAAAAAAACAGCATATAATTTTTCCCCATGATTCCAGAACAATATGATGTCGTTCGGATAGTTTTCACTCCTTTGAGAGAATTTTAAATTAAAATTATTTCAATAAACTCCATATATATTCAGTTCAAGTATGCCACTTGTCTTTTGGATGATATACATACTCACATAGGTAAGAAATAAATATAAGACAATGTTCATGATAATTAATGTAATTACTGATTTTTTTATTTTATATTTAATAATCAAATAAGTTTTTTGGTGTTTCAAAATATTAATAAATTTTTTTATGTCCTCTAGGGATAGTAACACCTTGGTGTGATCACTTGTTTGTTTCTATACTTCAAAAAATAATGTTATGGTATTTTTCATATCATTTCACATGAAAATGTGAAAATTATCCTTATTTTCAATATATGGTAAAAGTTTTTATATATAGTTATTTTTATAAACTTATTTTTATTTAGTTCAAATGCATAAAATTACATAATGAAGAACTCTCTTCTTATAGTAATAAAAAGAATACTTTAATGAGACATTTCATTAGTTTTCATATATATTTCTGATTTATTTATATAGTTTTATCTATCAGAAGAATGTTTTAGTGTTTTAAATTATGGATAAGTTCTTCTAGTAATCGTAGGAAATAGAAATGTTGTTATGATTCTCCATCCCTTCCCATATTTCAAAATTGAACCTATGGTTGTTTTCCTTTGATTTCGCAGTAATAAAAGATAATTCCTCTAGTTTTAACTCTACGGCTCAAATTTTAAGAACAATAATTCTCTACAAACTCATTATTTATATAGTTCAATAACAACACATGTTGGCTTGATGAACCTTATAATCTAACACAAAAAAGAATTATAATACATCATTCATAATATTTATTGTGAATTGAATATCTTTTTATAAGGATATAAATTTAAAATGAAAATTTTACATGTACTAAATAACTGAAAAAATACTTTTCAAAAAACTCCAATAAAGGAAACCATGGATTTATGTTCCATCTATTAATTAAATAAGAAAATAATTAAATGGTTGTGGTTTGGTGGTTTCATTGCAATATGAGCTCATTAGGCTAGTTTTCGCACAGTGGCTCATGTTCTCAAACACCATCATATTCTATGGACTCTATAGTAAGTTAGTTCACACAAATTAAATGTCATATTTATGCCCTTTCTTCACACAAAAGTCAAAAATAGTTCTACTATATCTTATAAAATATTTAACAATAATTAATTATTTTTTTCAATAGGTTTAACTATCTGTCACTTATTTTTATGTTCCAGACTACTGAAAAAGTGTTTTTTTTATTGTCGATGAATCAAAACCTCAGTTTGATATCCCATGATTCATATATTTAAAAAATTTGTATATGGTTGTTATCCCTGATTTTGTATAAAAACAAATTCATTTGGTTTGTTTTACTATGTTCATCACGTTTTTATAGACTATCATTTTCTAAGAACTCTCTATTTATTTCGTTCAAACAAATTTCCTATTGGATTGATGATTTCTCTACATTTACATATAATATATAAATATGTTAAATATTTTATAATAATATAGGTCAATTAATGATCATTTTAATTGTTTTAACCATCAAAGAGACATTTTAGTGATTTAAATTATTGAAAATGAGTTTTGATCATCTAAGTAAAAAAAATACTCAAATGGATGTATCATTATTACTTATAATTAAAAATACAATATATTTGTTTCAAGCATTTCATACACCTCCATGATCATTTAAATGGTTTTTACAATTTGATGCACCTTTTCAGTTACCATCATTTTCTATGAACTCCTTATTTATTACGTTTAAACACATCATATGTGGGATTTACCCACTATCTTCTCACATAGATAAAAAATAATTAGAAGAAATATTTCATAAGATTTAACCTAAATTGAAAATATATTTATATGGGTATTACCATAAAACAAATTATTTTGTATTTTGAACCACTAAAAATTTATTTTTGGTCATCCTAGAATAATGAAATCTTCGGTTGATGAACGATTAATTCATATATTTCTAAAATAATTAAATATTAATTATATAGTGATTTCATAGAAATCTATGCTCATTTTCAATGATTCCACTTTTTGGAACATGTTTTTGAAGGAAATTTTTTCTATTTACACCATATATAGTTTGATTGATAATATTTCATGTCATATTTATGAATTATATACCAAATAGATATGAAAAATAATTATAGGACATAAGTCAATTTATGTCACATAAATTGATGATATTTTTATATCGTTATAATAATCAAATTCACTTTTTAGTGTTTAATATTATAGAAAACTTTTTTTCATCTTAGTAAGATGACCAAATGGTTTTATATGACATTAATTCCAATATTCCAATAATCAATATAAGGGGTTTTTATGATTTCATAGTCATATGGGATAATTATCTATTTGTTAATATATGGTTTATGATTTTAAAGATCATCATTTTCTATAGTCTATAAATTTTTTTATTTCTATCACATCTATGAATCCCCGACCCTAGATACCCAAAGTTAGTGAATTAGTAAATATCTATGTCATGATCACTGGAGATGAAGTCCTGGAATACATATTTTTTTAGTAACCTTGGAAGTGATAGATACATAACTATGTTTTACATTACATCTTGAAAAAAAAAAAAAATTTGTCCCCTTTGAACACACTCATATAACTTAGAATATTCCAGCAGTTTAATAATGATATATGTCTTTACATCCTGGGAAACATAATACCCAGAAAGTGGGGAGCTCAGATGCTCAATAATGATAACAATATAGCAGAAACATTCATAATTAAGGGTAAACATTTAAGGGAATGTATAAGACTAAAACAGAATCCTTTTAAACATAAATTTCAGAATAATATGGAAAATGTAAATAAAAAAATTCCATTTAATTATTCAAATGGATATTCTAATAGTTGAATAATCGCATTCAATATCAACATATAATTTCATAATAATGGAATTCCTAATGGTGGACATCATAACCACATATTCAAGGCCCCGGGTGAAGACTTCAAATATTGATTTTGTGAAAGCCTTGTGCCAAGACACCATTTTGTCTAATGAGACCTACATATTCATCGAGGAGCTATATAAGGCTCTACAAAACACATATTATGTCCAATGAATTCCTCATATTAATAGGGTGAAACAAATCTAAACATTCATATTAAAACTATCATACGAAATGTCAATATTTTAACCACAAACCACAAATGGTATAAAAATAGAACATCCACTATCAAAAATAACTCATTCAATACAATATAAAATATTTTATTATTATAAATCAACCTCAGTCATTAATAATGAAGGATATTGAAATAGATGAAAATAATTTGTAACACTATATGAGAGAATTATCCCCTTATATTGAAAGCATTTAAAGTCATGCTATTTATCAAATATGTCGTTTACAAGTGATTTTTGAATAAACTATACCATACCACTTTGAATATTTAAAAAAATTAATTTTAAAACATTTATGTCCATATTAATAAATCATAAAACCATTTTTAAAACATGGTCATTAATGAATATGATTTTGAAAAAAATTGGTAAAACATTTAAAATGATATTTTAGTAAGATTTCCTAATCAAATGAGGTACATTTGATTAAAAATAACATCATCAATCAAAAAAATATAATATCCTGAGAAAAAGGGATTCATGATTTGTTATGTCATAGTACAGTATATACACCATATAAAAGTGAATTGGAGCATAATACAATGAATTATTAATAGAATGTAAATTGAGATGAAATTGCTTATAAAGACTGTATCATTAGGTTAAGGATAAATAAAAAAAAGGTTATGTGTGAACCATATAAATACACTCAATATGATTGTATATTCACTATAAATTAATCATATTAAATTCACACATAATCTTATAACAACAATAGTATTGACTTGGATGTTAAACTCCATGAATGGAAATTGAGTTATGATTACTCTAATGATGTTCAAATCGATGAATTGAGAATTTTTCAATAGATTGAATATGTGTATAAACATTATATCCACACAAAAGAATGTTTAAATTAATACATCAACAAATAAATTGTGATCTCACACATTATATTGGAGTAAAATAATCAATGAAGTTTGTGTTAAACCTAATGAGTGGAAATCGAAATTATAAATTCCCTTAATGATTTTGTAAGTTAAAAAACTTACAATATATGAAAGAAGGATAATAAAAATGAGATTTTAAATACACAGAAATTATAGTATATTACACATGGAATAAAACCATGTGCAGTACATAGACCTCACAAAAGGAAATAGTGGCAATATATCATGAATCTCAGGGAAATAAGAAGTGAGATTAAAACCCCTTACCTTGTACTTTTCCTTAGATGAGGGTATGTTAACCTCTTGTATAATAGGGAAATAATTTTTATTAAATTATAAAAGAACTATATACATAAATATGATATCATATATGATCTTTTCATATTTCATAGTTAATAATATTTATGTAGTATCATTGTTTTGGGTATTAACTGATCTATTTTTCGTTATAAGTTTTGTTATATAAGTCATTTTTTTAAGGATTTGTTGTATTTTATTTGTATCCATAATAATATTATGTTCATAAAAATTATTCTTTAATTAAACAATGATATTATTTCTTGAATGGTTATGATGGGGAATAAATCTCATCGTGTTCGTGGAGATGGTTATCCGTACGTATTCAAGAGCGACAATACCATTATATTGATGGTGTAATTGTATGTAATTGGATGATATATCATATATTCAGACTCATTAAAATTTTATATTTATTATTTACATCAATTATACTCATTATTATACCCATCCAAATAATTATGTGTTGAATAAAAAACAACGCGATGACTTGGAAATGATAAGCCGTACGTAAGAACCTATGCTGACATTTTAATTCATAGGCTCGATAGAATAATGAATACGGTTGTACCATATTTATAATAACATCACATAATGTTGAAGGTACTGTTATTATTATTTTGGTATGGAATCCTCAAATTAAAAGGATGTGGAAGAAAAAAGGACATTGAAATAGGTGATGAAATAATTACCTCTTCTTTGGGCGCTTTCTTTTGTTTTGATCAATATGGCTCCATTGGTTGGTATTTTTATCAATTTAAGGCCTCTATATTGAAGTGAGGGTAGTTGGGAAGATATTTAATCCGGGTTTTTCTGAGAAAAATGGCATTAGAGATGTGATTTTGAGAGAAGGGGATGTAACTTTTTATAAGAGAAGTGAGGGTCACTTTAGGAAAACCATTGAATATTATTTTATAATAAAATCATATTCGGTTTATAATGGCTTTAAAAAAGATCTATTTGTAATATAATGTGGGACTTGGTCTAAAACCACTCAACCTACTGGTCTTAGATAGGTATATGTCATCATATAATCCGTATCTTTTATATTAACTATTGGTTAAATAGTTTTACATTTACCGTGTGTCCTTTCATTTTTATACTATATGGTTAATAAACATACAATAAAATGTAATGTGAACCCCAAATTGATCATTGATGACATATATATTATTATATATGTCATATGTACTATCCATTTATTTTTAGGACTATTATATCATTTAATAATATAGTATATGTTTCTCATTTATTTCAATTTTTACATTATTTAGTTTTGTTTTTTGTGAAAGTCACAAAATATTATTTATTCAAAAAAATAGATTTTATAAACCCTAAAATGTAATATTAACCTATAAAAATTATTTAATTAACCAGAAGTCTAAATTTAAATTTAATTTAATATATATAATATTATTATTTCAATCATTCATTAATAAGATAATTAACTTATTATCATTGTGTCATAAATAAATTTAACTAATTAATGAGTAAAAAATATAAATAAAATACCATGATTTTGGAAATAGTATTATATTTTTAATAAATAATTATAGTTGAAATTATCTTATGTAAACCCTCATAGAAAAAATTTTTATTTATTAAAATTTGAATTTATAACATTTAATTTTTCTTTAAATAAAATAATAATAAAAGTCCTAATCTAATCCAAGTGGACCAAAAGGATCATATTTTATTCCTAAGATTAATTTTGGTCTAAATACACTTATTTCAATGAATTATTACTTATATTAAGGTAATTATAATATCAATTATTCCTTTAATTACCGTATTTACATTTATCTATGGTAAATAAAATTCAAAAGTAACTATTCACTAAAAAATATTTTCATCTTAATAAATCACATTTTACATTCTGATGTCAATTGTGTGTCATAGTTGTTTGAATTTAAATTTACATAAGTGATAAAATTATGTTTTTTTCTAATTTGATAATGCTCTTAGAAGGTGGGTAAAAGACGTCAAAAAATTCAATAAATTTTTATACATATACATTTATTATAAAATGACTCCGATGAATTAAATTGACCTAATAATGATCATTTTTATATTTTATTACTAAAAATAACAATAAATAAAATAACTAATTATTTAAATAAATATCCATCTTTTAAACAATAACATATTGTTTTTCACTATTCATCAAAAATTGAACTTTTCCAGAAAAATACAAAAAATTCACTCTAAGATAATTTTGATATTCCAAATCCAAAAATGATGTATATTTTACAAATTCAAAATATTAAATTTTAATAAATTAATTTAAATTTAATTCCTTATGTCAAAACCAGAATGCATGTTTTTTTGAAGTAAAAATTATCAAAAGATTGATATGTGAATATGTCCCGTTTAAATGTGAAATTACTTACAATGAACAATATTGGATTAAATGATAAAAATATAACCTTATTATACATAAAAATCATTCAAATTTATAGTTTATCACTATTAATTATTTTGGTTAAAAATGTTTTTCTCATTTATAATATAGTATCATTCACTATTAATCAAAATATGAATGTTATCTGAAAACACAAAAAATTTACCCAGACTATATTTTCATGTCCCAAATCTAAATTAGAATTTAATTTACACATGTTGAATAAATAAATGTGTAAAATATTGGATTTCAAAAAGGTTTTCAATGAAATGGCAGAAAATATTCATTTTTTTGAAAAATAATTATTTTATTTGAAAATTTTAATTTGTTATTATATTATGCCTAGTAGAAAAAGATGAATGTTATAATTATATAGGATATATATAAAATAAAAAATGTGGTTAATAAAATTCATAACCACATTATAAATAGCTAGTTTGATAGGTTATGGTGTGCTTAAACTTTGTGTTGCGTGGATCACCCGCTATTGAATTATTCGAAGAGAAGCATACCGTGGAATCGTGGGGTGTGACATTATTCTATTATTTAATAAATTGCATCATATCAATTTGAAATTTTTATATGAAAATAAAAGGATAACAAATAGAAAATATCTTACTGGAAAATCTACATCAGAAGTAGGGTTATTAAAACATAGTCTTAATTAGAGGAAAAGTGATATGAAAAATTCACCACCAAAATAGGATTTCAAATTGGAGAACATTGGTAGAAAATATTATTAGTGTAAAATTTAAATATTTATAAGGAGTGATTGAGGTCATTAATCTCAAACAAGTGAATAGAAAATTGAGGGCCTTGGAACCATAAATCAATGATGAATACCATAAGGTATTATGATAACATATTTTTTGGATTAATATCCTTTCATTAAGGTTTAAAAATTAATTACTTCTCAGAATATGAAAAAATGAACTTTATAATTAGAGTTCCATAATTTAACTAATTTTTACAACCAACACTTATTTCACTCCAAAATATGAGAATTCAATATGACTTGGTCAAACCTGATGTGCTATTATCAAATTATAGAGAATCACATAATCTGCAGTGTATAAATTATATATTTCCTATGTATTTAGAGATTATTCATAACCAAAATGGTTTTTACATGATCAGATGATCCCCCAAAAGGATAATAATTTAGATAAATAAATAATCATATTAATTTATAAAATTAAACCAAAAATAACCAAATTGAAATAAATACCATTAAACAAACAATTATACTTAAAATCTATCAATATAATCAAAACTATGATTGAAACCCAAAACATAGAATAATTTGATTTTGCAGTCTTCCACATTATATTGTATCTCAAAATAACATTGTCTACTCTTAAAGTCACAAAAATAAATTTAATTTACCCAATTAAAGATTGTGTATTATAGGTTAGTAATTTCCATAAAAAACCAAATAGCTATACATTCAAAATTAAAACATATATAAAAATACACAATTACTTATCAAATGAAATCCTATAATATTCTATTTTTGTGAGGCATATATTGTTCCCAACTGAGCGAACGTCTTCAAAAATAATCTTTTTCACTTAATCACCAAATAATTTTTCTACACTAATGATATCCATTAGATAAAACATAAGATCCCAAAACAACATATTATTGATCAATGAAATTTGTTAACAATAAATAATTATCCACACTAACCATGGAATTCTCGTAGTCGAGTGGTAGGCGATAAATCCCAGTCGCACTCTAGTTGTGGGATTGATTCCCATAGCTTTTCTTAATGCGGCCGGTTGTCACTTGGTCTGTGTGTTGTCATTTATCAAAAAATATATGTTATAACATTACTAAAATTTGATAAATTTATCAAAATAACAAAAACATAATTTAACCAAAAATGTTATATCATAACTCAAAATTTCATCCAAAAAAAATTGATAAACTATAATTGCCTCAAATCCAAGCATCATATAAACCCGAATGGTCCTTTATAAATATACACATAAAAGAAAATATAATTCTTCATCGAATATCATTTTGAATTTAAAACTGCATGATTACACATACAAGAGAAAAGTCTTCCAATGTAAACCCATCAACCAGGAGCACTAATACTTTTAAAAATTCCCCTATCCATTTATTTCCATATATGTTCTTCCATGACAAAGAGGATATACTATAGGATAGGGCATTGACTTGGGTAATTCCTAGGTCACATTCATTTGTGGAAAATTTCTATAAATGGAATCATGGGATCTAATTTATTTCCTTCTATAGCACTCATCAATTTTCCTCGGAAATTGATTACATTATGTCCTTCTTTACCACATATAATTCATTTCTAGGTATTGTTCATACACATTCATGTGTTTCTCTTTCCACATTTCCTACATAATATAAATAAAGCATTCTTTTAACCATGGTCTCCACTGAGGGAGCTCTTATCGTTCATGTTGTTCTCTTATTTGTTGTGTCTAGGAGAGGGTTAATATATCTGTTGTTGATCATATTTTTGAAAACTAATTCGACTTTAACACTATATCTTTTATTCCTATCAACATTCCATTCCATGGTTCATTTCCACCACCACTCCCACCATGTACATCATGTTCAACGTTATAGTGAATATCATGATATCCCACCATTGACTAAAATCAGAATGTATTGTGTGAGTAACAATAGTCATATATTCATTTAGAAAATATAATGACACTTTAATTTCAATCTAAAAAAACCTTAGGATTATCCAAGGTTATTTATTCTCATATTATATAGAAATCCTTAAAATCATTTTGTAATTAAAATTTGAATAATCCTAACCATATCTTCCAAAATTTTCAAAACCAATAGTGTAGCAAAACCCATTGTCGTCCACCATTTCCTATTCGAGTATAGATCAATGCATTGTTTTCGGGTTTTACCCCAAGGTACATCTGTTTTAGAGCCGCCTCTACCAGATCGTATCCAGATAGGGATGTATTTCTTCGAAAACCCGCATAATATTTACATTACAATTTTTTTTCATTTTACTCTATACTAATCTCCAATGTCTATCATAGGGTAATGTTCTCTAATATGAGACTTTATAAATCTAGTTTCTAATGTTTCTACTAAACATTCTCTTATACTAGCAGTAATGCCCATACACTAGTTATCCATAGTTGGTGAATTATTACATATCATTGGCATGATCACAAAAGATAATGTCCTTAAAGACTAATATATTGGTTACCTTGTAAGTAATAGATACAAACATAAGTTTTACATTACATCACGAAATAAAGGAAAACAACATTGTGTCCCCTCTCAACACACTCATATACCTTAGAATATTCCTGCAGGTTAATCATGATATACATCTACACATCCAAGAAAATATTAAACATAGACAGGAATGAGCTCAGATGATCATTAAAGATAACAATATAACAAATACATTCAAAAATAATCATAAACATTTAATTCAATTTTAAAGACCAAAACACAAGTCTTTTAATCATAAATTACAGCATAATATGGAATATTTAAATAAAATAAATCCATTTACTTATTAAAATTGATATTATACTAGTGGAATAATCACAAATAAGATCAACATCTATTTTCATAATGATGGAATGCATAATGTTGGACATTATTACCATATAGTCAAGTCCTCATGCCAAGACTAGAAATAATTATTTTTTCATGGTCTTGTTCCAAGAAACTAGTTTGTCGCATGATACCTAATGATGTATTGAAGTGATATAGAAGGCTCCAGCCATCACTTATTATGTCCAATTCATTTCTCATATGAAATGGGTGAAACATAATCAAAAAATTATTATTAAAACTAGTATATGGAATGTCAATATTTTAACCTCAAACCATGAATGATATACAAATTGAACATCAATAGTCAAAAATAACTCATTCAATAATCTATTGACAAATTTATTAAAAAAAATTAACCTAAATCAAGAATAATCAATTTTATTGACATAGATGAAAATAAATAATAATACTATTTAAGAGAAGAATCCATTTTTGTTGCAAATATATAAAAGTTACACTATTTATCAAAGAAGTCGTTTAAAATAGATTATTTAATCCAAGTGTTCCATACCACATCGAATCTTTTACAATGAATTGTAATTTAAAAACATACATGTAAATATAAATATTTCTTTAACCCAATTTTTAATACAATGACATTCTTGAGAATGTTTTTGATGAATAAATAATTAAATCATTTAAAATGATATTTTAGTTAGAGATACTATCCAAATGAGATACATTTAAATAAAAATAATTGAGGCCATAAAAACATTATAATATCATGTGAATAAAAATATTCATGATATAATACATTAATGTACTTTATATACACTATATAAAAGTGAATTGGTGCATAACAACAAATAACTCTCAATAGAATGTAAATTACGATGAAGTCCCTTATAAAGAAAATATTATTAGTTTAAGGATATATATATGAAATTATTAGTGGTTAAAAATATTAATAAAGTCAATATTATTGAATATTCAGTGTAAATCAATCATAAGAAATTCACATATTTTCATGTAACAATAACACTAATGAAATTGATGTTTAACTCAATGAATGAAAATTTAGTTGTGATTGCACTTATCAAGTTTATATCAATGACATTAGAATTTATTAATGGTGTTATTATGTGTATCAAAATTATATCCACAGAAAGGGGATTGTAAATTATTACATAAATATATAAATAGTTATTTCCCACACAATCTTAGAGTAAAATAATCAATGATGTTTGCGTAGAGCCCAATGAGTGGAAATCAAAATTAGAAATTCCCATACCGATTTGGTTACATACGAAAAATACACCCCTTGAATTAAGTATCATAAAATGAATTTTTGAATACCCATTAATTAATGTATATTACACTAGGAATAGAATCATGGGATGTACGTAGACCACACAAACGAAAATAGTGGCAGTATTGCATGAATCTCATAGGAATATCGAGTGAGATGAAAACACTTTACCTTGTACATTTACTTAGTTGAGGTTATATTAAACTACTATATATAGGTAAAATAAATGTTATTAAAATATAATATAACAATATACATAATTATTATATCATATATTATCTTTTAATATTTATTTGTTTATAATATTTCATTATTATCATTGTATCAGGTGTTACCTGATCTGTTTTTCATTATATGTTTCAGTCTTGTTTGTTATGGATAAAATATATTTAATTCGTATTCCTAATGTTATAATGTTCTCAAACATGTTTTTATAACAATAAAATGAGATTTATTCTTGAATTTTTATGATGGGGAACGAATGTAATCGCGTTTGTGGAGACGGTAATATGTATGTATGCCTGAGCAAAAATATTATTTTATTGATGGTAAAATCATATGTAATTTGATGGTATATAATAGATACATAATCATTATCCACTTATATTTATTATTCACTTAAATTATACTCATTATTATACCCATCCAAATAATTGTGGGTAGAATAACAAACTATACAACGATGTGGAGATGGTAAGACATATATAAGCACGTTTGGTGACTTTGTAATTCATACGATGGATAATATAATGAATATGGTTGTAACATAATTATAATAACATCATAATATGTAAAAGGTGTAAGATTTATTATTTTGGTATGGAAACAACAAATAAATAGGAAGTGGAAGAAGAAAAGAACATTGAAACATGTGATGAAATAATTACCTCTTCTTCGGGTGCTTCCTTTTGATTTGGTCAAAATGACTCAATAGGTTGTATTTTTTATCAAAATATGGACATTTGGTTATTTTTACGGTTTTTTGGATGATATATGATTACTTTTTGGACAAACCAAATTGATTTAGAGGTCTGATTTTGAGATAAGGGGAGTACACTTTTATAAGAGTTGGGAGGGTCACTTTTGGAAAACCTTGAAATATTATCACATAATATATAATATTTGGTTTATAATGGCTCCAAAAAGAATTATTTTTTTTGCTGAGGTGAGGTTGTGTCGATAAACTCTCAACAATTTTTTTTAATTGGTTTAATTCACCATATTAACATTATATTTTATATTCAAATCTTGGTTAAATAGTTTATCATTTACCATGTGACCTTGTATTTTAATGTTATATGGTTAATAAACATACTATAAATTGTCATGTAAATCCCATGTTGTTTTTTAATTAAAAATACATTATTATATAATTTTTTTTCCAAACCATATATTTTAAATTCAATTATATCATTTAATAATATAGTATTTTTTAAAAACTCATTTATGTCAATTTTGACATTATTTATTATTTAATTTTTGTGAAAGTCATTACAATCTGATATGTTCGAAAAAAATAAATTAAATCTACTCTAACATGTAATATTAATTTTTTTTTGGAATGCATCAAATGTCTAAATTTACATTTATTTTACAATTTATAATATGAATTATTTTAATATTTCATTAATTAGATAATTACTACATCATCATTGTGTCATAAATAAATTTAATTATTTAATGTCTCGAAATTATATATAAAATTAAATGATGTAATAAATCTTACCATATTTATAAAGAATTTTGTAGTCTAAATTATCTTATGTTAAACCCTATATAAAAAATGTTATAGTTATTTAAATTTTAATTTAACACTTTTAATTATTCTTGAAATAAAATAATAATAAATGTCCTAATATAAACCCAATATTCCAAAGGGATACTATTTTATTCGTAAGGTTTATTTTTGTTGAAATAAACTTATCAAAAAATATTATAACTTGTGTTATGGTAATTGTAATATCATTTTTACTGTTAATTACCTTATTTACTTTAAAAAGTGGTAAATAAAATTCAAAAGTAAAAATTCTCAAAAAAATATTCTTATCTTATTGACCAACATTTTACATACAGATTTCAACTATGTGTCTTTGTTTTTTGAAATTCAATTCATATATGTGGTAAAATTATGTTTTATGCATATTTGTAAACATTCAAAGAAGTTGGGTAAAATACGTTAAAATTTTCAATAAAATATTAAAAATCATATTTTATTATAAAATGACCCTAATTAATTACATTAAACAAATATAGGATTAATTTTTTTTAAATAAAAAAATAAATAATTATTTAAATAAAAAGTTAGTTTTTAAACAATAACTCAGTGTTTTTCACTATTCATAAAAATTGATGGTTTCAGAAAAATACCAAAAATTCACCTTAAATTTTTTGATATTCTGAATCTAAAATTGATGTTTATTCAACAAAATTCAAAACATAAAATTTTCATCATTTAATTTAAAATTAATTCATGTTGTCAAAACTAGAAAGAAGGCTTTTTATAAGTAAAAACTATCAAAAGATTTATATGTGTTTATGTCCAATTTAAAAGTAAAATTATATCCAATGAAAAATATTGGATTAAATGATACATATATAATTTAATTATAAAAAACTATTCAAATGAATAACTTTACACTATAAATTATTTTTAATAAAAAGGATGTTTTCAATTAAAATTTTGTATCATTCACTATTCATCAAAAATAAGAAAGTTATCAAAAAAAACACCAAAAACTTAGCTGAACTAAATTTTAATGTTCCCCTTATAATGAAGAATTTAATTTCATCAAATTAAATTTATATATAAGTGTAAAATATTGGATATAAAAAGGGTTCTCTATTAAAAGGAGGAAAATATGTAATCTATTTGAAAGTACTTCATTTATCAAAAAAATTGAATTTGTTCTTATATTATGTCTAATAAACACAAAATATAAATGTAAAAATTATATGGGATATTTATAAAATTTAAAATGTGGTTATTAATATTTAGTACCACTTTCTAAACGGCTAGTTTGAATGGTCGTGGTGCACTTGGAATCGGTGTTGTGTACACCACATGCTATTGTATCATTCAAAGAGAAGCATATCGAGGAAACATGAGGTGTTACAACATCTTGGTTCAGGTTGATGAAATGTCTAATCAAATAGATATAAAATAATTATATAAAATATGTTATAATATTTCAAACTAATGTAAGATATTTTTTAAGGGTTTTAACTATATAAACCATGTCCTGTGTTTTAAATTATTAAAAAAATGTTTTCTATCAAATTAGTAAAATTAAACATAAGAATGACAAGTGTTCACTTTTTGTATTTATAAATTAAATATATAGAATGTTTCCTTTGATTTTATAGAAATATGACCACATTATTCTTGTATTCAGTCTGTTGTAAACCTTTTTTAAGGCCATACTTTTCAATAAAATCCCCATTTTGTAATTTCAAGAACATCATAGGTCACAATGACACAAAAAATTCTAACCCACTACCAAAAATAATTCTATGAATTATTTAATATGATTTCACAGCATTTACGGCTAATTTTTTATGGTTTTAACCATTAAATGAATGCTTAAAAATTTTGAATTTTTAAAAGGTGTTTTCGTTCATCATTGGGAAACAACACCTAGGTTACATTGAAAATTAGTTAATATATAAAAAAAAATATATGGTTATTTTAATATTATTCCACAGTAACACGATAAAAATTTTATTGTTTTTACTTTGTTTTGACTGTTTGTAAAGACAATCATTTCCAATGAACTACTTATTTAGTCAGATCTTGTACATTAAATGTCAAAATGGTACACCATAAAATTTTAGAAGTCAAAAAAATTCCAAAACATAATTAATATGATTTCACCTCAAATTTAAATTCATTTTTATGGTCTTTAGACTCAAATTCATGTTTTAGTGTTGTAATTTAATGAAAACACCTTTTCAATATTCATAGGAAAAGGACAACTCAATCTGACATTCCTATACTTCAAATATTAAAAATTTAATTTATGGTTGTTTTAATAATAATTAATTTATATCAAATATCATTTAGACGGTTTTCACCATTATGTGCATGTTTTTAAAGACAATCATTTCCTAAGAGATATTTATTTAGTTAGTACAAGCACATCAAAAGACAATTTGTTGTACCATAATCCCACATAAGAAAAATTATTCTAATACATCCTTTATAAGATTTCTTAAATTTTGATGAACATTTTATATGGTTCTAAATATTAATTTCTTGTTTTGTTTTTTAAATATTACTGAAAAATATTTTTTGTTCATCTCCGTAAAATGACAACACAATTTGTTGTAATTTTCTTTACAATATTTCTTAACCAATCTATGGATGTTTACATGTGATTTCAAAGAAACAAGAGTTCATTTTTTTTTCTTTTAAAACTATAGCCCACATTGTTTAATACCATAATTTTCTATAAACAACGTATTTAGTCAGTTAGAGTGGATCACATGTCAAATTTACTTGACCTCTTCTAAGACATGCTGAATGTAATTATGAGCCATATAGAATAATATTTTTCATTAATTTAATGTAGTTTATTATGGTTTTAATCGTTACATGCTTGTTTTAGTGATTGAAATTATTCAAAATATGTTTTTAATCATCTAAGAATATAAAAAACCTCATTTTTATTCGTCATTAATTAATTTATTTCAAAAATAAATCAATTGTTATTTTCCTTGATATTATAGTAATTAATTATCATTTTGTTGTTTTCACTTTGTGGAACATGTTTTCAGAGATTATTATTCTTGAATGACTCCTTATTTAGTCTGTTTAAGAACATCAGATGTTAGATTGTTGTTTCATATCTTAAAAAATAATAATTTATTCTAGGACATGTATTATTATATTTTCCATCATAGGAAGATCATTATCTACGATTTTAGTTGTCAAACTAACATTTTAGTGTTTGGAATTACATAATTATTATTTTTAGTCAACCTATGATAATGAATCCTCATTTCAATGAACTTGATGATCCTCAATTTCATAAATTAATATATTTTTTAGCCATTTGATTTAAAACAAATATGATCACATTTGGATAGTTTTCACATTTTGTTGAACATTTTTTATGATTTTCATTTTCAATGAACTTTTTATTTATGAAGTTAAAAAACATCACAAGTTATATTTATGCTCTATCTTATCACACACACAAAAAATAATTCAATGAAATCATTAAAATTATTTTTCATCATTTTAAAATCATTTTATGTGCTTTTAACCATATGATAATCATTTTAGAGTTATAAATTACTAAAAATGTGTTTTCTTTCATTTGCGGAAAATGACATCTTGGTTAAAAGAATCATTAGATTTTATATGTTAAAAATAAATATATGGGAAATTTCTTCTAATTTCACAATTATAAGAGCTCATTATGATATTTTTCACTCTATTACTCATGTTTTTAATTACAATCATTTTCTAATAATTATTTATTTAGTTATTTTGAGCACATAACATGTTATATTGATGCATCATTAGACCACACATGTCAAAAACAAATTCTGAAACAACCTTCATATTTTTTCTCATAAACAAAGGTTCTTTTTATATAGTTTTAAGTACCAATAAATGTTATAGTGTTTTGAATTATGAGAAATGTTTTTTTATCTCGAGAAAACTGAACCATGATATTACATGAAAATAATTTATATATGAAAAAATTATATCTATTGTGGTTTTATTATGATTTCATTGAAAACTATGCTTATTTTTTTGGTTTTGACACTATGGTGGATATTTTTAAAAACAAAATTTTCTATGAACTACCTAATCTTCAAATTATATACATTGAGACAACATTATATTCTATGATCTATAATATTATTTTAAAAACTTTATTGAAAATATTATTCTTTTAATTTACATTTTATGTTTATAATCTATGTTATATATTTGATTTTAACTATACATATAGTTGTTTTCATAAAAATGAAAATTATATCCCTCGTAACATAATGAAATTATTATATTTCATGGTGGTTAATTTTGATGTATAAAAAATAACGTATATATGTTTAATATAAATCAATCACAAAACATTGACTAAACATACATAAATTAGTTGTAAATAAAAATAATTTCATAAATATAATAAAAAATAACTACATTACATGACACCAAAATTAATGATTAATAATAATACATATAAACCTCAAAAAACATATTCACATAAATTTTGTAATAAATATTATCTAAATGAAATATAAAACATCAAATACTCAAATAAAAAATAAGTTTACATAAATTTATTTTCAAAAAAATATTAAAAAAATTATTTAACTTACAGAAAATAAATTTTATTTGAAAAAAAATATTTATACGCGAAAATGATATATTTCGGATCAAAATTGATTTTGGTATTGAAAAACATTTTCGATATTTTCTCTTATGAATTTATCTTTCTAATAAAGTAGTAATATACTATTGTTAATGAAGCAAACAATAATAATTATATAGTTTTAGATAATATTGTTTCATAATATTTATAATTTATATATAAAAAATAAATTACTAATCCAATATACTGTTTAATAAAATTTTAATAAACCACCAAAACACCACATATAATATGAAACAATGAGTCTCAGCGGTGGTTTTTATTTCACTAATATTGGATGTACAAATTGATGATACATTATTTCATGTTAGATATGTAAAATTCCAGGTATTTTATTGTAAAAAATAATTTATTATATAATTTTGTTGTATATTTGTCATTTTAATTTGTGTTATTTCTTGTGTACTTTGTGGAGGTTCCTAAATCAGTGGGATGTGGGATTTTATTCATAAATATGAAATTTAAAGAAGGGGAAATTAACATAAAAATACCTAAGTATTTTAAAAAAAGTTATGTATGGTTAAAATTACTAGTAATTTCATAATAATATATAAAGAAAAATATATTTTTCTAGGGTTATCTAAAATTAATTATAAAGAAATTAAATAATTAAATTTGATAAAAAATATTTAATAAAAATTTTTATTTTTAAAAAACTATATAATATAATCAATTAAATGATAAATGAACAATTAAATCAGCATACATACATTGTAATTCATCTACCATCTTATATATATCCACTATCCAAAACAGATCCTTGTTAATAAATATATTCTTAAAACATATTACCAAAAATGAAAATAAAACTAAGGCTAACACATCCATGAAACAGACTCCACTGCGTCCATATTTCTCTACAGTATCAACAATAATGTGTGAAATTGAGTACATTGTTTCATGAATAAGAAAAGATAAATGATAGAAATTATAAAAATATATAAGTATTCAAATTACAGTAGAATAATTGATAGAATATAACCATACGTCAAACTCAATGTGTCGTCATGACTGAAATCTGATGAATATTTTGGAACAGAACATTCAACATCATGTCCAAGTTCAACATATATCACTAATAATAAAACACATAAAAATTTATATAACATATATGAATATTAATAGAACAAAAAAATTATTCAATATTTTTAACAGATCATTTTATATTTTATTAATAAATAAAATACAATTTAACATAATAAAAAATATAACATGAAAAATAGTTTACCAAAAAATTCTATTTAAGATTTTATTCATCACTTGAAACATTAAAGGGATAAATACATAATAATCTGATGAATTTTAAACTGATGTGCTATGTGAAAGGAAATTTTCAATAAAAATATATTAAAAAATTTGATATTAAAACATTCAAGATTTTGTAAAAATAATTAGAATATAGTTCCCCCAAAATTAAATGATAATATACAATTTTTTAATAGATTTTATTATTACACACACATTTTAGTGTTTTAAAACACAAAAAACATGTTTATAAACAACCAGTGAAAACTATTTTCAGATTGAAATGAATATTTTTCATTAATTTCACAATTCAATCTAAATAATTTATCCAATGAATTCCCATACATATGATCATAATTTTCTAATTATTACCCCCTGAACATGATTTTAAATACATAGATATATTTTAGAATTGATTATTATGTCATTCTGAGAAAACTAAATATTAGATAGTCATTTTTCTACCCTTAAAAATAAAAATTATATTATTGGCATTTTCCCCCTACTTAATGTAAATTTGAGTTCATTAATTATGTATTTGACCATTTCATGAAAATAATAGTGTTTTAAAATATTAAAAGTTTATTTATGGGATTCTCAAGAAAATTATTACTTTTATTGATGTGGTGTTGGATCTAAATATCAGAAATGTTTCTTTGATATTTTATCATTTCACTTCATGAGAATCCTAATTTTTTCATGTTTTTGATGCATAGATGCATGTTTTAAAATACATTTATATCTTCTCCAAAATCTTATTTAGACATTTGAAGAATATTTTACATTGGATAGAGTTATTTTCTACATATACAAATGAAATAGAGTGTAAAATTTTATTTTGAATGATTTCAAATAAAAATGATGTCATTTTATAAGTTTAAAAATTTATGGATTTATAATAGTGTAATTAATCTAGTTGATGCTTGATGGATGTTTTTAGATATTGGAATGGCTCTGATGCTAGAAACATTTTATAAGACCAATTTCACTCTATATATTTATTTTCGTGGAATTATTGGTTTTATGGAAGTTTCCATTAGTTTTTATGTAATTTTATTTTTTTCACAAGGTGAAATGTTATTGTTGATATAATTGATATTTTTATTATTTTAAGATGAGGTAAATTGAATATTATCACATCTCTTATTCTAAAATATTATGACATAAAACTATATTTAACACTTTGACTAGAGTATTTTTTATCATAATAATGCGATTTGGTCGATTGTACAATCTCATTCTATTTTTCCCTTCACTATGAACCCTGGGTCTTCCCTATAATATGTTTTTTCAAATAAAATCTCTTCTAGAGTATGGTTTCATTGGATATTTAAATTCTAGTGAAATAGATTTTGTTTAGGGTTCACATTTAGACCTAGATCATTTACAGAATCATCCTTATTAGGTATTTTCATTCTTGTCCTACAATTTGGTGTTGTTATCAACTTAATCCACAATCCAAGAATTTTCATGTGATGGAATGGGGGTAGATCATTGAATTGTTGGAATAGAATTGTACAGGGGAGGTGATTCTTGCTACCAGAACGATGTAGTTCTCATGGTAGGATTTCCATATCATCTTAGGCAATTTAATAGTTTTTTTTTGAGATAGAGACCAAATATGCATAAATTTCATATGAACTAGGGGATACAAATATTATGTTACATGGTATATCCATGTAATTGGGTCATAATATCGATGGGTATGTTGTTACAGGGTTGATGATATATAGTTGGGATTATATTTTTCACAGATATTTAGAAATAGCATTGCTAAAAGCACTATGTCCTTTTAGATGGAGGTTATTATGAATGCCATAGCTAGACACCAATTTAGTTCATGTTGATCCAAATTCGGATGTGGTTAAATTCTACATTGATGAAAGATAACAAAATTATACAATTTATTGGAGTTAAATTATATCCATACCACTCTAGATCATTTATTCATGAGATGAACCTATCTATTAGATGATATTTTGAGTGTTTTGGGTGGTATGGTTTGGGTGCATCATGTCTTCCAGCACATTATAGTGTCTTGTGTAGGTAATAATGCACAGTGTAAAAAAGAGATACATGGTTGTTATTTTTTACTACAATTTTGGGAATGGACAAAATTCCCTAAAATTGTACCTTGGTTTGCCTCTACATTACCGCTTGATGCATTGAGTATTTGTATTTCGATTCGTTGGAACATTGAATGTTTAACATAAACATTTATTCCAGAAGGATATTATAATTATATAAATTTTAAAATATTTTACTACAAAATTGATAGGTGAACCCACTCAATGACGTATTTATACACCCATAAAAATTTTATTTCATATTACCATATGGTATTTGACCATCCATCCATTTATGTGGTATCCATGAATCATAGTAAATATAACAATTTTATTTATTAATTTTAAAATTTTTTCCTTAGTTTGTAGATTTGATGGATTCCACGTATATAATATTATGGGACATGTTACAGATTATTGTATGATAGGGATTTACTATTCTAATATTGTTGTTTCACTGATCTGTATTCATTTTGATGAGTGGCACCAAACTGATAGATTAATGAGATAGTTCGTATATCGATAACCCATCATGGGGCCACCAAGATAACTTAATGAGGTGCATGGTATTCAACCTACAAGAAAAAAAGGCCGAGATTCCCATATTAAAAATTAGCCATAAATATACATGTAGGATTCACGTGATAAGTTTTTTGTCACTGGATATGTTAGAAGATGTCTTATTCATGACACTTACACTGGGAATGTGCTACGGTATATGCAAGTGACCAGTCCATTTATCACTCGATCGGGAGGGTCATATTATACCCCGATAATTTAGCATAATCAAAAAACATGATTATTTATTATTAATTTATCAGTCTATAATTAAATTTTTTGGGAGATGTGATCAATTTGGTTCATGATATGATCACTCCTAAGACATTTTATTCATTTAATTTTGGTGAGTTCATTTTAGTTCTCTAATCGATGATCGATGTGTCACATAGTGATGTAAAAATCCATATGAATTCAGAGAATGCTTCTAAAAATCATCACATTACACCTCAGTTTACTCTCAATCCATCTTCTTTAAAAATGTATTACCTTTATAATGATATCATTCACATCCATCCACTTCTCAGATGTCTCCAGATAACAATTCAAAGCCACCGACTACACCTTCTTCATAATACATGGATACATCTGATAGATACACAACATACACATTATTTAGAGAGCGGAAAAACTACACAAACCCACACACCTAATGGAACTTCCTCATCACGCATGGAACCAGCCATGAAATTCACACACACCATTATACTGAGCGGGGAACAAGTTTTCACCTTGAGTTTGATATTTAAACCAATATTCCTTATGCATCTCATGTAGTAGAACATTACTCAGAATGGGTCATTAGTTAATGGATTTGACTCAGTATATTTCCTTTCAATGATTTAGTTATCATCCAATTTCATGTATCACATAAGATTGGATGGGATTCCAGTTCTTATTATGCTCCTAGACATAGAGATTATAAATTCAATCTTGGACCTCTATATAAGGACATTGAAACTCTACATGTAGTTGATCAAACTACAGAACCCTCCAACTGTACTCATCGATATTGGGGTACTATCAGATTGTCATGTTCCAGGACTAGAAGAATAATACACACATACTATCATCTATTATGTAATACTATTACATTTCATTGACTTCATAATTTTAATTATGAATACTGATATATATTAATCCAAAATCATTGGTTGTATTTATTATTTCATAAACAAAATATTGAATATTATTTTCTAATAACATTTTATTTAGTCAATTGGATAATTTCAATTGAAATATTAATGTTCTCTTTACTCGCATGCATAAAAAATTGACTATGAAAACATTCATAATATTTCTCATCAATAGGAGAATACGTTCTATGGAATTAACCATCAATCATGGGTCTTTGCGTTTTAATATTTTTAAAAAACATTTTTGATTATCCTAGTAAAAGTATTCCTCAATTTGACTCACGATCCAATCACACATTAAAAAAATAAATATTTAATTTTTTTAAATTATTTCACATCATTGTGATATTTTTTGTATTGTTTTCACTATTTAGTGCACAAATTTAAATACAATAATTTTTATGTAACTATTTTGTTATTCAGTTTGAGAACCTCTCATAATAGGTCGATCCACAGATTACTCGTACATATCAAAAATAATTCTAATTCAATATAAATAATATTTGATGTCAATTGAAAAAAAAATCAATGATTTTAACCATAAAATTATTTTTTTTAGTTTTTAAAATTACTAAAAAATAATTCTTGGATATATAGAGACAATAAAACATCATTATGGTGCAACATCAGTTCCTATATTTCAATAAAACAATTTATGGTTTTTTAATTTGATATCATAGTAATACAGGATTTTTGGCATTGTTTTCAGTCTCTGTAAAATGTTTTTAGAGGTCATCATTTTATATGAACTAATAATTTAGATTGGTTGGGAAAATTGTTCATCGATTCGACACTCTATCTTCTCTCAAACATCAAAAATAATTATAATACTTCTTTAATATGATTTCATGTCAATTATTGATCACTTTCTATGTTTTTTTCATCATATAAAATTTTACTGTATTAAATGTCTAAAAAGAATTTTTGGTTATCTGAGGAAAATAACACCTTAGTTTAATGTGTCATCAATTAAAATATTATGAAAATATAAATATGGTAGTATTACAATTATTTCATACAAATATAATCACATTTTTATGTTATTCACTATAAGGTGTATTTTTTATAGACCCTGGTTTTCTAAGAATCCTAATATAGCCAATTCAAGAAAATAAAAAATATGATTGATGTGCATGCTACTCAAAACTGTAAAAATATATATAGTAGCCATCATAAGATTTAATGTCAATTTTTGATTATTTTATGTGCTATTAACTATAAATACACATTTCTGTTTTTTAATATTATAGAGAAATGTTTTCAGTCATCTTGGAAAAATAAAATCTTGGAATAACGCACTAAGAATACATTTATTTCAAAAATAAATCCATTTTTTCATTTTCTATGATTTCATTAAAGTTAGATATCATTTGGAATGTTTTCACTCTATAGTGAATGTTTTATATGTCTATTATTTTCAATGAAGTACTAATTTATTCAATTCGAGAACATCACATTTCAAATTCACATGAAATATAGTCACACACATTATTAATAATTCAAATACATCTTTTGTCTAATATTACATTAATGGAATATTAATTTTCTATGGATTTATCATCAAGATAATATTTTATTTTATTTTATTACTAAAAATATATTTTTTCACCAATGAAAATGACACCACAATTTGATGATTTATTATTTCCTATATGTTCAAAATAATTAAATGGTTTTATTCACGTGGTTAAAAAATTATCCAAGCACAATGTTACTGTTTTAAAATTTTCGTACATTTTTTTAAAATCCATTATTTTCTAAAAATTATTGATTTATTTATATTAAGAACACCACATGTCAGATTGACTCACATGCTTCTCATATACATAAAAAATAATAATTTTAATAATATTTCAAGTCAATTAAATAACATTATCAATGGTTTTATCCACAAAATGCACATTTTAATTTTTTTTAATTATAAAAGAATGCATTTCAATAAACTTATGTGATTTACACCTTAGTTTGAAACATCAACCATTACAATATTTTAAAATTTAATCTATTGTTTTTTCCTATGATTTCATATAAATATGAGTTCAGTTGTTTTGTTTTCACTCAATGGGACATGTTTTTAAAGAGCATTATTCTGTTACAATCCCAAATATAGTCAATTCAATCACATAAAATGTGATATTGATGCACCAAAATATCTCATGAGACAAAATAATTCTAAGACTAATTTTATAATAATTTAAATCAATTTGAGGTCATTTTATATAATTGAAACTCTCAAAGGATATTTTATGTTTTCTAAATTACATAAAATTATTTTTTCCTTCAATTCAGAAAATAGAATCCTTATTAGAAATGCACGAAGTTAAATAATTTTAAAAATAAATTAATTGTTGTTATCTAGTAATTTTAGAGAAATCTAGGATCATTTAGCATGTTTTCACTCTATTGAACACATTTTTTAAACCCATCATATTATAAGTAAATTAAATTTATTTATTTTTTAACACATCACATTTTAAATTTACAAAATGTCCGTTCTCACAAATAAATAATAAATTTAATACATTTTTATATGATTTCACATCAATTGATATTGATTTTATTTGGTTGTAACTATAAATTGTTTGTTTTAGTGTTTTAATATTTGGAAAAAGTATTTTAAATAATCATAAGAAAATGAACACTTGGTTTGATGCACCATCATTTCCTATATTAAAAAAACTATGGGTTTTGTCCTATGATTCCACAAAAATCAATTGTTATTTGGTCAATTTTCACTTAGTGCTGTATTTTTTTAATGACCATCATTTTCTATGAACTCTATAGAGTCCAAACATTGTTTTTTTAAACAAACATTATTTTTTATGATCTATTTTATTTTTCTATTTTATTATATTGATTATTTTTTAGTTCTTTTATGTTTATAGTTTTTCTATTCCATTTTAAATTAACACACATTTTATTTTTATAAATATTTTATGTCACTCGCTTGAAATGTAAAAACATATCTTGATTCAATTAGGAAACACTAGAATGATATAAAATATAAAATATAAGAAAATATAAATGAAACATAAAAACATGACTAAACATATAAATAATATTTGAAAATAAGAATAATTTGAAATAAATAATAAAGAAAAAGTAATATACAAGACCGAAACATTATTGAATAGAAACATAACACTTATAGTTCTAATAATTTATGCACATTAATTATGCAAAAATATTAAAAAAAATTAAAATTAAAACATTGCGATTGAAGAAAAAGTTAAAGTAAATGGAATTTAAAAAAATTATTAAACATAAAAATTAAATTCAAATAAATAATTTTACCTACAAAGAATAATTATACCTATAAATGTAATTTTTTGAAACAATAATAATTTTTTTCATTGAAATTATTTTTCATTATTTTTTGTGAATTAATTTATATCTCCAATTATATTTAATATGTTTTGTCAGTTTTTTAATTTTCATTTATATATTTTTCCACATTGTAATTTAATGTATGTTAATGTCACTAACTTTAATCATTATAATATTTTATATTAGTTAATTTCAAAACATATAATTTATAAAGTAAAAATAAAATCTAAATGAAATTTTACACACTAACAAAAATGACTACAAATAAATTAAAATGAATATAACTTTATAAATATAATAAAAAGGAAAAGAATTACGAACCAAAACATTATTAATTAAAAACATAACATTTATGTTTTAAAAAATTAATGAGAAAACATCATTTTAAGTATAAATTTATTAATCATTCTTATGATGTATTTAGACATATGTTGTTATTATTATTATATATTATTAAAATATTATTATAAAATATTAGTATCATTTGGTCCATCCATACCTTTTAGAAAATTAAATTAATTAATAATATAAAATAATTTTTTTATTAAATTACTAATATATAATATATTATTATTAGTAATAATTTTATTAATAACAATTTATTTTAAAATTATTAATCAGTATATATAAATAAATAGAAAGAAAAAATAGGTTTTAAAAAACCAATAATGAAGGGTTCTCTACAAGAGAAAAAAATCCGATATAAAAATTTCCCATAAGGCACTCATTGGGAGATTGTCTTAGTGAATAATTTTTTTTGGATGGTTCTTATTAGAGTTCCCTTATTTCAGGAGAAACAACCCTAAATTAATGAGTTGGAAACCTATTATAAAATCTAAGGATCTAATAATGATTAATTATTGTTGAAAACATTTTCTCTTTGACAAGGAGAAAAAACTTAATATATTCTCTCAATATAAATATAGAAAAACTCCTCTAAAAATAATAATCTCAAATAGATGTTCAAAAATTCGATGGACATATAAATTAATCACACTATAGTAAAATATAGTTACAAACCTTCTCTCAATTACAGGGACAGAATAATAAAAATATTCTCAATCAACGCAATATCAGAATTTAGTGTATAATTTTTGGATAATATGAGATCCTGAGTTAGAAAACATTATTTGGGATGAATCATTAGATGATAACTTGGTTGATGATTTTATAGGTGGCATAAGTGGTGACTTCCTTGTTAGAATATGTACAACCATTAGGATCCATGTGAAAGAATGTCAGCATACTATAGGAGGGTGGATGGCATGAGAGTGGTGAAGGATGTATGTTGGGACACATGAATTAGGTGGGAAGATAAATGATATCAGTATGGATTCCCAAGATACATTTTTAGGGTTTTTTATGTTTCATCTTCATATCTAGGTGAAAAAACATATCCCTTATATTGGTTTTGGAGATACCCCATGTGTGCGTGTATAAAATAACACATTTCAATATTTTCAATTCCAAAATATAATGAAAAATTAAAACTCAATAAATTTAATAATTGGGAAGTTAAAATACCTCCAAAATGTAATTAAATTAATAAAAAACCCTTTACTAAAACCAATGATAAACATTTGTTAAATTTTTAATATAATATCACATAAAATAATATTATTCTAACAATACCTTTTAAAAATGAATAAAAATATATTGTAGTAATAATAACGATGAAGATGGTGATAATTGTAATAATAATTAATATAATACAACTAATAAGTAAAATTATAATCAAATAATAATAATAAAATTGTATTTGAAACTAATATAAAAAATAGAACACTATTTTATAATATAATTTAATAATATATAATTATTTCATAAAATAAAACAAAAAAATATTAATTTTATTCAATTGTTACATATAATATACAATACTGACTAAAACAAGAAAGGCACAGAAAAAAACATTCCACAATAGTGATTTTGTTTCATTATAGGTTGCATTCTAATCCATCGCTACATTATTTAACGTATGTTACATAAACTCCCATGTATTTCATTGTCAATAATCATTTAGCAGAAACTTTTTATATGTAACACCCCAAGACTGTGAAAAATGTTAATTTTTTTAATATGTTTAATTATTTGTATTATTTATTATACACAAAACCAAGTTAATCTTATTCTAATAAAGACATTCGGTTGGTGGGCGTTACACACAAGACCCGGTTTTACCGATCAATAATAATTTATTAAAATATTGTTTTTATCATTTTAAGATAATATATATATATGTTATGTAAGAGGATATGAATGATATTAACTATTTTAAAAATAAATGGTTTAATTTATAGGTTACATGTTAATAATTAATAAATATATGATCAAACTGTATATATAGGAATTTTTCTAAAAAAGAACTATTTTTATTCTTCATAGTGTGTTTTGTATAAATAAATTAAAACATTTACTATTAATAAATTCATTTAATAATATATATATATATATATTATATTCAATAAAATATATGTGACTATCTTCCGACATATGTGATAGTTGTAAGATCTGAAAAAATATTGTTTCAGTTTTAAAAATTGTATTTTTCAAAAAAACAAAATTTACCACATTTTCTTAGAAAACATAAGTGAAAAACAATTTCATAAAAAAATTTATATAATATTTGAAAAAATAAACATACTGTTTAAAATTTTAATTCAATTTTTTCTATGTTGGTGGTATTTTTTTAATTTTTCTGGTCTGTTTTATATTTTTATGAATAGTTAAAAAAATATTCATTTTAATAAAAATCATCTTTTCTCTATAAAAACATTTTCGTGTAAAATTACACATTTGAAATATTTGAATGTATAATTAGATATATATTTTTTCATTTAAAAGATTTTATTTTATTGAATTCAATTTCACATTAATAATATATGTATAAAAATTATGAACTTATTAACGTTTTTAATTTATATACATTATTTCTTATTTTATCAATGAGTTCTATTTATAATTAATTTTTACAATTTATTTGTTTCGAATTTTTTACATTTTTATTCCATATTGGGAAACATAATATCCAAATTTAGAAAATATTTCCCTATTATTTTCTGACATTAATAATAGAAATGATTGCAATATTTATTATTACAATAGTAAGTGTAAAATCAGATAATTAAGTTTAAAATTAGTATTATAAAAATTATAAAATTAAACTAAAAATAGATATAATTTTATTGAATGATTATTTCATGTCCCTAATCACAAATTTATCAGTTATGATAACATTTATGTTCTTTTGTATGATTATATAAACATTATAATAATATATTCAATGAAAAGTAAATTTTTTCACTATTGTTTTTAACAAGGGAAATATATTAAATATAGGTATATATAAGGGATATTTTTTACTATAAATAGTATTATTAAGGATAAAAGTTTAATAATTATTAAGATAATTTATTTTTAATTTTTGGAAAATAAATATTTAAATTAAAGTCTTTCACAATGATGATGTGGATATTGTTTAATTAAAGGAAATATCATATAAATGAGATTCAAAACACTAAAGTAAATATAATTTTAGAAGATTAAAGTAATAATAGAATATAGATGACTCTGAGAAGTTATTTATATTTTATAATTACTATTTAGAATTTATCTTGTTTTCATGATATTCTTAAGGTTACATGTAATGATTAGTGTAAAAAATTGAATTATTGATATTTTAAAATAAATAATATTTTATTAATTTATAAAAAATACATAAAAGTATAAAATTCTACAATATTATTGGTATAACATAAAAAATATCATCCATTACTAAATTTAGGGTTTCTTTCATTTAATATTAATTTTATTTACCCTCAATGTGTAACATATATGATATCACAATAAGAGTTAAAAGATTTATATATGTGTTAAAAAAGGTAAGGATTAAAAAATAAAAAAAACATATCTATTTTTTATTGGATGAATTTATTCTAAACCATTTTCCTCATATATTATAGATAAATAATTTTGGATCCCTTTGGATAATATTTTTTTTATTAATTAAATATTTTGAGAGTTTTTAAATGTGCTCCTCACCTCAATAATATATGGGCGCCACATCTCTCACTTACTCACACTGCATTGAGACTTATATCTCAAGAGAACACTACACATTTCACCCCATAAAATCATTATCAATTTTATGATGGTGTTTTTTCCATGAAGACCAACTTTAGATCCATAAATAAGATTTCTAAATGAAGTCCACTAAAAAAAGATATTTGTTTTACCAACTCCTTCACGTTCATTTATTCTTATACATAATATTCATGTTATATATCAATACTGAATTAATAATTATGGTATCATATATATTACTAATTTTAATTATAATTATCTTATATCCATATTAAATTATTTAACCATCCTACTAAAGATTATAACACCATGTTATCCAATATACCACCTAAAGTATCCATGCCTTTGTGTAATCATTTGTTCATCACCAATTTATTTGGATGGGTATAATGATGGATAATATATATAAATATATTAATAATGATATGATTTATATTCCTTAATAATTAATATATCATCCAATACCATTGTCATTCACTATTAGGGTAATGATACAATCCCTTTTGCGCACGTACAACCATCCATCTCCACAAAATGATGTGATTCATTTTACAATATAAAAATTCAATTGTGGATATAAAAATATATTTAGTTATTAAATTTGATTTTTATGAAATTAATATAATTTTGTAGTTGGTTAATATATACCCTATTTAGACGAACATAAACATTTATTACAAAACATGCATTGTAAAATTATGTAGCCAACTGTCAAAAAAATTATAATAACAAATATTGTCAAACATGGGGTTATAAAATAGTAAAAGATGAAAATATATAATATACTGAAGATAAATAATTTTCTAAAATAAGTTAATAACATTTTTAAAACCATTATACTTTTGGTTAAATCACATTCAACTTTATAAAGTAAAAGGTAAGATATTTTTGTCACACTTTTCTTATGGTGGCCACATGCCTTATACACTACTTAATTCTTTTTTTTTGTGTATGAAAAAACAAAATTTCATTGAATATTTTAATGATAATAAATTATATAATTTCCCAACACTATTCTAAATATGTTCAATTATAAAATATTTGGGATTATATCTTTCATTTGTAAATTTAACAAAAATTCATGTTTCACCATTTTAAAATTCACTGTTGTATTTATGGCATAAATATTTTTCTGTAATTTATTTTTGACTTAAAGGTTTGTCATTTTGTTCCTCACATAATGGGATACAAATTATATTCTGGACATGTGAGATATATTGTGATTTTTTGTGGAGTAAGTGGTCCATGAAAACAAAGATTGACTGATCTATCCAGATTGGACATCACTTCACCATTTGGGATGTTGCGTCTTCATCCTGGCATGGATTAGGCCCAAATTTTGATGGATGCTCCGGTACATTATTATTCAAAAAATCATACATAAATAAGGCCGTATAATTCGTGTGTTTATGAGGTAAACAATGTTCTAAAAGTGGGAATAAAATATTTGGCCGAATTTACCTTTGACATTTATTAATGTCTTGTAACCCAATCCCTCCCAAAATCTATTTAATGGATGTTTTCACACATTGGGATGGCTGGTTAAGGTATTGGAAGTCGTGTCCAAAATTGGGTGTATTGGGGGCCCCTCACAGCTCTTGGAAGATGTAAGGCTTTGTGCAAACATCTCTTTCCAAAAGGCTCGCGTCTCCCACCTCTTCTTTGTATTTCTTTTAATTCAACATTGTATCATTAATTTTTATACAATTAATCTTCTATGATCTTCCCATTTATTCTTCTCTCAATCTTCCTAATTGGGTTGGAATCAATATATGAGACAATATTGGGTTCTACCCTTTTAATCCTTTTCTCTTGCAAAATGTCTCTACGATGACCACACCTCCCATGGAAGAGTAGATTTGTAGTGATTGGTCAATCTTATACCATATTCATTTAATTATTTTGAGTCATTTAGATATTGTATTTCCCATAATATTATTCATTAATTTAGTTTTTAAATTTTATTAAACTAAAAAGTCCATTGAACAATTCACAAAAAAAACACAAGAGGTTGAGATTTTGTGCAAATTGTGAGAGCACGAACCTAATCGGTAATACAGGACCACACTGGATAAATTTTTAGAGTTAAATTATAATCCATAAACACATTTCCTCAAATTTTCCATAATTTATATGTGATATAATTAACCACTGACCTTAATATATCCTTAGAAAAACAATCAATGCAGGGTTCTACGATTGGGTATTCTGAACCTAGCCTAGGGATTAAATAATTCATCATTCTGTTTAAATTAACTCTCATAGGGTTTGAGGGTTATGAAATATAGGGGATCCTAATTAAGTGGATATTAATTTTATTGGTAATGATTAATATTTAAATTAGAGGTAGAGTTACGTCAATTATGCCTTTTAAAATATTTTTTGAAAAATATCTTCTGCTTTTGTCATTTTAATCGAACTTAATTAAAAAACCAAAAATAAAAAAATTGTAATTATTTATCTAGAAAAACATCTTATTGTTTTATAAATGATAAATAACCACCACCAATACATTCAAGTATTGTTTTTATTCTCTATTAATTTATTTTTATAAAACCTTAAAGAAGTTGTTTCAATTTACTTCCTCCTTTGAGAGATGACCTTTGTCTTCCACTCTGCTGCACCAAGGTAACTCAAAACCAAGCATCATTTGAAAGTTCCCATTATAAAGCCATTCAAACTGGAATAATTTCCATGGAGGAAAGTAATTATTTATAATGTTTAGAGATATTCATTTTATTTTACATTTAATTCCCATCATCTCTTCTTTCTTCTCTCTTTGCCAAATATGATCTCTTTTTTTCTTCTTTTAATTTCTTCTTCTTCTTTTTTAACAATCAACTAAAACGTTTAATTTATATTTTACTATGGTCCAAATTACTTATTTTCATTTTTATTTGATTTTTGACATGAACTAATCCAGAATATCTCTTAGATATTGGTCCCAAGATTGAACGTAGCCTTCAGGCTCAAATCAGGCATTATCAGTCTACGGGAAGTTTCAAAATTCAACTAGTTGGAGAATTATTCCAATATAAGAACATTGAAATTGGAAAAACTTATAAATAAAACTTAAAATAAGAAGTAATGGCCAAATATAATGGAAATGAACTTAATATAACCATTCGAGAATTGGATGCACCATATATTAATTATCAACCAAATTGTATTGCATACCCAAATCTCGAATCAGACATTGAACTGAAATCTGGGTTAAATCATATTATTCCAATGATTCATGGATTATCTAGTGAGGATCCAAACAAAAAATTAAAATAATTTAATGTGGTTTTCTCAACATTAAAATCAAGAAAATATTTTGAAGTTCAAATCAAACAAAGAGCATTCCCATTATAACTTGATGGTGCTGCATAGGGTTGGATGTATTATTTGAAACCTGAAGATGAAACTTGTTGGAATGATATGAAATGTATTTTCTTGCAAAGATTTTTTCCAGCATCAAGGACCACATCCATTCCAATAGGGATCTCCAGGATCAAACATGCACATAGGGAGTCTATTTTTGAGTATTGAGAGATATTGAAGAATTTGTGTGAAAGCTACCCACAACACTAAAACTGTGAGAAACTACTCAAAAAGTACATATATGAAGGAATAACACCTATGGAGAGGATCATGGTGTATTCCATGAATAGAGGATAATTTATGAACAAGTCATAGTAGTTTGATGTGTATTGATTGAAAAAATGGCCTAAAACACCCAATAATTTGGCGATCGAGGTACACCACTGGTTCAATGAGAACATCTGGTAAGACCATTTTCTCTTAAATGTAATTTTAATGATAATATGTTAGTAGAGTTTAACACTTTGGTGAGACAGATTGATTTAGATCAAAAGAAATCCCAACCCACTCCTTCAAGACTATGTGGCATTTTCATTGAAACAAGCCTCCAAACTGACAGTTTTCCCTAATTATAAGAAATAGAAGATTGGGAAGCCATGTTTCCTGGGAGTCCATATTAGCTACCACAACAAGATTATCCCCAAATCAGCTTGATTCCATTGAACCAGCATACAACCAAGGGTGGCATGATCAATCAGACATGAGGTATCACTCCCCACAATATCAAAGGCCCCCCATTCAACAAATCTTCCAGTAGCCTCCACCTTAACATTAGGGTTTCCAAAAACTACACTGAAGATTTGAAGCCCAAAAATAAAGAAGCCATCAATATGGGAATCCCCCATCTAAGGTATATTCTAGAACTTATGAAATTTGAATGCAAAATTTTCTTCATCAAATGAATGAGTTGAAGAGTCATGGTTTAGAGTTGTGGGAGATGCAGACACAGATGAACCAGATTGCCACCAACCTCCATGAACTAGTAAGTAAGAACATTGACAATATTTTATCCTAACTTACTCAATATCCAAAGGAGAATGTAAATTCCATCACATTGATATGTGGTAAGAAAATTAATGATACATATGTACCTACCATTCCACCTGGATTCACCTGAAATCTAAAGAAGCCTCATTTCATACTAGATGAATAGTAACTAAAGGATAAAGAAAATGTTATGAAATAGATAGATGATATTCCTCCTAATCCCCTTCCCTTTCCAAATAGGTTTTTACAAACCAATAAGATGGATGAAGTGGGAATGAGAAAAGGTATTTTGGAGACAATCAATCATGTGGAGATCAACATTCCTTTAAATGAATCCATCAAGAAAATCGCATGGTATGAGAAATCCAAAAAATAACACGGTACCTATCGAAGAGGGATCAAAATAAATGATTGTATCAATCTTGGAATGAATGTGTTAGTACACATTAAACCAAATTTAGCAATGCCAACTAATTTCAAGTATCTAGGGACATTCACCATCCCATGCACCGTAGGTGAGATACAATTTTCTAATACTCATTGTGAATTGGGAGCATCCATAAGTGGGATGCATCACTATGTATTCTCTTATTTATAGGTTTGGGAGTTGATGACCTCAATATTAGGGGTGTAGTTAGAAAATAGGGCTATGACATATCCATTTGTAGTCCTTGAAGATGTAATTGTCTGAGTAAGAGACATTATCTTTCCAGCTGATTTCTATATGCACAACAAGAAGGATGATCAGGTATGTTCTCACACTCATATTATCATTGGTAGAAACATCCTCAAAACTAAAAAAAATATCATAAATGTCCATGAGGGTACACTTTTTATGGATTTTAAGGATGATGTCGTTATATGTAATGTTATGGACTCCATGAAGTACCCCTGAGAGGACCATTCATCTTTCATTATCTACCATTTTGGGCCAACAAGTAAAAAACCACATGGATTTTGATTGTCATAATCATTTGGATATTATGAGTATTGGTTATAGTTTGACGACTAAGAGTACTTCCACACCTGTTTCTAATGTATAATAATCTCTTAGATTTGATTTTTAAATCGATTAGTATTCTAATTTTGATCATGTGAACTCTGATTATGACATAGCTATTTTGTATGCCGATAGATATGATGTTTTATTCTCTAATTTTTATGATGTATATTCTAATACTTATGTTCACTGTGAACATATTTCAGTTCCTTCAGTTTCTCCATCCATACATCACCCCCTTCATTGGAACTCATGTCGTTACCACTAAATCTCAAATACTCATACTTGTTATGTGGAGAGAGGTTAACTGTTATAATTGCTAATAATAATTCTTTTGAACATGAAGAAATACTTCTCAATATTTTGAGGTATAACATTAAGTAAATCAGGTGGACCGTGGCAGACATATTAGGTATTAGCCACTCAATTTTCAGGAATATGATTCTATATGAAGATAGGACTAAACCCGTGAGGTAGACACAAAGACACTCAATCAAACCCTTGTAGATGTTGTTATAAAATAGGATGAAAATTTTCTTGAGGTTGTTATAATATTTCCCATTTCGGATTCTCAGTGGGCGATTCCTATTCAGGTTCTGCCTAAGAGAAGTGGTGTTACTTTTATAAAAATGTGAAATATGAGTTTGTTCCAATGAGGGTTAAAAACAGCTGGCATGTCTGTATTGATTATAGGAAACTAAATCAGTCCACTCACAAAGACCATTTACCCCTCCCATTTATTGATCATATGCTTGATGGACTAGCTGGGAAAACACACTACTATTTCATGGATGGATTTTATAGATATTTTCAGGTTCTTATTGCTCTAAATTATTAATAGAAACAACATTCGCTTTTCGATTTAGTACGCCTGCCTACCGAAGGGTGCCATTTTGTCTATGCAACGCCCCAGGTACCTTTCAAGGATGCATGGGGAGTATTATTACTGTTTTTATTGATACCTTAATGGAGGAATTTATGGGTGATATTATAGTGTATGGGTCTTAATTTGATGATTGTATCTCTTGTTTGGGAAAGGTGTTGAATCGTTGTATTGAGAAGAATCTGGCCTTGAACATTGAAAAATGTCATTCCTGGGTAAAGCATGGAATTTTCCTAGGGCATTTATTGTAAAAACACAAGATAAAGGTTGATAGAACTAATATAGACATTATTTTATCCTTACCATATCATTCAGGTGAGCATGATGTTAGATCATTCCTAGGGCCTATAGTATTTTATTGGCACTTCATCAATGATTTTAGTAAGATTGTTCTTCCTATGTCACGATTACATCTAAAGGATAATGATTTTGTGTTTGATGTTTCTTGTAGGACATCCTTTGATGAGATAATGTGAATGACCACTCCACAAATTATATAGCTCCCTTTGTGGGAGATTTCTTTTTGAGCATATCTGTGATTCCTCAAACTTCACAGTATAAGATGTCTTGTCTCAGATGCTAGAGTGACGTTCACATGTGATTGCATATGCATCTATGACACTAGATTCAACTCAATAAAACTACACAATCTTAGAAAAGGACATTCTTGCATTAATATTTTCTTTAGATAAATTTATTTCATATTTATTGGTCTCTAAAGTAGTTGTTTTATTTTGAGCATGCAGCTATGAGGTACCTCTTTAAGAGGAAAAACGCAAAGACCAGGAGAATCCGATGGATTCTCCTTCATTATGAATTTGATATTGAGATGAAGGAAAATAATGTGTTAGAAAACATGGTGGCAGACTACATGAGTAGGCTTACTAACGCACTAGAAGATGACACCATGGACCAGGTACCACTTCAGGACACTTTCCCTGATGAGCATCTTTATTCCATATCCAGTACGTATCCTTGGTATGTTGATTTAGATAACTACCTTGTAATCTGTAAAATCCCTGCAAATTTAAAGAATCATAGAGTCCAAAAACAAATTATTGAAAAAATATTTTTTCTATTTTGGATGATCCAAACTTATGTCACATGTGAAGTGACAATGTTATTAAGAGGTGTGTTCGTGATCATGACTTTTTGTCTGTTCTAGAATTATATTTCACACTTGTCTATGGTGGACAAATTGGACCCCAACAGACAGTTAGGAATGTTTTAGACTCTATATTATATTTCCCTAGATTATTCCATGATTCTCATGTCTATTGTAAATCATTCTCATGTTGCCAACACATGATAAAAATTTCTAGGAGACATGAGATTCCTCAACAACCCATATTATTTTGAGATATTTTTGATGTGTGGGGAATCTATTTTATGGGTTCGTTTCCTAGTTATTTAGGATTTTGTATATTTTGTTTGATAGTGATTAAATGAGTAAATGGGTGGTGGCTATGTCCATTAGGACGGATGATTCTCATTAGGTTGTGGGCATTGTTATAACATAGATTTTTTGCATGTTCGGTGTACCAATGACCATAATTTGTAGCCATGGAACACACTTATACCATTAGAAACTTGCATCCCTTCATCATATTGTGGGCTAACACAAAAAATAGCAATACCATTCCACCCAAAACAAATTACCAATATGAGGTTTCAAATCATGAGTTGGAACAAATTTTAGAGAAAACCATGCGGCCAAATATGAATGATTGGAGAAATTTCTTGGATAATGCATTGTGGGCTTATCAGATAGCATACTATACACCCATCGATATATCCTCATTTCAGATTGTTTTTGGGAAAATGTGACATCTCTATGTGGAAGTTGAGCATCGATATTTTTAGGCTATAATGAAAAGCAACATGGATTTTCCCCAAGTTGGAATCCATAGGAGGAAAAATATTCAAGAACCTAAAGAGATTCAAATGCCTTCATATGAGAAATCAATGCTCTAAAAGAAATTATCAAAATAAGCACAAGATATAATGATCCAGAAAAGAGAATATCAAGTTGCAGAGAAATACTTGCTCAATAGTTCACGATTGAAGCCGATGCGATGTATGTTTCATTTAAGATGGTTGGGACGTTATGTTGTGACTAAGGTTTTTCCTTATGGTGTAGTTTAGATGACACATGAGGACACTTGAAAGATATTTACATTCAATGGGAATATTTGATGAAATAAATTGAGGATCTTCCTACTGATGAAGTGGATTTCATCACACTACATGACCCCATCATCACTAGAGCATATCCGGTTGTTCCTAACCCATTCTTTTTTTTAATCATTGTCCTATTTAAAATTATAAATTTTATGTGCATATATCATCTAATTTGTCCTCATTGAGGAAAATGTAATATTTTATTTATCGGGGAGGGAAACATTTAGTTTATTTATTCCAACTGTTTTCCTATATTTCAATGATTTAAAAAAATGTTTTTTACAAATTTTGTGTTTATTTTTCAGTTTTTTGGTGTTTTTGAAAATATTGATATGAAATGATTCTCATAACCATTTTAAAATTCATATAAATAAGTGAAAAAAATTCCCAAGAAACCGAGCATAAATTAATTCTGAAAATTACTATGTTTCATTTTCAAATCATTAGTAATTTAATGAAAATTACTCTGCATTTTGAATACCATGCCACATCTCATTATATTTATATTTGAAATCACTTTCTTATGCGGATTCATGAACTATTATTTTCATATTCTTCACATTCACCTCACTTCTTGAGAGAACCAAACCATACCTGATTTAACAATATTTTGATTTATTTCTATCAAAACATTATGGGTTTGAGGGACTTTTGATTTAAATTTTTGAGGAATTTGTTTCGTATTTACTACCATTTCTAAAGAATACTTTTTTATAATGGCCTACCGTGAAAATTTAATACTTTTTCCCCTTAGAATCCATTAACATCCTATTAGTTTAGCCACATTACATGCCAATTTTCCCTATCCAACAAAATTTTGAAGTGAAAATTATATTAATGAAATTTTGCTTCAAAATGAGTCAACCCCTCCAAATTGAGCCTCAGAAGTTTTTACATCTATTGGTTGGAGTGGATAATCAAGAGGTGGTGAATTGAGTTCAAATTAAAATTTCTCTATTAATAATTTGTATTAAAAATTTCCAATTTATAAAACAAGTTAAACTTTAGTGAATTTATAATGCTAGAAAGGTTTCAATTAGTTTCTCAATGATTGATTATTTTTCAGTAAACATAATTTTAAGATTAAGTTAGCTTTTGAAACAAATTTACTGGCTAGTAAAAATTAAAAACACTTACTTGTTTAACTACCAGAGTTACATTAAAAATAGATTTGTATTTAAAGTACTTAGCAGCAGAATATTCAATACAGTTTTAACCAAAATATACAAGCACATCAGTTTTAACCAAGAGGTTTAGTGTCAAGATGTGACATAGTCCTCTAAAACAGTTTTATATAAAATATGATCCAAAACCTAGATAGGGGTTTATAACAGTACTCAGACTGTCCAGGGCCTCAGACATCTACCAATGTTATATGTGGGAATGAAACAATAACAACAGCACACAGGGTGTCCAGGTCCTCTGACCTCTACCACTATCCACAGTGGGATACATGAGTGTACAGGAAAGATTGAATGTGGATTTAGAAATCATCCAGTTCAGCACAGGAGACAATGTCTGTCTAAAATACAGAGCACACACACTGCTCAAAAATGTATATAAATGAAAAAAAATAGATCTAAACAAATATAGATGAGTTTAGAATGATCTATATGTCTTGAGTGATGATCTGGACTCCTTGGATTGATATAGATGAAGCTTTGAGTCCTTCTCTGGTTTTAGTCAAGAAAAACATAGCGTTGTTTTTGTTTTTGACTTCCAGGTCCAGGTTGATCAGCCTGATCATCTTGAATGAAGGTCAAATCATTGAAGCTCTTTTCTCCTTGAATGTTCAGGTTCTACAGATTCATTATGTATTCTTGCTTCTTCTCCAATGCATGTAAGTCCTTGTGTATATCCAGACGATTGTCTCATATTTTCATACAAAAGGCTGATTTCTCTACTCTCTTTCATTAGTAGTTTGAGGTTCCCTTATATAACATTAGCTCTAGGAATAAGAATGATTAACTATTTTATAGGTATGATGTACAGTTCCATAAATGGAAAGAACTATCATTAATTATTATCAGGATCATTAAAAACATCAAATATGATTGTTCCTAAATTAAAAAATATAAGTAGGGTTTTGAGATATAGTGACAGGTTTCCCTTGGTAGCTCATAGTATCAGTGATCTTGTATCGGTGAACTTGAGTCAGTAGGTCTATACCAGTAGCTGTTATTTTATAATGGTTGACTATGTATCAATGATTGTGACTCTGTATCGGTAGTTCATCTATATAGGTAGCATGGTTGTATAGTGGCTCTCTCTATCAGTAACTCTCCTATATTAGTAGATGCGTGTTGCATTGGCTCTTTCTGTATATCAGTATACTTCATATCATTAGCTATCTGTTTATATCGGTAAACTTATATCAGTAGGTATGTCAATCTGTCAGTATCAGTAGACCTCGGTATATCAGTAGACTATTCCTATCGGTGATCTTTTCTAAATGTTAGACTGTGTTTGTAACGGTGACTATGTTCATACCAGTAGACTGACTCTATCTATGGGTCTGTATCTGGGACTCAAAACATAACACTTATCTGTTCTATACCAATCATATCTAGATTGAGTTATAATTATTTCAAGGAATGTATAAACATAGATAAACATTTAGTAACATATTCCAATGATTATTTTGATATTTTTTTCAACTCAAATGAAGGATGACATAATTTCTCATATAGATAGGATTATCAATACATATTAAAACATAATTTATATTATCAAAACAGGTGATGTGAACAATCTACCCTTTTTGATAATAATAAATTATGGAATCTTAATCCAAAAATAGTAACTGATATAAATGTATAAAATACATTGGGTCTCATTTCTCTGTGTGAGTAATGACATTTTCAAATGTAACAGAGAATAGAGTATTATATACAAATGTATTAGAGGTATGAAAGAATGATATCTGAGGTAAAATTATAAAAAAAATGTACCAGAGGTAAATGTAATGCGCTCATAAATATTATGCTTATATTTCTCATATTTCTTCCCCTTAGATAAATTGTTCTATATTATGCACATATTTCAAATATTTGTCCCCATTTGATATTAGAAAAAAGTAGAAAACAATGGATGAGAGAAGTAAGAGAAGGTGAAAGAGAAAAAGATCATATATTTATATCATGGTACAAAAATACAGAGATATAAAATTGAGACAAAAAGATTAAAAGTGATTCCTATCAAATGTCCTTTCCACTAGTCAATCCTCCTCATGAATGCCCAATTTGGATTTTCCTTTGTGTTCAGAGGTAGACTCGGGATTGGGAATTCCAGAAAGGACTACTAGAGGTTGAGCAATAGAGACTATTCTTATCCTATAGTGGGTACTCCTCAGAGTAATCAATGGTGTCATGATTCTGATAGCATGAGTTGGTGTCATCTGAGGAATGGAGGTAGAATGAGAAGATGTAGGTAGATCTGATGGTGAAATGATAGGAGTACTGTCTACATGAAAAAATAGAAGCAACAGATTTCTAATGTACATAATGATTCATACTCCTATTTCCATAGAAGTAATAATGTCATCCTTTTTCTCCATAATCTTATCTTGAGATAGAGTCAACTCCCTGATATTGCTTAGTTGTTCCTTAAATTCTTGAGATACTATAGGTAGTTTCATGTTATCAAATAGAAGCTTGAAATGACTGTTAAACTGACGCTTAGTGTAGACCCTTTGGAAATAGAAATCCACTTTGTCTTTTACCTTTTTCTTAGAAGTAGTGGCCTCTCTCATAAAATTATGAGGAATATGTCCTTTATACCTAGTGGTAGTCACCACTTGGGTCAAGGCAACATAGTCTACAGAGCCACTGGTGGAAGACTATCCAATTTATTCTCTCATCACAGGTCGAATCATATCAATATCCAAAGAAGACTTGGTATAACATAGAGGTGAAATAGTAAAGGCTATTATTTCCATGAAAGATTTAGTCATACCAATTATGAAATTTTTCACAACAGAGTCCTGGGTACTGACATGGTACTCCATGGAAGTCTTCAATCCCCCAAAATCTGATACCATCAGGCTAACTACACTTTTTACAAATGCCAAAACCTTGTCTGATTGAGATTTAGAGCTCATATAAGATTCCAAAGAGACAACTAACTTCATTAGAGATTCAACATATTCTGCCAAGATTGAAACATGATTTTGGAAAGCCTTGACGACACCCAAAACAACAGATATGGAATAAGTCCTCACAGATTGAATAGATGATACTAAGAAGGTCTCCATTCTTCTATTCTCTTCCATAAAATAGGTCTTGAGATCAGAAATAAACTGTTTTAATTCATATGTTCTTTCTATATCCTTAGGTAAAGTCTAAGGAAGAATATTATAAGAGAGAGGAGGTATATTGATGGGTGTCTCATCTTATGAGTTAGGATAGTCCCACCCAAAAACCATAAAACCCGGGTCTTCTACCCAGTCTATAATCTCATGAGATACTGAAACAGTATCATGTCTGATAGGATGGTACCCCTCAATATGTGCATTTTCCTATATATTAATAGCAATCGCATCCTCAACAGGCAGGTCTTCCTCAGAAGAATCATCCACAACCATCTTTAATTCAAAAATAGGAGGTTCAATAGGAATAAGTGCAGGTTCTTCCATTTCAACCAAAATAGCCTCTTTAGGCATATCAGAATTATCAATCAGTGGACTTAAGCTCAAAATACTCACATTTTAACTATCATAAACTTGTTCTCTATTTTCATATAACTCTTCTTTATTCTATGGAGAAGGCTGGTCTTCCTCATCAATAGGGGATTTTTCATTTCTTACTCCCAACACAGTTTCGTTTCCAGATGATACTACTTCAGAAACTGGACTTGGAGGCATGTCTGGTTCCCTTCCATCAGCTATAGAATTATCCTCCTCTTTAGTATCATCACTATACTGATTTTCTCTTCATTGATTCCTAGACCTGGATCTATTCTGTCTCATTGCTTATTGGGATGGTCAACAGGAATGAAAATATCGTACACCTTCTCATCATCAATAACTCATTCCCATGTACATGGGTTCTAGAAAATCATCATATACATACATATTGTTCTTGTGATGAAATTTTTTTTCTCGCAACTACTGTCTCAGCCTGAGGATCAGCTACTCTTACCTTGATCATTACAGAAATAAAAATTGAAAAGAATAATGAATCGGATTTTGACATAAGCATGGTCATATCCTCAATTTTGGATCATTATCAGTGTACACATATTTACCTTGACACCATGACTCAGAAAATGCTACATGTAGATATCATGGTATCTCAGATTTGTAAAGTCCCCTCGTCTTGGAATTTTCCCATGCTGGATGAATTTGAATAACAGTCGATTTTCTTCATCCATCTCAGTAGCAACTACCTTTCTTTGTTTTCCACTACTAGTGAGCTCTTCCAATACAACCTCATAGTCATAAAATGTCATTGATATGTGGTATTTTCTTAGAGTTACACCCAAATACACCCTCAGATGGTACATTCAGGAATTCATGCCATTCAATAGAACAAAAAAAAGTTAAATTTCCATTAACTAAAGGAATCATTCTATTTTCTTCTTCAAGCTTCTCAAAATGAACAAAAGCATAAAACTCCTTAACCAATTTCAGATAATAATGTCCATTGATGTTTGAAAAATAGTCTATTCATCCTTGTTCCTCCAATACTCTTAATACCAATTAATTTATAGGAATGATCCATTCGTCACTGAGTTCCTTTTCGATTATTACCTCTCTATTCTGAAAATGCAGGTTCACTGCACGCCTCCTCGATCTTGTTCAACATTCACGGCCACTTTCGTCATGTCATGTTTTCTCCTTATTCCCACTTGGAGCATCAAAATTATCCCTAACAGTCAGGAGGTTTGTTCTTACCATCTCCAATTTAAGAACATAGGGTTATGCGTAATCTGGGGGTTCAAGAAGTGATGATTGAGGATAAGAGAGTTTGCAGTGGATTGAAAAGTGACTAAGGCATAGATTTTATCATTTAAGAATCGAAATTTAATAAAAATAATTAAACTGAAAACAATAAGAATTTCAGATAATGAAAAATAAAATCAGACAGTGCATGACATATCGGTAACAATTATCGATGAGAACCATAACAGTGAGGTTTACCAAATGGGGATGATTTTTTTCAGCGAGGATTTATATCAGTGAGGAACTCTATAGGTATGGATTTCTATCAGCGATGATTAAAAGCAGTGAGGATTTCTATCGATGGGTATTTTTATCGGTGATGATTTTTATCGGTGAGGATTTCTATCGGTGAGGATTTCTATTGGTGAGGATTTGGCTAATGGTGAGGATTTGGCTAACAATGAGGATTTGGCTAACATTGAGGATTTTGCTAACAGTGAGGATTTGGCTAATCAAAGTGTATCATTCCTAACTCATGTTTAATATACCTTAACCTATCTGAACAAAAAGGCTTGGTTAAAATGTCAACTAATTGATGTTGAATACCTATTAATTCAAAATTAGTATCACCCTTTTGGTAATGATCTCTCAAAATGTGGTTCGTTATATCAATGTGTTTAGTCCTATAGAGATATATGGGATTCATAGAGATATTGATCACACTATTGTCAACACAGTTTATAGATATATGTCTAAACTGATATCTATAGTCCAATAATATATGTTTCATCCACTAAATTTGTGCACAACAACTACCAGCAGTAATATATTCTGCTTCAGCAGTAGACAATGCAACAAAGTTCTACTTTTTACTACACCAAGATATCAGGGACTTACCTAGAATATGACATGTTCCAGAAGTTATCTTTAAACCTAGCTTTCAACCATCAATTTTAGTATCAGAATAACTTATTAAATCGAATAATTGTTCTTTTGGATAATATAATTCTATGTTAGTAGTATGTTTAAGATATTTTAAAATTCATTTAACAACAATCATGTGTGACTCTTTTTTATTAGCTTGAAATATTGCACACAAAAACACACTAAACATAATATATGCTCGACTAGCAGTAAGGTAAAGAATACACTCAATCATACCTCTGTAGTTTGTTTGGTCCACTGTTTTTCCAGTTTCATCAGCATCCAACTTACAAATAGTACTCATGGTTGTATCACTTTATTTAATATTATCCAAACCCAAAAATTTTAAATATTACTTTGTATATTTATTTTGATTTAAAATAAAACCATTTTCATTTTGAAAAACATGAAATCCAAGAAAATATTTGACTTCTCCCATTAAACTCATTTCAAATTAATTATTTGTACTTTTTGAAAAATTAATACACAAAGAATTTTTAGAAGATCCAAAAATAATATCATCAACATAGATTTCCACTATCAAAACATCTTTGTAAATTATTTTCCTAAAGAGAGTTCGATCATCAATCCCTTTAGAAAAACCTTTAAAAATAATAAAACTACTATCTTTATCATACCAAGCTAATGGGGTTTGTTTTAAACCATATAAAGCTTTAGAAATTATAAAAACTCGATTTGTAAAATGAGGATTAGTAAATCTATGTTGATGTTCCACAAAAACATCTTCAATTATAAAACCATTTAGAAAAGCACATTTAACATCCATTTGATATAACTTTAAATTCAGATGAGGATCACAGGCATGTAGAATCCTAATATCTTCTAATATAGCTATAGGTGCAAATTTTTTCTCATAGTCTATTCCTTCCTCTTGACTATATCCTTGTGCAACTAGAATTTCCTTGTTTCTAATGATATTTTTTGATTCATCAACATTATTTCTAAATAAATATTTAGTGCCTAAGGTTGAAGTGTCCATAGGTCTATCAACCAATTCACAGACTTTTTTCCTTTCAAATTGATTTAATTCTTCTTGCATATTCAATACCCAAAATTCATCATTTATTACATCATTGATATTTTTAGGTTCTAACTATGAAATAATGGCTTGATGTTCAACCCGATTTCTTAGAGAAGCTCTAATTTGGGTCACTCTATAAAATTACCTACAACAACATCTAAAGGATTATTCATTATAATACTAGTTGGTCTAGTAAAGGTAGGACTAGAAATTTCAGGTTTTCTCTATGCAAGGGTTCACCATAAGAATATTATAGAATATTTCCAGAACTGGTTGTCTTTACAAAAGGTTTGTTGATTTTATCATTAAGATCCAGAATAGAAATATCTTCTTCATGATTTTCAAGAGAATACCACGGTTAATGCGGATATGTTTCATAAAATTTGATAGTAATAGATTCTTCCACACATTTGGTTATATTTTAATGACTATATAAGATTTACTAGTTATAGAGTATCATTGAATGATTCCATCATCACTTTTAGATGAAAGCATGTGATGATTATCCTTCGTATTGAGAATAAAGACATTGAAATCAAAAACTCTGATGTAACTGACATTAGGCTTCCTATTATTCCAATGTTCATAAGGTGTCTTCTTAAGAACAAGTCTAATCAAGACTTTATTTATAATATAACCAGATGTATTTAAAGCTTCTGCCCAAAAGTAAACAGGTAGGTCATTCTTATTGATCATGGTTCTTGCAATTTCTTAAAGGGTTCTATTCATTCTTTCAACTACAACATTATGTTGACGTGTCCTAAGGGTAGAAAAGTTGTGATTACTGCCATTTTGTGAGTAGTAGGTTTCAAAATCATAATTTTCAAACACACTTCCATGTTCAATTCTTATGGTCTTAATCTTAAATCCATTAAGGATCTCTACAAACTTGGAGTATTTAATATATTATGAGCAAGCCTCACTTTTGTAAGGAATAAAGTTACCCAAGTATATCTACAAAAGTCATCTACTAAGACATAAACATAGTGATTTCCATTTAAACATGAAACACATGATGGTCCAAACAAATACTTGTGATCCAACTCAAGAGGTTGATAAGTTGAAACTTCTCTCATTAATTTTAATGAATCTTTATGTTGCTTTCCCTTTTGAAAGGGAGTAAAAACATTTTCTGATAGAAATTTTAGTTGAGGTAGGTCTCTAACTGATTTTTTTTTTCAGTTTCTTAAGTTAATAAACATTACAGTATCCTAATATTCTGTTCCATAGCAATGATTCTCTATGAAAATAATTTAAACAGGTAATCATTTGTTTGGATAAATAATTTAAATCTACAATATATACACTCTCATTTCCCAAGGTAGAAAATACTAAAATAATTTTAGAAATAAAAACATTACAAGCATAATTTTCAAATTTAACATTGAATCCTTTATCACACAACTGATAAATGATTAACATGTTGTATTTTAAACCATCAACAAAAAATACTTTAGAAATTAAAATTTAATCAGTTTTCTTAATCCGGCCTGGGGTAATTATTTTTCCATTGGAATTATCACCAAAGGTGACATGTCCTCCATCAACATTGACTATGCTATTAAAACATGAGTAATATCTAGTCATATACCTTGATCATACACTGTCCAAGTACCATATCTTCATATAAGAACTCTTCAATAAAGTCTCATGCAAAATAGGTTTAAACAGAAAATGATTTCGGTACCCAGATTTTCTTGGGTCTAGACTGGTTAGAAAGAAAACCTTTTGATACCGATATTTGTCTAATTGGATTCATATAATCAATAGATTCAAAAGTCTTTGATGATAAACATTATTTGATATATAAATATTTGAATAGATTGTTGATACAAAAGAATTCCCAAAACTGGAACTAGTATCATAACGTCATGATATTGGAATAAATCTATTTTTTTTGATCTGTCTTTGTCTAGGCTGATAGACTAAACCAGTAATAAATTTTTGTGCAACTTTTTATCAAAGAATTTGAGTTATAGTATTGTTCCCATTTGTAAACATCTCTATGAATATTCTATGTTTCTTATTGGACAATTTATGTTGAGTATTCACCTTTAGCAGTTGAGCATTATTTTCCTTTTCTACTTCTAATACAGATTTGACAGTGCTAGTTAAAGCATACTGTTTCTTTATGGGTTAACACTTATCATTCAACTCAATGCAGGTATCCTCTAGCATGATACAGTATTCAAATAACTATTCACTAGAAATTTTTTCCAAATCAGAATCATCTCCACAATAATAATAATTTAAAGCAGGAGTATCCAATGTTACCTCAGATGTGTTTGTCATGAAACACATATTTTCCTTTTGAGATTTTTCATCCTGAGTGGAGTCAGAATCACATGAACTTTCATCTGAAGCAGTCCAGGTTTCATTCATTGCTTTCTTATATTGTTTTTCCTTTTACTCGTATTTGACCTTTTATTTTACATTTGGACATTAAGCTTTCATATGTCCTTTCCTATTGCATTCGTAACAGACTATGTCATCACTTTTATCAGTCCTTTTTGAATATTTCTTCCAATCACCTCATTGGTAATACTTACCCTTATAGTTTGGTATTCTGAAAAATTTATTCTTCCTCTAGAATTTCTTGAATCTCCTATCAATATGAGCAATCTCTTAATCAATATATGAATCTGAACCTATACTTGTTGAGTTTTCAGTATGTATGTGAACTTTCTCTTAGTCCATGGTCTTCGAGGCAGTAGAAATAAATGCCACTGATCTCTTCATAGGTTCATCATCTTCCGCTTCCTTGTTTACCTTAAGTTCTTCTCCATACATCATGAACATAACAATTAACTCATTAACAGGTAGTGAACTTATATCACATGAATCTCTTACTGAAACTGATGCACCTCTCCATATTTCTAGCATACACCTCAGTATTCTCATGATTTTCCATTTCTGTGGAACAACTTTTCCCAATGAGATCATAGTATTAAAAATCTCATTTAACATGAGATACATGTCAGAAATAGGTTCATCACTCCTCATTTTAAAATTTTCATATGTAATAGTGTAACATTTTATTCTCATTTCTTTCACATTGGTTGTTCCGTCATGAGAAACCACCAAAGTATCCCATATTTCATGTGCTGTTTGACAAGAAGAAATTTCTTTAAACTCTTCATATCCTAGAGAGTAGTAAAGTGAATTTATGGCTTTACAATTATTGTTGTAATCATATTTTGTCACATTATCCCAAGTATCTCTAGCAGTCTTTGGAATTTCATACTCAGATTCTATTACAGACCAAATATCAAATCTATACTTTCTAAATGAATTTTCATTTTGATTTCCCATTATGAATAATTTACAACATTAAATAAGGGTGGCATGTTGATTTTTGTACCTTATAATCTATAATCCATAATTAGATTTTAGCAGATATATTTAAAGAGATAAAAATTTAGAAATAAAAATAATTTTGAGATCATTAGATACAACTAAACTCACAGTTGAAAAATATAGTGTTTGAAAATCCTTTATTAATAACAATCCTTTGATACAAAATGTTGGTCGGAGTGGATACTCAATAGGGGTGAATTGAGTTCCAATTAAAATTTCTTTTTAAAAGAATTGTATTAAAATCCTCCAATTTATAAAACAAGTTAAACTATAGTGAATTTATAAAGCTTGAAAGGTTTAAATTAGTTTCTCAAAGATACATTATTTCTAAGTTAACTTTATTTTAAGATTTTTATAGCTTTTGAAACTAATTTACTGGAAAAAAAATTGAAAACACTTTCTAGTTTAAATATCAGAGTTACTTTAAAAATATATTTGTATTTAAAGTACTTAGAAGCAGAATATTGATTATAGTTATAGCCAAAATAAACAAGCACTGCATTTTTAACCAAGTGGTTCAATCTCAAGTTGAAACTTACACCTCTCAGAACAATTTATATAAACTATGATCCACACCCTTGATCGGGGTTTACAACAATACTCATGATGTCCAGGTCCTCAGCCCTCTACCATAGTTATACGTGGGAATGGAATAATAAAAACAACTTATAGGCTGTCCAGGTCCTCTGACCTCAACCAATATCCATAGTGGGAGACAAGACTATAAGGGAATGATTGAATAAGGATTTATAAATCCCTTAGTTCAGCATAGGAGACAATTTGTGTCCAAAATATAGTGCACACACACTGCTAAAAAATGTAAATAAATGAAAAACAATAGAGCTAAACAAATAGAGATGAGTTTATAATTCTCTATATGTTTTAATTGAAGCTATGGAATCCTTGGATTGATGCAGATGAAGCATTGAGTCCTTCTCTGGTTTATTAAAGAATAACAGAGTTTCATTTTTGAATATAACTTCTAGGTCTAGGTTGATCAGCCTATTCATCTTGAATGAAGGTGAAATAGTTAAAGCTCTTTTCTCTTTAAATGTTCAGGTTCTACAAATTTATTATTTATTATTCCTTCTTCTTAAATTCATGAAATTTCTTGTGTATATCTAGACTATTTTCTCAAATTTTCATACAAAACACTGATTTCTCTACTCCCTTTCTTTATTAGCTTGAGGTTCCCTTACATAGCTTTAGATCTGGTAATAAGAATGGTTACCTTTTTCATATGTATGAGGTGTGTTTCCTGAAATGACAACAACTATAATTAATTATTAGCAGGTACATTAAAATAAAAAAATATGGTTGTTACTAAATAAAAATATATAAGTAGGGTTTAGAGATATAAGGACTGGTTTCCATTGAGAGCTCTTAGTATCATTGAGCTTGTATCAGTGAACTTGAGTTAGTAGGTTTATATCAGCATCTATTACTTTATAATTGTAGACTGTGTATTAGTGACTGTGACTCTGTATCAGTATCTATTCTATATTGGAAGAAAGGTTGTATCGGTGTATCTTTACATCGGTAACTCGCCTATATCGGTAGCTGCGTATTTCAGTGTCTCTTTCTGTATATCTGTAGACTTCATATAATTAGCATTATGTTTGTATCGGTAGACTTGTATCCGTAGGTCTATCTGTGTTTCTATTTCGGTAGACCTTGATATATTAGTGGACTCTATCTATCAGTGATCTTTTCTTATCGATAGATTATGTTTGTAATAGTGACTATGGGCATACCAGTAGACTGATTCTATTGGTAGGTATATATCAGTGACTCAAAACATAACACCTATCTATTCTATTAAAGTTATATCTAGATTGAGTTATAATTATTTCAAGTCATGTATGAACTTAGATAAACATTGATTAACATATTCCAATGATTATTTTGATATTTTTGTCAACTAAAAAGTATGATGACATAATATATCATATATATAGGATTATCAAAACATATTAAAACATAATTGAGATTATCAAAACAGGTGAGGTCAACAACATCTATATCCTTCCAACCAAAAGACATGAAATATCAATGAAAATTCCTCATGATAAACATGTATTCGTGACTCAAAATGAATGTCAATGTAAAAATTTATTAAGCATATAGTGACCCTTGTATGAGTTTGGATGAGAACGTCATTTCTGAAAAAATTGGCATTTTTGTGATGAGAGAAAATGAATGCAAGGTAAGTGCTTTTGGTGAATTGGAGGACAAATGATGTGGAAATATATTGAATGATATAAATAAGGAACACGAAAAAATGGTTTTTAATGAGGCAGGATATCTTTTGTTTTTTTTTCTAATTGTTGGATCTCAATGATATGTTTTTTAAAATTAATTTTGATTTGATATTGATGATTACTCGTCAAAATTTTTGTGAATACATCATATGACATTTTTCCCAGGAGCGGAAGAGGGTATGTGTGGGGGAGTTGATAAAACACAATTTTATTGAATATTTTATTGATAATAAATGATATAATTTCTTCATATTATGCTATATATGTTTAATTATGAAATATTTGGGATTATATAATTCATTTTCATATTTGATGAAAATTTTAGATTTACCCATTCAAAATGCAGAGATGTATTTTGAGAAAAACACATTTTTTTAAATTATTTTCACATAAGATTTAGTAATCGGGTGCCTAAATTAATGAGATACAAATTCTATTTAGGACATGTGAGGTGGATAATGTATTTGTGTGGAGTAAATGTTCCATGAATGCAAATATGGACTGAACTATCCAGATTGGACATTACTTCACCATTTGGGATCTATCATCTTTATCCGAGCATGTATTCGACCCAAATTTTGATCGATGCTCTGGGAAATGATTATTCAAAAACTAAACTTATATAGGGCTAGATAATTTTCGCTTTAAGGAATATAACAATTAGGTGAATGTGAGATTAACATATTTGGCCGAACTTCCCATTCACATTTAATAATGTTTTAAACCCTAGACCACCCCAACTCCATTTAAAGGATGTTTTCACTCTATGGGACTGATGGTTGAGGATTTGGTAAGGTGTGTCCAAAAGGGTGACCCTTGGGAGCCCCTCACAACTCTTGGAAGAAGTAATTCTTTGTGGAAACCTCACTTCCAAAAAGGTTCTCATCTCCCACCTCCTCTTTTTATTTATTTTCTTTCAAGTTTGTATCTTGATTTTTTCATCAAATAATCATCTGTGTTCTTCCATTTTCTTCATCACATAAAATTACTAATTATTTTGGAATCAATATTGGATACGATATTGGGTTCTACCCTTTCAATCCTTTTCTCATGAAAAATGTCTCCATGATGACCACATCGCCCGAGGAATAATAGTTTTGTAGTGATCGATCTATCTTATACCCTATTCATTTAATTATTTTGAATCATTGAGCTACTGTAACTCTCTTAATATGATCCATGAAATGAGTTTTCAAATTTTAAGAAACTAAAAAATAAATTGAACAACTAATCCAAAAGCACGCGAGGCCGATATTTTTTATTAATTGGGAGAGCATGAACTTAATCTATAATACAAGACCACACATGATAAGTTTATAGAGTTAAAATATAATCACTAAACATAATTCATCCTCATTTACATAATGGATATGTTATCTAATTAACCACTGACAATAATCTAACCATAAAACAATAATCAATGCATGGTGCTCCGATTGCGTGTTCCGAAGCTAGCATGTGGTTTAAGTAAATCATATTTGTGGTTATATTAACTCTCGTAGGGTTCGAGGGTTATAAAATTATGGGATCATAATTAAGTGGATATTAATTTAAATGATAATGATTAATATGTAAATTAATAGGTAGATTTATATCAATTACACCTTCTAAAATATTTTCAAAAAAAAACCTTTTTGGTTTGTCATTTTAATCAAAATTCTTTTAAAAACTAAAAACGAAAAAAATGAAATCTTCTTCCTGAAAAAGTTATTACTATTTTATAAATTATTAACAAAAACACAATCATTTAAATTAGTTTTTTTATTATATATTATTTTATATTTATAATAACATAAATAATTTTTTTTAATTTACCTCCTCCTTTGAGAGACGACCTTTGTCAGCCACTCTGCTGCACCTAAGTAACCCGAAACCGAATATCATTTGAAAGAAACCAAGACAACTTATTTCAATTTAAAAAAATCCCATGAATGTTTGCTAATTATATTATTCTAACAATTTTTATATTTTTAGATCCTTATAATTTTCAATCATGGTGAATACGTTTTCACTAATTATAATGTTGTAATGGTTTATATAAAAATATCATCATTATTACAGATTTTTTTTATGTCTCTAATTTTTTATATTTATCTTCTATGTTATAATTTAAAAAAAACAATTTAAAAAAGTGTCTAATATTAACCATATATTTATTAAATTTATTTTACCCCCTTTTTACATTTTACAATGTGCAATAAATGGGATCTCCTTATCTTTTTCCAATAGAAGGTTTATTATAACATTTATTACAAAATAAAATGGAAATTTTTTTTATCTAATATGACATGAAAAATATTTCCCTCTATCATGATGAACTAATTGTTTGAAGATTCATTCATAAGTGTAAACAGTTAATATCAATGGATATATATTTTTCATAAATATGTTAAATTCGAAATAAATTATTACAATGTGCTATGTGATTTCATCTCAATTTCATTTCATTGAGAGATATTGAAATGCTATGAACATAGACTCTTTTATATGTTGTATATACTTCCTTTAATAATAAAATATCATTAATATCCTTCATTTAATGATATTTTTTGTTTCATTTAATATTTACTCTTCATTGGAATTATGATTTTTTAAGTGGTATGGGTGATTTTTGATTATTTTGAGACTATTTTTGTCAAGAATATCATTAATGATCTTTGATGGGATTTCCATTTATAATATTAATAAAAGATTATTGTTACTTATCCTATACTGTGGAATTATTAATTAATACATATTATGTATTAAATACATATATTTGATAATTTATATTAATTATTAATTAAATAAACTACTCTATATGTGGAATGACTTGGAATGAAAATAATGGATGGGGAAATGACATTATATATCCCATTGATTCTTTGATAGGTTCTCTTGAGGAAAATTAATTGAACAAAATAAGTATCATTATAAAATTTGTTTAAAACTTTCATGTGAAAGGCCTTGATAGTAAATGTTTTCAGGTGCCTCAGTCACGATTTACAAATATTGAGTATTTTTGTTATTCAAAATTCTGTATTTATTATAATTTTTCCCTGATTTTTTCTTTAAAATTATATATGGATTCATTTTATTCTCATATTATTGAAACAAATAAATGTGTTACAATTAATGACCTTTCCAGATTTATTATGAATTATCTAATTATTTAGATGTCATTTGTTCTTAGTTTTTTATATTATGATATTTATTTGTTATATCTAATTCATTATTTATTCTTCTATACATTCCATTACTAATCATTTTTTCTATCCATTTTATTTTCACTATTTTCATTATGTTATAAAGAAATTTTTTTGACTTAATTAAAGGATGAATATTAATTTCCTTTTTATTTTTTAATTTTTATCAGTGTAATAAAGAAACCATTAATGTTTCTAGTCATTAAATAAGTCCAAACATATTGGCTATATATGATTTATTTCCATTTAAAAAATTCTAATGTGAAAAAACATTTCACCATATCATTGATTTAGGTGTCAGGTTATTACAGTTTGAATTAAAGGATGTTCAATAGAAACCTATGGAACTGGTTTTAGAAAATCATACATTAAGGAACATAGAACATTAGTTCATTATTTGTAAAAAGGAAATTTAAATAATAATTTCTTTTCATTTTTTACAAATTTGTTTAAAGGTAATGATAACCATTAATATTTATATCATGGAGATTTTGTGATTTAGGAAATTATTATTTTTATATGAAAATAAGTGTGAATAAAGTTATAATAAATATAATATGTTTAATGAATTCAGATTGTTGTGTTTTAGTCATATTAAAAAATATTTTTGATGATGGATTATTATTTTCTAAATAATCAATGTTAAAATTTGGGTATTACTATTGAATTTTGGAGATTAATTTTCTATTTCATCATATAATGTATTATTATTGTCACAATTGTACACAACTCATTGGATTGAGAAGAATAAAGGATATTAAATAGCAAAAAGAGTCATCTCCAAGCCAATAAGATCCAGAAATAATTTACAAGGGATTAATAAATATATTGGGGTCATTTTACTATAAAAAAAACCTACCAAACATTCCATAACCAAAAGTATTTATACATGATGCTTGATATCAATGAAATATAATTAATAGAAAACCATTGATATTAAAATTAAACTAAAACAATTTAATATAGTGTAAGTATACAATATCAATGATTACAATGGAAGAAAAAACTCAAGGAGTCCAATGAAAACTCAAACCTTTAACCATCTTCCATGATCCAATTCTATAATACAACCCATGTATCAATATGTTTTGATAATGATGTGTGATATATTACCATTTCACATGTAAACAATATCTGAAAATTAAACCTAATTATAATGATGTGGTGAGTGATAAAACTTAGTAGATTATACCCAAGGACATCCTTACTGAATCATCAAGGATATAAGAAGATACAATATTATATAAAAATAATTATATAAAACAATTTTATTTTTTTTAAATATTATTGAGTACCATAGAATAATATATTTCTGTAGATAACATCATGTTCCTTGAAAATAAAACAAACAATTCCCTCATACAAGTTCATTTTTCCGTTTGAATAACTAACTCACATCCACAGTTCCACACTTCTACCCAAGCATGATTCATTTTTACTATTTCGTACTGAAGATAAATATCTCTTCAATCTACCAAGACATGGTGAAGTAATTTAATCCCATATTCCATTATACATTTGGATTTGAGAATAATGCCATATTTCAACAAAGTATCATAATTCTATATGAACTCTCAACATGATGTATTTTAAAAACAATACCAATATAGTCAGTATAAAACCATGCCAATACCATTGCCAGTTCAATTCCAAATTCATTTCAATAAAACCACATTTTATTAAAACAAATTCCATAAATCAATCCAACAATCTATTTTAAAGTAATAATTTTAAATTCATTTACCAAATAATATTCTAAACCAATTTACCAATTTCACCAAATTTCACATACCATCATTAATGAATATTTCTACAACACTTTCTATACCAATTTTACAATCAATTTAAGTAACATTAATCAATTTAAATCTATTGAACTCTAATATAGAATGTGGATATGATAGTGAAAACACCTACCTAATGCATTTGGTTACCATTATAAATAGCACAAAAAATGTCTACAAAAATGATTTGAATCTCATAAACCCACACTAAATATCATCCCCTATATGAAAAAAGACATGACATGACACATTTTTCATCCAATAACATAGATCTACTAGAATAATACATATATATTTTAATTTGACAGAGGGAGAGAGGGTGGGCGATGTAGATACATGGCAAAACACCAAATAACCCCATTATTGAGGAGTTACACAAGAATTGAGCATTATCAAACCATGTAATGCCTCGATATCACATATAAAATGATGGGATTGGGTTATAAAACCTTTGAGAGAGATTTTATTTTATTTGCGGCCTTCTATAAAAAAATTCATTGAAATACATAACTGACCTAGATCAACTTTATTAGAATATTGTTTTATAATTGTGCACTAATAGTGCACCAACCACTGACTCACAGATGAAACTCGAATTATTTGTAGGAATTATTTACAAACAATGTGCTTTCCATGGAAAATATTGTTGTATCATGTTCCACAGTTCGGAAAAATTGTGCATAGCTTATCCTCTATCCCTCTATCACATGTCTCAATGTGAAAGGTATTCTATAGATTCAACATGATTTTCCAAAACCATCCACAAACTATGACCCTTCAAAAAATACCAAAAACATCCAAAATGTATTGTAATATCTCCGAACCTTCATCCACATACATTACATACATAAAAATAATAATCATTAGGGTAAATGAAACTAGGCAGATAAATTCTCCCCACCTTTGTTCTTTCTATATGCAAAATGTAAAAAACTATCATTCTCCTTAATGAGTTATGAACATTTCTCCTCCAATTCCTTATATTTTCTCAAAAATCATCTTGAATATAAAATTTTTTCCACAAAACAGACACAAAATAAATATTTTTTCCACTCAAGACATTATCATGACTATCCAAAATATTCAAAAAGATATGTAACAACAAAACCTTCTACACTATTTCAACATGATTCCATGAAATCACATGGTTAGGATTAGGCATATACATTTTCAATAGGTATAGATGAAAAACATTATATATCATGTTGAACCATTGGGGAAATGGAAATTGATATGACACCTCACTTCCTCATTCTAGTATCACAACATTGATTAGGTAAATACGAGATAACATTCTCTACTTCATAAAATGATGATGTATTTGACTTGGGGAGATCCTCTCAAACATATGATCATTCACCAAATATTCCCACATTATTCAATGATGATCTGCATATGATTTTTGGTGACTCTAAGCTATCTCCATCCATTTCTTGATCAACTGAATCTTCCCCATTTATATTTGTCAAGGATTGACCCAACTAGTGATGTCTCACCTGTTTCCAACAAACAATGTGGATAATAACAAGGAATCCAATATAATTATTCAAAAATATACATATGTATCAATGTATGATATTATTTGTAATATGATATCTCTACTAATAACATGTTCTCTTCCAATGAGCCACCAAAATCAATTATATAATCCCACAACATCTATTACAATGTCTGTATTGTCCACTCAGATTTCCTATCAATCGGATTTTTAAATGACGTACATAGAGTAAATTAAGTCCATAGTTATTTTTTGGATTTTAAAAAATGTGGGTAAAACCATGTATCTATGTCTAACACTATCAAAATTACTATTCTATTCTTATGTACCACTTCTCAGTTATAGATCAGTGAAATGTGGTCAACTATATAATATTCACTAATAGGGATGAGATTACATGAATTTATAAGAAAATATAGTAGCACCCATATGGAATCGAATTTCAAAACCATCATGGGAGTGATTTTACAAATTCTTTAGTAATATACTCTCATATCCACAGTGGAATTTTTAAATACAAAAACCAACATGTTGTTCGATGATGCTTTGTCATTGCATGTTGAAATGTTAAGCATCTCCAAACAAACAAAGCTACAGTTCTGTTCAATCTGTTCCACCAATACAGTTTTTGAAATGCCTTATTTATCATTTGTATTTTAGGATGAAAACCCCATTAACAATGATGGTAGGAATTAATATATTATTCTTAACATTTTATAGGTAAAAATTCCGATATATGTACCATAAGACTGAAATCCCATTTAGTTTAAATTCCTCAATGGTCTCTCCATAATTAATTTTTGACCTCATCAAAACAAATTCATAATCATACATCTGTGCCTCTTTAAAAATATTCACGAAATCAAGAACTAGAGAATCTTAAAAGAACACCGCATCAACATATTGGTCTTCAGATTTGAATTAGATTTACGTTATCACTAACATTGACTGCCACTAATATGAGGCCTCTATTAAAAATAGAGTAAATTACTTTCAGCATAATCTAGATTACACCATATTTCTTTTACCTAATGTATACATCAATTCGAATTGAAAAATATGGATATATTCCATATGTATTTTTTTCATATGAGAAAATACCATTGTGGGAAAATATGATTCATGATATTAGGGTCATTAATCATCGTGACTATCTTAATGAATAGATAATGACATAATGTCTTCAAAGCATGTATAATAGTATATATCTAAAAACCATAGTTAAGGTAATTAATGTGATGAAATCAAAACCAACATAATCCATATGAAACAACATGAACTCACTGCAAGAGAAATATCCCAACCTTGATCCTGGAGAATCATGATACACCACATACACTTATCCTAATTTTATAAATAACTGGAATGGTGATTATATAATGAAGACCTTATTCTATTGAAAATACATCGTACATTATACTTCCCATATGAATGGAACATTATTCTTTTTCATAGAATTCATACATGAAGCTAATCATCGGAGGTCATGAAAAATGTGTCAATAATTTCTAGATATATCATTTTAAATTTTTATCTTAAAAACATTCTTTCTTAGTTTCTATATGATAACAACCGCAATATTTCTTTAATCCAAATAATAACCATTTTTATATATTTAATGTCTATGTAATCAAGCATCTTGTATCCAAAAGTATCACTTTTATAATTTTGAATATATTAAATTATTCATTATGATTCCATTAATTGTATCCATGTGTTAATCATGCTCATTCCTTTTCCTGGAATACACCAATATGTCAACAAAAAAACAACCCTTAAAGAATCTCGATATCTCAAAAATATATGATTCAAAAATTTAATAAATACTACAGGTGCTCTTATATGGCCAAAATGATTACCACATATTCATATAGACTATATCATCTTCATCAAAATGTCTTTTGAATTTCATATTTCCTAAAATACAATTGGTGATATATGGATATATTGTAAATCATATATAAATATTTAGATCCTCTTTATTGATTAAAAAAGTCATAAATTCCTGGAAGTAGATATAGATGATATTTTATAATGGTGTTAATCTTATAATAATTCAGTTATAGAAACATATATTTATCCACATTTTTCAAAAACATGAACTAAACTACCCAGAGAGATCTGGTAGGATGAATGTACCCTTTTCATTAAATATCTTCTAATTTTACTTTCAAATCTATTAATTATGTTGGTTCCCTTCAGTAATACATAAGAAAAATTAGATATGTCCCTTAAAGGATATGAATCATAACCTATACTTACCCTGTGGCTAGAAACCCTGATAAAATATTTATGAAACAAATGCGAAAAATGATCCACCACTGCGGAATAATTGTTTTTATCAATGGAAAAACTAACAACTAGTATGACATCATTCTAGATTTTGGAAACAAGAAGTCTGCCATACATGAATTTACAATCTTGTATCCGCATAACAAATTCTTGATGCCATATTCAGTTGTAAAATTAATCATTCTTGTATAATATTTAATGATATCCTTAATGGTTTTCAACCAAAAAATACTCAAGATTATATCAAAAAAATTTCTCATTAATAGTTAAATATCATTTCATTTCAATCTGTCAATGGTTATAGAACATGTTATATAAATAATGTCATGACACTCTCATCGACCAAACATATTTCGAATATTTTATATATAAGTATTCATTGTAATGTATGAATTCAAAAATCAAAATCATGAATTGAAATAAATGAATCAGATGATTCTTTATAAAAAAAATTGCATAAGGGTAGATTTAAAAAGAATCATACATCTCATAGTTGATAGTCTCTACTAATATTCCACAATAACATACTCAGCTCCATATAATTTCAACATTTATACAATTTTTCATTTATCAGCATGTTGACATTTCACTTCTTGTAGAGTCATTATATTCCTTGAATCACTATGGTTAGATTTTTTATTCTAATTTAATTAATTCTTCTTCCCTTATCCTATCGAAGCAAATGGAATCTGCAACACCTGATATATTTCATGTATGCCCAATGCCATTGCATTATAATAATTGATCAAAAGATAACACATTTTTTTTCAATTATGGAATGATCATGGTGGTGTGTAAAATCTCACTTCATGTAGCCAATGTAACCACATTAGAAACATACTGCTTTCATTTTGGGTCTTGAAATATGATTTACTATTATAATCATACAATTTTGATTAGTTTATCCACCATAAAAATATATGTACCACTGCATATTACTCCTGGAATTGGATTTCACATTTTTCATCATGGGTATTGGTATACTTCCTCCTCCCAAAACACATGAGATTTTACTTTTATCTACCATATCTCTATTTACTATGTCGTTATAATCTATAACATTGAGTGCATAAATCTTCCTGAAAATCTCCTACATCAACCCTGATTCAAAGATGTGAATCTATTACAGCATCATCCAGTGTAAAGCATACTAATTTAATATATTTATCCACATAACTTTTTATTGAGTGATTTTCCATCTTCCTACTCAAGAAGTATGATATTATTTTCATTCTAATTGTATGGGGATAGAATTTTTTGTTGAATAATTCTTAAAAGTCATCGCATTAAATTGTATTGTCTAATTTAGCTTGAATATATAAATCCTCTTGAAAGCATACATGATCATACCACATATATGTTTCCAATCCATAATTTCATCTTTAATGATGTGCTAATCAAATGAATGATATAATTCATCATATTTAGACACACCATTTCCTTTTTTGGTTTAGAATCATCCTCAATGATGGATGGATTCTACTTCTTGAATTGGAGTAAAATGACCCACTTGTATGGGATCATCCATATAGTTCTTGATTGTTATTGCATGAAATGACTGGAAAATTCTATAAATCTATTTTTTGTTCACCAATGGCTCAAGTGCATAAACATTTTCATAACCCTCCTATGATATGTGTCTATGATTCTTACTAGGCACCATTCTCTATACAAACAATAAAATATATAAGTCTCACTCTATAGAAACTAAAGCCTTACCATTTCAAATTCTACCTCAACATTCTATAACAAAAACGTTTTAAAAAATAAATATTTTCCATGTTAGACCACATTTGAAAAATATATACTTTCTTTGAAAATCAAACAATTTTAAAAATACAAAAACAATGCTCTTTTTTAAAATCTCACATTTGAAAACAACTTTAAAACATTTTTTTCAAAAGAAAACTCATTAAAATAAAATCATAAATCATTAGTCCAAATTATGTATTCCCTCATAGTGCGATGTAATACTTTCAATTCATGTCATTGTCATCCCATTGTCTAACACCATAATTAATTGATTCCAAATCATAAATTGTCTCCAAAACACTTATGTACCCACATTCCTTTTAGCTTGAAGTTCAACATAAAAAGGTTTCAAACATCTATTTTTTTTTAAATTTCATGTCCTAAAAACACTTATCCATTCTTTCATAGAATCCTAATTAATATACCATAATTAATTTAACTTGAATACCAACATATAATAAATGAAAGACCCACAAATTCTACTGAATCTTTTTCCAAAAATATCATGAGGACCAAGATGAAACCACATGTAACATCATGAATCACCTTATCGGCTGGAGAATGTGATGGGATATTACATGCCCTTAAGAAACATTCCCAATGTTTCCATGATAGGCAGTAAATTAAAAATTCATTATGGACAGATGGAGGATGATTTTCCATTTGAAAATTAAACATGCAACCAAACTTCCCATAACAAAAATAACCACAACATGATGCATGATATCTTTGAAATAGAACTAAAAGAAAATAATTTGTATTTAAACCAATCTAAAACAATGTGTTATAGTGAAATAATATGATATTAAAGTAGAAAATTGATGATAATACTCAAGGAATACGACAACACCTCCTGATCAAAATATGAACTAAGCTTGAACTCCAAAACATTACACAATTTTCATGAAGTAATGCATTGTATTTTTTATAAATTACCTTCGATGTTTCTTGATATACTAAACATAAAAGAGAACCAATGAGAAAGAACATGGTTGAGTAAAAAACTCATTATATTTTCAAAAAGGACTTCCCTACTGACAACACACTGAATGAACAAGGTATCACATTCAAAAAAGAAGATTATATACAACAATTTATAGAATAATTTTTATCAAAACTGAAATAAGTACCATAATAAGCTGTTTTCCTAAATACAACATAATGTTTGAAGAAAAGGAATAAAACCATGCTTAAAAACATTTAATTTTCTCTTTTTTTATTATCTCATTCCAATCTATGAATCCAAAAATCTATATAGGCATGCATCATTATGACAACTACATACTCGGGATTGGTTTCTCATTGATCAACCACATTTTTAAAAGGTAATTAAATCCATTGATCCATTACACATTTGGCACCCATGTCAAGTACCTATTTTAACCATGATATGAAATGAAATATAAAGACACACCACAATGTAGGATCCAATATAATGACGATTTAATCTTGCTATAACAATACTAGTACCAAATCCATTTTAATCCCAAAAATTTTTCCATAAAACCAAAAATTTTTAGAAGGATTTTCTCTAGATAAAACCAAGAAACTATTTTAAAATAAACATTTAAAAATCAATTTTCAATAAATATTTCATAATAATTCCAAAACTTCAAATAAATTCACAATCCATCACTAATAAATGTTTATAAAATTATTTGAAAAAAATTAACAATAAATTTCAATATATTTAACAAATATGAAACTAATAAAATAATTCCTTGCAATATGTGTTGATAGTTTAGCCATAGACCCCAAAAATTTGTAACAATTGATGAATGATAGAAAATTGTATATGAAACCAGGTTGAATCTCTAAAAATCACAATAGATCTCTTCCTCGGTCAACAAAATGACCAAAACTAAACATATTTTTTTATGGAAATCATTGTATATACAACCAACATCTTCAGTTCTATGAAATAGTGATACATAGAGATAGTTAAATGCAGATCTAATGGAATCCACAAAAAACAAGAAGAACATTGACAACGGAATTCCTCTAGTTCACTTCAAAATTGATGAGAGGAGTTTAAAAAACATTTTAGGGGTAAAACACCATGTCAGAGACGTTTTTGGGATGAATGAGGCATGGAAACAATAAAATAACCTTGATACAGTATTCTAGGTTCTAGTTTTCTATCCCTTCATGGTTAGTCACACGGGTAGGAAAAATGTGTGCTAATCATTCGTCTGCCACTACCTCAAGGATGGTCCTCAATTGAATAGCTAGCATAGTTTCCACGCAATGCGACGTGCATTCCAAATCCCACTATCAAATGATTCAAAAAAAATTCATAGGTTTCTGCATGGTTTAAACAAAATGTGATCATCACGTGTGACTTACCTCTAACCCATGTCTCAATGTGAATAGTTCCTTTTAAGTGTTGCATGATTTTCCAAAAAATTTCACCAACTGTAATTATTTCAAAAATTCACAGAAACCATCCAAAATATTCTCCAAACTCTCTCAAACATCATCCATATACTAAAAATACATAATAAACAAATATAAAGGGATACATACTTGAAACTTGGGGTTCTATAATTATTTTTGTGGATATATCTTATCTTATCATATTGAATTATTATTTTTGATAATATATAATGATAGGGGAATAGATAGTTATTATTTTTTTTTTTAATCCATTCAAATTGATTCAAATTATTTAAGAATAAAAATGTTCATCATAAATACACATAATTGGGAGAAAAAAGATGAGTTTTGGGTAGATATTTACTAAAGGATGAAACTCTACTTTTCAAGTAATAATGTTTCGTTATATAGTTAGTCAATCAAGTAAGTGATTACTTTAACAGTAAAAAAATCATTTTAGAATATTAAAATTGTTCATTTAATTTTCTAACTATGAAATTAATTTACACATAAACCCATCACAGTTTTAATATCTTGTTATGGTAGTCTTTTGAATGATCATGTTCTCAACAATTCTTCATTTGAACATTTTAGTTATATGTCTCTTCTATAACCATGTTTTCCCTGATGTTATCTTATTCGAAAGCCCAGTTGTTTTTGAACGTAACAGATACTTTTATCTCTTATTCATAAGATATATTATTTACCATATTTATGTTGTTTTTTTCAAGAATGGATTATTTTTAAGAATCATACCATGGACTACAGAGATGATGTTTATATTGTGAGGATGCAATTTAATTTTGGTGGGGATTATGGGCCACTCCAATAATTTTTAATATTTTCAATTTTAATGAGTTTATATTTTTTGATATATTTATTTATATGAATAACATGTTAATCATATACTACACACAAAAATGAGTTAGTAAACATTCCAAATAAGTCCATGTTTTTCCAACAACAACATAATATTAAAATATTATTCTTTTTATATAATAAGTCATAAATTATCCAGCATGTGGGTGGTTATGAATATTAATAACTATATGATGAAAATATATTAATATGTTTATTATTTAAAAAATAGTTATAAAATAGTATATGAACTGACTGAATATATAAGAAATGTTTTTATAAAAAACTATGAACATGGTTCCAAAAGAGTTTTCCATTAAATAATTAAATTAGTTAGTATTTTTAAATTAATTTAATTTAATATATATATATATATTATTAAATTAAATATGTTTTTATACATTTCATATATATTTGATACCATAATATAATAAAAATTAATTTTTTATGCTTTAAAATTAATTTTCCTAAAAATTTAATTTTACAACCAAATAATAGAGAACATGTTTTAAATAAAATTATCAATAATTTTATATATTATATTAAAAAAATTAATCATTTTTTAATTATAATTAATAAGATTAAATATGGTTGATTTATTGGTAATTTTTTGATATGTTTTAGGTTTCGATGGATGGGGAAAAATAATTCTATTTTATTGAAAATATCAATTTTGTCTAAATAATTAATAATATTAAATATTAAATATTAAATTTTTTAAAGTATAGTTAAATGATGTTTTTATGAGTTAATATAATTTAGGTCATTGGAATAAAATTCTCATTGAATATATATATATATACTTTATAAAATATTGAATGTTTTTTACATTAAAACCTCATTTTTATGATCTATCAACACAGTTGTTTTTTTAATAATATTTTCAATTTTTTTCATTGAAATTATTCAAAATTGATTTCATATTTTATATAATTAGGTAAGATTTTATTAAATTTGACCATTCATTATATTATGAATTGTAACAACAATAGTATTTTTTTAACAACAATTAAGGGTAAATAAGATAATTAATGGTAAAAATAATATTATAATTATTAGAATATTATTGAAACACATGTAATAATTTTATTGGATTAGTATTATTTGTATCTAAGATTTAATGGACCATTTATGACACCATTTCTGGTCTTTTTTATGGGAATAGAACATTTATAATATTATATTTAATGGAAAATCTAAATTTTCACACATTTTTTAATAAGTGTAATTTTTTTTAATATTTTGTGTTATAAGGTTTATGTTAATAATTAAATATTATTTTTGAATATAATGTGTTTATATTTTTCATGTTATTTTAGGTGTAATTTTTAGTGAATATAGAATTATATTAATGCCTCTTTGAATGATGATGAAATAATTATTTATTTAAAGTAAATATTGAATAATTTATATTAAAAATAGTAAAATTAATAAAATTTGAGATTATTAATTACATAAATTAAATTTGTATATTTCATTGAGATGTTATTTATGTTTTATATGTAGTGGTTGTAATTTATCATGGACTTGTCATAATTGTAAAATTTCAAGTAATCAATATTTTCAGAATTGACATTATTGATATTGACAAATAAATAATATTTTATTAAAAAATATACAATTCATAATAACATAAAATTAAATGTACTAATTTGGGAAATGTTAAATTTTTAATCCATGATTTATTAATTGTTATTTTGTTATTTTTTAGTAACAATAGTAACCCTGAATGTGTAACTACCATTATATCACAATATCATATAAAAGGGTCAAATAAGGGATAAACTAATTAATAATTAAGAAATTTGAAAAAAATAATGACATTCATTAGATGAATTTATTTTGATCGATAATAGTACTATATTTTATATAATCAATTTTACATATTTTTATTATCATATTAATTTATATTAGTTTAATATTTTGAGAGTTCCGAAAAGTGCCCCATTGTAATTACAAAAGGGAACATATTATATACCATTGTCACAACACATTGAACCATATATCTATACTAAAACCTACCCATTTACCATCAAAATATATTTATACAAGTTATTTATTCTATGGTCTTCTAAAATTACCATCTCTAAATCACTGAATAAGAGATCTAAATGAAGGGCAGTAATGAAACGGTAACTATTTTACCAACTCATTCGAGTTCATTTCTTCTTATTATTCCTATTAATGTGTTGTTTCCATACTAAAGTAATAATTAATATATTATCTATATTATTATATTTTATTATTATTATGGAACATTCATATTCCATTTTCATCCCTCATATGAAAAAATAAATAACAACTCGTGTGTACGTATGACGTATCTTCTTTATATCGTGGTGTAATTATTTTTTCATCCCCAATATACATGGAATGGTAAAAGGATGTATATAATGGATATATAGGGTAATAAGGAAATTATATTTGTTCTTAAAAAATTTATATACCATACAATTCCTTACTCTTTCACCATTAAGGGATTTATATCATCCCATGTGTGTGTGTTTGACATACCATCTCCACAACATGATGTGATTCATTTTACAAGATATACATTAAAGAATGTCTATATGATATATTTAGTTTTTAAATATGATATTTATCAAATTAATACAATTCATGAGATTTTTAATATATTCTTTATTCAAAACAACCAAAACATTCTTAAAAAACATGTATAGTAAAATAGAGTAGTTAACACCAGAAACAAGGTTAATAAAAAATATTATCAAAAAACATGTGATAAAATATAATAATAATATCATATATAATATCATAAATATTAATATGGTAAAAATATAAGTTAATAATGTATTTAAAATCATTATATATGAGGTTAAATGTTGATCGACAAAATGAAGTGTAAGGTATGGGATTTTTGTCTCAGTTTTAGTACTTGGGACACATCCCTTATACACTGCATGATTGTTTTCGGTGGTGTATAAACTACCAATGTGTAGCTTATATGGGTAATATTATGATTATTATGGTGTTTTCATATCCTTATAATTTTCATTCATATAAAATAGTATTATACATATTATAATATTTTAGGGAGATATTTTCTAATATCATCGTTACATGAGATTGTTTTTTATAACCCTACCAAGGATTATTTATCATCTGTGTAAGTATTATATAATTATGTTTTAAAAAATGTTTTTAATGTTATCATATTATTTTTAATTTTATTTTTAAATAATTTTTAATTTTTATAAAATTATTTAGAATTGTTCTTCATCTCATTATCTGAAACAAGGTATATTATGACTTTTCATTAAAATTTTAATTGAAGGATTTTTACACTTATATGGAATGAATGAATTTTTCAATCATCATGACACCCCAATTATTTTATGATTCCCTTTCAAATTTACTGGTGTATTTTTAAATAAATTATTTTCTGTTATAAATGCAGGGCGTTTTAAATAAATTATATCAAAGTTGTAAGGGATTTCATCTCAAATTTATTTAATTGAGACATATTTTTAATATTATGAACCTTGTTGATTTTTTATGATATATATACTACCTTATTACATTATATAAGGAATCTCTATATTTTTAGAATATCTTATGTTTTACCCAATATTATTCCTTCATGGTAATTATTATTCAAATGTTTCAATGTGTTACGGGACATCGTAGAAGGTTTAAGGATTATATTCCTCAAAAATGATTATGAATTACCATTCAGAATTATTTCCATTAATCTGTATAAAAACCATTTTTTAATTATCCTCAACATATCAATTATTACTAAATCTATAATAAATTTTTAATATGAATATTTCATAAGGCTATTAATTATAAATTAAATTTATTTCTTGATATGAGGAATGTGTTGGACTATAATTGAAGGGTGGGGCCTTGAATTTATATATCCCCTTAATAGATTGACATGTTTTCATTAGAAAAATTATTTGTACAAATTATATAGGTTTCTTCCAATAGTTTTACATAATATTTTGGAAGGCCCTGACGATATTAGTTTCCATTATCCTTAAATAATACATTTAATATTTTTTAATTACATTAACTCATAAATAAATCATTACAATTATTTTTCGGTTATATTTTTTTCACTAAAATTTAGTATAGATGTGTTTGCTTCATATATTATTGATTAATTTGAATGTGTTTTATTAAATTACAATTATATATTAATTATCTATTACCAAGTTATTTAAATGGAATGTGTTCTTAGTTATTTAACATTTACTGTTTATTTATTCTCATTAAATCATTATTTCTTATCCATTACATACCCTTATTAATCATTTGATCTCCCCCTTTATTTTTTTCTATATTATCCATTTCATTAAAATAAAAATTTATAATGAGTTCAATGATGTGAATTAGTTTTCATTTTTATGTTTTATACTTTAATAATTTATTAAGGGATCCATTTATGAGTCTAGTTATTCAAGACCACGAAACTAATATGTCCCTATAAGTTTTTTAATTGTATACATTATAATTTTATATAATAATAAATATTCTATTGGATTCTAGTTTTCACCTGTTACATTATAAAATTGAGGTACTTTTTATTTTTTTTATTCTTGGGTACATAACACACTTATTTATTCCATTATCATTGAATTTGTTAAAATAAAAACCAAAATTCATACAAAATGTAATAAAAATGTGAATATAGACAGAATTAATTCATAATTTTGAGCATTATTTTTTTAAAATTAAATATAATATATTTTAACACAAACCAAATAATATATCATTAATTTGGAATTTTTAAACATACATATATCTATTTAAGATATGATTAAACATTTGTGACATCATATTGATAATTGTATAAAAATCTAATCGATTTTTAAACTGACATGGGTTGTGCATTGAATTGATCATTAAAAAAATTTCAATTGATTAATTTTAAATCCATTTTTATATTCAATATACAATTATTGGATGATTTAAAACAAATTTATTTTTAATCATACATCACTTCTTATGGTTTTTTCTTACTAAAAACACATTTTTGTGTTTCGAAATAGTAAAACAACATTTATGAACATCCTATGAAAACAATATCTCAAATTAAAATTACATTAGTTACTATATATATAAAAAAAATTCCTTTGATTTCCTAGTCGTATAATTCATTTTTCATGCATTTGATTCTCTATTAAATTATTTTAAGGACATTAATACTTATTAAAATTGTTTATTGATTCATTCTGTGCACACAACACATCAGATTAATGTGTTTTCACGATGTACACAAAAAAAATACTTCAAATGTGGTTATACCAAATTTTCACAAAAATTTATCATTTTTTATTATGCTTTTTACTGTTATAAATATGTTTTATGGATTCAAAACACTGAAAAAAATACATGGTAATAATCGGAAAAAATAATTTGGACTGACCTATGGTTTGTTCATATCTTTTCAAAAAAAATTATTGTCATTTTCCTATGTGTTTCATGACTATACATACTATTATCTTTGTTATGACCCCCATACAAATTTTTTCAACGTCATTGATATCTTTTAAACCAACTAATTGAATCATTATTATCATAAAACATTACAGATGGATGTCTTATCTTACTTAAACACATCACAAAAAATTCAATAATGGGTTTCTTATGATTTTAAATCAATATGAGGTGGTTTCATAGTTTTGGAAATTGGTGTATCATTAAATGCAAGATTAAATGAATTATGGCATGATGGGGGTGTTTGTAGAAGGAATTTACTCTGAATCTATAAAATAGTAATAGGAGGCGATTCACCGTATGAATTTATATTCATGATATTTATGGTTTAAAGGAATGTTACATAAATTTTCTTTTAGGGAATAATAATTTTTTCACAAATTGAAATGTAATTCTTTTCTTGAATGGGTATTTATATTTTTTTTGCCCGGGTGATCTTATTATTAGCATATTGTCAATTTTTAATGTACATGAAACAAAACCATGTTTAAGCATATAAGTATAGTACCATTAATTATATTAATGTGATTTGGTTGTTTCCCCCTTATCATTTTATTTTACACTTCTCTCTGAACTGTAGTTATTCACTAGTTGATTTTTTTGTGACCAATTACACACTAGAGAATGATTTTATTGGATCTTCAAATGTCTGAAATAATGATTTATTATTTACTTCTATTATGGAAATTTAATGTTGAAAGAATTATATTTATCTAATATGTTAAAAATACACATAAACAATGTTTTTTTAATATCTTTACCATAATATATATCTATCGTGAGATATAATGAGGTTGGATTGGTGGGTTATGGGCATGCAAGTTCAATAGGGTAGTGAATCTCTTTATGATAACATATTTTTGGTAGAGGTTGGAATAAATTAATATGTTTTTAATTTGTATATAATATTTTATAATATTTTGATTATGTGTATGTTTACAGTGTACAAACTCATTCATTATATTCACCTTTACCATGTTTAAGTTAGACTAGTAGACCATTACTCAGTTATAACCTTTGTGTTTATTTTTGTATCATATACTGCTTGTGAAATATTTCATTTATTTTGGAATTACAAGATGGTTTATAGTTTTCCATTCTATATTATGACTAATATGTGGCTTTGTAAACATTTGGTCGAATATATATTTTTGTTTAATAGTTTTTAGGTGTCGCTGATGGACTTAGACTACTCCATATATGGGGTGTGTGATTGTGTGTCTTATTGATGTTGTTTATAAAAATGAATGTTAGATAATACAATTTCAATCAACTATGAGAATTATATATCACCATTGTAAGAGATTCCATATATTACCATATATTCTATCATTGGGGAACAACTATTCATACGATTTAGTGTCCATTGTATGGGCATTCCAAGCATGTGTAACATCGTAGGATTGTAGACAACCAAGATTCCTTGGTGTGAAATTACCTTATGGGAGGTCATGTTATTGATTCATAAAGGTTTAATTTATATTATACATAAAAGAGGATACATATAATGATCATGATCTATGTCATGTGATTGACTACATGTGATATTTACCGGACATGGCACAAAAGCAAGTATTGTTCGGGTTTGTGGATGCTTGGTTGGTTTATGGTCCCTCAGCACATGATTGGTTGTATGATTATGTATGTATTTAATTTTACATAATGACATATTATTATATATGTGTGTTAATTTTTTTAAAATACACAGTACTGGTTTCCTATAAGTATTACACAAACACGTCCTACGGGAATAATTGTGTTCGTACATGCATTACGGTCAGTTATCAACTAAAGAGATATTTCCCTATGGTAGGTTACTAAGTGGATTATATTTAAATGATTTTTGTGATGCTTTGATATAGTGAGGAATTTATTCCTAAAACCGTTTATTTTTATTACTTATATTTTTCAATTATACTTTACAACCTTCCTCACTCGGGGTCTGATTGATTACACTTGTTTGATAATGAAAGACATTTTTATAGATTTTATTAATTTTACCAAATATTTTATTATTATTTAGGATATATTAATGTTTTTATTATTCAGTTATACATATGATTATTTATGTTATAGTATACTCTTTTTTCATTAGTCCTTTTAAATTATTCGGTAGCTTCTTGCTTATAAGGATGTGTATACATGGTTTTGTGCCACATTGGCTCAGACCTGGTAAATTTGGTTAGGATGTTAAATTATCTCATTGTACCTTCTTAGGATATTATTATCTTATGTTCATCATCATCATATTATTTTATTTTATTTCTTTCAAGAAAAAACAATGAAGGAATCAAAAATGACACAAGAATGCCCACCCCTCCCCCCATTATCCCATCCTTATCTAAGGAGGCCTAAAATAATATAGACTGAGCACATCGCCCATAATATAATTGATCCTTTCTACCTTGATGCGGACTACATTGTGAAGAAACACATCTTCCGTGCTGGAAACATCCACTTAAGCCAAGTAGCCATGAAACCTGTTATCCTCCCTCCGTATATGAAGTTCTTGAACATTTTTGTTAAGAACAATTCTTCATTTTCGGATAACATAACTAATAGACCAAGGCACGTCAATATAACCTTTCAATTCATTTTGAAAAATCATAGATTTCATCTCAACATTTGAAATTTATTACCCTTTTTTCCTAAATAACTCATGACGAATCTGCATCGCCACTGCCTCTGCCTGAAGGGATGAAACTAGACCAAATATTGCTGGGACCACCATGTTGACTAATCCACTACTATCTTGCACCACCCCACCTCCTCATGCATAACCCAACATGCATGAACCATATGTGATCGTCTTTAAACCTGCAGCTAGTATCGGACAACATACCCATTCACCCCTCATGTTACTGGATGTAGGTAACACTCCACCACCTGACTGGAATCTGTTCATAGATGGCGTATTATTCTAGGATACTATGGAATTATTAAAATAAATCAACAAATTCCTATCCAATGTGATGATAGTATATCTTTTCAACATCCCTTTCTAATGACTTGACTTGTTATGTGCCTACCAAATACACCAGCACCCCGCATGCATCACCCCATAACGTGCCACCCGCTCATGACCCCCATCCCTTATACCTGGGAACCAACATTCAAAAAATGGCAGGCTTTCCCTAGCCATGGTAAGGAATTTTGTGAATTCCCTAGAACCATAAAATCCTCATTTTCCCATTCACTACCAAAAAACAAATGTGAAATGGATTCCTCACTGTGAATAGTACAACAGACACACATGAACACTGGTTGAATACCACACCTCTGTACATTGTCATTAGACAAGATTTTGTTGTTCCTTATACTCGATGTGCAGATGTTATACGTGGTGGGAATGTCTTTCACCCAAATTATCTCATCCCGCCTGCCATTTTTCACCTAGCCTTATACAATGTGAGAAGATTCTTTGAATGAGTAATGGCCCGATGAAGAAGAAATGATGGTGCAATTTTCTTCCTCTTAATTCACATTGATGAGATGGAAAAGATCTTGCTGATACATATCCAACACCATGTCAATAAATGCAGGAAACCGGGTCACATCCCTGAAGGTGATCTCAGGTACTAGATAGTCTGGGAACCTGTGTAATTATCTGCACCAGTTCTTGTTCCAAAATGAGACTTCTACTTTCCCCACTATACATCTAGAAAGAGGTTGTATATCATAAATTATGGGGCCAAAAATCTACCATATTCGAGAGCAATGTCCCTGCCCAAGGTCTTGATGCAAAGATACGTACCTGTTTATGGTAATCCCCCAAAGCGTACCACTTTCCAGCATACTACAAGCCAAACTCTCGTGCATTTAGTATAGGTTATCTTTGAGGTTCTACACATTAATTATTCCCTCACACACTAACTTCTCAATTTTACACCAAGAAACCAAGTGCCTCCATCCCTCTGCCCCTAGATCCCAAATAAAATTTTCCAGCATCATGAAAATGGATTTGATCACTCTTTTCCAAACCCTAATAGATTAAATACCATGAATTGTAGAGGCCACAAGGACGCTGTAAAAAAGGGAGATCCTATCACCAAAAGACAATATTTTATTCTTCCAGTGCAGCCCCATATTAGTGATCCAAGAGAAAAGTTCATCAAAGTCTCTTATCTTATACTACATGTCCGATATAGGAGCTCCAAGATATGACATTGGGAATACACCACTCTATAAACCCAGAATCCTTCTTATAGTCTCCACCCTTACTATGGAAAACTTGTTATAAATGAAGAATTAACTCTTGAAGTAGTTAATAATCAGGCCTCTCCATCAAGAATACTCACATAGAACATTGTTCAGATTTAGTATTAATCAACATCCAGCATTAATGGACAAAATAGAGTCATCTACATACATGTGGTGAGAGATGGTCAGAGCCTTCATCCGATGAATGTACTATAGAATCCCCCCTTCATTGATAATCATCAAAATTAGCCTAATCAAAACATCCTATATAATAATGAACAGAGAAGATGATATGGGATCCCATTGCCATAGGCCTCTAGTGGCCTTGAAGAAACCATAATATCATCACATGAACGTGATATGTGACCATGAGGATCTGAAGCAGAAAAATATGATATCTACATCCTAGGGAAAAATACCCAATTCCAGACAAGTATTTGATAAGGAATCTCCATTAGACCCTATCATATGCCCTCCTCATATCCAGATTAACTACCATGTTTGATCAATGTGTTTTGAAGATGATATCACTGATTATAGCTTGAGCTAGGGAGATTTCTCCTTTATCAAACAACCATTAATAAAACCGTGTTGTTCCTAGGAGACCCATTTGGTGATATGCATCACAAGCCTGGAGTAAAGGATAACAACCAAAACTTTGTATTGGACAATGCACATGCTCACTGGGCTATAATTTGATATTGATGTCAGGCTCATGGTCTTAGGAAGTAGAATTGTGGTGGTGGAAAAAGAAACCGGAGGTAATCTTCCACAATGATGAAGTCCAAGATGGAAGTAATTAGATATTCCTTCATTATCACCCTTGAGTTCTTATTAAAATTGGCATGGAATCCATCCGGCCTAGCACTGCTATCCGGGTTTAGATGCATGAGGCTCTCCATAATCTGAAGTTCTTCGGGCATAGTTCCCTGGGATGTGTTAATCTGTTCCGTCACTACATTAGGGACCACCTATAAGAAGTCTAGGAATCCCAAAGGATAATCATTGGTAAAACTCTCTGAAGGACCGGCCTATATATCCTTAAAAACGTGTTGACCAAACCTCCCACTTAATCCCTTTCATCCATGTATGAACAATCCTCCAACTTAATATTTGGATTAATTTGTCTTGAACACTCTTTAATATATACATGAAAGAATGATATATTATTGTCTCCCGCTCTAAACCATTTGATCTGAGCCCCTCCTCTGGTCAGTCATTCTTTCATTAGGATCAATTCTGCAATAATACCTTTCTTCTCTAGAAGCTCCTCATACACCCAATCCTCACATTCCACTTCTAACCTATTCACTAGGCTATCAAACTCCTTCATGAAGTCATTGAGAATCAAGTCTGGAGGAACACGACCTTTAGACCAGTCCATGAGCTTAATTTTCAGCCTCTGTAGTTTGTAGTGAATAATGTTCATCTAGTGGCATTGATCGGGGACTTCCCATTCATTCCTAACCAATTCATGATATATCGGTATATCCACCCAGTACCTTCTTTACCTGTATAGCTCAGCTGGGCCTTGTGAATATTTTATAGTTATAAGGATAGGGTAGTGATCTTAGATTCCCATAATACAATGCTCTGCCTTAGTGTTGGAAAAGGCATATATCGCATTAATATTGGCCAAGCAGCGGTGCAATATACCACCCGACCTACAGCACCCCCGATGATTATTACACCATGTAAATTTATCACCCACAAAACCCATATCTACGGGCCCCTTAGCAGCCATGAATTTGGAAAAGGCAATACATTCATTCCTAGGAAACTGTCTACTGCCCATCCTTTTAGCAAGATCCACCACCACGTTAAAGTCCACCACCCCCAACTATCCAAGGGTCAAGGCCTAGGTTGAAGGCACTGAGGTCCTTCCAAAAGTTCCCATGAGCATTAAAGTCACAGATTCCATACAAAGAATAATCATAAAAGTAAGAGATTCAATGTGATACTTTGAGTGTTATAAACTGATCCCTTGCGTGAATCAAATCCACCACGCACCACCTATTCAAAATAAATCCAAATTTACTTGTTAACTATGTCCACCTGCAAGTGTCCATGCATTTTTAGCTTCCTGGAGAACTCCCCGATCATAGAGGATTGATGTTTATACCCATGTATAGCCACTAGAGCAGCTTTGTGGTGGCTATTTCTGAATCCAGAAAATCAGATTTAACCCAGGCACCAATACCACGATCATTCCAGATGATCGTTGGAATCATTTTAAAACTGATCTCCCTGGGATTGGCTCCAAAGCATGTAGCATTTCAAAAATTATTGTTTTCCCTACCTTGTTGATTCCTGACCTTGGATCTAGTACACACAATTGAATCCTAGAGCACCACCCGACTGGGAGTAACTGTACTTCCCTTCACCCCCGATCCACACTGCCTCTGATAACTATTCATGGAATAAGCTCCCTCTATCCTAGTACCCACAATACATGGAGAGGAAGTGGCTTTGGATGACTGAGGGAAAGCACCGACAGTAGAAAAGGAACTTCCAAATACCACTCTTGAATCTCGAGAAAACACCACCAAGTCCCAGTCCATGTTCTCTGAACTAATGGTAACTTCCTCATTCGGGCTGACTAAATCAAACATCACTAGGTACTAAGACATAGAGAGCTTCCCTCTTAGTAGACTGGTTTCCTGATTGAACTGAACAATGATACTAAGGATAATGGTATCCATCATAACCTGTGCAGTTAGGGGATACCTTAGGATAAATGAAAAAATATCATTGTTATTCTATTCTCTATCTAGTACCTCACAAACTGAACCATCCACTGAGGTGGCCTCTGATGGATTAATATCAGTTATAGGGTCCTCCACTTCCACCCCTACTGATCCCTAAATTGGAGCTGATGAGGAGGAAAAAACCCTACCACCTACGCCAGAAAAAGTCCCAACCGACATACTACTCCCTTTAAGGCGACACTGTGGGTAGTCTTTGAGTGAGTTTCCATGTAAGAGGCTATGCAAACTGTACCTGGAAAAACAGACTATATTAGATCCTGGGACCAGGTAAAATCTCCCTTGACCTTCAAATCATGCTTATCCAGCAGAGAACATGCTATGTCTTGATCCACACAAATTTCAGCCTCTGAGGATGACATAGCCCTCCTCATACCATCATCCAAGCACAGATATCCCCCGAAGAAATCCTCTATCAAATTGAGGATGAATTTGTTTTTAAATGGCAAGGACAACACAAGAAGGGAGATCCAGACCACCACCATCGGACTTTCTTTGCCTCTGTGAGCATCCAAGGACCACCTAGACAAGCCGAAGCTCCAACAACCCCGGGATATGAGAACCAGGCACCAGGTATGTAGGATGTCAACCACCGAGTCAAGGACAATGAAGCACAAACACCTATGGGCCACCAAAACCTGCACATGCTAGATTATACCCCAGGACGAAAACCAGTATTAGAAGTTGACAGGAGGTGGTATGGTGGCCCCCAACCGAGCCACCAGGGTCTATTATAGATAGTATTTGGCCTCATTAAAGATTACCTCATGCACTAAAACCCAGACTTGATTTCCCACGTGAAACGACTACGATGTCACGACTGAGATCGCCGGAAGGCAAGGGGAAGGCCCATTGATCCCACATAGGGAATCCTAAAAAGGAACCCCAACACCGACTTGACAAGGATAGGGAGGAGGCAGGTAAATGACATTTTTTGATCTCTTCAGCTCCAGCAGGGTGCCCCCACATTTAAATAATGAGGACCGGGGGTCAAACACCGCTAGAGGTAGCGACAAAGACAACATTGTACGGGCCACAAAGGGAGAAAAATTAGAAAAAAGGGAGGTGCGTGTAGCATGTTCTTAGCTCGACCATCCATAACACAAACACTCCCAAAACTATTATAAATTTATTTTCCGTAAAAAATAGTTGAAAAATAATTATTCTTGGGATAGTTTATTTTATTTGGGTCTCTATGAAAAATTTGAGGTAATAATTCATTATCGGAAATGTTGTTTGTATCAATTAGATAAAGTGATTATTGTAGGTAGAGTGATATTTAACATCTTTGGATATTTTCATTATATTTTTGGGTTAACTTTGCTACAAAGGCAAGTGTTATTATGATTTTTTCATTGTTTTTAAGAGATTTGGGAGGTGTTCAAGTTGTCTACATGGGATGAGTATCCACTCCCTTATAGGCCAAATCATGTCTCCTTATAGGGTTTATAATTTCATGTTAAAATCACCATGAAGGTTCTTTCGGATGTTTTTACATCACTTGAGTTAGAGGTTGGGATCTTATTTTAAGGATAATGGGTTTTGTTTATAAATTATTATGAGAAAAAATATTGATATTTTGACATTTAAATGAATTGGTTGATATATTAATATAGTAATAATAATCCTATGGTGGATAATATTATACTGACTGTTGGAATCTAACCATAACTTCAGTTGTTTTGTGGTATTTATCTCAAACTAAGGAATTTTGATCTCAAATTGTTTTCTGAGTATAAAGGTGTTTATTGAAAGGAATGATGTTATAAATCATATATAAAACCCAGATCAAACCAATTTTTTTGACTCATCATTGGTAGGGGTTATCATTGGAATGATTAACACTTAAATAGGATTATATTTTGGTGAACTGTATTATTGGATTTTGATTGATCCATGATTTTTTTATATGGGGAAACATGATATATATTTAGATCTATTATCATATCATCATTATGTTAATCTTGAGAAAAATAAAAAATATTGAAGCATTGACTAATACATTATGATTATCATTTTAATAGGCACTATAAAATGATGTGTAGTTTTATCTACATAGGTGTATCAGAGTGTCTAACCAAGAACATTATCTTGAATATAATGTACATAAAAAACTATTATGTGTTCTATGAAAAAAATGGTAAAAAAATACTAAAAAGCATTAGTGGTTTTTGTTTTATCTTTATGTCAGAAGAAAAAAATTTTGGGGTTAAGATGTTAATTATAAAATTATATGATAATTCATGATGGTACAAAATATAAAAGATTAATTTTTTTAACTCTTATCTTTTTAGTTCGTATTAAATAAATCATATACACTTACATTACCATCATCTAAACCGTATGGAAGATGAAAAACTGACTAATATGTAATGGATTAAAATTTTATCCAACTTTGGAACATGAAATAATAACCCCCTACCATGATTTTAATTAGATAGAAAACTTATGGTAAATAAGTAATCCTCTTATCTTTTTATTGGAAATGATTATGAAACAATATAATATAATTACTCATAACTAATTATATATAAATCTAATTTTGATTACATAGACTTATATAAATCTTTGTTGTAGTAAGAAAATTTAGAAAAAAAAATTATTAACAAATACTTTAAATGAAATTGAAATTATAATTAGAAAATATATATTCAAGGATTTTAGTTTTTAGATGGTATATTAAATCCTTAATTAAATTTATTATTTAGTGTCAAAAATATTTTTCATTATTTTTACTGAAAAAATGTTGAAACATTTTAAAAAGATTAAAAATTAATTCAATATGTTTTTATAGTTTAATAATAATATAAATATCATAATATATTTCGTTTTGAGTAAATTAAAGTGCTCATTTTGTTTACTTACTCACCTAAAATTATGATTGAAATGATATTCTTATATATCCCAATAATAAAAAATTATTAATAAAACAACTAAAACAAATAATTTGATGTTCATATGAAAAACATTTGAGGAATTTCGTTACAAGACCACATAAGAAATCATTAGTTTTTAATTTGTTGCACATCTCTGCACATGATTATATAGATAGTAATTTTTTTCAAATTTATTTACATTAAAAGCCAAAACATACTAAATAAGTAATTATTTTATTAAAATAATGTAAGATATATTTTATATGATAATATTATAGTGTTTTTCTTTAATTGTAACCATCAGGAGGAGTCTTTTATCTGGTATTTTATTTTCAACCACAGTTCTTAATTTGTCTTTTTTCTTATTAACAATATTTAATTATAAAGTAATATTTTCCATATAAATGATATGATTATTAATGATGAAAAATCTTTATTCATAGGTGTTTTCATTTATATAGTAGTAATATATTTATCAATATTAAATATGTTTATTTATTATATATATTTATCATAGTTTATAATTAATTTCAATTTTTTTTTGGAAAATGTACCTCATGTATGAATTCAAATGTTATAATCTTAGCTATTCAATCATAATAATATCATTAGTACTCATCAGACCAATCATGTTTTAATGGCCTCTCAAAATATAAATTATTAATATTAAATATAGGATATTTTTTATCTATTAATATTTTATCCATATAATGTTTTAATTTATATATATGTAATGTTTGTACTTGGTCAGTGAAGTCAGTCATGTATGATCCCTTTAATTTCATTGTTGATCGAATCGATTTTCTTGATTTGACTATTCTTTTCATCATAATTTTGTCCATATTCAATACCATACCTAATTTGATACTTTATATTAACAGTTGTTAAATTTTTTTTCATTAGAAGAAATGTTAAACTGATACCCCATATATCATTATAATATTAAACATACTTGTGACAGTGGATTCAGGATCATTATCATCATTGGGTATATCCAAATCATAATGTTGAATATTAAACTCATTGCCCAAATTGATAGCTATTTCAATCCCCACACTCATGTTATATTATCATACTTTTATTATTTATAATGTCTTATATGATATTGTAAACCATACCCCTACCAACAAGACGGTGATTAAAAGTTGATAAATATAAATCAAATAAAAATTATTCTTCTATAAAGTTAGGTATATAATGCAATTCAGTGTTATTAAATTGAAATTTTTGAGAATGAGTTATGAAAAAATTGATTACCTAAGATAATGTAGACTAATTATGGGAATGTATAGCCTCAAAGATAGTGGGGTCATATAGATATTCATGTATTGATCATCGTTTAACTATTTGTTCCCCTTAATCATTTCACATATATTGATATTCCAAACCTAACCATATAATATAATATAATAATTTAGTTAATTTATCTATGCATGTATAAATATAATAATCTCATATGTATCAGCTTGATTCCTTTTCTTTTTGAAATATTTCCAGTGTGACACCCCAAAACCAACACCTCAAATGCAGTAATATTGTTCATCCCATTAAAATAAACTGAATGTAGTTATTATTCACGTAATCTAAATACTGATTCTTATTTATAGATGACATAAAAATTCTATATTATTTTTTAATATTTTTATATATTATTAAATATAATAATAATCAATTATTATGTAATACTACCACATGATTCATATAGTTCTGGTGTGTTTTCATCTACTAGTTTTCCCTTTATTTACAATGATGTCATCCCATTTCACATGGAGTAAAATTGAAGATTATTTGGATTCTGATTCATCAATCTACATATAAAAAGAAAGATTTTATTTATATTACCTAAAATTTTTAATGTAGATTTTATATATATACCATTTTTTTTAAATTGAAGCATGCCCCCTCCTAGATTTATGTAAGGGGTAGATTGGTTATGATTCTTGTTTCATATTATTAGTACTCATTTGATATTTCATAAATTGAAAATTTAAATCAAATTAGATAAAATATATAATTTCAAATAAAATATTATCAACAGTAAAACACCAGAAATGATTCCTCATTAGGGTTACTAATAAAATATTAATATATTTACGGGTTTATAATATTTTCATACAAAGTTGTTTAGTTGGTGTTTAATTTCTCTAAAACAAATATTAGATGATTCTTTGTAAAAAATTAATTGACATTTCATTATATATATATTTTTTTAAATTTAGAATGTATAGGATATCATTAACATGATATCATCTATAATATATTTCATAATTGAAGGCATAACATTTTTCCATGAATCTATATAAAAAGAATCATGCATTATCTCTATGACCCCAATGAATTATATGAAGACCGACTTGTGGGGGTCAATAGGTTAGTCTTGCGGATTCCAACCCTCCTAAAATTGTATACATTTTCTTTAGTCCTTTATAAATTTAGTTATCATGGTGATGTTATGAAATTTTTTTTTCTTCAAATTTTATTGATCCAAAAATAATCCCATAATTTCAAAATCAATCATGTGATATTCATCGATATTAGTAATAGTATCATGTATAGATTTCATTATCTTCTTGAGTAGTCAAGAATAAAATTTATATTACATAAATAAATTATAGATAAAATAATATTATGAATAAAACATATTATATATTGAAAATATATACTCGTTCATTGATTTTTTTCCATTATCTATTGAATATAATTGCTTCCACTATTATGTATTGAAATCCCATCCATGTAGACCCCTATAATGTACATATAAATATTTACATTGGGACTTCCATGTAATCATTTTTATCTAAAAATGGGAAGGTTATCATCAATATCATTCTCATTTTTTCCTGTTTTTATTTTAGATTCTATCAAAATAATTGAGAAATTATATCTTATTACATATGGGATATGAAATATGTGCACAACTATTGATTCCAATATGAATAGTTCATATTTATAAGCATATAAATTGAATATCACCTTCGTGAATCCCAATTCATTATCTTCATTTCACTCATACAATCAATGAATTTTCATTAGAAAATCAACAAATGAAATGTTGTATATTTAAACTCATATATCTATTTGATGATGCAAAACATATGGTATATTCACATAAATTTGTTTTCTATCCTTGTAAGAAGATATTTACAACACTTTTAACATAATTTTAAATAAATTATTTTTCATTGACCATAATTTTTCATCATAATGAATGATAAACCATTAATTAAAAAAAATTATAAGATATAATACATACCTTTTTTCCACTAGTTAGCCATTGAACTCCTAAATAAATTGACTTTATATATTAAGATAAATATTTATAAATATAATATTGGGAAAATCCTATAAAAATATGATTATATTTATTTGATATACATCATCATTCCCATGATGGAATTAAATGTATAATTGTTACCTGATTTACTTAAATATATAGATCAGTCATTTGACAATTATGTAAAATTTAATGTTCATATTTCTGCCACTTTGTAATGGAAACTGTATCTTCTTTTCTGGAAATACCTATAAAAAATGGCATCCACTATGATGAGTTTTTTGGCCATCAATTATATTAAAATATGATAGGTAATTAGTAAAAAATTTAATAGATTCTTCAAAAATATATCACAATAAAATAAAACATTATTTATAGTATTGATTATTTACATAACCATTCAAATTTTACATATACCATTCAAATGGGTAAACCCGTATTTAATGCAAATGACCACATATTATAATATACCTAGTCAAGTGGACTATGTGATGGACTATTATATAAAATAATATAACTAGGAAAACATTTATAATTCACATAATATAACTGCATTTACATTATTCATGATTGGATGACTCACTATGTTTATAATGTTGCTGCATATAACGTTGAAATATAACAAATGTATGGTTAATATATTTCATAATTTTTATCCCGAACACAATTCAATGTAAGATAAATTTAATATTTCATTGAGACATGAAAATTAGGTGATTTTAGACAATGTAACATCAAATTTTTCATTGATATGAAATTATTATATTTTATAAGTATAAAAATATACCATTTATACAATTAATGAAGCCGAAATATTAAAGATTAAATTGTATGTATCGAGTGAATGATTTTTGAAGAAGAAAATACATTCTTTCACAATTCACCATTACCAACTATTCTGCTATCCTCACATCAAAAATATCCCAGTTATCTTTAATGAAATCTATTTTTTCTATGTCACATATAGAAACAGTCCAATATCAATATGAATGAAATTTTTTCATTGTACATAAAATAATAAAAATCTATTCCATAAATAAAATCTCTCTATGAAAATTAAAATAAAATTGATATATTTTTATAACTTAATTCTATAATGTTGTATTTCCTCGAACCTAGTTACCCATAGTAGGTGAATTATTACCAAACATTGACATGATCGAAAGGTATCAAATCCCAAAATACCTATTAGTTCAGTATCTTTAGAAGTAATAAATACTACATATGTATTACATTAAATTATTAAATAAAAATATACAAAAAAATTATTTCTCCCTTAACCACCCTCATATGACTTAGCTTTTCTCTACAAGTCAGTCGTAATATACTTCTTCGCATCCTGGGAATATTAAAACATAGAATGGGGTGACATCATATGATCAGTATAGATAACAATATAGAGAAAACATTCATAAATAAGGATAAACATATAAGTCAATGTATAAGACTAAAAGGCATTCCTTTTTTACATAAACATCTTAATAAAATGGAAAATATTAATCAATTAATGTCATTTACTTATTCACATGGACATTCTACTAGTCGAATAATCATATCTAATATCAATAGCTATTTTCATAATGATGAAAATCATAATGTTGAACAACATAACCATGTTTTCTAGCCCTCGTTCTATGACTACAAATAAGATTTTGTCATGGCCTTGTCCCAAGGTAGTCGTTTTCCTCATGAGACATACTGATGCATCAATGAGCTATAGCAAGCTCCAAATGTTACTTAATAATACCAAATCATTACTCATATGAAAAGGTTGAAACATAACATAAACGATCTTATTAAAAATAGCATACGAAATGTTAATAATTTAACCATAAACCATGATTGGTATAAAAATAACACATAACCAATAAAAAAATCACAAAACCTAAAAGGCCATATGGAATATTGTATCATAATAAATAAAATTCAAACAAGTGTAAAATCCGTCAATGGATATTGACATATATGAAATCAAAACTATTGGAGAGAAATATATAAATCTATTAAGAAATAATTTAAAATCAACATAATTATAAAAGAAAACAATTATTTAGAAAATATTCTTATAAGTATGTAAGGGATGGTTTGAAGGTGTTGTAATGACAGAAAATATCCAGACCCATTTTATAATTTAAAAAAACATTCTTACCATAGTTGTTTGAAAAGGTCATAAAGTACCTTGTTTGGAAAATGAAAGAATGATTCCTTTCAAAAAAAATACAAAAATAAAAAAAAATTGTATAAATTACATTATTCAATAATCAAGGAAATAATAAAATATTTTGAAATACATTTTAAAAAAACACTAAGGTGGATGATAAAGAAGTCCCAATAGGTATTTATGTAAAAACAACTTTGGATAAATAATGAAATTTTAAAATTAATCCTTACCTTGTAATTTTTATAATTTGAAGGTACATTAACGACCTGTATAATAGATAAATAATTATTATAACATTATAAAATAACAATATAGATAAATTTGATATCGTACAGTGTCTTCTAATATTGCTTTGCTAATGATATTTTAGAAGCATTATTGTTTTAGGTATTAGCTGATTCAATTTCCTTTATATGTTTGTTATTAAAGTAATGTTTATTATGAAGAAGATGTATTTGATTCATATTCTGAATGATATTATGATAATAAACATTATTTTTAATCATAATATGAAAATTATTCTTAAATGGTTACAATGGGGATTGAATCTTATCGTGTTCGTGGAGACGGTAATCTGTACATACGGAGGAGTGAAAATACCATTAAATTGATTGTGAAATATTATCTAATTGGATAGTATTTCTTTTATACATAATCATTAACTTGTAATATTTACTTTTTACCTCAATTATACTCATTATTATACCCATCCAAATAATTAATTTTTGAATAACAATCTAAACAATGATATGGATATGGTAAGCCGTACGTACGCATGTATGGTGACTTTGTCATTCATAAGAAGGATATAATAAAGAATACAGTTATAAGATATTTATAAAAACATCACAATATTCTTATGTTACTGAAGTTATTATTTTGTTATGGTAACATCAAAGAACGAGGACGTGGAAGTAGAAAATATCTTTGAAAAAAGGTTATGAAATTATTACATCTTCATTGGGTGATTCATTATGATTTGATCAAAAGTGCTCTATAGGTTAGCTTTTTGATCAAAATAAGGCCACCAATATTAAGTGTGGGATGTTGGGAAGATATTTGTGAATGGTTTGGCTAGACCAAATGGCTATGGAGGTGTTATTTTCAGAGAAGGGGAAGTACAATTTTGTGAGAGAGGTGAGTGTCACCTTAAGAAAAGCTTGAAAAATTAATTTATTATATTAACATATTAATTTTGTAATGGCTCCGAATGGATTTATTTAGAGTCTATGGTGGGGAGGGGTCTAAAAATTCTCAATAAATTTTTTTAGATAGGTTAATGTCACTATTTTAACATAATATTTTCTATTTAACTGTTAGTTATATATATTAACTTTTACTTTGTATTCTTGTATTATTATAATAAATTATCAATAAACGTACTATAAAAATCCATGAGAACTGCAAGTGGTTAATTATTGACATATATTACCATATCTATGTTCTTTTACTTGTCCATATATATTTATTAATATTATATCAATTAATATTACAATATTTTTTTTAAAAAATCATTTATATCAATTTTGACACTATTTAGTATTCAGTTTATGTGAAAGTTAACAAAACACGATTACTTAGAAAAAATAAATTAAATCAATCATAAAATGAAATATTAACCTATAAAATTATTTTAATTCGTCAAAGGTATCAATTTACATTTCCTTGTATATTTATAATATCAGTTATTTTAATCTTTTATTATTAAGGGCTTTATTGCATAGTCATGGTGTCATAAATAAATGTAGAGATATATTGTATAAAATTTATAAATAAAATTCCATTTATATAGGAAATATATTTATATAAATAATTAACATTTATAGTCTAATTTATCTGAGGTATAACTCTATATTAAAAATGTTTCGGTTATGAAAAATTTAAATTTATAACTTTTAACCCTTCTTTAAACCAAAATAATATTAATAATTGTCACAATCTAATTGGTGTGGATCAAATATGATCATATTATATTCCTAACGATGACTTTGGATGAAAAACACATATCCAATATAATTATTTCGTCTGTTAGTGTAATTATACTTTCATTTTTACTATTAATTACCCTATTTTCTTTTTAATATTGTAAATAAAATTCAGAATTTTATATTCACCAATAAATATTTTCATCCTATTAAACCAAATTTTACATAGTGATGTCATATGTGTCTCTTGAATTTTTGAATATAAATTTATAGAGGTGGTAAAATTACATTTTATCAAATTTGAAAATGGGCAAAGAAGGTGGGTAAAAGACGTTAAAATATTCAATAAAATTTTATACATCTAATTTTAAAATGAATTCACTTCAGAGAATTACATTAAACTTATATAGGAATTATGTATCTATTTTTACCTCAAATAAATTTAACTAAAATAAATTATTATTTATAAATAATATGTTTTAAACAAAAACCCAGTGTTTTTTACTATTAATCAAAAATTGATTTTTTTAGAAAAAAACAAAAAATTCACCCTAAGATAATATTGATTTTCCAAATCCCAAAATGTACTCCAATTTGAAAAATAAAATTTATAAAAGTAGGTACTATTATTCATAATGACTAGATTAATTTGTCGTGGTGTGCCAGAACTCGATGTTGCCTACATAGCAAGCTATTTCATTATTCAAAGAGAAACGTACCGTGGAATCTTGGGGTGTTACAATATTCCCTCCTTCAAAAATTTCTATCCACAAAATTTAATTAATACTACTAGATAAAAAAATTTAGGTGGTTCTTCATTTTATATTCCTATGTTTCCATGTTTCCTCAACCGTATTATGGTTTCTCCATTGAATATTTACTAGACGAGTCGTTCGGTTTCGCAAAATGTGTTCTCTTATATCATGAATCATGGCATGCTCTTAAAAATAAGGCAGTTTAGATTCATGTTCAATTTCATCATATTTGAGTATATGCATTGGGTCAGGCATGTATTTTCTCAATAGTGATATGTGGAACACACCATGAGCATTGTAGATACATGGAGACATTTCCAAATAGTTAGCTATTACTCCAATTCATTATAAAATTTTGAAAGTTCTGATGTATCTATGTCTTAATTTACCATTCTTACTAAATTGTATAACATCCTTCTAGAGAGATACCTTTAAAAACATGATCTCTTATATGAAATTACAAATCCTTTCTTCGAATATCGGCATACCTCTTCTACCTACATTGAACTTTTTTATGTGGATTTTGATAATATTCATATTTTTCATTTTTTACTCTTCATGTTGTAGGCCAACTAGTTTTATTTCACTATCATATTCCCAAAAAGTTGGTATGTGGCATCTTTTTTAAAATAAAGCATTATATGGTTCCATCTGATTACTTGATTGGAGGCTATTGTTATATAAAAATTATACCAGAGGTAAATATTGATCCCACATACCTTCAATGTCATGTGAAACAAATCTCAACATGTTTTCGAAGTTTTGAATAGCCAATTCTGATTGTCCATCAGTTTAAGGTTGGTAGGTAGGGCTAAAAGGATTTTCAGTATCTATGGCCTTCTAAAGACTTTTCAATAATCGTGATGTGAAACAGGGATCATGATAAAAAACAAACGGTTGGGGGACTCCATTAATTATTACAAAATCATTGATATATATTATTGTTAAACATTCAAGTGGTAAATCATCTCTTATAGTAAGAAAATATGATGACTTCATAAGATGATCATCAATGACCCATATTGCAACATTCCTTCTATGAGTCTTTGGTATCCCAATGACAATGTCCATCATAATATCATCACATATCCTCTAAAGTATGGGAAGAGGTTTCATGATTCTTCTAGGATGTTTTCTTCCATCTTTCAGCTATTGAAAAACTATACATCCGGACCCAAAATCAAAAATCTCCATCTTCATGTTGTCCCACCAAAAATGTTCCTTAAAATATTTATACATCATAGTGGTATAAGGGTGTATATAAAAATTGGAGATATGAGAACCACCCACAAATTATCTTATTAGATCTGGTATGTTAGGAACACAAATTATATTCCCAAATTTCTAAACTCCATCTTCATATAATACGTTAATCAATCTCCCAACACTCACAACATTCATTTTATTTCGAAACTCTTCATCATTAGTATGAGATCTTTTTATCCTTTATTGTAAATATATTTTGGAACCCATTTGAAAAATTATCGAGTTTACACCTTCAATGATCATTACTATATAAATTTTTACTAGATACATGTATATAGGATCCCTTTCAACTCTCATGTTTTTCAAAACACCTAAATCCTTTCTGCTCAAAGCATCTTCCACCTTATTTGCCTTGACCAGGTTTTAGTGTATAGTAGAATCATAATCTTTAAGAATTTCACCCCATATCTTTTTCCTCAAGTTGAGTTTTTTCTCCGAGAAAATATAATTCAATCTATTTTGATTGGAATATATCTCACATTTTTTTCTATAGAGATTTTGCATCCATATCATCAATGAAATGACTACTGAAGCTAACACAAGATCATGAGTATGGTCATTTTTTCATGAATTTTTATTGGTCCTGATGCATATGCAGAAACTAAATCATTCAGTATAAGGACACAACCAATTCCATTCTTTAGAAATCACTATAAAAAACCAATCATTTATTGATGGTAGAGTAAATATTAGATAATTTATCAATCATTACATAAATTCATCAAAACATACTTCAACCTGTTTTTTCTAATAGAATTTAACACCTTTATGCATTTGCTTTGTTAATGGGTTATCCAATTTGGAAAAATTCTGGATTAAGTGCTAATAATAACCTGTTAAACCAATAAAACATTGTACCTCAGTTATACTCGTCGGTTTTGGCCATTATTGGATTTCACTTATCTTAGAAGGATCAATAGATATTTTATCCTTATAGACAATATGGACCAGAAATGAAATCCCTTGAAACCATAATTCACATTTGATAAACATCTCAGATAATTCATTGCTTCAATGTGTCTTTAGAATAGTGTGCATGTGATTTTCATGATCTTCGTAGTTTTTTTATTATACCATGATATATTTAATAAATACTAGTACAAATTCACCAAGGTATTCCTTGAAAACTGTATTCTATAGATCCATGAAAATAGAGGGTATAATAGCCAGTCCAAAAAGGCATTACTGTAAACTTGTAATGCCCATACCTGGTACGAAATGCGGTCATTTGAATGTCTTCCATCATCACATGGAAATAAAGATATTTATATTGAAGCTCAATCTTTTAAAAATATTGAACTCTATGAATTTGTTCGAATAAATCATCAATGTAATGTAGAGGATACTTGTTCTTTATTGTTATATCATTTATCTCCCCATAGTCAATGCACAACCTCATTGATTCATCCTTCTTCTTATCAAAATGAATAGGGGATACCATAAGAGAAACAATAGGGCTAATAAATCATTTATTACATAATTCCTATAGTTGTTTCATTAGTTCCACTAATTCTATAGTGGACATTCCATAAGTTTATTCGATGTTTTCCTTTAAACATGAATTAAATCAATGGAAAACATAATTTCTTTTTTTGTAGGATGTCTAGGTAAATCCTCTAGAAACACATCAATATATTCATACACAATATGTACATATTCTATTTAATAATTCCCTTCTTCAACCATATTTATTTCTATCTCTCTTCCCCCATATAGTAGAATTTAGTAGATCTATTGGGGGTGGATCTAGAGGAGAATTAGAAGGTGACCATTATTTATAATGATAAGGTATTACTTATCACTATAAAAAATTCTATCTTTCGTATTCATAGAATTAAATTTCACATCGTGGTCTGAAAAAAATTCCATACTGAGGATTATATCAAATTCAATAATGGGAGTGAAGATGAGACCTATAGAAATAGCACTTGTATATTCCCTAATGGACACATATTCACATAACATTATTACCGTGGTACTTCCATTTTGATTTTCAAATAACAACTCCCTTGTTAAATCAAATTGTAATATATAATTTTTTTTAACAAAATTAGATGATACGAAAAAATTTGATGTTCCAAAATCAAATAAAACAGTGGATAAATTTGAAGAAACAATTAAATTACCTACCACCACGTCATTAAGATCTTATCCCTTAACAGTAGTGATCGCATAATCTTGGACTTACACCATTCGAATTTTCTAAGGTATGATTCTTTACCACTTTAAACATTAATTTCCATAATTCCCCATTTCTCTACAATTTTAGCATTCAACATTGACATCGTCTTTCTTCCCATTGAAATTACGAGCATGGTTGTCTTTTTCACCACTCTAGTAACAGTCTCAGATTCCCTTTAGGAACGTATCGGGGTGTTTCAACACACATTTACTACATGATGGAAATTAAATATTTCTATTATATTACTTTTTTTCATTTTGAGAGCGTTCAACATATATCTTATTATCTAGCTTTTCATTAACTTATTAAGACATAGAGAATTCCTTTACAGTCTTGATAGTACAAGAGACAATATCTTTGTACGATGAGAAGGACTGTGAGACGAATGGTCAACATAAAAATGGTTTTAACCAATCAATGAATCGATCAATCTTACACATGTTGTTACTCATATAATCTATTTCATGCCTTGATAACCCAGTAAAGTTATCCTCGTACATTACGACATTCTCATCCTCCTTTCCCTTATATTTAGAAATTATCTTTCCATGTCTACTCAACGGTTATAAGGAAAATATTTTTCAATGAAAATATCTTTAAACTCCCTCTCTTCCTTAATTGATACTTCATCATCCACCTTTCTCTTTTGAATTAAATGAAACCATTGATATGTATCTTTCATGAGGTCATAAACAACCCTGAAAACATATTACTTTTCACTAATCCCCAACGCTTGAGATATTTTCTCTAAGGAACATATCCATAGCTCAACTACAAATGAATTTGTAGTCCCCTTGTGTGTTGGTGGTTAATGCATCATGAAGTGGTCAAACATTGATCCTTCACGTTGTTGATCAGGGTGCTCCATACGAGTATGGTTATTATTCATAACCTATGTGAGTTTTCCCAATATGGTTATATGTTTTCCATCACCAGTTATATCACCATCTCCCATATATTGTTACTGAGTAGGAGGGAAGTCCATACATTTATTACGTGGGTGGATACAATTTCCATTCCTTCTACAATGAGCCATTTCTAAATAATGTCACAAACCTGATTAGTTTATAAATCACAATACAAAATTCAATACTATAAAAATTCATATGATAAATTGAAAAGTTTATGCATATATTCCAAAACCATAAAAAATGATTTCATTGAGGAAGTATTTATTCATAAATCTGTCTTAGTAGTTTTTAATGAAAATGTAAATGTTCATAAGAATATCCCCTAGGAGTGTTGTAACTCAGAGTAAAGCAAAGGCCGTTGTCATGTAACATGATACTGCATGTTAAGAACAAAACTAGTTTTAATAGTGTTTACTCCTCGGTACATCTATTCCAGAGCTGCCTCTACCAGCTCGTATCCATTCATCGATGTATTTCTTGGAAAATAATAAAAATCTCTACATTACCAAAATTCAAGGAAGATCATCTATACTAATCCTAAATTTCTATCTTAGGGTTATTATTATTGAGTCAACAAGGAATCATTATGAATTTTCCATTTCCATATGTTTTGAAAATCACAAACACTCTATGTCAAGGAAAATTACTTTTCCCATTAGATTTATCTTATTAAGGAATATTTTCCTTCCCAAGAAAATTTTCCCCTTTCATTATTTTCATAGTACATGATATAGTTTCAATTAACCTAACTATATTCATTTCAATGTATTAAATTCAGTTTCATTTCTAAAACCATGGAATACATTAAATAATTAGATATAAAGAATTATATTTTCATGTTCTGAATTCAGATTTTGAATTATCATAAATTCTTTTTCCAAATTCTCTGAAATTCAGATTCTGAATTTTCCAAATTTAATATTTTGAATTCATTGAATGTTAGATTCCGAATTATTTAAAATTCAGATTCCAAATTCTCTAAAATACAGATTCTGTATTCTATAAAATTTAGAATCTGAAATCTTTGAAATTCATATTCTTAATTCCTTATAATTTTGACATTGAATTCATTATAATTTAGGTTCCTAATTCATTAAAATTCTGATTCTTAATATCATAGAATTTTGATTCAAAATTCCTTATAATTCAAACTACGAATTCCTCATAATTCAGGTTCCAATTTCCTTAGTATTCATACTCCAAATTACTTAGAATTTAGGTTCTGAATTCCTTATATTTCATACTCCATAATCCTTTGAATTTTGATTTCAAATTCCTTATAATTTAGTATCTAAACTCCTTAGAATTTTTGTTCTGAATTCCTTATAAATCAGACTCTAAATTCCTTAGAATTAAGGTTCTGAATTCCTTAGAATTCTGACTACAAATTCCTCAGAATTAAGGTTCTGAATTCCTTATAATTCAGATGCCGAAGATTATAGAATTATGATTCCAAATTCCTTGAAAACAGAATCTGAATATTCATGTAATATAGAATCCTATTTTTTCTCTTATTCTCAAGATTTTATTTTTACGTAGACATGAAAAAATAGAATTTATTGAGAAAACATATTTTACATACCCTTGTTATTTATATGAAACGATGTCGTGCATTATATTTTTAACTAACTGTCATTTGAGTGACACATGTACAGGTCCCTCCAAAATTCAAGAAAAATATGACCATTGGAGGATGGAGCCAACCATTGGAGATATGATTATATATAGGAGCTCAATTAAATGAACTCAATACTATTCTAAATATCTAGATATTACATAAATATAAATTGATTTCTAGAGGGAGAGACACACATTCTTTGTCAGTACTGAACATCTTTTCCCACATGCTTCATGCGACTCCAATTCGTGTTGTGTACAATCGAGGGATTATGGGGATAGAAAGAAAGAGGAGCTGACTACCATAAAGATCGATGACTTCCTTGACAATGAAGACATAGGTGACTAGTACCTTGAATATTGAGGGCTTGAGGGGATAGAAAGATAAACACTAATATTTTTATAAAGGGAATACCCTAGTGTGAGTAAGATAGACATTCTTCAATGTATAACTCAAGGTACATTTTACAATGGTTGTTGGATACCCTACTCTTTGAGTTAAAAGATATCATACATGTAACTTTTATTATTTCTATTTTGTTTTCCGATGCATTTTCAATAATAAAAAAAAGTATAATTATCTTATACTTTGATGTACTGGAATACTCTGACTAATAATATTATATACACTTTAAGGTAGAATCATTTTCCTTGTAAACATTTCTTAAATTTAATTTATGGAACAATATATCCATAATCTAGCATGTTTGTATAAATAAAAGGTTTTTTAAATTAACCTTGTTTAACTATGTTAAATACATTTTTTCCTAAGGGGGAAAACAATAGTTTTATAAGAATCTTTTATAGTTCAAATGTAATTTTTAGTGGATAAAATTCACTTCCCCTCTTGTATATTGAGAATTTACATCATTATTTTGATCCTTTAATTGGTTTCAAAAGTGGGTGCTTAAATAATTGTATTTAAATATTAGTTTTATTTCTCATGTTTTCACTGTTATATATTTTTCTTCCATTGATTTTTTCCTTGTTCACCAACATTTTCTATTATCAAGTTTTTGTAGATAGATATTTTCTTCTAAATGGCAGGAATATATGTTTGTTCAATTAAAAATCATAATCCAACTAGACCACCTATATTTGATGGGAATGATTATAAATACTGGATAGATCATATGAAGTCATTTTTTATTAATACTAGAGTAAAAATCTTTGTTATGCTTACTGGAGGATAGAAGATTTTGGATAAGGAATTTAGAACTTTTACTAATCAAGAAAAGTCAAAATATCAACTAAACTACTAGGTATTCAATACATTGTTGTGTTCCATGACTATAAACATATGTAGTCATATTTCATCTTGTGAAGTTTCAAATTTTATTTGGATTAAATTGAAGGTTACTTATATTGGTACATACATGGTTGTAGAAACTAAAAGATCCATACATAGAGCATAGTTTCATGGATTTCTATTCCCTTATGGTGAACCAGTGTGAAAGGTACAACAGAGGTGTATGACTATTGTTAATAGTTTACAATTAATGGATGATAAATGTTTAGATTATGAGTCACATGTAGACAATATTATTGATATCATGCCTAATGATTGGGAATCTATGTGAACCGTTATTGATGAGAATAAAAAATTACCTCAGAATACTCTTGATGAGAATTTAGTAACTATTCTTCTACATGAGACAAGAATGAAACGAGATTCTTATTTGAATAAGGAGAAAATGGAAATCAAAGTGTATCCTTTACCACTAAAAAATCCAAGAATCATTAAAGGCATACTAGATCAATTTCAAATAAGGTTACTATTTTATCTGAACCCAGTGAAAGTGAACATTCTTAGAACGAACTTGATAATATTTCTCAAAGGATTAACAAGATAGTTACGAAGAAAAACATTTAGTATTGATTTATGAATAATGAAAGAAAGGACAATAAAGACATTGAAGTTAATCATTTTGAATAAAAAATAGAATTGTATATAAGGCAAATTTTCTTACGCATAAGAGAATGGATATAAAGGAAAATAAATCTAGGAGGAATAAAAAGAAGTACTACAAAGCTATAGCTATGAATGTTTTGAATGCTGATGACCACTAGAGTGCATGTGGTGGAGAAAATTATGATGAATCATGAGAGTATTAATCTTTTGGACTGAAGAATATTTGGTTTACAAGACATGTTACCTATTTAATATATTGGTTTAATTTCCTAGTTACACAATGATGATTCCTTACCAATGCATCCATGAATGCTAATTATAGTTAGAGTAAATATTATGAAGTATCAGATAAACAATATTTTTCTGATGAAGATAATACGTTACCTACTTTTGAAAAAGTTTCGAGGTTTTCTATGCTCGCTGAGAATAAAAATTATTTAGTAAAGAAAAAGCATGATAAGGTGAATTCTAGAACATCATTTCTTACTAAGTATGTATTAGTTCTTTCTAATGATCATGATATGAATATATATGATTATTAATGTGTTTTAAAAACCATTGGGGAAGTTAATTCTACGAAGGATAGACATTCAAAGGATCTAGAAAAGGTTATTTCAAAAAAAATGTTTTATAGACTAACTCTACTGATAAAAATAAGGTTTTTTAAGATAAAAATTTAGTTATTACCCCGAAGTTAGAAATACTTTCCCTGAGGAAGTTTTTATCAAATGTTACCTTGGGCATGGTCGGGCTGTAGTGGTGGTGGTGCAGTGCCGTCACGCCGCGCGGAGGGCAGCACAACTGCGGCGTCGTCGCGCCACAATAGAGGTGTAGTCGAGGCCGGCTGAGAGAGCTACAGTGGAGGCAGAGCGGCTCACTGCTTGGTTGTCCAGGAGGAGCGGGACCCCCATTGGGTCCCACGTGTGTAGGACCGATGCCACCTGGCACCGGTTGGAGAACCACTTGAACGACATAGCCTTTTGGGACCCAGGGGGCACGTGCTACCCCTCGTCGCGGCTTAGGTAGGGCCTTTCCTTGCTGCAGGGTCTCCAGGCCGCTCGGTCCGCCGGGCCGCCCTCGGCCAGGCTGCCCACGGCTGGGCCGCCCTTGGCTGGGCCGCCCTCGGGTCGGGCCGCCTGGGCTGGGCCGCCATCGGGCCCGACCGCCCTGGGCCGGACCGCGCCCTTGAGTCGGGCTGATTCCTCTACCCAGATCAGACCATTGGACGGGGTCGAACCCCGGTCTGGACTAGGTCCGGCCAGCTGGTTTGACCGGGTCGGACCGTACCCGGGCCCGTTTGGCTTGTTTACACATTTCACCCCTATCCTGGGCTACGGGTGTCCGATTGACGAACCTCCTAAGGAGATTGAAGGATTGTAGAGAGATGGTTTTTTGGAAAACCCCACTTGATATTGGGACATAGTTGGAGTACGGTCGGGTTGGTTTGATCCAAAATCCCAACTGGGGCCCTGGAACAGAAATGCTAATAAATCATAGACTGGGCATTTGATTGACATACTGTCTATCACGTTGGAACCCTTATGACATGGCATTACATTGGGATAATACTTTTAGGAGTTTAGTGTTGGTTGTGGTATGACCGATATCTCAACGGTAGATTATACGGAACTCAAGCGCACTGGGTGTGAGGAATCCAGTGGATAATTGTGAGGTGGAGTTTGGAGACAGATCATACGGAGGTTAGCGCTCAAGAATATTGTGTGGGTTAGTGCATACCAATCCTTTGTGGGTCAGATCTTATGTGGTTCAGCGCTCATCGATCTTGTGTGGGTCACCACATAATGATCCTGTGTGGGTCAGATCCTATGTGGTTCATTGCCGGGGTTAGTTCCTATTGATCCTGTGTGGGTCAGACTCCGTATGGTCAGAAGCAATGCCACTTGAGAGAATAAGATGATCTAGCTTCGCGACTAATCATCTGTACTTATATACATCAATGAAATCTTAGTTTGATCTGAGTCAATGACCATTGTTTTTCCTCATGATTGAGATGTGTAACTAGATAACTTATTTATATGTATGGGAAAATATCTATGTAATGGTTTTCCGTTGATTCATTCTTTGTGGTTTAACCTTGATGGATTTTGTGAGACATTTAGGGTCTCCGGGTCCCTATTGAGTATCTTTATACTCACCCCCACAGGAGATTTTCCCTCACCTCTTTGTGTTTGATGAAGACGAAGGACAATGCTGACAGAGGAGGAGTGTACAAGGACTAGACGGTACCCGGAGGTGGACCTCACTACAAGTCCATAACCGGAGGAGATGGACAAATGTGGAGTGCTGAGGAGTCTGTATGTACCAACCCATTAGGTAGGATCTATGGTGGATGATCCAGGAGCTATAAGACACCTTCCACCTGTTTGTCTTTTTAGTTGTACATGTTTTGTCTTTTCCTTGTACGTTACTTTTGGGATTGTATTTATGGCCCCTTAACATTAAGTATAGTATTTTGTATACATTTTTACATAGTTTTTTACATCCAGTTGTGTACTCTATTGTGTTTATTTACTGTTATAATGGAAATTCCTTCCCATTTTAGGGATTTTTTCCTTTGGTGCTAGTCACCATCCCCTGACCTATGTAAGGTAGGCTTGGGGTAGTGATGATTCAAGCGACAGGGGACGGGTCTTGAAAAATGTTATCAAAGGAGTTAGTTCTACAGCAGAACTTTGGATTCTGATCATTTCTATGAAGAAATAGTGTTAAGTGTAGTGAGTGTGGTTATTAGTTCAGGGAGTCCAGTGTTGGTGCGTCGGCTGACGTATCCATACATGAGGACCCTGACTTCTAATTTCTGACCAGGTTCATGAGAACACTGATTGTGTGTGTGTTTTCAAATGTTTTCTTTATGTCATCTCTAACAGGTTAGCTCACAAGGTATAATCTTTTGATAGTGTCCTATATGTTCAGGATGCCTCCATGCAGACAACCAGTTAGAGTTCTGATACAGTACACGATGATGTCCCATAGAGTGACGATGCTCTAGTTTAGGGCCCTCTTACTATGTTGTCACCTTCGGGTGGTGTATCAGCAGAACCACCACCCATTGGGCAACATATGCCACCCTCCTCACTATAGGATGATGCATGCCAATTGAGCATGTTGCACGAGTTCCAGCAGCAGAGGCCTCTATGGTTACAAGGCGAGATAAATTCCCAGGTAGCCGAGGACTGACTTGAGGCGATTACTAGTGTTCTCTACCTAGTTGAGACACCAGTTTAGTAGATGGTGATCTTAGCTACTTGTGTTTTCCAGTGAGTGACCATGAGGTTGGTCTGCATAGTGATGAGGCTTCGGTATGTGGACCATTTCCCGAGATGGTACCTTGAGGTACTATGTCAGCTATATCAATGGTTGTTGGTCAGGAGTTTCAACTGGCGGTACTAGTAGAAGACACTTGTAGGCATAGTACCTTACAGATGTTTCGGCATCAGATACACTTCATGTTTGGAAGTGAGCCCGACATACAGGCGGCGGAGGACTGGCATGAGGAGGTGGCTGAGAGTTCTCTATAACTTCTACAGCTTCGGTAGGATGACATGACGATTGGTGAGTACTCAGCGAGGCATAACGATCGTTCCTGGTACTCAATGAATATGATACGATCAGTGATTTGGATCTTGGACCTCTGAGTGAGGTGTGTTTACGGACATCAGAGCCATCCCTTTTTCCTATGTGCATTCCTACCTATGTTAGGATGCTAGAGAGAATCTTTGTGGTTGAATATTATTTGGTTGTGCGGATATATCCAGTGAATGTTAGTAGTGGGAATGTAGGAAACCATCACCAGTCTCAGAGACATGGGAATGTAATGTGTACTGAAAAAATTAAGTGTTAAGGAAAGATGAATATGCAGAGTAGCAGATGTGAAAGTAGAGCTAGGAGACCAGCATGAGGTGGTTTACATTTCGACATGTTACAACCGCCCCCTTTTTGTGGATCCCACCAGGCTTAGGGAGCTGTAGGGAAGGGGAAGACAGTAGCTACATGTGGTGAAGGAGTGTGACCCAACGACTATAGGAATGATTCGAGGTACGTACTGTGTCTACTACTTGTTTTCTTATCAATAGACATATGTACCAATCATTTATTACTCCCATGATGCTTGTCCCAGACCTAGAGTTTCCAGATAATCTGTTTACTTCACCTTCATGTCTGGAGATACCTTTGGGAGGATAATTGATAATCACACTTACACCGATGAAGTGAACTGACCATAGAAGTTAGAGTTTTGGTTGGAACCTCTTGGTGGACATGTCAAGGCCTTACGACGTTTGTTTGGGTATGTAATGGGAAACCACAGTTCATACACAGATTGACTATATAGGGAAAAAAATTCGTTTATCAACAACATTGAGATGATATTTTCCATAGTCGGCGAAAAAAGGAACCCAGACAGCACAGGTTAAACTCATTCATATGAGGGTACAACTAATCACTCTTGAATCATCCACCATTACCGTCATGGGAGTATGAGTTTTGTGTTTTTAGTTCGAAAAAGGAATGATAGAACATGGGGAATTCTTTTCAAAAGATGTTTCCAGGATTACCCCCCCCCCCAAAGGGGGAGGGACATCTGCTTTGGCTGGATACTACTGGAGGTTTGATGCAGACATCACCCGAATTGCAGCACCACTATCGGCATTGTCAAAGAAGGGGAAACCCTTTGTGTGATCGGAGAGATTCCAGAAGAGAGTTTAGGAGATGAGGAAGTAGCTGACTAGTTCCCCCATATTGAGGCTTCCAGAGGAAGGCGCAGGGTACGTAGTCTACTGCAAGACATCTAGGATCAAACTTAAGTGTGTCATGATGTATGGGAGAGAGGTGAATGCATGTGGTTCTCACCAGCTGAGAAAACACGAGCAAAACTATGCTACCCATGACCTGGAGTTAGCTGCAGTTGTCTTCGCCTTGAATATTTGGCAGCATTATCTTATGGGTGAACATTTTACCATGTACTCTAATCAAAAAATTCTCAGGTATATCTTATCTCAGAAGGCAATGAACCCGAGATATCAGTGATGGATTGAGTTCCTCCAGGATTATGACATTGAGATATTGTATACTCCTAGGAAGGGGAATGTTGTTTCAGATACACTCAACAGGAGGCTTGGAATACAGTTGCTATGAGAGGCGACAGAGCAGCTGGCTGCCTTACAGATATCCTTTGTCGATAGAGATGAAACATACTTTCTAAAGTCATTACAGTCAGTCCCCCCCTTCTTCAGTGAGCCAGGGAGGCACAACATGGGGATGCTGACAACGAGATACGACGTGCTCAGATATCCTAGGGGCAGGCACCTTATGGATTTTTAGGAGGTAGGGAGCTTGTAATCCTATTCAGAGGACATACCATGGTACTAGTTTCACATCAGGAGGAGGTGTTGAGGGAGTTCCACACTTCCCCTTTATCGGTACATCCAAAAGTTGTACATATTTACCAGGACCTTCGACGATAGCATGGGTGGCTAGGTATGAAGAAGGCGGTAGGAGAGTTTGTGTCTCGATGCCACACTTGTCAACAAGTGAAGGTGGAGCATCAGGTACCAGCAGGCATGGTTCAGCCTTTAGAGGTCCCAACGTGGAAGAAGAATGAGATATTCGTGGACTTTGTGATGGGTCTTCCACGTATGTCGAGGAGAAATGACTCTATTAGGGAGATCATCGACCAACTCACCAAGATGGCCCACTTCCTACTAACTAGATATGGTACGAGAAACTACGGAGAAGGTGCAGGTCATTCAGGAGTGGATGAAGACTGCACAGAGAAGTCATAAGTCATATGATGATAGGAGATAAAGACCTCTGGAGTTCGAGGATGGAGACCACATCTTTCTATAGGTCTCACCTCGACGAGGTATATGGTGATTTGGCCTAGGAGGCAAGTTATCTCTGAGGTTCATCCAACCCTTTCAGGTCCTCAATAGAGTTGGGGAGGTGGAATACTGCTTAACTCTTCCACCTTAGTTGCACTGAGTGCACGACATCTTACACATTACCCAGTGGAGGAGATAATGCACGAACCTTCCCATATCATTGACCACAGAGAGCCGGATGTTGATGATGGGGAAAATTTTACGAAGGATCCGATAGAGATTGAGGATAAACAAGAGCGAGACCTTCCTTGATGGTTGATACCTCTTGTGTGTGTTCACTGGTGGTACGGGAACCTCCGGGAGAGCACATGGGGAGCGGGAGGCTCATATGTGTGCTTAGTACCCCCACTTGTTACCTTAGTTGTGAGTTTTAGCTTATAGGGACGTAAATCTAGGACCTGTGGAGAATTTAAAGTACCAGAAATTCCATGGGATTTTTTTTCTAAAATTCATGAGATTTTTATGAGTCCGAGATATCTAACGGCGCGTGATTCCGAGGCCCGGAGTGCCTAAAATAATCCGATGATGTTTTTGTTGAGTATAAGGTAATGTGTATAAGCAGTTTTCCTAAAAAAAAGTGGAATAACTCTTAAACGGTAAATCAGATCATATTTCCGAGGGCACCATTGCACTCAGGTAGGCAAGTTTCCCCTTGGCGTGACATAAGATTAGTCAGCGCGGGCCCCCTATGAGGAAACCCAAAAATGGCATAATCATAAATAAAATAATTAAATAAATTACTTTAATTTTCAAATTCTTATAACTCACAAATCGTAACTTGGATTAAAAATCCAAGACCACCGATGAACATGTGAGTGTATGCTTTCTTTTAACAGATACTAACTTTGGCCAGTGTGGGCCACTAGAGAGAGTTAGTTTTTGGTCCGCAATGAAAATAATTATGTGAAATTTAATATATTGTAAAATTTATAATGTCTAAATTGTAACTCATATTGAAAATCTGAGAGTATGGTTGGGTTCGTTGGGGGGCGTGTTTCACCTAGGCAGAGCCAATACTTGACCGTAGTGAGATGAGGGTGACTGATAATAATTTTCTAAACTTTTTATCGGGTACGATCAGTAAATGTGAGGGTGGCATTTCATATCCTTTGAACCGACAATTTGAATTGAAATCTAAGTGCACCGTTGAACTCACAGCATCTGTGATTGCTTAGTGAGAAATTCACCGCAGTTTCTTTCTAATGTGAATGGACGTTAGTTTTTAGGGTTTTTAAATAAAATTAAATAAAAATATAGTGTGTTTATTTTTATTTGTTGGTGGTTAAAACCTCCATGTGGAGGTTATAGGTGGGACCCACCCGCACATAACCTCCCTTAAGATGATCCTACATGGTGGGGCCTACATGTGGTTTAACTCCTCTTTTAATCAAATAGGTGGGGCCAACATTGGCATTTAACCCCTTGAACTCCCCATAAATGGGGGAACTCTTGAACTTCCCCATAATTGTGCCAATTAATCCAAAAATTAATTAAAGGCATCAATTAATTAATTTTTGAAATATTTTGAATTTTTTCCAACCATTAAAATAATAGTGAGTATATTATTTTTGTTGTTGGAATTATCTCTATGGGAGATTGAGAGAGGTCTTGGAGAACCCTAGGAGAACATCATTCTTCTAACAACGAACCACCGAAGAATGATGAACTTATCCTTTGATCATCAACAGAGTCAAAAGAGAAGGATCTGACCGCAAAGAACACTAAAAATGATTCATTATTTTTGTCCTACCCAAGACGCTTCTCGACGTCAATAGAATGAAGTACACATTATTGTGACTCTGCCAACAATCAAGTAACTTGAGGATGGGGGATTTGAGTTATTTTATATATGAGTTTGAACCTCCATCTTCGTCGTGAAAATTTATGGATTATTAAATGCCAAATATTAAAGCCATGATGAGGAGGGCATAGACTGCATGAACACATCCTGACTCGCCCCCTTTGGTTGTTCTTATTTGTTGATGGTGGAGAGGATCGTGAATAAATCTGCAGAGTAAGAGCCCAGGGTCACCATGAGGGTGCGGTACAGTTGTTCCAAGTGGAAGGAGAGTTGCGGCCATGTCGGGCCGCGGCGTAGGAGGCGCAACGCCGTCGCATCGCGCTTTGAAGCTTGACCGCGGCACCATCGCGTCGCGACGGAGGAACCGAGACGGCCGACCGGGTTGACCATGTGGAGGAGATGAAGGCAACGGCTGGGTCGGGCCGCGACGGTGGTGGGGAAACGCCGTCGCGCCGCGCAGTGGGCAGCAGAACCACGACACCATCATGCCGCGGTGGAGGAGCAGAGGAGACCGATGAGGCCGAACGTCGTGGAGCTGGAGCGCCTGGTTGCACGGCCATCCTGGAGGAGCGGGACCCCATCTAGTCTTGCGTGTGCTGGACCGGTGCCACATAGCACAAGTTGGAGCACCACCCGAATAGTAGAGTCGTATGGGAGAAAAGGGCCCTGTGTTACCCCACTAGCCGCAGCTAAGGAGGACCCCCACCAGGCCGCCCATGGTCGGGCCGCCCTCGGCTGGGCCCCACTATGGCCGGGCCACCCTTAGCTGGTCCACTTCCTCTGACCAGATCGGACCCGCAGACCGGGTCAGACCTTAGTCTTGACTGGGTTGGTCTGGGATGGCCCCACAGGGTCAGGACCGTACCCGGGCCCGTTTGGCCAGTTTACACCTTTTTGTCCCAATCTTGGGCTATGGATGTCTGATTGAAAAATTTCCTTTGGAGATGGGAGACTTGGTCCGAGACGGTTCTTTTGGCATACCCCACATGAGGTTTCGACACAGTTGGAGTACAGTTGGGTTGGTTTGAACCTAAAAACCCATCGGTCCCCTGGAACGAAAATGCCAATAACTCACAGACCGGCTGTCTGATTGACGTATCTTTTTTCACATTAGAACCCTTAGGACATGGAGTTCCATTGGGTTACTCCTTTGTGGAGTATAGTGGTGGTCTAGGTACAAGCGATATCTCGAGGGAAGATTCTATGGAACTCAAGTGTATAGGGTACGAGGAATCACGTTACTGATAGTGAGGAGGAGGTTGGAGACAAATCATGTGGAGGTCAGTGCTCAACAATCCTATGTGGGTCAGCGTATACAGATATTGTGTGGGTCAGATCCTTTGTGGGTCAGTGGTCATCGATCTGGTGCGGGTCAGTGCATACCAATCTTTTTTGGGTCAGATCATGTTTGGGACATTGGGAGGGTTAGATTCTATCGATCCTGTGTGGGTCAGAGTCAGTATGGTCAGAAGCAGTGCCTCTTGAAAGAATAGGATGATCTAGCTTCATGAATAATCGTCTGTACTTTTATACTTCAATGAAATCCTTCTTTGAGCTGAGTCAATGACCTTTGTGTTTTCCTCATGATTTAGATGGGTTACTACATAACTTAGGTTTATGTATGGGCGTATACATAAGTAATGGTTGTCTATTGATTCATACTTTGTTGTTTAAAATTGTTGGATTTTGTGAGACTTTGAGGGTTTCAGAGTCCCTACTGAGTATCTTTATAATCACCCCTACACAGGCTTTGCCTGCACCTCATTGTATTGGATGTAGACGACAGACAGCGATGACCGATGCAGAGTGTACGAGGACTGGATGGTACCCAGAGGTGGACCTCACGGCGATTCGGTACCCAGAGGAGACAGACAGACTTGGAGCACTGAGTGGGCTATCTCTACCAACCCTTTTGGTAGGATCTGTGGTGGACGGTCCATGAGCTGCTAGACTCCTTCCATCTATTTTTCTTTTTTGTTGTACCTATTTTTTCTTTTCCTTTTCTTTACTGTTGGTATTGTATTTTCATCCCCTTTACATTCAACATAATATTTTGTATACAGTTTTACTTAGCGTTTTAGTTCTAGTTTCACACATTTTTGTGTTTTTTACTATTATATAGTCAATTCCTTTCCAGTTTAGGTATTTTTCCATTTGGTGCTAGTCGTCAGCCCCTGGACTATGGAAGGTGTGCTTGGGGTAGTCACACTACGGGCCTCGGGGTATAGGTCGTGATATGAAAATTATTTAAAAAAATAAAGTAAATTTAAAATTTTATAAATTATTATGAAATTAAAAAATGAATTAAAATAAAAATAAAAATGGATACTTAATAAATATGTGCATTATAACCATAATATAAACATTACATGTTAAAGAATAAAGATGTATACGTAAATATTAAAACGGGTAAACTTCTAAAATATTATATAAAAAAATATAAAAACAATAAATTAAAAAGTAATGTAAACACATAATTAACATAATTAATGAATAAATAATTCTAAATAATATCAAATGAATGAGTATAAAAAAATTTGAAAATTTGAAATAAAAAAATATTAAAAATAATGTTATAATTCATTAAAAATATTAATTAATGAAAATTATAAAAATGGATCAATTTTAAAATGAAAATCAATAGATATTAATTGTGTAAATTTCGACCATAATAAAAAAATTAATGAATACATATATTGAAATAAAAATATAAAATGAATAAAAATACAAAAATTTGGTAAATTAAAAATAAATAAGTTATAACAATATTTAAAATTAATTAACATTATTAATTAACAAATTACATTAAAAACAATAATTTTAAAAAAACTATTTAAAAAAGAAGTAATATATATTGAATTAAACTATAAAATGAATAAAATTTTATTATTAGAAATGTAATATATTTTAAATATATTATTTTATAAAATCAAAATTTAATAATAATAACCAAATAAATTATATAAATATTATGTTTTTATGTTCTTATATAAAATTTCATTAATTACCTAAAACTTTGTGTGAAATTAATTTAACATAATATTGATAAATTGATGAAACGAATGACATTTTAATAAATTTTTATTACCCAATATTAATTAGTCAATATATCAAATTAATTTATATTTTTAGTTATAAAAAATATTCACGAAATATAATAAATTTTTAACATAAATACATATAATGTAATATATAAGTCATATTCAATGTACATATATATATATATATATATCAATATTGAAAATATTTTACATATCAAGGAAAAATTGAGTATAAAAAATTTAAAAATGAAAAAACTTTTTAGAATTATAAATGAATAGGTATTTAAAATGAATTAATTATATTGAAAATTAATATTTATGTAACATTATTAATGAAAAAATAAAACTGAATAATATAAATTTAATAAATCATAAGAAACTATAGAAATTTATTATGTTTACATGTCAATATATTTACAAAATATTGAAAAAAATAATAACAATTATTCATTATTAATATTATTTAAAAAAATAAGACGAAATATTTATTGAAATGAGAATTATTATATTTTAATTATATAAAATAAAACCATATAAAAAAAATTAAATATAAATTCACATAAATTTGTTAACAAATAAAAAATAATGATATAGAAAATTTAAATAAGAAATATTGATATTAATGAATTAATAAAATTTTAAAAAATATTTTATATTATTGATGAATAAATACTTTAAAATTTTAATAATTGTGAAATAAATATTAAGAAGTAATAAATTATTTACGTCTAATAGAAATTTAAAATATAAATAAAATTTAATGATTAAAATTATAATATATTTTAAATATATTAATTTAATACGAAAGAAAAATAAAATTAATATTAAGAATTGAATACATTATAGAAATATTATTTGTGATAGTGGTTTTTTATATAAAAATTTAATTAATTAACTATATATGTCTGTGAAAATAATTAAAATTTTTTATATATGTAAAATTAATGAAATTAAATTTTATTACACTTCCATTACTCGATACTCATTAGTCAGTATTTATAATTAATATTTAATTTTAATTATAAATTACTTTTCACTAAATATATGAATTATTTAGTGTAATAATATACAAATTATAAAAACAATTTATAAAACATTGAATTATTAATGAATGATTAATTTAATGTGAGTGAAGGTCAAACATGAGTCAAATTTAATAAAAATATAAATTGATTTAAAAATTGATTAAAATATAAAATATAGTTATTGATTATAAAATTTATAAAAAACATAAATGAATATATGATCAAATGAAAATAAATAAATATATTAATTACCTAAATTACTACTTTATTAGAAAATATTCGGTAAATACAAATACATATTAAAAAACAAAATATAAAATAATAACCAAATAAAAAAATTAATATATTTTAAAATATAATAAAAAATTATATCTAATTAAATAAAATAATATATATATATCTTTACTAAAAATTAATATATTTTATATATTAAATATATACATAAAAATGAATAAATTTAAATACATTAAAATGTAGTATAAAAAATATAAATTATTAAAAAATAAAAATTTCAAACAATAATATTATGAAATTATTATTTGTGTATGTTATTCTCTATAAATTTAGTTTTTTTTCTTTTGAAATAATTTTATGGAATCTTAAGGGTAAAATATGCAGTTAATTTTATAATAAACGATTAAATATTAATTATTTTATATATATGTAAAATTGAAAAAATAAATAACATTTATAAAAAAAATGTCATTAAATATCAATTAATAATAATTATTTAATAAATATTATTAATTATAATATTTAATTAAATTAGAAACTATTTTTCACTATATATAAAATATATGAACTAATGTTTTTTGTAATATATAATTTTTAATTTTTGGGATATTTTTAATTAAATATCATACGTATCTGGTATAAATTTATATTAAGTTATATATGAATCATATTTCAGGTAATATATTATATTAATTTCAATATAAATATATAAGTTTATTAATAAGTAATTTTCAATGATTTTTTTAAATAAAACTATTTTTTCTTAAAAGCGATGAAAATTGATAGTTTTTTCAATGCTAAAATAAAACACTTATAATGGGGTTTCTATAACAACACTATCTTTATCACTTATAACAGGTACCTTTATCTACTATTTTTCACTCATAAAGGCCACCCTTAGTAATTTCTTTTAGAAATCACTAATATTGAATGAAATTGTTTATCACAGGTTTTTTTAGTATTGGATGATATTAACAATCAATTATTTGCATATTTTTTCCTCTATAAAATGAATTAATATAAGATATATAGATGTTAAATTAACTTTTTACATATTAAAGGGTACATATTAATTCAAATATATAATTAATAATTAAATATCTATTACTAAATATATATCAAATGAGTAAACATTAATCAAATAATAAGTGACATATAAATATAATTTATAAAAAATAAATAAAATTATATAAATAATTATTTTGAAATATATATATATATATCTATTTATAAATATACTACAAAAAATAAAATATTTTTTAATAATATATAATTTTAATTTTATATTCCATTTTAACAAAAAGGATTATATTACATTTTAAAACATATATTTGGTCATATATTTATAATAATTAATAAAATATATAAAATTTTAATAAGTATAAATATTTTTATATTAATAAGTGTTAATTAAGGATATAAAAATTTAATTTAATTTACCTTTTATGAGGGATTTTTTGTCACTGCTAATATGTGTTATTTATGAGTGAAAATAATTTTTTGATAATGGTTCCCTTTTATCCATGCTCAAAAGTCACTTATAATGCGATTTCATTATTAGCAATATTTATAGTGATAAAAATGCTACCCTTGAAAACACTTTTTACTACCACTGATAAAGGGAAGTAATGTTTATCTTCGGAATTTTTTTGATTGAAAATAAAGGAATTATATTTCGTCAAAATATATGACTAAAATAATAAAATTGATCATTTAATTATTTGAAAATATCTCTATTAAAATCAATTTTAATTAAAAATATGGAATATTTTAGAGGACATAACATGTTTGATATTCCCTCGAGAAAAAAATTTTATATAGAAATTTATGTAAAAAGGATGCAAAATCCTAATGTCTATGGATTTTTTTTTGTGACAACACAAATCTATAGAACTACTATTACATGTCTCTTTAATATTCATGTCACATATATAAATTTTTAAATAATTTGTTGACATCAAAAATAATCAAAATCATTTCATTAAAGACCAAATAATTTCAAAAAATAATTCAGTACTCAGACTATCTATGGACATAATAGGTAGTTCCCCAACAATGTCACTATATTTATAAAACATGTTTCATGTGAATTAAGAAAAAATTAATGTAATTTTAGTTTAATTGTGTTTTATGTTACATCCTTTCATTTATATATTTTGTTTATTTTATTTAAAATTTTTTAAGATTAAATAAAAGATGATAGACAATTTAACACCTCACAGAGTTATTGTGTTAAGATGCAGAGTGGCTACTATTATCTAATTAATCTACAAAAATAATAAACCTTTATAATATATACATAACCTACAGATTATTATGATTTATTTAGTAATAATAAAATATAATCATGTATATGATATTAAATGTGATAATAATTTAAATCCACTATTGTTCCAGATGAAAAAAATTAGATTGAAAATGAAAACCGTTTCATTTCATAAGTAATTAATATAATCAAAATAAATAGAATAAAATAAAAACAAACTAATGATGGGTTTTAAATCATTGATTGAATTTTTTACATTTTATTTATATATTCTATCATGAATCTATAATAGGATCACATAAAAATATATTTCACGAAGGTACATCAGAATACATAGAAATTTTGAAAACATCAATTAAGACTAAAATTATTGTTGAGTCTTTGAAACATCGTAATTTAAAAATTATATAAACTAATATGGGTGGAATCAATAAAAAACATAATAAGAAGGATGTGAGGAAACAATATATGAAATGATAATAATCGAATAATTTATTTTTTAAAAGGGAATAAATATGATGTTTATGAATGTTACCTCTTTCAACTTTTATTATTGTGAAATGTCTTAAACCTTCTTATTTCATGGTTGGATATGTTCCATCACATCTGTAGATGAATTGTTTTGGTAAATCAAATAACATGATTATTTTTAATCATTGATCACCAATATAATGAAATCCATTATCTCCGAAATAAATTTGTACATTATCTTTTCATTTAATTCATTGAGTTCAATAATATTATTGATGATATTGTTGACTTATGGTTGGTGTTATAAACTTTAATAGATGGATAATGTGAATTGGTATCATGTTTATTATTCCAATATATTATTTTAAAAGTGATAGTTTCTTCAAATATTTCATCGATATCACCCACATTGAGTTTATACATTTGTATATGTTTGATCAGCAGTTCATTATCCTCCAAGAAATTGAATTAATCAATTTTCTTTTGAATATTTTGAGATTTAAACATTAAATAATTGATTGTATCACTATTTTATAATTTAAAAAACATAATTTTTTTAAGAATTACTGAATTAAATATTATTCATATTTTAAGGAAAATTATTATTATATTATGTGAGGTCCACTAGTGTTTTGAAAGTCATTGTATCACAATCAAATTCTGGCATGATCTCATTAAATAAAATTACCATTTCAATATAACCTTCATGATAAATATTATTATTTTTATCATAATAAGGATTTTTTAAACATTGAAGACATCAATTTGATCTTTGGGTATGAAGGGTTGGGAACTCATGAAATATTAATATAAAATTACAATGTTTGAGGGACCATTATAGTTTAAAAAGTTTGTGATAATACTATCAAGTTCATAATATGTGACTATATTTGGAGATGTATTTATATAAAATTTACCACATATTCCTTATATTATTGATCTCAAATAGGTAATTATTTTATAGTGGCATAGAAAATTGGATAATAATACTCATTTTATTTTTTATGTTTTCTAATGTTGAAGGCATTTTTTTATTATATCCTTTCATTATTTTAGTTATGTTCTCTTTATAGAAAAATTATTTTTTTTATCTCAGTCATCACATCAAATATTCTATATAATCATGGTGATGTTTTATATCAAATAGTTATTGATAAACGGTAGTATCTTCTTCTAGGATGAAATATGCTTTATGTTCTATTGGTTTTTTAGATCATTCAATGATCTTAAATTTTTTTCTAAAATTTCATATAATATATATATAGTTACCATGAATTAATAAATACTTTATTATTAAGAAGATATTTATGTTGAGGATAATATAAATATATGTAATATTTTAAAATTGTTTTGATATATAGATAATGGCTTTTGAATATTTTAAAAAATTCCATCCAACATATTTGGAATGCCTGAATTACATGGCTCTATAATTACCATAAATATCCAAAATATGAAAATGATAAAATTCATGGAATATAGTTATCATAAAATATAATGATGTTTTTTACATAGTTGATGATATTTATTTGAATTATAAGTAAAATATGAAAATAGTTACATTGATAATTAATTGGCAGTGTGAAATTTTGTTGTCTTACTTTTATTATGGGGATATTGGTTGTAATCATGTGGAGTTGTCTAAGGAATTAGAATACTCGTGGGTGTCTTTAACATTCCATTATTCCCAAAAAATTTCTCAATTTGTAATATGATTTTTTTTCTTATGTACCCCAATAAATATCTATAAAGGGTATCAAAATAAAATAATTATTCTTAGAAATAAAATATGAAATTTTGTATTTTCATTCATTTCATTCCATATTTATGAAATTGTAAACCAAATAAATATTACTTAAGTGATTACCTGGTTCAATATACCAATTGAATTTTTTCACATACAAGTTCTATACTCATAAAATAAATTATATAAATAAATTATTCTTGGTTTTCAAAATGTAAAATTATGAAAATTAAACAACTACCTAATTTAATTGAAAATAATATATTGGTGGGTATATAGGCAGATGGATGTTTCATATTTGTGAAATCCGTTTTGGTTCATTTTATGACATTTATTTTAGTACCACAAACTGATATTTATTTACTTAATTAAATTTTTTTCAAATATAAATTAATATTTTATGAGGTCCTATTCTGAAAAGTTTTAATGTACTATTATTTTATCAAAAACATTATTCAACAATTCAATATCAAATTTTAGGAAACCGTTTTGAGTATTTTTATCATTGATTAATTTTTTTGTGAAATATTTAAAAATGTTTACCAAATAGTAAATTTATCTATATAAGATGGGTTCAAATATATTATATTAATTGTTAGGGTTCACTCAGGATATTTGAAGGAGGAATCAAAAAAATTATTAATAATTAAATTATTATATTTATGTATTTATAATTCAACTATCATTTAACTTATTTTTTTCACACACACATGCTTGACTTATTAATAAATTAATTTTTTTTATGATCGCTTTCCCAGGTTTACTTATAATGTACCAAATAGAGGAGAATCAATCCTTATATTTTGAAAAATTATCAGAAAATTATAGTAAATTATGTTTTTACAAAAATAATGAACAGTATAATAAGAATTTTCATTACTATAATATTGGTAAATGCAATTTTTTTGCAACACTAATAAATTTGTACCAATTCTGAAAAAAAAAATCATTCATACATAATGACAGTCAAAAACCATCAGTGAAAATACACAAAAGAAAAAAATACTCTACAAATCACCGAAATAAATTTCAAACAATGACACATAATAAATTTTTGGGTAAACGATCTTGAAGTGCGAATACATAAAAAAATTCAATTGGTATTCATTAAAAAAATCAGAAAACTTGTTATTTTTAATATTGTCCACACCTAGATTGGGAGATTCTTTGGATATTTGGGTGGTCACAGCTGGGATAGGAGTGGGGTGGATCTATGTTAATACAGTTTCTGGTAAGAGGTAGGGCATCGGTGGTTTGGATGGTATTAAATCAATTAAAAATGAATAATTTAAGGAAAAACAATTCAATGTGGTTTCTTTAAAATCAATTTTATTTTCAAAACTAAATTTTACCGTTTTTAAAAAAATAGTTTCTTTTAACAATCTAATGACATATTTTATTTTGTATATATGTTAAGAATTATTAAAATAATTTATGTGTTTCATGAATTACAAGCTATCTAACTCTAATAATTTATTAAAGAGATGATATTATAATATATCATAGAATTAATGTAGAATTATTTGATTGGGTGAATGTTGACCCTTATAATAGATTGAGACTATATGATTCAATCTCTATGGCTACATTATATCTCATGATATAGAAAAGTGATATCATTAGAGAGATATTTATTCCTAAAGAAGAAAAAATAGAAAAAAATAAAAGCATATCATAATATATTGAGATGCAGATTTAATTGATGATCTATTGGAAATAAATATAAATTTGGAAAGAAGTAAATTTATAAAAAAAATTATTAAATAAATATAAATTTATACCTCAAATTTATTGTAAAAAATATTGTCATCAATGGTAATAGGAATCATCTAAAGAGTGATTTCAGGTTTCCCCTCAAAAGATCTGTACTTTTTAGTTAATAGGTGAAACATAGGGACATGAGGAGACAATTCTCATGAGGAGGCTATAGATAAAATAATTTCTCATAGGAATTATGAAATGAATGAAATAAATAAAATAATAATAATAATGGATGAGGTTGTTTTATGAATACATTATACGAAAGTGTTTTTTGGAATATTATATCAATTTTCGATAATTATATTAGGATATTTAATGTGGTGACTTAAGATAAAAATATATTTATTCTATATCCATTATAAAATATATATTTTATAACTAAAAAATTATCTCAAAATCCCCTCAACAAAAGGTTTAAAATATTTTAGAAATAACAACATAAAACACTTATTTAATAACACTTCTATGTATTCCACTATAATCAAACCACACAAAACACTTTTATAAAGTCCTCATTGTTTTACTCGTCTTAACAATCTAATGAATAGAAACATAACAAAAGAGTTACCTCAATAACTTATTAATGGAAAAAAATTCATCATGTCATCAAGGGTGTTGTCATTAAAATATACGAAAATATAAAACCGAGAGAAATATAATTATTTAACAATGCTAAAAAAATATATTTTCCCATTAGTCATTATAGAAGATTAATTGTTATAAAATAAAAAAACAATCCCTAGAGTAAGTTAATAAGATAATAAACATGAGTCATTGATCAAAATTAGTGGCATAAGAAATATAAATGTGACATTCCATATAATCATAGCTTAATATAGAATCATAGGCATAATTATAGGTATAAAATATAAATATAATTTGAGATTTTTATATTGATCCTTTAACTAAGGTGATAGACATGAAATTATTATGAAATAATAACATTTATTTTTATAAGTTGGATTTTTTATGATTTAAATGTCAAAGTACTGAATAATTTTAAATATAAAAATAAATATACATTATTAGAAAAAGTATTTATTAAATTATATAAAATTTATAAAACTATATTATATAATACCGAATAAGATAATATATTTTCTAATATGTAATATACTATAGATTTATTTTCCATTTAGAATCATTTTGAACTTGAATAGTCTTATTATATTTAAATGTTTTTATAAATTCCAAAAACACCCATATAACTAGCATATAAATTCTTCCCCTCACCAGAACTTCCCTCACACCTTAAAATAATTAAATTATTACATATAATAACAAAAGAAACCCTTCCCTAATCTTACAACATCTATATTTTTTTGGGTCTCATCAACAGAATAATTCCAAGTTTCTCATGGGGTAATTCGGGGATGTAATATTCAAGAGGTAACATTCCCATACTGCCTCATAATTTATTTTAATATTCTCCATTATCCTCACATCTGTATTCTATCAATGAGTAATAAATATATATTAATTTAAATACTGTACTGTTATATTTATAATTTACTATTTTCTAACCAGCCATTTTCTTCATCTCCCATTATTCATTTTAAGGAAACCATTTTCCAAATTAAGATAGTTTAGAATCTCCGTGGATAATGAGAATTTAGATTCCCATTTCCATCATTAGGACTGGTCAAAAAACTATTATTATGGTTAAATAATATTTAACTAATTATATTATACCTTTTTTCTTGTTTTTATCTAATATATATATATATAGTAATAAAAAATTAATGTAGTGCATGATGGTCAAAAAAATTCCCAATAAAAATTTATTAGTAAATATTTATCAAATGAATATCCTCATTCGGAAAAATAAAATAAAATTTTGGAAAAGATGATCATATATAAGTGTATGAATAACATTTCATTTCACTTCTAGAATAGTATTCTCATTCAACACAAACTTCAACAATTATACACAATTGAAATGACAATGAAACCATGAAATGAACACTCTTGGAAACATAAAATGGAACATTATCCCTCATTAAAGTGACCTTAAATGATCTTAATAAAATCATAATAAATATAATTCATGGGTAATAAGATCAATATTATTAAATTAATATATTTATGTTGAATATAATGGATATTAAATGAAATTTAATAATTCATTCATAAATATGGTTATGGATCTCTATATACCTCTATTTATTTCCATTAGGATATACTTTCTCAATAATAATGTCAATTTAAATCAACATTCATATTATATTATTTATTTATATTATATTTATTTATAACAAACATTTTTATAATTCTCTAATAATCTCAATTTGATGAAAAATAAACAAAATTAAATGATTCCTTATCAAATCCTCTGGATAAGAAACCCGAATTAAACAGAACATCTCAATTTGATACCCATTATCAACTTAAATAGATAATTTATTTTAATCGTAAATATATATTAATACTCTCACTATATTGATAAGAAATAATTTTGTTCATTCGTTGTTTTATTGAATTAATAATACTTTAATCCTCATTAAATAATCATTATTCTTATAGTTAACACTAGGCATGTGTTTATAATTTATAATGTTATGTTTCAAATCTTTTACATGTTTTAATTTAAGTAAAAATTCATTATTATAAATATATAATTATATTTCCCTAAAAAATGTTCAATTATAATTTATATCCGATCATTCATGGATAAAACATTGATACAAATTGTTTTTTGTTGTTATGACATGATTACAAAACCCATTTTGATTAGTGGGTTACCCTTAAGATGATTCATTTTTCATGAATTCATTATGTGGAACACATATGAACATTCCTATAATTATGTTTCCACCTAGATATAACTCTAATTCATTGTGTAATGTTCTAGTAATATGAAATTTTGTGTATTCCATTAGATAATAAACCTAATCCTTTATGATATTTTCCACCATGTGATATAGTCTATATAGTTAAACATGACTCATTTTTATAGAATGATTCAATTTTCTTCCACATTCATATTTTTCATTGATCATATGTTTTAATTTTGTACAAGATATTCTTCCTTGTGTTAATTCATGAACCATTACTTTTTTTCAACACAATGTGGATCCTTACTCCTGTGTTATGATTAAATCCCATGTTTATTCCCCTACCGAGATTTTGATATAACTCTTTTTGTCTATATATTCACAGGTTATCTAATATAGTTATTTGAGCTAAAAAAGTGTTACAATATCATTACAGATAATAAAAAAATATATTTTCTTTTAGTTTCATTATTTATATTTATGTTCCTATTCTTCTAGATATATTGGAATTTTTAGTACATTGTTATTATTTAATGGTATATATACCTAAAATCATGTAGTATTGTGTGTAAAATGATTTAGTCGATGTAGTATGTATTATTGGATGGCCTTGTTATATTCAATGATTAGGAATATAAAACATTACTATGTGCAATATGGGAAATTTTATCTAAATATATAACCTTAATTAAAACATATGAAATCACATGTTACGATATACATTTAATTTCCATGTATTTCATTTTACTTTCATGGATTAATTTTTAATTTCCAATTATCATTGTAATAACATACCTAAATTTTCTGTTTTGTTTTTATAGGTTATGGGTTGATATATAAGAACCATTGATAACAACCAATGTGATACAAAATTTTATTAATTCTATAATGCGATTACAAACATAATGGGAAAATGATCTCATAACATCAATACATCACTTGAAATATTAGATCAATTTATGAATAATAAATTGAATTATGTGGTATGTCCACCTTCTCTTAAGAATTTTCAATTTTTCGTTGAATCCTTTATTAGATTGAAGACATATAACACCAGTATAATTTTTAGTCTTTATATCATGAAATTATTGATTAAAAAAATTTATAATATATTCTTAGTCCTATTTTGCTCAATAGAGGTTAAAATTATGTTACAAATCAACCATTTTGATGTGAATGATGACCAGTACATGAAATTGTTAATTAAAACAATGTATAAATTGGAAATTGATTCCACATATTAGTAAAAATTCAATAAAATATTAATCATTATATAATTTCATGAACAATCCATGTTATGATAGAGAGGGTGTTCATATGACTAAAATAAAGAATGATGAGTCTATTGGGGTGTTGGAGGAAGAATTCAAATGGATTGAATTATAGGCCCATGGCTTCTCTAGGAACTCTAAAAGTATATTGGATCATTTATATAGTGGATTAAAGATGGTTCTACAGAAAACATCATCGATTCAATACTTTTACAGCTATAACTAGCTTTTCTATTATACCAATAACATTGTTATATATATCGGATGCATTCTTTGACCTTTGTGGAATTAAGGATTAAAATTAGAAAATAATGATTAATATGGTAGGATAAATATCTAACTCCCATGGAGGAAATAAAACATAAAAATATATCATGTTTAATGTGTGGGAAAAAGTATTATGAGCATCGTCTAAAGAAAATCAAGAGATATATCAAATGTGTAAGAGAGGTAAATCGACTAATAATTTCTAATGTGATTTGAAGAGGCCCATTAATTCAAAATAAGAGCGGAATTCTTAGATTAAAAATTATCTTGTAGTACATTGTTTCAGCTATAATAAACATGGGAATTATGTGATCACATTTCCTATGATACTTACAATTATAAACATTTAATGAAAAAAATTTATAAGGAAGTAAGGATGAAAATATTCAATCATTATTGCTGAAGAATAAAAAAAATATAATGTAGTATTAGGTACCCATCCTAATAATTCAATATTATAGAATTTTATATTTCAATATGTTAAAACATGTTGTTTTATATTTTCATGTTTAGAAGAACTATTCCATCCCAACCTTAAAATATAGAATTTTAATAATATGTTAGAAGAAAAAAAGGGGAAATTATTTCAACTGATGTATATAAATCCTCCCTAATAAATGATTTTTTATTTAACCTAACAAAAACATATCTTCTTTCTTCATTTAAAATAATTTAATATTTATCTCGGAAGGGATATGTTATCTTTAGAAAACACCGATATCAGCAATCAGGAGAGGGAGATATCTCTTCACTTCTAGAGGCATCCTACTATTTTATACAAGCCAATAAGGGGTAATTGATCTACATTATAATAATAAAATAATGTGAGGATATTATTACCATATAATAAATAATATATAACACAAATAATTTAGGCAATAGGGGGATAATTCTTCATGACATTCCCATAGTGATGCACTAGGCTGATGTGTTCCCTAATGAATTTCTTTATCTTCCTCCATACCAAGAAGATGAATTATAAATTTATCATATAGTTATATCTTATCCCCTATACAATACATTGTACCATATAGAAACCATTATGTTTTATAAGATGAATTATCATTTACAATACAAGGTCAATAATGGTTTTATATGCCCAAGTCCATCATCATGGGTTCTCCAAAAATCATTATTATGAATATAGATGGATCAATGTGCCTCTACATTTGTTACCATGATAATAAAAAATAATTATAATAATGACGTTCCATATTCCATGAATATATGGATTATTTGATTAACAATGCGAGGATAATTATTTCAATACGGTGGAAAATGAGTCGGTATATCCACAATTAATGTTGATGTTGGAAGTTACTCACATGTCTTCCTTTTGAATGGTGTGTGGAAAATATGGATTCATTGTGATTCCCTTGAAACTCACTAATACATAATTATTTTTCAATGAATTAATGAATAGTTTTATTGAGATTATTATAAACAATTATGGTTGTCCCTAGAGGTGATATTATATAAAAATTAAAAGTATTCAATGATCATGATGATCTTATAAATTATTTGATTAATACATTGATAAGGGAGTAAATATTTAAATATTAAAAAAATGGATTTGGATAGAGGATGTATCATTCTTGGGGCTTGTTATCACCTGTAAATCTATATCCCTAGACCCTTCAACGAAAATTGAAATTGAGTAGTTGCCTATTAAAATATCTTTAATAGAGATATATAGGTTTTTTGGTCCTACTGGGTATTACAAATAGTTTTTTTTGGAATTATCATAATTATCAAACCAACTAACCAATCTAACTCGGAACTGTGTAATGATTTTTTAGAAAATTGAATGTTTGGTATTCTTTATAGTGTTTTAAAAAGGCTTATCACTACACTATTACTTTTAATATCCACAAGTGGGTAACTCTTTATTGCTTATACGTATTCATCAATAAGTTATTATAATGTATAGAAAGGAAAAATGATAATGTAATAGAATATTCATCATGGAATCAATATGTTTAAGAAATAAAATACTTCCCACATGATCTATAGTTCACATATCGAATCGTCACATTGACAATTAGAATGAACAATCACTATTAGAAGATTTTTTAGGCAAATACTGATCATAATATATTTATATAAATATTCAAATATGATAATCTTTATATTTTCTATTGATGATAATTAGATCACATCAGGGATTATTAATGCTCAATCCACTAGTATATGGATAGTGAAAATACTTTTGATGATTCTCTATGTAGAAAGGATCTTGAAACATTATAAATGATGTGAATTGAGAAGGTTCAATTATTCTTTTTAGTACAAATTATTGACATGGTAGTCATAATGGAAGGACCATCATCCCTTATTTTACACATGATTTACATCAATTCCATATGGAGAAGACAATAGATTCTCAATGAAATGATTTGAAATTTCACGAGGTGGTGGAATACATAAGAAATAGAAAATCCTAGGAGTTATAAATGTATGAGGAAGGAGTCAAATGATATAAATTATGACTATGTGTACCATAAAATCATTTGATATATAGAGATATTTTTAATAATTCACATAGTTCAAGCCTCTCCAACCACCCAGCACACTACAATGATGTATTGAGTCCTATGATGGCATTATAGTGGGTAAAATATAAACATGGATATATTTTAATATACATAAAATTGAATAGTATGATAGAAAGAAAATATTTAATGGAGAAATTCTAGGGTTATGAAATAATAATTAAAAATACCTACATGGAATTTAGATAACATAATCATAGTCATTTTCACTGGACATATTAAGGAATCAATTGGACATAATGCTATATGAGATGTTATTTATCATCATATAAATGAAATCAATGTTTATTGAAATTAATGTTGAAATATCACAAAATAAATTTATAAGAATATATACAAGAGAATTGGTGAGGTTTGAACAGAGTACCAATATCGATTGTATCCTAAATATATTAAACATTATACATCCATGTTATTGAAAAGTATCCCACATTCTACAACCACTGAGATGAATGTCGGTGTGGATTATCAGCCTCAATATGATAGCTAGTCTATGATGACCATTCAATCACAAGAATACGTTATAAAAAAAATTTCAATAGAGGTCATAAAAATATGGGATCGTCATACTTTACTAGTGGAGTTCACTTACAACAATAGTTTCCACTAATGAACCCAAACAAACTAATATAATTACCTTCATGGAACAAGATGTAGAACACTACTTGCTAGGATGAAGATAGAAAATGTAATGTTATAGTACATAAAATTTCAGAGGATTTGGTAAAACTATGGATGATCATTGATCAAACCAATAGGTTTCCTTAATTCAATAAAAGTCATAGAGAGACAGACATTGTTGGTACATAACATTTGACTATGAAGATAGTGTATTCCTCTCCATATGTATATGGATGAGAGTCATTAGATATGTGATAAAGGGAATGATACGTCCAATGTACATAGTCCCCTTTGAGATTCCAGATTTTATATCATTTTTCGTATATCAACTACTTATTTCACAATTCATGCCTCAATTATATAATGTTTTCCATGTATCCCTATTGAGGAATTATATACAAGATCCCTCACATGTAATGAATTAATAGGTTGTACAAATATAAAATGATATATCTTATGAGGACTAGCAGCTAATAATGATTTGGAATAGAGATAATATTTTATTCAATATGACCACTCACTTGGGTAAAGTACTATAGAGGAACCAAAAATACAAAGGCTCTATATGGGAATAGATGGAAGTGATAAAGTGGAAGAACAATCACCTATTTTCACTGTTGTATGTAAAATTAAATTTCATGGGATATGTTTCATATGGATTTAGAAATGTAATACCAGTGTATTTATATTTAATATTTCACATTAAAATTTAATTTAATTAGTATCTTATGATTCATGAATCAACTACACTAAATGAGCAGCAATATACGATTTTAATATTATTATTATATTATGACCATAATAACAAACCTGTTGATTTTTTGGTTCTAATATTGATTAACCAAATTATAAAATATATTTTTTCACTAATTATTTATAATGAATCACTTAAATTGTGTTAGAATTATTTTATTCGTGATAAATAAGTATTCTTTTAAAATAATTGTATTTCATCCTATGAGAAAATAAATATTATTAATAATGACGCATTAATTAAATTTATTTTTGAAAATAAATTTAAAATTTTACGTTATCAAGTCAAACTTTTTGTATTATTAATTATTTATAATTCTCTAAAAATCATTAAATAAATAATGAAAAGTGAATACTACAGATTTATATTGAAAATCGTATATTCATGGAATTATTTTACAATGTGAACATACGTTTTGGATTTATTGTAAATTTTTATTTGAACATTTTTTAGTAAAATAAATCTCTTTATGGGTTTTTAATTATATTATAATAATTAATATGGTATGAGATCATTTTATATTTTTAAATTTCTTTTTCTGAACCAAAATATTTTGTTTCGTTCTGCTCGTTTATATTTATATGAAATTATGCCCTGAGATGTTTTTAATTTTGAATAATGTATTACAAATTTTGAATAAGTATGTTAATTTTTGGTAAATTTTCCACTTTTTTCATTATTAATAGTAACCATAGTAATTTTATTACAATGATATTTGGAAATTTGGTATATGAGGATATAAAAAATGGTAAGGACTATAAAATGAAACTAACCCTATTAAATTTTTTATATTATGAATAATTTGCATCTCTAAAAATAATGGGTTTGCTAATATAGACCACATTATACCCTTTTTTTATGATTATAACAATAATAATATTGTATACAAAGAAAAGTAAAAGGTGTTAATCAATTTTTTTTAATAATTATAGAATTCGTAATATGTTTTTATCTAGAAATTATGCTCACCTATAAATTTTATGTCAAAATATAAAGGTTCCATATTCATGATTATAATTTATTTTTAATTTTTAGGGACTAAATAATTGCCTTATATGACTTCACAAGACCGGTGATGTAATTATTCAATTCATTAAAATATTCAATAAGTTATTTTATATTTAATATTATATAAATAATATAAAATATTTAAGGTTATACCAGAATTATTGTGATAACAAAAACATTTTAATTATATAATAAAATATTTTATTTGAAATTTACTTGCTTTCCTCATTAATTTAATATAAAATTAATTAGGTGTATTACATTTGACAATAATGATGTGTTAGGGGATAATATTTTGTTAATTTATCTAAAAGTCAAAAAAATTAAATAATACCAAAGGGGATATGATTGTTTCTGAAATAATATTTCTATGCATTTATATATTATTTTAAGAATTTTTATATATATTAGTATTATTATATATTAAATTTTTTGAAATTACAAAAAAACTCCTCACCCATCATATAGAAACAGGACATCACCACCACTTATCCACACATGTTCAAAGACTCGATGCATTCCAATTATTTATCAAAAAAGTATCCTCGCTACTATTACCACATACAAGTTGTCTCACTAATATTCTAATTACATATTCCTCAAGGGACCTTCAAGGAGTTGATATTCAAGAGGTAACATTCTCAAACAAACTCTTTTAGTTTCATTTATTCTTCTACCTTGTACTGACCACATTCATCCATATAATGATAATAAGTATAGTATAATGTAAATAATGGAATTTTATATAACTAATGGAATATTTTATATCCATCCCATTTTATCATATCATATAATTCAATGAAATGAATCCATTTTCCAATTTTTTGTTGTTAATAATATTCTTGGATAATGAGATTCTGTCTTCAATTACTACCTTCTAGGATAATAATAAAACAATTATTATGGTTAAACCAGATTGTAATGACAATATTTTTAATTATATCAGGTTATAAATCTAATATATATTTATATATAATATTTAATAAAATTAATCTAATATGTTTTTATTAGAAAACTAACCAAAATAATATTAACATTAATCATTAATATTTTATCAAATGAATCATTGTAGAGACCCGAAGCTAGACGTACATGGACATTACATTACTTTTTCGGAATACTTAGTACATAACAAAAACACACACACAAGGATCGTAATAGTTTAGTGTCTTTGGAAACTCGGAACGTAATCTTCTAATCGTGGTGAAAGATCTTCAATATCTCCCATAAAGATCTTCCCTTTTTTTTTACCTAGAACCTTTATTTATATCCTGGGGAAAAGAAAACATAAAAGGGTGAGCTCAAATGCTCAGTAAGCGTAAACAAAAGAAATATCAATCACATCATATTCATAAGAACATAACTTTTGGAAATCTTAACCTGTAAAAGAGAGCATAATTTCATAACATGGGATAAATCATAGTAGTGAAATGAAATCCCATTAAGCATAACATAAAACATGAAAAATTGTTGCATACACACATAATCATAGAGAATCATTTCTTGTTAGTCATGACTCATTTCCAAGACTATCTTAGTGGACAAAGTCCCTTTCTGAATCGAGTCACCCTCGTTTCAGTCCTGTTTCACTGAACCGGTATAACCTACCATTCCAGCCATGTCTATCTCATGAGATATGAAATATTTACCCAATGCATTGGAGGGAGATATAGGTCCCACCCATCTTATAATGAATCCTTTCTTATTTATTCCACATAATCATGAACAATACATCATAGCGTAACCCACGTAATAAAAATGGGATTCTTAAACAACATGACATCATAAAACAATTCATATAAGATAAAGGAATTCATAAAAATATTTCCATCACAACATAATCAAATCCATGTAATAATAGGTATAAAAACAGAACCCTTTATTATCATAGATGGAAAATAATTTTGATAAAATACTTGAACTCTATTCTTGAGGAAAATATCATTTCTACTTCAAAAACACTTTTCCTTTCTTAACATGTCAAACAATTTTAAACTAAAAGAAGTTGATTAAAAATAAACTTGAATACTTGTAAAGGAATCTTCTTGAAAATAATTTTTTAGAAATCCATTCTTGCCGTATAAGTTTAAAAAACATTCTTTGTACTCTTGTCGGAAAAGTCAAAAAGTACCTCGTACGAAAAACGACAAAAGATTCCTTTCATATCATTTACTAAAAACTCACTGAAGGGTAAAATTGGATTTAAACAATTGTAGGTGGATGGAAATAATATTACATATTGATGAAACATGGATGTGGATGATAAAATACACCCCAGTAAATTCCAAAGTATAAACAATCTTGGATAAAAATGAGATTGTAATATTTCCCTTACCTTAGGTCCGACTTGCTTTGTAAGTGTCCGAACCTCCTGTATAATGATTTAAATCATGTTATTGACTTATTCCAGAATCATATTCATTGTTATTATATCATATATGGTCCCCTTATGAATTTATATTACCCGTTCTTTTGTAAATTCATGTTAAAGTAGAGTTTTGGGTAGAATCGTCTCATTTGTCGTTCGTGTTTTTAACTTGTAATTATTCATATGATTACATAGATCATGATTACTTAATTCCAGAATATAAAAAATGATTTATATATATATATTCAGAATATAAATATATAATAAATCAGTAAATGGAAAGAAATACACCGTTCTTGGAGACGGTTGTCCGTACGTACGCATGAACGCTGTTTTCATTTCCTTATTGAATTGAATGGAATTAAGTAGATGACATACATATAAATATAAATAATTCCAGTATCATTATCAGGTCATATATTTCATTATTACTTTTTATATATACTTTATATTCATTCATGAATGGTTAATCATTGAGAATGAATCTCATCGCGTCGTGGAGACGGTAGTCCGTACGTACGCACGAGCGATGATATCGTTCTCATGGTCGTGGAATTGTGTTGAAGTGTATACAATTTCAGTATCAATATCACCTTATAATAATCATATATAATTACTCATTACACCTTTATACCCATCCAATTAAGGTGGTGGCGGAAAATAGATTACACCACAGTGTGGAGACGGTATTCCGTACGTATGCACACGCGTTGATTTCCTTTTTCCGTAGGATGGATAGAAGGTTAATTAGAGTTGTTTCATATTTATAATAACATATCAGTATATAAGAAATACTGATGTTATTACTTTATCATGAAACAACTAAAGAAGAAGAAGTTGAAGAAGAAAGAAATTGAAAAAGATCTGTAATGGATATTATCTCTTTTTGACGCGCCTTTTCTTAGCATCCACTTAAAGAACTAAGGATGGTATTTGAAAAGGACCAGGACCTCTAGGATGATACTAGGGAAGTGGAGAAGGGATTTTGGCAGGGTTTGGCCGAGCTTGAGTGCTCAAATTGGTGTGAGTAGGAGGGGGAGGAGGTTCCCTTTTATAAGGGAGGAGAGGGGAACCTTAGGAATATCTCAAAATATTATTTTATATTAAAGTCAAAATCGGTTTATAATGGTTCCCAAGGGTCTTATTTCGAAGCTAAAGTGGGTATCGGTCGAAATCCTATCAACCAATAGGTTTTAGACAAGTTTAGGGTATTATTTTAACCTTATCAATTAGATTTAACTCTAAGTTAAATAATTTAACTTTTACCGTGTCTTATTGTTTTATTTCACTATATGGTTAATAAACGTACTATAACATGCCAAAAGAACCCCAAATTGTTTATTATTAATATATATATCCTTATCTAAGTCATGTGGCCGAACACTAGATTTTTAGGAATAAAATAACAATTAAAAATATAATATTTCATTTAAAAACTATTTTGTGTCAATTTTGACACTATTTGATATATGATTTTTGTGAAAGTTATAACAGAATTATATGTTCTAACCAAGTTGATTAAATCAACACTAATATATCATAGTAACCTAGAAAATTAGTGTAATTCATAAAAAGTCTCAAATTATATTTATTTGGGTTTTTATAACATCAATTATGTCAATATTTCATAAATAAGATAATTACTGCATCATCATTGTGTCATAAATAAATTAACTTATTAGATGTCTAAAAATTACAAATAAAATACCATTATGTAGTAAATCGTTTTAGCTTTCTAATGAATATTTACAATCGAATTTAGCTAATGCAAAACCTTATATAAAAAATGTTTTAGTAATAAACATTGATTTTAACTCTTTTAACTCTTCTTTGATTTAAATAATAATAATTGTCCTAATCTAATCCAAGTGGGCCTAAATGATAATATTTTACACTTAAGGTTGTTTTTGGTCGAGATACACTTGTACAATAGAATTAGTACATGTGTTAGGGTAATATTAATATCATTTTTACCCTTAATTACCCTATTTACTTTTAACCGTGGTAAATAAAAGTAAAAAGTTACTATTCACCAAAAATTATTTTCATCTCATTGAACCACATTTTACTTTCTGACATCAACCGTGTCTCTCGTATTTTTGAAATTCCATTCACAGAAGTGGTAAAATTTAGTTTTATGAAAAATTTAGTTTTTTTAACTACCACTTAGTAGTTTCACTATTCATCAAAAATTGATGTTTTTCAGAACAATGCCAAAATTTCATCCTAAGATATATTTCATATTCCGAATTCAAAAATGAAATCTATTTTACCAAATTCATAACATAGAAGTTGCATTAATTAATTTTATAATTAAATCCTGCTGTTAAAATAAATAGCGTGTTTTTAGGAAACAATATATATCAAAAGATTGACACTTGATTATGTCTGGTTTAAATGGGAAATTACAACCAATGACCAACATTGTATTAAACTGTAAAACTATATTCTAAATATACTTTAAAACCACTAAAATTAATAATTAATCACTATTAATTATTTCGATTAAAAAAGTTGTTTTTATTTATAATTTAGTAATTTTCACTATTCATTAGAATATGAAAGTTATCCGAAAAGTACCAAAATTTCACCTTAGGCTAAATTCGATACTCCGAATCCAAAAATGAATTCCATTTTGAGAGCTAAATTTTCTAAAATTTAAAAAGTGGTTATTACTATTCATAACGGCTAGTTTTAATAATATTTCGTGAAACTCAGTATTGCGTACTACGCACGCTATCGAGGAAGGTTGCGATTGCATGTAATGCAAGGAAAGTCAAGGATGCGTGTTGTGCAAGCTCCTTTTGGTGTAGCATACAACACAATACATTTATAAATTTAAAAAGAATATTTTTCATAAAACCTCGGGCTGTTACATTCTACCCCCCTTAAAATGAATTTCGCCCTCGAAATTCGTCGGGGTTATAAATGGTTTACTATTCGAAAGTTTCTTTAATAGAAACCCACATCGTAAAAAGGAATATCAAAACCAATAATTAAAAACAAATGTATGAAACATAACGGTTACCCAAATAAACTAATCACTGGGTTTCCACATAGGTGAAAATATGGATATGGTAGAGAAATCTAACCATCATGTTCTGATGGAGAGTGGTAGAGAACATGGCTATGGAAAAGCCAGCAATCACAAAGCCATAAATTTGTGATGATCTAAGGTACCATCTGATTCATCGGATATAAGATCACTAGGACAACATTTTTGGTTTTCAAGATCGTTTCCCTAAAGTTAAAGAATTTGAATTAGAATAAATACTTACTTTATTTTGGTACAATCTCACTATTGTTCGTGCCTTTAACAATTTCCACTTCATCTCTTAAATAAATGAAGTTGAATTTGTTATTCGTGAAGTGTTATCATATCATGTGATAGAATGACAGGTCATTCCATCTCTCTCAAACAAAAGGTTAGCAAAAATTATATACATAAGTCGATCTATAGTGAGATTAATCATATATAGTTCCTAAAATGGACTTTATACTTCATATATCATACTGCTTAATATAATAAAACTAGTTTCTAATAAATAGTGACTTCCTGTAGGCCAGTGGTAGGCGATAAAGGCCAGTCGCACTTCGGTTGTGGGTTCGATTCCCACATCCTTGTCTGACGCGATGGGTTGTCGCCCGTCCTGCAGGTTGTCCTTTTTCTAAAACTTCATTACTATAACATCCCTTCAATAATATCGAGAAAACTTCTATCCTTAAACAATACTAACTTATGTCCAACATAATCCATTCCAATCTTTAGGCTTATCCATAATACTTCAGTTCACTCTCATAACATAGTGAAAATGATTACCAGAGATTTAACACCATCGTCGATCCCCATATATCATAAGATATGTTTTGTTGGTCACATTCCAAACATTCAATGGCCTTAATAATGTATTATCTTGAATACCCATTGAACCATAGTGAAAACATGAGTGCAGTTAAAAGTTAACACTTTTCACATACCAAAATCCTCAAAATTCTATATACTCAAACCATGATATCACTTAGTCTTTATATCAATCATGTGCTCATGAATACTGTCAAACATTTCATTTTCTCCTTATCCCTTCATTATGCGCACATCATCTACATTCCAAAAATATCTGAATAACCTTTCATGGACACTTGTACCATTAATCATACACTTTCAAAACTCAAGGAAGGACAACAGTGTAACAATCCTTAGATGTCTCTTTATTTCATAGTACCATGAGATTACTTATACAACATTACACATGATAAACATGTCATCATTCCACTAAATTCTTAAACCATTGACCGAGCTTCAACAATTCTTTCATCTCACATATCATTTGTAGTCTCTTCATCATCATCAACATAAATACTACCCATACGACCATACTGATTCTCTTCATTAGAAATTCCCTTAGGGCATTGGTTTGCATAATGCCCGTACATTCCACATTTAAAAAATTTAACCATTGTTGATGTCATAGCAATACCATTATCAACATCCCTGGTGTTAACTAAACCTTTTCCTTTGCACTTACTAGCTTTGTGTCCTTATTTTCCTCACCCAAAGCATCTTCCAGTTCCTTTGAAACATTCTCCTTGATGCCTCTTCCCACATGATTTACATAGTGGAAATTGAACTTTCTTTCCTCTATGATCATCATGAAACTCCATCTTTCTCTTATTAGCCGAGTCGGGAAACTTACCAAATTTTACTTTATTGATCATATTATGAGATTGCTGATTCGGCATAATAATGATGTTTGGACTTCCAAATCCCATTTCATTTGGTTTCTCATGAAGAATATCATTCCATTGTCCATCATATCCTCCATTATCGTGAATCATCTTGTTTCCGGCCATTTTCTAAAACCCAAAAATAATAGTGTGAGAGGCAAAAATCATGCTAGGGAAAACAACATAATAAAGGGGGAGTACCTTCAATATCTAACATCTTATGTTTAATTCTATGATCTTTAGCGTAATTCTTGTACTATAACCTATACGTATACTTAACCTTAGGGACATCCCTAGACATACCTTAGAAATATCTCTAGGGATCTCACTAACGTTTTCGCATCCTAGTTTCCAAAGGTTGACTAAACCTCCCTCTGATACCAACTGTAGAGACCCGAAGCTAGACGTACATGGACATTACATTACTTTTGCGGAATACTTAGTACATAACAAAAACACACACACAAGGATCGTAATAGTTTAGTGTCTTTGGAAACTCGGAACGTAATCTTCTAATCGTGGTGAAAGATCTTCAATATCTCCCATAAAGATCTTCCCTTTTTTTTACCTAGAACCTTTCTTTATATCCTGGGGAAAAGAAAACATAAAAGGGTGAGCTCAAATGCTCAGTAAGGGTAAACAAAAGAAAAATCAATCACATCATATTCATAAGAACATAACTTTTGGAAATCTTAACCTGCAAAAGAGAGCATAATTTCATAACATGGGATAAATCATAGTAGTGAAATGAAATCTCATTAAGCATAACATAAAACATGAAACTTTGTGGCATACACACATAATCATAGAGAATCATTTCATGTTAGTCATGACTCATTTCCAAGACTATCTTAGTGGAAAAAGTCCCTTTCTGAATCTAGTCACCCCCGTTTCAGTCCTGTTTCAGTGAACCGGTATAACCTACCATTCCAGCCATGTCTATCTCATGAGATATGAAATCTTTACCCAATGCATTGGAGGGAGATATAGGTCCCACCCATCTTATAATGAATCCTTTCTTATGTATGCCACATAATCATAAACCATACATCATAGCGTAACCCACGTAATAAAAATGGGATTCTTAAACAACATGACATCATAAAACAATTCATATAAGATAAAGGAATTCATAAAAATATTTCCATCACAACATAATCAAATCCATGTAATAATAGGGATAAAAACAGAACCCTTTAATATCTTAGATGGAAAATAATTTTGATAAAATACTTGAACTCTATTCTTGAGGAAAATATCCTTTCTACTTCAAAAACACTTTTCCTTTCTTAACATGTCATACAATTTTAAACTAAAAGAAGTTGATTAAAATTAAACATGAATACTTGTAAAGGAAGCTTCTTGGAAATAATGTTTTAGAAATCCATTCCTGCTGTATAAGTTAAAAAAACATTCTTTGTACTCTTGTCGGAAAAGTCAAAAAGTACCTCGTACGAAAAACGGCGAAAGATTCCTTTCATATCTTTTACTAAAAACTCACCGAATGGTAAAATTGGATTTAAACAATTGTAGGTGGATGGAAATAATATTACATATTGATGAAACATGGATGTGGATGATAAAATACACCCCAGTAAATGCCAAATTATAAACAATCTCGGATAAAAATGAGATTGTGATATTTCCCTTACCTTAGGTCCGACTTGCTTTGTAAGTGTCCGAACCTCCTGTATAATGATTTAAATCATGTTATTGACTTATTCCAGAATCATATTCATTGTTATTATATCATATATGGTCCACTTATGACTTTATATTACCCGTTCTTTTGTAAATTCATGTTAAAGTAGCGTTTTGGGTAGAATCGTCTCATTTGTCGTTCGTGTTTTTAACTTGTAATTATTCATATGATTACATAGATCATGATTACTTAATTCCAGAATATAAAACATGATTTATATATTTATATATTCAGAATATACATATATAATATATCAGTAAATGGAAAGAAATACACCGTTCATGGAGACGGTAGTCCGTACGTACGCATGAACGCTGTTTTCGTTTCCTTATTGAATTAAATGGAATTAAGTAGATGACATACATATAAATATAAATAATTCCAGTATCATTATCAGGTCATATATTTCATTAGTACTTATTATATATACTTTATAATCATTCATGAATGGTTAATCATTGAGAATGAATCTCATCGCGTCGTGGAGATGGTAGTCCGTACGTACGCACGAGCGATGATATCGTTCTCATGGTCGTGGAATTGTGTTGAAGTGTATACTATTTCAGTATCAATATCACTTTATAGTAATCATATATAATTACTCATTACACCTTTATACCCATCCAATTAAGGTGGTGGCGGAAAATAGATTACACCACGGCGTGGAGACGGTATTCCGTAAGTACGCACGCGCGGTGATTTCCTTTTTCTGTAGGATGGATAGAAGGTTAATTAGAGTTGTTTCATATTTATAATAACATATCAGTATATAAGAAATACTGATGTTATTACTTTATCATGAAACAACTAAAGAAGAAGATGTTGAAGAAGAAATAAATTGAAAAAGATCGGTAATGGATATTACCTCTTTTTGACGAGCCTTTTCTTAGCCTCCACTTAAAGAACTAAGGATGGTCTTTGAAGAAGACCAGGACCTCTAGGATGATACTAGGGAAGTGGACACGGGATTTTGGCAGGGGTTGGCCGAGCATGAGTGCTCAAATTGGTGTGAGGAGAAGGGGGAGGAGGTGCCCTTTTATAAGGGAGGAGAGGGGCACCTTAGTAATATCTCAAAATATTATTTTATATTAAAGTCAAAATCGGTTTATAATGGTTCCAAAGGGTCTTATTTCGAAGCTAAAGTGTGGATGGGAAGAAATACTATCAACCAATAGGATTTAGACAAGTTTAGGGCATTATTTTAACCTTATCAATTAGATTTAACTATAAGTTAAATAATTTAACTTTTACCGTGTCTTTTTGTTTTCTTTCACTATATGGTTAATAAACTTACTATAACAAGCCAAAAGAACCCCAAATTGTTTAGTATTAATATATATATCCTTATCTAAGTCATTTGGCCTAACCTTAGATTTTTAGGAATACAATAACAATTAATAATATAATATTTCATTTAAAAACTATTTTGTGTCAATTTTGACACTATTTGATATATGATTTTTGTGAAAGTCATAACAGAATTATATGTTCGAACCAAGTTGATTACATCAACACTAATATATCATAGTAACCTATAAAATTAGTGGAATTCATAAAAAGTCTCAAATTACATATATTTTGGTGTTAATTACATCAATTATGTCAATATTTCATAAATAAGATAATTACTGCATCATCTTTGTGTCATAAATAAATTAACATATTTGATGTCTAAAAATTACAAATAAAATACCATTATGTAGGAAAGATTTATAGATTTCTAATGAATATTTACAATAGAATTTATCTTATGCAAAACCTTATATAAAAAATGTTTTAGTAAATAAACTTTGATTTTAACTCTTTTAACACTTCTTTGAATTAAATAATAATAAATGTCATAATCTAATCCAAGTGGGCCTAAATGATAATATTTAACACTTAAGGTTGTTTTTGGTCGATATACACTTGTACAATAGAATTAGGACTTGTGTTAGGGTAATATTAATATCATTTTTACCCTTAATTACCCTATTTACTTTTAACCGTGGTAAATAAAAGTAAAAAGTTACTACTCACCAAAAATTATTTTCATCTCATTGAACCACATTTTACTTACTGACATCAACTGTGTGTCTCGGATTTTTTAAATTTCATTCACAGAAGCCGTAAAATTAAGTTTTATGAAAAATTCAGTTTTTTTTAACTACCACTTAGTAGTTTCACTATTCATAAAAAATTGATTTTTTTCAGAACAATGCCAAAATTTCATCCTAAGCTATATTTCATATTCCGAATTCAAAAATGAAATCTATTTTACCAAATTCATAACATAGAAGTTTCATTAATTAATTTTATAATTAAATCCCGCTGTTAAAATAAATAGCGTGTTTTTAGGAAACAATATATATCAAAAGATTGACACTTGATTATGTCTGGTTTAAATGTGAAATTACAACCAATGACCAACATTGTATTAAATTGTAAAAATATATTCTAAATATACTTTAAAACCACTCAAATTAATAATTTATCACTATTAATTATTTCGATTAAAAAAGTTGTTTTTAATTATAATTTAGTAATTTTTACTATTCATCAGAATATGAAAGTTAACCGAAAAGTACCAAAATTTCACCTTTGGCTAAATTCGATACTCCGAATCCAAAAATGAATTCAATTTTGAGAGCTAAATTTTATAAAAATTAAAAAAGTGGTTATTACTATTCATAACAGCTAGTTTTAATAATATTTCGTGAAACTCAGTATTGCGTACTACACACGCTATCGAGGAAGGTTGCGATTGCGTGTAATGCAAGGAAAGTCAAGGATGCGTGTTGTGCAAGCTCCTTTTGGTGTAGCGTACAACACAATACATTAATAAAATTAAAAAGAATATTTTTCATAAAATCTCGGGCTGTTACAATCATTCACATGTAAAAAATGATATAAGGGACCATTAAAATATTCATAAATATATATGAATATTATTTAATTTCACATCTATAATATTATTCCCATTCAAAAAGATCTTCCATAATTATAGAAAATTTAATCGGCCATGAATCCATGTAATGAACACTCCAGAATGATAAAATTTAACTATATGATTCAACGAAATTTCCATAAATCAAATTAACAAAATTATAATAAACCAAAAACTTTTGGAATATTATATGAGTAAATAAATTAATCAGTCCAATATTATTGTGATAAAAAATGGGAATGTTCATGACAAATTCTTATATATGGTAAGGGATCACACTAAACCTCCATATATTTTGGGTTACAATTTCTCTCTAATTACATCAATTTATCTCATCTTAATTATTATATATTTCTCTAATACTCTATTATTATGTACTGAAAATATGTATGAATATAAAATAATATTTATTTTAAGGTATTCATAGTAATTAAAAGGTTCATTTCTCAATTTATATCTATAAAAAACCTGATTAATGAAAATTATATGTTTCATACCATTTTCAAGTATACCCCACAAACTGTTTGAAGAATCCAATTATTTTTATAAAATAACATTATTTTTAAAAAACTACATTTTTTCATATATATTTGATGACACAATTATACATTAATCATCCTTAATAACTATATATTCCTTTCCCTAAATTGATTCTTAAGTGATTAATTTCAAAAGATACCTAGACACTCTTTTCTTATTTTGACATTAGATAGAAATCATTAATCAAAATATATTAATATATTTACATTATAAAAATACAATATAAATATAAAACTTTTATAAATGTTTAATAATACGATACACCCATTGGTCATTCCTTATGAAATGATTATGAAACTCATTACTATCTATAGTAAACTAATATAAATATTCCTTACGTTTGATTTATTTATGTGAAAACAAAACTATGTAAATGTTTTGATGGGTAAACCCATATATTGTACCAATGCATTGGGTAATTTAGTAATCTTTGGAGATATTATTTATGGGATTTGGGAGTAATCCTAATCTATTATGGGACTCTGTCCACATTATGACATAGTCAGGATAGTTATCCTTAACATATTTTTATTTGTTGGTATATGCCACTTCCATATTCGTTTTTTCAATTATCATGTGATTACCAGTTCTCTGGGAAATTTAGCTATATTTTTAGTCATGATCCATTACTTTTATGTCATAATTTTATGCCTTATATTTATTGTGTTATACTTAATTCCCATGATTATTACCTTACTAGGATTTTCAGCTCAATCATATGACTATTTATTCCCCTTGTTATACTATACAATTGTATGAGTTCAAAGTGAGGTAGTATCTCATTTTTGATATTAAAGAAGTATGTTATATTGTATTTTTTTATTTCTATTTTTCTAAATTTTCTTCTGAAGAAACTATAATGTTTGATCCTCGATTTGTAATTAATGGGTAATTACACATAAAATATTGTAATAATATCTGTAATAGGGTTGGTTTTCTATAAATAACGTTCTCCTTCCCATATTTTCGTCTCCAATCTTGTTAATAATAGGATACATATCATACTTCCATAAATTATAACTTCATCATTATCAAATTTTAACTCATAAATGTTTTATACCCTTTAATGTACATCTATATTATCATTTTAAGAATAATGGATCTTTACATGGACTTGTAGTTTATCTGTTATTTGGGAATTAAATAATTTTTCCCTTTCCGTTATCGTATAAATATCCAGTGACTCAAAATAAATTAGCATGGGAAATTTTTTTACCATCATCAAGGATAAGGTAAAATGATATTTTTGGTTCATATCATCATCCTTGTTGTTATCCTTCCATTACTGAAAATATATCGAGCATTCATTTACATTAATTAATTAAAACCATCTTTTTTTATGAATGTTTTATTCATTTTGTGGGAATATTTATTTCCATATATTTTTATCAATATGAATATTAATATTTTATCCATATATATATTTCAACCAAATATTTAATGTAAATATCAGTTCAACACACTCCATGTGATTAAATTAGTCAATTTTATAAAATATTATACATATTTGATTAGATTTTATTATGACATTCATTATATTCATTAAATTATGTAAGAACTCATGTCTTCTTTTTTAGGTACAGTCCTTTTTTTCTAGTGTTTTTGAGAGGAGTTTCTAGAAATTTTTGCAGTATATGTCGTGTACTGGCTATGTAACGGCTGAGTACATGATTGTTTGGGGTGACCTAAAGACCACCTAATGTGGGGCTAGGTAAAGTCATTTACATTCCTTGTATCTTTAAAGAACTCTCTGTGTATTTTTATTTATATTAGATAAATCTGACTGGGTATATTCTAATTGAAGGAACGTCCTTCTTTTATTACCGTCTTGGCTAGGAGTGAGAGAAGGTCAATGATTCTTCATCGTTCCCCAGATCAACTATGTTTGTGCTGAATCAAACACCGTTGATTGGTTTGGAATTGGCTCAGTGAGTTCATCATTTTCTAGAGTCTCTTCTCTATATTTCTCCAATTTTGTGAGATATCCTTGATTGAGCGTTCTAGATGTTTTTGAATATCTAAATCATTCTAAGTCGATTTGATGGAAGAGGCTCTACTTTATCAATCGTAAAATGTTAAGGTTGGTGGTTTGTTCATTTCTTTATTTTTTTTATTGAATTAAATGTGCATAATGTTCATAATGCTGTGGTTTACGATATTTCATGTGTATGTAATTTAACCCTCTTAATTTTATTCATTCCTTGTTTTCTTGAGTAAGGTTTTTTTATTATAAATAAGGTTATTTACCTTATTATGGATGTGTTTTCCAATGTTTGATATTATATTGGATGTCGGGTCAAGTATCTCAGGTTAAGAAGCTCTTTTTTCAATTCTTATGGATGTTAGGATAGATTGATATTATCGGACATTCTCATGTTATACTTTGTAGTAGTTTATCCAAGTAGTATTTGAGATTTAATTTGGATGTTCGATATCATTTCTGCGCGATTATATTACACTAGGATGTAGGAACCTTGTGTTGTTATACCATTGGGGAAATGAATGTTGAAGGCTTCTCCAAAGTGTTTGTTATACATTTGATGTTTTGATACAATAGGGGGGAAGGATTTTTGTGCTCCATCAGAGTGTCTATTGTTCCACATTGCGAGAACGCATGGGGGAATTTGATTTTGAGTTCTTCCTTAGAGAGTCTTTAGTTTATCGTCAGATGACCACATGGGAAATTGATGGTGATTGCTTCCTTAGAGAATCTTTATCCAATATGAACTATAGGGGTTAGACTATGAGAACATCACTGAGGGTTTCATGTGTTTGTTTTTTTCTATAATTTATAAATTTAAATGAACGTAGTTGATAATGTCGGATAGTTTAGTTTGAGTAACTTACTTGTTTATTACTTCCTTTTTCAAATTTCTATATATATATATGTTCACTAATAGTTAGTCTTGGATTTTTGGGCGGTTGCCTACTGGGATTCATCTCACACCCTCTTTGGGGCATGATTTTTGGCCCAAATGGATTATATTGTTGCATGTATAGATAAGGGAAATTAACATTTAAAATTAGGTACATGAATGTTGTAGAGCTGGATAGCATGGGACGATGCTAAGGATTGTGATTCTATTGTAGTTTTTTACTTTTTTTCATTTGTACTATATTTTATTAATATATTCCTGTATTGTTTCATATTGGGATACATTCCAAGATACTTCTGAAATGCATCGTTATTTATAGATATGATGTAGTTGTTTATTTATTTTCAGTAATCATTGATTAATTAATTTATTGTCTTACAGCTTATTCTATAGCTATCTTGTTGTTTCTACTGTGTTATTCTTCCTACAAATGTGCAGATTGTCTAGTATCACACCCAAGTCCCTCACTACAATTCAGCATCCCCTGGAGTTTGGAGATATGCTCTTGAGGCCATGTGAGAAACCAGTTACTAGGAGCCTCTTGGTGGCACCCGAAACTAGGACATAACAAAGTGGTATTAGGAGAGTTTATTTATTCTTTGACTTACTATCTGGAGCCTATAAATAGGGATAATAATGAATAAGTATTTTTTATTCATATGTTCCCATGAGCTTCTATCTTTTTTAAATGGAAAATCCAATATCCCCGATTATTGAAATTATATGTTTTTTGCGATTATTATAGTTGATTTTATTTAACCATTGGGAGATTCATATATTTTGTGCTATTATCCTTGATGTTAATGGGATTCTATTTCTGTTTCAACCTGATTAGATGTGGGTATTCCATCTCATGCATTATATAGGAACATGTTATAAATCACATGTCATATATTCTTGTTATGACATTTAGGGAGCATTATCAATTTCATGTTGTTGTGATATACAATGTGCATGATATTCATGCTATTGTGATAGATTCCTTGACAGAATACCTTATAATTAATAGGGTATTGCTAATTGTGTGAGCTCTCGTTTGAATGAGTTCTAAACATTGGTCCCTATGTTGTTATAGTCCCTCATTGATTGCAATTTGGGGGATCATGTGATCGATTTCACTATTATACTGTGTTATACATGAATAAGATTCCAACCATTGATTGGAAGTGTGTATGGGCCCCCAAAAAATGATATTTGGCACTTTAATGTTTGATTCAGTGTTTTTATGAGGTTATGGCGTAGTTTTTAAGAAATACTGTCTGGAAAACCCTTAGAATACATAGTAGGTAATGATGAATTCATGCCACGTATCATTCTATTCCAGAAGGAAAAACTTTTCTTATGTACACGCCTTGTATTGCATGTAAAGGCATTGTAGTCCTTAATTGTGTGATTGGCTGTGTGGGCAAAGACACGGGGTTGGGTTTTTTTTGGGCGAAACACGCCATGTTATGGTACTACACGATGTGTTATAATGACCATGTATCTGGTCATGTGACTATGGACACTTATTAGTGAGATCCTCCTATAAAACATTGTGTCTGGAATAAATATGTCCGGTAGAGTTGACCATGTCACCAACCATGGGGATAAGAACTTGGAAGGATATGATATAATGTGTACACGTCTTGTCCAGGGTGCACACGCCATGTAGAGTTACCCATGTAGGAGTGGTGTGTATAGTCGTGTAGATGAACTCCAGAAGGGGGAATGGATTCAAGTACCTATCATGTCTGAGGATGAACATGCCAGGTACAAGGGTATTACATGACCAGGTTTGGTAGAAGTACACACCCTTGTAAAGGGTTAGGGGAACATTCCATGTAGGGGCCATACATGCCATGTATCCCAATTCTGAAAAAATTGAATGTTTTATTTCTATAATTTCATTAATTCAGTTCTAGGATTCATTCCTTGATAATAATAAACTAAGGTGTGAACTTGACCTTCTTGAGTCATTCCACCAAGACGTCCCCATGTTGTTTTCCAGATACATGGAAATAATCAGACACTAGTCATGGGAGATTGTGGACTTCCAGTCGATCCTCCCATCATGCATTTCTTGGAACCATCCTTCATTCCTTATGTAGGCGCTGATGTATAGTCTTGAGAAGGCATCATGAGGTTTATGCAGACCTTAAGGGGAGCACCGCATCTTGCCCATCATTGGAAGAGTGGTCATGGGTTTTCCAAAATTAATATTATCCCACATTCCTAGGGGATGAAGGACCTTAGGTTGCAGATTCATGGTTAGAATCCATATTGTCCATCATTGGGAATCTGGAGATGCATTTAAAGTGCATGGTGAAAATTGATATATAAATGTTTCGGGTTTTCATAAAGAGATGGTGTATTTTGATATCCTTAGTAGGGAACCAACATGGTATGGCTTGGGATGAGTTCTAGCATTCCTTCTATGACAACATGTACCCATAGACTTTTGAAGGAAAACCAATCCCAAGTGTTCATAAATTTGGATCAAGGTACTCTCTCAGTCAGGGAGTATTATTCTTGCTTCATTGAGATACAACACTTTTCACCCATTCCCGAGGGTGATTAGTTATTCCTGGTAAGACTGTTTGAGGGTGGAAATAGGAATGACATCGGATCCCATGTGATCATCTTCAGGTTGACTTCCATAACCTCTATAGTCAACTAGGTAGTGATCAAATAATGAATCCTAAGGTATTCGAGGGCTATGAGAACTGGAGAATTGACATCCGGTGTTGGTAACCCTCTAATGATAGAGAGAAGTGTCATAGGGAGTCTACACATGGAGATCCAAGTAGGTTTAATTCATCTTTAGGTATCCAGGTGTGATGCTACCAATGTATGAAATGTGGGAATATGAGGAAACATTTCCTAAGAGAACTAGAGGAGTGCCTATCATGGGGAAATATAGGTCATCTTAAATGTTTCTTTTAGTTATTATCTCTACCAGTAGGTGATAGGGGTTCCTCAATAACTCCATGTTCAAGAGTAGCACCACCAGTCCCACATCAGTCAGGGAACTAGGATTTCTCAGGCCATTTAAGCCGAGGTGGAGGTCATGGCTGTAGTGGTCAGACACGGGGTTTTTGATAGTCATAGAGTGAATCCGCATAGATGACACATACTGTTCATAGTTCCACGGTGTTGGACAACTTTTGCACTAGATCAAGCCCATCAGATGTAGGATATCAGAACCTCTACAATTTGTTGTATGATTCTAGTTTCCTCGATTTGAGATTATTCACTTTTAAATAGATGGGAATCCCATAAATTCATATCTATTGTTGTTTTAGGGAGCCTCAAGCAAATATCATTACCTATAATGATACATAGACACTGTACACCCCAATGGAAACTAGAACAGCTAGTGTATGTCATTGAAAGGATTGCCCAATTGAGGTTGGTTGGTGTCTATTCTTAAAAGATCTTTATTTCATAGAGATGATAGGCTATGAAGTTATTATTATAATGGACTTATTGGTTCCCTAGTAGGCTATTTTCGAGTTCTATCATCATAATATGAGTTTCACAATAAGAGAGGGTAGTTGTTTTCTACATAATGGAGAATGGGATGTCCAGGAAAGCAGAGCAGGACCCGAGCATTATGTGTAGGGAGTAGTTACATCCTAGAATTCTAGTTTGTATCTGGATGACTAGGGGAATTCATAAAAGTAATTTCCCCCAATGGTGGATCGTTTCAGAGATGTCATACTAGATGACTTTTTAGGTTTGACTCTAAAGCTGAAGTTGTAATTTTTAATGAGCTTGATCCAGGAGAAGCACCAGTGTCCACTCCAACTTATATAATGTCTACATGAGAGTGTCAGGAGTAGAAGAAGAAGTTGTAGGAGTTTCATCAAATATTTTTCATTTGACCCTATATTTCTCCTTGGGGTTCTCTTGTCCTATTTGCGGAGAAGGAAGATGGTACCCTCATATATTGTGTGTATTATCGAAATTTGAACCAGTTGACGGTCTAAAACTGATATCCATTGCTGATTATTGTTGATCTATTGGATCAACATTGAGGTGACTAGATGTTCTCGATGATTGAATAGAGGTACAAATATCATCAGTAGTGTGTTGGACCATCCTTCATACCTCTTACAGCCTTATAGATCATGTATGATCTATAAAATTATGTGGTTATTCCATTTGGTTTCATGAATGCGCCTATTGTTTTTATGGTACTGGGGAACCAAGTGTTCCATAAATATATGGGCTCCTTTGTTGTGGATTTTTATTGATGATATTATTATGTACTCTCACACTCGATACAAAAATGCTACCCATAATTAGATCATATTGAGTACTCTAAGAAAGAATCAATTAAATGATATGATCTCAAAATTCCACTTTTGGATGGACAAAATCCACTTAATGGGTATGTTATCTGAGAGACAAGAATGTCAGTAGACCCAGTGAAGCTGACAGTTGAAATTCCCTGGTATCAGGTGAAGAAATTCTTTGAGGTACAATGATATTTTAGGATGGATAGTCACTAAAGAGATTTTATACATGTCTTTCCAATATTAGAATGATAACAGACATACATGTCTATGAATGGTGTGAAGTACCTGTGGATAGATTCCTGTTATTTAGACATTCGTTAGATGAAAGGAAGGTTGAATTCAGAAATGATACTAGTTTTTCCAGTGCCTGTAATGATCTATACTATTTACTTTGAGGCATCAGGTATTGACATGGGAGTAGTACTTATATAAGGGAAGGATTAATTGTGTGTTGGTCTTAGTAGATTAGACCACATGAGATGAATTTGTGACACTTGATATTGAGTTTGTTGTAGTTTCTTATGCATTAAGGTTTAGGATACATTATCTTTTTGGAGATAATTTTTTCTATTTTCCCCAACCTAAAAATTCACAAATACAACATTACACATCGTGATCTAAATTTGAGACTACAAAGGAAGTTTGAGTACCTTCAGTCTTTTGATTTCGTTCTTTCATACATACTTGGTAATGCCAATGCAGTGGTTGATGTGTTGAGAAAGGGGAATCAGATACGTGTAGTTTATGAGGCTTATAGTGAGTGGCATCTTATGGATATATTCTCTGAGATGAATTTGGATGTTCAGTGATGACAGGGGTAGATGTTACTTAATTTTGTATTTGTTACCTCTACTCTACATGATAGAGTGTTAATGTGGATGATATCAAATGCTTATTTACAAGTTTTATGGGAGAGAGTGTCTGGAGAAGACCGTATTCCAGTATGAACCATAAGAGATGATGATAACTTGTGTTTTCATGGGATCATGTGGTTGTCAGAATACATATGTGAGGAGATTTTATGATATTTTTATTCTTCTGTTAGGGCAGTTCATCATGGTATCACAAAGTTATATCGAAATCAACAACATGACTATTGGTTTCCGGGCATGAAGAGAGATGTTTCAATTTTTGTGATGAATATTTCAATCTGTCAGTAAGTGAAGGCGGAGTAGCAGTGACGTGTAATTATTTTCAATAGTTTCACATTCCTGAGTGGAAGTGGAATGATGTCACAATGGATTTTATGACAGGGTTGCTGAGGTCACCTTGAGATAATGATGAAGTTCGAGTTGTTATTTAAAAACACACTAAGGATTCACACTTCTATCTGGTCAAGGATACTTTCAGTTTTGATGATCTTCGAAGGTTTTATGTCTAGGATATTGAATGTTTACATGGGGTTCTACACTCTATAAATTCGAACAACAACTCTCATTTTACTTCTTAGGACTAGGAGGGACTACAGAGGGCTTTGGTTACATTGGTACTTCTGATTGAAGCATACGATCCATAAAATGATGGTCAATTTGAGTGTATGATTCAGGTACTGGAGTACATGCATAGATCATCAATCCATGATTTTTATTGGTTTTTAGTTGATCCACATTCTAATGGTGGAATTTTCCTACCATAATATTTTTGAAGAAAATTTTTATATGGAACCGTAATAGTCTTTGTATGGTTGGCCATGCCGATCACCGCTATGTTATCTGGAAGTAGGAAAGGAATCTCTATGAGGACCTCATCTTTTCCCATAGACCATAGATAAGGAGGAGATAATTTGGAAGATTATGGAAACTACACAGTCATGACTGAAGTCTTATGCGGATTAACGGATATGACCTCCAGAGTTTGAGGTTGGAGAACATGTTTTACTATGTTCCACAATATGGTTGGGTCACAGGAGGATTAGGAGGTAGGTAAAGCATTCACTGAGATATGTTGGGCAGTTTGAGGTTTTTGAGTGAGTTGGGCCGATTGCCTATCACTTGTAGTTATCTTAAAGGTACTATTCTATGAAATACCTTTTCAATGTTTTCTCAGGTGTAACATTACATCTCAGACCCGTATCATGTCTTTCAACCTTAATAGGTCAACATAAAGGTGGATGGATTGGTTGAGGAAAATCTTATCCAGATTATTGATCAATGTGTGATGGTTCTCTATGGCTGGCACATTCCCCTAGTATGTGATTTATGGAAACACGAGTGAGTACATGTGGAGACATGAGAGACGGTGGTCGACGTTCGATTACAGTAGCCAAAGCTATTTGAGGTTTCTTCTTTACCTCATTCATATGGAAATTTATGGAATAATTTCATTAAGGGGGATGTTTATAGTAACCTAGATCTTATTTTCAGGTATGGATCTTGTTTTCGACGGGTTTTTATAGAAGGAGTAGTATCTAGAAATATCAGGAGTACATGCTGTGTACATGGTTGTCATATGTACTTGTGTACTAGCTGTGTAACAGCAGAGTACATGGTCATATGGGGTGACCTAGAGACCTCCAGATGTAGGGATCATTAAAGGAATATATAGGTGGTGTATAATTCGATAACATGCTATGTATTTTTATTTATATTAGATATATTATACTGGGATCATGTCAAATGGACATAATCATCTCCTTCTAGTGTCTACATGTCCAGGAGTGGCCAAAGATGACAGATTCTTCTCCGATCACCTAATCGACCATTTTGGCTCCAAATCGAACACAATAGATTTTGTTGGATTCACATATATGAGTTCTCCCGTCTTTGAGATCCCGTTCTCTTAATTTCTTATCTTTTATGAGATATCCTTGGTTTAGCGTTCTTTATGATATTGTTGATCTACCATTTTCTAGGTTGATTAAAATTCTGAGGGTCAACTATATCTATCATAGAATGCCGAGGAATGTGGTTTGTGCCATTATATAATTTGTTATTGAATTATATATTCCAAAAGTACCTAATACTTTTGTTTAGGGTATTTCCAGTTGAGGGAATTTAACCCACATAAGGTTTTCTATGCCTTGTGTGATTGAGTATGGGTTGCTGATTGTAAATAGGGTTATTTAAATTCCAATGGATGTGTTTTCCCAGGTTTTATATGATATTGGATGTTGGGTCTGGAATCTCATATTAGGATGCAATGATTTCCATTCTTAGAGCTGTTATGATGGAGTGATATTATCGGACATGGTCATGTTATGCTTGGAGTAGTTTATCCAAGTAGTATTTGAGATTAAATTTGGTTGATGGATATCGTTTGTGTGTGATTGTGTTACATAGGGATGTAGTAACCTGGTGTAGTTGGCCAATAGGGGTAATGGATGCTGAGGGATTCGCCAAAGACTATGTTAATCATTTCACATTGTGAGACCACAGGGGGGATGGACATGAGTGCTACCTCAGAGTGTCTATAGTTACATGCTATGAGACCACATGTAAAATTATATGTTGAGTGATTCTTAATAGATTTTTTATATTTCTATTAAGATATGATAGGAGGAATTTATTTTGAGTGATTCCATATAGTGTCTTTTTCTATACTGATCCAGACAGGTTAGACTATGAGAACGTCTATTAGGGTTCCTTGTGTTTGTTTCATTGAATAATTGGTAACTGTAAATGAATGTTGTTGAAACTATAGGATTGTTGACTTTGAGTATATTATTTTTCTATTACATCATTTCCCATATTTCCTGCTATATATATTCACTAATAGTTATTCCAAAATCCTTGGGCGGTAGCCTATTGAGATTCATCTCACACCAAATTTGGGTCATGCTTTTATGCCCCAAAAGATTATATTTTGGTAGGGATAGATAAGGGAAATATCCCTTCTACTTCAGATATTTTACAACTCTAGAGCTCGAGAGCATGGGACCAAGATGAGACTTTTGATGTAGTTGGGGTTATTTACTTGTATTTCTTTGTATTCTGGTTTGTACAATATTCTCTTATTGTGACTTGTTTGAATTTTTTCATAGATACTTGTTATGTGAATAATAATTTATAGATATTCCATAGTTTATTTATTTTCAGTCTTCCATGGTTTACTTATTGTATGGTATTACTGCTTGTTCTACTATTATCTAGTTATTTTATTTGTGTTACTTTTCCAATGAGGGCATAGTTTCTCCACTATCACACAAAAGGCCCTCACTACTACTCGGTAGCCTCTGCCGTTCAGGGAAATGATATTGAGTCCATGTGACCAACTAGGTATGGGGAACCTCTAGGTTGCACCTAGAACCGAGACATTACAAAATAAATTTATAAAGTGGCATTGAGATCAAGATAACACTTGGTATGAGTTTAATTTAAAAATCAATATCATGATATAGGAAAATACTTCGTTAATTTATAAAGAATAATGAATAAATTTTTACATAATAGGAAAATTTATAATGATGCTGTTTGATGAAATTAATTTATATAAATACCTACATGATTGTGTACTATGATACCTATAGAAAATGTAGTTTTCAAATTTTTTTTTGTTATACATTCACGAATAGATGAATGTGGGAGTGTTTGAGATATATAATTTGATTTATTTAACAAATAAATTAATATGTAATACTTATAATAAGAATTATTACATACCTAAAATAACTTCACATTCACTCAAAAGGATTATTATGACAATTTATGGATGAAAATACCCAGAAAAATATATAAGAGGGGATTTGTAGAATTGAGATAAAATTACATTTCTAGTCGGATTTTTCTCATTTATTATTGTATATAATTATTTGGGTTATGATTTAAATGGAAATTGAATATTTTTATTTGAAACGTCACATTTAATGGGTGAATGGGGAATCTATAATGTTTATGAAAACACCATAAGTGAAAACATATAATATATTAAATATAGATTAAAAAAAATTAAAATGTATTGATTTAGAACCTTATATAAAATCTATTTGATAGTGGTTACATTCATGTAGTTATCGTCAATGATGAGGTGTTTGAGGTGATTGGAAATTTTATCCCATATCTAAATGTAATCATCCAAATTTATTTTCTGACCACTGAATGTATATGTAATAATTATGTCTAAATTATTTATCCAATAATATTGATTATTATAAACTCTACGTAAATCATTCTTTCATTCATTATAATGGAATCCAACTTTGAATCGTTGATCAAGAAACACTCCTCCAATATCTCTATGATCGAATAGATGGGAAGATCAGATGTGTTATATTTTTCAACATCATCCATACATGTATCCTTAAATACACAATCATCCCAATTCATCTTCTGAACTAGATTACCATTCCTATAAAGAAAATATTTCTAAACAATTCTATAAAGTGGTGTTTCTCGGTCCATATGAATTTCATGTTCCTGAACATTATCTAGTCCATCTAAGAATGTAACCACAGTTACATGTACTGCAATATGTTATGGTTTTCCAAAGGACCTATTTAATATATGTTTTATAAAATATGAGAAATAAAATAATTTTCTAGTTATCATTCCATTACGTATTAGATAATATGCAGATCCATTGTAACCATTGTCATAATTCCTTGTGTAAGAACCAATGGGAACTATTGAGTGATGGTATAACTCCCAGTGTAATATATATTAAAAAACAACTTCTTTATCTCTCCTCAGTAATTCAATGTGGATATGGAAATTTTTTTGTCTTCTGTTTCCACCTATGAATAAATATCCACTATCCCTGTGAATTTGTCATAGACTAATCATTTTCATTCATGAAATTTAAAAATTAATAAAACTATATGATTTAACATATTTTCTATTCATAGGGGCTTTCTCTCATTGATTATTCCACATAAAATTGGTTGGACTAACAGATTAATATAATTTTCAAACTCTATAAATCATAATAATTGATGTGTGGGTGGATTATTAGTTGGGACCATATTTTCATCTATTTTATTATACAGTCAATTGTCCTATGAACCTCAATTATGTGCACGACATCCCACTACATTATATCTAAAATAAAATCTTGAATATTTGTATAAATTTCACTATAATTAATACATTATTTTGTAATTTTATGGTTTAATATTATATTTATTATCATTTGTGTTTTCATGATACTTTATTTTTTATATTTTAAGAAGGTGGTTCCTCAGTTAAATAACAAGGCATAATTTATTGAAATAATTGAACAACATATTACAAGAGTCTAAAATATGGAAAATTCTTACAATCTTTATCATAAAATGAGAGAATATCACCAGGAAAATCATTTGTCCATGTAATGTACTGGTTAATCCTCCTGCTTGAAAGACCATTAGAACCCATGTTCACTTCATGAAATGCATTCATGGAAATGTAGTTGATATTTGAGAGAGAAGCAAGGAAATTCATCCAATGGGAAGTAATCAGCCTGGTAAGATGCTCCACCCCCTTCCAAATAGCATGGATTGATGTAGTTGAATCACTTTACATCCAAAGGTTATTCCAAATTTTTTTGCCAAGCCCATGACTTGTATAACCCCCATCATTTCCTCTTCCAGTGATGAGGTGATACCACAACCAGCAAAGAAGAAACCATGATACATACCAAGATAGTCCTTGAAAATTCCTCCACATTTATAAGGTCCAAGGATTCTTTTCAAAGAACCATCATCATTCACATTGCTCCATCATAGAAAAGGAGCATTCAATAATATTTCAAAAGTACATCACCGTTGCCTGTAGGAACACGCAATCCAAAGTCGGCGAAGAATGTCAAAATCACCAATTTGATTGTCCCAGTAAGATTTCTGAATTGAGGGAGCATCTCAAATGGAAATGAGGATATGTGTCTTACCTATATTGAGAATGGATGAGAAGTTATTAAATAGAATATTAGTTCCATCATACCAGATCACATGTAGGAGTTTATCCTCCGTAGTTAGAATTAACACAATGTTGCAATTGAGAGCAGAAATAATCAAGAAGTAACCATCTGTAACCATAAATGTCAATGATGTAATTCCAAAGGGTTGCAGTTGTATCACAAGATAGAAACAAATGTTTATTATCCACTATATTTTGGATGCACATGTGGCATCTAGAGAAAATAGAAATCCCAATGGATTATAGGAATGCTTTGGTAGGGATCCTGTTATAAGAAATACACTAAATAATAGTAAATCATGAGGGTTTAATCCAAGGATTATTAATGAAACGTTATTTTTCATTTCTTCGCAAAAAATTATTATATTACCAATATTATTTCTCCCCATTAATCCCATATTGATCAATTTTAATATATATTCCAGTTTATATTTGGGATAATTCCTTCTAAATAATTTATTTTTGGAAAATAAATAATTAATAAATATTTATTTCAATTTCAGTAATAATACTCGATAAATAGATTATATTTTTAATGATTTTCTCATAAAAAGTTCCAATATATTAATACTTCATACACTTATATGAATTCTATTTCTATCGTTGCCTGAAATTTTTAGGGAAAATATCCAGGGAATAATATTTTGTTGAAATCCAGTCATCCCAGAGATTCAAAGATTAAAATTCAAAATTTATTTTATAGTGGGGTCCACTATTGGTTTTCCTCATTGCATGAACAATACATGCCCAAGAAAACATTTATATAGTGTGTGGACAACCCGAAAAAAATATATTATCAATTAAAAAAAATCTATTTCAATGAAATTAGTGGGTTTAATTTCCCACTGAAGGATGAATTTTTTTTCTCATAAATGATTCGATATAAATATTCTCATTATTTTCTTCATTCAAGAAATCCAAATTTTTTAATTATATTTCATTTATATATAAATACTCTAGAGGACATCAATGATATATTTCACCACTTTATCGATATATTTTGGTTTCAATTTGGAAAAAATAACCACATTGTTCTTCACATCTTTTTCAACTATGTTTATTTTGGTTCTATCCACATACAATGGAAAAAAGAGTTGTTAATAATAATATTTATGAAAGGATAAAATATGAATTAAGAATAAATTACTATTAAATAATGTTTATACCCTATTTTATGAACTTATTGATTTTTATATATGTTTTCAATAATATTTTAAAATATTGTTTCTACCCTAAATATATTCAAATCCATTATAATGGTTCCTAAATTGAGTGATCATTATCCATATTGTATCCCCCAATAGTTTTATTGTAAGTATAATATTGGAACTCGTTTTCATGTATTAGGTGAAGACTGTGATAATGCCTATCAGTCCTTTTAAAAGATATTACCCCTAGATTAATATATTTTATAGTCCATATAGACATGTTTGAATCATAATAAGAATTTAATTTTTAAGAAAACATGTAATAAATTCCTTTCTAAAATTTACTCATTTTATCATATAAATAGTTTTTTACCTAGGGTTCTTACTATTTTCTGTAAACATTTCTGAAAAATAAATATTATAATTCCAAAAAATTAATAAAACTTACACTCATGAAAAATAAATTAAAAATATCTATACATATCATTATTTTACATCATTTCTATAAGATAAACATTACATTTAAAAAAAATATCAAAATCATATGAACCAAATGATATATGCGTCAGTTGATTAATTACATAAAAAACTACATTTCATTTTTTTAACATTTCTCCATAATATGAACATATTATAATCACCTATAGATTTATCATTGGTTATACTATTCATCATTACAAGGGGAAAATAAATAGAATAAAGGGGTGTTCTAAATACCTTATTAAGGGAAATTATTTCATCATTTCTATAAGGGTTGAAATATAAGATTAAAAGAAAATGAAAACATGAGAAAATATTTTATAAAAATAATGAGGAAAAATAATATTTATCCAACTTCATGATAAAATAACATTTAATATAAAATGAAAAAATATTTACCTTGTAATAATAGTGTGATAAAGTAAACAAGGTCCATAAATAATAATCATAGGAATATGACATAATAATGTGGCATGTCATGGAATCATATTATATCATGTAATGATCGAACAAAATAATCAAAGTAAATAATTACATAGCTTTTGAGGCATCCAAATCCAATGAACCAAATTTGGTGGATTATGAATTAATTATTTTAAACCATTAGTGACTCTATCATCATAAATAGAAGCCCATTGCTCACTCTTATATCATTACATGAACGAATTTTTATCTACCCAGTTATGGAATTTATATAAATGAAATAGAGGGTTATATAGGACCCCATCTATAAACATCCATACAATTGTGTACTATATGATGTAAATCATTCACCATTTAATTAGAACATATGGACTGATAATACGCTTTATAAAACATCGAAATTATATCATATAACACTGTATCAAAAGTAAATAGGTTGATACCCATAATTAAATTAAATAAAAGGAACATTTAATATAGTAATTCAAAAAGATATTAATCAAAAACTACCCAATAGTTGTAAAAAAATTTAGAAATAAATACTAAAATGAAATAATATCATTTTAATATATTTAATAAAATAATTGTAAATTTGTTTAAAAATGTACGAGTTATGAATAAAGTTCAAAAAAATTAAAAATGTAACATGAAAAACAATTTAAAATAACATATTAGTATATGTTTTATAAATGGAGCAAAAAACAATGGATAATATTTCCCCAATACAGTTTTGTAGAACTATAAAATTATATTACCCTTAATGGGAGACTCCTTTCAATATTAAAAATATTGTTATTAAAATAAAATAATAAAAATCCGAAAATCAACCATTATAAAGGAGGTATAGATATACATAAATATAACCTTGTTTAGAACATTATTGGAATTCATGAAAATTAAAGGATAATGTTAGAAGTTGTATTGAATTTTAATTTGGAATAAAATATCTCATACGGAGAGGAAGAGAAATAAACGTAACATTACTATAGTTCATGATGAGATAAATAAATAAAATATAATATAATTGAATACATAAATTTATTTCAATAAATAATAAGTAGTAAATTAAATATAATATTTCCATAATATTGAATAAAAAATCATGTAAATACATACACAAATTCAAATAATTATATATTTAAACAAAAGGTTGAGTAATGAAAAATCCTCGATGTGGATTCCTACCTAATGAAAAATATTCTATATTCCAATATAATAATTTTAGAATAATTATTAGTATACTAAAAAAATTAATAATTACGATCTTCTGAATTATATTTTTTATTAATTGGTAAAATATATCTTATGTGTATCAAGATATTATTAATTATTAGTAATTCGTGTTTTTAGATATTTGATATTTTTTTGATAAAATGAATTAGGTTTTACACTATTTTTATAATATATTTATATCTATATTAATCAAGGTTCTAGAAATATAATATCCATAGTGATTGTGGTGGTTCCATGATAATACCTAGGTGTAACAACCGAGACTTTTATGTTATATAAATCATCAAAGGAATCTTTTTCTACACAACACTTTCTTGGCTTGCTTTACACGCAATCGCGACCTTCCTCGATAGCTTGCGTTGTACGCAATACCGAGTTTCATTAAACAACAATATGCTATTAAAACTAGCCGTTATGAATAGTAATAACCACTTTTTGAAATTTTATAAATTTTATTTTTTCAAAATGGACTTCATTTTTGGATTCGGAATACCGAAATCAGCCTAGGGTGAAATTTTGGTATTTTTCTGAAAACTTTCAATTTTTGATGAATAGTGAAACCACTAAGTTGTAGGTTAAAACTGAATTTTTTCATAAAACATAATTTTACCGCTTCTGTGAATGGAATTTCAAAAATCCGACAGACACGGTTGATATCATTAAGTAAAATGTGGTTCAATGAGATAAAAATAATTTTTTGGTGAATAGTAACTTTTTACTTTTTTTTACCGTGGTTAATAGTAAATAGGGTAACTAAGGGTAAATATGATATTACTATTACCCTAACACATGTCCTAATTCTATTGGACAAGTGTAATTCGACCAAAAACAAACTTAGGAATAAAATATGACCATTTAGGCCCACTTGGATTAGATTAGGACATTTATTATTAATTTATTTAAAGAAAGGTTAAAATAGTTAAAATCAAAGTTTAATAAGTAAATCATTTTTAATATGGGGTTATACATAAGATAAATTCGACTATAAATATTCATTAGAAAGCTAATACGATTTCCTACATAATGGTAATTAATTTATAATTTTTAGACATTAAATAATTTAATTTAATTATGACACAACGATGATGCAGTAATTATCTTATTTATGAAATATTGACATAATTGATGTTATAAACACCAAAATAAATGTAATTTGAGACTTTTTATGAATTACACTAATTTTATAGGTTACTATGATATATTATTGTTGATTTAATAAACTTGGTTCGAACATATAATTCTGTTATGAATTTCACAAAAATCATATATCAAATAGTGTCCAAATTGACACAAAATAGTTTTTTAAATAAAATATTATATTATTAATTGTTATTTTATTTCTAAAAATCTAAGGTTCGGAAAAATGTCTTAGATAAGGATATTTATATTAATAATAAACAATTTGGGGTTCGTTTGGCATGTTATAGTAAGTGTATTAACCATATAGTGAAAGAAAACAAAAAGACATGGTAAAAGTTAAATTATTTAACTTAGAATTAAATCTAATTGATATAGTTAAAATAATACCCCAAACTTGTCTAAATCCTATTTGTTGATAGGATTTATACCCATACCCACTTTATCTTCTAAATAAGACCCTTCGGAACCATTATAAACTGATTTTTACTTTAATATAAAATAATATTTTGAGATATTCCTAAGGTGCCTCTCTCCTCCCTTATAAAAGGGCACCTCCTCCCCCTCCTCCTCACACCAATTTGAGCACACAAGCTCGGCCAAACCCTGCCATTTTCTCCTCTCCCCTTCCCTATAATAATCCTATAGGTCCTGGTCTTCTTCAAAGACCAATCTTAGTTCCCTAAGTGGAGGATTCAAAGAGGCGTTCCAAAGAAGAGGTAATATCCATTACCGATCTTTTCAATTTCTTTCTTCTTCAACTTCTTCTTCTTGAGTTGTTTCATGATAAAGTAATAACATCAGTATTACTTACATACTGATATGTTATTTTAAATATGAAACAACCCTAATTCACCTTCTATCCATCCTACGGAAAAATGAAATCACCGCGCGTGCGTACGTACGGAATACCGTCTCCACGCCGTGGTGTAATCTATTTTTCCACCATCACTTTACAAGGATGGGTATAATGGTGTAATGAGTAACTATTTATGATTATTATAATGTAATATTGATACTTAAATAATATATATATACTCCAATACAGTTCCACGATCATAGGAACGATATCATCACTCGTGCGTACGTACGGAATACCGTCTCCACGATGTGATGCGACTCGTTCTACATGATCATCATTACATAGTAATTATATAAATGAATTGAATGAATAGATATGATATATGTTACACTAATACCATTCTGGATATAAGGTATCTATAACCTTAAAAGAAGAATAAGAATGTATTCGGAAAAACACGCATAAGAACAAAAGGTAATAAAGACCCGAGTAACAAGTAACAATGAAATATTACTAACAAGAAGATAAGAATATGACCATATATGATATCATATCAATATGTATGATTCTGGAAAAAGTCAATAACATTATTTAAACCATTATACAGGAGCTTCAGACATGTACAAAGAAAATCGGACTTAAGGTAAGGGAAATATCACAATCTCATTTTTATCCGAGATTGTTTATACTTTGGTATTTACTGGGGTGTATTTTATCATCCACATCCATGTTTCTTCAATATTTAATATTATTTCCATCCACCTACAATTGTTTAAATCCAATTTTACCCTTCGGTGAGTTTTTAGTAAAAGATATGAAATGAATCTTTTGTCGTTTTTCATACGAGGTACTTTTTGACTTTTCCGACAAAAGTACGAAGAATGTTTTTTTAACTTATACGGCATGAATGGATTTCTAAAAAATTATTTCCAAGAAGCTTCCTTTACAAGTATTCAAGTTTATTTTTAATCAACTTCTTTTAGTATAAAATTGTATGACATGTTAAGAAAAGAAAAGTGTTTTTGAAGTAGAAAGGATATTTTCCTCAAAAATGAAGTTCAAGTATTTTATAAAAATTATTTTCCATCTATGATAATTAAAGGGTTATGTTTTTATCCCTATTATTACATGGATTTGATTATGTTGTGATGGAAAAATTTTTATGAATTCCTTTATCTTATATGAATTGTTGTATGATGTCATGTTGTTTAAGAATCCCATTTTTATTACATGGGTTACGCTATGATGTATGGTTTATGATTATGTGGCACACATAAGAAAGGATTCATTATAAGATGGGTGGGACCTATATCTCCCTCCAATGCATTAGGTAAAGATTTTATATCTCATGAGATATACATGGCTGGAACGGTAGGTTATACCGGTTCAGTGAAACAGGACTGGAATGAGGGTGACTCGGTTCAAAAAGGGACTTTGTCCACTAAGATAGTCTTGGCAATGAGTCATGACTAACAAGAAATGATTTTCCATGATTATGTGTGCATGCCACAAAGTTTCAAGTTTCATGTTATGATTATGGGGATCTCATTTTCACTTCTATGATTTATTCCATGTTAAGATATTATGATCTCTTTTGCAGGTTATGATTTTCAAAAAGATATGATATGATTTTTATTTCCTTTATTTTCCCTTGCTGAGCATTTGAGCTCACCCTTTTATGTTTTCTTTTCCCCAGGTCAGGAAGATGGATATTAAGTAGAATATGCTAAAAGGGACCCTAGATATGATGAAATAAATGGGAGACACTGTAGAAGATTTATGAACCAGTTTTTTATGTTTCCCAGTTTCTAAAGACACTATACCTATACAGTCCTTTGTGGTTTTGTCATATGTTGTAATAAGTGTGCTTCAATTTTGAAGTATTAACAATGTATGTAAATTATGGGTCGTTATAGTTGGTATCAGAGGTAAAGGATGTAGGAATGTATCTGATCCTTGGGAACTCTCACATGTGAGCGTTGGACGAAGCATGGCTCTCCGCCCAAGGGCTTCATGCGGAAATGGCTACCACTGGGGAAGGTGGTGTGTCCCGCCCAGGGGGTGTAGCCGCCCATGGCGTGCCCTGATAGGTATCAACTATAGTCCACTGGAAGTAATTCCAGACCGTTATAGTTGGTATCAGAGGAAAGGTATAGTCAACCTTTGGAAACTAGGATGTGAAAGCCTTAGTAAGAACCCTAAGGATAAGTCTAAGCATAGAACACAATCTTAGTGTTTTAGAAATGGCCATGAATAACCTAGGATAAGACCTTAAGCATGAAAATTTTATTCTTGAATTATGTGGTTTTCCTATTATAATTAGTTTTGCTCACACTATTCTTCTTGGTTTTAGTCAATGGATGGAACCCGAAGGAACTGTGTTAATGCAGAATGCGATGGGCAATGCAATGATTGTCCCCCTATGCAACCAATCGATATGGGAGCTGGAATTTAAAATCTTGTTGCCATGCTCACAAAACTTTCTCAAGCTATGAATCATGCAGGACTTCCAAACGAGCAATGGAAGGTGCAACATTCTGTTGAATCCTTCATGAGGCAGCGTCCACCTTCTTTCAGCGGGTCTACTGATCCATTAGTTGCTGAACAATGCACTAGTACTACTGAAAAGATATTTTCAGTTCGTCAATGTTCTGAACATGATAAAGTCATCCTAGTAGTGTATCGTTTGGAAGGAGATGTTGATCAATGGTGCAATCTTATTAAGAATACGAGGCAAAGGGATGAAATTGAGTCTATGGAATGGGATGAGTTCAAGAACTTATTTTTCAATCAGTACTTCCCTCGTATTCTCCGAACAAATATGGAGAAAGAGTTTCTTGAACTGAAGAAAAGGGATGATGAATCTGTTGGTACCTATGAAGCAAATTTTACAAGACTTTCAAGCTACGCTTCTGGTATTATTATCCAACCTGAGAGTAAGATCGATCGATTCTTTAGTGACTTAAAACCAAGTATTCGAAGGGTGTTAGCCATAAGGGACTTCAATAGCTATGAGGAAATCATTCGATGTGCTCTCAAAGTCGAGATGGAGATTGGAGTAACCCATCAGTCACATGGGTTTGACAAGAAGAGGAAGATGGAATTCAAAGGAAAATCTAAAGAGCACACTGAAAAGAAGATGAGTGTTCCCTTATGCTCAAAGTGTGGAAAGAAACATGGAGGGAGTTGTCTTAAAGGGACATGTAAATGTTTCAAATGTGGAAAGGAAGGTCATCGGGCATTTGAATGCCGCGATAATGGGAAAAAGATGTCTAATGATGCTAACAAAGGAAGGGATACACAGAATGAACCTACTACACTTCAATGTTTCAAGTGCAAGGAGATGGGGAATTATGCCAATAAATGCCCAAATCCAAGGGTTGATGATGATGGTCGACGTCAACAAAATATTAAGGCTAAAGACAAAGGAAAGTCACATGCAATTTCTATCAGCGATGTGGAGTACGATAACGAACTGGTGAAAGGTACACTTACCATCCACTCTAAAGTAGTAAATGTTTTATTTGATTCTGGATCCACCCACTCCTTTATTTCTAAAGAATTTTATAAGGGTATCACTGTACTACCTCAACAATTAGATGTTGAGTTAGCTGTGACAACACCTAATGGCACAACAGTCGCATCAAAAGTTTATAATTCTTCTCTGATCGAAGTTTGTGGGAATGTGCTTCCTGCAAATCTTGTGATCCTTCCTTTAGTGGAATTTGATGTGATTCTTGGCATGGATTGGCTTTCTCTATATGGATCTCATATCAATTTACAAAGAAGGGAAGTCACATTTCATATTCCAGATCAATCTACGATCGTCTATCAATGCAAGGATGAATATAACCTTCCAGTGGAAATTCCTTCCAACTTATGGGTGTTGATTCCACTAAATTAAGGTTATTTATCTCAAATGGTTGGTGAGAAACTCATGATTAAGAATATTCCCATTGTATGGGAGTTTGATGATGTATTTCCGGAGGAATTACCGGGTCTTCCACCAAATCGTGAAGTTGAGTTTTCAATAGAACTCGTACTGGGCGCTTTTCCAATTTCAAAGACACCTTATAGAATAGCCCCAATTGAGTTGCAGGAATTGAAGAAGCAACTCCAAGAGAATCTTGATAAGGGATTCATACGCCCTAGTGCGTCACCTTGGGGAGCACCTGTTCTATTTGTTAAGAAGAAAGATGGATCAATGAGACTCTGCATTGATTATTGAGAACTTAACAAGATCGCTATCATGAACGAATATCCTCTCCCACGCATTGATGACTTATTTGACCAACTACGCGGAGCTCAATACTTTTCCAAGATTGATCTTCGTTCTGGGTATCATCAATTAAGGGTCAAAATGGAGGATATACCAAAGACGGCATTCCGTACAATGTATGGACACTATGAATTTATAGTGATGCCATTTGGTCTTACTAATTCCCCTGCTATCTTCATGGATCTAATGAATAGAGTCTTTAGAGACTATCTTGACCAGTTTGTGGTAGTCTTTATAGACGATATTCTTGTCTATTCAAAGAGCAAGGAAGAGAATGAAGATCACTTGAGAATTATATTGAAGACCCTGAGAAAGGATAAGCTTTATGCCAAATTTACCAAGTGTGAATTTTGGCTTCAAAAAGTTGCATTTTTGGGTCACATAATCTCAAAAGAGGGGATATCTGTGGATCCAGCAAAAACAGAGGATATCAAAAGATGGTCGAGACCAACAACAGTAACTGAGATTCGAAGTTTTCTTGGTTTGGCTGGATATTATCGACGTTTTGTAAAAGATTTTTCACGATTATCTAATCCACTCACCAAGTTGACTCGGAAAGGAGTTATGTTTGTCTGGACAGAGGAATGTGAAGAGAATTTCAAGGAGTTGAAAAGAAGGTTATCCAGTGCACCTGTGCTCACACTGCCTTGTAGTGGAGAAAGGTTTGTGATCTACAGTGATGCATCCAAGAAGGGATTGGGGTGTGTTCTTATGCAAAATGATATGGTGATAGCTTATGCCTCACGACAGTTGAAAATCCATGAGCAAAATTTCCCAACACATGATTCGGAGTTGGTTGCGGTAATCTTTGCATTAACGATTTGGAGGCATTACCTTTATGGTGAAAGGTGTGATATTTATACTGATCATAAAAGTTTAAAGTATATTTTCACACAAAAGGAGCTGAATATGCGCCAAAGAAGATGGTTGGAGATGATTAAGGATTATGACTACTCAATCCATTTCCACCCTGGGAAAGCAAACAAGGTGGAAGATGCATTAAGTCGACAAGACCATGCTAGTTTATCCATGATGGGGATCACAAAAGATCCAATATTTATGGATTTACAAAGGATGGATCTTGGAATTATAATGGAAGGGGAAAAATCTTATCTTTCTCAAATGAATGTTCAACCATCTATACATGTGAAGATTAAAGAGGCATAGAAAGAAGATGTCGAGTTACAAAAGAAGGAGAGAAATGTTCCTGAATTCAACCTTGATTGTGATGGGATAATAAAGTTCAAGAATCGGGATTGTGTTCCTCCCATCCCCGAATTAAAGAAGGAGCTGCTGGATGAGTCTCATAGTTCATCATTCTCTATTCATCCTGGAAGCACGAAGATGTATAGACCTGAAAGAGTACTTCTGGTGGGATGGCATGAAAAGAGATGTTGCTGAATATGTCTCTCGATTCTTGGTTTGTCAACAAGTTAAAGCTGAGAGACAAAAGTCTAAGGAGATGTTACAACCATTACCCAGACCCGAATGGAAATGGGAAAACATTACTATGGACTTTGTCACCGGACTTCCTAAAACATCCAAAGGAAATAATGCTATTTGGGTCATAGTTGATCATCTTACAAAGTCTGCACACTTCATTGCTATTAGAGAGGATTTATCTCTAGATCAGCTTGCCAGGATATATGTAATGGAAGTGGTAATATTGCATGGAGTACCACTTTCTATTATATCTGATCGGAATCCGAGATTTACCTCGAAGTTCTGGCGAAGTCTTCAGCATACTCTGGATACAGAGTTGAGTTTCAGCACTGCTTATCATCCCCAGACAGACGGTCAGTCTGAGAGAACAATTCAAACCATAGAAGATATGTTGAGAACTTGCTCTATGGATTTCAAAGGAGGTTGGGATCAACACCTACCTTTGGTGGAATTTTCTTATAATAATAGCTTTCACTCCAGTATTCAAATGGCTCCTTATGAAGCTCTCTATGGAATGAAATGCAGGACTCCAACTTGCGGGGATGAAGTTGGGGAAAGAAAGCTATTAGGTCCTGATCTCGTTGATGAAATGGAAGAAAAGGTCAGATCTATTCAGCAACACATAAGAGCAGCTCAGAGTCGACAGAAAAGCTATGCCGACAATCGAAGAAAAGACCTAGAGTATGAAGTGGGTGATAATGTGTTCTTACGAATACCTCCCTGGAAGAGGGTTATGAGATTTGGAAAGAAGGGGAAGTTGAGCCCTAGATATATCGGTCCTTTCGAAATACTGGATCGGGTTGGAAAGGTAGATTACCGATTGGCACTTCCACCGAATCTCTCTCAAGTTCACGATGTGTTCCATGTATCTCTCCTGAGAAAGTACATACCAGATCCTTCACATGTACTCATCTCAGAAGTTGTACCGCTGGAGAAAGATCTTTCTTATGAAGAACAGCCGATAGAGATTCTGGATCGTAGCGAAAAAGTACTACGAAACAAGACCACTCGATTGGTGAAAGTTTTATGGAGGAACCACCAACTTGAAGAAGCTACATGGGAGCTTGAGGATATGATGAGGGAGAAGTATCCTCATCTGTTTGTTACAAAGTGATGAATTTCGAGGGAGAAATTCTTTTTAAGGGGGGTAGAATGTAACAACCGAGACTTTTATGTTATATAAATCATCAACGGAATCTTTTTCTACACAACACTTTCTTGGATTGCTTTACACGCAATCGCGACCTTCCTCGATAGCTTGCGTTGTACGCAATACCGAGTTTCACTAAACAACAATATGCTATTAAAACTAGCCGTTATGAATAGTAATAAACACTTTTTTAAATTTTATAAATTTTATTTTTCAAAATGGACTTCATTTTTGGATTCAGAATACCGAAATTAGCCTAGGGTGAAATTTTGGTATTTTTCTGAAAACTTTCAATTTTTGATGAATAGTGAAACCACTAAGTGGTAGGTTAAAAACTGAATTTTTGCATAAAACTTAATTTTACCGCTTCTATGAATGAAATTTCAAAAATCCAACAGACATGGTTGATATCATTAAGTAAAATGTGGTTCAATGAGATAAAAATAATTTTTTTGGTGAATAGTAACTTTTTACTTTTTTTTTACCGCGGTTAATAGTAAATAGGGTAACTAAGGGTAAATATGATATTACTATTACCCTAACACATGTCCTAATTCTATTGGACAAGTGTAATTCGACCAAAAACAAACTTAGGATTAAAATATGACCATTTAGGCCCACTTGGATTAGAGTAGGACATTTTTTATTAATTTATTTAAAGAAGGGTTAAAATAGTTAAAATCAAAGTTTAATAAGTAAATAATTTTTAATATGGTGTTATACATAAGATAAATTCGACTATAAATATTCTTTAGAAAGAGAAAATGATTTCCTACATAATGGTATTTTATTTATAATTTTTAGACATTAAATAATTTAATTTAATTATGACACAACGATGATGCAGTAATTATCTTATTTATGAAATATTGACATAATTGATGTTATAAACGCCAAAATAAATGTAATTTGAGACTTTTAATGAATTACACTAATTTTCTAGGTTACTATGATATATTAGTGTTGATTTAATCAACTTGTTTCGAACATATAATTCTGTTATGACTTTCACAAAAATCATATATCAAATAGTTTCAAAATTGACACAAAATAGTTTTTTAAATCAAATATTATATTATTAATTGTTATTTTATTCCTAAAAATCTAAGGATCAGCCAAATGACTTAGATAAGGATATATATATTAATAATAAACAATTTGGGGTTCGTTTGGCATGTTATAGTAAGTGTATTAACCATATAGTGAAAGAAAACAAAAAGACATGGTAAAAGTTAAATTATTTAACTTAGAATTAAATCTAATTGATAAGGTTAAAATAATACCCTAAACTTGTCTGAATCCTATTGGTTGATAGGATTTCGACCCATACCCACTTTATCTTCGAAATAAGACCCTTGGGAACCATTATAAACTGATTTCGACTTTAATATAAAATAATATTTTGAGATATTCCTAAGGTGCCCCTCTCCTCCCTTATAAAAGGGAACCTCCTCCCCCTCCTCCTCACACCAATTTGAGCACTCAAACTCGGCCATACCCTGACATTTTCTCCTCTCCACTTCCCTAGAATAATCTTAGAGGTCCTGGTCTTCTTCAAAGACCAATCATAGTTCCCTAAGTGGACGATTCAAAGAGGCGTTCCAAAGAAGAGGTAATATCCATTACCGATCTTTTCAATTTCTTTCTTCTTCAACTTCTTCTTCTTTAGTTGTTTCATGATAAAGTAATAAATCAGTATTACTTACATACTGATATGTTATTATAAATATGAAACAACCCTAATTCACCTTCTATCCATCCTATGGAAAAATGAAATCACCGCGCGTGCGTACGTACGGAATACCGTCTCCACGCCGTGGTGTAATCTATTGTTCCACCATCACTTTACAAGGATGGGTATAATGGTGTAATGAGTAACTATTTATGATTATTATAAAGTAATATTGATACTGAAATAATATATATATACTCCAATACAGTTCCACGATCATAGGAATGATATCATCACTCGTGCATACGTATGGAATACCGTCTCCATGATGTGATGCGACTCGTTCTACATGATCATCATTACATAGTAATTATATAAATTAATTTAATGAATAAATATGATATATGTTACACTAATACCATTCTGGATATAAGGTATCTATAACCTTAAAAGAAGAATAAGAATGTATTCGGCAAAACCCGCATAAGAACAAAAGGCAATAAAGACCCGAGTAACAAGTAACAATGAAATATTACTAACAAGAAGCTAAGAATATGACCATATATGATATCATATCAATATTTATGATTCTGGAACAAGTCAATAACATTATTTAAACCATTATAAAGGAGCTTCGAACATGTACAAAGCAAATCGGACCTAAGGTAAGAGAAATATCACAATCTCATTTTTATCCGAGATTGTTTATACTTTGGTATTTACTGGGGTGTATTTTATCATCCACATCCATGTTTCTTCAGTATGTAATATTATTTCCATCCACCTAAAATTGTTTAAATCCAATTTTACCCATCGGTGAGTTTTTAGTAAAAGATATGAAAGGAATCTTTTGTCGTTTTTCATACGAGGTACTTTTTGATTTTTCCGACAAAAGTACGAAGAATGTTTTTTAACTTATACGGCATGAATGGATTTCTAAAAAATTATTTCCAAGAAGCATCCTTTAAAAGTATTCATGTTTATTTTTAATCAACTTCTTTTAGTATAAAATTTTATGACATGTTAAGAAAGGAAATGTGTTTTTGAAGTAGAAAGGATATTTTCCTCAAGAATGAAGTTCAAGTATTTTATAAAAATTATTTTCCATCTAAGATAATAAAAGGGTTCTGTTTTTATCCCTATTATTACATGGATTTGATTATGTTGTGATGGAAACATTTTTATGAATTCCTTTATCTTATATGAATTGTTTTATGATGTCATGTTGTTTAAGAATCCCATTTTTATTACATGGGTTACGCTATGATATATGGTTTATGATTATGTGGCACACATAAGAAAGGATTCATTATAAGATGGGTGGGACCTATATCTCCCTCCAATGCATTGGGTAAAGATTTTATATCTCATGAGATAGACATGGCTGGAATGGTAGGTTATACCGGTTCAGTGAAACAGGACTGGAACGAGGGTGACTCGGTTCAGAAAGGGACTTTGTCCACTAAGATAGTCTTGGCAATGAGTCATGACTAACAAGAAATGATTTTCCATGATTATGTGTGCATGCCACAAAGTTTGAAGTTTCATGTTACGATATGGGGATCTCATTTTCACTTCTATGATTTATTCCATGTTAAGATATTATGATCTCTTTTGCAGGTTATGATTTTCAAAAAGATATGATATGATTTTTATTTCCTTTATTTTCCCTTACTGAGCATTTGAGCTCACCCTTTTATGTTTTCTTTTCCCCAGGTCAGGAAGATGGATATTAAGTAGAATATGCTAAAAGGGACCCTAGATATGATGAAATAAATGGGAGACACTGTAGAAGATTTATAAACCAGTTGTTTATGTTTCCCAGTTTCTAAAGACACTATACCTATACGGTCCTTTGTGGTTTTGTCATATGTTGTAATAAGTGTGCTTCAATTTTCAAGTATTAACAATGTATTTAAATTATTGGTCATTATACATGGAATAGTGAGTTATAAATTGTAATGAAAAAATCAAATATAATATGGTTTTAGTTTCTTTTAGCTTAATAAAACTTATTTGTTAATATTGTGTAAAAATAGTAATTTTTCAATTAAAAAACCATACTTTCTGTATCATAATTTCATATTGTAAAATAAATTATTATTCCATTATAGACTTGATAAAATTCATTTTATCTCACATGTATGCGAGTAAAATACCAAGGACAATAAAATTCAAGACTTAATTTGATATGTATGAATATAGAATAATTTTATTATAGTATACACGTTCCATAATTTTTTGAACATAAAATAACTTACCAATATTTTATAATATTGAAAATATTAATTTTTTATTAATCATTTGTCATATAATACTTTTAACACTGCTCACATAGGTTGTAAAACTGAATCATATGTGAGTGACTTAAGGTGAATAAATGAATAAGATTATTGTATTTAATATGTGAAATATTAATTTAACAAAAGGAAAATTATATAAAAAATCATTACATAGAGATAAATAGTATTTTATATTTGTTTGAGGAATATTACATAAAATAATAATAATAGGGTATAACATGATTGTATATAATAATTTAATATAATTTTCTAGACCACTATAATTAAAATAGAATTTAAAATATTTTAACCTAATATAAAATCAATAACATGAAAATGGTTTATTTGGGAAAGAAAATTTAGTATATTAAGGTATATATTCTCATTTTTAGTGTATTTTAAGGGGTGGGGTAAGACACCTTTAATATGTTAATGCATTCTAATATTTTTAAATACAATTTCATAATATAACAATGAATGTATAATTCATGTAAAATGGATCTATATTTGATCACAAGAGAATATAAGATGAGGTTTCGTATAATATACTCTAATACTATGATTTCAATATAATGATTTTCTATATTTCATATTATTACACCATGATTTATCAATTTGAAAACACTTATCCTTTATAGTGTGGATAAATATTTAATGAAATATTTAATTTTTTTAACTAAAATTTATATAAACTAATTAACTGAAATTTATCATGTTGTTTTATAAAATGGGATAAATTAAAAAATTGAATTTATAAAATATTAAAAAATTAATTGACAAATTATTATTGTATGATACATTAATTTTTTTTAAAAAAGAATATTTTTTATGATAAAAATTTATTTTATGATAAAATTATGATGTTCAATGATTTCAATGAAAATAATTGATTTATTATTAACCAAAAGACAGGTTTTTGGTAAATTCATGAAGAAATTAGATTCATCTTACTAGATAGATAATTAAAATAAATTTCTATAAATAGTTTTCATTAAGATTAAATATATCATAGATTTACCGATGTCAAGCATCAGTTTCCATTTTCATTATATTAAATTTAAATAATTTTTCTTAAAAAATAAAAGAATTTTTATTCAAGATAAATGATTCATATGTTTTAAATTCATTCAAATGTCATACTATTGTTACAACCATTTCTCTATCTACAAGGACTCTATTTTTTCTATTAAAATAAAAATAATTATTTTCATAAAAATCCAAAAACATCAAGCATGATTATTATTTACATGATAAATTTAAAAAAAATGTTTCATCTTATTTAAAATCTAATAGTCATAAAACATAAATATTTTATCTGAACTCATAACGTGAAAATATAATTTCAAAAAGAATATTTTTTTAATAAAATGAATCAATAATTTTATATATAATCATATTTCATTGAGATTACACCACCATTACCAAATTTACTTGTTGATGTTAATATTTTTATAGGTGTAGGGAAAAAACCATGAGATTACACAGGGAAAAACCATGAGATTACACCACCGTTACAAGATCAGAAATATGAGTTTCATATTGATTACATGTATTTTATTATGTCATTTAATTTCATTTATTTATAATTTTAATATCCTGGTTGTCTCTTATTATAAATAAAAATTTAAATATTAAGTAATATAGGTGATAAAAATCATTTTATTTTATTAATATACCTTAATTAATTTTTTATTTTTTATATGAAATATGTTAATGGAGATAATATTTATTTATTGGAAAAAATTTAAGAATATCATGGGACATTAAACGTAATTAATCCTACACTACAACATAAAAATGATTATTAATTATTATTATTTTAAAAACAAATTAATTAAAAAATAATATATTAATTCATGAAATTAAAAACCCCAATGAAATTAACAGTAATACTAATATTGAAGGAATTAAAATCAATGATATCCTCAGAACAAGAAATAATAATAGCCATCCTTTATAGATATTACATGGAAAAATTATGGAAAATTATTAATTAAGGAACAAATTTACAATATAATTTAGAGTGAATTGGGATCTAATATTATAATTTAACCATCCAAATCAATCTTATATGATTTATTTTATTTGATTAATATTTCACAGTATGAAATCATAATTTATTGAAATAAATGGAAATATGATTATTATAAATATATTTATATATTTTGTAATGAATTTAGGGACTCAAAAAATCATTGAATGTGGTTATACCTAGATTAACTACTAATTTTCTACTATTTCATGCCAGGAGTAGTCATTATTGATTCCTCCTCTTTATAAAAAGTTTTACAAACCATATAACCTAATAATGTTTCTAAAATTTATTTCCATCCAAAATAAGTGAACTAAAAATATAATAAAATAATAACATAGATGATGAATATATATTTTCATTATATGAAATATTCACTCCAATGTGAAGAATAATAATGATTAATTATAGAATAGATCCTTGACTCGAAATTTATCCATCCTTAAATTTTGTATTAATGGAGTGAAAATACATATCCACTACCCATAACAGATAAATTCAATAAGACCAATTAATAAATGATATAAATATAGGGTTGAGGGGAGGAGAGGATAGTTGAAAAAGTGGTTATATGGGTAAATATAAAAATTTTCCAAATAGATTATTTGATTTGAATATGATTCTCTATCTACAATAAAACTTTTATACTAATAAAATAAATAATAAAAAATATATAGACCAAATGTATATGTGATTTTCATGAGAACAAGTCTATATGATCATTCTATTTATGGAAAATTCATAATTAAGGAACAAATATACAATATAAATGAGAATTAATTGGGATGGATGATTAGAATTATACACTAAAAATCGATCTGACATGATTTCGTTTTTTATTAATATTTTTCTATTGAACGTAAAAATTTATTGACATTAATGGAATACTTATTGTTATTAATGTATTTATATAAATTTTAATGACTTTTGGGACTCAAAAAAAATTGACTGTGGTTAGACATAGATCAACTACTGTTGTACTACTATTTCATGGGAGGATGAGTCATTATAGAACAATCTTGATTATAAAAAGGTACACAATGTGCATATCCCAATCTTATTTCTAATATTGATTTCAAAAAAAAAGTGAATCCATGAATTAAAAAATTGAAAATAATAAAATAAATGGAAGATAAATAGAGATTTTTTTAGTAAGAAATTATCACTCAAATGTAAATAACAATAACGATGCATCATAAAATAGATCCTTAACTTAAGATTTTCCACCATCCAATTCATGTAGTGATGGAGTTAAACCACATATCATCTACCCTAAATCATTAAATTCATTTAAACCAATTTATAAATGATATTAATATATATTTATGGAGTGGAGGTGAGGAGATTATAGTTGATCATGTGGTAACATGTGTAAATATAGAATTGTTTCCTAGGGATTAGTTGTTTGAAATAAGATTCTATATCAATAATAAAACATTGAGACTAAAAAATTAAACAACAGAGAAGATATAGAATTCATTTATATGTGGTTCTAATGATGATATTTCTAGTCGATCCTTATCTTAATGGTATTTTTTTCTGAAACTATTAAATCAAACAAGGATATTTAAAATGGTCATTATATAGTATAGTGTAAAGAATACATACATAAAATTTCATGTTAAAATAATTCCAAGAATATTATTTATGTATTAAAAATATAGTTTACTTTAAATGGTTAAAATTAAAATTTTGATCCATTTTCAAAATGAATTTTATAATCCCATGATTTCAATAAATAAACACATTTTGTACTTATTGTGGGGAAAATAAATTATTTTCAAATAAACATAAATTAAAAATATGATTTATTTAGATTTTTTATTATAAATGTGTATTATGAGATTGTTTTTTTGTAGTAATAATTACAAGGGTAGTTTATGATGTGTTTGGGGTACTGAACTAGGTGTTTTAGTGTTAATATTTTTTTTATAGATGGGCGGTGTATGTGTAGATGAGTCATACCTTCTCATAAATCTAAATAAGAAGCTGTTTTAAAATACAATGGTTGAATCATAATCCACGGAATCAATTTTGAAGATTATTATAGATGAGAATACATACAATACATAATTTTTTATCTTCATCATTATGGATCAAGGAATTATTTGGGTTTTGGAATTTTGATCCCCATTGCATTGAATATTTTAAATTAATTATACAATTGTATTTAAAATCAGGAAAAATAACTAGGATGAAATTTTAATTATGTTTGGGTGGTTTTTATGTGATTTATGTATTTCATGATTTTTTAGTGTTGTAGAGATAGGAATGGGTGTCAATGATGTTTAATTAAAACAATAGGTGACTAGGTACCTAACAACGACACTGGGAGTTCAATACCAATTGAATATCCACCTTCAAGATAGTGGTATTTATCTGACTAAATATTGAGGCACTTGGTAACCAGTAATGATTTAATGGATACATAGTAGTGACGAGTTTAGTTTTTTTATTCTAGGTATAATGGTCGTTAACCAAACCATTTAAAACCCCTCTTCAATTATATTATTCATTCTATTCCATGAGTTAGAGTACTACATCATATTTCCCATACTATTTATCCTTATTTTTATTTATATGTTTATGGGGAATCTAGAATTTTTTTACCACCAAATAGAGTTAAATATTAATATTGTTGAATTTTTATTCATTTCACATCAAATTTTTTATTTTTTTCGTTATCATGTCTAATGATTTTATTAGATTTCATTTTTCAATTCCAAACTTTGACTAAAATTATTGTTCTTCATTGTCTAGTGAGAAGGGGACTTTAAAAGCAGATAAAAACCACCCTTTTATCGTTATTTTATAAGGCATAACATTCATTATGATATTTCAAAGGGAATTTTTAGGGTTATTATATATTGTAATATTCTATGTGTTCTTTGATATAAATATTTTTAGAAACATCATAGATTATAAGATTGGGTCTTTTAATATAGTTTTTTTTTGTTTGAACATTATGAGGATAGATGGTTTATTTTTCACATTAATTCCTCAATATTTTATATTGGATAACGATTTATAGATTCTTATAATTAATTATTTAATCGGTGATGTATGAGATAAGATATTAGGAGTTTAAGGATTCATTGCATGAGCCTAGGTGAGACTTAGGAGAGTGTTTTTTAAGGATTGTATCTATGATATTGTAGATGACGATCTATTTAATACATAACCATAGACATATCTATATATTTCCAATAGATGAATCTTCCTAAAGGTTATGAAATTAGGGAATTTCAAGATTGGGATGAATGATTCAGGAATTGTATAATTTTATTTATTCAATACTTTGTTGATTAATTTGTGTTTTTTACATGTTTTGGACGTATTATGGATCCTCAAAATTTACAAAACTACGATGAGTGGGTTATTTTATATATTTCCATGTATCTATATTTTATTGTCCCATGAGATGATATTTTAGGTGTATGGAAAGACTTTGTATAGTAATAAAATATATTATATGTGGTTTCTCATTAAGGAAAGAATTAATTATTATCAAGACATGTAAAAACCTGGAAATTTTAAGGAATTTTTTTTCATAATTACTTTGGAACTTTACGAGTCTGTGGCTTCTGACGGAACTTGATTCTGAGGCCCGGTGTTCTCGAAATCAATTTCTGATGCTTATCTCGTGTACTTTCAGTAAACGAATGAGTGTATTTTTCTATCTTTTGAACCGGTGCTCAGAATTGAAATCTGAGGGTACCGATAAAGTCGCAACAATGGTAGTTGTTTAAGGGTACCTTTATCGTGGTTACGTTTCCGTGGGAGGAGAAGTTAAATTTTTTGGATTATGTGACAAGTGAATTAAATTGTTGGAAAATATTATTTTTATATCTAAAGTGGTTATATCATACATGGTGGAGTTAGGATGGGACCCACAAGCTTCTAACTACCCATGTAATGATATTTGTGAGGTGGGACCCACATGATCCCCAACCATTCACATTCCCATTACTCTCTTTTAACTATCATAAACTCACCCTTTAAACATGACAACTCCTCTAAATTAATGAGGACCCTTCCTCTCTCTCTCTACCTCCATTAAAACTTCCCAACCTATCACATAATTAATTAAACAACTCCTGAATTAATTAATTAAGTGAAATTGATTTTGAATCTTGAAATTCATGGAATGATAAATTAAAATAAGGGGTGGCCTTATTTTAATGGTTTTTGGCTTGTTGTGTGGGGGAAATTTTAGTGAGAGATCTCTTGTGAAGAAGAGGAGGATTTCTCCTTTATTGAAGAACGCCAACTCTCCAACGAAGAACATAAACTCGGCGAACTCGGTTATTCATCCTCTTCTTCCTCCGCGGCCAGGGAGGAGACACCGACTCGGGAACACGCTATTGACGGCGCATCTTATATTATTCTCTCCATAAAAAAAGTGGAGACAACACTTCCTCAGGTGCACACCGATGAAAACACTAGAGGCGGGGAAAGAACGGCGTTGTCGCACCATATCGGATATGTGTCAAAGGAAACTGGTGTCGTCGCGCCAGTTTTGCGGGAGGAACCGCGGCCCGCTACACGGGCCGCTTTGGTGGAAGAACAAGTCCTCCCGTCGGCCAGCTAGGCGAAGGAGAACCGCGACGCTAAGAGAGCACCACATTGGAGAGCCGACCTCCCCATCAGCTGGTCGGGCCGAGCTGGACCGCTGTGCTAGGAGGGCTCCATGCTGGAAGACCGGCGGCCCGCCCGTGAGGGCTGCGTGTGCAAGAAGGCCGGTCGGCCTAGCCGGCGGGTTTGGGGAAGGGCGGCACTGCCTGGCGCCGCTGGTGCAGATAGCCGGGGGGGCACGCCCCCCTAGACCGCTAGGCCTATGGACCGAGCCACTCGGCCAGCCGGGTCGTGCCAGGCCGCGCCCCGCCGTGTCGGGCCACGCCCCGCCGGTCTGGGCCTCGCCATATCTGGCCGGGCTGCACCCCTTCGGGTTGGGCCATGCCTTTCGGGATGAGCTGCATTTTCTTTTGGACCGGTCTAACACCCCTGCTGGTTCGGACCCGTCAAACATTCTTAACCCGAACCATCGACCCACTGGGTTTAATGGGTCGGGCCCGTTATTCACTTAAACGTGAATAACATAAAGACCGCATGTCCAATCGAAGCACCGTCTGTGGCACTGGGACTCTTTTGATGAGATGGTACTTTTTGTGATACTCCAAGCAAGGTTTGGACAAGGTTGGTAAACAGCTGGGTTTGGAACGAGCATATTTCCAACCGGGCCGCTGTAACAGAAAAGCCAATATCTCTCAGACCGTGCATCCATTTGACGCACTGTCTATCGCGTTGAGTTCCTGATGACGAGAAGGAACATTGGGATACATCATCTTTGGACTTCGTGATAGTTTATTTATCAACCCCCTTTTACGTGTGGAGCGGACCCTCTCGAAAATGAGTATGATGTGCGCGGGAACCCTAGAGCTGGCTGCGACTACAACGAAGATGAAGACTGTACTTGGATCCTATGTGGGATCGGCAGTGAGGACAACTATACTTGGATCCTCAATTGGATCGGCAGCGATGGTGACAATACTTGGATCCTACTTGGGTTCGGCAGAGCTGGTTACTGTACATGGATCATATGTGGGTTCGGCAGCGACGACTTCTATACTAGGATCCTTCGTGGGATTGGCAGAGGAGATGATTCAGAGTCTACATCAAATCACCTCCACATCTCTTCTTGAGTAGTATACATGTTTGATCTGAGTCTTGACTTTTAATCAATATCATTGGTAATATGGAATTCTTTCTGGTGTGGACTTTTTGTGCTTGGGTTCGGAAGATGGAGTCATACTAAGATTGATGACTTTGGTATATGTATGGGAATATACCTAAGTAGTGTTGGTTGATACTTCTTGTTTATATCTTTCTTTTGTGTTTTATACTTTGTGGATTCTGGTTGACCTTCGGGGGTCTCGTGGTTCCTACTATGTATCGCTATACACACCCCTGCATGGGAATTTCCTGCACTACGTTGTGTTGGTTGCAGACGATGGAAAACACTGATCATGGTCGAGGCTTATGGAGCTGGACGGTATCTGGAGGTGGAAAAACTAGAGGGATGTACACGGACCGGATGGATGAAACCGAGGTACCGACGAGACTATCTGTACCCACACATCAGGTTGGATTCCTGGAGGATGACTCAGTGGTTTCTACTTTACGTTTCATCTATTGAAATTTCTTTCTCAGCTGTGTTGTACTTTTAGTTGGGCTTGTATTCTAGCCCATTTACTTTCTAGCACTTACTTTTGTAATTAGTTTACTTTTTTTTACTCCAGCTTGCATAATATGTTGTGTCTGATTACTTATATAAAGGCAATGCCATCCCTTTTTATCCGGATCTTATGCCTTTGGTGCTATTCTCTAGACCTTGGCCTATGGAAGGCGGGATTAGGGTAGTCACGACACGGTCCCTAATGATAGGTCATGAAAAATTGGTATCAGAGGAGTTGGTTCTACCACAGAACTCATGACTCTAATAATTTCTTCTGTGAAGCAATAGTGTTTTGTGTATTGAGTGTGGTTTTTAGTCCAGGGAGTCCAGTGTTGCTGTGGCGGCTGACATATCCATACATCAGGACCTTAACATCCGATTTACGACTCAGTGCTTGAAAACACTAATTGAATTTCTGTATCAAATGTTTTATTTGTGAATACATCGTGTCATCTTATCAGGTATACTATTTGACCATGGAACAACTATTTCTTTTTAGGATTTCCCCATGAAGGTAGCCAGTCAGGGTCCCTAGTTACGTGCGTGATGGAATCCCACCGAGCGACGAGGCCTTTGTGCAGGGCCCCATTACAGCAGAGGCACCAGCAATACCACTACCCGTTGGGCCACCGATACCACTTGCCCAAACATCGGAAAGTGCATGCCTCTTGAGTGCATTTCACGAGTTTCTGTGATAGAGGCTACCCAGTTTCAATGGATAGATGGATCCACAGGCAGCCGGGGAATGGCAGGAGCCTATCGTCAGAGCCTTCATATTATTAGGGACACCATCTGATTTATGGTGATCCTTGTAGCGAGTCACCTACACGCAACAACAGGTAGATGGTGGAGCCAGATACTCCAAGTTAACGATGCGGAATCACAACTTTGGACAGTCTTCGAGAGCCTCATCCACTCAGAGTTTGTTCCGGCCACCCTCCGTGCGATGAGCATCCCGTAGTTACTATAGCTGCGGCAGGGTAGCATGACTGTAGCCCAGTACTCAGAAATATTTACCGACCTCTCACGCTACTCCATGAAAATGGTACCGTACACATTCTTCTGGGCCTAGACCTTCGAGAAGGGACTGAGGTATGAGATCAGGTCTTCCATGGTCTCCCTCAGTATTCCGACTCTGGCAGGGGTACTAGAGGAAGCTATTAATGCGGAGAGCTGTTTTGCTGAGCCCACACCAGCAGCGAGGCCTACCGCAGGGTGACACGTTGCAGAGTCTTCTCCAGCCGGCAGTAGACAGATGTTTCATAGGTCCAAGTGGACCAGGACATTAGGTGGGTGACTTCAGGATACTGGTTCGGATGTGTGGGTCACAGGCAGCTGATCCAGTCATACGAGAGGCAGGTAGTGCTATGCATGTGGCAGGTAGGGCCACATGGCTCATGACTGCCTGACCTTTCATGCAATAGAGCAGCAGATAGTTGAGGGACCGCTTAGGAATAGGGAGAGGTTTGACCTTGGTTGTCCACAGGGATCATGCGGATGAGGTAGAGGAGCTGGCCGTGCAGGTGGTTGTGGATGATGCTTCGAGGCTCTACCACCACCACCACCAGGAGGACCACCCCGACCACAGGGAGCTGGAAAATAGGTGCAGGCTTAGCTCCAGGCTGTTGAGGTCTACCACAACGGCGCACCTGAGATGATTCGAGGTACTATATGTGTCTACTCCATCATCCTGCAGTTCTTATAGGTACAGGAGCAAGTCATTATTTTATTGCTTATTCCCTTGTTCGGAGCATGGGGATTATGACAGAGCCGTTGGCTTGATGCTTACATCTTGAGACTCCTACGGGAGCAGAATCGATGATTACACACTGGTTCCTACGGTTTGAGCTTACTCTAGGAGGCAAGATCATCGGCTGAGTTCTTCTTGTAGCAGCATCGAGGCCTTACGACATCATCTTTGGCATGGATTGGTTTTCTACAGTCCATGATCAGATAAACTGTATTAGGAACAAAGTGTCCTATGTCCGTATAGATGGGAGCAGGTTCACCTTAACCAGCAAGAAGGGAGCCTTTGTAGTGGAGGATGGACTTACACAGAGGATTGGGAAGCTGATCACCCAACAGTTGGTTAGTCTCATCCTAGGAGAAGTTGATGTGTGGAGTCTGAGTTTTCTGGTTTTGGTGGATCAGTATGCAGCCGTTTTTCCTGACGACGTTCCAGGACAACCTTCTCACAGAGAGGTAGACAACTACATTGACTTTTACTATAGGATAGCACCGATATCTACTCCAGCATATTATATGGCTCCCGCTATGCTTCGTGAGCTGTGGGTACAGCTAGAGGATTTACAGGGAAAGGGATTCATTCGAACCAGTGTTTCACCATGGGCTTCTTTGATTTTATTTTCCAAGAAGGTGGATGGTAGCTTACGACTATGTGTCGACTACCGTCACATGAATTAGGTGACCGTAAAGTACAAGTTTCCACTCCTGAGGATTGACGACCTCTTTGACCAGCTCAAGGGAGAATGATGGTTCTCGAAGATAGACCTCAGGTCATGCTATAATCAACTCAGAGTTCGAGACAAGGATGTGTAGAAGATAACCTTCAGGTGTCGGTATGGCCACTAAATGTTCTTGGTTATTCCCTTCAGTTTAACCAACGCACCAATAGTGTTCATGAGTCTCGTAAACAAGATATTCCATCCTTACCTCGATCATTTTGTCATGGTCTTCATCGATAACATAATGATTTACTTGACTACTGAGGAGGAGCACAACTACCACTTGCAGGTTGTACTGGACACACTCTGAGAGCACCAGCTTGATGGTATGTTCATGATGTGCCAGTTCTGGATTCGAGAGGTTCAATTCATGGGGAACATCATCTCAAAGGCGAGAGTCAATGTGGATCCTACGAAGGTCGATGCAGTACTTGATTGGGATCCAACTAGGAGCTTGATGGAGGTGCGGAGTTTCCTAGGACTAGCTGGGTACTATCAAAGATTTGTTCTAGACTTGTCCAGAGTTGCCGCACTACTTTTTGCTTTAAAGAAGAAGGGGAAACCCTTCGTGTGGTAAGATAGATATCAGTAGTGATTCTAGGAACTGGGACATAGATTGACCAGTGTTCCCATCTTGAGGCTACCGGAGGAGGGTGTAGGGTACATAGATTACTGTGATGCATTAGGGACCGGACTCGGGAGTGTTGTAATGCAGGAGCGGGAAGTGATCACCTATGGTTTTTGACAGTTGAGGCAGCACGAGAAGAACGATGCTACCCATGACCTCGAGTTAGTAGAAGTGGTCTTCACCTTGATGATGTGGAAGCACTATCTAATGGGCGAGTCCTTTACAGTCTACTCTGACCACCAGAGTCTTACGTACATCTTCTCGCAGAAGGACCTGTACATGAGACAACAACGATGGCTTGAGTTCCTCCATGACTATGACTTTGAGATAGTATATACTACTGGGAAGGGGAATGAAGTTGCTGATGCTCTCAGCTGGAGATCGGGCATTCAGCTGCGTAGTGAGGCGATGGAGCAGCAAGCTGTGTAGAAGATATCCTTCATGGATAGAGATGGAGAATACTTTATACAGTCACTCATAGTCCCTCCTCCACTACATTAGCGGGTCAGAGAGGCATAGCGTGGGGACGTTGATGGTGAGATGCGACGTGCTCAAATTTCCATAGGGCAGGCGCCTGATGGATTTTCTAAAGGAGGAGAGCACGTCATCTTCTTCAGGGGACGTACAATAGTACGAGTTGCACAACAGGAAGAAGTGCTGAGGGAGTTTCACACTTCCCCTCTATTGGTACATCCAGGAGTTGCGAATATGTACCAGGACCTCAGACAAAAGTATTGTTGGTCGGGTATGATGAAGGTTGTAACAGAGTTCGTTTCACGATGCCTCACTTGCCAACAAGTGAAGGCAGAGAACCATGTACCAGCAGGCTTCGCACAACCCTTAGAGGTTCCAGAGCGGAAGTGGGATGGGATATCAATGTATTTCATGATGGGTCTCCCACAGACTTCTAGAGGACACGACTCCATATGTGTGATTATCGACTGACTCACCAAGTTGGCCCACTTCCTAACTAGCATAGATAAGGGCTGAGTAGAGTGGTTGGGACAGCTATACATTCAGTAGATCGTACGGATTCATTGTGTTCCATCATCTATCATCTCCGATCGAGATTCTCTCTTTACTTCCCAACTTTGGAAGAGGTTGCAGGAGGCATTTGGGAGGCAGCTACGCCTGATCACTGCCTTTCATCCTCATACGGCTGGCAAGACTGAGGGGACCATTCAGATTCATGAGGACATGCTCTGTGCATGTGTCCTCGACATTGGTTTCAACTGGGAGGATCAACTACCCTTGGTGGAGTTTTCGTACAACAACAGCTACCACTCCACCATCGGGATGGCGCCATACGAGGCATTGTACGGCTGACCTTGCAGATCACCTTTGTGCTGGACAGAACCTGGGGAGTCAACACTTGTAGGACCAGAGATGGTCCAGGATTTGACGTAGAAGGTGCAGATCATCCAAGAGCAGATGAGGACTTCACAGAGCAGACAGAAGTCCTAAGCTGATAGGAGGTGGAGACCACTAGTGTTCGAGGATGGTGACCACATTTTTTTAGGGGTCTCACCTCGACATGGATTATGGAGATTTGACCGGGGCAACAAGATATCATCCTTCTTGATCGGACGATTCCAGGTCCTCAGTAGGGTAGACGAGGTGGATTACCACTTGGCCCTTTAACCTCAGTTGCACCATGTGCATGACATCTTCCACGTACCTCACCTGAGGAGATACATGCACGACTCGAACCACATCATTGATCATAGGGAGCTGAACATAGATGACTGGGTGACATTTGTGGAGGTCCCAGTGGAGATCAAGGATTGATTGGAGTGGTTCCTACGTGGACGGTCGATTCCTATGGTGCGAATTCGTTGGCAGCACAGGGACCTCCAGGAGAGCACATGGAGCGGGAGGCTCAGATGCATGCACAGTACCCTCTATTGTTTCCCTAGTTTTTGATGTAGCTTTATGGGGACGTAAATCCCTAAGGTGGGAGTAATGTAATGACTTGTAAATTTCTAGGAAATTTTTTTCATAAATACTTTGAAATTTTACGAGTCTATGTCTTCTAACGACACTTGATTCCGTGGCCCGGTATGTCCGGAATCAATTTTCGATGTTTATATCAGGTACGTTCAGTAAACGAACGAGCGGGTTTTTCTATCGTTTGAACCAGTGCTCAAAATTTAAATTTGAGAGTACCGATGAACTCGCAAAGCCAATAATTGCTTAAGGGGACATTTATCGTAGTAGTGTTTTCACGGGAGGAGAAGGTAAAATCTGTGGATTATATGAGAAGAGAATAAAATTGTGGGAAAATTTTATTTTTATATCTAATGTGGTTATATCCAACATGGGGAAGTTGGATTGGGAACCACAAGCTTCTAACAACCCATGTAAGGATATTTGTGATGCGGGTCCCACATGAGCCCCAACCTTTCACATTACCATAACTGTCTTTTAACTCTCATAAACTCCACCTTTAAACTTGAAAACTCCCCTAATTAATGAGGACCCTTCTTATCTATATCACTTCATTAAAACATGCCAAACCTATCACTTAATTATATAAACAACTCTTGATTTAAATAATAAATTGTTTTTTATTTTGAATTTTGAAATGCATGTAATGTTAAATTAAAATTAGGGGTGGCCTTATTTTAATGGTTTTTGGCTTTTTGTGTGTGGGGAAATTTTTGTGAGAGAACTCTTCTATGGAAGAGGAGGATTTCTCCTTTGTTGGAGAATGCCAACTCTCCAATGAAGAACATAAACTCAGAGACCTCGTTTCTTCATACTCTACTTCCTCTGCAGCATGGAAGGAGACACCAATGTGGGAACTCTCTAGCAATGACACGTCTTCTATTAGTCTCTCCGTGACAAAAGAGGTGACAACACTTTCTCAGGTTCACACTGACATCGACAGAAACAGAACCGTCATCAGACACTTGTCAACCGCGAGCCTTTTTCGAGGTAGGGTGTTTTTTTCCGATTTTTTTTGAATAAAAATTGTTTGTTGTGAATCATGAATCACTGTTCATATTTGGTAGATTTTTTCCGCCTAACGCAGAGGGTGCGGGCCGAACAAACACGGCCCGATGACCCTCCGTCATTTCATGGACTTTTTATAATTGGCAACCGAAGGCAGGGAAAGAATGGCACCATCGTGGCGTGCGAGAAATATGGCAAAGGAAACTGGAGCTGTCACGCCAGTTGTGAGGGAGGAACCTCGACCCTATACACAGGTCGCTTCGGCGGAAGAACCATCCGGCCCGTCAGCCAGCCAGGTGAAGGCGAACCGCGGCGCTAGGAGGGCGCCGCGCTGGAAGACCGGAGGCCCGCCCGTGTGGGCCGTGTGCGCAAGAAGGCCGGCCGGACTAGCCGGAAGTTTTGGGGAAGGGCGGTACTACCGGTGCGGATAGCCGGGGGGCCACGCCCCCCCCCCCCCAGACCGCTCAGCCTACATGCTGAGCCGCTCGGCCAGCCAGGTCGTATGCCCAGCTGGTCCGCGCAGGGTCGGGCCGTGCCTGGCCGGGATGGGCAGGGCCGTGCCACATCGGGCCTGGCCATACCCCTTCGGGTCGGGCCGCTCCCCTTCGGGATGAGATGCGTTTAGCTTCAGACCAGTCTGACACCCCTGCTGGGTCTGACCCATCAAAATGGGTTAACCTGACCCGTCGGCCCACAGGGCTAAACGGGTCGGGCCCGTTATTCACTTAAATGTGAATAACATAAAGACTGTGTGTCTGATCGACGCGCCGTCTGCGGAACTGGGGATTTTTTGATGAGATGGTCCTTTTGTGATACTCTAAGTGAGTTTTGGACAACATTGGTAAATGACCGGGTTTGGAATGAGCATATTTCTAACCGGGCACCTGGAAAGGAAAATGAAATATCTCTCTGATCGGGCGTCCGTTTGACACGCTATCTATCGCGTTCAATTCCTTAGGATTAGATAGAACTTTGGGGTACATCCACTTTGGACTCCGTGGAAATTGATGTATCGACCCCCTTTTACTCGTGGAGCGGACCCTCTTAGAAACGAGTACGATGTATGCAGGATCAATAGAGCTGGCTGTGACTGCGACGATGAGGACGATTGAACTTGGATCCTACGTGGGTTCGGCAGTAGTGGTTACTGTACTTGGATCCTACATGGGTTCGGCAGCAACGACTTCTGTAATAGGATCCCACGTGGGTTCGGTAGAGGAGATGATTCGGAGGCTACATCTAATGATCTTCACCTCTCTTCGTGAGAAGTATACCTGGGTGATCTGAGTCATGATTTTCAATCATTATCATTACTATGATTGACTTATTTCCAATGTGGAATGGTTGTGATTGTTCTTAGAAGTTGGATCCATACTGAGATTGATGACTTAGGTATATGTATGGGCATATATCGAAGTAGAGTTGGTTGATATATCATGTTTGTATCTTCCTTTTGTGTTTTTTCCTTTGTGGATTATGGGAGACCTTCATGGGTCTTTGGGTTCCTACTGAGTATCGTTATACTCAACCTTGCACAAGCATTTCCCGCACTAGGATGTGTTGGATGCAAATGATGTACAACACTGATCATGGTTGAGGCCTGTGGAGCTAGACGGTATCTGGAGGTGGACCACCTGGCGGGACGTACACAGAGTGGACAGATAGACATGAGGTACCGACAAGACTTGTGGAGCTAGATGGTATCTGGAGGTGGACCACCTGGCGGGACGTACACGGAGCGGATAGACAGACTCGAGGTACGGAAAAGACTATCTATACCTACCCTTCAGGTGGGATTCCCGGAGGATGACTCGGTGGTTGCTGATTTACCTTTCAGCTATTGTACATTCTTTCTCGGTTGTATTGTACATTCAGTTGGGATTCTATTCTATCCCATTTACTTTTCATCACTTATATTTTTACTCAGTTTACTTTTTGTTTACTCCAGAATGCATACTCAGTTTTGTATGTTTACTTATATAAAGGTAATTGCTTCCCTTTTTATCGAGATTTTACACCTTTGGTGCTAGTCGCCAGCCCCTGGCCTATGGAAGGCGGGCTTGGGGTAGTCACGACACAGGCCCTGAGGACGGGTCGTGACAAGACATGTTAATTATATTTGTATAACTATGTGAATAAACTGAAATCCATGATCTTCCATATGTGATATTAGTAAATTATTGGTTATTTTATGGGTGAACATTGAGTTGGAATTTTTATAGGGACATCTATGACGTGGTATTATAAGAGAGAGTTTAAACTATTATAGAGGGTGTATATTTTCACCAAGAGATATTAAAGGGACGTCTAGGGTTGACTCATTATAATCCTATCATGAAATATAGTTAGTAATTTTTTAATGTTTTCATCTATATTTTGGGGTGTCATGAGTCTTAGAAAACATAAATGAAATGGTCACCTATGGATTTGTTTGTGCATGTGTAATTTTGGGGTTATTCAAATTTATTGACACATTGTATATGGAAGACTAATCATATTATCATGTTATATTTTAAAACATTGGTATACATTGATGTTATTTTATTGGTACTTATGGTGTTTCGGTGCATTGTATGTGCAGGGAGGGAGTTTGGGTGTGCTCAAAAACCTTAGTAAAGGGATTGGCGGGTATAAAATAATTTTGGTGATTTTGTGAACTCCCATAATTTATAAGGTAGTGTTTATTTCATTTAAGAGGCATGGATGAAAAATATAGTTGGGATGACTAGATGGTCTGTTTTAGGTTAGATAAGGGCCAAAGGGAAAAAAATATGGGTTTTGTGTAACTATAGTTATTTCAAGAATGTATGTATAAGGTGTGATTAGTTTGTGTGGGTTATAATTAGATATTATATTATATCTTATATATAATTTAAATATATTATTTGTGGAAATCTATGGACACAACTATATACATTAACATACATGTCTCATATTGTGTCTATCATGACCATTATTTTATGTTCTAGATAATGAAGTAGATTACGATAGGGGTTTTCATGGGAACATCAGGTTTGTTTGTGGAGGTTTTATTACATAAAACACGGATATAAAAATTTAATAAGGGGGACCATCAAGAGGGGGTCCCCATATTTAATATTAATGTAGTTCCTTTCATGTGGGACCTTAAATGTTTTGGTTATACGGATAACTATGATAGGGTACCCATATTTCTTAAAAAATTGTGTCTTATTTAGATGATATCCAGTTGTTTAGTGTGTATTGGGATAATTTATTGGGGTCCCAATTTCATGAGTATCTAGGGGACCCTCATTAATGTATTCCCAGTTGATCTTAATTTTTAGGGAATGCTGTGAGAGGATACCTAATCACATTGAAAACTAGGTTTTGATTGGGTTTCAATTATCCCATGATGGGATTATGATGTGATGAACATTAATAATGATATTATAGGTATTAGAAGAGAAATGAAGGGTTATATATCATGGTGGTCTGGATTTCCCATTATTAACTATTGTGATTACATTCATGTCGCATAATATTGCATGATTTAATTTTATATACCTGAATAAAGGAAAGATATGCTGAATAAAAGGGACCCATTGGTGGTTACATACCATGATAAATTTTTAAATCTAATAAAGATACATTTTTTTATTTTTTATCATTATTTTACAATATCAATTAGCAGCTGGTAACAGGGATTATGTTATTGTATCATGATTGAGCTTTATGATAAATGGTTATGAAGGAATTTTATTGTTTTGTTATGTCTACATTGAATTTGAATATTTTTATTCTATACATAATCATACCAGTAGGTAGCTCTTGATGTTTGTTTTCAAACTAAGCCTTGGTACCATTTAACTCATAACAAGTCGATATTTCAAAGTGATGTTATAACATTAACATCATATAATTACTATCATATTGTATATTAATTTTTGATATTATAATTTATTTATATATTTATTGATACAAATACTATAGTATTAAAATAATTTTTATATAGTATCAATGCTAGTTAATGGACACTATTGTATAGATATTTATTATTAGGGAATTATTTTACCACTATCTCAATTGTAATTATAGAATCTCTAGATTAGGTCATTACAATATTTTTGTTGTGAAAATTATTTTCCAGTAAATAATTAATTTTATATTGAAGGATTTTATCAAAATGATATATTTATGAACTAGATAATGACACATGTAGAGGAAAAGGTTGTTTGGAAGTATAATAGTATTCAAAAGAATGATTATTAGATCTAGATGATGAATTTTATAAATAAAAGCTAACTTGTTTAGGATTATCATTGATATATATATATGAATATACATTTCATTTTTCAAATGATGTGACAAAATCATCGGATATACATATATATATATATATTTAACTTTTTTTTATAAAATAATCATTTAAATATTAATGAGGTACTTCATTTTTTTTAGATGATGGTTTTACATAGTGATTGTAAGGCCATAGTGATAAAAAATAAAGGTATGATAGATATGGAATCATAAATATCATTGAGTTTCCATTAAAACTATAGTATTACAATCCCATATGCTGTATTGAAATAAATTATCCCTTCGATTCATTTAAAAAAAGGATCATTGTTTTCATACTAGTGAATAAAATTAGATTCTAAACTGCAAATATATTTTTGATTTCATTATATATTTCTTGTGTGATTTCTTTTGTGTCTGTATTTTTATGAGTACAAGAATATCAGTGTGTGAATAAATCATTTTAGTATGAGATGCTGGAGCACTGTTTCTTCATCAAGAACTCAAAATAAGGTTTTTTTAGTTTTTATCATATATAATTGTTCATCAAGTGAGGATTCACAAGAGGGACCATGAATTTTTGGCCTCTACAAAACAAGTGGAATATAAGAAATTTTTTAAAGTTTATGGGGTTATTTCCACTATATATTAAATCTAACGGAAAAGTACAGATTCAAAATAAAATTAATTATAAGTTGGTGTGGTATATATTAATTATTTTTTTGGAATAGATTTTGGATTCTGTAGAGTGATGATTGATGATTATTTTCATAAAAAAGGAGCTGTAGATTTTAGAAGACAAAATAAAACTATAATATATAAAAAATGACTAATTGGAATGAAAGAACATAAATTTACTCCATATTTTTTTATATTATATTGACATGGAACTTGGAATTATATATTTATTTTGTATAGTCAGATATGATACAGTTTATTAATCTTATAAAATTTATTAAATGTAATATAAAATAATTAAGGTGTTTAGGTAGCTTTGAAATTTCTACCAAGGGGTACAAAAAATAAGTGAAATGTCTAATCATGTTAAAGAATTTAACAATATATGGGAAAAAGTAAAATATGTGGACATGCAAGTTACTAATTTAATATATTATTCAATATTTATATTAAATATTTCTAAATAGTATGATGTTATAGTCAACTGAAGTGGAATGACAGGATTGGAATTAAACAATACCTAAGATTTGTCCCTATATGAGTACATTTAGAACAAGGAATTATATAGTGGTTTCAAAACCAAATTAATATGTGAAAATTAACAGTCATTATAAATTTATAAAAAACCGTTCAATGTGGGAGGAGAATAAGGAGAAGAGATTAATGATGTTGACTAGGATAAAACCGAAAAGCTAACAATATAGAAGGGAGAATGTGTTAAACATTGATTTTTATGAAAACGAGGTCAAATTAATAACTATTTTAATCTAGAAAACATTATATAAATACATCATATAATGTTGATGGAAATTTAATGGTTTTTTTAACATACCTTTTGGGGTAATAAATCATGTATTTTTGAGATTTATTTTACTCATCAACTGAGAGGCAGATCATGTAGAATTTTTTATTTGAATGATTTTCAAAGGTATGTTTCATAGATAATGAAACTCATTGGTTTTTTATTATTTTATGTGGTAATCTAAACCAAAAGAGGATTATTTAAAGGATTAAATTGGGAGTATATCATTTTCAAGATTAGGAAGAACATAATATATATATATATATATATATTTCAGCTGGATAATAAGAATTCCAATAATCATTGGATATAATTAACGTGGAAAATTTAACATTATTCTATGATAGTATATATATATAAATAATTTTTATTTTATTGGTGATAATTATTAAATATATTATTGTTATATTTTAAATAACTATTTTAATATGTGGCATGTATTTTTTTAATAATCTACTAAAAAGGACTTTAGTAATGATTTTTGATAATATTTGAAAAAAAAATAACATACACCAAATAATTACTACTATGAATGTAATAATAATAAATTCATTTTATACATAAAAGTTTGTTTTGTAAAATTACATTAATTATTTATGCATGCATAAGATAAATTTTTTTTAAATATATAAATTTATTATAATTAAATGTTTTTAGAAATTGTAATTATCAATTTGAAATTTTCTAATAATTATTTTTTTCAATTTCATGAATATAAAAAAATTCATAAATAATATTAGTTACCATTAAAAATTAATTATTTTTAATGATTTTTTTATAAATATTGTGTTGTACATATGAAAATAAAGTACATTTTTCTCAATTTTTTGACTAAAATATAATTTTTAATCACATAAAAAATTATATTGACTATAAATTAATTAAAACCTTATAGGAAATGGGAATAAAAATATTTAACATATAAAAATTATATTTGAATAATTTTTTATATAACATATCGTTTTATTTTTAATATAATATTCTCAAATATATATATAGAAATATTTTATCTTCAGTTAAAATTATAAATCATCGCATCCTAATTCACTTATGTGGGAATTTAATTTTTTTAATAAAAATGTTCGATAAAAAAATTAATAAGGGCTTATAATGGAAAAATGGTGAAATTTAATGCGGCCACACTTTTTTAAAATTTAATTGAGAGATACACCATGTATGAAATTTATGATAGTATAGAAAATTTCCCCCATATGTCTCACCATTCATTCATTTCCTAATTCACAAAACCCTTCAAACATCCATTCAATTCTTTCATTACCAGTCACTTAACATTTTTTATAATGTTATTTCCCTCTTTATCAACTATAAAATGATTTTAATTATAAATAAAATTAACTATACACCTATCCATATAAATTACCAATATTTCTCTTAAAGTCATATTCCCTACTTGGGAACATATTTTCATTATAATTTTATCTAGAATCATATATTTCCAGAAAAAAAGAGAAGAAAAATGTCCCAAATGTGAGTAGTATCCACTCCCTAAACATTTATTATCTATATTCATCTCAAACAATATCATATTCAATGTAAAATAATAAAAATATTATAAATATTATAATCAAGTAATATTTTTTTAATGGAAAAACAATGAACTATTTTTTTCACATCCCTTGAATAATGAAAGTCTCATCTATGTTATGTTTATAGTACTGATACTCTGAATGAAATATTTTATTATTCATTAGGATATAAAAAGGATCATTAAAAAATTTATTTATTGAATAACAATTATATTTAATAAATAATTAATAATTTATATACTCTATGAAATTATAGTAATAATAATTGAGCATTGAAAATTTAGTGGTATAACTGAGCATACAAAGAGGATTTATGATTTACTTTTATTATACTTTATAATTTAAATTCACCATTTATATCTAAAATATGTTGATTTATCACGTTAAAAAATCCTAATTATGGTAATTATAATTATGGAAATTTAATTAATCTCATTCATAACCATACTCTACCATAGATTATAGTGTGGTCGTGTTTGGATCTGTTTAACCACCAACATGAATGATTCTATAAACAAAAACCAAATATGAAATTTGAAAAATAATTATATATAATATTGGATACTAATAATTACATAGAAATATAAATTATGATTCCATTACAATACATGATAAAAATTCACAGCTTCTCACATGTGTGAGGGTAAATAAGCCAAGACAATAAAATTCCAGAATTAAATTGATAAGAATAAATATAGAATAATTTTATTATATTATAATAATTTCATAATAAGGTGAACATTAATTATTTATCATTATGTTATAATATTAATAGTATTTTGTTATTTTATCAGTCATTATATAATCATTATAACACATCTCCCAGAAGTGGTAAAACTGAATGCAATGTTACTATGTTATAGTGACTAAATGAATAAGATCATTGTATTTAATAATTGAAATATTATATTTTCAAAAGAAAAATGATAAAAAAACATTACATGGAGATAAGTAATATTTAATAATAGTTAGAAGAGTATTACATGAAATAATAATAATAGAGTATAACATACTTATATAGAATAATTTAATATTCTCCTAGAACCCAACATGATTACGATGGAATTCAAAATATTAAAAAGAATAAATGATCTAGAACATGTAAATTGATTATTAGGGAAGAAATTTAGTATATTGAAGTTACATACTGTCATTTTTTAATATTGTTTTAAGGGGTGGAGTAAGACACCTTTTATAAGTGAAGGCATTATTATGTTTGAAAATACAATTTCATTGTATTGTAATGATTATCATATTCAAGTAAAATTGTTCTATATTAGCAATAAGGGAATATAAGATGACAGATTTTCAAATATACTATCATACTATCATTTCATGACAAGGGATTTTTATATTTCATAGTATTACACCGCGATTTTTCAATTATACAATATTTATCCATTATTCTGGAGACATATTTTTATTTATGTCATTAATTTTTATGACTAAAAATGAAATAAACCATTTAACTGAATTTTATCATGATGACATAATATATGGAATCTATCTTCAAATATAAAATATTTTAAATATAAAGTAATTAATTCTAAAATAATTAATTTGAAAGTAATTATTTTTTAATGCATTAAAAAGGTTGTTGATAAGAATATTTTTTATTATTAAAAATTATATTAGGATAAAATTATAACTTTCAATGATTTAATTTAAATAAATTCATTTATTATTTACCAAAAAGAGTGTTCTTGTCTTTAATTTACCAAAAAACAAGATTTTATCCTTCTAGATACATAAAAAATTAACTGTTCAAAAATAGTTTTCCTTGATATTAAATATATCAATGGAATCACAATGTCATGTATCAGTTTCCATATTCAAAATAATAGATTTAAATAATTTATATTTATAATTAAATACATATTTATTCAAGAAAAATTAATCATATATATATAATTCATTCATATATCATAATGTTGTTGCAATCATTTCGGTATCTGTATGAATTATATTTTTCGCTATTTAATTAATTATCAAAATTCATTTAAGAATCCAAAAAAAATTATTTATATGATGACATTATAAATAAAATTTATTTTATAATATTCAAAATTTAATGGTCATAAAATTTAAATTTTTTATATGAACTCATAATCTGAAAATACAGAATGAAGAAGAATATTATTATGAATAAAATTAATCAATGAATTTTTATAAAACAATATTTAATTAATAATTTTATGATTATATTTTAAAAAAATCCTTATTTAAATGTCCCTTATAAAATTTATAAAATATAAAATGGTAAAATAAAAAGTATTAAAATTTATGGTGGTGTTTTATCATGGATGGTTCTTATAATGATTTGAACGATATTAAAAATCTCCCATAGAATAATTTTATTACGATGAACTTGTTGAAGATAATATTGGGATTAGTGTAGGGGAAAACCTTGAGATTCCACCACCATCTCAAGATTAGACAAATGTGTTTCATATGGATTACTTGTACGATATCTTATCCTTGAATTTCATTTTGTTATAAATTTAATGTATCAATTATCTCTATTTATACATAATAATTAATAAAATATTTTATAATGATGATAAATAATAATTTTACATTATTAATATATCATAATTCATTTTAGTTATGTTTTTATATCAAATATGTTAATCATGATAATAGTTATTTGAAGATAATGTTTTTTTGGAATATATTGGGTTATTCAAACTAATTAATCTTAAACAATTATATAAAAATATTAATTAATTATTGTTATATAATTAATTTATTTAACAATAATATATTATTTTATAAAATTCAATTCCCCCATGAAATCAATACTAATATTGAGATGGAAGGAATTAAAAATTATGTTATCCCCAGAATAATAAATCGCAGTAGTAAATGTTTATAAATATTACATAGATAAATTATGGAAAATTATTAATTAAGAAAAATTTTGAGCTATAAATGAGAGTTAATTAGTTGTGAATATTAGAATTAAACACTAAAAATTAATCTAAAGATCATCGGTTTTTTGGATTAATATTTCCCTATTTTAATTAAAAAATTATTAACATTAATTGAAGAAAAATTAATATTAATATATTTATATACTTTTTAATGACATTGGGGATTCAAAACAAATTATTGAATGTCATTAGCCATATATCAATTACTGATGTCCTACTATTTTAAGGGTGGAGTAGTCATTATTAAAACATCCTTCTTATAAAAAGGATTACAAAGCGTATAAAACAATCAAATTTCTAATATTGGTTTTCTTCTAAAATATGTGATTCAACCAATAAAAAAATTTAATGAAAGAAAAATATAGAAGATAAATAATGATTTTATTTTTAAGAAATATTAATTATAATGTGAATTAAAATAATGATGCACCATAGAATAAATCATTGACATGAGATTTATCCCTCCCCAAATTCTTACAGTGATGGTGTGAATCCCATTATCCTCTACCCTAAATCATGAAATTCATTTAAACCCATTTATAAATTATATAATTATACATTTATTTAGTGTAGGGGATGAGAGGATAGTTGAATAAGTAGTTAAATGTGAAAATAGTAATTTTTTGAAATGGATTATTTGTTTGGAATAAGACATTCAATATAAAATAACACTTTTATAACAAAAAAATAATGAATAAAAAAGATATTAAACAAATGTATATGTGTTTTCTAGGCTGATATTTCTAGTCGATCCTTATCATCATGGGTAAATATTTTCCAAAATGGATAAATCAAACAAGGATATCCAATGGATCATCATATTCTATAGTGTAAAGAATAATTTAAGAAAATTTAATATTAATATAATTACATAAAAATATATATATGTATTAATATTCAAGTTTACTTTAGAGAGTTAAAAATATAATTTTGATATATTTTATTACTGTAGTTTATAATACCATGATTTTAATAAATAAAAATATTTATCTCGTTTTGGGGGGAATGTATATATTAATAAAAAAATTATTTTTTCAGTTTTATATTATAATTAGGAATTATGAATTGGTTTTTTGTGTTGGAAACATTACATGGGTAGTAGATAATCTGTTTGGGTATTGAACCGGGTCTTTTTAGTTTAAATATATTATTGATAGAGAGGGTGGTGTATATGTAGTTGGGTCAAACCATGGTAGAGTTATAACTAAGAAGTTTTCAAAGAATCCAATGGTTAGATCATAAATTAGGGAAACATCTTAAAAGAATATTATTGATGAGAATACCTATTTCATATATTTTAAATTTATCTTCATCATTAGGTATAAATGAATTAATGGGGTTTTTAATTTTGGATCGCTGGAGCACATAAACTTTTGAACGTATGGATAGAATTTGAAATATATTGGGGGGATAATCACTATGATGATATTATAATAATTTTTGGTGTTTTGTATGTGACTTCATTTTTTGTAATTTTTTGTTTTGTAGATATAGGACAGGGAGGCCATGATGCATAATTTCTAAAAAAGGGCCACTATGTACCCTACAATGACTCTGGGGGTTCAATGCCTATGGAAAATACACCATCTAGCCAGTGGTATTAAACTATCAAAATGTTGAGGATTTTGATTCCTTGAATATATTTAATGGATACCCATTATGGTTGGGTCTAGTTTTTTAAGAATGATATAATGGCCTTTACCCACCACCAATTAATACCCACTTCAGTTATATATTTCTTTATCCTCTGAGACATAGTGTTGCCTGCCATGTTTCCTGTATTATTTCTCTTTTTATCATTATATGATTATTGGAATTCTATAATTTTTTATACCGCCAAATAGAGTTAAATATTCATATTATATCACTTTTAATCATTTTACTTTATATTTTTTTCATTATTGGGGAGAAGGATTTTATTAAATATCGTCATTCAAAGGTAAAATATGAGGAAAACTAGGGTTTTTTGTGGTGTAGTTGGAAGGGGATGATAAATAGGGATAAAAACCACCCTTTGATCATTATTTTATATGACATAAGTTTCTTTATGATATTTCCTATGTATTTTTCAAAAGTTATCATACATTATAATATTATAGGCGTTCTTCCATTGAGAATTTGTTTAAAAAAATTATAGACGAAAGGATTGGGTGTTATTTAGGACGTTTGTGGTTGTTTCGACATCCTAAGATTAGATGTATTATTTTTCACATTTATTATTCATTATTTTAAATTTAATAATTTATTATAGATAATTATAATTAATTGTTTACGGGGTGTTGTATGAGATATGGTCTTGGGAGATTAATGTTTAATTATATGATATTAGGTGAGACTTAGATGTTTGTTTTTAAAGATGATATATCTATTAGTATGGTTGTTGATCTATTTAATGAATACCCCTAGATATTCCAATGTAATTCCAATAGATGAACATTCCTCAAGGTTTAAATGTTTTTAAATTTCATGATGTGGATGAATGGGTCTTGAATTGTGTAATAGTATTGAGAAAATACTTTGAGGAGTAATTTGTGTCTATTGTGCTTGGTGTGGACGTTTTATAGATACCAGGAGTTTACACCTCTATGGGGAATGTGTTATTTTATATTTTGACATGTAGATATATAAAATTATCACATGAGAGGATATTTTTGGTATAAGATAAGCCTTAGTATTGATGGAAAAGGGATTCTATGTGGTTTTTCATTAAGGAATGAATAAATTATTATCAGGGCCTAAGAATTTTATCAGTATAATGATGTAAATAAACATGGAACCTTGAGACTCTATATGTAAGAGTAGTAAATTATTCTTTATTGGTCTAGTGAAACATGATAGACATTTTTCGAGGGACATCTATGATTTGGTACTATAGCAGAGAGTAAACACTATTATAGAAGGTAAATATTTTCATTGAGTGATTCTTAAGGAATTCCATGGATTTTACTGTTATAATTATCTCAAGAAATATATTTTTTTGGAACGTAACACCCTAATCTTCCATGGTATATATTTCTTTAAACAATGCAATAACTAGCGATGTATGCATCTTTGAGTTCTAGCACAAAAAGACCAATCAAACTAGCCATTATGAATAGTAATAACAACCTTTTGAAAGTCATAAATTTTATTTTGAAACTTTTACATAATTATTTGATTGGAATATCAAAATTATCATAAGGTGAATTTTTAATATTTTCCTGAAAATATTCAATTTTTTATGAATAGTGAAAAGTACTTTGTTATTTTTGAAACTCTAATTTATATATTAATAATTATTTATTTTATTTAAATTTATTTTATGTATAAATAGACACATAATACTTTTATATGTTCAATTTAATTCATTGGTGTCATTTTATAAAAAAATTAGATGTATACAATATTATTGATCATATTAACATCTTTTACCAACCTTCTAGGCACATTTTCATTTTTATATAAAATGTAATTTATACATTTATATGAATTGAATATCAGAAATCCAAGAGACACAGTTGAAATCAATAAGTAATTTTTTATTCAATTGGATGGATACAATTTTTGGTGAATATTTACATTTGAATTTTATTTATCAGAGTTAAAAATAAATAGGTTTATTAATGATAAAAATGATATTATAATTACCATAAAACACATCATAATTCTATTGGATAAATGTGATTCGACCATAATCAACCATAGGAATCAAATATGATCTTCTTTGATAGTCTTGTATTAGATCAGGACATTTATTATTGTTTTATTTAAAGAAGAATTAGAAGTGTTAAATTAAAATTTTCATAAGTTAAACATATTTAATACAGTGATATGTATAAGAAAAATTTGACTATAATTATTCATAACAAATATTAACATATTTTAGACATATTTTTTTTATTTATAATTTGTATACATTAAATAATTAAATTTAATTATGAAATAATGATGATGCAAATATTTCCCTATAAATTAAAGAGTAAAATATTTTATATTAAAAATATTCAAATAAATATAAAATGAGACTTTTGGGGCATTAAACTAATTTGACAGGTTATTATAAAATTTTCGGATTTTTTTAAATCAATCAGGATTTTTTGACTTTCACAATAAACCAAATACTGAATACTTTCAAAATTGACATAAATGGGTTTTGAAACAAGTACTATATTATTAATTGATATAATATTTCTAGAAATATAAGGATAAATCAAAGGACATTGAAAAGGATATATATGTCAATAAATAACCACTTTGGGATCTCTTTGATTTTTATTGTATGTTTATTTACAATTTATTAACGTAATTAATGAATACATGGTTAATGTAATACTATTTATATGACAGGTTAGATCTAAATGATAAGGTTAATATGGTGACCTAAACCTATCTAAAACCTATTGGCTGAGTGGTTTTCGACCCAATACCACCTTATCTTCAAAATAAATCTTTTTGGAGCCATAATAAATAGAATATTATTTTATAATAAATTAATATTTTCAGATTTCCTATAGCTATCCTATCCTCTCTTAAAAAAGAGTACTTCCCCCTCTGTCAAAATCAAACCACCAAAGATTTTTTTCTTGGCCAACCCATGAAAAAATAGATTCCCAACTTCCCTTACCTATACAAAGATGCCTTACTTTAATCAGAATGCTTACCAAGGTTTCCCTTTAGATCAAATCAAACGGAAACATATTAAGTAGAGGTAATAATTTTATCACCTCTTTCAAAGTAATTTTCTTCCTTGACTACCTACTTCTTTATTGTTTCCATAAAAAAAATAATAACTCCAGTTGATTGTACATAATGTGATTTTATTATATATATTATACAACCATATTCATTATTCTATCCATCCTATTAATGACAATTCACCATATGTGCATACTTATGACTTATCGTCTCCCCATCGTGGTGTAGTTTGTTATTCAACACATCATAATTTGGATTGGCATAATAATATGTATAATGGATTTAATTAATAAATATAATAGGTTAATTATTCAGTATATCTATTATACAATCTAGTTAAATATTAAGTCTCTATTAAAAGAATGATATTGCGGCTCGTGTATTCGTACAGATTACCATCTCCAAGAATGCGATAAGATTCATTTCTCAATCATAACCATTCAAAAATATTTATCATTTTATGATTAAAAATAATGTTTGAGAACATGATATCATTATGTATATAAATTAAATTTATTATATCCATAACAATCATGACTTACATAATGAAACATATAAAGGAAAATAAATCAGTTAACAACTGAAACAATGATACTACGGAAATATTATTAAAAATACAATATTAATAGATAATATGTGTAATAATATTTATGTATATAGTTCTTATATAATTTAATAAAAATTATGTAACTATTATACAGGAGGTTAATTTACAATAGACCAAGGAAATGTACATCTCAAATGGTAATTTTACAATCTCATTATTATTCATGTTTTTTTATACGTGAGTATCTACTAGGACCTCTTTATCATCCACATCTGTGTTTTATATAAATGTATTTCAAAAAAAAATTATTTCGTAGAATATGGCATAAAGTCATTTATACAATTGTTTTATTTTTTATAATTTTTAAAAAAAAATATTTCCATCATTTTCCAAACACGTTATATTATGAGATTTTCTAGAAATTAAAGTAATAATGATTTTGAACATATATTGCGGGTGCGGTTATTTTTTGCCGATATAAAATATTTGGAGCATCCTATAGAAGCTTATAATAATATTTTCAAAATAAACGTTTTCTATTATAATGTTTTGACATTAAAATGATTTCAAAATATAAAGATATATTTCCCTCAAATAGTTTTGATTTCATCTATGTCAACAACCTTTTGATGGATTTTACACTTGTATGAAGTTGATTTATTATGATACAAACTTTTATATTGAATTAAAGGTATTGTGATATTATTTAATGTAGATTTTTTATTTTTATAACATTCATGTTATATGGTTACGGTTTTAACATTTCGTATTTTAGTTTTAATATGAATGTTTATGTTATGATTTAAATTTTTCATACGAGGAAGGCATTTAACATAGTATGTGACTGGCAGATCCCTCTCTATCTCTTTGATTCATTAGTAGGTCTCATTAGACAACCTATTGTATTGGCATAAGGCCCTAAAAAATATTACTTGTATTCTTGGCACGAGTCCTTAACTATATGGGCATAATATGAACCATTATGCCTTCAATCCTTATGAAATTAGCTCTTGATATTACCTAGGATTATTCAACTAGTAGAATATCCCTGTGAATATGTAAATGGAATTATAAAACTTATATTTGAAATATTATACAAATGATTAATATAGAAAGGATTTTGTATTAATCTTATATATTTCCTAAAATGTTTATTCTTATTTATGACAGTTTCTGCTATATTGTTATCCTTACTGAGCATCTGAGATCACCCCTTTCTTAAGTATTCTTTTTACGAAGATGTGAATAAGTATATTACTATTAACAAAAATGAATTGAATAAGGGATATGGGTTTTTTCAAAGTGTATAAAATGATTTATTTTTTTATTTCATAATGTAATGTAAAACCTATGTCTGTATCTAGTACATCAATAGGTACAAAACTAATTAGTCCTTAGAGACTTGATCACTTGTGATCATGCCAATGTAATGTAATAATGCACTAAATCTTTGTAACTAGTGTTGATACATTAGATTCGGTATCAGATAATGTTTACTAGAACCCATGAAAACTAGATTAACAAAAACTCTGATTAGAGAACATTAACCAAAGATAGACATTAAGGATTAGTTTAGAAGAACATCCTAGAATTTTGGTAATCTAAATATTTTGTTAATTTTCCAAGAAATACACCCATGTCTGGATATGAGTTGGTAGAGGAAACTCTAGCATTGATGTTCTAGTGAGTGAAAACTTTGAAATTGTGTTTGGGGCATGACCTAGGGTATCCTACTACATGACAACGATCCTTGCATCACTCTTGGCTATGAGGCTCCTGGGGGATATGCTTAGGATAATTCACATTTTCATTATAAACCATTATGAAGGATTTATAGTTAAATATGTCCTCAAATAAAACATTTTTTATGGTTATAGATTATATTCATAATATATTCAATTAATGTTTGGTATTTTACTAGTTTATACATATGTATTGGGATTCATAAAATAATCTAGTGTGTTCCATTGTTTAGAAATGGCACCTAGTGGAAGGAATGGGAACTGTATAAATGAACGTAATCATGTTGGGAATTTCCACTTACTTAAGATAATTATAATAAAGGGCACCCTGATCCACAATGCAGACGATCAATGATAGACCGTTTCATAAAGGAAAAACCATGAACATTCATTAGGACTACAAATCCAGTTTTAGTTGAGAAATGGTTAACTTATTAGAATAAATATTTCATTCTTTGGGGATTAGAAAAAGAGAAAAAGTTGTTATGGTAGTTCATTTCCTCACCAGAGTTGATGATCATTAGTGGTCATTAATTCAAACCATATATAAGGATGAAAAATTATCAAATATAGAATAGAGTTAGTTGAAATATATTTTCATAGAAAAATACTTCCATCGTGACCATCGAGCGAATATGGAAAGAAAATTTATGAGTCTGAGGCAAAAGGAGGCAGAGAATGTCACAAAGTATGAGGCTATCATTAGAAGGATATCAAATCATTCAAAAAATTATATAAACAACACAAACAGTAACATTGAAAGATTTATTGATGGAATAAACCTTTTCTCCATCAATAATTATCCTTACAATCCATCTCATCATACAAAGATATTGTCTCATGTTATATCGAGAGAAAAAAAGGAATTCTCTATGTCATTCGACTTTAAATTCATGAAGAGGAATAATAGATCTGATTAACACTATGTGAATGGAATTAAGGGTAATATTGAGAATGATGAATTTCAATACAGCAATAAATTTGGGAAGAATCACCTTGATACTTTCATGAAGGAATGTCAGTTTTTTAAAAGTGTGGTGAAAAATGACACCAAGCTAATGATTGAAATTGAAAAAATATGCCTTCAATGTTGAATTCTACAATTAAAGATAAATGATGAATTAATAAGACAAATGTCCTAACCGCCCATAAATGTTACTTCAGAAAAAGGCCATAGGAGAATATCCGAGCATATGATATAACTACAAATGAGGTTGATGCTCCGAATGATGCGTTAGAATGTAATTTAGTCATTTCTCAAATATATCCAATTAATTATATGATTATATATCATCATATTTTTTTATATATACTCAATTTACTATGAATATTAAATATTTCTAATTTGATTTTACAATGTAGTTATCTGTCAAAACTCATAGGTAATGTATCATTGCATCAAAAATTTTGCGAATCAGTTTTTATTAGGGAATATAAACATGCATTATATTGTAATCCCATCATCATACCCATGATTGAATTCGATTAATCCTTGATAAGGATTGGCTTTCAGACCATGATGTGAAAATTTATTATAAGAAGTTGGAGGTTATATTTTTTGATTATGATAAGGAGTACCATATCTTTAGTGAATAAATGTCACCATTAGATTATCATATATATCCACCCCCAATTCCTATACAAATTAACGTATTCAGGATGAAGAGAGTAAAAAAACTATGGGTGATGAATGTAATGTTCAAATAGAGGACATGCCTAATGTGCTAGAATTAGTTGATGTGTTTTTAGCAGATTTTCTAGGACATCCCCTATAACGAGAAATTGAGTTTTCCATTGATTTAATTACCAGTTCAAGGGCCATATTGAACAACCATTATATATTTTTCAATGTTGAATTAGTATAACTAAACAAATAACAAAAAGATTTGGATAATAAAGGATTTATTTTCCCTAATGTTTCTCCATGGGGATCCACTGTTCTATTTGTTATGAAAAAATATGAATATATGAGGTTGCACATTGACTAGATGAAGATCAATAATATAACAATAAGTAAAAAGTATCCACTAACATGAATTGATGATTTATTCAAATGAACATAATGGTGCTTGATATTTTTCAATGGTGGACCTTCTCTCTAGATATCATCAGTTGTGTGTGGAAAATGATTACATTCCGAAGACATCATTTCGTAGCAGGTATTGGAATTATGATTTAACGTTAATGCATTTCTGTCTGAAAAAATAACCCTCTATCTACCTGGATATAATGAATATATTTTTTATGGAATATCTTCAGGAATTTGATGTGTTATTTATTGATGATATCTAGGTTTACTCCAAAATCTCTGACGATCCTGAAAATAATATGTGCACTATTCTAAAAACTCTTAAGAGAATGGAGTTATATGGGATGTTTAGCATGTTTGGATTACAAATATAAGATATTTATTTCCATGGAAATATAGTCATTAAAGATGAAATCTTTGTTGATTCTTATAAGACAAGAGAAATACAAGAATGGCCAGCACTGACAAGTATAATTGAGTTATGCAGTTTTATTGGTTTAGCATGTTATTATCAGCATATTGTCCATGATTTTTCCTTATTAGATAACCCATTAACTATGATCACAGATAAATGGTTTAAACATTATTAATAAAATAGGGTGATGATTTTTTTTTGAAATACTGAATAGAATATTATTCAATGAACCTATATTGACTCTACCATCGATAAATGATGGGTTTTTTATTTATAATTATGCATCAATGAAATCACATGGTTGTGTCCTTATGTAAAATTAAAGTGTTATTGCATATGCATCACGTCAACTAAAAATTCATAAACCAAAATATAACCCTCATTATCTGGAGTTAGAAGATGCAATCTTTTCTCGGATGATATGGAGATAATATCTCTATGGTGATAAATGTGATATTTATATTCTTCACAAGATATTGAATTATATTTTCTCCCAAAATTAACTCAATGTGAGGAAATGAAGATAGATTTAAGTACTCATGGATTATGATTGCACTATACACTACCATATTCGGAAGGAAAATAAGGTGGATGGTTTTTTGAGCAGAAAGGATCATGGAGTTTTGAAAAATATGAGATTAGAAAGGGATTCTATGTTCTTGGATCTAGTAAAGATAGATATGGATATAATCATGGAAGTTGAAACATCAATACTTTTTCAAATTGTTTCCAAATCCTCCTTACTATACATGATAAAATGATATTAAACTGATGATGAGGAGTATCCAAAAAAATTCATGCTTTGAATGATGGGAGTTTTGCTAACATCGTATAGGAATATGTAATTTTGAAGTTAGGGAAGAGACATTGTGTTCCTGACATGCCTGATCTAAAAGGAAAATTTTGGATGATTCATAAAGCTCCATTATCTTGATATACCCTGGTAGCACTATGATGTATGGAGATTTCAAGGAGCATCTTTTAAGGGACAACATGAAGAGGGATATTTCGGATTATGGGTCATGATGTATGGTTTTTAACTAGTGAAGGCTTCAAGACATTATCCTATAAGAGTAATGAAACCACTTTCCATAACCGAGTGGAAATAGGATGGTACAATGATGTACTTTATCATGGAAATACAAAAGACACCTAGACAGAATGATGTTATATGTGTCATTATTGATCCTCTTACCAAGTCATCATCTTTTCATACGATAAGAGAAGATTTACCCAATGAATGTTTAGCTATACAATATATTAATGATTTTGTAAGACATCATGGAGTACCCCTATCAATTGATTATGATCATGATCCCCATTTGATATCATGTTTCTGGAAAAGTATTCATATAGCCTGGGATACTAAACACGATTCGAGCATTTCATACCATGCTCAAACTAATGGACAATAATAACAGACAATTAAAACACTAGAAGACATGTTAAAATCATTTTCAATTTACTTTAATGTAATTTTAGATCAATATTAACCTATGTAAGAATTTTCCAATAATAATATCTTCAATTCAAGTATTTAGATGGCACCATATTAAGAGTAAAATTGAAAGAGATATCGCACACAAATATTTTTTGGGTTGATGTTGGTGAAATTAAACATGTAGGCTCAGAAGTTGTTGATGAAACAACGGAAAATGTGAAAATTATCATAATACACATCAAATCCGCTCAATATAGGCAAAAGATCTATGTAGATAACTGAAGGAAGGATTTGGAATTTCAAGTAGCTGATCTTGTTTTCATAAATTTACCTTCATGAAATGGTGTTATAAGATTCAATATGATGGGTTAATGATGAACCAGGTACATAAAAACTTTATAAATTCTAAAAAGATTTGGAATTGTATCTTACCATTTTAAAATGAGTCCAAGTAACTCCAACATTCATGATGTGTTCTATGTTTAAATGTTGAGAAAATACATGCCTGACCCAATGAATGTACTCAACTATATAGATATAGAACGTGAAAACGATATGTCTTATTATGAAGATCCTATTAGGATTCAAGATACTAGAAAACATGTGTTGAGAAACTATACTGGTCGTATGGTAAAAGGTCTATAGAGAAACAATAAGATGAAAGAGGCAATGTGGGAACCTGATGATATTATTATGAGAAAAACCTGAATCTTTTTATACCATACTATTCTATAAATTTATAGAATGAAATTATTTTAAGGATGGGAGAATGTAACACCCCCAGCTTCCATGGTACGTTTCTCTTTGAATAATGAAATTTAATTCTCATTATGCACCTTTGAGTTCTGCCACACCACGACCAATAAAACTCACCATTAAGAATAATGGTACCCAATTTTTTGAATGGTTATAAATTTTATATTTCAAGATGAACATTATTTTGGGATTCGGAATACGAACATTTATCTTATGGTGATGTTTTGGTATCTTTCTGAAAACGTTCAATTTTTTCTTAATAGTGAAAAAATGCATTATTGTTTAAAACATACTTTTAATTCATGTAATACTTTATTTTATCGAAATTTATTTTTGGTAAAAAAAGATACTTAATACCTATACGTGTTAAGTGTAATTAATTAGAGTCATTATATAATATAATAAGATTTTTGAAATTTTATTGATCATTTTAACGTCTTTTACCCACCTTCTACGCACATATGAAAATTTTCAAAAACATTAATTTTACAGCTTCTACAAATTTAATTTTAAAAAACCATGAGACAAAATTGACATCTGTACGTAAAATTTGGTTCAATAGGATGAAAATAATTATTGGTTATTAGTAACATTTAAATATTATTTAACATGGTTAAATGTAAATTTGGTAATTAAAGGTAATAATGTTATTAAAATTACCCTAAAAATTTTCCGAATTCAATTGGATAAGTGTTTTTTGACCAAAATCATCCTTTTTAATACAATATGTTCCACTTTTATCCACATGGATTAGATTAGGACATTCATTACCGATTTATTTAAAGAAGTGTTAAAAGTGCTAAATTCAGATTTTCATAACTAAATCATCTTTAAAATATGGTTATATATAAAATAAATATGAATATAAATATTAATTATAAATTTTAAATTATTTAGTACATAATTTTATTTTATTTATAATTTATAGTCATTAAATAATAAAATTATATATGATATAATAATGATGTAGTAATTACCTTATTTTTGAAAGAATTAAATAATTGATATTATAAGTATCCTAATAAATGAAAATTCATACATTTTATGCATTACACTAATTTATTTGGTTAATATGACTTGTTAGGATTTATTTAATTTTTTTAAGTAATCAAGTTTTTTTCTATCACAAAACACCAAATAGTAAAATGTGTCAAAATTGACATAAATGAGTTTTTTAAAAAAATAGTATGTTATTAATTGATATAATATTATTATAAATATAAGGTTTAGACAATATACTTAGATAATGTTAGATATGTCAATAATGAACCTCATGGGTTTCTATTTGATTTTTACATACGTTTATTAATCGTTTATTATAATAATACAAGAATATATGGTAAAATTTAAACTATTTAACTAAGAGTTAAATCTAAATGATTAGTATAATATGGGGACCAAATATTCTATAAAACCTATTTGTTGAGTATTTTTAGATACATACACACATTATCATCTAAATAAATCCTTTTGGATCCATTATAAACAGAATATGATTGTAGAATAAATTAATATTTCAAAAATTCCCTAGAGTGACCCTCACCTCTCCAATAAAAGGGTACACCCACATCTCTCAATATAAAAAATCCAAATCCATTTGGCACAAACAAAACCTACTCAAATATTTTTCCAAATATCATACTATAATTCTAGAAGTCATAAATTTATCATAAAGCCAACCTATGGATCCCATTTGATCAAATCAAAAAGAAGAACCCAAAGAAAGGATAATAATTTCATCTCATCTTTCAATGTTGTTTTATTATTCCACATCCAATTTATTTTTAGTTTCCATACCAAAATAATAACTATAGAATATTATATATTTTTTGATGTTATTATATATATCTTATATCCATATTTGTCATTCAATCATTACTATTAATGACAATGTCACTATACGTGCGTACCAACGGCTTACCATCTCCATGTCGTGGTGTGGATTGTTATTCAACACATTTTCATTTGGATGTGTATAATAATGAGTATAATTGATGTAAATAATAAATGTAATATTATATGATTCTTTTTATATTATATTCCACCCAATTATTTAAAATTTCAATATCAATAAAATGTTATTGCCGCTCATTCGTACGTACGGATTACCGTCTCTAGAAACACGGGGAGATTGATTCTCCATCGTAACTATTCAAGAATAATTTTTATTTTTATGATTAAAAATAATAATTCAGAGCATAATATCATTTTGGATATTAATATGATACATTCTATTTATGATAAGCATGACATATGTATCAAAACATATAATGGGAAACTAATCAATTAACAGCTGAAACAATGATACTAATGAATTTTTTTTTAACAAAACATTATTAGACGACCGTATATAATATCATAATTAAGTATATGGTTCATTAATAATTTAATAAAAATTACTTGACAATTATAAAAGAGGTTAATGTACACTAGGCCAAGGAAAGTACAAGTTAAGCATTAATTTTACAATCTCTTCATTATCTAAGGTTGTTTATACATAACTATCTACTGGAACCACTTTATCATCCACATCTGTTTTTCATAAAAATGTATTTCAAAACATTTTAAATATTTCCTAGAATTTGGGTTAAATTTATTTATACCCTTTCTTAAAATTTTATAAAATTTTCTGACAGGAATCCTTTCCACTTTTTACAAACATGGTACATTATGAACTTTTCGACCAATTAATGTAATAATGTTTTTAACGCATACAACATGTCTGACTATTTTTCGACATTATAACATCTTTGATGCTTACCATACATGATTATTTGAATATTTGAATGAAAAAGTTTTCTTTTATAATTATCTGACTTTTAAATTATTTCAATATATAAATATATTTTTCCCTCAAATAGTTTTGATTTCATCTATATTAACACCCATTGATGGATTTTACACTTGTTTAAAGTAGATTTATTATGATGAAATCTTTCATAATATATTAAAGATTTTGTGATATGAGTGATTGTAGATGTGTTATTTTTACACCATTAATGGATTATTGTAAATTTATTTAAATTTCATATTCTAGTTTAAATATGAATATTTATTTTATGTTTCATCCTTTCATATGAGGATTTCATTGGACTTAGTAAGTGACATGTGGATCATGTTATCGCTCTGCGGTACATTAGTCTGTATCATTAGACAAAATAGTGTCTTGGAAGAAGGCTGTGAAAAAATATTATTTATATTCATTCCACGAGGCCTCAACTATGTGGTTATAATTTTCACGACCCATCCCAGAGGGGCCCGAGCCGCAAATCCCCATGCCCACCTCCAAAAGCCCTGGGGCTAGTGACTAGCATGGAGTTGGCATACTGCTATCATGGGAGGCATTTCCTATAAAAATGTACAAACCCACACACATCTCCAAGACCAAAAAGCTGAAATGTAAAGACTACTAAAGGTAGAAATTCATGCATACACTAAAAATATCAAACAACAGAGTACGACTGGAATGTAAAGTATAGAAAGTGTAAAACCCTTGGCCAAAAGTACAATCACACCAAAATAAAGTCTATAAAAAAGTCCAACCAGTAAGGTATGGTATTGGTACAGCAATCTATAGCCATATGAACACACCTCGGCCTGCCTGATATCACTGTGCACCATCCGGTCCTGGTCCACTAGAATCCTACAAAAGGATCACTCGTCTACCCAAAACACGACACGTGCTAGCAATGCCCATGTAGGGGTGAGTATAACAATACCCAGTAGGACACCTCAAAACCAAAAAGGAAATACAACAAGGGAAATACCACAAAGGAAAGATACAGTCAGCTCCACACAGTATATGTCTATAGAACATATAACAAGAATATCAAGATATAAACATACACGATCATCTATCGCGAAAGCACCACATAGATCCATCTCAATGATTCCACTAAGCACGTAACAAGGAGAATACAGTCCTATGTCTGAAGTGAGAGATACAAAGTACTCGTTTCGAGAGAACACACATAAAATGTACTTGAGAACATGATGCTCAGATTAGGATCACAACCAATAGCCATGGGGTGATTCCAACAACTCATTCTGAACTAATCCTCTAATCATAGGATTGGTGCCTGGGTAAATTTGGTCATGTCGATACCAAGAACTCTACCTAGGGTTCCAAGAATGAATAGGGGGTATAGATCTAATTCTCATAGAGGGGATTCCAAAAAATCTATTCAGGAAGTCCTGCTGAAGGGATAATACTCCTATGTGTAGTAAATAATATCGAAAACCTTCAGAAGAAAGACCAAGGGGATGAACCATAAAGAAACTAGACCAAGTCACAGAAGGAAACTGGCTTAAGCCATGAAGAATTGGTTACCTGGCTTATAGTATGGTTACACTCCGTGTTCATTGACTCTGGTTACTTCCCATGTAAAGAGCATGTGTCATCCATTCAAGCTGTGTAAAACTCAACTACATGGCATGAAGAAGAATCACACGTTGTGTTCCTTGACTCCGGGTACTGCCCTTGTAAATGGCCCGTGTCATTCGGCTTGTCAGATAGAATGTAATTACACAACGTGTAGAAGAATCAGACGCTGTGTTCGAGAACCTGGGCTTGCTCTGTGTATGCTTGCCATGTGTCCGTACATAGTCTTTGTCCGTGTCGCCTGCCCATGTACCAACACATGGGGTATCCCGTATATCTGTCCGAGTCTGGCCGGGGAGGGGTATTCACGGCGTGTCCTTGGCCATGTTCCCAAACCGTGTCCGTGTACTCCCGGAGTACACGCCGGGTAAATCCACCGACAAACACACATCATGTAGCCCATAATACAGGCAGTGTAGTCAGGATTTTTCCAGAAACACTGTCATCCTCCTCACGCCACGGCTAATGCTCCAGATCCATGGTTTCTCGTCTGTTCGTCCCGGTACTCCAGGGGTTGGTTATTTTCATCATACAAACACCGTAACAGGTGTTTTCTGTCCTTAAATAAGATCATAAACATTGAAAGATCCATCCAAAGAAAAACTCTTGAGAACTCACACCTCTAAATCCACTCTGAATCGTCTGCCAAAACCATTGTCACACCTCCATGACTTCGCTCCAGGGTTGGATCTACAATTTGGGGTTGTTACGTCACATAACAGATGTGCACATATCCGTTGTTCATTTCCCCATGAAGAACTCGATGAACCCGAAGAAGAGAAAGGGGAGAAATCCAATGAAACAAATTTTTGGAATGAACTTCTGATGTCAATCATCAGAACGTTGATCTGCTCCCATTAATAGGATTAAACAGAGTAGAAAAATCAATAACTAATGATCAACATAGATTCAATCTCCGAAAATCCCCACAAAAGCCCATCCCGCAAGAACGATCGGCCCGCAAACTAATCTGTTCGTGTATTATCCCATGTTTGTCTTAGAAATCAAGAATAGGGAAGAAATCACAATTTACACATCTTAACTAGATTTTGCGGTGTTCGTTGGTGAAGATCTGCTCACTGCGTCATCGTCGCCGCATTGGGAGGTTTTCTCTAGAGCCTCCAGAGCTGTCAAGTGTTTTAGGGTTATGATGTTTGTAACCCTAGACCCTTGCGCTAGCCTTTATTTAAAAAGGATAAATATATCCTATCAAAAAGATTTAATAAAATATTTTAAATTAAATATTTTATTACGGTTACGTCCAAAACCCAGATTTCGCCACCGGCCTACGCTAGTCGATTTTAGGTCCCTTCTAGGTTAAATCCGCTGCTCTGAAAGCAACAGTGCCATCAAATTTTTGATCCAAGCACCCATTCATGAGTTATTCCACTTTTTCATGAAAAATGCACGCACACATAATTTAATTAATAAATTAAATTCAATCATTTGTTCCGGGATCACCGAGCCTCAGAACTGCACGTTGTCTCAGAGCCTGGTCTAGAAATAATTCCCTTTATTTTTAAGAATAACGTATCGATAATCCGACACATTACAATAATATCAGTCATTATGAATTCCAACATTATGAAATTAGATTTGGATATTACATGTTATTATTGGGCAAGTATAATACCCATGTGAATAATTGAATTTAATTATTTGACTTATCTTTACCATATTATGCTGATGTTTAAGTATAAAAAGATTTTGTTTCATTATTATACATTTCTTTAAATGTTTATTCGTATTTATGAATGTTTTTTCTATTTTGTGATCTATACTGAGCATCCGATATCAACCATTTCTTATGTTTTTCCCATTATGTGATAAATTATATTTTGATTAACCAACATGAATAGGATAAGGGAAATGAGTGTGTTCAAAGGGGACACAATTTTGATGTTTTTCAATTTTATTATGTACTTTAAAAATTATTTATGTATCTAGTACTTCCATGGCTAAAAAACTAAATGGTCATTCAAGACTTGATCTCTTATGATCATGCCAATGTTATGTAATAATGCACTGACTCTGGGTAACTAGGGTCAGGGCGTTACACAGAATGGTATATGTGTTGTCCTATTGTGTGGAGTGTCATGTGACGTAGACAATATAATTGAAATGGGAATCTATGGATTTGTTTCTTCATAGCTATGGTTGGGTTTATTTTAATTTTTTCAGACATTGTATGAGGAAGCCTAATCTTGTTAGCATGTTATATTTTAAAACATTGGTATACTGTATTGGGGTGTTTACTAGTCCTTATGGTGTTTTTTTCATTTTAAGTGTAGGAATGGAGTTTGGGTGCGCCTAAAAACATCAGTAAATGGTTCGGTGCATATAACAATGTTTTGGGATTATGTTATGTCCCCAAATTTATATAGTTGTGTATATTTCCTATGAGAGGCATGGAGTTCTGATATGGTAGGTATAATAAGAAGGTAGATCTTGTGGTTTGATAAGGGCCAAAGGGAACATGAACATTAGTTGTGTTGTGAACCTATAGTTATTACAATGATGTAAATGTATAGTGAGGCCAGATATGGGAGTTTATATTTTTATATTATATTATATTCTATAGATAATTGAAATAAATGATGCATATATAGCTAAGGTCTCAACTATATTATTTACCTTCCATGTCTTGTAGTGTGTGTATCCAACCCATTATTTGAGTTTCAAGATAAATATGTATATTAGGTTGGGGTATTTAGGGTGACTTTAATTTTTTATGTGCAAGTGGAACAAAATATAGTCTTGTTATACCAATTTATATATAGGACTATGTAGAGGGGGTCTTTATATGTTCTATTCATGTTGATCCTTTCAATTGGTTCCTTAAATTTTTTATTCCAATTGATTACTAGGATAGGATACCCATATTTAATCTAAAATGGGGTCTAACTGAGAATATATATAAATTTTGTTTTGTATTGGGATCATTGAGTGTTGTCCCCATTTCTTCCGTATCTTTGGGATCCCCATAAATGGATCCCCAGTAGATATTTATTTGTATGGATGACAATGAGAGGATCCCTAATCACGATGTAATATAGGATTTGGTTGGGACTAAATTAACCCTTTATTGGATTCCAATGTGACGTTACTTCAATTATGTTTTTATCGGTATTGGATGAACATGGAATAGTTAGATATCATGGTGGTCGGACTATCACAAAATTACATAATGTGATTTTATTCAGGTCATATAATTCATTATCATTTAATTTCGAATACATGAATAAAAATAACAATATGATGAATATAAGGGACCTATTTTGCATTACATACCAAGTAAAATTGTGACATCCTATAGAGAAACATTTGTGTATGTGTTATGATTATTTTAAAATTTCTTTTATTAGATGGTACATGGGATTAGGTTGGTGTATCTCGACTGAGATTTATGAAATAAGTCCATGAAGGAATAGTAATATTTGGTTATGTATAAATGGAATTTGAATATTTTTCTTATATACATCATCATCCCAATAGGTAACTCTTGATGTATGTTTTCATAATAATCATGGATACCATTGATGTTATAACATTATAATATTACATAGAGTTGTTATAAGAATAACATCAGGTTAATACTCTCACATGTTATGATAATTTGGATATTCTGTTTTTGTTTATTTATATAAATATAAAAATATTATTCTGTTAAAATATATCTTATAGAGTATCACTCCATAATAAAGGACACTAGAGGTTAGGGAGTTACAACTGAGGTAGTATTCAACCATTATCTCAACAGTAATTCATAAAGATATAGATTAGGGTGTAACTATTAGGTTATTGTGATAATTATTATCTAGTAATGTATTTATATACCCTTGAAGGATTTTATCTAAAAGATACATATTTTAACACTATAGACACACATCAAGTGGAAGTAGGGTGTTTGGAAGTATAAAAGAATACAATAAAATGATTATAAATAAGGATGAATTAATTTTTTTAAATAAAAAAGACTTGTTTATTATTAACATTGATCGATAGAAAGGAATATTCATTTCAGTTTTAAAAGGATGTGTAGAAATTATCTAATATATCTAGAAAAATAATTTTCTTATTCACAATTCAGGGGAATTATAAGGAGGTCTTTCATTTTTATAATTTTACTAGATGAAGATTTCTTGTAAATATTGTAAGGAATTAGAGATAATACATAATGGTATTACATATATTAAATCATAAATATAATTGTGTTCCCTTTAAACCTGGAGGTTTACAATCCCATAAGTTGTATTGATTTCAGATAGTCCTTCTATTACATTAGAAATAATAAGATAATTTTTTTCATAATAGTGTAAAAAACTAATTTCTAAATTTAATTTTTATTTCATTATATATATGTTTTTTTAATTCTTTTTTGTTTTTATTTTTATGAGTTCTAGATAATCATACGGTGAATAACATCAAATTACAGTGAGTTGTTTGAGCTCTATTTTTTCATGTATAATTTACAATGAAGTATTGTATGTTTTCTATCATTTATAATTGTTCTTTAAGTGAGTCACTATAAGGGATATCTAAAAATTTGGGTCTCTAAAATACAGGTGGAATATAATATATTTATTACAGTTTCTAGGGTTATATAAATGTTATTTTTATTTTAATGAGAACATATTGAATCAAAATAAATTTAATTCTAGGTTTCTGTTAAATATATTGTGAATTTTAATGGCATATATTTTGGATTCTATATAGTGATAATTGAAGAATATTTTCATTAAAAATTATCTTTACATTTTGAAATAAGAAATAAAAATATTTGAAAGTATAAATGTTTAATGGTAATGACACAACATAAAATTACTCTATTTTTTTAGATTTTATTGACAAGAAAAATAGACATAGAAAATTATTATTTTTAGTAAAATATAATACAAGTGATTAAGATGACAAACAAGTATTTAAATATGTACATAATGAATAAGGTGTTAAAATTGATTTAAATTCGCCTAAAGGGTACCAAAAGGAACTGAGATAGATCGTCATGTTTTTAAATTTAACAATATTTGGTCCCAACTCACATATGTGGAGGTAGATTTCAGTAAATGAGTATATGGATCAATTATTCTATAAAAAATATCAATATTTTATTATGTGATTTATACCATAATAATTAATTTAAGTGGAATGACTAGATTTGTATTAAACAATACCCTAGATATCTCCTTATGTGAGATGATTTGGAACAAGGAATTATAGAGTGGTACCAAAAGTGGATTAATATTTAAAAATTAAGTTATTTTCTACTATTATAGAAAAAATCATTCAAATTTTAAGGAGAATAAGTGGAAGATATTTAGGATGTTTAATAGGATAGAACCCATAAAGCAACAATTAAGAGAATCAAAGAGTTGAACAATTTTTTTAGGAAAAGGAGGTAAAATTCATGAAAATTTTATTCTATTGAAGATTATATAAATACAACATCTAAAAATGATCGAAAATTATTTCTCTACATCACATGCCTTAGGGTGTAACTTATGTTTCATTTCATGGATTCATATTACACAACTACTAAGAGAGGGGTCATGTAGAATTTTGTATTTGATGATTTTACAAGCTATGTTTCATATATAATGGAACTATTTAGACTGGTGGAAAATTTTATATGGTCATCAAAAAAAATAGATGATTACTTATAGGGTTAAATTGGTTGTAAATAATTTTATTGTTATAGGAGCACATAATTTATATAGGTCACCTGACTAATTAGGATTTCAGTAACAATTGAGGGAAGTATCATGGAAAAGATCACATTATTTTATAGTTGTGGATAATGGTGTCAAAGAAGTACATTTATATCTAATAAGTTTTAAATCATACAAGGTATACTAGAATTATATATTTGGACATTTCAATGTTATGTAATAATGGTCCAAGACACATATGTGAGAGTGGTATGATGATATTTTCCACAAAGGGAATGAAAAACATCAACCATGTTTAGTACATAACTTACATGTAATAATTTATAAGGAATGATTGAAAGGTTTCATAAAATATATAATGAAAAATAAAAAATAACCAACTGTTATATATTTAATAATATGTATATAGTAAAATTATAGTTCAATATCACAATGTTTTATTATAGTCTCATTACCATTATCAATTATTAGAAATTAATTTTTTGGGTCTTTTTCATCAAGATCAAGTCTGAGGTATTTACAAACATCATTAGATAGAGATTCATTGTGGAAATTGAAGAAATATTAAATATTAAATGGTATTTAAAAATAGATTATTCAAAATTATAGTGTTCTACTAGTTTTACTTGATATTGGGAAAACATTTTGATAAAATGGTTATAAAAATATTGGAACATATTAATGTAGTGGAGTAGATGACCCTGATATTCATTGAGAAGTAAAAAAATTATGAAGAGAGATTTTGGATTTCACATAAAATTTGTAATGGCCCTGAAATTTCAAGGAATTTTTTTTGTTAATTTCATTGGATTTTTACGAGTTCGCAGTTTTTGACGGCACCTGATTCCGAGGCCCGGTGTGTCTAGAATCAATTTATGAAGTTTATCTTGGGTGTGTTCAGTAAATTAATGAGCGGGTTTTTATATCTTTTGAACCAGATCTCAGAATGAAAATCCGAGGGCACCGATGAAACCACTGCGCCAGTAATTTCTTAGGAGGACCTTTACTGAAGATCCGTTTGCTTTGGAGGAGTTGTTAAAAAAAGTGGATTAAATAAAAAGTGAATAAAATTATGGTACAATTTTATTTCTAACTAAGGTGGTTTTATCCTACATGGGGGAGTTAGGGTGGGACCCACTAGCATCCTAACTACCCATGTGAGAATAATTATGAGGTCGGGCCCGCACGATCCCCAACCTTTCACATTCCCTAAAAAATCTAAAACCCCCCATTAAAATCCATGTGTTTAATGTTGGAATACCCCTTGAACATAATTAAGTAAATCCTCCTCTACCACTTTAATCCATGCCAACACACACTAAATTCATTAATTAAACCTCTCCAATTAATTTAACTAAGTAATTGAATTTTATGTTTTTTAAATGCATGGAAAAGTAAAATAAAATAAGGAGATGTTTATTTAATTTTTGGGTAGAATTGTTGTGTGAGGAGGATTTGGAAGGAGAGCTCTAAAGCTTTGTCGAACTCCTTCCTCCGACAAAGAATGGCCATCCTTCTCGATGGAGAGAGCTTCCCGGTTCTCCATCAAGGGAGGAGACACCACCGTGGGGAATTCGCAAACGATGGCATCAACTTTCCGATGTAAACGAATGATGCCACCTCTCTGCAAATCATGTCATGGGGTAGGGGTTAATTATTTTGTTCATGTTTTATCATCGACCTTCATAGTTTAAAATTTGGGTCGAATGTTATCGTTGTAACAGGATGAGATTGGACCGCACAAACACGACCGATTATCCTCCCATTTTTCTTGTTGATTAAGGCGAAGGTAGTGCGGTGCCGTTGCACCGTGTGGGGACGTAGAGGACCATGGCCGGAGGAGGCCGCGGCGGCGGTGCATGGCGTCATTGCGTCGTGCCGCGCTGGTGAGATGTGCTGTAACCTAAGGCCGCGGTAGACCAGCAGGGGCGGTAGGCTGAGCTGGTCGCCGACAACATCATGTGGTGGGGCGCGGCTCCATCGCGCCGCCCTGGTTGAAGTAAGTTGTGGCCTAAGGCCGCGGTGGAACTCAATGGGCAGCCAACAGAGCCGCCCACCAGCGCCACAAGGAGGCAGGACCCGAAGGGGTCACACGGTTGACCAAGGGCCAGCCATTATGGCCGACCATTTTCGAAGAAACCGGGGGGGAATAACCCCTCGGTCCTGCGGCTAGGGTAGGCCCCACTGGGCGCCGCCACCACGCCAGGTCGCCCACCCATGCGGCCAGCCGCGTGGGCTACGTGGACAGGACCACGTCGGCCGGGCCAGGCCTCCAGCACTGGGTCGGGCCGCCAGTGCTGGGCCGAGCCCCTAGTGCTGGGCCGGGCCACTAGCGCTGGGCTAGACCGCACCAGCTGGGCAGAGCCGTTCCCTACCGGGCCCGAACCGGACCCAGTTCGGGCTGACCCAGGGTGTAATGGACCGGGTTGGACTGGGCCGAAACCCCGTAATTTCAGACCCACTTCTGTTAAACTCCCATATCATGGGCTTCATACCTATGATCGATACACCGTGTGTTCTGTAGGATTCCTTGGATCGGGGTGGTCGTTTTGGTATATTACACAAAAGGTTTCGATGAACATGGGCATGTCCAGGTTGCATCGAACAAGAAACCAATCGGGTCCTCAGAGCGGAAACGCTTATAACCAATGCTCCGGACGTCCGAATGACGTGTCGTAGACGTTGTTGGATTACTAATGATGAGAAGAATATTTTGGCATACTTCACCTGAGGTTTGGACATAGTTGGAGTAAGGCCAGGTTTGATTGTACCCGAAATACAACCGGGCCCCAAGAACGAAAAAGTCGATAACTTTCAGACCAGACGTCCATTTGAAGAACTGTTAGCAGCGTAGGTAATCTCATTGAGAAACGGTCCCTATGAGTATACCCTATGAGTGTTCAGGGTACAGTTGAGATATGGTTGGGTTGGTTCGTACACAAAACCAATCGGGCCCCGAAAAAAAGGCTAATAACTCATAGATCGGGCGTCTTCTTGACGCGCCGTCTGTTGCGTTGAGACCCATGTGATGAGGCGGTTTTTTGTGGTACTTTTTCGTGGGAATTTTTCATGCATGGAGTATCTACCAGTTGCTCGTGGGGTAGATCCTCCTTGAGACGAGCGTACGGAGTGCAGAGACCTAGTAGTTGCGGACCTGATGACTGGTTGTCTGATTCGATTCGAAGTGACTTGTATAGCCCTGTGGGGAGCACTACATTGTGAGGTGGATGGTCCATAATGGAAGATCACTAAATTATGAGGTGGAAGACCCACAGTACTCGACAGGAGGAGTACCTCAGTAGTCTAAGGTTAGTGAGTAGTGCCTCGGAGTCGTGACAAGGCTACTGTACTCGACAGAGTAGGAGTTCTCCACCAGTTGTGGTTTCGATATCATTATTAAAAATCTTGGTTTGAGCTGAGTCATTGACCTTTGTGTATTCCTCATTATTGATATGAGTTAATTGATATAATAGGTATATGTATGGGAATATAACTAAGTAGTGGTTAACTGTTGATTTCATATCTGTGTGATACCTCATGATTGATATAGGATACATGATAACATAGGTATATGTATGGGAATATACCTATGTAAAGGTTATCTGTTGGGATCTTTATTTGTGGTAATCTTTGTTATATTTAGTGACACCGTGAGGGTCTCGGGGTCCCTTCTGAGTATCGTTATACTTACCCCTACATAGGCTACGCCCACACCTCGTTGTGTTGGATGCAGACGACAGACATCACTGATGGAGGCCGAGTGTTCGAGGACTAGACGGTACCCGGAGGTGGACCTCACGACGATTCGGTACCCAGTGGTGAACCCCACGATGAGACAGTATCCGGAGGTGGACTTCATGATGATACGATACTCAAAAAGGTTGACATGTGAGAGCATTAAGGAGGCTCTCTATACATACACTTCATGTAAGATCTATGGTGGACGTCCCAGGAGCTGCACTATTTGTACCTACCATTCAGGTAGGAACCAAGGTGGACGTCCCAGGATCTGCTTCTATTTTTATAGCTTCTTGTCTTTTCTATTGTAATTTCGTTCGATTGTAGCTGTACGTTTCAGTTGGGTTTGTATTCTGGCCCATTTAATTTTCAGCACGTTCTTATGTACTTAGTGTATTACATCTGCTTGTACTCTATGGTGTTTGTTTACTTTTATAAAAGCAATGACTTCCCAGTTATCAGGATTTATGCCTTTGAAGCTAGTCACCAGCCCATGGCCTATGGAAGGCGGGCTTCGGGTAGTCACGACACGGGCCCCAAGGACAGATCGTTACAAATTTGTATCAAAGGAGTCGGTTCTACCACAGAACATAGGACTCTGATATTTTTTCTGTGAAGTAATAGTGTTAAGGATACTATGTGTGGTCTTCAGTTCAGGGAGTCCAGTGATGGTGCGGGTGGCTAACATATCCATACACTAGGACCCAGACTTCTGATTTCTGACTCAGTTTATGAAAACACTAATTGCGTGTATGTTTTAAAAAAATTCCTCCAAGTCAGCTCAAACCAGGTCACCTCACCAGGTATATCCTTTTGACCTTGTTTCATCTTTTCTTTCAGGATGCCTCCCCGCGGACAACCAGCCAGAGCCCCAAGAGTTGTATGTACTGACAGGCTGTTGAGCGATGGGGCCTTAGTTCGGGGCTCTCATCTAGTTGAGGCACTAGTGGAGGAACCAGTGGTACTAACACCTATTGGGCCACCGATTCCAGCAACCCTAGAAGTTGGGAATGCGTGCCGATTGAGCACGCTTCACGAGTTCTAGATCTAGAGGCCGCCATGGTTCTAGGGAGAGACGGACCCACAGGAGGATGAGGATTTCCTGGAGGCTGTGGTGAGAATCTTCAGGTTAGTAGGTACACCAGTGGAATTCATGGTGACCCTTGCTACCATAATCCTTAAGGAAACAATGGGAAGAAGGTGGAGCCTGATGCTCTAGATGCATGACGAGACGTCGCATCTATGGGAAGAGTTTGAGAGCCTATTCCGGGCTGAGTTTGTACCAAACAAACATTGAGCGGTGCATATATATGAGCTACTTTATCTACAGTAGGGCAACATGAGTGTAGATCAGTACTCAGCGAGGTTCACAGACCTCTCGTGCTACTCTACAGACATGGTACGGGACCCCTTCATCAGTGACCGGACCTTTGAACAAGGTCTAAGGCATGAGATCAGAGCATCGACGATCCCTCTCAGCATCTCGACTTAGGCAGGGGTGTTGGAGTGATCCCTCTTAGTGGAGAGTTTCCTTGCTGAGTAGACTCAAGCAGCGGGACCCACCACTAGTCGACTTGCAGTGAAGTCTTCTACAGTCGAAAATACACAGATGACGTAGAGTCCCGGGAGGGCCAGACCTACAGGTGGTCGACCGCACAACTCAGGATCAGTAGTGTGAGGAACAAAAGGTAGAGACAGAGCCAAACCTTCCATGCTATGTTACACATGCATCAGACATTGTCAAATGGCTCATGACTATCCGACCTACCGCTCGGACAATCAAAATATAGATGAAGGACCTCCCATGTAGAGGCAGAGGTTCGATTGTGACGGACCAGAAGGAGCAGGAGGAAGAGGCAGAGGAGCTGGCTATGCAGATGGAGGTGGACGACACTTCAAGGGGTTGCCACCTCCACCACCCAGATGACCACCCTGACCGCAGGGAATGACTGGATATGGGAGAGCTCAGCTTCAGGAAGCGGAAGAATACGACTATGGAGCTCCGGATTCGGGTGGACAGGAGCGGGTCTAGGCATGGATGCCTTTATTATTTTCTATTTTTAGTCTCCATGTTTACGCTATTGTGTTTTCTTTGTGTCTTTGTACTACGAGTTGCAGTAATAAAAGACACTTATCTTTGTGACAATTACTTTCTTCTCCACTTCGTATGGTTGATACAAAGAGGTTCCTGTTTAAAACTGTTGACTTGATCCTCACTTACGAGATACCTACTGGAGGAGGCTCAGTGACCACACATTGGTGCCGATAGTGTGACTCGACCCTTGGAGGCGAGAGTAATGTTTCGATGTCTTGGTAGTAGTGTACAGGACTTACGACGTCGTCCATGGCATGAAATAGTACCATTCATGTCAGGATTGACATTATTAGTAAATGAATGTGGTTCATCTAGGGGATGAGACCAGATTTCTCTTTTCGGAAGAGGAGAAATCCCAGCTTCTCTTGGGTGGAACGTAGACGAAAAAGGCTGGAAATTAGTTCTTACAATTGGCTAGTCTCACCCATTGTTCATTGAGAAAATAGTTTATGGTTCCTTCCATCTCAAATAGTCTCAGGTGTATCTACTCTCAGAAGGACATGAACCCGAGACAGTGGTGATGACATTAATTCTTCCAGGACTATGAGTTCGAGATAGTTATACTCCTGGGGAGGGGAATGTTGTAGAAGATTATTTTAGTAGGAGATCGGGCTTTCAGCTGTTAAGAGTGGCGAGACCGCAGCTAGCCGTGTTTCAGATATCCTTTGGGGATAGTGATGGAGTCAGCACCTGTAGAACCAGAGATGGGGCAGGCTACGACAAAAAAGGTGAAGATCATTCAAGAGCAGATTAAGACTACACAAAGCAGACAGATGTCCTATTCTAATAGGAGATAAGTTAACTAGAGAACGAGGGTGGCCACCACGTATTCTTATGGGTCTCACATCAATGGGGTTTTCGAAGATTCGGCTGGGGTGGAAAGTTATCTATGCGCTTCATCATGCCATTCCTGGTCCCCAACATAGTAGGAAAGCTGGTTTACCATCTAGCCCTTCCACCTCGGATGCACCAGGTGCATGACATCATCCACGTATCTCAGCTGAGGAGATGTGGGCATGACCTATCTGTCATCATCGACCATGGATACCTAGACATCAATGATGGGAAAACATTCAAGAGGTTCTAGTAGTGTTTGAGGATCGACATGAGTGGGTCCTACGGGGTCAGTCGTATCCTCTTGAGCACTTTCTTTGGCAGCACAGGAACCTCGAGAAGTGCACATTGGTGCGTGAGGTTCAGATGTGTGCTCAGTACCTCCTTTAGGTTCCCTAGTTTTTGTTGTAGCTTTACGGGGATGTAAATCCCTGATGTGGTAGTAATGTAAAGACCAGGAAATTTCAAGGAAAATTGTTTCTTAATTTCTTTGGAATTTTACAAGTCCACAGTTTCTGACAGCACCTGATTCTGAGGCACGGTGTTCCTGAAATCAATTTTCGATGTTTAGCTTGGGTGCATTTAGGGAATGAACGAGTGAGTTTTTCTATCTTTTGAACCGATACTCGGAATTGAAATCTACTAGCACCGATGAAACCAAAGCACCGTTAATTGCTTAGGAGGACCTTTACGGAAGATGCATCTACTTGAGAGGAGTTGTTAAAAAAATGGATTAAATAAAAAGTGAATAAAATTGTGGTACAATTTTATTTCTAACTAAGTTGGTTTTATCCTACATGGGGGATTTAGGATGGGACCCACTAGAATCCTAACTACCCATGTGAGAATAAATGTGAGGTGGGGACCGCATGAGCCCCAACCCTTCACATTCTCTAAAAACTCTAACCCCCCCCCCCCATTAAAATCCATGTGTTTAATGTTGGAAAATCCCTAGAACTTAATTAAGTAAATCCTCCTCTCCCACTTTAATTCATACTAACACACACTAAATTAACTGATTAATCCACTTCAATTAATTTATCTAAGTGTTTGAATTTTATGTTATTGAAATGCTTGGAAAAGTAAAATAATATAAGGAGAAGATTATTTTATTTTAGGTTAGAATTGTTTTGTGAGGAGTATTTGGAAGGAGAGCTCTTATGCTTTGAAGTACTTCTTCCTTCGACGAAGAATGACCATCCTTCTCAATGAATAAAGATTCCCAGTTCTCCATCATGTGAGGAGACAACGCCATGGGGAATTCAAAAACGATGATTTCACCTTTCCGACATCAAATAACGATGCCACCTCTCCGCAAATCACATCATTAGGTAGGGGTTAATTCTTTTGTTCAAGTTTTATCATCGACTTTCGTTGTTAAAATTTGTCCAGAATGTTATCGTCATAACAGGAGGAGATCAGACCGCACAAACACGGCTGATTCTCCTCACCTTTTTCTTGTTGATTGAGGCGAAGGCAGTGTGGTGATGTTGCACCGTGTGGGGACGTAGAGGACCACTGCCAGAGCGGGCCGCAATGAAGGTGTGCAGCGCCGTCGCGCCGGTGGAAGTAAGCGGCGACATATGGCCGCTACGTAACTCAAAGGGCGGCTGGCAGAGCTGGCAACTGGTGGCACCAGGAGGCAGGACCTGAAGTGGTCCCACGGTTGACCAAGGGCCTGCCATTATGGCCGGACGTTTTCAAAGAAACCCTTGGGGTGTAACCCCCCGGACCTCGGCTAGGGTGGGCCCCACTGGGCACCGCCACCCCGCTAGGTCTCCCACCCACATGGCCAACCATGTGGGTCATGTTCACCAGACCACATCGGTCGGGCCGGTCAGCCAGCACCGGGCAGGGCCACGCCAGCTGGGTCAGGCCGACCTAGGGGGTAATGGACCAGGTTGGACCGGGCCCAAACCCCCTAATTTCGGACCCTCTTCAGTTAAACACCCATATCATGGGCTTCAAACCTCCGATAGATGCACCATCAGTTTCATAGGATTCCGTGGATCGAGACGGTTGTTGCGGTATATTACACTCAAGGTTTTGGAAAAACTTGGGCATGACCGAGAAGGTTCGGAAATGAAACCAACCGGGTCCTCGGAGCGAAAACGCTTATAACCTGAGCTTCGGACATTCAAATGATGTTCTGTCGAATTTGTTGGATTCATATTGATGACAAAAATCTTTTGGAACACTTCACCTATGGTTTGGATGTAGTTGGAGTAAGGTCGGGTTAAATTTTACCTGAAATAAAACCGGGCCCCTAGAACGGAAAAGTCGATAACTTTCAGACCGGACGTCTGTTTGACGAACCGTCAGTGGCAACAGTAATCTCGTTGTGAAACAGTCCCTTTGATTATACCATATGAGAGTTTAGGGTACAGTTTAGATACGGTCAGGTTGGTTCATACACGAAACAGACCGGGCCCCCGGAAAGAAAAGGCTAATAACTCACAGACCGGGCGTCCGATTGACGCGCCATCAGCTGCATTGAGACCCCTTTGACAAGGAAGTTCTTTGTGATACTTCTTCGTGGGAATTTGTGATACATGGAGTATTGACCAGTATCTCATGAAGAGGATCCTCCTAGAGACGAGCGTACAGAGTGTGGAGACCTAGTAGCTATGGACCTCATGACTTCTTGTCTGATTCGATTCGTAGTCACTTGTATAGCCTAGTGGGGAGAACTACTTTGTGAGGTGGAATACCAATGATGGAAGTTCACTACATTGTTAGGTGTAAGACCCATGGTACTCGACAGGAGGGGTACCTTTGTAGGCTATGAGGGGTAGAACTACTGTGTGAGGTGGCAAACCCATGGCGGGGAGCACTACCTTGTGTGGTAGTAGACCCGCAATACTCAACAAGAGGAGTACCTCAGTAGTCTAAGGTTAGTGAGTAGAACCTCGGAGTTGTGACATGGATACTGTAATCGACATAGGAGGAGTTCTCCAGCAGTTGTGGGTTCGATATCATGAATAAAAATCCTGGTTTGAGCAGAGTCATTGACCTTTGTGTAATCTTCATGATAGAGATGGTTTAATTGATATCTTACGTATATTTATGGGAATATACCTAAGTAGTGGTTAACCGTTGATTTCATATCTGTGTGATACCTCATAATTGAGATAGGTTACTTGATATCATAGGTATATGTATGGTAATATACATATGTAATGGTTATTTGTTGAGATCCTTATTTGTGGTTATCCTTGTTGGATTTAGTGAGACCATGAGGGTCTCAGGGTCCCTAATGAGTATCGTTATACTCACACCTGCACGGGATATGCCCGCACGTTGTCGTGTTGGATGCAGATGACAGAAAGCTCTGACGAAGGCCGACTGCTCAAGGACAGGACGGTACACAGAGATGGACCTGACGACGAGTCGGTACCTGGAGGTGGACCCCACAATGAGACATTATCCGAAGGTGGACTTCACGAAGAGACGGTACTCAGAGAAGGTTGACGGGTGAGAGTGTTGAGGAGGCTATCTGTACCTACCATTCATCATGGATCTGTGGTGGATGATACAGGAGCTGCGCTATCTGTACCTACCCTTCAGCTAGTATTCGAGGTGGACGTCCCAGAAGCTCCTTCTATTTTTCCTACTGCATGTCTTTTCTATTGTACTTTCATTTGGTTGGTGCTGTACTTTTCAGTTGGGTTTATATTCTGGCCCATTTACTTTTCAGCACTTTCTTTTCCACTTAGTGTATTACTTCTTCTTGTAGTATGTGGTTTTTGTTTACTTTTATAAAGGCAATGCCTTCCCAGTTATCGGGATTTACGCCTTTGGTGATAGTCGCCAGCCCCTGGACTATGGAAGGTGGGCTTGGGGTAGTCACGACATGGACCCCGAGGATGGGTCGTGACAAAATCATTTGAAGAATATGTGATATTGATGTCAAACATTACAAAATATGATTTTTTTAGAAAACATTCCCAATGCCTATTAGATTAATTGCAAACTAGATGGAATATCGATGTGTAAAACCTTAATGACTTCATGAATATTATCATTATATGTGGTCGTTCATGAATAAAAGAAAATTTAGGAGAAAATCTCCTGATTTTTTATTTGTAGTCTATGGTAATGAAAAAATTATTTTAAATATCATGGATATTGACATAAATTTTTTTTATTATATGAGACATTCTGAAATTTATTCAATTATTATTTGAAATTAATTGATCCTAAAATATGATTAGGATGTTAAGAGAGATTCAACACCTAATATGGTTTATATGAATGGAATTATAAAATAAATTACTACATTAGAATGTACTCAAGGTATATAATAACCTGATAGTATTTGAAGAGGCGTGTTAGATGGATATTGGATTCTAGAGGTTGATCCTTGAAATAACCTACACGAGGGATCATGTTCGATGGAATCATGAGGAATAATTTAGGAAGATGCGGTACTAGAAGTAGAATGCAGTCCTAAATTGGGATTGATAACTAGATGTGGGAACTACTGTAATTTTATACTTATCACATACATTATACTCTTATAATGGAATGTTAGGATCTAGAAATCCTTTAAGATAGATAAGTAATATTGATAAAAAAACATTCAGATTTTGTGATAGGGATGATAAGAAATATATTCATTTTTATTGTCGTGGTATTATTTATATATTTAAAGAATAATGAATGTGTTAAAAAAAATTGCCTTGAAACTTATGAAAAAGTGGGTACAAGGAATATATACATAGAGATGTTATTTGTGAAAGTGTTTTAATAATATGTTGTGTAAGAAATTTGTGAAAAAAATTTACAGGTTTTTAATGTCACCAAGTTCAATATAATTCATTGAAGGATTATTAATAAATAATTGAATATTGAATAATAATATGTTAAATTAAAATCTCTACATTAGGATTTAGATTAATAAATAAATAAATTTATAAACAAATAAAATTCATATAATCATGGAGTAAAATGGTGTCTAAAAAAGAGATTCATATATGTTTGGAAACAAATGAATTTTTAGTTGAAATGTAAGTTTGAATTAGTTATGGAAGAAAAAATGTTTATAAGGTGCTATGTTTTTCATTTATATTAAAATTTCCAAGATGATAGTCTCATAACCATAATTTAATTACACCATTATTTCCTTCTCTTATGGGTTTAAAATTGATAATATTACTGAGTTGGATACTAACTTATTCTAAAAGGATTGAGATAAAAGTTATTTAAATATAATTGGATGCTGGTGGTCACTATCAAAAGGGTTTATAAGCATGTAACATTTGTATTTTGATAATTCAAGTTTGATAAAAATATTGGGGAGGTGATCAAAATGTTTAATGACAAATCCATCTCTACCCTATGATCATACAATTTCAAACTATTTAATGATAAGGAACCATGAACCGACAGTGCGATAATGTTCATGAAAATGGTATCATATGCATGCATCTATATAGTTATTATGTATTCCATGTTTTTTATATGGATAAAAATTTATTTTTTTATAATAGTTTTTTGAATGTTTATTGAAAAACTAGACAAGTGAAATATGAAACTTTGAAGGGCGTTTTGTACTATATCGATTATTTTTTAGGCACTTGCATGAGGTTCTAGATTGAATGATCCATTTCAAGGTTATGTAATATTGATGATTGGATGGAATTAAAACCAGAAAATATATACCATGGTATTTACTTATTCATATAAAAAATGGATATAGGTCAAAATGTTTGGTCCCCAACATGTAAGTGTATATTAAACAATTGAACTATTATAAATTAGTACAATGGGATTTTTGAATGATAGGATATGGTAGTTTGGTTTGTAAAAATATATTTTAAATATGTAAGGGAATGAAATGTTTTCTTGGTTATAGAATGATTTAATTTAACATATTTTTGAATATGATGTATTAATTAATGAAAAAACATATTAAATTAAAATATAGGACCATTTTTAAGATAGGTGAGGAATATATATTGGTTTTATTGATGATACAAGGAAATTATAATTTGGATGATATGATAACAAAGATCTCAGTCTAGGAAGGTATGGGAATCATTATCACTCACTGGGACACATATGGATGTGACAGAATGAAAGATATATATGAGTTCTTTCAATAGAATGAAGTATTTTTGGGTGGAATTTTAAAAAGAAATTTTGTTTTCAGGATGCTTATCTAAAAATTTATGAACAATAATATTATAAGGATACATTGAGAGGTTTTTTTCTATGGAAGCACTGTATATTTAAAATGTCATGTTTCTATATGATCTATTTTATAACTGTATTGAGGAATAGTCATCCAAACATTGTTATTCAAAATAGATAGTTCTGATCTATGAATTACTATCACATGCATATGATTTTGTGTGTAAGGAGATACAATTATTTATAGGAATAATTTTTTTTTCTATGAATGATTAAGTATGGTGGTATTAAAATGTTGTGTAAGAATATATATAGGGTAACATAATATTTTCATTCATTGTTTATGTGTATTTGAAATGTTAAAATATAAAATCATTTGGAGATGTTGATTGGATTGAGTTATAACCATATAGATATGAAATATATGTATATCATTCACGTAGAGAGGGTGGAGGAGGAATTATAACTACCAGGCAGATTTAAATATAAAATTATGAGGATGAGATATTTTTTTAATTTAATAAAAATTATCATCCCATGGTAATAAATAGATATATTATTCACCCCTTGAATTGTGATTATGTTCAAATCCACAAAAAAATATCATTTTCATTCTATACTTTTGGAATGATTTCATTTATTCTTTTTTTCATTGAATTCCAGAACATCTGTAAGAGATTAATGAAATATTTCATGATATATTGAGGCATAGTTAACTCATATTGATGTTACAAAAAATAACATACAATTATTGATGAACCAAAATTATTCCATAAGTATTGTTTTGAAAAGGGGGTTGTATAATATTGTTTTTAAGAAAACATTTCCATCTATGTAACGTCCCGGTCCCGGGTGCCACGCAACGGGTGCCCCGAGTCCGGTTCGCCACATGACCTCATGCGCATTTCCCTAAATTCCAGAGGATGCCGACTAGAAGCGAGGGCCCAGGCCTGATAGTGGGGAAACAATGCCCTCATTGGTCAAAGTGTAGTGCAGCGGAATACTAAAATAAGCATACAACCAACAGCAGAAGCAGTAAACACACACAACTGAAATAAACTACAGTAGTGGATATAACCAACAGTATATGAATGATGATGCTACATGTTTCAAATTATATGAAAACAGCCAGAACCTGTTATACATAAATACAGTACAGCAGAAAAACAGAGTACAGAAATGCATGCAAAATATCTAGCAGTGGCATCGTGAGACTAGGCTCGGTCCCATGCCATCCTACTCCTTAGCAACAGTCAAGTACCTGTATAGGGACTCTTTTCCATATCTACACCTGCAGTAACGTAATCTGTTTGGGCCGAAAAGTGTGACCCAAACAGGGTGTGAGAAATATATCTCAGTTGGCACCCACCAATGGCCCGTGCTCAACTGTGTGTAAAACATGCAACAAGTGTGCAGTAGTAAAATTCAATAACTAAGCAGTACTCAAAATTAACTAAATAAACAGTTAAACTACCATTTTATTATTCATTTAATTCCTTAAATTTAGTACCATTTTTGTGATCAATAGCACCAATCCCTCGGGCTAACCAGAACCGTACGCTCAGGATAAACAATAAACCACGCCCTCAGGCTTGCCCTCAGGCCATACAGAATCCAACCGCAGGTATTGCCCTCAGGCGTAATAGAATTCTCGCCCTCCGGCATAGGAAGTGTCGCCCTCAGGAACAGAAGTCAAGCCCTCAGGCACGGAAGGTTTCCCTCAGGAAGAATAACAACATCCCTCGGGCTAAAACAGTCACGCCCTCAGGCTAATCACAATAACGCCCTCAGGCTAAACAGGTAACCAGGCCATGCCCAACATATCAAAATGCAGTAAACCAGCAATTCCTCTCAAGGAAATTCTACAGTTACTACATTTAAAGAATACCCTCGGGTATCCTGGACAAACGGCTAAACAGAGGAACACACACCTCGGGATGGTCTTGGATCCAAGAAATGATCCCAAACAGCATTTTATTATCACAATTTAATCACCATGCAATTAAAGGTAATAAATATAGCAACGACCACAGCCACACGACACCCCAACATGGGTTCGTTGCACGAAAACGCACAAAAATGCATGACAGTTGGAAAATAAACACCATGCCACCTTACTTATGTTCCAACGAACACTATACCCGAACGCCGGCTCTAGAATTTCCCAAGAACGACGTAGATCTGACGAAGAAAAAAACCCAAAAAAACGTAAATAACTTACTTTGGGAGAAGAATTGGAAAGAATGGTACCAGGAGGAGGAATGTCTTACCCGTGCGGTTCCAACGAGATCGTCCGAAGCCGAAACGGATTCCAGACGAACTCCCGGCGGATCTTCAAAGGTCCGGCCTCCTCCTTTGGCTCCAAAATGGCTCAAACGCCTCCTCTGCTAAATGAGGAGGATATTGCCTATTTTAAGCCGAAAAAACAAAGTACACGGCATGTACTTCAAAGTACACAGCGTGTACTCCTTTCATTTAACTGTTCAATTGGAGGCACCGCCACACTGTTCATCTGTCGACAAGAGTACACGGCATGTACTCCCAAGTACACAGCGTGTACTGCCACCCAGCTGGCGGCAACTTCACCAGCTTACTTTTTAACCTGCCGACTGACTACACGGCGTGTAAAGGACCACTACATGGAATGAAGTCGGTTCCTACACCCTTTGTCATCGGTGAGGTTACACGCCCTGTGTACTTATCCCAACACGGCCAAAAGTACACGACGTGTGGACAAAGTACACGACGTGTAGTTTCAAAATTTAGCCTTCTTTCCCATTTCCCATATTTTTTCAAAAACACTTAAGGAAAAAGGAAAAGAAGAAGCTCGTACCTAAAAAATAAGAACTGAGTTCTTACAAACTTCTCCCCTTATAGAAATTCGTCCCCGAATTTCCCTTCTAGGGTGGCAAAGATAAAGCTCAGAACAACTCTGGCCACTGAGCATGTATGTCGGCCTCCCACTCCCAGGTCTCGTCCTGCACTCGTCCATGTTTCCATAGCACCTGTACAAGAGGAACTGACCAGCCTCAGAGAACCTTCATGCTCCTGTCAACGATACGGATCAAATGCTCCGCAAAGGACGCATCATGCTGAAGCACAACCTCCTCTATCTGAAAGGTGTGAGATGGGTCTAAATGATAGCGACGCAACTGAGACACGTGGAAGACGTCGTGCATGGCTCGGTACCACTGCGGTAACTGCAACGGATATTTAACCATCCCGACTCTCTCCAGAATCTCGAATGGCCCCACATACCTCGGTGAAAGCTTACCCTGTCTCCTGATCCTCTTGTGTACCAGCCTCAGCGAAACACGTAGAAAAACCTGATCCCCGACCACGAACTCCAAAGGTTATCTGCGGCGATCAGCCTAAGACTTCTAACAAGACTGCGCGGTAACCATCCGCTTCTAAATTAACTGGACCTGCTCAGATGTCTCCTGCATGAGTTGTGGCCCCAATAAAGCTTCATCACCTGCCTCTAACAAGCACAATGGTGATCGGCATGGCCTACCATATAATGCCTCGTATGGTGCCATCTCAATAGTCATCTAAAAACTATTGTTATAGGCAAACTCGACTAAGGGTATATGCTTCTCCCAAGATCCCCCAAAGTCTAGGACGCATGCACGCAACATGTCATTTAGAACCTGTATCGTCCGCTCTAACTGGCCATCAGTCTGAGGGTGGTATGATGTGCTTAGAAGCACCTATGTACCCAACGCCCTCTGAAAACTCTGCCAGAAACGAGATCAAAAGCGGGCATCCCTATCTGAAACGATAGAACAAAGGACCCCATTCAAACACACGATCTCTCGGATATAATGCCTTACGAGCTCGTCCACACTGAAAGTCTCATTGATCGGAAAGAAGTGAGCTTCCTTCATGAGTCTGTCCACCACAACCCACACAGCGTCATTGCCTCGAAGTGACCTCGGCAAACCCGTCATGTAATCCATCGCGACGTCATCCCATTTCACTTTGGAATGGGCAACTACTGTAACAGCCCAGCTGGTCTCTGATGCTCTACCTTCACCTACTGACAGGTGGAACATCTCGTAACAAGACCAGCTATCTCTCTCATCATACCCAACCACCAGTACTGACGTCTTAGGTCTTGGTACATCTTGGTAACCCCGGGATGAACTGCCCATGCTGAAGCATGGAACTCCCTCATCATCTCCTCGCGTATATCCCTTGGAACCCACACTCGTCCATGGAAACACAAAACCTCGTCGTCGCCTATCGCCCAACTGGGAGGAGGGTCCTCACTTGGCACCGACTCCCGTAGAACTAGGCCTTCTGAAACTGATAGCTACCTCATCCTCACTCTGTCCAGGAGGGTAGAAGTCACCGCTAACGAGGAAAGATAAGTCTGTCCCTGACTGTCATGCACCTCCAGATGCATCTTAGAGAACAAATCCATAAGCTACCACTCACCACTGGCGTCCTGCACTGCCTGTATCTGAGTCTTCCTGCTCAGTGCATCGGCTACTGCATTAACATTACCAGGTGTATAGGCAAGTTCAAAATCGAAGGACTGTAGGTACTCGACCCACATTCTCTGCCTCAGATTCAGATCATGCTGAGTAAAGATATACTTGAGGCTTTTGTGGTCGGTGAAAACCACAAAATGCTCTCCCAACAGGTAATGTCTCCAACAGTGCAATGCATGCACAACTGCAGCAAACTCGAGATCATGTGTTGGGTAATTCCTCTAATGTGGCCTCAACTGCCGAGACCCGTACGCCACAACTCGGTCGACCTGCATCATAAAGGCTCCCAGCCCAGTCCCTGACGCATCACAGTAAACTGTATAGCTCTTCCCCTGCTCTGGGAGTATCAAGATCGGTGCTGATGTCAGTCTTCCCTTCAGGTCCTGAAAATCTGTCTCACAAGCTTCTGACCAAACGAACATCACACCCTTCTTAGTCAGACCTATCAACGGTGCGGCTATGCGGGAGAAGTCTTGTATGAAACATCTGTAGTAACCAGCTAGCCCTAAGAAACTTCGTATCTCAAACACATTCTTGGGATGCTCCCAGGAAAATACTGCTCTCACCTTCTCTGGGTCTACTGAAACTCCTGCCTCTGAGATGATATGACCCAGGAAGTGAATATGGTCCATCCAAAAGTGGTACATCGAGAGCTTAGCATATAACTGACGCTCTCTCAGTGAACACTATACGATCTCAATATGGGTGGCATGGTCGTGTCGAGTGTGAGAGTACACCAAGATGTCGTCCACGAATACTACCACAAATGAATCAAGATACGGATGGAACACATGATTCATTAGAGCCATGAAAACTGCTGGCGCGTTCGTGAGTCCGAATGGCATAACAGTATACTCATATAGACCATACCTACTCCTGAAGGCTATGAGAGGTATATCAGATGGTCTAATGCATAGATGATGATATCTGGATCTCAGGTCAATCTTCAAGAACACTCGTGCTCCATGAAGCTGATCAAACATATCATTTATCCTCGGCAAGGGGTATCGGTTCATAACCGTCAACTAGTTCAGCTTCCGATAATCCACACAAAGACTAAGGGAACCATCCGCCTTCTTCGCAAAAAGGACCGGAGAACCCCAAGGAGAAGTAATAGGTCGGATAAAACCCTTCTCATGTAGATCCTCTAACTGCCTCATGAGCTCCTGCAACTCAGGCGTGGCCATCCTATAAGGAGGAATGGACACCGATGCTGCTCCTAGCAAAAGCTCGATAGAGAAATCCACCTCATGCACCAGAGGTAGACCTGAAATGTAGTCCAGGAAGGCATCCCCGAAATGATCGACAACTGGAGGGAAATCCATCTGACAAGTCCCCTTGTCATCCAGATATAAGCTCGCAATCTGGGATGTGACTCCACCTCGCCCATGATGCTCTGGTCCAGCTCGACTCGCCTAAACATCCCACTCACCTTTGTATAGAAACTCCCCACCCCTGGTGACGTGAAACGTACCCTACGATGATAGAAGTCTACAAAGGCTCGAAAGGGAACCAACCAGTCCATCCCGAGAATGACGTCATAGCTGGTCATCTCCAAGACATAGAGGTCCCAAAGGAAGTGGCACCCACCAACCTCAAGGGGGAACTCCATGCACTAACGCACACCAACCGTCCTAGTCCCCAACAGAGTGTCTAGAGTCAAGATATCAAAATAAGTAGAAACACTGAGCCCAATGCTATCCACAACGGGTAAAAATATAAAACTATGTGTAGAAACCGTATCAAAAAGTACTGAAGACAAGACAGAAGCTACTAGAAGTGTATCTCTGACTGTCGAAGGTCCGGGATCCTGCTCATGCTGGGTCTATTGCCCTGCATATGCCTGCCCAGTGTCGCGGCCCTACGACATAGCCTGCCTACCCTGAGATGTCCCGCCCTGCTGCCTCTGAGATCCTGGTGTCTGACTACCACAACCACGACCACCATCTCTGCCTCCACGCCCTGACATATTCCAGTTCCATGACTGGTAAGAAGCCACTGTTCCTGCTCCCTCACGTGGAGTCTGTACAGAACCCATCTCACTAGCCACTGGTAGAAATGCCCTGTAAAAGCACTGTAGATGACCCATCTTTCCGCAAGCTCGGCACTCCACTGGGACTCGTGGACACTGTGGCCTCTTGTTCCCCTCTCTGCCACACTTGTAGCACCGAATCGGGCCACCTGAAGAAGCTGCCTGGCTGGTACTGCCACCCTGAGAGAAGCCCATTTGTCTCTTCCTCTTGCCAGCAGAAATAGAACCGGTAACTGGTGTCGAACCACCCTGGCACACACCACCAGATTCTCGCAGGTTCCTCTCTGTAATCAACGCATGATTAACAATCGCTTGTACAGTAGGCAACCTGAATACATTCACCAGCGCTCGGATGTCATACCGAAGACCTTCCTCAAAACGTCTAGCTCTCAGCGTCTCATCACCCACCAGCACAGGTGAAAAGCATTGAAACTCCGTAAAACGAGCAGAATAGTCCATCCCTGACATAGCGCCCAGTTGCAGATTCATGAACTCTAGTGCTCTATTTTCCCCCAGCGTCTCGGGAAAGAATAAGTCATAGAAGACTGTATGAAAATGCTCCCACGCCATGTCCCTCTGATGTTCTGACTGGGTGGTAACATCCCACCACCTCTTGGCGGAATCACGTAGCATATAAGTTGCGAACTTGACCCTCCGCCCTGGAGGCGTCTCTAGATGCTCGAAAATAGTCTGCATCGATCCTAGCCAAGACTTTGCAGCCTGTGGTCCGCCATCCCCTGAGAATATAGGCGGATGCTGCTGCTGAAAGATACGCTTCAGCTCGGCCATAGATGTGATAGCGTGTGGTGCTCCCTGAAAGGTCTGCATTAACCGCAATAAGCCTTCAAGGAACTGCGTCTCTATGCCCGTATCCGGTATAACAGCTGGTGCCGTATCTGGCTCTGCTGGTGGATCAACTTGTAGCCCAGGGCCCACCATCTCCGGAGTATAATCATCGCCGCTCTCTTGGCGAACAACTCACGGTCGTCTAGGCAGCATGACTCTACAAGGTTAAAAGCACACCTCAGATTCAAGATTATTAAGACTGAAAGTGAAGGAACCACAAAGGGAAAAAGAGGAAGAAGGTATCCAAAATTTTCAAAACAAGACTACACGGCATGTACAATGACTACACGGTGTGTACTTGAAATCCTTTCCCCTGCCCGGGTCCTTCTACATGGCTAAGCCACACGGCTTCCGTCCAACAAAACTACACGGCATGTATAATAGTTACACAGCGTGTACGGTGTTATTTTCCAACTGCCTGTGTCATCTGTGACATGTCCGACTACTCGGCTTAACTCCACACGGTCTTTCCTCGGACAAGACTACACGGCGTGTCCTCCAAAGGTACATGGAGTGTTCAAGGAACGGTGACACCGTCCCATGTTTTTTAGTTACACAACCGAGTCCCCAGGTATCACTACACGGCGTGTAAGAAATTTACACGGCGTGGTTTTCCCCCAAGGGCTTCCTTACCCCGTGTCGCCCCCCCCCCCCCTACGGTTTGTGACACGGGAAGAGACTACACGGCATGTACCCTTGGTACACGGCGTGTACTCAAAAAGTTCATTTTTCTTCCTGAACAATAGAACACACACGGCATGTATGAGGTCCTACATGGCATGTATTCTGGTTTTCCGGACAGTATGCCTCAGAAACTTCTCTTTAACCCAGAAAATACTGAAAACAACCCCTAAGTGTCAAATTCCGACCCGTGGGGGCCCATACTTCCCACGAATCAATGTTTGACAGCTTATCTGTGTTATAACAACATACACAGTCAATGGTCCACCAAATTCCGGTCAATGGGGGCCCATACTCCCCAAAAAACAATGTTTGGCGTCCACTCTATAAATAAGCTCAAACAAAAATACAATATCACAAGGAATGTATTTATCAAGTAGCTATCACAACAACATGCTTTAGTAGCACAACAACTATCACAACAACATGAAAATTCTAATGCACCTACATGGCATGGAAACTATGCATGACATGTGATATCTAGAATGTGCCTATATGATGCATGAGGCAGCATACCCTCATCTCATCGGGTTGAAATTAATTAGAACCCACCGATAAAATATAAATAGCACAATCCAAGTGTGTCACCCAACGATGAAAACATATCAACCATAAAATTGTAAATCAAATAATGCAGAATACGAGGTAGACTGGCTTTTCCCTGTACACGGGTTAGCTATGCCCGGGCACAGCTTATTACCAACTACCGTTCGTCTTATCCCTGACTACGTCTCTAAACAGTAAGTCGAAGAAAAGAAACTCGCCTCTAATACCACTTTGTAACGTCCCTGTCCCGGGTGCCACACAACGGGTGCCCCGAGCCCAGTTTGCCACATGACCTCAAGTGTATTTGCCCAAACGCTAGAGGCTGCCGACTATCAGCGAGGGCCCATGTCTGATAGTGGGGAAACTATGCCGTCATTTGTCAAAGTGTAGCGCAGTGGAATACTAAAATAAGCATACAACAAACAACGGAAGCAGTAAAAACACATAACTTAAATAAACTACAGCATTGGATATAACCAACAGTATATGAATGATGATGCTACATGTTTCAAATTATAAGAAAATAGCCAAAACATGTAATACATCAATACAGTACAACAGAAAAACAGAGTACAATAATGCAAGAAAAACAGCTAGCAGCGGCATCGTGAGACTAGGCTCGGTCCCATGCCCTCCTACTCCTCAGCAATAGTCAAGTACCTATATAGGGACTCTTTCCCCTATCAACAACTGCAACAACGTAATATGTTTGGACCGAAAAGCATGACCCAAACAGGGTGTGAGAAATATATCTCAGTAGGCACCCACCAAAGGCTCGTGCTCAACTGTGTGTAAAGCATGCAACAAGTGTGCAGTAGTAAAATGCAATAACTAAGAAGTACTCAAAAGTAACTAACATAACAGTTAAATTTCCATTTTATTATTCATTTAATTCCTCAAATTTAGTACCATTTTTGTGCTCAACAGCACCAAGACCTCGGGCTAACCAAAACTATGCCCTCAGGTTAAAACAGTAATCCACGCCCTCAGGCTTTCCCTCAGGCCATACAGAATCCAACCCGTAGGTATTTCCCTCAGGCGTACCAAAATTATCACCCTCAGGCATAGGAAGTGTCGCCCTCAGGCACAGAAGTCAAGCCATCAGGCACAAAAGGTTTCCCTCAGGCTGAATAACGACATCCCTCGGGATAAAACAATCACGCCCTCAATCTAATCACAACAACGCCCTCAGGGTAAACAGGTAATCGGGCCATGCCCAACATATCAAAATGCTGTAAACAACCAATTCCTCTCAAGGAAATTCTATAGTTACTACATTTAAGGCATACCCTCGGGTATCCTAGCCATATGGATAAACAGTGAGCACACCCCTCAGGATGGTCCTGGATCCAAGCAACGATCCCAAACAGCAATTTATTATCACAATTTAATCACCTATGAAATTCCAGGCATTAAATATAGAAACTACCTTAGCCACAAGACACCCCAACATGGGTTCGTGGCATGAAAACGCACAAAAACGCATGACAGTTGGAAAATAAACACCAAGCCACATACCTTATGTGCCAACGAACAATATACCCGAACGCCGACTCCAGAAACGCCCAAGAACGGCGTAGATCTGACGAAGAACAAAACCCAATCAAACCTAAATAACATACGTTGGGAGAAGAATTGGCAAGAATGGTACCAAGAGGAGGAAGGGCATACCCGTGCGGTTCCAATGAGATCGTCTGAAGTCGAAACGGATTCCAGACGAACTCCCGACAGATCTTCAAAGGTCCGGCCTCCTCCTTTGGTTCCAAAATGGCTCAAACGCCTCCTCTACCAAATGAGGAGGCTATTGCCTATTTTAAGTCGAAAAAACAAAGTACACGGCGTGTACATCAAAGTACACAGTGTGTACTCCTTTCATTTAACTGTTCAATTAGCAGTAGCGCCACACTGTTTATCTGCCAACAAGAGTACACGGAATGTACTCCCAAGTACACGGTGTGTACTGCCGCCCAGCTAGCGGTGACTTCACCGCCATACTTTTTAACCTGCTGACTGACTACACGGCGTGTAAAGGACCACTACACGGCATGTAGTCGGTTCCTACACCCTTTGTCGCCAGTGAGGCTACACGCCCTGTGTACTTATCCCAACACGACCAAACGTACATGGCGTGTGGACAAAGTACACGACGTGTAGTTTCAAAATTTAGCATTCTTTCCCATTTCCCATATTTTCTCAAAAACACTTAAGGAAAAAGGAAAAGAAGAATCCCGTACCTCAAAAATAAGAACTGGGTTCTTACAATATAACATAATGGGTTAAAGTTATATAAAAGATTATATTGTAACTATTTTTTCAATGAAATGATTGAAAAGGTTCAATCTACATAGGAACACTTAACTATATCCTAGTTTTTAATGATTTTTTTTCATAAAATATTTGATTAATATTGTATATTGATGAGTATGATTAATATTACTTCATATATCATAATATAAGAGGTTTATGAGAATATGGATTAATTAAATGGTAAGTATTGCTAAACTGGAACAATATAGATTATTTATCATGTTATTATTGTTGAATTTATAATTTCACATCATCCCAATCTATCATAATTTCAAAATTTATTCCATATAGCCCTCTTCATGATGTAATTTCTAGTTCCCTCACATGTACTAAATGTATAGGTCATATAATTTTGATGATTTTATTTATTATAAGGATTAGTTGGTTAATTTCCTTGATAAAATTTATTAATGCTATAAAATATGCTTACTATCATTATAAAAAGACAATGGTGAAATCATATGTTAAAAAAATGGCTTCGTTGGAATGCATGGTTGAAATTAAAAAAATATACACAACCTATTTTCATCAAACGGGTTGAAATTAAAATATGTTGATGAAATTTTTGAAGAAGGATATAACAACAAATGTTTTTATATGAATTTATTCATCATAAAACATATATGTTTCATAGTTATGTCATCATATTCAGCGAATTAAAATTTATAAATCATTTTATTTCAACTTTTGATACTGTAAATAAAGGTTGGATATATTATATATGATTAGTATGTGTATAATTTGATAATAAAAGTTTCAAAAAAATACATTTTTTAAATCCATCGGATTATGGCCCCTTAAAATACTGTAGTCAGGCACTAAAATAAAAAATTAAAAAAATTAAAATTATCCAAATTTTAAAATATAATATTTCAACATTTGAAAAAAATTAGTTCGTGAATAATAAATTAAAAAACATTACATTATATGATGTATAATTAAATATTTGACTATTGGAATAGTAATTCACTATCTAGAAAATAATTTTCCTTTATAATAACATATGAACTATGAAATTTAATATACATTATAATTGAATTTAAAATTCAACAAAATAGGCAAATAAAAATATTAGATCCAAATAAAAAAATTCTCAATAAATGTATGTTATTGTTTTTATATGTGTAAATTTTATATAGGTTTTTTAAATTTAATTATTAAAACATTAAATTATAGTATTAATATATAAAAAATAAAATTAACTAATTCAGTTATTTTTAATGAAAATATAGACCAAATTTATTGAATCACCATGTCAATATTATTATTTTTTATTTTTTTGGATTAATAAAAAAATATTGAATAGTCAACTTATATATTTTAACATATTTGGTTTATTATAAATGAATATGTTGATGTAAATAACATTAATTAATTTAGAAAACATTATTTTACCTCATAAAATTTACATAATGAGGAAACATATTTAATTTATTTTTCCCTAAAATATGAATTAATATTCAAACTCCATGTATTATTTAATTCAAAAAAACTTATATATTAGATAATTTACTTTTAAAAACTCATATGAATGAATAATTTTGTTTTTCGGTGTGATTATATTTGGTAAAAATATTTGTATAATAATTAACTATTAATTAATAAAAGATTCAATACACTTGATCATCATATGAAAAACGACATATTATTTAACATTTCATTCAATGATACCTCACTATTTTTATTATAAAAAATTACCACCTACACCGATTTATCCTCCCATTAAAAATATATTCTGTAACCAATGTTATAATAGATTAGCCTTTATACTAACTATCCTTGTTTTCAAGGACAAAATGAGAACAATATATACTATAAAGGATTAAAAATCACTTAAAAGAGGCATATGAACGTGTAAGGAATGTTTTTCCAAACTGAAGTATTTAATTTCTTATAATCCCATTAGTTAATATTTAATTAATTTAATACGTGAAGTAAAATTAAAATATTAGAATAATCATAGTCAAATATATTTATGATGATTTGTTTTTATTTTTTTCACTTCTTTTAAACTATCGTAAAAACATTATTCACCCACGGTATTATAAAACAATGTGAGTGATGGTGTGGAACTATCAAACAATCCTTTGATGGATATTCCTTAAATTAAATTATATATATAATTAATAAATTAATTTAAATTTATTTTTTTTATTTCTAAAATAATAAACTAGTTATTATAATAATTATATTAAATTTCTATAAACAATTAAATTCTTAAAATATAAAACAACCAAATAAACCAACTATTATTAATTTGGATATTTTAGTGACTGTATTAAACTATTAAAATATTTATGTTATATATATACATAAACTGTATACAATGAAACAATTAATGATTATAAAATCATTGGACAATTACCATTGACTATTACATGAATGTAGTTTTGGAAATACGGACTCAACATCCTCTATGTTATAAATGCATGAGAAATTATTTTTATAAAAAAATAAATAAAAAGTTTCAATTAATTTTAATATATAAAATAAAACATTGTATGAATATTAATCATGTAATTATTAAATTTTTGTTAATTACTCATGAGTTATTAAGAGACTATAAAATGAGTGATGACGTCTGGTAAGAGGGTTGTATTTGATGTATTTATTATTTTTATAAATGGAATTTTTATTAACTATACCATCCATTGGATCATTTCGTCAAAAACATAAACATTATACCTATAATATTTAATTAAATTTAATTTATTACTTGACCCATTAACCCTTATACATATTCTAGGTTCTTGTACAGTGTTGTTTATAATGGGGGTTATCCTACACTCTTTTTATTTAGTAAGTTTATTTATCACTATAACTCAACATCCCTCTCTTAATATGTTTTAATTCACATATGTTTTATTTTTGTACTTTATAATTAGTAATAATTTATATTTTAGGGATATTTATTTATTTATTGATACGAACATATTATTTTTTATATCGTATCATATAATGTGTATAATAGAAACCATCCTATTTGTATTTTTCCACACTCAAGTTTTTAGTTATTTAACCACATTTATTATTCAATACAAATATGATAATAGTTTATTATACATTTATTTTTACCATTTAACATACATTATGATTTATCAACATCACTCTTTTGATATCAATATTAATTACCAATTTGTTATTCTTTTTAGAATTAGTATGTAACCCACATAAGTATCATGGGATAATTTATTTTATATCATTTATATTTTATTATTTATATCTTATATGAAACATATTATTGACCTAATATGATTTTATTTATGGTTAAAGAATTTTTTAAGCACCAATAAGGTCTAAATGTTTTGTCACTTATAGAAGGTATTTACATGGTGTACATTGTTTGTACTATTATGTATTAACATATTATCAAGGGACCTTTAGTAATGTCATGGGGGATATGTTTATTCTTATGATTCTAATGATTAAAAATGTCCTACGATATTTTCTCACATATTCAATGTTATCATGTTTTTGTTTATGATTCTCCCCATTAAAAATTTAATATTATGGTTATTGAACATTATAATATGTCATCCTATATTTATCATGATTTATTTCACTAATTTAATTATCTACAGACCTATAATATTTTATATACAAAAAATAACATTTAGTGATATGGTAATGATGATATCCTAGTGCATATAAAAAATAAAAAAATAAAAGACTATATAGTTTATTTAAAATTATTTTATTATCAATCCACTATCGAAAAGGCATGATACCTCCAATTTATGGGATTATATTATGTATATTTCATAAGATAAGGTTTGTAGAAGTATGTGTTATGATACGTGTTATAAAAATTCAAATACCTTTGTAATGTTCTATTATGCATGTAATTCATTAAAAATTTTATTCAAATGTTAATTTTTTTAGGATTATATATCTCCCCTAATATTTTTATCCACCATATTGATAGACCCTTCTTGGTTATTTTTTAATCGGTCTAACTGATTTCTGCCTCTAAAAGACTCATGTATCTATGGTGAAAACCATATCTGATAGACTATAGTTATTATTTTTCAACTCCTATATTAATTGTAGATAGATCTAAGGATTTCAGTGTGGAGGTCTCAAAGAGGCATGTGGGATTTAGTTTGTAACATATATATAAATATATAATTTATTTTCTACATATCATTAGAATGACTTTATGATTGGGAATATATTTGGGACTATTTCGTTTATTTTGTGTTTTTTTGTTTATTTTGAAAAAGATTATTTTTTCATATTAGGGTTAGATTATTGTATTATATAGGTTCTCAAACACTAATAATCCTCATGAAAAGTGTTATATATGAAACAAATATAATCAGATAATTTTTATTTATATTATGTGATAATATTTTGTAGAATATATATCATATTTCAAAGAAATTATTATTGAATGGATTGAAGGTGATTTGTAAATTACAGGTCGATGAATTTTGGAATGTGGTTTTATTGTCAGTGAATTTCATTGTAAAAATATAATGGGTTTTAACTATGTAACATAGTTTTTTAATAATTTAAATTTTGTAAATTTATAATTCTATATTATGGATGCCGAGCAATTTATTATATATGAAATATTTTGTTGGTTTCTTTTGATTCCTTGTATGCTATTTAGGATATTGATTAATTATACTGAGACATTTATTCTTAAGGAATTCTATAACACTCCCAGTTTGAGGAAATATTTTATTTTCTTAAATAATCTTATATACTATTTATAAATATGTTTTTATATTTTATTAAATGTTTCCATATTAATTAAGATATAAATTATATGAGATACAAATCTAATTATTAATATTTTATTAATCCATTATTGAACATTTATATAATGGTAAATTAAACGATGTACATGTACCATGGGATATAATATACCATGGTAGATTACATCAAATAAAATTTCATAAAGTAAAATAGAATTATAAATATCAATGATGATTATTAGTAAAACTATGACATCCCATATATCATCTTCTATAATGAGAATAACAATAAGTTGAACATAACCTAATATGATAAATAAAATTATTTAATAATATATAAATATTATAATACATAATGGAAACTTATTGAAGGATTATTTTTAATTAAGAAGTTAGATGGAAATGAATTTATTAGATATAATGGTGGAACTAAAAAATTTATAATGGAAAATATGGTCATTAGAAATATTTCATTTTGAATAAGGGTCATCTGAAATATGGTCATTTGATATGCATGTAACAAATATGAATATTTATGTTGTGTATTTTGAGTAACAAATTTAAATATAATAATTCAATGATAATAAACAAATAAATTAAAAATAATATTTAAAATGTATAATTTTTTTAATTTTTTTGTATTGCATATTATTATTATATGATGTGTTTATAATAGAGAAATATATTTTTAAAAATAAATGAATTTATATTATTAGTTATTTTATATATAAATAAATACTATTAATTTTATTTGGTGATGATTTTTAAAGAAAATATAAATATTTTTTAAAGAATTATTTTATGACGTGTCATGTATTTTTCAATTATTATATTCAAATGAATTGTTTTAATAAAAATTTTTGCTATTATTTTGAATAAAAATTTTCACATACACAAAATAATCATAACTATGAATGTAATAAAAATAAATTTATTTTTTATTAACATATAATATTTTTTTATAAATATATTAATTAAATATGCATGCATATGATAAAAATATCTTTTTTTAATATATATAAATTGTTTGATATAAAATGTTATTAAAATTTTACATTGCCACTTGTTAATTTTATAAAAGGTTTCATTTTCTAATTCATGAAAAAACCAGTTTTCATGTGCAATATTAGTTACAAAGAAAAAAAATTGTTATTTTTTATACAATTTTTTTCATAAAAATAGTGTTATACGTATCAAAATAAATTAAAATTTTCTATATTTTAGAACTAAAATATAAATTTTAATCCCATAAAAATATATATTAACTATCATTTAATAATAAATTTATAGGAAATAAGAATAAAAATATGTAACATAAAAATATTTTTTTAAAGTATTTATATTATATAAATTTTGTTTTAATTATTTATATAACTCTATCTTATTTAGATATTTAAATTTATTATTTTTAGTTAAAATTCCAAATCATCACGTCATTATTTCTTAATGAGAGCATTCCTTTTTTGTTAGTAAAAAAGGTCTATAAAAAATTTTAATGAAAGATTATAAAGGAAGAATTGAGTAATTTAATGTGACAATTTTTTTTTTGAAAATTACATGACATATATACCATGTATAAAATAATTTATTTTTTGATAAATTATATAAACATCTCTCAAAATAATTTCTTTTTATACCTCGCATATCTCATCCAACGATAATCTGATTCAATCGTTTCATATCACCTAATATAGTTATCAAGGAAATGTCCCAATTTTTCACTTATAAAATGTGATAAATTTTGAAAATATATACATTTATACACATCCTTATAAATTACCTTTACTTTTCATATAGTCATATTCAAAATTATAAAATGTATTGTTTGTAGAGATTTCCACGAATCATATATTTCCATAAACAAGGGAAGTACAATGTCCCCAATGTGACTATGGTCATCTCCCTATCATTTTACTAACTATTCTCTCATAAAACCTAATTATATCCAAAAAAAAATAATAAAAATAATAAAAATATTATAATAAAGTTATTTTCTTTTAATAGGACAAAAATTATCATTTTTCATCACATCCATTGAATAATGAAAATATCACATGTGTTATGTCTATACTACCGCTACCATGAATGACATAGTTTATTATTCATTATCACATTACTAAAATAATTAAAATAATTTAATTAATGAATAAGAGTTTTATTTTTTAAATAAATAATAAATAATAAATTATATTAATTTTGTTAGCTATAAAAAGAAATTGTATATTTAATTGTCAAACTGAGCATACACAACGGAAAAAAAATTAACTTTTATTATAATATATCAATTAATTTCATTTTTCCTCTAATATATTAAAATTTATAACCATAACCATTCCAATATATGATTATTAAATTTTATTAAAAAATTATATAATCACTTTTATTACAATAGTTAAACACCAATTATAGTGTGGTTTTGTTTGGATTTGTTTTACCACCAACATGACTGTTGCTATAAACCACAATCATTGATGAAATTGAAAGAATAATAAATTATAATATCGGATATTAATATTTATACAATGATTTATATTTTTCTCTATAATAGTAATATTGATATATAATCCATCCTTAATATACCACCCTTTGTTTTTTTAAACTAGAAAAGAAGATTGTGACCAATATCATATTTGTTATTCATAACAAAGATTCTCAAGTAATGAAATTAGTACTATAAAAATTGTCACATAAAATTTATTCATATATCATAAAAAATATATTAATGATGAATCGGTATCGAGGAATGGGTATTGATTTTATCATTAAAGAATGTGAATGTAATAATAAAGTTATTGCCATCTGATGATGAAAATAAAAAATAGTTGACTAATATATATATAATGAATTATTATAATTAATTTGTATAAAAGGTATTATAAATAATTCACGTTTTTAGATAATTTATTAAAATTTTTATGTTTATGTAGACGAGTGTAAATTTATTTTGTTGAATTTTAGAGTAATAGTAATGGTTTTTTTTAACTTGAATTTTATTTGTTGATTAAAAATGAATATTATTTACACATATAATTATAAGACAATTATATTATATATAATAAATTAATTATAAAATAATTAATCTTATATTTCTATGTATTTATATTTTATTACTTTAGAATAATTTCCCGGATAGTCAAATTCTTCTAAAGTGGTATGTTATTTTGAAAACTCAATCCCATTTCATTAAGCTGAAATCGTAATTCCAAACATCCTTTTATATAATTATTTAATTATTATATTCCATGACTATAATATATTCAATTTCATCAATATTTTAATGTTAATGTTCATTTTTACTACATACTTATCAGATTTGATGAATTTATATAATCATAAAATTTATCTTTCCTATGAATAATTCAATCCATTATAATATATCTTTTACTCCATATTCTTAACATATATTTCCAAAAATGCAATATATTATTATTTTAAAATCCAAATATGTATTATTCGTTGTGATATTCGTTTTTCTATTTATAGCTTAAAAAAATTGATAAATATTTTCACGATGTGGATTTCCATAGAATTTTATTTAATAGTTTGAAGGAATTTCCATATACTAGTGTATATTTTATCCTCCACTCCATGTTTCATCATACATACCTTTATTTTATTTCAATATTAAATTATAGTTATTTATTTATTTATATAATGATTTATAATTTGTTATTGTTACCTTCTCAAAATTGATATTAATAAGTGACTTTTTAATTAATTTTTTTATTAACTATTAATTTATTAAAAATATAATAAAAGGAATGTATATTAACATTTTCTATATAAGTACATTTTCCAGGCCAACTAATTATTTCTATTAGTAACATTCCTCTCTATGATTTTAAGGGTTTTCAAATGATATTTATGTAACATTTAATTGAAATATATATATAATAAATATCGAAAAACATAATGGGTATTTTTTTCACTTCTCTAATTAAAATTTATTTTAATTATAAGAGTTTTTTATCTATGTGAAAGTCATAAAATGTTTATTTTTAATTCAATATATATATAATAATATTTTATTATTATATTTTTTTTAAAAAATTTCATGATTTAATCAATCGGTGGTTGAATTTTGGATGTTTTTATTATCATGGGAACCAATATTTATTTTTTTCATTATGAGATTGGTGAGAGTTACATAGACCTCCAATAAATTGGGTATCATTTTATATTCATGATATAAAACTAGTGCATAAATTATGTAATCATATGATATTTATGGGATACAAGATTTCATTCTATGCCTATTATTCTACTCTGGTTGTAATCCAAAACACAAGGAGGTACACGGGTTTTTAACCCAAGCCTATGACTGTACATAAGTTATTATCCCATTCCCAATACGGGGAACATGTTTTTATCAAACATATAAGAGTGTGAACATGTTTTTATTCCGATCCTAATAGGGTACACATGTTATTATCCAAAAACCAATAGGGTATAATATTTTATATCCCTCACCATTTATAATTTGGGATGCTTCTTATCATATCCCATCATGAAATGATTATCATAGAATTCAATATTGATTTATGCATTAAACTCATATCATGTACTCTTCTTATGTTATTCTTCTTTACAATGTCATGTTCATATATTATTGAATCATATTTTTGCATACCATATAATTTATTATTATATTAAAATACATATGACATGGCTCAATATTCATTGTATTTGTTTTATTGCAAGTGATTATATTATGATATGAACATGAATTTTGATTATGATATCAAAAACATCTTATAATCTTATAAAAACTTGTGATATTTAGTTGATGACTATTATATTTAAACTCACATAGTATCATAGATCAAACCATTATAATGTCTACATTACCATGAAAACGAAGTAGCGTATTAAATACAAAACATTTAGAAGAAAAAAATGTGTATAAACTATTTAATAGAATATTAAGGACTTATTAAGAAATACTAAGACCATATAAAAAATATCCAAAAGAAAAAAACATTTGGGGATTCTTATTTTTATCAATTTTATATTTATAATGATTCAATGTTGTTCAATAGTTTTTTTATGTCAATGATTTTAAACATGGTATCAAATAATTTGGGTAAATAATTAGTTATTTTTACTAAACCTAGGATTGTTTGTCCAGGGAATCTATGTTGGTATCATAATAGTTTATATTAATATATGAGAATTAATTTTTTTTTCAAGATTATGAATATATATTTATAGTGAAAACAATTTGGATTAGTAAAAATATTATATTGTGTCATAATTTTTTATAATTAGAGAGTGTTTGATTTACTGGAAATGATATATCTGTCAGGATATAAACAAGTTGTTCATTGATATTGAATTCATGTACCTAGAGGTAATAACCCTGAAAAGTGGTGTTTGGGTATTAACTCAATCTTTTGTTGGCAGAAAATTAAATTTTTTTACAATTCACCTTGACATATAATCCCAAGGGATATTCATTGGTTGAATCAATTTATATTTTTATATAATTATTTTAAAATAAATTAATGTTTATGTTGATATATTTAGCATGTTAGGTCAGTAAATCCAATAGGGAAATTATCTTGGATATCCGAGGTTAAACTAATAATGTTTTTGTTTAGTCATATTATATCATAGTTGAACTGAATATATCAATTTTGAAATGTTGTCTTAAGAGAAGTTATTCTTAGATTCTGTTTTCACACACACACACAGATATATATATATATATATATATATTCTATTAGATTTGTTTTATTGTATATTATCGTTAATTTTTATAGTATTTTGGTGGAATAAAGATCATGAAAATTATTTTATGAATTTTATGCCTCAAACTATTCATATGTTTTTTTGTTATATATGGTGGAATAATATGAATAATTGGTAAATAATAAAAATAAATTCTTATAATAAAAGAATAAAGAGTCAAATAGTCATTACCGTGATATTGAGTTTGAAATTATATATTTATTCATAGACATAACTATATTTAATAAATGTTTTATAATTGAAATTGTAATGATATACTTTTTTAGGGTGGGGGTGTGTAACACCCTAGGTTTTATAACAAAATTTATTTCCCAGAACACTATTACTACAATTTAATTTTTTATTCCAATATATTAAAATATTTGGAATTATGTTGGAAATAAATATTATAATATATGAATGAATTTACCACATTATTCATTAATTTTGGAACATGAAAAAAATGTACAACAATAAATGTATTACATACCATGAAATATAATATTATATTAATGATTACATCAAATAAAATCACCTATAATTAGATGGTATAAAAATAAAAATGAATAAAATCTTTAAAAATAGGGCATCCCATGGATTATATCGACAGTTATACATCATCATCAGTATATATAAATATATAATGTGAAATAATAACATTATTGGTGACATTGTTATAAAAAATGATAAATGATATTTTCTAAAATTATAAGTGTGAATTATTATGATAGAATGGAATGAGTTTATATGATGAAATGGGGATATACAGTAGTCATAATGGTTAATATAGTCAATGGAAATATAACACTTTGAAATATAGTAATTGGAAATATAGTAATTGGTTATACACATATCTAACAAATATATTATTACTTTATACTATTATAATGAAATATTAAAATTTTAATTCCAAAATATTTAATAACTAAATTAAAAAATAATATGAATATATAATATTAATAAAAATTAAATATTATAAATAAATAATGTATTTATAGTATTCAAATACATATCTCAATATCAATGTATTTATAAAATTAAATATTAATAATATTAATAATTATTTTTATTGGTATTTACTGGTGATTATTTAATATTAAAATAAAATTTCTTAATTATTTTGTGTAATTTGGAAAAAATATTATCTGATAATAAATATATTGAAATTTATCTAAAATATATACATTACATGAAATTAAATTCAATCAAATAGTTATTAGTATTAATTTTATATGAATAAATTCATTTTATTCATAAAAGAATTTTTTTATTAAAATTGTTTTTATGATTTAGGAAAACAATATTAAAGATAATATTAATAAAATATAGAAATGAAGTATAATAAAATGATTCTCAAATTTTTATTCACCAACAATTAATTATAGAAAAATATAATTATTATTTCTAATAAAAAAATAATTAAGTATAGTATATATTAGTTATTAAAATATAATAGTAAATAATCCAAAAATTGTTTTAGAGCTTTTGTGTATTTTTTTTTCAAATATATTAAATTATGATATTTTTAAGACTCTAATATAAATTTTAAAAATAATAAAATATATTAATACTCATTTAATTTGTAATTGATTGGAAAAATATTAAAAATAATTATTGAATAAAATTACTTAATTTTAGACAAAATATTATTTCTATAGGTTATGTTTTAATATAAAATAGAATATTATAATATCTAAAAATTTAATTAGATTATATGGACTCCAAATTAACTATCATCACTCCAAAGTTTATTTTCTTTTTTATATTAAATTTTTAGTAAAAAAATATCTATCGTAAAAAGATAGTTAAAGTTCATAAATAGAGTAATTTAATGTCTCTTTAATTTCATAAAATAAACATTACAGAAATATCATATAAAATATCCATTTTAAGATTTAAAATAATACAATTATATTTAAGAATCATTTCTTCCCTAAATACACGTAAATCCCTTATGAATCATTCTTTACCCAGCATCAATCAATAGTATCAAATCAAATGTTACTCTTTTCCACCTATAAAAGGTGGACACTTCCACTCAGATAAATTCTAAATTATTTTACCAAAAAATATACTAATAATACCTCTCTTATATCCCTAGTAAACCATCAAAATATTATAGTCCCATAAATAATACCCAAATAATCAATTTAAATGAAGTCCTCTAGAGGATGAATCACATCATAAATTTGAGTATTGTCCACATTCTATAATTTTTTCTTTATACTTCTCATATAAATATATTCTAACTATAATAACATAATTAAATATATAAAATTGTTATAATTAAATGTTAAATTTTTTAATAGAAAACCATTATATAGTTTATTTCCATACATTGTGAAAAGAAAATTCCACTCGTGTTATATGAAGTCTAGTTCACTCATGAATAAATAATTGTATTTTTTAGTACATCCATACAAGGATTTTTCTAATAATGTATTTAGTGAAAATAAAATGTTTATTAAATTATTTGGATTATGTGAATATAAATTATTCATTATGTTAACAATATTAACAATAAATATTTGTTGATAAATTAATCCCCAAAACCGGGCATACCAAGATGAAAATGATTTATTCTTATTATATTATTTAATAGACCTCATTCTAGAAAATATTCAACATTATGATTTATATTAATAAAAAATATAAATAATATTATTATAATAATGAAATAAAAAAATAATCATCTTGATAATCATTCTCAGCGTTATATTAAATCATTCTTTGGATTTTTTCTATTAAACCCCACATAAGAACGATGCTAAAAATTTACATCACTGTTATAATTGGAAACAGTATAACTAGAAATATTTAATATTAATATTTAAATAGATATTTTTCATTAATTTTATTATTAATATCTGTACTATTTAAAATATCAAATTTTTTATTCATTTAAAATTTTCAAATCAATATATTCATTGATTTCATATTCATGAATTATAAGTTAAAATATCAATTAATAATGTTATAAATATGAAAAAAAATCATGCAATATCCATATTATTTCCATAATTAATCAATGAGAATTGATCATAACATTATAGAAGCTGTATTGACATTGCCATTATCAAAACATGTATGAAATAATAATCGTAATAAGATCCAACGATTAAATGAAACAATCAATATATTATTAAATTATAATAAATTATTATAATTAAATAGTAAAAAATTACACAGATATGAATAAGGATACATAATATGTTATATGATCATTTTGTTTTTTATACATAATTCTGAAGCACATTCACCTTGTCTTGGAGTAATGTTGAGTATTTTTATTTAATCAATTTGTAATCATTAATATAAAATCACTATCCTACAAATTTATAGTTACATGATGATTACATTTGAAGTGCATTGTGTTGCATTTGTTGTCAATGAGGCATGAAGTTGTCTTGGAATGAATGGATGTCAAGGAAGGTCAAGATGTGAATGCCAAAGGTTGTGATGGTGTTGGTGGTGAAGGAGAATTGCCATGGAACTTAGAGGAATGTCACTTAGGAGATTCACTAAGTGGCATAGGAGATTATGGTTGAAACATTCTCCATGGAAATCTGACGATTGTTGAGCTGATCATTAAGTTCATAGAACTTGTATCCTGATGATACAAAGTCACATCAATGATTGAAGACCATGCATTGTAGTGACAATGCATGAGGAGTTGAAAGGAGAGACACCCACAACGTCTAAGTGGATTGAATGAAGTCCATGCACTATCACTTAGTGCATGTGAATCAGAAGATGTTCCAATTGATCTCTGATTAGATCAATGAAGATTCATTGAAGATTTATATGTGATTCATAAGATTCAGTTAAAGAACTCCCTCCTAAGTATTGAACACATATGGAAGAGGAGATGAAGAAGATAATTGATGATGAACCGTTTGGAATTCCATTCCTAAGTAATGAATATACGTTGAAGATAATGGAGGAATTTCAAATGAAGAATAAGAGAGGAAGAAGGCTTGGAGTGGCTTGGCATTTGGCTTATACTCATGGAGGACTTTGTTTTTTACAAAGTCTTATTCTATACTTTGCCAAAAAATATGGCCATCCCGTGAGCACCTTGTGAGTTCAACCCCAAGGCTCATGTGGGCCTAAGGCGCCACGCCCAAGGGGGAACCCGTGGGGCGAGCTCAGGGCGGCAGGGGCGCACCCGCAGACACCACAGAGGCGCTGGGGCACGCCCGGAGGAGCGCGATAGGGGGCCGTGTATAAGCCCCCGAGGACACGCGGTGGTGAAACCCGCGCGCCCGAGGAGCATAGTGGGCGCCAGTGGCGCGCCCGTAGGGAGCATAGGTGGGCGCAGAGCGCGCCCGCAGAGAGAACCCGGTGCGGGGCGGCACCGGGAGGGGAGGAGATTCAACTGGCCGCTCATGGGAGCGCCAGGGTAATAAACCGCGTGAAAATCGCGGGCCGTTTCGATGTGGGACGCGGGATTTTCCCGCGGAAGAGATCCTGGCCGTCCATCTCATCGCGCGCTCGATCCGAGCCGCTCATCTGATCCGTCGCGACGATGATCTAATCCTGGCCGCTAAACATTGCATCTGACGGCCGAGAGCTCGTCTCCTTCCTCGAGCTCGAGCCGAAGCCACCCGCGAGCAGCCGTTGAACCAGAGCCTCCCCGACGACCTATTTCGAGTTCCCGGCCACCATTTTCGAAACCGAGACCTCCATTGAGCTCGTCTCTCCACACCGAACACGGCCATGCCTAAAAAAGATCTTGCATGCAACCAGTGGAGAATTTCGAATGAGGCCGAGGAAAGAGAAGCTGCCGAGGCCACGTGGTTGGTGTTTTTGCATGGGATGAGCCTAAACCGAAGGCTGTGCATGCGTTATGAGTCGCATGCACGTAGAGGGACCGAAAAATAAGGGAAGCCGCGTTGAAACAGAGGAAAGAAAGTTCAAGATTTGAAAAAATCTTGAAGATCCGAATATTTCGGGAGTTTGGATTTGAATCCCGCGGAAGAGGTGAAGCATCCCTCTGCCTATAAAAAGAGAACCCGAAGCACGGTAATGTTTGCTGATGCGCTGAAACCTTGTTGAAGATTTGTGTCCCGCGTGTTCCTCTGCCTCGTGAAGAAGAAGCCGCCGCGCAAAGCACTTGCGCGGCTGTTGTTCTCGGTGCCACCCGGGGCCCGAAGGAGTTCCTTTCGCGCACCCCTTGCGCAAAAGAGGTGAAGGGAAGGAGTCCCCTGCGCGCTATCCCTTTGCGCGGCAGGAAGAACCCGGGGCAGTAGCTCTTGCGCGCCCCGTGGTTGAGGTGCCTTGCACCCAAGGTGCTCTTGCACTCTTGAGGCTTGCACACCCGAGGACTTGTGCGCTGCCTTGTGCACCCAAGTGCCTGCGCGATAGAAGAGAGGTTGGTCGCACCCCTTGCGCGACTTCTTTAGTGTTTGGGTGGAATAGTGGAGGAAGGCCGAGCCCTTGCACCCTTTGAGTGCCAAGTAAAGAAGAAGACACCCTACGGGCACTGTGTGTGCAAAAAGAAGTAGGAGGCCAAGGATTGAACACTTAGTGTGTGCAAAGAAGCAAGGAAGGCCGTGGCTGTTTGTGTGCATAAGGAGTATACCACACTTTGTGTGTGTGAGAGGTGAAGAAGGAAGGTCGAGGCCTTTGTGCCTTTGTGTGCAAAAAGAACTAGAAGAAGGCCGTAGCCTTTGGCTTGGGTATGTGAAAAGAAGAATAAAAGAACAAGTCTTGTGTGCAAAGGAAGTGAAAGGCCGTAGCCTTGTGTAGGTGAAGTGAAGACCACACCTCATTTGAGTGTGTGTGTGTGCAAATTGAAGAGGAACACCCTACGGCCATTTAAGGGCATGCAACAAGAAGTGTGAAGGCCAAGCTCAAGTGTGTGAAAAATTAACAAAGAAGGCCGTAGCCCTTGTGTGTGAAAAATGAAGAACCAAGTGTGTGCATAAGTGAAGTGCACACTTTGAAGAAGATTAAAAGAACAAGGAAGTGAGTGTGCTTTGCAAGTGAATTAGGCCAAGCTCAAGTGTTTGCCAAAGTGAAGAAGTTTTGTGTGCAATGAGATAAGGAGGCAGAACCTAGTGTGTGTGCACTAAGTGAAGTGAACACACTTAGAAGAAGGAAGAAAGAGGAGACCCTCACACTAAAGTAAAACACACTTCTGAGTGTGTGAGAAATTTGAATATAGTGTGTGAAGATTGTGAAGAAGGTGTGTGCTTAAAGTGACTACACCCTTTGTGGGTCTACTGCACCAAGAGGAAGAAAAGGAGAGTGCATGCATGCATGCATGCACGTGCACACGTGAACAGTGCTAAATCAGTGGTGTGCAACTGAGACTGGACCAGACCGAAGATAAAGATATTATTTGTCTGAGCATTCAGTAATTGGAGAGAAGCCGGGGCATCCTTAGAAGAAGGTGATAAAGCCCGAGCAAGATGAGAGGACATGTTCACCACAAGTGATCAGAAGAAGAGCAAGGCCAGCTGCCTTTATCCCAGGCTGCTGAGGATACTTGAAGAACTTAAAGTGAAGGAGAGCTACTCGTGTGACTCGAGGAGACAAGAGAAGACCCTGTGGGACTCAGGGAGTAGAAGTCTTCAGTGGGATTCTGGAGCAGGCCAGTGGGACTCTGGTAACACTGTGGGACGCAGTATAAAGACCCTCCTGTGGGACTGAGGAGAGATACAGTGGGACTCTGTATCGACCATTGTAATTTTAACAGGTTATAATGGAGAATCCATGCTTGGAGAGCATGGCAAGGATGTAGGCCTTTGGTGCCGAACCTTGTAAATCCTTATGTCCTATGCCTTTTCATTACTGCATTATCCGGGAAAGGTTGAGAGATACAAGAAGAGTGGATCGAGGCTTTAACCAGCCATAGAGGTTTAATTGATAAGGAATCAATTAGTAAAAACTCTTAAGGGATCACTGATTCACCCCCTCCCCCTCTCAGTGATTCACACTGATCTGGGCACTTCAATTGGTATCAGAGGGAGGTTCCCTCTAAAAGATCCAAGAGAGTCTTTATGGAGTGCAGATTTGAGGAAATGAAAGAACAGCCTCAAATGGAGATATCTGCCAAGACTCAGAAAAATAGAAAGAAGAAACAGGACAAGAAGATGAAGAAAGCCTGCTCTATCTGTGATGAAGATGGAAGAAACAATGATCTTCTAAATGAAATCAAATATCTTCAGAAGAGAGTCCCCAAGGAAGTTGCAATGTGTATAGCTACAGGCCTCCTTGATCTTCAAGAAGAAAAATTACAGTTAGAAGAAGAAGCCAATGCAATGGAAGATCAACTGGCTAAAAGGGTTGGCATAACCAACACTCTCAGAAAGATGGTGAAGGCTAAGGATGAAATAGTTTCTATTTGCAATGAAAGATATGAAGACACTGCTGAAGAATTGCAAAGAAGCCTTTCTGAGAAAGAAATCTTAATGATAATGATCAAAGAAGTTGTCCATGCACTGGAAAAGAGGCACAAAGTGTCAATGGTTGTCAGAGATGCTCAACTAGAAGACAAAGTCAAAAGGGTGAAGGAGCTTGACAACTCATTGCTTGAAATGAAGCAGGTGCATGATGACCAGATGAATCAGCTGAAAGAAAGTTGGGAAAGAAAGCTAAGAGCTGTTGAGGATGAGAAGAACTCCCTCAATATGAAATGCATAGAACTGGAGGTGATATTGAAAAATCAGCAATCACCCAAAGCCAAAGCCTCCCAGTCAGCTGAAAGAAGAAATGTTGCTACTCAAGTGAGCTTTGAGCAGGATGATTCTATGACAAAGACATCCTCTAATAAAAGTGAAATATCTTCTAGAAAGAAGGTACCATCCATACCATCTTGTACTGATGCTTCTAATTGTGTTTCCACAAAAAGTGCAGGATGTAAAAATAATTCCAAACAAGTATGGATGAAGACAATGAAGAAAGAAAGCTCTCCTGAAGCAGCACAACAATTCAAGACAAGAACCCTACAATCAGAAGGAATCAAAAAGTCAAGATTTGTGGGTCAATGTTGGTGTTGTAACAAGTATGGGCATTTTGCAAAGGATTGTTGGTACAATCCACTGAATGCCAAAGCACAGAGGAAGCCCATGCCTAGGGGGAGCAAGCAAGAAGAAAAGAAGAAACATCCACAGGTCCAGAGACATCTGTTTACTGCTAACAGATTTGGATTTCTTGACAACATCTGGGATGTTTGCAAAAGTGGTCAAAAAGATACATGTCAGTCTCCAACTGTATCCAGAGCTCAAAAGAAGAAAATATCACAGAACCTGGCTCAAAAAGATTCATTGGGAAGCAAGAAGAAAGTAGAAAATGCTCCCAAGAAGTGCTTGAGAAATAAAGAGAAGTCCTTGGAGTCTGAGTCCAAGAAGGGTGATGTATCCAGTAGGACCACCAAGAAAACATGCTTCTACTGTGGAAAGAAAGGACACATCATGGACCTTTGTAAAGAAGCCATGAAACTAAATAGAAGCAGACTGAACTCTAAAAGACAATCAATCCCGAAGAAGAAGGGATTGATTGAAAATAAGTTGCCTAAGAGAGGTAGCTTAGCAGCATCCAATGAACCATGTGGAATTTCCAAAACTGAGGCCACTCTTCCAAATGATTTACTTGTCATATGGCCAAATCAGTTGCAACTTGCCAAAGATCTGCAAAAAGCTGAAGATAAAGTTCTGGCAATTGCTAAGGCAAGAGGGAAGAAAAAGATTTCACATGAAGATGGGTTGAGAACCACAACAGCACAATCATCAATGAAGATCAAATGTGCAAGTGTGAAGACTGGTGAAAATGGGACATCTCGGTTGAGAGAATCTTCTCAACCTTGTTGTTCACATTGATGAACCAAGGAGGTTCCATCTTATTCCCTTATACTATTGGTATTTACATGTGCTGACATTGCAGAGAATTGAAGATGATGATCATTCTCAACTGGAGGATGGTTTGGACAGAATGGAGTGCACCCCTTGAGGGGGAGCCAATCTGGAGAAGATGGTATTCTAAGATTTAATACTATCTTGAGAAATGCTGAAGGTATTCCAATCATATTTCATCCCTTGTTTCTTAATTGTATTCATCATGAAAATTAAGGGGGAGTATTGATTGAAGACAAATGAATGAAAGGGGGAGCTTTATCTTTGCACTGAACTTTCTCATGAGTTTTGTGAAGTTGTGCAGGATTTAGCAATTCATTGATATATCTGAAAAATTTCAAACCCCTGAAGCATGATCTCAAATGTGTAGAGAATTGTGGACAGCATTGAGTATCTTGGTTACATCACTCTTGTTTTCTACACCGGGTTAGCCCAAGTAGACATAGAGTTGATTTACTAAAGGTTCTTTGCTAAAGAAGAACATGTGACATCATCCCTCTCCTAGTGTTTTTCAAGAAGATGCTATTCAAAGGGAGGAAGATATTTGTGAAAGTGAACCACACCACACCTTTGCATTTGATTTCCAATAAGGGGGAGAAAATACTGGCACACATATTGACCCATTCATATGTGATGAAGGAGTGTATTGACAACAAATACAAAGGGGGAGATTGAAGTGCATTGTGTTGCATTTGTTGTCAATGAGGCATGAAGTTGTCTTGGAATGAATGGATGTCAAGGAAGGTCAATATGTGAATGCCAAAGGTTGTGATGGTGTTGGTGGTGAAGGAGAATGGCCATGGAACTTAGAGGAATGTCACTTAGGAGATTCACTAAGTGGCATAGGAGATTATGGTTGAAACATTCTCCATGGAAATCTGACGATTGTTGAGCTGATCATTAAGTTCATAGAACTTGTATCCTGATGATACAAAGTCACATCAATGATTGAAGACCATGCATTGTAGTGACAATGCATGAGGAGTTGAAAGGAGAGCCACCCACAACTTCTAAGTGGATTGAATGAAGTCCATGCACTATCACTTAGTGCATGTGAATCAGAAGATGTTCCAATTGATCTCTGATTAGATCAATGAATATTCATTGAAGATTTATATGTGATTCATAAGATTCAGTTAAAGAACTCCCTCCTAAGTATTGAACACATATGGAAGAGGAGATGAAGAAGATAATTGATGATGAACCGTTTGGAATTCCATTCCTAAGTAATGAATATACGTTGAAGATAATGGAGGAATTTCAAATGAAGAAGAAGAGAGGAAGAAGGCTTGGAGTGGCTTGGCATTTGGCTTATACTCATGGAGGACTTTGTTTTTGACAAAGTCTTATTCTATAATTTGCCAAAAAATATGGCCAGCCCGTGAGCACCTTGTGGGTTCAACCCCAAGGCTCATGTGGGCCTAAGGCGCCACGCCCAAGGGGGAACCCGTGGGGCGAGCTCAGGGCGGCAGGGGCGCACCCGCAGACACCACAGAGGCGCTGGGGCACGCCTGGAGGAGCGCGATAGGGGGCCGTGTATAAGCCCCCGAGGACACGCGGTGGTGAAACCCGCGCGCCCGAGGAGCATAGTGGGCGCCAGTGGCGCGCCCGCAGGGAGCATAGGTGGGCGCAGAGCGCGCCCGCAGAGAGAACCCGGTTCGGGGCGGCACCGGGAGGGGAGGAGATTCAACTGGCCGCTCATGGGAGCGCCAGGGTAATAAACCGCGTGAAAATCGCGGGCCGTTTCGATGTGGGACGCGGGATTTTCCCGCGGAAGAGATCCTGGCCGTCCATCTCATCGCGCGCTCGATCCGAGCCGCTCATCTGATCCGCCGCGACGATGATCTAATCCTGGCCGCTAAACATTGCATCCGACGGCCGAGAGCTCGTCTCCTTCCTCGAGCTCGAGCCGAAGCCACCCGCGAGCAGCCGCTGAACCAGAGCCTCCCCGACGACCTATTTTGAGTTCCCGGCCACCATTTTCGAAACCGAGACCTCCATTGAGCTCGTCTCTCCACACCGAACACGGCCATGCCTAAAAAAGATCTTGCATGCAACCAGTGGAGAATTTCGAATGAGGCCGAGGCAAGAGAAGCTGCCGAGGCCACGTGGTTGGTGTTTTTGCATGTGATGAGCCTAAACCGAAGGCTGTGCATGCGTTATGAGTCGCATGCACGTAGAGGGACCGAAAAATAAGGGAAGCCGCGTTGAAACAGAGGAAAGAAAGTTCAAGATTTGAAAAAATCTTGAAGATCCGAATATTTCGGGAGTTTGGATTTGAATCCCGCGGAAGAGGTGAAGCATCCCTCTGCCTATAAAAAGAGAACCCGAAGCACGGTAATGTTTGCTGATGCGCTGAAACCTTGTTGAAGATTTGTGTCCCGCGTGTGCCTCTGCCTCGCGAAGAAGAAGCCGTCGCGCAAAGCACTTGCGCGGCTGTTGTTCTCGGTGCCACCCGAGGCCCGAAGGAGTTCCTTTCGCGCAGCCCTTGCGCGAAAGAGGTGAAGGGAAGGAGTCCCCTGCGCGCTATCCCTTTGCGCGGCAGGAAGAACCCGGGGCAGTAGCTCTTGCGCGCCCCGTGGTTGAGGTGCCTTGCACCCAAGGTGCTCTTGCACTCTTGAGGCTTGCACACCCGAGGACTTGTGCGCTGCCTTGTGCACCCAAGTGCCTGCGCGATAGAAGAGAGGTTGGTCGCACCCCTTGCGCGACTTCTTTAGTGTTTGGGTGGAATAGTGGAGGAAGGCCGAGCCCTTGCACCCTTTGAGTGCCAAGTGAAGAAGAAGACACCCTACGGGCAGTGTGTGTGCAAAAAGAAGTAGGAGGCCAAGGCTTGAACACTTAGTGTGTGCAAAGAAGCAAGGAAGGCCGTGGCTGTTTGTGTGCATAAGGAGTATACCACACTTTGTGTGTGTGAGAGGTGAAGAAGGAAGGCCGAGGCCTTTGTGTCTTTGTGTGCAAAAAGAACTAGAAGAAGGCCGTAGCCTTTGGATTGGGTATGTGCAAAGAAGAATAAAAGAACAAGTCTTGTGTGCAAAGGAAGTGAAAGGCCGTAGCCTTGTGTAGGTGAAGTGAAGACCACACCTCATTTGAGTGTGTGTGTGTGAAAATTGAAGAGGAACACCCTACGGCCATTTAAGGGCATGCAACAAGAAGTGTGAAGGCCAAGCTCAAGTGTGTGCAAAATTAACAAAGAAGGTCGTAGCCCTTGTGTGTGAAAAATGAAGAACCAAGTGTGTGCATAAGTGAAGTGCACACTTTGAAGAAGATTAAAAGAACAAGGAAGTGAGTGTGCTTTGCAAGTGAAGTAGGCCAAGCTCAAGTGTTTGACAAAGTGAAGAAGTTTTGTGTGCAATGAGATAAGGAGGCAGAACCTAGTGTGTGTGCACTAAGTGAAGTGAACACACTTAGAAGAAGGAAGAAAGAGGAGACCCTCACACTAAAGTAAAACACACTTCTGAGTGTGTGAGCAATTTGAATATAGTGTGTGAAGATTGTGAAGAAGGTGTGTGCTTAAAGTGACTACACCCTTTGTGGGTCTACTGCACCAAGAGGAAGAAAAGGAGAGTGCATGCATGCATGCATGCACGTGCACACGTGAACAGTGCTAAATCAGTGGTGTGCAACTGAGACTGGACCAGACCGAAGATAAAGATATTATTTGTCTGAGCATTCAGTAATTGGAGAGAAGCCGGGGCATCCTTAGAAGAAGGTGATAAAGCCCGAGCAAGATGAGAGGACCTGTTCACCACAAGTGATCAGAAGAAGAGCAAGGCCAGCAGCCTTTATCCCAGGCTGCTGAGGATACTTGAAGAACATAATGTGAAGAAGAGCTACTCGTGTGACTCGAGGAGCCAAGAGAAGACCCTGTGGGACTCAGGGAGAAGAAGTCTTCAGTGGGATTCTGGAGCAGGCCAGTGGGACTCTGGTAACACTGTGGGACGCAGTATAAAGACCCTCCTGTGGGACTCAGGAGAGATACAGTGGGACTCTGTATCGACCATTGTAATTTTAACAGGTTATAATGGAGAATCCATGCTTGGAGAGCATGGCAAGGATGTAGGCCTTTGGTGCCGAACCTTGTAAATCCGTGTGTCCTGTGCCTTTTCATTACTGCATTATCCGGGAAAGGTTGAGAGATACAAGAAGAGTGGATTGAGGCTTTAACCAGCCATAGAGGTTTAATTGATAAGGAATCAATTAGTAAAAACTTTTAAGGGATCACTGATTCACCCCCTCCCCCTCTCAGTGATTCACACTGATCTGGGCACTTCAACATTCTAAAACATTATTGAATTATATTTTATGTCATAATAAATTTCATTGGATGTAAATTTATTTTGTATAAAATCTGAATCAAAAGATGAAAAAACATAGCATATTTAAAATTTAATTTTCTCATTGTTATATCCCTTTAATTGAGTTATAATAATTAAACATTATCTCAATTTCTTCATAGATTTACTAATTAGATAACATGAACATGTTATTTAATATTTGATACTTTTCTAAAAATTTTAAATATCCAAACCAAATAATTCCTCATTGATTAATTTTTTTGTTAATAAATAACCCTAATCAATATATATTATAGTGAATTTAAACCTGTATTATCTTTATTTCATTCCTAAAAGACATTTAAGATTATTTTTTAGATAATTAGGGAATAAATATTACATAAAAAACTATTTTTTATTAGTGGACACGTCATCATGGAATAAATTATTCCAATAAAGTAAAACCCTTTTAAAATTGGTGTGTTTTCAAGTCAGGAAAAATCATCCCAGATTTTATCATAAATTCATTCTTATCTCTTATAATCAGTAAATAAGTATTAATATTTTTTGAAAATGTGGTTTGAGAACAAAAATCTTATTATGGGACATAAAAATATTTAAAAACATTAGTCTAATGAAAAACATGAAACCAAAATAATGATTAAATTTTTCTTAAAATTTATCCATGTTTATTAAATAAAACATTTCCACATGAAAATAAATTAATTTATAGGAAATGAAAACCATTTAAACTCCTTCCATGAAAATAAAAACCCTTTTTGGAAAAATATATAATGGCATTCCAAAACCCTATAAAAATATTGTAATTGCAATAACTATATGGTGGAATTAAAATATAATTCTCCAATGAACATAAATTAAATCCCAATTAATTGGAGATCATTAATAGTGACAAATATTCTTATAACATATATTTGTTTCACAAACTTTTCATGAGATATAATGGCCTCAACAATTTTTAAATGTTATATCAATCTCACCCTTGAGCTAAATTGCATCCCAAGCCTTCCTATATTCTATATCAGTCTAAACTATTTTCCATATAATTATCAATTACCATATAATTAATAAACCTTTTTATGAATGTATCATTTCAACATAAAACCCATAAATATACTCTTTTAAACCAAAATAAAAACAAATTTGGATATAAAAATAATTTTTTTTAAAAAAATTACAATTTAAAAAATAAATATTTCCATATAAAAATGAAAATAATCATTAAAAATATTGAACCATATAAAAAATATACAATGAATTTGGGCAACATGATAGTGTGAAGTACCATTAATGGGTTATATGTTAAAGAACTAATCATATATTTTTGTTAAAAATATCAAAATGTACATGATTTGGGAAAATGAAAAAAGGCTTCTTTCAAACTATTTAGTAAAAAGCATGGGTAAAAATAACACATACACATATTTATAATGATATTAAAAATCATTTTTAAGGAATGTTTGTAAAATATTGATAGAGAATATAAATATATTTTTAAAGGAATTATAAAATGATAATGTTTAAATGAATGTCACTTAAATTGATTTTATCTCATCATAGACACTATATATATTATGGAATAATAAATTTATGACAATTATTTACTATCTTTTGAACAATTTTCATTTTTATTATTCCATTAATTTAATTTAATATAATATTTAAACAATTAATTAATTATTTTGATTCTGGTCATATGTCTTGACAATATAAAGTTCATAAGTCCAAAAATTACTTTTATAATTTTACTATAGTCATAGTGGACAAAAATAAAATCTTATATTAAATAAAAATAATGAAATAAATATCATTTATATATATAAATTATAATTTTTAATTCACCAAATAATTTTTTTCCTAATTAATAAACCATGTTACAATCACAGTGATGGTAATTCATATATACGCAGGTGTAACATTTCCATTTTCAAATATTCATTATGGAATAAAGTTAAATATTTTATTCTATTAAAATAACTATAAAAATATGATATATATAATATTGTTTCCATAGGTATAGTAATATATATATATCATCCATGTGATGTTGTGATGAAAAATGAATCACATCTCTTCGTTGAGGTTGTAGCCCAACCATATGCATGAACCCCATTGTTATTTTTAATGAAAATATAGGTAACACGTTAAGTGATATATTATATTGTAATAATCATAATTATTTGATGAAAATAATAAATATTAATTACATAATTATAAAATTTATTGTGAGAGGATGATGTAAAATAAATTACATTGGTTGGGGAGGTGGTAGTGCACTTTCACACGAATAAAAATTTCATTTAAACATTAATGAAAGGGTATAAGTAAGTATGTTGTAAAATTAATATAAAAGAACTAATTGTAAGAAATATACTTGTGTATTTATGTTACCAAGGATTAATATGATTATACAGGTATGGAGGAAGAAACAACACTATAACTTGTCATTCAAAAATATACCTCTTAGTTGTAAAACATCTTTTTATTAACACTATAAGACCAAAAAAGTTGTATTCTTCCAAAAATAATACAACTATAATTCAGTAAAGGATTATAAAATGTTATTTGGTTATCTATTGGTAAAAATTGGTTTTTTATGTTTTATGGATTGGGAATAAGATGTCCTTATTTATAAGAGAGGGGTGAGACACTCTTGGATTATATCAATGTATTAAATCAACATAAATTAATATTCAATTCCAAATGTCTCTAAACACATTTATTTAGATTAAATTATGGGAATATGTCTTATTCTTCTAATAAAATATATTTTTACAATATTAGGTCACATTATTAACCTTATCATAGGTATTTAACGACTTATTAACACTTCTATAACATACTATGATATCCAGATTTTGTAATCTTTGAGGGTAAATATATTGAAAAAAAATTGGAAAAGGCCCATAAATCGACCAAATATATCATTGAAATCATATCCAAATTAAATGGATGAATAAAAAATTATTTCTAGAAATTTATATCATTTAATAAAATATTTTATATTATAAAATATCAACAATATCAATTTGAAGTACTATTCTTCACGTTGACTTCAATAACATCAATATAGCACATACAACATGAAAATAATATTTTATATATCATTAAAATTTATAATTAATATATAAAATTATTGTATCACATTATTTATCTTATATAATATTAAATTTTTTTAATATTATATATTTGATCTTTCCATTAAGTTGTTTATTAATTCATCAATGTTATGAACGAATTGAAAGGAATTATCTCATCCCGAATATTTAAAATTTAATTTCCATAATAAATATAATCCTTTTATATTTTAAAATAGTATTTATGGTCGAAAATATAATCTAGATTAATTCAAAAACAATATAAATTATTTATTAAATACAAGATTGTGACTTTTTGAATTTTCATGAAAGAAAATACTATAAATCTCATATTCACGTATATTATAATGTCATCAAATTTAAATGTAACTTTTTAAATTAAAAAATATTATTTTGAGACCACACGTTTTGATGACAAGTTATTCCGAGTCCCATAGGGCCTGAAATTAAATTTTGAACTTTTACTATGGATTGTTTAGTAAAAGTTCAAGCAGGGTTTTTCTAACATTTTATCTAATTATCAGATTGAAAATATGAGGGCACCATTAAACATAGTATGCTAGGATTCTCATAAAAATGACATAATATCATCCGAAAAGGGTCGAGCAGAAATGTTATTTTTGGGATTTTTGAGAATATTCATAAAATAATTAAAAGAAATTATTTTTTAACTTTTTCACCATTGAGAGGAAGATGGAAATGTTGTTGTTCAACAATGAGGATGTATCAAGGCACATTAATTGAGAGTAAATAACATCTCATTTGAATCATCGTTGTTGTTATCTTAATGGCTAATTAAATGCGGCCCATTAAATGTGGATCATTTAGGGGTCATCTTTAAAGGACACAACATCGGTGTAATTTTTATTTCTTTTAACATTCCATCATGTTGGAGTTTGGGGAATTAATAGACACCATGAAATATTTGATGAACCACCAGTTGAATCCCACTTAAATTAAGAATGAATAATGAAGCAATGAATGTTGGAGGATTAGATCCGGAGGTTGGAAAGAGGATATTAATACCAACGAACGCTAATCGACGAAGATGTGAATCACATTCTACTTCATCGATGAACTCAAAAAATCAAGTTAGGGATTATTTGATTTTAATGATTCCCCCTTTTTATTTCATATGATGAATACAGATTAGCCCAAAAAAAGGTTAATCTTCATACCATGAGTTCATGTGGGAGGGTGACTTCTTTTGGGTTTTCTTTATCCCGACTTATACTATCACTCATGGTGGTCGAGTTAAAATCCATGAACCTCCCCTTGATTTTAAAATTATAATGTAGAGGGTGCGGCTATCTATAGCATCCTGACCAGGCAGACTATGTCAGGTAGTGATCAAGACACGTGGCTCACTATGTCGGACCTGCACTTTCAGGCCGGACCCGTGCCGCTGGGCCATGCCGGATCCGCCACCAGGGAAAACCCATCCTACCGGGAATATATGATGGTCGGACCAGCAGTATTAGTTCATACATGAACTATTGGGCTAGACCCAAGCCCTCGGGTTGGTCCATCCCTATAGGGTTTGGCCGGTTCGATCGATATGGACTTGGCTCAGACCCCACTAACCATGTTCCACTAAAACGTTAGTATCTCTCAAATCAGGTGTCGTATTGACAAGTCGTCAATGGAATTGGGACCCTGGAAATGAGGTGGTCCATTTGATATACTCCACATGTGTTTAGGAAGAATTTGGAGAATGGACAGGTAGGATTAGACTCGAATCAAACATGGTCCTTCATATTTAAAAACAAATTACTTGCAATACGGGTGCCTGATCAACACAACACTGATGAATTTGATCCCTTATGAAAATAATGTCCTTTGCGTTACCTCTACGTTAAATTTTTTTTGGTGTAGGTTCATTATATTTCTTGAGGAAAGGATCCTCCTTGAATAAATCCTGCTACGTTTGAGAATATAGTGGCTGGTTGTGACGTGAAGAAACAAATAGAGAACCCATGTGGGATATAACATAACAATAATGTGTGGGTTAACAAATAGTGATCCTTTTTGGGTCAATAGATATGGATCCCATGTGTGTCAGCACATAGAGATCTAGTGTGGGTCACCACATAGATATCTTCTGTGGGACAACACCTACGATCATGTGAGGGTTAGCACCTAGCGATCATGTGTGGGTCACCACTTAGCAATCCTGTGTGGGTCAATACCTAGAGACCCTATATTATTCATAATCAGATCCTCACAATAGAATAAAATGAAATAGCATTATTAATAATAATTTTACTTATTTAAATATTTTTTACATTGTTTGAGCTATTTCGTTTACAATGTGCTATGTGTTTGATATTTTGCATGGCGGTATTACATATGTGGTATTTTTATTGTGGTTTTTAATTTATGGATTTTTGAGAGATCATTGCAGGTCTTGAGGTCCCTACTGAGTATTGTAATACTCACCCCTCAAGGAGCTTCAATCGCAACTGTTTTGTGTTGTAAATACGACATATTGATTTGATCAGGACATTGAAGAGTCAAAACTAGAATATTCTTAGAGGTGATCGATTGACTTGATGTGCTACTGTGATGCCAGAAAAATATTTATAACTACCCTTTTGGTATGATTTTTTTGGTAGAATTTTAGATCTTGTACTTCATTTATTGTACTTTCCTTTTAGTTGGTCTTTTATTATGGCCCCTTTACATTCAATTTACACAATTTACTCTCAATTGTTGTACATTGTGGTGGTTATATTATCATTCTTCCATTCATGGTTATCTATGTGAAATTTTTTCTTATCTATGTCTGTAAAATCATAAATTCAATGTATTTCATTTTTTTGATATGTCTTCCTTGGTCTAGTCACTAGCCCTTGGCCTATGGAAGGTTAGAATGAGGTAGTCGTGACACGGGCCATAGAGGACAGTTCACAAAAAATGTGGTATCATATGGTAGTCAGTTCTACTCGAATAACCCTAAGATATTATTTTCAATGGGGGTAGTAGTGTTAAGTGTCTATAGATCAATTTTAGTCGAGGGATTCTAGAGTTTGTGATGTGGTCAATGTATCCAAACACCAAGACCCTATATTCTATTTTCTGACAAAGTACACAAAAAACACTAGTTGTATGTGTTTTAGAAATGTTTTTCTCTTGATCTCCTTTGGGTCATTTTAATAGGTATAACATATTTACCATGGACCATATGTTTCTCTAAAGTATGCCTCCACAATGATAACCAACCATGATTCTAATGAGAGATCATCATGATGTCCCATTGAGTGATGAGCCATCAGTATAGAGACTACATATGGAGGTAGAAACTTCAATTGTTGTACTTGCACCAGCACCACTTGGAGAGCAATAGTTGCTACCATCCCCACAAGTGGATAGTGTACACCAACTGGGCATAAATCATGAGTTCAATAGACAGATGCATCTATGGTTTATATAATATACATATCCTTTGGCACGTGTGGATTGGCTAGATGCAGTTACATGTGGTTTTCGCCTAGTTGAGACAATGACAGAAAAGAAGGGGGTTCTATCCACTAGCCTTTTTCTAGGACCGACATGGAGGTGGTGGATCTTGACACTCTAGAGACATGAGGGGGTGACCCTAGTTTGTTCGGACTTTGAGAGACTATACATGGAACAGTTATAACCAAAAACACTATGCCCGATGTATATTAGGGAGTTTATACACCAATATAAGGGAATCCAAACTATGGACCAGTACCCAGATTGGTTTACCAACCACACTCACTAATCCACTGAAATGGTGTGGTAACCTTTATTCAGGTCTAGGACCATTGAGTTGGGGCTCTGAAGGGAGATTAGGAAATTGATGATTTTTCAATGCATCCTGATGCACGCTGGATTGCATGAAAAAGAAGTACTGATGGAGATATTTTTACCTGAGAGGGAACTAATGGTGAGATCCACCACTGGATGATAGTTTGTCTAGTCATCTACATATGGCAATAGGAAGATGATGTAGATACCCAAACATGCTAGACCTTTTGGAGGACGTCCCCATGATGGAGGGTTAGAGGTTTAGAGCTCACAAGGAAGATGAGGTCATCTAAGTGATATTGTAAGTCACTCTTTCAAAGGAAATAGTCACATGGCTCGTGACTGTATGACTCTTTACGCAGATGACCAACAGGTGGTCGATGGTCCTTTGAGAATGTGATAGATGTTCGAGTGAGGAGGTCCATAGGGCGGCATATGTAATAGGGGAGTAGGTCAAGAAGTAGGTAGTGGACAACGGTTTGAGGCTCTACCAAAACAACCCCGAGGCGGACCACCATAGGATTTGAATGTTGGTGGATAGGGGTGGTTCTAGCTTCAGGTGATGGAGACCTATAACCACAGTGCTCTAGAGATGAATATATATATGATCTCTGTCTACACCACCATAGATACAGTTCGTATACACACTGGTTTCAATCACTCATTTTTTTCCATGATAGTTGTTTGAGGCTCGTAGATTCTAGAGGATTTTTTTCCCGATACATATGATTAGATACTTATATCAGAGGGGATTCGATGATTACACAATGGTGTCAGAAGTATCTGATTTCTTTTGGAGGAGATAGTTTCAGTTGGGATCTTCTATTAGTAGTATCAAGTCCTTATGATGTCATCTTGGTTATGGACTGGTCATCCATAATCCAAGCTCAAATTGACTGTTCAATGAACAATGTGTGGTGTTTCTATAACGGTGGATCCAGGTTTTCCTTCACCAATAAGAAGGTAAACGTCGCAACAAAGCATTGAATTTATTAGAGGAGTGTGAAATCAATCAATTACTAGTTGGCTAGCCTCACCCTCGATATAGTGGATCGGGAGAGTCTGAGCTTTCCTGTTGTGGTGGACAAGTATGAGAATGTCATTCCAGAAGATGTCCTAGGACTACCACTTCATTGGGAGGTAGAATTATTTATTTACGTGTAACCAAGGATGAAAATTATTTATACACCTTCATATTATATGGCTACTATAGAACTTCATGGGTTGAGGGTATAGATAGAGGACAAGCTGAGAAAGGGGTTATTAAGGCCTATTGTTTCTCTATGGGCAGCCCTAGTGTTGTTTTCAAAGAAGAAGGACGGGATCATGAGGCTATGCGTAAACTTCTGGCACCTGAACCTGGTGAATATGAATTATGAGTATTCACATACTTTTATTAATGACCTATTATATCAACTAAAGGGATCGGGGTGGTTTGTGATGATTTACTTCAGATTAGGATATATTAAACATCATGTTCATGACGAAGATGTACCAAAGACATCCTTTAGATTATGGGTGACCACTAGGAGTTTTTGGTGATGGCTTTCAGCATGACCAATTCCCCAACAGAGTTCACAGCACTCATGAATATTATCTTTCAACATTCCTTAATCGATTGATGGTAGACTAAATTAATGACATCGTGGTGTACTCAGTGTTGATGTAGGAGCACACTACACACCTACATATTTTCATAGAAGCACTCTTAGAGACCCAAAATTATGGTAAGATCTCAAAATTGTTGTTCTTGAGTTGGTAGATCCTCTTTCTATAACACGTCATCTCAGAGACTAGAGCTGAAGAGGATCCGAAAAATATAGTGAAAATACTTCCTTCGATCCACCCAAGAGAGTGACTAACGTGAAAATTTTCCTAGGGATAGATTGGTACTACCGGAGGTTCATACAGTTTTTTTCCAAAGTAGTAGCACACTTTTCACCTTTGAAAAATAAGGTAATAATGTTCATGTGGACAAATAGGTGCCAGCTGTGTTTCTAGGAGCTGAGGTACAGACTGATGAGTGCCCCCATATTAATACTACCAGAAGAGGGAGTTGGGTAAGAAGACTATTGTGATGAATTAGGGACTATAATGGGTTGTTTCTTGATGTTGTAACAAACCCTGATCACCTATGTCTCATGCTAGTTGAGGTATCGTGAGTTGAACTATGCGACCCTGACCTGGTGATAATCAAATCGGTCTTTTCCTTGAAGATATAGTGGAAATACTGGATGGGTTAATGGTTTACCGTCCACTCCAAACCACAATATTATTATATATATCTTCTCACGGAAAGAACTCAACCAGAAAAGGCGGTGATGGATAGAGTTCCTCTTGGTCTATGACTTTGAGTTAGTCTATACCCATAGGATGGGGAATGTGGATGCAAACACAGTCAACAAGATGTATGGTTTACAACTACGGAGTGAGGTGATGGGGAAGCTAGATGTGATGACGATATCCATCATGGATAGTGATGGAGAAAAAAACATCATGTTTATGAATATCACTCCATTAATCTTACTACGGTTTAGGGAGGTACAACTTGTGGATGTACACAGTGAGGACCAACATGCTCAGATATCCACCAGACAAGCTCCTATTTTGTTTTTAATAGGTGGGTAGCACATCATCGTTTTCAGAGCTCATGATGTAGTTCCAGTTATGTCGTGCGAAGCGATGTTGATGGAGTTCAATACATCCCCTTTTGATGGTAAATCATAGAGTGTGTATGATTTACCAGGAACTATGACGTTAGTACTTGTAGCTAGGGATGAAGAAAGTAGTGGTCATGTTATATCATGATGACTCACTTGTCAGCATGTGAAGTTAGGGCATCAGGTTCAAGCAAGCATGGCCCAACCGCTTGATGTACTAGAGTGGAAATGGGACATTATCATGATGGTATTTGTGATGGGGTTACCACACACTTCCAAGGGCCACAATTCTATCATAGTGATCATGTAATGACTCACCATGTTAGCTCACTTATTAACCATCAGAGAGCATGGTATGATAGAAGGATTGAGACACCTCTACGTCCAAGGGTTGGTTCATCATCATGGGGTTCTCTACTACCAAATAAGTTTCTATCAGTGAAAAAATGACATTATTAGCACTAAAAAAGTGTTGTTAATCTTACTGAATATAAACAAGGGTCTCTTTTATCAATGCTCAGAAAAACGTTGATAAAGTCCACTTTTAGCAGTGGAAAAATGTAATGATAAAATGGTCCTTTATCATGGCTTATATTTTTGTGCTAATATAATTTAAAAATAATTTAAAAAATATCTACAAATTAGGGAGGGGATTCAATAGTACATGAACCCCCTCCCCTCTCCCGCCCTTCAACAGTGCTTGAACCCCCTCCCCTACCCTAGAGCACACATGCCCATGCCGCCACCCCACCCACCCTTTAACAGTGCATGCCCTTATTCTACCTGTGCATGTGTCCTAACTACCCCTGTATTCGAACTCATGACCTGTTGCCAGTGCATCTAATCCTTTCCCACTACACCATATTTCTTAACTCATCATATATTAATATGTATATATATATATTGTTATATTTACTCATATATTTATATATATTTAAATATTTATTATAATATTAATATATATTTATATTTTTTATCTCTATATTTATTCTTATATAAATATATTGTGATAAATTCGGTTTAAAATAAATTTATAAAATATGATTTTTTTGTGTTTATAAAAAAATAAATACATAAATACAACACAATCCCACATATTATATGTGTATTTACATGTATAATTATACATATTAATTTATATTTACAAATATTTTATATTAATATGTATATACATATGTTTAGAATATATATATATATAATATATATCAGTTGTTCAATATAGACACACACAAATACACACACACACACATCATATTGGTTTTCAAATATTATTAAATTATTATGTTATTTAAAATGGATGAAACTTTTTTATTTAGATAAGTCTTATATATTGATAAATATACTTTAAATGTAAATATATTTAATTAATTTTTTATAAAATGAAATTTTATGGGTGAATATATAAAAAATACATATATATGGTTATTTAATTGATTAAAAATAACATTACAAAGGGAAAATGATAAAATTTCAAACCCATAAAATCAATATAAATGTAACCACTCAGAATAAATTCAGTCCCCAGTAGAAAAGGTTATAACATCCCTGCTAAAATGAAGCTGAAATTCCATCGAATGATAAAAAATATGTGTACCTCGTCTAAAAACTCATTTTTGGAGTCCTTGGATGACTTTTTTGGCCTATAAAAATATGACATTATGTTTCCTTATATCACCAACCCATAGATCATATTTATTGCTTCAATTTGATATTCCATAGATCTCAAACAGACACCAGGATCCATAGTTATGGTCATTAGAAGGCTGAGTTATTTTTTTCATCTTATTTTATATCTTTTATTTATTTTTTGATTTTTTGGGTCCCCAAATGTTATTAAATTATTAATAGTTGGTGATAATTTGAGAAATATTACATTAGAAATTTTTTACGATATTTTATATTTCATTTTCACAACATATATTATATATTAAGTGAAAATGTTAATTTATACTTATCTAAAACATATTTAAAAAATATAAAATAAATTTATATCAATATTAATATAATAATATATTTATTATTCAATATTTTAATTTTTATGGAATATAATATTTATTGATATATGCACATTATCACCACTAGTAAAAAGATTAACAAATAATTCATCTTCATTATTAGCACTACTAAGAAAAACACTCATAAACAGGGCCCATCTCACAATGCTAGAAAAGCGCTGATAAAGGGGGTGAGTGTTCCAGTGCTAAAAAAGTGTTGATAAAGGGTAACGTTGAAGAGTGATTTATTAGAGCTGTTTAAAGTCACCTTTATGAGCACTTTTTATAATGTTGATATTTGGTGCTGCTATGGAAACCCTTTTTCTGGTATTGGTGCCTTTAATGGTCATCTCAGACTATGATGCATGCTTGACATCACGGTTGTGGAAGGGGTATTATGGGGAATTTGGGACTCAGCTATGCTTGAGCACACCGTTTCATTAAAAGATAGATGGTTAGACAGAGTAGAGTATACAGTCCCAAGAGGACATGCTTCATACTTGCATCCTATATTTTGGTCAAAGTTGTAAGGACCACATAACACTAATGGATTTTGTATTAAAAAACATCTATCGTTCTTCCATCTTCATGACATCGGTTGACGCCTTGTATGAGAGGCCTTGCAGATCAAAATTATACCGGAAAAACCCAAGGGATTCAACACTCATGGGTCCATAGATGGTAAGGGTTTCCACTGAAAAGGTTTATATCATCTAGGAGATGATGGGTAAAGCATAATTCAAGAAGAATTCCTATTCAAATAAGAGACGGAGAGCCTTTGAGTTCGAAATGGGTGACCATGAATTCGTATGGGTCTCATCCAGATGTGGATTGTGGGGATTTTTCTAGGGAAAAAGTTATCTCCACGGTTTATGAGTCCTTTCCAGATTCTCAGTAGAGTTGGCGAGGTGGGGTACCACATAAATCATCCTCCACAGATACACCAAGTGCACAATGTTTTTCAAGTGTTACAGTTGAAGAGGTACGTACATGATCAACCACTATTCATTGACTGGGTAATGCAAGACATTGATGACGAGGTGACATTTTTGGTGTTGCCTATGGTTACTGAGGATCGATAGGAGGAGTTCCTTTATATATATTTTATTCCTTTGATGGATGTTCAGTGACAACATGGAAACCTCTAGTAGAGCACTTGGGAGTGGGATGCTCGGAATCTTTTTAAGTACCCTCACTTGTTTGATTAGCCCTTATTATCACTTTTGTGGACATAAATCCCTAAGGGTGGGAGGATGTAATGTCTTATAATTTATGTTTAATTTTTTAAATTAAATGAATTTATTTGTAGTCTACACTCTTTTACGACACATGATTCTATGGCCTGGTGTTCTAGGAATTTAATTTTAAACCTTTTTATGGTATGTTCAGTAAAGATGAGAGTAGTTTTTTCTAACAGTTGAACTATTTATCAGATCAAAAATCTATGGGAACCATTTATCTAATAATTAAATTATTCACCTATATATGATATAAACATATCTGGTAAGGACCGAGTAGAAAATTTATTTCTTGAAAATTTTGTTAAAATTAATAAAGTAATTTTAAGGGGTTATTTTATTTCTTTTCTCAACGTCAAATGAAATATGATGACACTATAGTGTAGCGACGAGGAATCAATGATGGACATTTATGGAGGGTCAATAACAGCTTTTTTTGAAACCGCAACCCTATTATCTGAAGGGATCATTAAATGTGGATCATTAAATATGGCTATTTTAATTATCATCTTTTATGGGTGAATCATCGCTGCACTTTTTATTTTTTTTATAATACATTGTGTTGGAGTTTGGGGAATTAAAAATCAAGGAAAAATATCTAACAATCCACCAATGAAATACATACCTTACAATGGGCCAGGAATGAAGTGTCGAACATTGGAGGAACATATCTAGAGGTTCTGAAGTAGCAAAGCATTCCAATGACCCCAGATCGGTGGGGACGTGAATCATATCCATCGTCAGCAGAGGATCCAACGAATCCAGGTAGGGGTTATTTGATTTTAATTTTTCCATATTATTATTTCAAATGAAGAATCTAGATTAACCCACAAATCGGTTAATCCACGGACCCTGTATTCTTCTAGGAGGGTGAATTATTTGGGATTTCCAATTTCATGATTATACGATAACTTGTGTTGGTAGAAATAAAATCCCTCAACCACCCCATGATTTTAAACATCTAAGGTAGAGGGAATGGGCCAACCCGAACAAGGCCGAAGCCCCTACCCATGTACATTCTTCATGGATAGTTTCTTGTAATGGTGAAAAAGAGAGTGTGAAAATTTTGTAGAGAATGTGAAGGTCTATCGTTTCTGTAGTGGCAAGCGGTCTAAGAAACAGACCACTAGAGAGACTTTGGTTTCCCGTCAAATGTATCGTTGGGGTAGTAGCGGCCGTTGGTAGAGGTAGGCGGTTTTTCCAATAGTGCTCTGGGGAGGTAGAATGTTGTGACTATCTAGCCTCGGTGGTAAGGAGGTGTGGCAGCAGTTGGCATTGCATGGAAGAGTGGCCCACCCGGGCCGCTCGGCCGAGCTGGTGCACAGAATCTGTCATCCACGTTTAAGAGGCTGGGGCTGGCAAGCATGGATGACCACATAGAAAAAACACTTTTGGTTGAATGTGGGGAGGATACCATCCTATGTAGAACACGAGGTTAAAGGTATTCTGGTTATGGATACCTACCGCATCATAACCATATGTATTATGTAAGCTAGTTGGTCGGCCCCGTGGCTTAGTGTGCCAGACCTGACAGCATGCCACACTCGTACCACCAGGTGAACCCACATTCCAGCCCCGCACTACCTTTCTGACCTCGTTCTACCACCTGGACCCGCCCTATAGGACTGGGTCCAAGACGGAACTTGTCTGGTCAGACCAGACCTTGTCCCCACCAAAACTAATTCCACTAAAACATCTGTATCTCTCAAACTGAGAGTCTGATTGAAGCACTGTCAGTAGATTTGGGACCCTTTCAACAAGTATGTCATTTGGAGATACTCCAAATTAGTTTTAGTAGAATTTAGAGTGTTTTTTGGATTGATAGGTTTTGAATCCAACATGGTCGTTTTTACTAAAAATCATATAAAAGACACACCATCCATCCAATTGACACGTATTCTATATAATTAGAACACTTATGGAAAGACATTCCATTGGGTTACCTATGTGATGGGCTTCGGGGTAGTTGAGGTGTGACTAATGGCTTGATAAGTGGTTCCTATTGGAATAATACATGCTAAGTCTGGGAATCCAGTGGATGGATCTTATGTGAAGAATGAATAACAATCCTTTGTGGGTCAGCACCTAGGAATCCTTTGTGGGCTAGAACCTAGAGATTCTGTGTGGGTATGTACGTAGGAATCCTGCAGGGGCCATCACCTTGCGATCATGTGTGGCAAAGAACATTGAAATCCTATATGGGTTAGCACCTAGTAATCATATGTGGGTCACCACATAGCAAGACTGTGTGGATCAACATGAGAGCCTCTCGAAACAACAAGATGATCAAGATTTAAGACTAATCAAATTTACATCGGTACTAATGTTATACATAGTGTGATCACAGTTTTTTACTTTGACCTATCTTTTTTAGATCATTCTTTCTAGTTTTACCTCTGTGATATTTCATTTTTGATATTGTCCTTTATAGATTACTGGGAGACCATTGTGGGTGTCAGGGTCATTAATGAGTATTGTTATACACACCCCTGCATGAGATATGCAGACACAGGTTTTGTATTGTGAAGATGATAGATTGATTTTAATGGGACATTGAGGATCTCAAAAAAGATTGTTCTAGGATTTTATTGATAGACGGGGTGTCACGTAGTGTCATCCGTAAGATAGTTGTACCGACCATTTAAGTAGGAACCTTGGCATACACCCTCATGAGCATTTACTTATTTTCTTGTACATTGCATTCAATTGGGAATGAAATGTGGCCCCTTTACTTTTAGTTTACACACATTACCCTCAGTGTTGGTACCTTCACGTGGTTGAATAAATTTTAATCCCCTCACTGTTAGAATTATGCTGTTTTTCCTATATGTGAGTGTACATGTTTATAGGCTAGCCTTCTTGTTTTGGGATATTCCTTCCCAATGCTAGTCACCAACCCTACTGTGTGGAAGGTGGGTTTATGGAGGTCACAGGGAATGCCTCGAGGGACTGGTCGTGACATTAAGATTACTATAAAATTACATATAAAAATATATTTGATGATTATGGATTGAGTGAAATAATAAAACAAAATTAATAAATGATTTGGGAGAATTTCATTATTCTTAACAAATTAATTATAGCATTAATTACCATATTTTCTATTTTATATTGTATCAATATTTACTATGGTTATAATTCATATTGACCAAAAAAATATATGTATTTAATTAATGGTAAAAAATTTTTAAAAAAATTTAAAAAATTTTTAAATTTTAATAACATATATGTGATAGAATTTATTTCAAAATTATTCCCACAAACTATAAAGAAATATTTCTTTAGAAAAAAATATTTTGATGCCCAAAAATTTATTAATACTTAAATAACATATAAGGATTATTAAATTTTATTTATATATACTATATATAACTGAAGGGTTATTATGATTCATTGGGATCAAATTTAATATATAATTGGGCTCATTAAAAAAATTAAAATGAGAGTTTCATCAAATTCATTATTTGATACCAATTTATTTAAAAATTGATTTTTTAGAAATGTTTCAAAAATATTAACATAAGACTGTTATTAAATGGTGAAATAAAAAATAAATTCTTTTATAAATTTTATAAAACATTATGAAATACATTATATTTTTCACTCATAAAAAACATTTGTGATGAAAACGTATTTTCAATGAATAAATTGACAATACAAAAAATTAAGTGATTACTTCCACAAATTGTATCAAAAATAATAAATTTAGTAGGAAATTCATATATTTCATAATTTTTTAATACTTTATATTCCAAACCATTTAATATATATGCTATAATTATCAAATTTAAATAATAATAGTTCATTATTTGTTTGAGTTCACTTTTATGTATCTTTTAAGTTATCAAACATTGTATTTATTTCCAATATATAGGCATTTTATGTTATCCTCCCCTTAAAAAATTTAATCCTAAAAAATTGATTCTGATCTTGGTAATAAAGTTTTAACATCACAAAAATACAATTATTTAATTCCTAAATCATCAAAAGGTTCAAAAGTCTACAAAAAAATAAAATAAAGGGAAGTACAAAGGACATTTTGTAATGGAAAAATAATATGTTTCCAGGTTGTACAAAATAGGTGTTAAGATAAAATATTACATATATGTACTTATATAGTGTGATATAAATCATATTTATGTGAAATTTATCCATCACAATATTGTACATTTCTGCTCGTATAAATGTAAATTTATTTATCGATGTGAAAGTTAAATAGATAATGTATTTATTTAGATATCATTCTCTTAGAGATGTTGATTTAGTTTAGTAAAAATTATATGAAAATATGTAAATATATATTCATGATATTTAGGGTGTTATAAATTAATAATTTTCCCCCACAGTGTCATAATGTACTCCATATGATGAGTATTAAAGATGGTTTTTTCATGTGTAATGCACTAGAATCTACTTAAATGGATAAAAAATTACACAAAGAAATAACAAAATATTCCTAAAATATATATTAATTAACGTTAAAAAAATATTAGGATAAAATTAGATAAATAAAAAATTTAATAAACTTTTAAGTGAAGAAAAACGACCATAGTTTACAAAATTCAATAGTAATACCCAATATTAATCATAAATCACTCAATAAATAAATATCCTTAAATTTTCCCCAAAATATGTAAACTAATATTGAACCGCCGAATTTTTTTTTCATCACATGTTATTATATAATAAATGTTATCATTTTTCTTCAAATAACATCAATTACTCTTGATGTCTTATACCCAATTGTGAATGACATAAACATATACTCTACAATATATTTTATCTATTTCCATAAATAAATCTAAACAATATAATGATTAAATAATATATTATGTTCTTATAATATATAATATAATCATTATATCTTAATTAAATTTAAATAATATACATTTTACTATAATCTTATAGTGTTCCAAAAATATAGAACTTCTTATATATAAAATTAGTGACTTAATATCCCAAAATACATATAAATGCAATGATTATATACATGATAAACAACATTAACTAAAAATAAATATAATAATCAGTTTAAAAATCATTTAACTATATATATGGTGGCATACATACAAGGAATTCATGTATTCTAGTTTTATATGATCATCAATTGCCTCCCTTCGAATGTGGGTTTAATCATTATGACATTTCCAGATGTGATGGTTTTAAACCCAACATTTTCAATTTCCATTATCTAAAACTAAAATCCTTATAAAATTTCTTGAATGGTGGAAAAGTTATCAAATTAACATTAATATATTAAAAAAGATCTAATATTTTTTTACATCATATGTAATCTCATACAATTCATTTTGTATGAAAAAAATATAATAAACCCAGATTACATCAAAATCATTGATCATATAAACCATACTAGGTATCCAAACCTTTATAATTATTTACGATGAATTAGGACATCATTATTCCCCAATGAATCATTTTCACAAGGAATAAAATATGTTTTATGTATAACACAACCAAAAACACATTTCCCATAATATCACTATTCAAAAAAATATAATCACATATAACCTAAATAGTTGTGTAAAAAATAATTAACATATAATCAATAATAAATAATTATACCCATTATAGTATCTATAAATATTAAGAAATTATAACATGAAAATATACTAAAATGAAATGTTGTATAAAATCAGATCTAATAAAAACTATAAGTTCTCATCCTTAAAAATTACTCAATCTAGTCACTTTCAAATAAAATTTCCTATATTTAATTCTTATATATCATTTATTTATATTTTTTTAGGGAATTAGGTCATAAATATTACATTAAGAACTATAATCTTTAGGTGGAAACATAAAAAGTGTATCCATTTGTCATAAAAACATTAAAAAACATGTTTTCATTTCAAGTGATATCCCCAAAAATTTTATTTTCACATAATCCTTTTACCTACTAATACATAAGTCAATGATAATATTTTTTAAAAAATATATTATGATAATGAAAATCTCAGTATGTTTTATATAGTTAAATATATATATTAGTCTAGTGAAAACTTGAAAACCCAAAAAATATTTTTGTTTATCATCAATGTATTATGACTGAATTAAATAAAAAATTTCCACATGAAATAAAGACACAATTTTTTTAAAAATAAAAAATATAATACTCGTCCAATGAAAATAAATAATATTTTGGATGTAATGAGAACAACTTTAAAACCCCATTCAAAACCCTTGAAATTACAATTACCATACGTCCCACTTCAAATATAATAAACTGTAGAATATAAATGATAATTCAAAGCATTGGAGTTCTATAATTGTTCTCCACCATCATATAAACTACATCTTCCTCACACAATTATTATGAGTTTTATTGGGGATCTATCCTTCGTATAAGAAGTATTAGAATAAAAATTATTTCATATTATTATAAACTACCACATCAGGAATAAATTTTTAATTCATTCACATTTTAATCACTAAACTTAATTAATAACTCTTTAAATACCATAGAGATACTCATTTTAATATCCAAATATTCTGTTGTTTTAAAAATTGTATTTTTAATTTTTAAAATTTGGAAAAAATAAAGAAATTATATTCATTAAAAATATCTATTTAAAATTATAAATGAAACCCTTAATAATTTATGCCTCATGATTTGAGGAAATTAATTTATTTACATATATGTTATAGAATAGTCCTTTTATATGATTCTCTAAAAAGCCACAATGTACATAATTTAAAAATTGACAAAATTTTTCCGTCAAATGAATTTTATTGAATTTAAAAATGGGTAATATTTATATAAAAATTTTAAGGATAAAATTAAAAACATGATTTAAATTTTCTTTATAAAATTTTGATATTTCATTACTATAATAATTAATGGGAAACATTAAAAGCAGTTATTTAATACAATGTACCTTACATTGAGTTAGAAAAATAATATATGTTATTTATAATTTTATGTTGTAATCATATGTTTTTTATTTATAAGATTGATAATATTTTTCTAATTTATTATCAATTTTATCGTAATTTTTAAAATTTTATAACAATTACTTAATTATTTATTTTCACATAGGATGTTTTACAGATTTTTAGTTTTTAAGATCAAACTTTGCTTTAGTAATTTTACTATGGTCAAAGAGACCATTATTCCATCTTCCCCATAATATTAATAATTAAATAATTATCATTTTTCGTAAACTATTCTTTAAAATCATCCAACTAAAACTATTTATTGAAAAATTAGCTATGTTATGATCATAGAGTTGGTCGGCCATATTTACACATGTGGAACACTTCCATTTTTCAATGATCATTATCAAAAGCTAGTAAATGATATTTTATCCATATAAAATTATCATAATATAATATATATCCTTATAAATTTTTAAATAATCATATATATATCATCCATGTGACGTCATAATGAAAAACGAATAAGATTGCTTCATAGATGTGGTTATATACATGTATGGACAAATAAAATAATACGTTTCCTTCTCATGAAAGGGAAACAATGAAAATTATATAATTTTTTAGAATGATAAATATTTAATATACAAGGAAATATTAATTAACTCATTATAAATTATCTTGAAATGTGGTGACATAAAATTAATTACTTCTATTCGTGAAGTGGTAGTGTGTTATACATATGAAAAACATGTTCATTTAACATATGATGGAACATGATATATATATTAGATATTAAATTAACATAATAATTTATAAACTTTTTTATAATATAATGGTGTAATTATTATAGGATGGTTGGATTATAATTTTATGTTGGCCAGATATCAAACAAAACGAAAACATTTATTTTAAAATATAACATCTTATTTGGAAATACCCCTTTTCAAAAAACATTAAGACCACTAAGAGTGATATTTTTCAAAAAAGTGGCATATATTGATAGGCGGTGTATTCAAGGATATTATTATTATTTTTTTGAACAAAACTCATTGGTTTTATGTATTATGTATTGAGAAGATGTGGGTCCAATTTATTAGTGAGGGGAGAGGTAGACTTGGGATTTAATGAAATATAAAATTAAAAGAAATTATTATATAATTAAAAATGTACCCAAACAAATTTATTTTTTAGAATGGATTCAGACATGTAAAAATAATCTCATATAATATTATATGAAAAAGATAAGGTAACGTGATTTCCAATATCTTTTGGTTATAACATATTATATACCCTTTGAAAATGTTCCATAAATTTTTTTATTTTTTCAATTTTAAGGTAAATATTGATATTATATACGTATGATAGGGATGTAAATGGTCCAAAATTGATGTTTTAAATTATATAAAAATTACTTGTAAGAATATACTTTTTTCATAATTTTATACAATTTAATCAAATATTATTTAATATAAAATATCAACAATTTAAATTTCTATAAATGTTCATAACATTGAATTTATTAATATTAAGATATAAAATATATTTTGAAATAAAAATTTTCTTATATCCCTTGCATTTAATTTTAATATGTAAAATTCATCGATAACATTATTTTCCTAAAATTATATTAATTATATTATTTTTAATATTATTTGTCTCATATTCCATTAGTTAAAAAATTAACGTGTCAATGTTGTGATATAAATTAACAACATTATTTATTTAGGAATATAAAATAAATAACCATGATAAATATAAATATCATTGATTTCAAAAGAGTATTTATATTTTATCATATAATACATATTTCACAATATTAAAAATATTATTATAATTTAAAAAAGAGTGTGGTATGTGATAATTCATTAAATAAAATAATATAAATGTCATAATCCCAACCAAATTTAAAGAAAATGAAATATAACCAAACAATAGATGAATATTTATTCAATATAATAATAAAATAAAATTATGAAAAATGATATGGTCATTTTATAATCCTTATGATTTTATTTTTTACTTTAATTTACTAATTTTCCTTTTAGAGTGACAGTAAAAAAAACTATGGTAACTAATCATATTGACCAAAAAATAAAAGGGAACTATTTATTAATTATACACATAATAAATAAAAATATGAGATCTATGTTAAGAAAATTAAAATAACCAAAGTGGATTAATTTATTATAAAATTAATAAAAAAACACAATTAAAATGTATTTTTCTTGAAAAATTTGGTATTTATGCAAATAAATATACTTATACCAAAATAAAGATTAATGATGACAAAAAATGTATTATTTATAAATATATATATATATCATATATTAATTTTATAACAAATTAAAATTTAAATACTAATTTTTTAGTATAATTAAAATTGAGTTTAAAAATGTTATTTTTACTGTTCACTAAAGAATTAATCATTTATAAAAATTATAAAGAATAAAATAACTTATGATAAATTTGATATTATAAAATCAAGAATAAAGTTAATTATCTCAAATAAATTTTTGATATATACATTTTCATTTATATATTTTTGAATCATAAAAAGAAATATAACCCATTTTGAAGAAAACATAATTTTGAATAAATTACATTAAAATCATAAATAATTATTATTTTTAGAATTTTTTAAATAAATTTACATTTAATAAGTAATTTATATATTTTCTAATTTCGTTAATACTATTAATTTTGTACAAATATAATAGCTATATTATAATAATCACCTTTAAATGATAATATATATGTGTTCATTAATGATTGTTGTTGTAAATCAGGTAGACAATCAAATATTTTATTTATTTTTAAAATCTCAAGATATTTGATTCGTCTGTTATAAAAATATTACATTTTTTATAATAATACCCATCATTTTAATGACTTATTTTCTTCCATGTCCAGATTAATTATTAAAAGATATTTGTAATCTATTTATTTCAAATCCAAATATATATGATCTCATATGATCATTGTTCCTATCATTACCCTTTTCCAAATATATGATTCAAAATTAATTATATTTTTTCCTTTTTAATAATATAGTTTTTAGTTTTTAAAATTTATTTTTTCCTATTATCGTGTATTTTAAATTCCACACCACATTTCATCTTATTTACCTTTATCTCATTTTACTATTAAAATATTAATATTTCAATTTTGAAATATTTTATTATTAATTTAATATATTCATCTTCTTGTAAATAATATTTATAGGTGACTTATTAAATTATTTTCAATTATTTTTAAATTTAATTTAAATTATTTGAATGAAATATCACTTTAACATTTTACATTCAAATTAGTTTTCCAACCATATTTTTTGGTTTTATTTATGATGATACCATTGTGATTTTTTAATGTTTTTTAGAATAAATAAATATTCCTATTTTTTAAAAAAATCTTCAAAATAAAAAAACATAACTTACCATTATACTTATTTTCCTTTTTTAATTTTAATTAATATATTATTAATTTTTTCAAAGATTTCAAAATTTTAAATATTTATTATGCTACACTTGGAATATCTTCTAAAGACACCACCATTATTAAATATATATAAGGATTATAATAATGTATTATTTTATTTTCTTTAAAATCATTTATATTCATTTATTAATTAAGTTATGGTAGAATTATAATTTTTTTCCAATTCTTGAGACATACATATGTATTAGTTATCACAATGTGATTGTTGAAAACAATATATCCCACCATTTAAATGAGTATGGTTATATATATCATTATATCAAATTCGGGTAAATGAGTTATTAGCTCAAGATAAAGAGGTTACATGAGTTATTATCCCAGGCCCAAGAGGGTACACAGTTTCTTATGTCATGAAATAAAGCATACATGAGTTGTTATCCGAAGAAGAATAGGGTATGTAGGTTATGAGACAATTCTTAATAAGGAACAAGAGTTATTAAACCATTCTTAAAACGGTACACAGGTGGATAACACAAGACTCGGATGTTACATTTTATATTTCAACTTGCACATTATATTTTTGGAAGGTGGTTATCCTGTTCTATCATGTTTGATATTCCCCCAAGAACTAACATTTTTAGTACATGATTACATGTTTTTAGAATTATTTTTAATTATTATCACATCTTGATTATTCTTCTACAAGATATTTTCACATGATAATGTCCTCCGAAAGTTTTTCATATTGAATGTTCATTGATGCCCCCCACTATGATAATAACATAGAGGTCCCATGTCATAATTGTTAAACCACATTATATAGTCAAATGATATTGTCCAATGTCAAGCATAAATTTCCTCATATTTTTTATAATGAGGCACATAAAATATTGATACATCTTATCGTTGTGTTCACATGTGGAGATAATAAATATAATAGTTTATAAAAAGTGTCCAATAAATTGAAACTTTAGGTTTTTATGTATCATTGGATTTTCTAAACAATGGTTATTTTTATTGACACATATACATTAATATGATTATTAATAGGAATCCTGACTCTCATAAACTGATTTCACGATGAAAACAATGATGACATATTTTCACAAGGATGTAGGTTTCAATGGGTGAATTAAAGATTATATAACATAAGTGGATAATATAAAAAAGGAATTATCTCTATTTTATCTAAAAGAAACATAATATCATAGGCTATTTCATAGGAAGGTAAATTCCTAAATAAATCCATGTCCATGAAGTTTAATGGGAGAGTTCATTTTTTAAAATTTAATGAATGAAACATGGATCAAATATATTGATGGAATTGATATGAATCATTCTTGATTTTATAAATTTTTTTAAGTGGTGTTATATTAAACATTAAACTTTAATATGTGGTAGAATTTTGTTAGAACATTAACTTCACTCACTATTGATGACTTGAAAGGATTCTAGATAAAAATCATGGACTTTTGGATGTGATGCTAAATACCCTTACGTATGATTCCAATAAGGTACCCATTATGTCTATCAAAAATATTAGTTAAATTATAGTACGGAGTTTTACAATTATAATAAATGACATTTATTCATGTTTTGTTGAACAACAGTATTTAATCACATGTTATTCGAATTAATAAGTGAATGAAATAATATTGGAAATAATTATTTTTGATATTTGGAAAATATAATATTTACTATTTTTAATTTCGATAAATAAATTGAAATATAATTTATAAATAAGTGATTATTTAATGTTTATTAAATTATATTTAAGTATAGCAGACTAAGGTTAATGGTCAAATTAGAAATAATTAATTTTCATTTATATTATTTTTTTATTTTTCATGTTAGTGTATTAACTCTAATTATAATATTAATATTCAACTAAATTGAGTCAATTAAGAATAGTAAATATGATTAGGAATTGTGGGAAATTTTCCATCTTGTAAATAGGTATAATAAATATATAATTATTTTTCATTTAGGAAACACACATATTTTTTACAATTTATAGAATGAGATGCACTTAAGACCATGAGATAGATCAAGATATTTAGAGTTATCCCTTTCCATTTTATATCAATCATATGTAATATCACCATGAGTTCTTATTCTTTGGAGAAGAATCACATCACTAGTCAACCATGAGCAATGCATGAAATAAGTATTGGTTGGTCTAGTGACCAGTTATTCTACAAAATCATTCAAATATTGTGGTTATTGTGTGGTTACTACTACAGATATTCTCCCATTGGATCCAATATTGAATTGTTGGTAAAATGTTATCTATACCACCAATAATCATTGAAGAGATAATTATGCCTTGAGGTATATTAATTTTTTTTTCATATACAATTAATAAATTTCATTTCAATATCATCTCATTATGGTTCCACATTATTTATATAGTCTATTAATATAATGTTTTATTATAACATAAAATTATAAAATAAATTAATTAATAAAAATCATTTAATACTAAATGATGATTTGGAAAATTCGTTCAAAATATGATTACTTTGCACACGTAACGTACATGTGGTATCAAATGGGACTCATTTTTAATTTAGAAAAATTTATTATTCATTGATTGGTTACATGTTTTATTCATTTTAATTTATATTAGAAAAACTTGTTTTAATATCATATTATCATCATCTCATATTTTATATATTGATGATAACATAATTTTAATTGAGTTAATGATTAAAAAAATGAATTCTCTAGAGATTTTTTTTATAGGTTCCAATGGTTCTTCTTATAGAAACAATTAATCACCATATTGTTTTTTCATCAAATTTCTAGATATCATTAAAATATTAATATATCATGTCCAATCATATATATTATCCCAAAGAAACAAATCTATGATTGGATCCATATAGTCTAGAATGTAGCCTTAAGAAATACACAACTTGTAAGAACTATACACGACATGTTGTATCTTATGTCTCACATCCAAGAACATGATGTGTCTAAAGAGGGGCCTTTATTATAAAAATGAAATTAGTACACCCATTCTTTGTAACTCCACGGTTATATGATTTTTTAAGTGAAAAAATTGTACCTCAAACACATCCATGTAATGAAAAACAATAATATTAAGAATTGTGTTTCATACTTGGGAAGATGACAAGTACATGTTATATACTTTTGTATAGGTCATTTTTTTCTTTTGGTATTATTCTCAAATTTTCCTCAAAAAAGAATTAAAAGTATAATTAAAATGTTTTATTCTCTGTTTTCGGTATCAGTCATTCGATAGTGGACACCATGATAGAGGAATAATAAATAGATATAAAATTAATTTTTTGGTTTATTTTGGATGTACACATGATCTGGGACCAATTAAACATGCATACAAAATTAAATTTAAATGAAATTAATTTGATTAAAAATATAGATAATGGTGATTTCAAGAGGGTTAGATGCAATACTGATAAAGTGTATTAATTGGTTAACTATTTGGTTCATGATCTTAATTAATGGACCAATTGATTAAATATATAATATGATTTAATGTGTATGTTCCTTTCTTTATGTGTTGATTACCATGATATTGGACCGGACAATGTGTATGATTGTATCATATTAATTTATTAAGAAAAAATTATTATTCATTTCATGTGAGTCATTCCATCGTTCTAACTAAGTAACAACCATTATTCCCATTGGTTCTTATAAATAAACATTTTTATCCAATCCATTGGTCCCCCTCAGCTTGGAATGTGTAAAACATGATTACGAATAGAGTTGATAATAGATTGGCAGCATTCTAGGTCAAGGAGCTCAGGAGGAATCAATCAAGGGAATAGAAATGAATAATTGGAATGATGGTGCAATAAAAACCTTGTCACAGACAAGGTATCTTACCCAAGTTCAAGGGTAAGTTCATTATCTTCTTGTTAATCTAACAACTAGAATAATATCATGATTTTGTAATATATTTTTTATTTCATCCTGTTGAATGGTTTATTTATTATGTATATTAATTCTTATTTGTCACCTAATTAACTAATTATTAATCATTAAATATTGAATTAAATATAATCATATTATGTGTAACTATTTTATAAGATATTTTTCATCACATAAGTGAAATATACATTATCTTAACAAGTAATTTAAAATGATAAGATAGAATATGTTCATGATGATAAAATTCCTCAACTACAATATTATATTGGCTTTGCCTTTAACTACAAATGTTATAATTTTTCGTCATAGTTCAATTTTATTGACCAACCCACGATTGGGTGTTTTCAATTATCATGTATAATTTAAATTAATGTTTTTGATATACATAACATATTTTACATCTTGGATTGGAAACCCATGCAGGAAATGGTGAAATTAATAAGAAAATGTTGAGGATATCCTAAAATGTGATTTTTAGATTAGGGAGTCCACTCAACAGATCATGGATCTATGGGATACTATTGTTGAGAATTTAACCATAACAATAATCAATAAAATATAATTTTAGTCCCATGTCTTGGTTATTAGAAGAGAATTTGAATTTTTACCATAAGAATAACTATAGGACAATATTTTCCAAAATTGATGGTTAGAAATATTATGATTCAAAAAATTGTTCGATATTATTAGGAATTTTAATAATATTAAATATATTAATCAATTAAGATACTCAAAAAAGTACCAATGTAGTCCTCTAAATTTATAGAAATGTAAAATCATGTTAAATATAAAAAGTTACTATTGTCCATAATAGATAAGTGTAAACTAATCACTAGTAAAACTTTATAAGAATGTTACTGTTGCATACAGATTATACTATACTTTGTATAATAACATTTTGTTATAGAAACTATACTACATGAGAGGAATTCATAAACCATCTAATTATAACGAGGTATATCATTATCTAATGTATGTGGATTATTGATTGTATATATAATTTTTTATATTATCTTCCATGTCCAATGATATTTTAAATCATTGTGAGGATATGAATGCGTATAATAGACTTTTTCACATTTTATATATCTATCAATAGAATATAATTCCAATGACATTTTAGATATTGAATTCCCTATTCACGTACATGCATGGAGAGTTGGTTCTACCTGGAGCACTTTTTTAAGATTATTAGCCACATTTAGATCCTATACATTTTGGAGATTATGATCCTTGATGAACTATGAAAAAATATCATTCATTCCATATAAGGGAAGGATATATAAAATTCTATTGTCAGTTATAATATAATAAATATTGAGATGAAAACAATATGAATTATCACACTTATCATCCATGTTGATAAATACATGTGCTGTAAAATAATCCAATTTCTTTGTTATAAATAATATTAAGAAGAAAAATTAAAAGAGTATAAATAATCATTCAAAAAATAAGGCTTCTATGAACTATCTCTCTATGAGTTATAAGATAAAAATGAAATAACATGATGCAGTTTTTTTCCACGTGGGAAATAGGGCCATTGGAAGATTAATTTTACCCCTCTAATAAAGCAATGTGATGCTTCATGTAAATTTTTTATCATGGGTAATATTTATATATCTAATATTTTTGTATTAGATACTACATATGGTAATCAAATTTGTATCCAAATACAATTACCATGATGATTTTAGAATAATGCAATATGTGAGGTTGATATACAGGATGCCAATGGATTGAGGATGGCTACTCAAGGCATTAGAGAATACCATCTCACATTGATGATAATAATGATTTTATTTTTAAGGAAAATGTATAATTATCAATGAGTTAATAATAACATTATTTAAAATCATTTCTTTTATATTGTTCTATTTATATTGGTATTTGGTATTAAATGTTTTTTGTTTTATAAATATATCATATATTATTTCATTAAAGAATTTATTTATAGTATTTATTTATTGTATTTGGAAAAAAATTGAAAATTGATACCGATAGTAAATCATGTGACTAAAAGGAAACTAAGTTTTTTATAACGATTTCGGTAACATAAATGATAATAATTTGGGAAATATCAATAAAAATTGTTACATAGATCTTTTTTATGATAATCCTATTTATAATATATCATAATTGATATATGGAATTATAATCAAGTATCCTTTGATGTTCAAGTAGAACATGAAAAATATACTTTATATTTGGTACATAGATATGCGTATAGAAAATTTCGGGTAAAATCTAGAGTTATATAGTCATACATTATGGATTTTACATATGAATTGTGTAGGTATGGTTATATCTAAATAATGGGTTACATGTTTTAATTATTTAATAAGATTAAATAGTTTATGGTAGAGGATGAGAATATAACTTGTGAAAATAAAGATAAATTGATCAGAACATTGTGGTTGTTATCTTAAACAGAACATTAACAATTATCTAAAAGATAATGTTATTTCATCTCAACTCACTTTACCTAATAGTCACAATGGAACTATTTTTGTTGGACATGCAAAGGTAGTTTATGAGATATTAAATTCTACAAATGTCCTTTTTCGATACTCATTACAAACATCATAATACATACTAAACTGAGTATGAACTAAACAAAAAAATTTTATTGAATTATAATTATGGAGTTCAAAGGATACAAATTTTTCAGGTGATTTTTTATGGGATATGAGAATTATGATAAGAAAAAATCAATCCAAAAACAGTCACCCTTATGAATGAAGTGTACCGATATACTGTATCTTAATGAGGAAAAGAGGTAACATATATAAAAAACATTGGATATGAATGTATCAGGCACTAGATATGATATATTTCCTGATATGGGGCACATAATTTAATATTATAGTTTTAAAAACCATTAATTTGATGATGTTTATTGTTAAGAGACAAAAAAATGTTGTACAGGGACTATGTCCACACGTACAATGAATGATTGTATTTCTAAAAAAACATGTATATTTGATGAGCTCTAGTGTGGTAAAAAAACCAATGATATATGATTTTCTAGTCACTAATTATAGCGAATTATTATTATTTTACAATCATGATCCTCTCTCCCCCTAATAGGATGTAGAGATCATAGAATCTGTAAAAAATTAATGGTGTTTTGAATTATTTACTAGATTATATATACCAAAACTATAGTTCTATTCTAATTTATCCCCCAGTTGATGTAAATAAAATTTTATGTATGTGGATATTGTATACAAAAATTGAAATGGAATGTAATGTAAATACATATCATGAATGAATAATAGCAATTCCATTAAGACACAGTCATTGTGTTGACTATTATAATTCATTTTCCCTAGATTCCATGTTTATATCCATTAGAATAAATCATTCTATAACATCTTCCATGGTTTATTAGAATTTTATAATAACCATTAATAGTTCTTTCCATAACTATAATCTTCAAGGTAATTTTTATGTGGAAGAACAAAATGGGATCTATCTCCAAGAAATTCCAAAATGAAATTCAAGTTAGTGAAATCCACTAATGAATTAAATATTGCATCATGGTCATGAAACATTCGATTTGGTGAAACCATAAATGAATATGGTATCATTAAGATCAATGTTTACCCTTGTGATAATGTGTTGTTTATTAGTATTGATTTATTTTCATAGTTGCAAATTCTGATGACTTACTAGTAATTGTAAATGATATTCCTCCTTAAAATACATTAGGTGATGGCTGGATTTTAAATTCGATATTAAAGACTAAGGTGAATGAGTAATTATTTTATGGATTAATAACATAAATTATTGATCCAAGATGATGAAAAGATGATGTCAATGTACATATATAGACTGGATATATATGATGCTCAATATAGAAAAATTTAATTGGGAATTGGTTCCAGTTTTATGTTGTATACCTAATTAATATAAAAATTTATCCCCATACCCATGTTAGAGTATATATAATGAGTAAGATTAAAAAACAATCTATGATATGATCAGTCTTGTATTCAATGTTATATATAGATATTCATGTTTCCAATTATTTGGGAAATGTTTTAATATATTACCTCGATGAAGGGGAACAATATTGGACTATAGTTAAGAAAATACCAATGTATATGAAAAAATAATGTCATATTCCATGTGTATAGAGGAGATGAAGATATATTCATCATGATATATAATTATTTTTTATTTTGTCATGTCATAAGGAACTAATTTAAACATATGGATTCATTTTTGAACTAAAAATAATAGTTTTGAGTATGAAGTGTTCAAAAAATCCAGTTTTTTAAAATTCTATATCAGAGTCTGTGTATATTTAATCTTTAAATATAGAAAATAAAGTAGTATGGAATCCCAACTTTTGTATGAACATTATGTGGTTCCTAGTAGTAGTTTCCCTCTCATATTTTAGTAGGATAATACTATTGTGGTGGCTGACATAAATAATACAAGGTCATGACAAAGGGAAAACCTCATACATTTTAAGCTTCATCTCATCGGGTATATTACTCAACGAGGTTAATTTATGACAAGAATGGAATCGACATTGGAAAATTTGATGTACCCTCTTATTGACAGCATTATATCAAAAAAAGGTTAATCATCATGTTGGAGCATATATGATGAATGTTATTTCCATTTGGATCTAGTGAAATTTAGAGTATGTTAGGGATGGTAACCTATAATTTACTTGATTAGTATTTGATTAATTTTTCTCCATACTGAAGAAGTTTTCTTATTACATAATTATTAATATTATAAAAAATATAATTTATATTATAATGGTCAAATATTATATGTTATTTTGAAATGTCATATAAATTCCCCAATATGAAGAGAACCTATGGGTTCTACGTCATTATTCATAATACATGGTCTATTAATAGAGGGTGTTGTCTAATAGGGAAAGGGATAATTCATGGAATATGAATTAAAAGGCTTTAAGTCATTGAGATACATTATCATGGTGTTCATCCATGGTAGTCTCGAATATAAAAGGAAATGAGAACAAGACTGTCTATCAGAAATCCACATATCAATGTGTTATTGGATCTTCTTATACGATGAAATTTTTATAGATAATTATTCATTAATATTTCTATTTATTGATATCATTACTTGATTAATTTAACATATTGATTAAAAAAATTATGAAATTTATATTGGTGAAGTCAGAGACTGTATGTGCATCTGTAATGATATATCATAAATTTATATTTGAGAAAGTATTTATCCCTTTTTCCACTTGAATCGATATAATATCTCAGGTCATTTTATGAGAATTGAAATTCTCAAATAATTACATGGATGTGGCGTCTAATAGGAATGTTCATTTATGGATATTCAAATAAAGAGATATTGAGCATATAGTTAGATGTCCCCTACCTGAAACCTTCTTTATTTTATATATTGTGATGTACCTATTAAATTACATGGAAAATATACATAATAGGATTGATCATATATTGATGTAAATTTCAATCTTTATGTATATCATTCCATGTTTCTAGATTATATCATTGGACTTCTCTATGTTATTCTTGATTCAAATAAGAAATGTGCATAGGGGTTCACACAATAATTGTATCATCGATCTCAATTAAATACTTATACTGAATTTATCAATTGTAATGAATTATATTTATTCAGCTTTTATTGATTTCCTTAATTCAATCACAAATTATTTGAATGAATAAGAGAGTTATGTAATAATAAAAAATATTAAATTTATTTTTTGGAAGATATAATATTCATTATATTTGTTATAAAATAATTAAATGTCATTTATTTAATTTAATAGTCATTATTGAAGGATCAATAATCACTAAGAAAGGAAATAGAACTGAGGTTAATCTTCCAATTAGAACGAATTAATATTTTTAAATATTCATAATTCATTTCTCATGTTAGAGGATTAATAAAAATATTATTATTTTTAATTGACATCGTTTCAATAAATATCACATACATATTGTTCTAGTGTTTGAATATATTCAATTAAACTATAGTCTATGTCAGACATGATCTCATGATCATGTAACGAAATGATTAGAAATTGTTTAAATATAAAATATGAGTTTATTATACATTTAATGGAATACTCTTATGCACATAAAACCTACAAATTTTTTAAAGCGTATCTCATTAGTAAATCTTGATTCATCTTCAAACATATAATCAAATAATATTCATATATTATGATTCATATCTCTTCCATGTTCAAATATTATTGAATCATTATTACATATCTATTACACTCATGAAATATGATATATGATTTATTCATTGACTCATGATTTACAGTTTATGTTTTATTGCGTATGATTCTATTATGTAATAAATTTGTATCTTTATTATTTTATAATACACATAATTTCATATTATAACTATTTATGATATTTTATTAATGGATGTTATGTTTACCCTTACTGGAAATCTGAGTGCACTCCTTTCTTATGATTCAATAGAACTAGAAATGAATAATATTATTATGCTTGAAATGTATATAATGATTTCATGTGTAGATAATATTTTGAGAAATTTTAATGACATATGGTTAAAGATAAATATCACGTAAATAATATCCAAATACCATTAACCATTGGATACTAGGAATATGGGTTAATTCTGATATGTAATTTTTAAATTGTGTAGAATATATATTTCTATGATTATTTACTCTCAAATTTTATCAGATCTAGTGTGTACATAATGTGTTTTAATCTTTAGATCTAAGAGTTGCAGTATAAGGAATCTTATATTATGCTAATGTGTCGTCGAAAAATTCCTCATTTCATTGAATAGTAAAAGTTGGAGATAATTATTAATTTTGTGTTATTGTATATAAAATGACACATTTCATACATGATTATTAACCCATTTTATAAAATGATAAAAATAATATATTCTAGAATGAATCATTTTATTATCATAGGAAAATTATTTGTTTAAAACATAATAATATGTAAAAAATAAATATATTTATTTCCTTCATTATATTTTTCATATATGCTTTTATATTCTTCTTGGTATATGTAATCACATGACGATATAAATCTAGAAAACTATTTTCTAAAATACTATTTTGGTGAGGAATAATATTAAATAAACTAAGGTAATAAATTACCATGATACATGGGTGTGAATAATAATAATAAACATACCATAACCAATTGCTCATCATTATGATAAATATGTAATCTTATGAAAGAGGCATATAATATTGCTTGTACATAATAAAAAAGTCACTGAAATTGGGGTCAATTCACAAATCTAAGGATTGAAAAAATATATTATCTTGTCCAGGCATGACATATATGTAAAAATCATCAATTCATAAATTATAAATAAATATTACATCATATTCTTTCATAATACACATATTATCATGTGATAAATCACATTGTATATTTCATTATAGGGAAATATAATTCTATTCCCATAAGAAAATATTGTATGAATATGTATATCTATAATATGACAAATTGAATGAAATGGAAAATTATTTTAGTATGGATTTGAAATAATAAAATTGAAAACAATGATAATGTGTAGAAAAACCTAAATGGAAAGAGATAGGACAGAGAATCTCCTATCCATAGGTCCCAATTTATATCATCATTTTTTCAAATATTTTATAATAAAATTATAATTAAAAATATATTATTCTATGAGTTAATAATTATACATTATCACCTTATTAGTTTAATTCATTGGAATTTTTAACCATCTTTTTAAAAATAGAACTGATTTAATGTCATGATTTCATCAAATTATCCTATCTTGATTAAATTTCTTAACATTTTTATTAATAATTTTGTAAAATTAATTATTTTATCATATAATAAGTTATAATAATGTTTTAATATCATAGTATTTAATCACATGTCTTATAATCATTAATATATAATGAATTACAATATCTGTATATTTTGATAAATTCAACTATCATAAAGACATGTCAAAATATGGATGGTGATAGAGTGTATATACAATAAATAGATTATAAAATTTACAGTGTACTCATAATAAAAATAATATGTTTTAAAATTATATATTAAATATTTTAGGAAGGTATAAAATATAAATAGATTAGTTTACTATAGAAAGAATAGAAAAATGTAAGGAAAAGAATGAATCATTGGGTTTGTTCTTTATTGATGATCTACTCTTTTTCTAAATATTCAATAGCTTCAGTGGTGGATCAAAGAAATACTTATGGTTTTATGGATAAATATAATGAATTTATTTTATAGATTATGGTCATAGATAATATGGTAATATGTGAATTTATATAGGAAGGAGAAAGATATTTATAATTAATAGGAGGGTTATTTTGGGTTAACATATTGCATGAATTATTATTTCCATCATAAAAAATTCTAGAATAATATTTTTATAATTATAAATTATATTTTATTTAACTATAATTTGTATGACTTTCAAACACATTATAAGTGAAATTTATTTTTTATAAAAAATAATGTAAATGAAAAATTGACTTCCTGTATATAATAATTTACATTTTTAGACATTTAGAATTACATTTATGGGTTAGAAATTAATTAAATTATATTTTAATCAAAAATTAATATTCTTTAATTAATTTTCTTTAGGATAAAAAATTTATTATTTATTGGTTCCTTATTGCATAATTATTATGATCTAAAACATGTATCCAATTGAAAATTGAATTTTTACAATTCTCCTCAATTATTTTAGTTCTCATCAAATTACTATTAATTTTCCAATAAGAAATTTATATTCATCAATTTGAAGAATGAAATGAATTTTATGAAAAAATAATTTAAAATATATGTAACATTATTTACGAACATAATGGTTACATTTTTATAAAATAAATTTATGTGGATCATATCAAAAAGTTCCAGAAGATTTCATTGAGTTTCTAATTTTAATTTGTAATATATAACATTATAATATGTATTTACTTTATATGTTTATATTTTGTAACATTTTTACAAAATTTTCATATTTTACCAGATATGTTAATATTTTAATTTTCATATTTTGTCCAATCGATGAGTTACTACTCATAATGGCTATTTTAATGTTATAATACTTATATTGGATTTTTAATTGAAAAAAATATAGTATATATTCATTATTTACAATTAAATTTAATTCCACTCAATGATCATTATTAAATTCATTGTAAAAAAATAGTTCATTAATAATAGGTTTCAATATTTTTCTCATTTATTCATGGATGTGATAATTCCTAGATATTAGAATTATCCAAATATTTATATTCTTTTTATTTTATTATATTTTTTCCTAAATTAATACTGTAAATTTTATTTGGTATAATTATTTCATTATGTTATCAATTAATGAGATAATTTGTTTTATGTTTTTTAATTTGGCGCATTTGTTTTTTCTTTTATCTATTATAAAATTTCACATGGATTATTGTTAAGATTAATAATTTAATAAATAAATTCTTGTGTTATTATAATCCACCCCAATTTATAAATATTATAATCAAAATATTGACACAAATTCTTAATAGAGTATAGATGATGGTACATTGGTTTCATTATATTTCTAGTTTCCCATGTTTCTTATATATATAGTTCCTTAAAAGTAATTTTATTATTTGAGTTATCTTATAACTTTTAAATTTGTTTCGGTGATCTATGTTCATCAATAGTTTACAATAATTGGGTTCATCTTTTACATCCCCAACATGAGAGCCACTAAACTGGTGACTAGAGCTAGGTTTCCATGTGACCTCAAGTGTCCCTTAAAATTTTCTAAATCATTCTGACTAGAAGCTATAGTTTTAATGCTCATTTTGGGAGACTATAACCTCTTTACCATATTTTTCCACAATATAAATTATTGAAAATATTAGAAAAAAATATAACTCCCAATGAAATTTAATAAAAAACATCGATAAAGGATTGGTAAAAAATATAGGAAAAAGTAAATATGTAATGTCATGATAATAATTCCATGTGACCAAACCCAAAAAAAATACAATCAATGTAATCCACAAAGGGTACTAAATCCATATCTGAATATTCTTCAATGTACATCCCATGCCCGAATCATCTCCCATGAAATGGAAATTCTCCCTTATTATGACACACATGCATTAAATCATCCCAGGTACCAAATTGCTTCCCTAACAGGGTGGGGGTTAAATATATTAGGCCACCACTACTTATAACAACCCTAAACATTACAACACATGTATTCATTATTTATTACACAAATCATTCATTTTATACAACACAGATGATCAAGAGTTCTCGTGTCATTAATGCATGCAAAGAGTACATAACCACATAAAACATGAAATGCATCATCTTATTAATAAATTCCTTTACATGACAACTACATTACCTCATATATAGCATTGCATGGGATAACCTGAGGACATGAATAAGAAAATGGTGAGATATAAATCCCAAAAAGGGGGTAAACAAAATATAACATGATGATTAAAATACATGTTACTCAATAGGCATATCAATGGAATTCTAGAGAAATGTAAACATAAAGGCATGATAAATCATGATAAACAAAACATGGAGATATGGAAATAAAATTTATCATTATACTATCATGATCCATGACTCATTGCACATCGAGCATGAGTAAACCACCATTTCACATGATGCTTGAGTAAACCATTGTTTCATGTGAATTTTTATGAGTCAACACTCATTAAACATGACTTATCATTATATTATACTTTACCCAATCCACTGAAATGCTATCAGGGTGCACACTTCTTAAACATTTCATTTTATGCCTCAGTGTGCCACATGGATCATATAACATGGAATCAATCCCCATATCAAGTCATTCCGTGATTAAGGAAGGTGTAATAATTAAATTAATGTACCATTCAATATCTATATGTGTGTAAAGGTTAATACCCTTGATAGATACATGGATATTGTGCTCAATACACAATGATCATGGATTATAAAAACATGGTGCAATTTCAGCTACATAAAGGCGTGACATAAGAATTCATAAAAACTGTTGATAAGAGATAAATTAGCATCTCTTCATATTTACAAGAAATAGATAGGTAGTGTATCCCATAGAATCTTTTCCCAAAAAATGTAATGGAATGTAGATATGTAACAAAAATTAATTTCTTTTTTATTAATGAGGAGATTAAAATTCATTATAGAATTTTGGCATGGTAACAGGTGTATGTGGGAGGAATTAATGAGAGAAAAAGAGGATCACTGATTATTAAAACATAAAGACAAAAGTATGGGGAATTTATATTTCTTACCACAACATTTTTTATTTAATGAAAAAGCATATAAAAATATAAATAATCATGGAAAAATTTAGAAAAGAGGAAATCCCTTACTAGATTGTGTGATCCTAATGGCTTGGGAGGGGATTGAGAATGAATTTTTTGGAGGTCGGGGCACCTTGGGAATATTCTACAGAGAGGAGGGAAGAGGTTGGAAAAACACTTGAGGATTTTAGTGATGAGGAAGTCGGAGAATGGGTGGGTTTATATAATAAATGAGAAGAAATTAATTATTTTTTATTTTTGGGGAACCACAAATTTCACTAACCAAACCACAAAGCATCCCATGGTTTTTTGAAACGGGTTTTGCCTAAGGGGAGTGGAAAAAATATTTTATATGGGCAATTGATGATGTTATTAAAATTATAAGGATTATTATATGGAGGTAAGTCACACTCTCAATGAAATCGATTTAAAAAGATAAAATGTTGTATATGTCTTGGAGCGTCAACTAAAGCTTTCTAAAATAAATCAAATAAACCTACTTTCACATTATTTTAATAGTCAAACATATAATTGCCCAAAATTGTGTTTATAGTATTTTATTATATTCCAATATTAATCATCCCATTAGACATTTACCTATCAACCTTCAATTGTTGACATACCCGACACTTTGATGTTTATTCAGCAATTTCCCTATTCATATGTTCCCACCAAAAGTTTTCTCAGAGATCACGATTCATCATTTTTCACCCCGGGAGAATAAGGAAGTTTTAGAAATGTGTGTCATTAAGAATATCCTTATTTATATCTAGATCGGTTGGTACACATAATCATGACCCTAATCTCACAATTCTATCTTTTTCAACTAGAAACTCTGATGATTTCCCTTTTCTGATAGCATCCAGGCATTTTAAAATTTCCATATACTTTCTTTGAGAATCATTTTTTTATCTAAGATGGATAATTGAGTAATCATTTGAAAAAGAATTGATTATATTCCTCCCTTAGTGATTCCCATGTCTATCCTCTTCAAATATACAAATATTTGATCCTTCTCAATTCTCATCAATGATAGGATCACTTGATCCATTCAACAGTGAGCATCTGCCACATTGTATGATTTCCCAGGGTGGTAATGGATTAAGCAGTCATAATCCTCGATGAGTTCTATCCATCTTAATTAGAACATATTAAGCTATTTCTCTGTAAATATATATTTGAGGCTCTATGGATAAATATATATCTCACACATCTCCCCATAGAGATAATGCCACCATATTTTCAAAGCAATGATTATATCCCAAACTCCAGGTCATGCATGGGATAGTTTTTATCATGGATTATCAGCTACCTTGTATCCTAGGCTATCACTTTATCATTCTAAATCAGCACACCATCCATTCCCCTCTGATAAGAATCACTCAATACCACAAAAAGATCCCCAATAATGGGTAATGTGAGCACATGCGTAGTTATAAGCCTCCTTTTCAAATCCATAATGGTCTCTTCACATTCATCTCTCAATGAAATCCTCACTCCCTTCTGAGTTAGCTTTGTATGATGGTTGGACGTTTTTGAGAAATATCTCACAAATTGGCAATAATATCCTACTAACCCCAAGAAGCTTCAAATATACATTACTGATGTTGGCCTCGTCCATCCCTCAACTGTAGCTGTCGTGGAGGGATCCACTAATATCCCATTGCTTGTGATTATATGACCTAATAATGACACCTACTTCAAACAAAACTCACTCTAGCTGTAATTTTCATTGAGTTTATCCATCTACAATGTCTCTAGTATAGTTCATAGAAGATACTCATAATACCCCATGGTATTGGTGTATATTAGAATTTTATATATAATTACTACCACAAATTTGGCGTGGTAATATCTGAAGACTCTATTCATCAAGACCATAATGATTATTAGATCATTAGTGAGTCTGAAAGGGATTACTGTGATTTAATAGAGCCCATATATTGTACAAAAAATAGCATTGGGGAATAAATTCTTCTTCACCCTTACTTTATAATTTCCCAATCACAAATCTACCTTGGAGAAGTATTGTGATCCACGTAGATCATTGAATAAACCATAAATTTATGGAAGAGGATACAAGTTTTTTATCATGATTTTTTGGATCTCACGATAACCAATTCCAAGGCGCATTGACCCATCCTTCTTCCTGATGAAGAGGACAGGTTCACCCATCGGTGAAGCACTTGGGAATATAAACCCTTTATCCAGATTATACTGTAGATGTTTCTTCATCTCATCAAGCTCCACAACGACCATTATATTTGAAGTCGTGGAAGTTGGAAATTCCCAAGGTATAAGGTCAATTGAGTATTCAACATCTATTCTTGGAGTGAGACCATAATATTCATCGCAAAACACTTCTGCGAATTCCCTCACAATATGCAAGTATTCCAGGATGGTTTCTTCCTTGGACTCAATTATGGGATCCAAATACACATTCTTATTAGTCCGAACTATCCATGATTGAGATGAAGGAACTAATGAAGATTCATCCCACTCCTTTCACATTTACGGAATCCGGGGTTGATTCTCCACATAGAGAGTGATTTCCATCTAATGAAAATTTATGTTGGCTCTATATAAGGAAATCCTATCCATGTCGAGAATTTCATCAAATTCCACTAGATGGATGATGGCATGGATAATCATGAAGTTCAATCCAAAAATTATGACATGGTTAGAGTTATATTCATGGGATGAAATGATTTCCACATTTTTCGTACTCATAGACATCTTCAATTGAATTATTTGTGGTGGTGTTTTTATTATTTTACTAAACTTTCAAGATATAAAAGAATTTTTAGAACTATAATCAAAATGTATGTTCTCTATTCTTGAATTTATAACTTGCGTACCTATAACCACTTCATTTCTGGGGATCACATCAGCAATATTGATGGAAAAAAGATAACCCTTTATACATTGGAGGTTTTTGGTTGCCTCTGAAATCCCATTTATTAGGGAACTAATTTCTAAGATGGCCTTGTTCTTTGTCATTGTAGCAATGAACAACACATCGAGAGACGAATTAAGTGTTCGTATCCTTTATCATAGTCGTGGGTTTTTCTTGTTAGCATTTAACAGCTACGTGTCCTTCTCTACCACACCTAAAGCATTTCATCATCCTCTTCATGGAATTTCTTGGGTGCTTCATTCTACACATTAGGAATTTGTGGTGCTAGATCTTATTAGCGTTGTGGGTTTAATCCATTATACCAAAAGAATTGGAGTTTACCATATGCTATATATCCCCATGATAACCCTAAGATTCTCTAATCTCTATTTCATACATAAGGGAGCATCAGAAAATTTCTTCATATCTATCAAAGTCACAGATCTCTGGGGCTTTACACAGGCTAGGTTTCAGCCCACCAAAGAAACGGTAAACCTTGCATTTTGGGGGAAGAGAAAAATTCGTAGGTGTATTGTGCCAGCCCTGTAAATTTTTCCTCATTTGTTTTGATGGATTTGATTTCTTATTCATTGATGTAAAGGAAGTTCCTTTCCATCTTATATTGGAGGGTGAATAAATAATATTTATAAAAACGTCTTCAGGAAATCCTTCCATTCCAACACCTTGATCTCCTCCTCGGGTTTCATATTTTTGATCTATGTCCACTATTGATCACCATCACCCTCCATACGATAAGTAGCTAAGAGAACCTTCTATTGTTCAGAACATTGAATGATAGGGAAGATATTTTCAATGGAATTGTTCCATTGTTCGGAGATAGATGGATCAATTGATCCATTTAATATAGGGGGCCTTTGTCTCATGATTCTCTCGATAGAAACATGTTCATTATTCTAGGGGTTGACCATTCCTCTTGACCCATGTTCAAATTCAACTCTTGTGTTAACTGAGAGTGTATCTTAACATTTTTTTTGATTCACACTCCCATCGAATTTTGGATCCCATTAGAATAGTCTTCACATTGATCTTTACATCAGTTGTCAGCCCGAGTCCTCCTATTAACATACATTGGCTGGAATAAAATGAATGTTTGAGGTAACACATAATGTGAAATCTAACATAAAAATTGGTTGAATTATAAATAACTATTATTTACCTAACTTATGAATATATAATCTTCAATCTATGTTAGCCATGATCTACTTTCGAACATGAATTTTTAGGGGATTTTTTTTATTTTATTAGCATAATAATGGTTAATACTAAGCATGTTAATTTACCTAAGAATATCCCTCAAGAGTGTTGTAACCAAGAGTACAATATGGCTTGTTTTCGTGTTCCATGATACCTCAGGTCATGCTCGAAACTCCTTGTTAGAGATTTCACTCATAGGTAAATCTGTGTCAGAGCCTCCTATACATGCTCGTATCCAGAAAATGATGTATTTTCTTGATAAACCACTTACTCAAAATTCACCAACACATAGATATGTTTTTATTATAATTGGTCATGTCCATATGGTTTTCTCTAGGGTCTTATAATCCTAATCTTAAATAACCTAAAACTATTCTCTAATAGGGACTATAACAACCTTTCTCTTTATTATACACATAAACATTATTTATTACATAAAATCATCACTAGATACGACATAGAATATCAATATTTATATTGTATTATGGGATTATGAATAATACATAACAACATAAAACATAAAATTAAACATCTTATTGGAAACTTAATTTTTTTTGACCACTACATTCCCTGTTACTTTGCATTGCAAGGGATAACCTAAGGATATGCCTAAGAAATGGGTGAGCTATAAAGCCGAGTAAGGGTGTCAAAAATTTATAACATGAAGATTACAATACATGTTAGTCTATATGAAAATTATTTAGGTGTAAGATAATCATAAAAATAAAGGCATGATAAAACATGATAATCATAACATGGAGATGTGGCAACAACATTTAACATGATATTGTCTTGATCCAAGGATTAGTGAACATGGAGCATGAGTAAACCCAAATTGTAGATAAAGCATGCATAAAACCTTATGGCACTTGAATTATAATGAGTCAACACATTTCACATGATGTAACATGATTCTATACTTTACCCGTTGCATTGGATTTCTTTTAGGGCACACCATTATTATGTATTTCATTTCCTGCATAAGTGTTCCATATGGATCATATTACATGGAATCAATCTAAATCATAATTTATTACATGATTATGGAATACGGAATAAATATATTAATGTACAATTTTATATGTATATGTTCATAAAGGTTAATACCCTTGACAGAGAAATGGGTATGATATTAAAAACAAAATAAATATGGCATGGAAAAATGTGGTGCAATTTCAGCAGCATAACGGTGTGACATAAGAATTCATAATAATGGTTGATGAGAGAGAAATGGGTGTCTCATAATATGTAAACTAAATAAACAGTAAGAGGGTAATATAGATACATTTCACAACAAATGTAATTTAATTTAGATATTTAATACCAAAAAATTATTGAATGTAAATGAAGATGGAGAGATTTCTTATGGAATATCGTCATGGTAACAGGTGTACATGGAAGAAATTAATGGGGATGAAAAGGGATATCTCATTATTAAACATTAATAGAGATGTAAGGGGGAGGTGGGAAATCATACCCCAATATTTTTAATTGAATTATTAATGATATAACAATATAAATACACATTGAAAATTTTAAATGGAACAAAATCCCTTACTTGGAAGTGTGATAACAAAGTCTTGGAAGGGGGTTGAGAGAGACTTTATGGGAGTTTGAGGAACCATGGGAGGATTCTAGAGAAGGGATGATAGAGGATGGATGAACTCAACATGATATTATTTAAGATGAATTGGGATCTTGGGTGTATTTATATAAGAATGGAGAGGGAATTCGTTATTAATAGGGTTGGGACACCATACATTAAACTAAACAAGACCAAAAACCGGACTACAGTTTTTCCCCATGGATTTTTTTGAATGGAAGTGGAAAAAAATTTATAAGGCCAACGGATGAACTTCTTAAAATAATAGGGTTGCTTATGGGGAATTGACTCGCACTCTCAATGAAATATATTTATAATGCTCAAATGTTTAATAAGTCTTAAAGGGTCTAATAATGGATTGTAAAATAAATCAAATAAACCTAAAATCACATTATTATAATGGTAAAACACATATTGTATAGAGATAATTTTTATAGAGTTTTATTGCATCACTATTGTGTCATTATGATTAAATAAAACACATTAAAGATTTAAATGGTTTTTAATATTTACCCAAAAATTAAACTATCTTGGAATATTATAAAAAATTCACTATTCGATAATTTTAATGTCTTTATCCCAAAAATAATATTCATTTAATCCAAAATAAAAATTCTATATATGTGAACTTTCATTTAAAAAATAAGAACCAACATTTATCGAAAATTCATGGGTTTTGACAATAATAGCTTTGAATCCTTAATAAAAAATAGTTGTATTCCTAAAACTTATTCGATAATTTATACATAATAAAAGGTAATTTACTAATAGTAATATTTTATTAAATTATTATTTAATTAAAAAATCTATTAATTTATAAAAAATAGATTCCTTAGTTGAACAGTAACAAAAGCATACTATTTTTGTTTAAAAAACTATTTATAATGTAACAATAATAAAATGAAGGTACAATTTTTTATTATATACAAAAATATTTTACATAATAATATTGATATATTATTGTTACCCAATCCCTTAAAACACCCACAAAATTCTTTAGGGTATGTTTTGTGATGGGGAAAGACTCTTGGAGTGTCTCGGATAACATCCCTCCAGTGGTAATCTCTATCAACATGAACTTCTCATATAGGTGATCCTACTAAAGCACAACCTATTCAGTCTCATCTTGGTATTGGTCAAGAGAAAATCCCAATTATTCCATCTAACTTCTGATCTATAAAAAATTCCTTCGTATGGGGAATGTCTATTGTCTGAGGTCATCACTTCCTTTTTCTGTTAAATTGGATTTTTTAAAGCCCTATATTTATACCATTCATGTGGTCACTATTCAATGACTATATTATAAATGCTCACAATTCATAATAGTAATTTATATTAAAATACATAAAAACATGGAATTGAATATGTTTTACATAACCTATTTACACAACAATACATTTAAATGGATCAAGAAGAATTTTTATTAATGGAAGATTGGGTCATTGAACTACTGGTGTGTATAAAATATCAACTCAAAATAGATACTAAATTCATGTTTTATATAAATGACAAGTGGATAAATTAAATTTTAGTATCCATTATTTAATAAGGTTGACTTATTTGATTTTTACCATTTTTTCAATTTGAATCCATATACATGCTATATTATGTAATTAACATTGATGACTTTTTTAATAGATTATCAAAATTAATTAAAAATAATGCATAAGGGGATAATGTTGAGTTCCATATCACAATAAGGATTACCACATCATTACATATACAACACAATCACCTTGATGATTATTGCCATGTGGTTTCATCAAATGAAAAAATAGAGGAATATATCATCATCATGTTCCTTAACCCACATATTTTTGGGGTGGAGTTTATAGCCATAGTATAACTCTACTAGTGGTCATATAACCTCATGTAAATTCCCCACACCCCAAGCCATGTGCACATGAATATATAGCTACCTACCTCCCATATACCACATCCCAGCCAAGAATAACCAATTCCCATATTAGACATAAACCACAGAAATCAACAATCGAATTAACATCATGTCATAACCTATTAACATATTTCCCATATATATTAACTTTTCATTTAGAATAATTCAAATTTATAATTCCTAACTCATTAGGAATATTCGCTAATCCACATACATTAAATAGTTTATCATAATTATACATTAAAATATTTTAACTCACATCGCCCATTAATCATTTACCAGGTGTTATACCACTAATTCATTTCATGTACAATACACAATTCTTTTGGAACAATCTCACTAATCCCTCTTTACCTATTTTTCATACTAATTCAAAAAATCCATTAGGCATTATCCTCATCAAGATAAAACTATCAATATTAATTTTTCTATCATATCATTAAACAATTTAAATATTCATCACATGATCTACTTAATCACATGTTAATTTATCACTTAACGTATCTATTAATCATGTTCGAGAAGGAATTTCAACCCATGGATGGTCTTAAATTGGTCAAGTTATTGTCAATGCATCCCACATTGATCGTTAAGGGATCATGTCATATTTTAGATATTCATTTAATCAAAGCTCAAAAATTGAATTCAAATCACAATAATATTTCCCTAGTAATGAATCCAAACACGCAAAAATCAACACAATGACTATGGGGTATAAATTCTAGTCCACCAACCTTGAATATTCTGATGAACACGCTTATAATCATGGCCCTATATTTATTTTCAGATACTTGTTTAAAAATTAACAAATAATTCACTAGAGGAAGAAGCTTTTGGGCATTGATATAATATTACCCAAATATACAATCCATAATACAGAATAGAGAAGAAATGTGGATATTAGACATACCCCGAGAATTGATCTGTAACAGACGACACTCCTAATGGACATGATTTGAGGGTGATAGATCCATGGATTCAATTTATGTTTCTTGATCATCACTATAGATGGGGGTAGGAGAAATGTAGAGAATATTTGGTGGAATATTTAAATCTATATGTAAAAATGTTTTAATTATTTCTACTTTTGAAAATTTTCATTGTTTAATGGAATGTTTTTCAAAGTATGTGTGAGACACTATCAATGGGGTATTTAATTTCAAAATTTTAGTTGTAAGATGCACATTTTTTCAAAAACTTTTCCTACTATTAAATATTCCAATATCATAGGTTGCATAGTTTTTATGGTAAGGTCGCATGGTTTCCAAATGAATTTGAAAACCATGCCCTTTCACACATTGGCAATGTTTTCATTCCTCTCATGACTTGGACACCTGAAATACCATTGAGACCCCTCATACTCATGAGAATAATTTATTTAATAGAAAAACATTGAATCCCAAATTTTAACATTGATATACTTCCATGAATTCTATGATTTTGCAACCTCACCAACATATAATGTCTCATCCTTGAGTCGCACATCCATTATTCATTGAGAATTCAAAGAAATATTATCGGTCCACTAGGACCGCACCTTTGACCCATTTCTAATGTATTTTCAAAATTTTCCCATGTTTCCATTAAACTCTAACTATTTTCACATTCTAATCATCTACGACATTGCCACAACGATCCATGATATGAACCCAATATTCCAAATGGTCGCATCATCCTCTATCATAACATCCTCAACATTAACCACGTGGGATTGATCAAGGGATTCAGTTGAACCTTTAAAACATGAGAATCATCATTCATTTCTTTATACCACTCTAAAAGAGACAATCAATAATCCACTGATATAATCCCCTTAAAAATACCAAATCACCCCATGTACGTGGAAACCAACTTGTTTGGTTTCCGTATCCGATGTTGACATGATTGGGGGAAACCCGAAGAAACACACTATCACCAAAAAACTCAATATGTCTGGAAAAACCGATCTATATATGATTTATATCTACTTTTTTATACTTATATCCTTTTTTGAAGCAGTTAAAAATTTTCTGAGGACTCCTAACCATGTCTTAGTCCCATTAGCTCAGACACTCAAGATTCCAATGAAAAAAACTAATATCTACACAGTCTACCATATAGTTCCTCAACTGTTGTCATCTAAATCATAACCTAGAAACTATTATTGTAGAACAAATGACCAGTAATAATAATTTTTCCCCCATGAACCATAGATATATGGAACACCTAATCACAACATATCATCTAGTACAAGAATCGTACGCTCGGTTTTCCCACCCAACAAATGATGAAAAGAAATACTTTCACACTATGCATCGATTGTAATCCATCCTAGATGTGTGATGGGAAACACAAATCATGATCTAAAACTATAATTCTCAGAATACTATAGTACCTCTGTATCTGTTGTATGCATTAATCACCCAAATAATCAAGATAGAATGTAAACTGTATTAGCATCAAATGGGAATCCTTAATCAAATGATCCACAACTACCCAAATGTAAAAATTCATACAAGGTGTCCTCAGAATACACACAATGAATTACATCGTTACACCATACAAAATCCTCTTCAAAATGAGAAATTTTTGTGAAAAATATCATGGGAACTAATGCTCATCCTTCACCTAGTGACAGGTAAGGAAACAATCCATAAAACCTAAAAATTTTATCATCATTCCTGGCCACCGATACTGCCTATGGAGAACAATATACATCTCAATAAAACCATTAATCACCAACCACTATAAAGCATGAAATATTATTAACAAACTATTCTAAATATATACTAGCTTTACTACACAACCAAGATCATAAACAATCGTAATAGAAATAATAGACAAATAAAAAGGCGAGTTAACACCACTAAGACTTCACATAGTGGAAAAAAATATGGATCTTAAAGATGATTCTCCTTAACCATGTTTAGAAGTTAAAAAACAATTTCTATGGAAATAAGGTTCATATGTCATTCTCATCCTTCACCTCCAGGGTTTTCTCAAAAAATGGCCACCATTATTCACAAGGAGTTAGATTAATGAACAACTTGATTCTGTATCTTCTGGATTAGATCATCTGCAATAATATATCTCTTCTTTAGTGTGTAAACCAACATAATGTCAAAATACTAGACTTATTACACCTTTCATCACTTTTGAAGATTCAAATAATGTTGATAAATGAAATAAATTAGAATTTTATGATTAGTATAAACTCTGAACTGATCTCCCAATAAGTAATGTCATTAATTATTTAAAAGGTAAACCACATGGGCCAACTATATATCAAGAGTAATGTAATTTATTTCCTGTGGCCTTAAAATTATTGACCCATATGAAACAACGCAATCATCTTGTGTCAACACCACTACAATTTTATAACAAGAAGAATCACAGACTGATGTATAACCCCACCAGGTTCAGGTAATATTATGATCACTACAGTCATCAACTGATTCTTTAACTAATTAAATGAACAATCATAACCATAGAATATTCAAGCATAACTCTCTTCCTATTTATGCCTAAATTTGATGCTCCCAAAATGGGAGAAATATTTAAAGAACCTTTTTGAATCACTATCCAATACAAGAAAACATGGAACATTGGAAAAATTATTATGCTTCTCTTTAGACACAATATCTTTTACTTTCTTTATATACACTAACATGCCTACCTCAGAGATAATGTTACTCGGGAAATTCAATTTATCAATCAAGAATTGAAATTTCCAGAGTATGGAGTATATCTTATTCTATAATAATGTACTCATCATAATGTGAATATGTTGTGAATGGTAATCATGAGTTCTAGAGTAATACAAGATGACATTAACAAAAGAATCTACAAAGTGACACAATTATTGGTGAAATATTAAGATTATTAAATCAAAATAAAGTGTCGGTGCATTAGTTAGGTAATATTTGGTTATGACCATTTATATATTTTTTGTTTTTATTTAACAATTTTGTTTATATTTTGATTATATTTATATTTTTCAGTATTTTTTGGACTATTCATTTGAAGAGTTAAAATTTGAATAAATAAAAGTGACCTTAATACATTAATAAAACATTAAATTTACTCAAACATGGATAAAAATGTGAATTAAAATACATTAAAATAAAAATAAATACTGAATTAAAATTTTCACAACATATCCAAATTAATATTAAATATGAAAAGTAATTTTATCAGAAAAATTATGTGGAAGGAAAATAATAACTAGATATTATTTGAATCAAATCTAATTAAAACAAATTATCCATTTACAGATTTAATTAATGTAGACAAACATATAATGAAAAAACCACAACTAACCAATATATAATTAAACAACATAAATAAAAAATCAATATGGAAAAACCATAATCAAAACCAATTGAATCAATGAAAAATGACATGGCCATTCCCAATTCAAAATAAATTATTCATCGTTGAATATTAAAAAATCACATATATCTTACATGTATTGAGTTTAATGGAGCATATAGCGAAGATCCTAAACTAAATAAAAAACCTAATCCTAATACATTATAATTACAATAACTCAATCTATAATCATATCTTTAAATAAAAAACCAAACATAACTGATATAAAATACACTATGATTTCCCAACATAACATAATATAATGTAAAATAGAATGAATAGACATGTACTAAATATAACTTTTCAATTTGAAAAAAGTAGTTATGAGTAGTACAAACATAACTATTGGTAAAACAAAAAAACAAACCTATAATTTTTTGAATTTAATTCATTGGACACAAACATACTTGAACTATATAGAATAGAATGAAATGGATAACAATATAAATACACTAATCTTAGAAGACCCAATTTGATCTAAATAAAATTGATATGTTATATTCTATAGAATGAAAATAGTATAATAAAAATTAAAAATAAATAAATAAATTTGAACCCAAATAAATCATATATAATAAACTAGAATTAAAATTAATTCAACAATATATTATAGAAATGAACTAAATAGAACTTTATTGAAATAAAATTTTCAAAGCCATTAAATTCATCATCAAAAAAATTATATAATCTAACCATCCTAAATTGTACTAAATAAGAAAATGTATTATTTAAAATGGTTCATGGGAATGTCTTTTAGACTGAATTTTATTTCTTTTTGGTCAAGTTGAGTTTATCCATCAATTTTACCTTTGTTTTCAATTTTTTATATTACTATTTTCTTTTAATTTGGGTTTCATTTAGTTTGGAGTGGATAAATAAGTTTTATTATGCATTGGTTTAATTCTATTTTGTTATTTTATTTTTGATTAGTTTTTATACATACTATTTTAGGTTTGTATAATAAATGGATATTTTGAAAAAGATGGATTTTGAAGTATTGGTTCAGTTATAATAGTTTTAAAAATAAACAATTTTTGTTATATAAAATAGTTTTCCTGCATTGGTGTGAACCCACAAAATCTTCCCAGATATATTGGAAGATAAAAAACAAAAATAGAAGAAATAACAAATCTAAAAATGAATAATTTAAATTTATAAATAAATATATCAGTGAGGTTGTCTTGAAACCTTTATTCCACTGTCAACAAAATAACCGATATGTGATTCATCAATCCCACTTTTATATACATTATTCTATTAGTCATAGATGAGTTAGTATCACATATCATCGCCATAATGAACTGTAGTCCAATATACTATATTGATTAGTCATTAACCATTTCCATAATACCACCACTAGAGTCGATAAAAGGAGGATTACACAAAATCTAAAGAGAATCTAATATAATAGAACACTAAACAACATAATTAGATACGAATAAATAAAACAAAAACCAAAAAAAATAATTCCATTTTAAAAAGATTATTATGTTAATAATAATCCATCTTAAATATCCATGGTCATTGATTCACAGATGGTGAAAACCCCTCACCCTCTAATAATGTTATGTTATCAAATTTAGTTAATATTAGGTTTGATTGGTTTTGTTATGTTTTCATTATCTATTATTTGTTTAGTATAATTCCATTTTATATTTTAACTTCCAAATTTTTTTACTCAATTAAAATAATTTAGTATTCATCCACTATAAATCAATTTTTTTGGATTTCAATTATTATATTTGGAATAGTTATATTTTATCTTAATATATCCAATATTTTTTCATAATTATGATGGGATTTAGTTTTTATAATTTCATTATGTGATTCTATTTTATTTTATTACTTCTAATGATTTTATATTCTATTTTTATTATTTTATTTCTATATTTTTGATTGGTTATATTTAATGGGGTTCAATTTTGTTCAATTTACTATGGTGTAAGTCACGTATTATTATATTTAATAATTGTGGTTATTCGGTTTGATCTATTTTAGTATAGTATTATTTTAATTTAATTATAATCAAATTTTTAATTTTTTTTATTTCATTAATTCATATTTAATATATATATATATATTAGAATAAATCATTTATATTATTTTTTATTCAATTTGTGTAATTTTGGGTTATGTTCAGATTGATATAATGTTATACTATTTATTTATATTAGGATCCATTATGATTCATATCTATATTATTTTCTTTTATATTAATTTTCTTTGTTCACAATTATTATATTTTACTGAGATCATCTAAAATAATGTTCTTTTGGAACAGTTCAGTTTTGTTTTTCAAATTATATTCAGTTCAAGTTATGTTTTTATGTATGTTTAATTACATTCAGTTTATTAATATTCTTAATTATTTCATTTGATTATCATTTACTTATATTGTACATAGAGTTTTTTAATATAGTTTCAGTAGAGTATAGTATGTTTAATTCAGTTTAATATAGTTTAACTATATTTGGGCTGCTTAAAATAATTTTTTTTCATGTCGATTTTTTCATTGTTGGGTTATTTAATATTTTTATGATTCATTTGATTTGGGCTATTTATTATAATATTATCATCTAGATGATCTTATCTATATCATCTAATCTAACCATGACATAGTTCCCCCATCATTATACTTTACAATAGAATTATCTACATGTTCACTAAGATGATATTAAAGTATGTGGTAATCAAATATAAGTAGGTCTCTCACCAATGAATGAAAAATAAACCCATCCATATAAAAACCATGTAACTCATGTGTTTTCGAGAAAATTTCATAAAATATTAATTCATATAATCAATTTAATATATATCATTCTTAGTCAAAATAATAATCATTTAAAAAAATTCCAACTAAATATTCTAGAACACCAATAATTCCATGTCAACTGATTCACACATATTTACAGCTCAACACGCATGTCCCTCTAAGCCCATTTCAAAACCATATACTCAACATCACCTGTGTGTTGTCTTACAAATAGTCTCAAACATATAATAATAATCCTACATTATCCAAGTTCCAACCAATTAAACCCCTTACCCCCATCTTCAATAACATCCCATGGTTCTTGTTACCCTACATGTGAACATATGTAACTGAAATACATAAGATTTCATTAATAAAAAATAACCAAAGATATAATATACATTATATCAAAACAAAAAATAATAACCAATATTTTCATATAAAAAATTTGTATTTTGAAAAGCAGAACACAACCAACAAGCCATCCATTTTCATTGATATTTTGAATGAAAAAAATTTTAGAATGCACCTATCTATCATTTATAATAAGTTTTAAATCAATTTAAAAATATTTATTTGAGAGAAATAATATTTAATCATTATAAAATTTTTATATAAAAGAAATAATGAGAATCCACATTTCCCAAACACATCATATTTTTTCTCCTACAAAAAAATGAATGATAGAAAACATATGATACCATACTATGAAAAAAAATATCTAATAAGAAATATTTTATGTAAATCTACCATGAAAAGTTAATAACTATGAAATTTTCAAAAATACTTAAAATAATGTCAATTTCTATAATATTAATTTGTGAAATATACATATTATCATACTCATTCAATAATAATTACACTCCATATTTTTTGATATTGTTATACATTTATTTATATGACCCCCCTTAACAAAATAATTAGATCTAGATAAAAACATGAGAGGAGACCGTTAATATAAAAATGTGATGATGATAGATGAGTATCAAACCCTTGACACACATTTAATTTTATCATAATTCAATTAGATTATTATTCTTTATTTCCATGTTTACATTAAATTCTAATTGATTTATTATTTTTTGAGGTCTTTAGAATGTTCTATAAGCTAATTTTTGGAAGGAATGAATAATTAAATGACATAGATATGGATTATTTTTCTGGAATACTATTTTATATTGGGTGACTATTTCACTAAAGGAATAATTTTATTGATAATAATGTTAAGCCATAAAATATCTATTATGCCATATTGTGTTAGTGGTAGTTGGGGTGCCACAAGTGGGTTAGGTATATTAAACCATAAAATATGAGGTCAGTCGTGGTGTTTAGGGTGATTGGATATGGGATTCATCCTCATTCAGTTCTCCTTTGGTTCAATATAAATGATATATTATTGAGGGTGTATAGTGAATGAATCAATGTTATAGAATGAGAGGGTATGCCATAAGGACTTGTAAGATCTATGGGTGTCAACCCTACAAATATTGGAACCTCCATTCCATATCCATATATTTATTTCATAGGGGTAACTAGAATTGGTGCACTATATTATTTCTATTAGGGATATAGTGTTGTCTAATATTAAATGTTTTTAAAATTTTCATTTCCCCTAACAAATGAAATTATTTATGTCATTAAAGGGATTTCCTCTTCTCTCTCACATATCATTACACCCAAGCCATATACCATATTTTAATTCTCATTTTACATAAAACATTTCTGGTTTTTTAATATTTTTAGGTAGCCTTTTCAAGGTAAATTCATTCAGTCCTTTTCATTAGCATTATTTCATCTATTTATACCTATTTTTCTCAATAATTTTAACTAAGAAAAGGTTTATTCTCAATGGATTTTGTTTTATAGGTTTATTATTTTTGTGGTTCATCATTGTTTTTTAGATTTTTTCACCATTTAATAAGGATGTACTAAATCCTCATAAGTGGAAGAAATATTAATTTGGTTAGATACCTGATTTTTAAAGAATTAAATTCTACATATTTCATTCCTCAATAATTAAAGTCATGATTTATATTCGTATATGAAATTTGACACATGCATGTAGTATGAATAAAATGGAAACCTTGTTTTTTAGAGATAATATTTCCTATAAAATATTTATTCCATCAAAACATGTAGTTTATTTGACACCATACATTAATATTGAATGATTGAGTAATTTTTATTATAGAATGTATTTATAAGGTTTAATAATTTAATAGAAATTTTAGTTTCCATATAAAATTTTAATGATTTCCAATTATTTTATTGATGTTTTTATTCGTGTGAATGTGTTATTGAAACTGATAAAAGTTTTATTTTTATTTATAAGGAATTGTGATGGGTTTCCACGATTTTTTCTTATTTCATTTTTTCAGATGAAAAATATGGGACCTAGTTGTAACTTTTGAGTGATTTTTAAAAATATTATTATACCATTTTAGAAGAAAAATTATTTGGTAGTATGGATTCCATTTAAATGGGGTTATATTAATATTGGAATTAAGGTTAATATTTAGAGAATGGGTTTTAGGAATTACAGAATGATTATGACTATTTTTTATAAATTGTTTATAATATTGTAGACATTTACACATATATACTCATGTATACTACTACATCCTTCTATTTATTTTACCAACTAAATTTAAAATTCCATGGGGAATTGAGCATTGAAAGTGGGGTATATGGATATCCATGATGAACTGGTTTAGGATTATGCCCTTAACGATGGCCCTTAGTGGGGAATACATCTTACATTGTCTGTTCTCCCCTTAATTATGCTATATAAAGTACAATATTATGTTAGTGTGATTGGATAGTATTAGACATATTGATATGCTAGATCATGTTTTTGTGATTGATTTATATCAATCCATACCTTTCATACATATATAATACATCTAAAAATTGAATATTTTCTATATAATCTATCAAAACCACAATAGGGCAATTTGGGTTCACTATCCTTGGAATCATGTATTCATGGAACACGTGTTCATAACACATATACATTATCTTCAACATATTTCTTCATAACTATAACCCCTATTATATTTCATAATTAATTCCTTCATTCGTATAAATGGAAAAATAAACCTAAAAAATGGGTTAGATTAGAATCTCAACAACAGTAAACAAGTGTGATCACCCTTGTGACATCAACATTATAATATGTTCATAACATTTGAAAATTATACCTAACATATCATAGGTTATAATCATGAGTCATGAAATAAATCATAAAAGTTCCAAAATCACGAATCACATGAAATCATGATCCATTACAGAATACAATTGTCATAATACATCAAATGTGGTATACACATTAGAATATAAAATCATTTCTTTGGTTTTCATGGATCTCTTCAAATACAATCCTAGTGGAATGGGTTTACATAAAAAACCATCATAGAAGCCATGGTTCACTATGAATATTTACATCATCGCATAGGTTCTCTCCTAAAACCATTGTAGTATCCATTTCTACATTAAATCATATCATACTATATTGTGTTCACTCCCAAAACCATCATAGTTGACAATGTCCATTTCTAAACCTGTTTTACTACCCATTATGGTTTTGGCTATCTCATGAGATATAAATCTTTATCAAATTCATTATAGTGGGATATATATCACACCTGTCACATAATAAAACCATATATATGTGTTGTAGATTAACATAAATCATACCAGATAACAAGAAAACAAATTGGGATTCAAAAATATTTATTCAAATCATATTTCATTGAACTTAAACTAGTTTCATAAATATCATGTCATTATAAAAAATAAAACAACAATAAAAATAACAATGTATATATTCATGTATAGAAACCCTGGTAGAGACTTATTAAAAATAGATAATATTATCTTAAATTAAAATTAATATTTAAGGATTTTTTAAAATAATCAATAATAAAAATAAAATTTCTATTATGAATATATTTTTTCTAAATTCCATGAAAATAAAAATGAAATCAAATTATGTAAAAATAACCTTATGAATATTAAATAAATATTATTTCAATTAATGTTTCATGAAGGTGGTAAAATCCCCTCAAGTCATTTATGATAAACAAAATTCTATCAATATTTTCCTCAAAAGTCATAATTAACTTCTCTTATATAATTAAAAAAATAATCCCTTCAATAATTTTTTTAATAGTAAAATATGAGTAAAAATTTCATTAAACAATAAGAAAATAATAGTATGAAAAATTCTTTGGCATTTTTTATATAAAATCATGGCCCTGAAATAAAAATTGTGTGTCAATGTCATATTTTAGAAGATAACTTTTAAAAGAAAAATCATATCCTATAATTGAAGTGAACATTAATAAGTTTTTTTTTATATTTATTTGTTGTATGTTCGTGTAAAATTGTTTTAATAAAACATATGATAATCAGCATACATCCATGACATAATTATATTGTGACATAATCAATGATGTAGAAGTTTAACCCAATGAATTGAAATTTGGTTATAAATTCTCTTACCACATTGTAATTAACCGAATTGTATGACCCATAATATTAATAACAATAAACAGAAAAAGAAAATAATATTATTATATATAGGTTCATGATATTATATATCAAATGGATGTATATAAAAACACATGAAATAATTGGTGAATAAGCATATATGTCACAGATAAAAAGAAGAGATGAGAAACCATTACCTCATGCTTCCATTTATTATTTGACTATATTAAACTCATGTATAATGGTTAAAATAGTGGTATTAAATTATTTTATAACATTAAATATATTTTTAATTACACATATGACACCATTATACAATAATTCCACCAATTTATTAATAATATTTCATTATTGTCATTGTTTCTTGTGTGTTTATTTCAAGGTTTCAATATCAGTTCATTTCTGTATTATTAATGATTTTATTTCAAAATAGAAATAAAATTACCTATGTTTAATGTATTGTTATCAATTTACATATAGATTATTATATGGTAATTTTAATATTTTTTCATTCTTACATGAGTATTATATGATAGATAAAATGTTAATGATTAATGTTTAGTTAAATTTTGCAGATTTTTCAATAATCACAAACTAATTTGGATTTGTTTAATATTACATATGTATAATAGTTTTTGAATATGGACTTTGTTATAATGTACCAATTAAATTATTATTTTTCCTAAATTATACTTATATATCTAGCCGTGAAAGTGGTAATGGAAAACAAATAAACCTTATTAATAGAGACGGTAAACCACCATAATATAGAGAATGGATTCATCTATTTAATGGAAGGAGGTAATAAAAGTAATTTATTTAAATACTACATAATAAATATAGAATAATATTATATAAATAGTAGTGGACATGTTATTATTTTTTGTATTAAATATGTGAAAATATGTTGGATGATGAAAATAAATAAAGATATGTCATTTAAAAAATTTACATGTAGTATATCACCAAATTTTGGATATCATAAGGACCATTTAATTTTTATTTAGGTGAGAACAAAGTCAAGTGTATGTGGGTATTTTATTTGAGAGTGGGGGTTTTAGATACTTTATAGGCACCATTTATTTTTAGTAGAAATGTGATTGTGATGGATAGTATTTATACTTAAGGTGAGGTAGTGTTATCTTATTAAATGATGATAATTTTTTATATGAAGACCACCAAATTTTGAAGGAATTAATTCTTATATATTTGGATTCTAATTAAGTTTTTTATATGATGTTTATGAATTTTTGATACATAAAAATACAATTTACTATTTTATGTTTTTAGTTAATGTATTAGTTTTTCTTTATTCCTTTAACATTCTAAATTATTTTTACCAAACTACTACAAATATATTATCTACCACGGTAAATTTTTTATCCTAAAAAATATAGTATTTCCTAATTTGTAACTCATGATTCAAAATATTAAATACATTTTATATAATTAAAATTGTTGATGTTTTAAATATTATTTTTGTAACGCTCTGACCCCAAAAGCCCAGAGTCTGGGCATTATTACGTAATATTGGAAGGGTCACAAAAGATCAAGTCTCAAAAGACTGATTAGTTTAGTATCCTTAGAAGTACTAGATACATGCATATGGTTAAAATTACATAATAAAATGGAAAACTAAAACAACATTGTTTCCAAAGACAATACTGAGATCCCATATACTATCCCTTTAGGTCAGTCATAATGTACTTCATCAAATCCTGGAAAAAATAAAACATAGAAAGGGGTGAGATCAGATTCTCAGAAAGGATAACAATATAGTGGAAACATTCATAAAGAATCATAAATAGATAAGGATTTGTATTGAACGAAAAAAAATCATTTTCAACATAAAAATCATCATAATATGCAAAATATAAATCAAAATAATTATTTTTACTTACTCAGATGTATAATTTTCTAGTCGAATAATCACATGCAATATCAATATCCACATTCCTAATTATGGAATGTATAATTCCAGACTTCATAACCACATAGTCAACGACTTGTTCTAAGACTAAAAAAATGATTTTGTCAAGACCTTGTGCTAATACACTTGTTTTTCTCATGATACCTACCGATGCATCGATGAACTATAGTGGGCTCCACCTTTCACATACGACGTCCAATGCATTTCTCGTATGAATATGATTAATCATAACAAAAGCAGTCATATTAAGAATATAATATGAAATGTCAATAATTTATCTATAAACCATGAATGTTATAAAAATAACACATCCATATTCAATCATATCACAAAGCATTCAATACAATATGGAAGTTTTGTTTCATAATAAATCAACTTAAAATAAGCTTAAAATCTATCAAAGGATGTTGATATAGATGAAATAAAAACATATTTAGAGAAATATCTCTTTCAATTTTGAAATAATTTAAGAGTCACATAATTATTTTGAAAAAATTATTTTGAAAAAATTATTATAATATTTTAAGGTAATATTTACTATGTTATAATATTGGAAAACAGCCGCACCCACAGTATATGTTAAAAAAATTATTACCTTAATTTTATTGGAAATGTCATAAGGTACCTTGATTGAAAATGACAGAATGATTGATTTCAAACCATTTCATAAATATTAAAACATGGGTATAAATGAATTTACCCCATAGTCTAGTAAATACTAAAAATGTTTTGGAATACATTTTTATGAAACATGGATGTGGATGATAAAGATGTCCCAGTAGATAGTTATGTAGAAACAACTTCAGATAATAAAGAGATTGTGAAATTAACCCATACCAAGTAATTTTTCTTGGTCGAGGGTAGGTTAAACTACTGTATAATGGTTAAATAGTTTTTATTAAATTATACATGAATCGTATACATTAATATGATATCATATATTATCTTTTAATGTTGCATTGTTAATCATATTTTAGTATTATCATCTTTTCAGGTGTTAACTGATCCATTTTAATTTATATGTTTTGTTATGTAAGTAATGATTGTTATTGATAAGATATATATTATTCATATTCATAATTATATTATGTCTTTATATATTATTCTTAATAATATATTTAATATTATTCTTGAATGGTTACAATAGGGAATGAATCTCATTGTGTTCGTGGAGACGGTAATCTGTATGTACACACGAGCGACAATACCATTATTTTGATATTAAAATAATATATAATTTGATGGTATATCATATATTAATAATAATTATCATGTTATATTTATTATTTACATCATTAATACATCATTATTATACCCATATAAATAGTAATGTATTGAGTAACAACTACACCACGACATAGAGACGACAAGCCGTACGTACACACGTATGGTGACATGTCATTCAATGGATAGATATAACAATGAACATGGTTTTACTAAATTAATAATAACATCACTGTATGTCATGACCCCCTCCCCACAAAGTGTACCCCTCCTAGGCCGACAATGTTAAAAGGGAGATAATAACCCCCGAGTCCCGCCTCCAGTAGGCCCCGGGTTGGCGACTAGCACCGAGGGTATAATAACATACAAATGGGAGGCATTACCCTCTAAGAGAACACATGCAGAAGAGAGAGATAGAATAGACTCCAACCAACTCCAACTCATTTATCAGTTCCACTATACATTAATTAATTATTTAAACATTAATTAAGAATGAACAATTCCACATTAAACTGAATTGGCATCACTTTCAAAAACAACTGCTCCTTTTTAAGATTCACATCACCTTTAAATTCCAGCATCTCCATCCCCGTGGATTTTCACCATTTAGTCAAACATTCATTACAGAATTACTTTTCCACATTCCTAGGCATTCTAGAAAAACATCCTATGCTTCTAAACACAAATGAGGCTCAACAAGGTGAGTAGATATACTACCCGTCGAGTCTTTGCCGCCTATAGAAAGAGCATAGACCCATCCTCCATCGAGAGGCTAAACAAGGAAAGCACGTGGCATACCCCGAGTGTCTTCGCCTCCTTCGGAAAGAGGGTAAGCAAGACCAGCTGCCTTGAGCAGTAGGGAAAAGTAAAGAAGATAAACAACCAAACCAAACCACCAACATCAATCCATCACATTCATCTCATACCATCACCCTTGGTGTCCTCCCCGACACCCATATGCATAAACTGATGCATCTCGCCACACTAGGCGTCATCCGCTGCCACAACCACAAGGCCTCCATGCCTCCACATATCAGAAAAGCCATCCAGGATCACATCACAGCACAAGCAGTAGGAAAATAAACATCACAAAATGGGCTCTCGTCCCTTTAACAAGGCATTCAGCCTTCAAACACAATGATCACTCAGAGCTCTAAACCACAAGGCATTCAGCCTTACAAGCAAGTGGGTAACTCAGAACCCTATTGAAATTCCTACATAATCTGTTTTCTAATCCATATGGAATTGGCAGAATTGTTATTTGTAGGTTCCAATCATGGATACCTAATCAGCAAGCTATCACAATTAAATAACCATGCTTACTTCCCTAATTTGATTATCCTCAAATTAGAACAACTACAACAACGACAATAACCAGATTAATTTACATGCCTCTTTATCTTTAGCCAATTAATTAACAATTAATTCCGGCTTTACATTCATTATCAATTTCTATCATGAACGAACAACAAATCAAAGAAAACATAGATATCACTATATCTAGGAAAACATGAGGAAAACCGTTATCACGGTATAAAGCAACAGCATGCGATCAACCAATTCATTTAATCAGGTTCAAGTAGTTAATTAGGTCAATTTCATTGTGATCCAAAGAGATAAATCATGCTAATTCTACGATTGAACATATACAATTAGACAATCCATGAATCCCCTACCTCGAAGAGTTCTTGACGTCCTTTATCCACAGAGCGGGCCACAATCCTTCTCTCGCGACAACTTATGTGGAAGAATGATCGACACAGCTTGGTTGCATCCAAAACAGAACAGAACCAATCCTTAGGGTAAAGATTGATTGTGAAACTCCTACGGAAAGGATTGAAAGGTTCTAGCGCCTCTTAGTTGAGAACAAAGGGAAAGAACAAGGGAGAATGATATCTCGTCCCTTTTTAAGATTTAATGAGGTGACGGTTTAAGATCCGGTTAATTCTCCATTAAAAATGGATCGCATTAACCCACGCGGTTTGACCAAGTAAAATTTTCCAAGCCTTAGGAATAATTAGTATAGGATTTATGGCATTTGAAACGGCCTTAAGAGCCCTTAAAATAAGGCTTTAAATGTAATTTACGTCAAAAGAAGCGTCAAAAGGGGAAAAATTGTAGGGGTCTGGAAACACTGTTCATCCACTGTTACTGTACACGAAACTGATCTGTGAAACCGATCTGTCACACCGATCTTGTGAAACCGATCTGTGACACCGATCTGTGAAACCGATCTGTCACACCGATCTGTGAAACCGATCTGCGAAACTGATCTGTCACACAGATCTGTGAAACCGATCTGTGAAACCGATCTGTCACACCGATCTGTGAAACCTATCTGTGAAACCGATCTGTGACACTGATCTGTGAAACCGATCTGTCACACCGATCTGTGAAACTGATCTGCGAAACTGATCTGTCACACCAATCTGTGAAACCGATCTGTGAAACTGATCGGTGAGACCGATCTGTCAGACCGTTCGGTGAGACCGATCTGTCAGACCGATCGGTGAGACCGATCTGTTACTGTTCATAAAACTGGAAACACTGTTCACAGAACTGGAAAATTGGCAAAGTGTTGGGGATAAGTCCCCTTGGCCTCCCGAAACACCTCCAACACCAAAATTCCACAAAGTAATGGACCGGATAGGTCCGGGCCATTACACTGTATATAGAAGATATAGGAGTTATTATTTTAGAATGGAAATAAAAATTAACTGATAAGTTGTTGAAGAAAAAATATGAAATAGGTGGGGAGATATTTACCTCTTCTTTGGGTTCTTCTTTTTGATTAGATCAAAATGGCTCTTTAAATTGGATTTCTAACTAAATTAATGCCCATAAGATAAAGAGATGTCATTTTATATGGTATTCAGGATGGGGTTGGTGGAGCCAAATTTATTTGATTGGGCGAATTAGAGAGAAGGGGAAGTTCCCTTTTATAAGAGGGGTGATGGGAATCTTAGGAAAAGCTAGAAATATTATTTTACAATAAAATAATTTTCTGTTTATAATGTCTCCAAAATTAATCTTTCAAAGTATACAGTGGGGATGGGTTGAAAAACGCTCAACCAATAGGTTTTAGATATGTGTGGGTCCCTATATTAACCTTATCATTCAGATTTAACTATTTGTGAAATAGTTTGATATTTACCATGTCTCATTGTATTTTTATATTATATGGTTAATAGACATAATATAAACATACAAGAGAACCCCTAGAGGATCATCAATGTTAAAACTATCATGATATGATACTTTTGTACGAAACTTATTTTTTTATGATTATTATATATACCAATAATATTGTATTTTTTTTTACAAAACTCATTTTTGTCAATTTTTAGATTACTTAATAATTGATTTTTATTAAAGTCTTAAAAACATTATTACATTTATCTAAATACATTTAATCAACCCTAACGTGTCATATTGACCTAGAATATTATTTTAATTCATTAAAAGTCTCAAATTAAATTTATTTGGATATTTATAATATCAATTATTTTAATATTCCATTAATTCGGTAATTACTCCATCATCATTTTGTCATAAATAAATTTAATTATTTATTGTCAAAATAGTATAAATAAAAAACCATTATGTAGGATATCATTTTATATTTCTACTGAATAATTATAGTCTTATTTATATTGTCTGTAATCCTATATTAAAATTTTATTATTTATTAAACATTGAATTTAACTCTTTTAACTCTTCTTTCAATAAAGTAATAATAATTGTACTAATCTAATCCATGTGTAACAAAGAGGTGAATATTTTATTCCTATGGTTGTTTTTGGTTAAATTATACTTATCCAATAAAAATAGAACATGTGTTAGGGTAATAATAATATCATTTTTATACTTAATTACACTATTTACTTTTAACTGTGGTAATAAAAGTAAAAAGTTACTATAAACCAAAAACTATTTCCATCTTATTGAACCACATTTTACTTACTGATATCAACCGTGTCTCTAGGATTTTTTAAATTCAACTAACAGATGCATTAAAATTATGTTTTATTTTAATTTTCAAATGCTCCTAGGAGGTGGGTTGAAAACGATTAAAATTTCAATAAAATTTTTATATATCTAAAATTATTATAAACTGACTCCCATGAATTACATTGAATGTATATATGTATTATGTATCTATTATGACCTAAAATAAATTTAAATAAATAAATAATTTTTTAAATAAAAATTCAGTTTCAAACTATAACTCATTGTTTTTTACTAATCATAAAAAATTGAATGTTTTTAGAAAAATATTAAAAATTTACCCTAAGCTAATTTTGATATTCCAAATCCGAAAATTAAGTCCATTTTGAATGATAAAATTAATAAAATTTAAAAAATTGGGTATTAATATTCATAAAAATTAGTTTGATTGGTTGTGGTGTGTTAGAACTCGAAGTTGCGTACAACACAAACTATTATATTATTCAAAAAGAAGCCTAATGTGGAAGCGTGGGGTGATACATTATCCCATACTCCAAATAATTTCTCCCTAAAAATTTCTAGAATATTACTAAATAAAATGAATCTAGTGGTTCTTCATCATAAGTTTCTCAGGTTCTCACATTTCCTCTTCCATCTTATGGTTTCTCTATATAACTATTACCAGAGGGGTCTTCTAGTTTCTCAACACTTGTTCTCTTGTACCCATAACATTGATTGGCACTTCATAATAAAACAGATCCTTTTCCAGTTCTAATTCCTCATATGTGAGTAAATTCATTGGGTTATGAATGTATTTTCTCAATAGTGATACGTCGAACACATCGTAAACTTTGGAGGGACATGGTGACATTTCCAAACGATAATCTATAGCCCCAATTTGTTCTAGAATTTTGAAAGGTCCGATGTACCTGTGACATTATTTTTATAAGGCCCCAGCCTTAAACCTTACATAATCTTGAGTTATTACAAGATTACACATCGAGGATCTTTTCGGGTTTAGAGTTTTAGAGAATTAGATCATAAAACTTGAATTACATTCCACATATAAACAAAGTGGTTACATAAAGATAGTATTCTTCTTTCCCATCAATGGAAACATATTTAAAATAAAACATGGATTCTTTCTTGACACTTCCTTGACACTATCATCATATCATGTACCTTTCCCTTGACCTGTGAAAAACATTTCAAAAAAAAAACTTGCGATGATCATAAAATGCTCAGTAAGGGATATAAAAACATGGAAAGGAAACATGGGTACATATATACATAAGAATGAAATCATACTTTACCCATAAAACATAAGCACTTTAACATACCTCATCAAATTATGAATAAATCATAGAAATCATAAGACATAAAGGTAACTTGAGGCATTCATAACATTATTACATAGGGAGTAACCCTAATGGTTACGTTTGGAATACCCATCACAGTATATTCCCTAAATATCTTCGTAGAAACCTTAACGTTTCACTCCTTCGCGTTACCCAATGCATTGGAGAGCTATATCGGGCTCACCCGCCCTTAGTTTATCACGGAACCACCCGTCATCATAATAATTCCCAAGAACCTCAACATAATCGTATAACATAAAACATGTATAAAGGAAACATAACATTTCCACCATTCAATCACAAGATATCAATACAACACATTGATATAAAAACATTATGAAAACCATTTTCAATACCAAAATAAAATAAAAGTAAAACATGGTATTTATTTTTCTTTAAAAAAATGTTATTGCTTGTAGAGGAAGCTGAAACTCAAATAATGGTCACGGCGGCGGAGAAGTCGTTGTCGCCGCATACGTACGACAAAAAAATTCCCTTTTGTCATTTAGTAAATGCTTCATATAAAAAATATTCCTTTTGAATAAACGTAAAAGTCAAATGGGTTTAAACACTGTATAAAAGAAGGTTGTGTATAAAACAAAATATGCCTCAATGAAAGGAGATTGAGACGAAGTCCCATACCTCGGGTCCGACTTGAATCGGTCATTCTTTAATCTCCTGAATAATTAACTTGAGATAATTTCTACTTGTTTAAGAACCTTTTTCAAGTTCATTATTCCTTTTATATCACTTATTGCCATTTCATGAACACTATGTAATTATTTAAGTTAATAATGGTCATTTTAATGATCATTGGTACTTGAGTAAAAAATAATCCCTTTATAATTACAAGTTGTTCGTGTATCCATTATATACAGAATGGTATTCATGATGTAGATATAATATATGTCATATATATCCAGTACATGCATGCATTTATAATATTACATAATCATTTAGAGGTAAGAAATGAAATGCACCGTTCATGGAGACGGTAAGCCGTACGTACGCATGAACGCTACATTCATTTCTATTTTGTATTTTATAGAATGGAATCATAATTATATAATGGTATATTATAATTCTAGTATAATATCATATATAATATCATAGTTCCATCCCTTATACGTCCCACATATGGTATTTAACGAATCAAATCACTTTGAGGGGGCGGTAGTCCGCACTTCCTTAAATGAAGATATCGTGTTTTCCAATAATGGAAACCATAATGGTATGCCCAAAATTAAAAATAAAGAAGCTTAAGAAAAACATAAACATATTATATATCATATATAAATATAGTTTCATCTTAATGGCCACCTTTGAAGGTGTTAAAAGAATGTTGAACAATCATCGTTTGGGGAGGCATAAATTCACCATCCACAGAAACATTATGTTCTTTAACCATTAGATGTCGGTGTGTGTAAGTGTAGCTCGAATCCTTATTATAAAAACATCCTAGTATATTGAAGATACTGTAGTTGTTACAAAAGAAATGAATAGAAAGAATTAAGGGGGTTGGAGAAGCAAAATAAAACAAAAGGACTCATGTGAAGGCATTACCTTAAAATTGGGTAACTCCATTTGGTTTGAACTCAAAGGCTTCCTTGGGAAGACTTCTGCCCAATGTAAGGCTTCAAGGAGTAATATAGGTTTGGGGAGAGACAAAATGGGCAGGGGTTGGACGAGCCAAAGGCTTTGGGAGTGTGGGTAAGGAGGTAGAGGTGGGGGCCTTTTATAAGAGTAGAGGAGGGGCACTCTTGGAAAGTAAAGAAATGTTACATTATTTTAAAATGAGGTTCGGATTAAAAAGGTCCCAAATTGATATCATTCGAGGGTAAGGTGATAAGAGTTTGAAATCCACCCATAAAATAGGTTTTGGACATGTTTAGTTCATAGATTTTACATTATAATTTCATTTTATGCAAAGCCTCTATTAATGAGGTAATCTCTTCATCATCATGATGTCAAAAATAATTTAATTTATTTAAAGTATAAAAATTAAAAAAAAAATATGATGTAGGAAATCGTTTTATCTTTCCAATGACTATTTATAATAAAAAATCTGACTTGTATAACCCAATATACAAATTGTTTTAGTAAACAATCTCATGTTTGTGTCATTTTTACTTTAACATTAAATAAAAAATTATTTATGTCATTTCCCAACCAAAGTGGCTCCATGGGGTCCCCAAGTTGACCCTTGGATTTTCTTGGTCGGCCATGACACATCCAATGAGGGTAGGACATGTTTCAAGCTCATCTCATATTATTAAAACATTATTTTTACCTTAAACTACACTAATTACCACTAATCGCGATTAAGAACTTAAAAGTTACTAGTCACCAAAAAATTATTTTAATCTCATTGAACCACATTTTACTTCATAATGACAACCATGTATATCGGATTTTTGAAAATAAAATCACAGAAGTGGCAATGTTTCATTTAATGGAAAAATCAGTTTCTTTAACTACCACTTAGTGGTTTCACTATTCATCAAAAATTGAAGTTTTTCAGAAAGATACCAAATCTTCACCCTAAGATATATTTGATATTACGAATTCAAAAATGATGTATTTTTTACAAAATTAAAAACATGTAATTTTAATTAATTAATTTAATAACTAATTCCCGCTGTCATGAAAAATAGCGTGTTTTTATGAAACAATAAGTATCAAAAGATTGACACTAGTTTAAGTCCAATTTCAAAGTGAAATTGATTCCAATGACCACCATTGGATAAAATGGTAAAAATATATTCTAATTTCACTTCAAAACCAATTCAAAAGATAATATAATCATATGAAAAATTATATTAAAAAGAGGTTTTGAATTAGAAAAAAAAACATTTTTCACTATTCATTAAAAAATGAACTCTATCGAAAAAATACCAAAAATTCACACAATGTATATTTTGATGTCCCAATCATAAATAATAAGTTTATTTTGACAAACATAGATTATAAAATTGTCAAAACATAGATTTAAAATGGGATTTCCATCAAAAGGAAGTAAAACAATCTTTTAAAAATATTAGTGCATTCCATGCATAAGATTGTATTTATTTTCATTTTAAGCCTCTAAAACACTATCTTAATCATTAATAGACATAGATAAAAATATCTATTATTCATTACATTCTTGGGATGTTACATCCTTCCCCATTTTAGAAAATTGTGCCCCCGAAATTTATTTACTTATCGAATAAATGGGGGTACTTATGCCTCATTGCATTTTCAGATTCCCATGTCGCCTCTTCCATCATGTGGTTTTTTTCACAAAACCTTTACCTGATTAATCACATTATTTCGTAACACTTTCTCCCTATGGCCAAGAATCTAGACCGGTTGTTCCTCATAAGATAGGTTCTCTTCCAGCTGATCTACCTCTGGACTCAAAACATGAGATGGATCTGGCATATACTTTCTCAACATAGAAACGTGAAAAACATTGTGTACCTGAGATAAACTCGGAGGTAAAGCCACTCGGCAAGCAACTGATCCAGCTCTCTCCAGAATTTCATATGGTCCAATGAACCTTGGACTCAGCTTTCCTTTCTTACCAAATCGAATCACACTATTCCATGGTGATACTTTGAGAAAAAACATGATCACCTACCTCAAAAGAGAGATCTTTCCTCCTGTTGTCCGCATAACTCTTCTGCCTACTCTGAGCTGTTCTCATGTGTTTCTGAATCAGATGAACCTTTTCTACCAACTCTTCTTCCAATTCTGGTCCCATCAACTTCCTTTCACCCACTTCATCCCAGAAAGCTGGAGTTCGACACTGCTTCCCATATAATGCCTGAAATGGTGCCATCTGTATACTAGAATGAAAACTATTATTATATGCAAATTCAACCAAAGAAAGATGTTGTTCCCAACATCCCTGATAATCCATCGAACAAGCTCGTAGCATATCCTCCAAGGTCTGAATTGTTCATTTTGACATCCCATCTGATTGAGGATGAAAAGCTGTACAAAAATTTAATTCAGTACCCAACGACTTCTGAAGGCCTTTCCAAAAGTTAGAAGTGAACCTGGGATCACGGTCAGATACAATGGAGAGAGGAACTCCATGTAACCTGACTATCTCTTTAAGATACAAACGGGAAAGTTGATCAAGGGAAAAAGTATCTCGTATAGCAAGGAAATGAGAAGATTTAGTCAAGCGATCAACAATAACCCAAATTGCATTATTACCTCAAGATGTCTTCGGTAATCCCAAAACCAAGTCCATGGATATATTCTCCCATTTCCACTCTTGCACTGGTAAAGACTGAAGCATCCATTTCGGTAACTTCCGCTCTGTTTTAACCTATTGACATGTCAAACACTTCACAGTAAAATCAGCAATATCTATTTTCATTCTATCCCACCAGTAATACTCCCGCAGATCTCTGTACATCTTAGTACTGCCAGGATGAACTGAAAACGGAGAACTATGAGCTTTACATAACGACACTCTCTTCAACTGTGAATCAAAACGAACACACAATCTCTTCCCAAATCTCAAAACACAATCATTATCAATGTTGAATTCAGGCAACTTAACTTTCTGAACCAGATCTACCTTTTTCTGCAACTCACTGTCTTGCTTCTGTACTTTCTTGATTCTCTCTGATAGAGATTATCTCACTGATACCTGAAACAAAACAGAAGAACATCCTATGCCAAAAACGTCTATGCCAAATTTCATCAAATCCTTAACCAAATGATCATGTTCCAAATGCAACATTGTTAATGAAGCATTACTTTCTCGACTCAAAGCATCATCCAACTTATTTGATTTTCCCAGATGGTAATGAATTGAACAATCATAAACCTTGATTAATTCTAGCCATCTCCTCTGTCTCTTATTTAACTCTTTCTGAGTGAATATATACTTTAAAATTTTGTGATCAGTATATATTTCACAAATTAGTCCATACAAATGAAGCCCCCAAATTTTTAAAGCGAAAACAATAGCAGCTAATTCGAAATAATGTGTAGGGTAATTTACCTCATGAGTTTTCATCTGTCGTGAAGAATAAGCAATTACCTGACCATTCTGCATTAGGACGCAACCCAGTCCTTTCAATGAAGTATCACTGTATATAACAAACACCCCATTCCTGGAAGGTAGTGCCAAAACTGGAGCTTTCACCAATCTTCTTTTCAATTCCAGAAAACAATCATCACATTCTTTTGTCCAGATAAACTTAACACCCTTCCGAGTTAGAATAGTCATTGGACTAGATAACCGTGAAAAATTTCTAAGAAAACTTCAGTAATAGCCTGCCAAACCTAGGAAGCTACGAATCTCAGTTACATTTATGGGTCTTGGCCAGTCTTCCACAATTTTTGTTTTTACAGGATCAACAGCTATCCCATCTTTAGAAACAATGTGACCAAGGAAAGAGAATTGTTGCAACCAAAACTCACACTTTCTGAATTTTCCATACAATTATTTTCTTTTAATGTTTGTAAGATAACCCTTAAATGTCTTTCATGCTCCTCTTTACTTTTAGAAAACACCAAAATATATTCTATGAAAACCTCCACAAACTTATCCAAGAACTCATTGAAAATTCTATTCATTAAGTCCATGAATACAGCAGGTGCATTGGATAGCCCAAAAGGCATTACTACAAATTCATAATGGTCATATCTTGTACGAAACGTAGTCTTTGGAACGTCTGCTTCCTTTACCTTTAGCTGATGGTACCCCGATCTCATGTCAATCTTTGAAAAATACTGAGCTCCCTGGAGCTGATCAAACAAATCATCGATATGAGGAAAAGGATATTTGTTCTTAACAGTGATGTTATTCAAGGCTCTATAATCAATGCAAAGTCTCATTGAACCATCTTTCTTTTTAACAAATAAAACAATATCACCCCATGGTGATGTGCTATGTCGAATGAATCCTTTCTCTAATAAATCTTGCAACTGCTCCTTCAACTCTAAAAGTTGAATTTGAGCCATTCGATAAGGGGGTTTGGAAATTGGATTAGCATCAGGAACTAAGTCAACAATAATCTCAACTTCTCGATCTGGTATTATTCCAGGAAACTCATCAGGAAAAACCTCAAGATACTCATTTACCACTGGCACATCATTAATCTAAACAGTTCCTTTATTTTCAACGATGTGTGCAAGGTAACATTCATTTCCATCTTTTACAAGTTTCTTGGCCTCTTGATAAGTTATCAACAGTAAGAGTTCATTCTTGTATAAACACTCAAAGTCTTTCTGAAAAGAAACTTCTTTAGGTCTACAGTAAATCTTAGCATGGTAAATAGAGAGCCAATCCATACCCAGGATAACATCAAACACTAGTAGAGGTAGAACAATAAGGTTTTCAAGTAGGTTCTTTCCACATATAAGGATAGGAAGATTCTTATAAATTCTTTTTGCCTCAACATTTCCCCAATGAGTTTTTACCAAAAGTTCAGGAGTCATTTCTTGAGATGGTATTCCCATTTTACTAGAAAAGGTTTCAGAGATGAAAGAATGTGTGGACCCCGAATCAAACAACACACTGGCATAATCTGAAAAAACAAACAAAGAACCTGATACAACTTCATTTGATGGCCCGACATCTGCTGAAGTAGTTGCAATGGATTTCACCACCCCTTTCTGCTTGTAGTCTAACTGCTTCCCATCACTCAAGCTCTTTGTCGGACAACCGTTTTCATAGTGACCCATCTCATTGCACTTATAACATTTCACTAACTGTAAATCAAATTTCGTCTTATCTTCACCTTGATCCTTTTCAGTGCAAATCACGAGCCTTATGTCCCATCTTACCACATCGGTAGCACTTTCTAGAATTAAGAAGACATTCCCCAGCATGCCTTTTTCCACATTTATCACAAACTGGAAGCATAGTTTTCTTACCATCAGACTTTTTTGAAGAATTCTTACCTTTATCCTTCCACCTCGATCTCTTCTTCTGTTGGTTGTTATAGAACACTTGATCATCGGCAAAGTCAATTTCCACCTTCTCAGCACATCGAACATGCTTTTCATAACTTTTAAACTCACGAGAAGCTAACGCCCTTCGATATTTTGGATTTAATCCTGAGTAAAAACGATTGATTTTACTATCAAGGTATCAGATAAAATTTGGAGCATACCTTGCCAATCGAGTGAACCTTTTTTCATAGGTAGCCACTGAGTGTTCATCTTGCCTCAATTCCAAGAATTGATTTTCCATCCTAAGTGGAACAGGCTTAGGAAAATACTTCTCAAGAAACATACCTTTAAATTCATCCTAGTCAAGAGCATCAATCTAATCGGCATCCCTGATATTTTTAACCATATACCACCACTGATATGCCTCACCCTCCAAACGGTATATAGCAAGACTAACCTTTTGATTGTCTGAACAACCCATGACATCGAAAATCTTCTCCAGTGCTTTAATCCACCCTTTATCTAACACAGGGTCAGATGATCCTCTAAATGATGGGGGATGTTGCCTCATGAAATGTTCCTCCACCGACATGTTCCTCTGCAGTTGATCGGGCTGATCTCGTGCATGGATACCACAACCATTTATCGCTTGAGTTAGCTGCACCATTACTGCAACAAACTATTCAGTTCCAATTCCGACCATCTCAGGATGCCGATTCGGAAGGTTATTTCCTTCTGTATGCCTTCCTAATACTGCTTCCCGGTTTCCTCTATGGAAACCCACTCTAAAAAAATGTCTTAGATGAAGCAACATGGTAATCTTCAAATACTATATCACTTCTATTGGACCATAAAGAAAAATATTTTTGGATAATCATTTAATAGAATTCTAACTCCTAAATTTATCTAAACAGACCTCTGATACCAACTATAAGGCCCCAGCCTTAAACCTTACTTAATCTTGAGTTATTACAAGATTACACATCGACGATCTTTTTAGGATTAGAGTTTTAGAGAATTAGATCATAAAACATGCATTACATTCCACATATAAACAAAGTGGTTACATAAAGATAGTATTCTTCTTTCCCATCAATGGAAACATATTTAAAATAAAAAATGGATTCTTTCTTGACACTTCCTTGACACTATCATCATATCATGTACCTTTCCCTTGACCTGTGAAAAACATTTCAAAAAAAAACTTGGGATGAGCATTAAAAGCTCAGTAAGGGATATAAAAATATGGAAACGAAACATGGGTACATATATACACAAGAATGAAATCATATTTTACCCATAAAACATATGAACTTTAACATACCTCATCAAATCATGAATAAATCATAGAAATCATAAGACATAAAGGTAACTTGAGGCATTCATGACATTCTTACGTAGGGAGTAACCCTCATGGTTACGTTTGGAATACCCATCACAGTATATTCCCTAAATCTCTTCGGATGAACCATAACATTTCACTCCTTCGCGTTACCCAATGCATTTGAGAGATATACCGGGCTCACCCGCCATTAGTTTATCACAGAACCACTCATCTTCATAATAATGCCCAAGAATCTCAACATAATTGTATAACATAAAACATGCATAAAGGAAACATAACATTTCCACACTTCAATCACAAGATATCAATACAACACAATGATATAAAAACATTATGAAAACCATTTTCAATACCAAAAGAAAATAAAAGTAAATCATGGTATTTAATTTTCTTTATAAAATGTTATGTCTTGTAGAGGAAGCCGAAACTCAAATAATGGTCACGACGGCGGAGAAGTCATTCACGCCGCATTCGTACGACAAAAACATTCCCTTTTGTCATTTAGTAAACGCTTAGTATAAAAAACATTCCTTTTTAATAAATGTAAAAGTCAAAGGGGTTTATAAACCATATAAATGAAGGTTGTGTATAAAACAAAATATGCCTCAATAAAAGGAGATTGAGACGAAGTCCCATACCTCGGGTCCGACTTGACTCAGTCGTTCATTAATCTCCTGAATAATAAATATGAGTTAATTTCTACTTGTTTAAGAACATTTTTCAAGTTCATTATTTCTTTTATATCACTTATTTCCATTTCATGAACACTATGTAATTATTTAAGTTAATAACGGTCGTTTTAACGATCATTGGTACTTGAGTCAAAAATAATCCCTTTATAATTACAAGTTGTTCATGTTTCCATTATATCCAGAATGGTATTCATGATGTAGATATAATATATTTCATATATATCTAGTAAATTCATGCATTTATAATATTACATAATCATTTAGAGGTAATAAATGAAATGCATCGTTCATGGAAACAGTAAGCCGTACGTACGCATGAATGCTACTTTCATTTCTTTTTCGTATTTTATAGAATGGAATAATAATGATATAAAGGTATATTATAATTCCAGTATAATATCATATATAATATCATATTTCCATCCCATATATGTCCCACATATGGGATTTAACGAATCAAATCACTTTGAGGGGGCGGTAGTCCGCACTTCCTTAAATGAAGATATCACGTTTTCCCATAATGGAAACCGTAAAGGTATGCCCAAAATGAAAAATACAGATGCTTAAGGAAACAATAACCATATTATATATCATATATAAATATAGTGTCATCTTAATTGCCACCTTTGAAAGTGTTAAAAGAATGTTGAACAATCATCATTTCGGGAGGCATAAATTCACCATCCACAAAAACAGGATGTTCTTTTACCATTAGATGTCGGTGTGTATAAGTGTAGCTCGAATAAATCCTATAACAACATCCAAGTATATTGAAGATACTTTAGTTGTTACAAATGAAATGAATAAAAAGAGTTTAGGGGGTTGGAGAAGCAAAATAAAACAAAAGGACTCAAGTGAAGGCATTACCTTAAAATCGGGTAACTCCCTTTGGTTTGAGATAAAAGGCATCTTTGGGAAGCCTTATTCCCAAAGTGAGGCTTAAATGAGTAATAGAGGGATGTGGAGAGACAAAATGGGCATGGGATGGCCATTCCAAAGGCTTTGGGAGTGTGGGTAAGGAGGTAGAGGTGGGGGCCTTTTATAAGAGGAGAGGAGGGGCACTCTTGGAAAGTAAAGAAATGTTACATTATTTTAAAATGAGTTTCGGATTCAAAAGGTACCACATTGATATAATTCGAGGGTATGGTGATAAGGGTTCGAAATCCACCCATCAAATAGGTTTTGGACATGTGTAGTTCATAGATTTTACATTATCATTTCATTTTATTTAAATCCTTTATTAATGAGGTAATCGTTGCATCATCATGATGTCATAAATAATTTAATTTATTTAAAGTATAAAAATTATAAAAAAAATACTATGATGTAGTAAATCTTTTTATCTTTCCAATGACTATTTATAATCAAAAATATTACTTGTATAACCCCATGTAAGAATTGTTTTAGTAAAAAATTTCATGTTTGTGTCATTTTTACTTTAACATTAAATAAAAAATTATTTATGTCATTTCCCAACCAAAGTGGATCCATGGGGTCCTGAAGTTGTCCCATGGATTGTCTTTGTTGGCCATGAGACATACAATGAGGGTAGTACATGTGTCATGCTCATATCATATTATTAAAACATTATTTTTACCTTTAACTACACTAATTACCACTAATCGCGATTAATAACTTAAAAGTTACTATTCACGAAAAAATTATTTTAATCTCATTGAACCACATTTTACTTCTTAATGACAACCATGTATGTCGGATTTTTGAAAATCAAATCACAGAAGTGGCAAAGTTTCATTTTAATGAAAAATCAGTTTCTTTAACTACCACTTAGTGGTTTCACTATTCATCAAAAAATTGAAGTTTTTCAGAAAGATACCAAAACTTCACCCTAAGATATATTTGATATTCTGAATTCAAAAATGATGTCTATTTTACAAAATTCAAAACATTTAAGTTTCATTAAATAATTTAATAACAAATTCCTCCTGTCATGACAAATTGCATGTTTTTATGAAACAATAAGTATCAAAAGATTGACACTAGTTTAAGTCCAATTTCAAAGTGAAATTGATTACAATGACCCCCATTGAATAAAATGGTAAAAATATATTCTAATTTCACATCAAAACCAATTCAAAAGATAATCTAATAAAATAAATAAATTAGATTAAAAATAGGTTTTGAATTAAAATACAACATTTTCACTATTCATTTAAAAATGAACTTTATCTGAAAAAAACCAAAAATTCACACAAAGTATATTTTGATGTCCCAATCATAAATAATGTGTTTATTTTGACAAACATAGCTTATAAAATTTTCAAAAGATAGATTTAAAATGGGTTTTCCATCAAAAGGTAGTAAAACAATCTTTTAAGAATATTAGTGTATTCCATGCATAAGATTGTATTTATTTTCATTTTAAGCCTCCAAAACACTATCTTAATCATTAATAGACATAGATAAAAATATCTATTATTCATTACTTACTTGGGATGTTACAATTTTTCCTTCTTACTGAAATGTGTAACACCATTCCATGGAGATACCTTCAAGAAAACATGATCTCCTACATAAAATACCAAATCCTTCATTCAGATATCGGTAATGCTCTTCTACCTACTTTTAGATACATTGATGTGGGTTTGGATTAACTTAAAATTTTCCATTTTTTCCTCCAAATGTTCTGGGACTATGAGTTTTCATTCACCAATTTCATCCCAAGAGGGTGGTGGGCGACATCTCTTTTCGTATAATGTTTCTTATGGTGACATCTGAATACTTGAATGAAAGCTATTTTTATAGGAAAAATCTACCATTGGTATATATTGATCACACATACCTTGAATGTCTTATGAGCATGATCTCAACATGTCTTCTATCGTTTGAATAGTCCTTGCCGATTGTCCATTAGTTTGGTGGTGGTAGGAATTGCTCAAATGAAGTTCAGTATCCGGGACATTCTAAATAGATTTCTAGATTCATCATTTAAAACGTGGATCGTGATCAGAAATAATCGATAGAGTTCATCCATGATTTCTCAAAACTTCATTAATATGTACTCTTGATATAAATTCAAGAGGTAAATCATCTCTAATATCAAGAAAATGTGATGACTTGGTAAGACGATCAACATTGTCCCATATTGAATTGTTCCTTCTTAGAGACTTTGGTAGTCCAATGAAAAAGTCCATCGTAATATTGTTTCATTTCCAATTAGGTATGGGAATAGGTTTCATGTCTCCTCCAGGGTATTGCGTTCCAGCATTCACATGTTGACAAATAATACATATTGACACAAAATCAGCAATCTCCCTCTTCATGTTGTCCCACCAAAAATTTTCCTTCAAATATCTATACATATTAGTGATACTAGGGTGTATTTAGATATTGTAATGATGTGCATCATCAAAATATTCCCTTTTTTAGATCTGTATATCGGGAAAACAATGTCTCTTCTAAATTTCAAAATTCCAAATTGATACACAAATTCACTCAATCTCCCATCATTCACAGGTTTAATCTACTTTTGAAAATCTTCATCATTGGTATGAAAACTCTTTATCCTTTCTTGCAAAGATAGTTTGGAAACCATTTGAAAAAGATTTGATGTTTCACCTTGCATGGTTATCCCCAAGTCTAACACTACTAGATCCTTGTATATAGGATCCTATTCAACTCTCATCTTGTTCAGAACTCCATGATCCTTTCTACCCAAAGAATATTCCACCTTATTTTCCTTCCCTGGGTGGTAGTTTATAGTGTAATCATAATCTCTGAGTAGTTCAAGCCATCATATTTGCCACATGTTGAGTTCTTTCTGTGAGAATGTATACTTCAAACTCTTGTGACCAGAATATGTCTCAGATTTTTCAACATATAGATAGTGTCTTCAAATATTCAAAGAAAATATTAAAGCTGCAAACTCAAGATCAGGAGTGGGATAGTTTTGTTCATTAATTTTTATCTATCATGATTAATAAGAAATTATTATACCATCTTGTATAAGGACACATCCAAGTCCATTCATTGATGCATCACAATAAATAGAAAACCCATCATCCCTCGATGGTAGAGTCAAGATAGTATAATTGACTAATAATCTCATTGGTTCTTCAAAAAATTATTCACACACTTTTTTCCAAACAAATTTAACCCCTATACATGTGAGATTTGTTAATTTTTTAGGCAACCCGACAAAATTATGGAAAAATGACAATAATAAACTGCTAATCCAATAAACCCGCGTACCTCAATTATACTTGTTAGTGATTTCTATTCATGGATTACATTGGAAATAGAAGGATAACATAGTTTCCATCCTAACAGACAATATGGCCATGAAAATGAAATCCCTTGGAGCAAGAATTTACACTTTCTAATCATCCCATATAATTCATGTCATATAAGATTCATTAGAATAATATGAATGTGATTTTTATAATCTATGTAGCTTTTCGATTATACCAAGAAATCATCAGTAAATACAACTAAAAAGTCATCAAGATATTCCTTGAAAACTATATTCATTAGATCCATGATGACAGATGGTGCATTAGTCAATACAAAAGGCATTACTGTAATCTCTCAATGCATGTTCGTGGTTCAAAATGATGTTTTTAAAATGTCTTCCTTCATCACACACAACTGATGATATCCAGATCAAAGGTCAATCATTGAAAAGTATTAAGATCCATGAAGTTTATTGAATAAATCATCAATGTGATGTATGAGATACTTGTTTTTTATTATTATAGAATTTATCTCCTTGTAGTCAATATACAACCTCGTAGATCCATCTTTCATCTTTACAAAAAGAATAGGGGCTCCCCATGGAGAAACACTAGGGTGAATAAATCCCTTATTACTCAATTCCTCTACTTGTTTAATTAGTTCTACTAATTACACAGTGGCCATTAAATAAGGGGTCATTGATATGGGCCTTGTACTAGGAATTATGTCGATAGAAAACTCAATTTCTCATTCTGGATAATGTCCATGTAAATCTTCTAGAAACACATCAACATATTCTTTCACAATAGGTATATCATCTATTTGAACATTATTTTCCTCACCCATAGTTATTTCATTCTTTTCTTACCCAATATTTGAATTCAGTTTAGCTAATGGGGGTGGATCTTGATAAGAATTAGGTGCTGATGTTTCTGCTCTAAAGATAATGTACTCCTTATTATCATCAAAAATTTTAACTTCCTTATTCTTATAATAAATTTTCGCATCATGGACCAAAATCCAATCCATATTGAGGATTATATCAAATTCAATCTTGGGTATGATGATGAGATCAGTAGATAAATAACATTTATAATCCATAATGGGAACTGATTCACAAAAATTGGTTACAATGATACTTCCCGTAGGAGTTGTGACTAACAACTAACATGTTATATAAAATTGGAAATACGAAATTTTATTAGAAAACTAGGATGATATGAAAGAATTTGATGAACCAGAATCAAATAAATCACTGGTTAAACATTAGGAAACTGTTAAATTACCTACCACTACGTCTTTTGAATATGCAACCTCAGCAGTAGTAATAGAATAAATATAGCCTTGATTCCATTGACTTTTATGAGGTATGTTCCCCTGATTCTTAAGACATTAATTTTCATAGTTTTCCCTTTCTCTAAAATTTATGAATTCAACATTAACCAAATCTTTCTACCCCTTGGAATCACAAGGTTAGGGGCCTTTTCACTAAACTTGTGACATCCTCACCATCCCTCCTGACAAGCACCTGGGTGTTTTTCCCACATTTACTGCAAGATAGATATTCAAAATTTCTATTCTTCCCCTTATTTCCATTTCTAGAGTGTTCAATAGATCTCTTCTTCTATTGAATTTCTTTAAAGTCATAAGACATAGAGAATTATTTTTCTGTCGTAATAGCACATGAGACAATATCTTCATATGATGAATATGATTGTGAGACTAATGCTCAACGTAGAAATGGTTTTAACCCATAAAATAAATTATAAAACATACATATTGGGTTATGTATATAATTTTCAGCATTACTCGCTATCCTTGTATAGTTATCTCCTTACTTTGCGACATTGTCATCCACTTTTTGCCTCAGACTCATTAATTGTCTTTCCATATCTACTTGATGATCATGAGGAAAGTATTTTTATAAAAAAAATTATTCAAGCTCCCTCCATTCCATATTTGATACTTAATCATCTTATTTTATGTTTTGAATGAAAGACCAACATTGATCAACATCTCCAATGAGGTGGTAAACTACAATGACAACTTCTTCACATTCGCTACTCCACAAGGCGTGTAATATTTTCTATACAGAATTCATCCATTCCTCAGATACTAATTTAGTTGTACCCCCATTGAATGTTGGTGGTTGTTTCCTCATGAAACTATCTAAAATTGATCATCTAGGCTGCAGAACAGGGTGCTCTATACGGGTAAGGTTATTATTTATAACCTAAGTGAGTTGTCCTAGTATGGTGATAAGCGGATCATCACCAATTGTATCACCAGCTCCACTATAATTATCTTGAGCAGGAGGGAAATGCCTTCATGGAGTGTGTGATTTGATATGGTTTCCATTCAATCTACTAGGCTCTATTTCTAGACAATGGAATACACTAGATTAGTTTATGAATCACAAAATATAAATCCAAACATGTAAGACACAAAACATAAATTGATTAGATTATCGATATAATCCATAATCATTAAAATGTTTTCTTTGAAAAATTTTATACTCATAAACCCTTCAAAATTGTTTGTGAATAAAATGAGAATTATCCTATGAATATTCCCCAGGAGTTTCGTAACAAAGAGTGCAACAAGGCTCATGTGCACCAGCTCTTATTCGAGTCCAGCTCAAAGCGTAGATTTCAGATTTTACCCTTAGGTACATCAATGCCAGATTCGTCTCTATTATCTCATATCTAGAGAGGGATTTATTTCTAGGAAAACTCATAAAATCTCTACAATAGAAAAATTTTATGAAGTTCTTCTATACTAATCCTAAAAGTCTATCATTTGTCAATGTGTTCTAATATGAGTTTATCTAAATCTAGTTTCCATTTTTTTACTAAACTTTATCTGATACCAACTATAACGCCCTGACCCCTGAAGCTCAGAGTCGATTCATTATTACATATCATTGGAATGGTCACAATAGATCATGTCTCGAAATACCAATTAGTTTAGTATCCTTGGATGTACATAATATATTCATAAGGTTTACATTACATCTTAAAATGGAAATCTATAACAACATTAATTTCGTATACAACATTGAGATCCTATATACAATCACTACATGTCAGTCATAAAATAAATCTTTTCATCCTAGGAAAAATAAAACATAGAAAGGGGTGAGCTCAGATGATTAGTAAGGATAACAATATTGCGGAAACATTCATAAATAATAATAATAATTTAAGGAAATGTATCGAACTAAAACAAAATCCTTTTCAATAAAAAATTCATCATTATATAGAAAATACAAATCAAAATAATTCCATTTACATACTCACATTTATATTATATTAATTGAATAATCACATTAAATATCAATAGCCACTTTAATAATGATGGAATGCATAATGCCAGACTTCCTAACGACATAGCCATGGCCTTGTGCCAGGACTAAAAATAATATTTTTCTATGCCCTTATGCCAAGACACTAGTTTGTCTCATTATACCTACCGATGCATCAAGGAGCTATAGCGGTCTCCACCCGTCACTTAAAATTTATAATACATTCAACATATGAAAAGGTTTAAACATAACCTAAACATTCATATTATGAATCAAATATGAAATTTCAAGAATTTATCCATAAACCACGAATGGTATAAATATAACACATCCACATTCCAACATATCACAAAACCTTCAGTACAATATGTATGTTTTTTTATCATAATAAATCAACATCAAATAATGTTCAGATCCATTGAAGGATGTTGACATATAAAAAATCAAAACCTTTTTAGAGAAATATCTCTTTATATTTGAAAATAATTTAAGATTCACAGAATTATAAAGAAAATATTTATTTTGAAAATATTCTTATAAGCTTGTATGGGAGGCTTCATCAATGTTATAACAGTGGAAAATAGCCGCACCTGCCATAGAAGTTAAAAAAACATTGTTACCATGATTTTGACAAAAATTTCATAGGGTACCTTGTTTGGAAAACGACGGAAATATTCATTTCAAACCATATTACAAAAATTAAAAGAAGAATATAAATGAATTTAACCCATATTCTAGTAAAAATTAAAAATGTTTTGGAATACATTTTCAAGAGACATGGATGTGGATGATAAATAGGTACCAGTTGATAATTACGTAAAAACAACTGTAGATAATAAAGATATTGTGAAATAATCCCTTAACTTGTACTTTTACATGATCGAGGGTAGGATAAAATCTTGTATAGTGGTAAAATAATTGATATTAAATTATAAAATAATCATATAAATTAATATTATATCATATACGATCTTTTAATATTGCTTTGTTAATAATATGTTAGTATTATGGTCATTTCGGGTCTTAACTGATTCATTTTCCTTTATATGTATTGTTATGTAATTAATGTTTGTTATGGATAATTTGTATCTTATTTATATTCAGAATGATTTTAAGTATTTAAACATAATTTTTAATCATCGAATGAAAATTAGTCATGAATGGATATGATGTGGAATGAATCCCATCCTGTTCGTGGAGATGGTAATCCTTACCTACGCACGAGCAATAATATAATTATTTTGATATTAAAATAATATATAACTATATGAAATACCATATATAAAGATTCATTATCATGTTATATTTATTTTTTTCATCATTTATATATCATTAATATACACATATGAATAGTAATATATTGAGTAACAATTAAACCACGACATGGAGATGGAAAACCATACGTACGCACATATAGTGACATGTAATTCAAATGATGGAAAAAATAATGAATATGGTTGTTCCATATTTATAATAAAATCACAGTATATAGAAGATAGTGGAGTTATTATTTCATTATTGAGACAACAAGGAAAGATGAAGTGGATGAAGAAAAAAAATGAATGAGGTGGTGAGATATTTACCTATTCTTTGGGTTCTTCCTTTTGATTTGATCAAAAGGGCTCCATAGGTTGGATTTCATACTAAAGTAAGGCCTCTAGGATGAAGGGATGATAGTTGATAGGGTATTTTTGTAGGTTTTGGCTGAGGAAAATGGATTTGATGATGTGAATTAGAGAGAAGGGGGTGTTCCCTTTTAAAAGATGGGTGACAGGCACCCTATGAAAAGATAGAAATATTATTTCATAATAAAATATATTTCAATTTCTAATGGATTAAAAATAAATTATTCAAAGTATAAGGTGGGGACGGATCTAAAACCTCTAAACCAATAGGTTTTAGATAGGTTTGGGTTACTATATTAACCTTATCTTTTATATTAAACTCTTAGTTAAATAGTTAGACATTTACCATGTCTCTTTTTTTTTTATATTATATGATTAATAAACATAAAATAAACATCCAATAGAACCACAATTGGTTAATTAATGATAAAAATGTCATTACATATTTATTCTGGTCAATATTGAGATTTTTAATATTATTATATCAATCAATAATATTGTAAATGTTTTAAAACACATTAATGTCAATTTTGACACTATCTAATAATTTATTTTTGTGAAAGTCATAAATTTTTTTTAGTTATAAATAAACACATTTAATAACCCCTAAAATGTCATATTTACCTATAAAATTATTGTAATTACTATAAAGCATCATATTTAATTTATTTGGATATTTATGATATCAATTATTTTAATCTTTTATTAAAATAGTAATTACTACATCATCATAGTGTGATAAATAAATTTACTTATTTATTATTTAAAAATTATTAATAAAGTACAATTATATAGGAAATATTTTTAGCATTCTAATGAATATTTATATTCGAATTTATATTGTGTGTATCCCTATATTAAAAATTGTTTAGTTATTAAACATTGAATTTAACTATTTTAAGTCTTCTTTAAATAAAATAATAATAAATGTCCTATTCTAATCCATGTGGTCCAAAGAGGTTCTTATTATATTCCTATGGTTTTTTGGTCGAATTATACTTATCCAATGGAATTATAACATGTGTTAGGGTAATAATAATATTATTTTTACCCTTAATTACCATATTTACATTTAATTCTGGTAAATAAAAGTTAAAAGTTACTATTCACCAAAAATTATTTTCATCATATTGAGCCAAATTTTACTTTCTAATATCAATTGTGTCTCTCGGGTTTTTGATGATCAACTCAAAAATATTGTAAAATTATGTTTTATGTAAATTTTCAAATGTTACTAGGAGGTGGGTAAAAGATGGTAAAAAGTTCAATAAAATTTGTATATATCAAAAATTATTATAAACTAACTCCAAAGAATTAAATTGAACATATATATGTATTATGTATCTATTTTAACCAAAAATAAATTTAAATAAAATAAATAATTATTTAAATATACAATCTATTTGGAACTATAACTAAGTGTTTTTCACTATTCCTCAAAAATTCAATGTCTTCAGAAAAATACAAAAAATTCATCCAATGTTAATTTCAATATTCTGAATCCAAAAATAAAGTCCATTTTGAATGATTAAATTTATAAAATTTCAAGAAAATGTGTATTGAAATTCATAACAGCTAGTTTGATTGGTTGCAGTGCGTTATAACTCGATGTTGCATACAACAGACACTATTGTATTATTCTAAGAGAAGCATACCATGGAAACTTCGGGTGGTACAATTTTAATATTACACTTTTAAAACACAATGAATCTTGTTTTAGAAAATGTGTGATTTTAATCCAAAAAATTTAATATATCCAAAAGAATCAATATATATATATTAAATATAATTAATTTGAGTATATATTAGGAAAAATATTAAAATTACTTTGATATGAATTTGAAAAAAAACTGACTTTAAAATAAAAATAATATGAGAGTTTTATAATTATAATTTTATTAATATTCACAGGAAAATTTACATTTTTGAAAAAAAATCTCAAAAAATAATACATATGTAAAATTATTTATTTAAATGCAAAAATTATTTACATTTTATCAATTAAATTTTAAAAAATTTAAAAAAATATTTAAATATATTTTCATATATAATCTAAATAGAAATTACATTTATGATGACCTTTATTTTATGAAAATAACTACTTTAGTAAATATTATTAATTTTTTCTTAATAATAAAAAAATATATTCAAAATGATTTAAAAATTATATACTTCACTAAATGCTTAATTATTTTCGTTTATGCCAATTTTATGACAGGGTTATAATATTTATGTTAAAGTAATAATATTATGTAGTTTATTTAATGACGGTGATATCTAAAGAATAACATAATGAATATATTATATTTATTTAAAAGTGGAATTCAATAAAATATTTTTCTATTAAATTATACAACACATAAAATTAAATATTCTATAAAAATTCATCAATCACATAAAATATACGAAGATACCTCTACCTCATAACTTAAATGGGTTTCCATGTAGATTTTTCAGAACATTATCTTTGTGTGTTTACTTGTTTCATAGGAATTTATCTATATGATCAATAATCTCTACCATTATCTATTTATAAGAAAGGTAATTCCACATTAGTATAACCATTAAGTGTAATACGTATGAAGGATTTGGTTTTTATTTTATTTTGAGATATAAAATGAGCACATGATCAAATTGGGCTTGATTGAGTTGATGTTCCATTTAATAAACTGCCATTCTGACAAGGATAAGATTCTCAAAAATAGTCTATCCTAAAAAATTTGTAATTTAACTTATAAAATAAATAAGTTTATTTTAAATTTATTTTTTTGTAAACCAACATAATAAAAAGGGTCAATAAATTTTCATCTTAAAATTATAAAAATTAACTGGATATGACCACTAGCAAACTAGTATTCAAATTACATGAATATTTCTTTAAAATGAAAATATGTTAATGAATTATAACTATAACTGTCATGTTCTGATGGAGAATGAAAAATAATATATTAATTTGGAGGCTACATTGAAAAACACCATAGAATATTTTTTTTCTGGAAAAAAAAATTGATATCATAATTAATGATGATAATATGAAAAAAATTATATCAAAATAATTTGAGAAGTTATATATACTTGATTTCATATCAGAGGTACAATTTAACTCTTTGGTCATTCCATGGCCATTTTTAGCTCCATTTATTACTCCATGATGTGATATTTAAATTGTATTACCTACAGAACTAGTGGATAATAAGATACATATTTTTATGAGAATTCATTCCATTTAAATTTAGTAATCATAATAAAATGGAAAACCTAGATTATCCAACACACATAAATATTCATATGATTTTTTAATACATTAATCACAAAAACGTCATCCAATGTTCAATGTAAAAAATGTTTATAAATTCTTTCCCTTATTAACCATAATAATATTAAAATCCATAACATTTGAAATAATGTGACAAATTTTTTAAAATAAACATATCATCAATCCACAAACAACATGATGTAACCCATAAATTTCATTATATAAACATTTGGATAGAACTATGTTGAATTATAATAAATCATGGTAATTATTAGGAGCCAACCCTAGTTATCCTAGATCTAATGTATTCTTCCATTAAATTAGTATAATTATAAGAAAATGAGGGCCAAAGGACCGATTATTTTTAGAGTATTGGTAATAAATTAACGTAAATGAGTTTTTTTATTAAAAATTAATACACTAATTACAACATTGTTTTTTTATTTAGTGGAAACATTATTCCAACTAGCATATCCTTGAATATATTTCATATAATTCTTCATGGATTCATTGGGAATGAAACAAAATAAGTGTTTTCCCAGATGATTAGTATGTCAATTTAAGGAGGAAGAAATATTCAATCCTTGATAATATCCAATATAGATAAAAACTCATATGAAACATTCTGTTGTGTCAATAAAGAGTCATGAAAAAAAAATTATTAATATTGAAAGGTAAGTATGTAAATAATTTTTTTTTAAATAATAAAAAAATAATTAAATGAGCCCATATAGAATTTGTTATTGAAAACCTGATGGATAATAAATAATATCTCAAAACGATCACAATGCATAATTATTGGAAATCATGTATCAAGAACATGAATACCTAAACTCCCATGATCTATCCACTAAATAGATTAAAACTACATAAAGAAATATATTTAATTATTTTGTCTAATTTTTATCAAGAGAATCTGTTCATTCACTGAGGGTATATATAAATTATACACCCACATATCACTACATGACCAATGAATTCCATATATTGAGTAATAAATTTAATTAATAAAAATATAACAAATCAATAATCAATTTTGAATAATTAAAATGAATTTATTGATATTTTACCATATATATAGGAAATTTTAAAAATAAACACCATATAAAACATTTTATATAGTTTAATAAATGAACATATCAATAATATGTGATATAGATAATTAGGGTAAATTAAACGATCAATTATAATTGAGAATTGAATATTTTATGGGGACTAAAATGAACAATTTACATTAAATTAAATAATATCCTTGGTAAATTCAATAATAATCCATCCATATGTAAAATAAAAATGATAAAATAACATTATATACCATATTGGGTAAAAATAAATGATTTATTTCATTGATTAATTGATATTATACAAAAATATCATTTAAAACAATATTTATTAAAATATCATTTTTATTTTTTAAATAAATGAAAATAATTTTTAGAGAAAATAAATATTTAAAAATATTAACCAAAATGTAATATTTTAAATTATAAAACGAAATATCAATGAAATAATTAAATGTAATTATTTACATGTCGTACATGGTAAAAAGAACACTCCCTTTTCATGGTAAAAGTATTTCTGAACAGTCTTGTCCGGAAAGTTGTAATAAGAAACAGAAATGCACTGTGTTGCATTTTTTGTCAATGAGGCATGATGTTGTCATGGAATGAATGGATGTCAAGGAATGTCAAGATGTGAATGACAAAGGATGTGATGGTGTTGGTGATGAATGGAGAATGGCCATGGTACTAAGATGCATGTCACTTAGGAGATTCACTAAGTGACACAGGATGTTGTTGTTGAAACATTCTCCATCGATATCAGACGATTGTAGAAATGATCTTAATGTTTCAATACTTGTATCAAGATGATACTATGTTACACCACTTGAAGAATTGATGATGATGGAGCATCATCATTAAATCAGACGATTGTTGAGTTGTTCTTAAAGTTCCAAGAACATGTATCAACTGGATACAATGTCACAGCAATGTTTGAATACCATGCATTGTATTGATAATGCATGATGAGATGAAGTGATCCATCCACAATCACTAAGTGGATGAAGTGGTGTTAATGAAGTCCATGTACTATTTCTTAGTGCATGTGAATTAGAAGAAGAACCAACTTAATCTCTGATTGGATCAATGAAAAACATTGAAGAGTTATTTGATTCAGGAGCTTCGGTTGAAGATGAACCTTCGGGAATTTCACTCCTAAGTGACGATTAAATGTTTAAGAGGAATGGAGGAATTCCTAAGAAGAAGAGAATAGAAGAGATGAAGAATGGATAATGGATTAGAGGAAGATGGCTTGAATGGCAATTGGCATTTACACTTGTCACTTTGTCTTTCTTAACAAAGCACGTGTGTTTTTAGGAAGCAAAAAATATCCACCAAGGAAGGCCAGCCGAGGGTCATCACCCAAGTCTCATGTGGGACTCGAGGTCACCACGCCCATGGGGAACCCTCAGGCCAAGGCAGTGTATCCCAAAGGCAGGTGGTCGGGGCCGTGTATAAGCCCCGAGGCCACGCGGTGATGAAGCCCGCACAGCGTGAGTGCGAAGAGCGCGCCCGTGTGTGCATAGTGGGTGCATAGCGCGCCCGCAAGGAGCAGAGGTGGGCGCAAGAGCGCGCCTGCAGAGAGAACACGGTGCCGGGCGGCACAGTGGAGGGAGAAGATTCAATTGTGGTGAAGGCGGGAGCACTAGGATGATATGCCGCGGAAAAACCGCGCTCCGTTTTGATGTGGGACGCAGAAAAATTTCTAGGAGAGGATCTTGGCCGCACGATTGATCGCACGCCGGATCTCGGTCGCTCATCTAATCGCGCCATTCGCGATCTGATCCAGGCCGTCCGAGATTATCTGATCGCCTGATCTGACGGCTCCCCGTCCGTCCTCAACCTTGATCTCACCCGATGCCACCCGCGAGCCGCGTTCGAACCAGAGGCCTCCCTGACGACCTATTTCGAGCTCCCGGCCACCATTGCCGAAGCCGAAGGCTCCATTGAGCTCGTCTATACCTACTGAACAGATCCATGTCTAAAAATATGCTTGCATGCGACAAATGAGGAATTCAAAGTTCGGCCGAGGCAAGCAACGCTGCCGAGGCCATGAAGGGTTTATGCCTCTGCATGGATTGTCTTAAAAAAAGGCCATGAACACGTTCAACTAAGAATGCACGAAGAGAAAAATAACAGAGGAGGGAACCCGCGTGCACCGAAGAGAAAACACAAAAATTTGGAAAGATTTTGAAGATATGAAATCTTCGGTGATTCAAGATTTAACACGCGGATGGACAGAGGCATCTCTCGCCTATATAAACAGAGGCCTTTCCCTCGTAGTGGCTTGCTGATGCGCTGAGTTTTTGAAGAAAGAAGTCACGTGAGAGAACCTTTGCCTCGCGAAGAAGAGCCTGCGCGCACACTTGCGCGGCAGTACAGCCCGGAGCTCCCCTAGCTCTCTTTGGTTCCTTTTGCGCACTCCTTGCACGAAAGAAGAAAGGGGAAGTCCCCTGCGCGCACCACTTGCGCGACAGGAAGAAGGCAGGCCAAGTGCATTACTTGCGCGGCACTTGCCCACCCTCTCTGCCCGCGGACTTGCGTGGCAGGAGGTACTTGCGTGGCAGAGGTTGCTCTTGCACCCTGCGCGTCCGAGGTGGCCTCACACATGAGGGCTTGCGCGGCCGGTTGCACAAGAAACCCTACGGGCAGTGTGTGTGCAAGAAGAAGTGGGAGGCCAAGGCTTGAACACTTGTGTGTGAAAATTGAAGAACACTTAGTGTGTGCAAAGAAGCAAGGAAGGTCGTAGCCATGTGGGTGCACACTTTGAGGAACAAATAAAAGAACATATTTTGTGTGTGTGCAAAACAAGAAGAGGAAGAAGGCCAAGATGTGTGTGTGCATAAAGAGTGTAGACCACAACAAAGAAGAACACATTTTGTGTGTGTGTGCAAGAGGAATAAACAAGTTGTGTGTGCTAGACAAGAAGAGGCCGGAACCTAGGTATGTGCAAAGTGTACACATTTAGAAGAAGAAAGAAGAGGACATCCACACTAAAGTATAACACACATTAAGTGTGTGAACAAATTGAACAAAGTGTGTGAGTGAAGAAGGTGTGTGCTTAAAGAGAATATACCCTCTGATGGTTTATTGCACCAAGAAGAAAGAAAGGGGAGTGCATGCTTGCATGCATGCACGTGCACACGTGAACAAGTCTGAATCTGCTTGTGTGCATTTGAGGAGTCCAAGACCAGGAGATCTTGAAGATATTGTGATTCCATGCATTCAGTGCATGAAGTTGAAGTGAAGTGAGACTGTACCAGACCAAAGTTAAAGATATCAGTTGTCTGAGTATTCAGTAGTTGGAGAGAGAAGCCAGGTCATCCTGAAGAAGGAGATAAAGCCTGAGTTAGACGAGACGCCATGATCAACCACAAGTGATCAGAAGAGAAGAGCAAGGCCAGCAGCCTTTATCCCAAGCTTCTGAAGTTTCTTGAAGAGTCGAACAGTGAAGAAGAGCTACTCATGTGACTCGAGGAGCCAGGAGAAGCCCCCAGTGAGACTCAGGGAGGAAGAAGTTTTCAGTGGGATTCTGGAGCAGGCCAGTGGGACTCTGGTAACACTGTGAGATGCAGTATAAAGACCCTCCTGTGGGACTCAGGAGAGATACAGTGGGACTCTGTATCGACCATTGTAATACTAACAGATTATAATGGAAGAAACCATGTTGGGGTGTATAACCAGCATGGCAAGGACGTAGGCCTTTGGTGCTGAACCTTGTAAATCCTTGTGTCTTGTGCCTTTACATTTACTGCATCAATCGAGGAAAAGCTGAGAGATACAAGAAGAGTGGATCGAGGCTTTAACCAGCCATAGAGGTTTAATTGATAAAGAATCAATTAGTAAAAAGTTTTAAGGGATCACTGATTCACCCCCTCCCCCTCTCAGTGATTCACACTGATATGGGCACTTCAATTGGTATAAGAGCAAGGTTACCTCTAAAAGATCCAAGGGAGTCTTTATGAAGTGCAGATTTGAGGAAATGAGCGACCAGCCTCAAATGGAGATATCTGCCAAGACTCAGAAAAATAGAAAGAAGAAACAGGTCAAGAAGATGAAGAAAGCCTGTCCTAGCTGTGATGAAGTTGGAACAATGAAAGATCTTCAAAGTGCAATCAAATATCTTCAGAAGACAGTCCCCAAGGAAGTGGCAATGTGTATATCTACAGGCATCCTTGATCTTCAAGAAGAAAAATCACAGTTAGAAGAAGAAGCCAATGCAATGGAAGATCAATTGGCAAAAAGGGTTGGCATAACCAACACTCTCAGAAAGCTGGTGAAGGCTAAAGATGAAACCGTTTCTCTTTGCAATGAAAGATATGAAGACACTACTGAAGAATTGCAAATAAGCCTTTATGAGAAAGAAATATTTATGATAATGATCAATGAAGTTTTCCATGCACTGGAGAAGCTGCACAAAGTGTCAATGAATGTCAGAGATGCTCCACTCGAAGACAAAGTCAAAATGGTGAAGGAGCTTGACAATTCATTGCTAGAATTGAATCAGGTGTATGAAGACCAGTCAGAATAGCTGAAACAGAATTGGGAAGGTAGGCTAAGAACTGTTGAGGATGAGAAGAACTCCCTTAACATGAAATGCATAGAACTAGAGGTGATATTGAAAAATCTGCAATCACCCAAAGCTGAATCCTCCCAGTCAGCTGAAAGTAGAAATGTTGCTACACAAGAGTGCTTTGAGAAGGATGATTCTATGAAAAAGACATCCTCTAATAAAAGGGCCACAACTTCTAAAAGGAAGGTACCATCCATCCCATCTTGTACTAATGCTTCTAATTGTGTTTCCACAAAAATTGCAGGATGGAAGAATAATTCCAAACAAGTATGGATGAAGACAATGAAGAAAGAATGCTCTCCTGAAACAAACCAACAAGTCAAGAAAAGTACCCAATAATCAGAAGGACTGAAGAGGTCAAGATTTGTAGGTCAGTGTTGGTGTTGTAATAAGTATGGGCACTGTGCATAGGATTGTTGGTACAATCCGCTGAATGTCAAAGCACAAAGGATGCCCATGCCAAGGGGGAGCAAGCCAGAAGAAAAGATGCAGCATCCACAGGTCCAGATACATCTGTTTACTGTAAATAGATTTGGATTACTTGACAACATCTGGGATGATTGAAAAAGTGGTCAAAAAGATACATGTCAATCTCCAACTGTATCCAGAGCTAAAAAGAAGAAAAGATCACAGAACCTGGCTCAGAAAGAATCCTTGGGAAGCAAGCATAAGAAAGTGGAAGATGCTCCCAAGAAGATTTTGAAAAAGGAAAAGAAGTCCTTGGAGTCTAAATCCAAGAAGGGTGATGTATCCAGAAGGACCACCAAGAAAACATTCTTCTACTGTGGAAAGAAAGGACACACCATGGATCATTGTGAACAAGCCATGGAACTGAATAGAAGCATACTGGACTCAAAAGGACAATCAATCCAGAAGAAGCAGAAGGGATTGATTGAAAATAAGTTGCCTAAGAAAGGTAGCTTAACAACATCAAAAGAACCATGTGGAACTTCCAGAACTGAGGCCACACTTCCAAGTGACTTACTAGTCATATGGCCTAATCAGTTGCAACTTGCCAGAGAACTACAAAGAGATGAAGATGAAGTTCTGGCAATTGCTAAGGCAAAAGGGAAGAAGAATATTTCACATGATGATGTATTGAGATCCACACCAGCACAAACATCATTGAATATCAAATGTGCAAGTGTGAAGAATGGTGAAAATGGGACATCTCGGTTGAAAGAATCTTCTCAACCTTATTGTTCACATTGATGAACCAAGGAGGTTCCATCTTATTCCCTAATCACATGTATTTACATGTGCTAACACTGTAGGGAATTGAAGATGATGATCATTCTCAGCTGGAGGATGGTTTGGACAGAATGGAGTGCACCCCTTGAGGAGAAGCCAATCTGTAGAAGATGGGATTATGAGATTTAATACCATCTTGAGAAAAGTGATGGATTTGGCAATTCATTGATATATCTGAAAAATTTCAACCCCTTGGAGCATGATCTCACATGTACAGTGAATGTTGGACAGCATTGAGTACCTTGGTTACATCACTCTTGTTTTCTACACCGGGTTAGCCCAAGTGGACTTAGAGATGATTTACTAAAGGTTCTTTGCTAAAGAGAACATGTGACATCATCACTCTCTCAGTGTTTTTCAAGAAAATACATTTCAAAGGGAGGAAGAGATTTTTGAAGAGAACCACACCACACCATTGCATTTGATTACCAATAAGGGGGAGAATATATTGGCACACATATTGACCCATTCATATGTGCTAAAGAAGTTTATTGACAACAAATACAAAGGGGGAGATTGAAATGCACTGTGTTGCATTTGTTGTCAATGAGGCATGATGTTGTCATGGAATGAATGGATGTCAAGGAATTTCAAGATGTGAATGATAAAGGATGTGATGGTGTTGGTGATGAATGGAGAATGGCCATGGTACTAAGATGCATGTCACTTAGGAGATTCACTAAGTGACATAGGATGTTGTGGTTGAAACATTCACCATCGATATAAGATGATTGTAGAACTGATCTTAATGTTTCAATACTTGTATCAAGATGATACTAAGTTACACCACTTGAAGAATTGATGGTGATGGAGCATCATCATTAAATCAGACGATTGTTGAGCTGTTCTTAAAGTTCCAAGAACTTGTATCAACTGGATACAATGTCACAACAATGTTTGAAGACCATGCATTGTATTGACAATGAATGATGAGATGAAGTGATCCATCCACAATCACTAAGTGGATTAAGTGGTGCTAATTAAGTCCATGTACTATTTCTTAGTGCATGTGAATTAGAAGAAGAACCAACTTAATCTCTGATTGGATCAATGAAGAACATTGAAGAGTTATTTGATTCAGGAGATTCGGTTGAAGATGAACCTTCGGGAATTTCACTCCTAAGTGACGATTAAATGTTTAAGAGGAATGGAGGAATTCCTAAGAAGAAGAGAAGAGAAGAGATGAAGAAGGGAGAATGGATTAGAGGAAGATGGCTTGAATGGCAATTGGCATTTACACTTGTCACTTTGTTTTTCTTAACAAAGCACTTGTGTTTTTAAGAAGCAAAAAATATCCACCAAGGAAGGCCAGCCGATGGTCATCACCCAAGGCTCATGTGGGACTCGAGGTCACCACGCCCATGGGGAACCCTCAGGCCAAGGAAGCGTATCCCTGAGGCAGGAGTTCGGGGCCGTGTATAAGCCCCGAGGCCATGCGGTGATGAAGCCCGCACAGCGTGAGCGCGAAGAGCGCGCCCGTGTGTGCATAGTGGGCGCATAGCGCACCCGCGAGGAGCAGAGGTGGGCGCAAGAGCACGCCCGCAGAGAGAACACGGTGCGGGGCGGCACCGTGGAGGGAGAAGATTCAATTGTGGTGAAGGGGGGAGCGCTAGGTTGATAAGCCGCGGAAAAACCGTGCTCCGTTTCGATGTGGGACGTGGAAAAATTTCCAGGAGCGGATCCTGGCCGCACGATTGATCGCGCGCCGGATCTCAGCCGCTCATCTAATCGCGCCATTCGCGATCTGATCCAGGCCGTCCGAGATTATCTGATCGCCTGATCCAACGGCTCCCCGTCCATCCTCAACCTTGAGCTCGCCCAAAGCCACCTGCGAACCGCGTTCGAAACAGAGGCCTCCCCGACGACCTATTTCGAGCTCCCGGCCACCATTTCCGAAGCCGAAGGCTCCATTGAGCTCGTCTAGACCTACTGATCAGATCCATGTCTAAAAATATGCTTGCATGCGACAAATGAGGATTTCGATGTTCGGCCGAGGCAAGCAACGCTGCCGAGGCCATGAAGGGTTTATGCCTCTGCATGGATTGTCTTAAAAAAAGTCCATGCACATGTTCAACTAAGCATGCATGAAGAGAAAAATAACAGAGGAGGGAATCCGCGTGCACCGAAGAGAAAACACAAAAATTTGGAAAGATTTTGAAGATCTGAAATCTTCGGTGATTCAAGATTTAACACGCGGATGGACAGAGGCATCTCTCGCCTATATAAACAGAGGCCTTTCCCTCGTAGTGGCTTGATGATGTGCTGAGTTTTTGAAGAAAGAAGTCCCATGAGAGCACCTTTGCCTCGCGAAGAAGAGCCTGCACGCACACTTGCGCGGCAGTACAGCCCGGAGCTCCCCTAGCTCTGTTTGGTTCCTTTTGCGCACTCCTTGCGCGAAAGAAGAAAGGGGAAGTCCCCTGCGCGCACCACATGCGCGACAGGAAGAAGGCAGGCCATGCGCATTACTTGCGCGACACTTGCCAACCCTCTCTGCCTGCGGACTTGCGTGGCAGGAGGTACTTGCGTGGCAGAGGTTGCTCTTGCACCCTGCGCGTCCGAGGTGCCCTCACACCTGAGGGCTTGCGCGGCCGGTTGCACAAGACACCCTACGGGCAGTGTGTGTGCAAGAAGAAGTGGGAGGCCAAGGCTTGAACACTTGTGTGTGAAATGTGAAGAACACTTAGTGTGTGCAAAGAAGCAAGGAAGGTCGTAGCCTTGTGGGTGCACACTTTGAGGAACAAATAAAAGAACAAATTTTGTGTGTGTGCAAAACAAGAAGAGGAAGAAGGCCAAGCCGTGTGTGTGCATAAAGACTGTAGACCACAACAAAGAAGAACACATTTTGTGTGTGTGTGCAAGAGGAAGAAACAAGTTGTGTGTGCTAGACAAGAAGAGGCTGGAAACTAGGTGTGTGAAAAGTGTACACATTTAGAAGAAGAAAGAAGAGGACTTCCACACTAAAGTATAACACACATTAAGTGTGTGAACAAATTGAACAAAGTCTGTGAGTGAAGAAGGTGTGTGCTTAAAGAGAATATACCCTCTGAGGGTTTATTGCACCAAGAAGAAAGAAAGGGGAGTGCATGCTTGCATGCATGCACGTGCACACGTGAACAAGTCTGAATCTTCTTGTGTGCATTTGAGGAGTCCAAGACCAGGAGATCTTGAAGATATTGTGATGCCATGAATTCAGTGCATGAAGTTGAAGTGAAGTGAGACTGGACCAGACCAAAGTTAAAGATATCAGTTGTCTGAGTATTCAGTAGTTGGAGAGAGAAGCCAGGTCATCCTGAAGAAGGAGATAAATCCTGAGCTAGACGAGAAGCCCTGATCAACCACAAGTGATCAGAAGAGAAGAGCAAGGCCAGCAGCCTTTATCCCAGGCTGCTGAAGTTACTTGAAGAGTTGAACAGTGAAGAAGAGCTACTCGTGTGACTCGAGGAGCCAGGAGAAGCCCCCTGCGAGACTTAGGGAGGAAGAAGTCTTCAGTGGGATTCTGGAGCAGGCCAGTGGGACTCTGGTAACACTGTGAGACGCAGTATAAAGACCCTCCTGTGGGACTCAGGAGAGATACAGTGGGACTCTGTATCGACCATTGTAATACTAACAGATTATAATGGAAGAAACCATGTTGGGGTGTATAACCAGCATGGTAAGGACGTAGGCCTTTGGTGCCGAACCTTGTAAATCCTTGTGTCCTGTGCCTTTACATTTACTGCATCATTCGAGGAAAAGCTGAGAGATACAAGAATAGTGGATCGAGGCTTTGACCAGCCATAGAGGTTTAATTGATAAAGAATCAATTAGTAAAAAGTTTTAAGGGATCACTGATTCACCCCCTCCCCCTCTCAGTGTTTCACACTGATCTGGGCACTTCAGAAACATTAGAAAGCATTTATAAGAGAAAAAATGGTTTAAATGTATATAATCAATCATTTTTGGAAACATTTAAAAAATTTAATAAAAATTCATAAAATAATGGTATGGTTTGATGAAAATAGGTTCACCGACTAATGAGAGAATGGATGTAAATTTACATAAAAACATTCTATAAAATATTTTAAGTACCATTGAGTTGAAAACGATATTATAACATAGAAATGTACATTAATAAATAGATTTGAAGAAAATTAATGGGTATATTGGAAAATTACCAAATAATTTCATTTAATATAGATTCATTCTTAAAACAACCCTGATTAAAATGGGATTGTGAGGTAATTCCTTTAAAATACTGTAATTTTGATGTGAGAATCAATCATTAAATTTTTTATATCTGTAAAATTTAAATCCTAAAAAATATATGTGCTTAATGTAAAAGATAGTGAAAATTCCTTACACAGTTAATCATAGAATATTAATTACAACTAGGAATTTATATAACTAAAAGAAAATAAATTAGGTTATTAATTGTTTTTCCACTTTGTCAGGCTTAAATAACATCCCTATTGATGAAATAATTTAATATCTGTCTAAAAATTTCATAAATTATTAAATAATAATTACCTTATAACTCATAATGCTAGTATTAAAACCATATATTATAATTAAGGTGAACAACGATATTGTATAACTCGTATAAATGAAATTTAGATGAATACCCATGTTAATTAGTACCATTGGAATTATAATACCCCAGAAATAAATAAATTAAAACGAAACTATAATTAGAATAAATATAAATATATTGGTTATATAAAATTAAAATAGGTCTATATAAATTACACATAATAGATATAAGTTGTGTAAATGGTGTATTCCTTACAGAAAGAAACGAAAGAGAAGAATCACATACCCACTGTTTTATTCTAGGTGAAAATACATTAATGTTGTATATAATGGTTTAAAAATGACAATTACTTAAAAAATTACAATTATAATATTTATAATTTTATATACTAGCTACTTAAAATATCTTATTAACTCTTTGATAATTATCTTTCATTATTTTTAATATTTTTGGTGTAAATTCTGCATTTTTCGAGTATGTAATAACCTTTAATATTTTCCATATTAATTATATAATTATATAATAATATAGATATTGGAAAAAATTATTGATATTATATATATAAATATATAAATATTTATTTTATATGTATTTATATTAATCCATGGTATTTAGAGATAAGAAATGAAATGCATCATTCATGGATACGAAAAGTCGTACATATGCATGAATACTACTTCTATTTAATTGTAATATTTTAATAGAATGAAAATTAAATGATATATAAATTTATTAAAAATAAGTTACCATTTTATTTCATATATTTTACATATTTTTATTAAAATAATACTTAATATATTCCCTATATAGGGGCACTTAATAACGTCATTTTGAGGAGACAGTTGTCCCCACTCCCGCAAACGATGTTATGATAATACCACCAAATGGAATGAATGGTGGAATGATTTATATTAATATTAAAAATTCATAATGAAATAATTAATATCATACATATCATAATGAAATAGTACATCCATCATAATGACTATCCATGATAGTTGGTAACTGAAATAAGTCATTATTTTGTGAGGTGATAGTTCATTTTACACATTAACGATATGTTCATTAAAAATTATATGGATTTGTATGTATGTTTTGGTATATACATTAGAATTAAAAATTATATTTTTTTACTTATTTTATTATATAATAATTTTTGAATAATTGTTCAATGCTTTTAGAAATAAATAAAACCAAAGCGATCCTTGAAGTGTGTTACCATATTATCTGGTAACTCTTTTTGGTTTAATCCCTAAGACTTCATAGGATTGTTTTATGACCAAAATGGAGGATTCTAGTTTGAGGGGTGGGATATTGGATGATTATTTTATTAAAATTAATGATATTCAATAATATTTCGGAATGTGAATATGTGTGAGGGGTTAGTACCGTTTTAAATAGGAGGAGTGGAATTCTTGTATATTTTTTAAAATTAAATTTCACCAATTTTAATACTAAGCGATCAATTTTAAATACTGGTATGAAATTTATTGATGATTCAATATGGTCAAATTAAAGATATCCAATTTATTTTGGTCATGTTTTTAGGTCATTTGGGACCTTATGTTTAGGTTTTTGTCCATTTTTATTTTAATTGGAATAATAAATTTTATTCACATTCACCACTATTTTTCTTTAATAACAAATTTAAAAATATAAAAAAATTGTTATTTAAACAGATTAGAAATATTAAACTCATTAATTTTTATAAAAATCATATAATTTGTAAATATTAACATTAAAATTAATCCTGCAGACCGGATGAATGAGAGTGTTTTTAAGGAAAGATATTCAAAAGATTTCAATGTTTTAATGTTCATTTTCAAAATAATATTTCTTCTAATTAAAGACATTAGATTAATTGATAGATTATTTATTTCATTTATTTTTAAAATTAATAGAAAATATATTATGTAACTTTATTAATAAATTATTCAAAATATCATTTTTGAATTAAAATAATTTTCATTTTAATATTCATAATACAAATAAAACATCGGAGAAAAAATCACCACAATACAATTTTTACATATTGATTTAAATTATGGTGTATATTTTTAAAAATAAAATTTATTTCATTCAAAAAAATTTATATTTAATCATAGTTATCCATTAAATGGTTGTAAAATTACCATTTCAGAAAAATATAAATTTTTGGGACAAAAATAGATTTATTTTTATCTTATGGTAATCCAAACAGTTTAATTAATAGATATTTTTTTATTAAATATATATTATAAATGATTCATTAATATCATTCCTTAAGAGGTATTGAATTAAATTATTAGGAGATCCTACATTTGGGAGGATAAAAATTAAAAATTAAAAATTTATATTCAATTGGTTTATATATTAGTTTCTAATTAATTGATAACCAATGAATTTTTCATAGATTTACATAAACCATATATTTTATTAATTTATTAATTTATATTTATAATCTATAATATAACAACTAGGTTATATCATAACATATTAAATGGTGGATTTTTTATAGTAGAATTTCCTTTATTAAAACATTTTCTATTGGGTATACTATGTCTTAAATGAAATATGTTGTTGCGTGTGACACACAATAAGTCATTGTTTGGTAAAATTGAAATCTATATAATATAAAAAACATACCTAAAATAGTAATTATATAATAAGTTATCATAATATTATATTCCCTTACAGGCTTGGTGTTGTGTTTAATACAAACTATCAGATACATGGTACCTAATTTATAATTTAGTAGAGTTACAATATCCCCACTTTAAATAAATTTTATCTTTGAAATTTAAACCTAGTATTGTTAACAAATTTCATAATATTTACAATGTAGAAATCCAACATCCTGATAAGGGTTCTTGGATAATCCATTAAAATAAAGAAAATATGGATTTAAATGGGAACATGGTATCAAATATAACCATATCATTATTTTTGAAAACATTCGTGGATGGTGGACACACAAATATAGAGGAAATAGTAAATATTTATGTGGAGCTATAAAGGTCATCAATAAAAATCATGTGAATGATTATCAAAATGTGTTGGGTTTCATTGTAATATATATCTGATGATTCACAAGAGAATGATTCCAAAAAAATTAAAAGAATTAGGATAACATTTTTTTTATTATTTTCTAAATGATAATTAATTATTTTAAATCCTATGAATATAAAGAAATATACATACTTGATACGTTAAGATTTCATATGAAAAGTTATATCTGTCGGTTGTGCTGTGATTGTGACACCCCATGTATTTATAAAATTATACATTATAACATCTATTAATATTTATAACTATGATATTTATTTTATGAGTACCCATTGTATGATATCATACTCGACACACAACCAAACATTTCACCAAAATGTTATGTTTCACAAAACATTGAGTTATAATGAATAAAATAGAATATTATTATTATTATTGTAAATTGTTGCTAATACCTAGTCATTTTATTTGTGTGGATGAAAAGAAATAATTTCAATATGAATATACTTATTTTTTAACTTTTTTAAATTTATTAAATAAATTGTAGATTCATAATAAGTGAATGAATCCTATTTTATGCAGGTAAAAACCTAATATTTTTAAAATGTTTTTTTACAATCTTTTTATGTTGAACCCTATTTAAATATAGTTTTTGTCACATTTATATGATCTATTTTTTCAAGACAAACTTATTCTTTAGGAGTGGGACACAAAAATTTATTTTGTACGAAATTTTGTCTTCTTTGTAAAAAATCCATATTTTTATGAATTGTGAAAAATAATAAATTTTAATTCAATGGAGCTTTTCATCTAATTTATTTATATAGTAATATAATAAATTAATTATTTTTAATGTTTAATGTGATTTTTTTTTCATTTAATCTAATTTATGTTTATTGGAAAGAATTTCACTTTAAAACTTGATATAAAAAATGTGGATCTTTGGATGGTTTTTATTTCTTAGAAATTGGATTTATGGTTTTGACAATGGAAAATAATTTGAATTTAATTAATACACATTATGTGTTCTGAATTTAAAGAAATTAATTCCATATATTTAATCATAAGGTCCAAATTGTGTAAATGAGTACCTTTTATTTTTGGACATTATGAATAGTAGATTCCTTATTTATTTATGATTAAAAAGGTTAAAGGGTAAATCATATAAATATAGGTAAAACAATATATTATATAAAATTAAAAATAGACTAAAACATGTCCAAATACTATTGGATGAACTTATTATAATGATTAATATCCTTAGGACAAACCTTTGGAATTTGGGAGCCACTTGGGTGTGAAACTGACATGTTATAATAATTAATTTTAAATAAAGAGAAATTTAACCCAAACATATATATTTTTAATAAAAAAATTAAGTTAGGTTATATAATTGATATCTTTTTACTATAAATAGTCATTATAAATATAGAAATATTTCCTATATAATTGTTATTTTTATAATTTTTTTTGAAATAATATAAATAAATTTATTTGTGATACAATGATGGTTCAATGATTACCTTATTTATGAAATATTCAAATAAATGATATTTAAAATATTAAAATAAATATATTTTGAACATTTTGATGGCATCATCTAATTTGATGGATGATTATGACATTTTATCTTGAATTTAATTACTATTTTGAAGGAATCATAATGTTATAAAATTAAAAAAATCCATTACTAAATACTCTCAAAATTTTCAAAAATTTGTTTTAAAAAATACTATTTTATTTGATGATATAATAGTTTTAAAAATAAATGATTCATCCAACTGACTTATATAATATTAAAAATGTTATTATTGATTGAATTATGGGTCTATTTGAATTTTATATTAACAATAGTAGCCATATATTGTGAAAATACAAGAAAAAATGATTAGCCTTAATGTTTTTAACGAAGGTTTAAAGGTAAAGGATAAGTATAATATTTTGACTTAACTTCTCTAAAGACAATTTATTTGTATTATTTTGACCCATTGTGATGTTATTCTTTAAATGTAACACTTTTTAACTTTATAAATTGAAAAATAATTTTATAATAAAATAATATTTCAAGACATTCCTAAAAGTGCCCCCCTCCCTCTAATTAATGGCCTCCAACTATGCCCACATACTAACATTTCTAAAGGCCCTTGGATCATTCATGATATACTAAAATAATCAAACATAATCCCTACTTTAATTCTAGATTCTTTACCTTAGACATAAAGTAATTGAAGATTTCCTTTTGTATGAAATCAAATGATGTTACCCGATATAGAGGTACCATCTTCTCTCCAGTTCCATTATTTTATTTTTTTCAACTAAGAATGCTCATATTATACTTTTATTACATAATAATAATATAATACTCTGTATACTATGTTTTTTTATGATAATAATTTAAATTACACATAGACATGCCTCCATCTAATGGATTCAAACATGTTGTTCTTGTGTATGATAAACGACTACCTCACGAAACAATGACTATTTAATTGTCTCCTAACACCTCTCATTATGGCTATTATGATGGAACTGTATTAATATTTGTTATATATTATATTTAAAATTTGTCAATGCATCTGTTATTTTTATTTACAAATCATTGTAGGATTTCCATAATTTTTAAAATTGTTAATTGCATTTGAGGAAGTGCAAACTACCTCCCCCAAAAATCTATATGACTCATTCGTGACACACATGGAACCTATAAAGGATAGATTTAATGAAATTATGTTACATATAAAACATTTATATTATAATATATTTATAATAAACAAATGTATCATTTATTTTTCAATTCATTTAAAATATAAATGAAATGAAATTAGAGTTCATTTGTACTTACAACCCACCATCTCCATGAATGGTGAATGTTATTTCTTATCTACAAATGATGTAGAAAATTATAAATACATATATACTGGATATATATGATATTTACATAATTAATAATTTTTTTATAGATTATGGAATTTTGACCACATGGATAATTTACATCAAACAACTTCATTTTCAACTCATGTACATAATAACAAAAAAAATGAAGAATATGAATTTAAATAATTATATAATTATAATATTATAATATTATGGTAATAATTGATATCCAAAGAATATTAAAATTGTTTAAAGTTTTGATGAAATTATAGATTAACATAATTTTATTATTAAGTAATATAAAGAAGAATGAAACATGTAAGACTCATTTTAAAGGAAAACATCTCGATATCCTTTTATTGATGTGTATTTTGATATTATACACTGCATTCTTTTATATGGTGTATAATAATTCACATTGACTATATATTTCTTTCAAGGAGAATAATTATTTTATGATTCATTTTACTAAATGACAAATATGAACTTTTTTAACGTATGTGGTGATGACTCCTCTATTTCCATAACTGTTAATTGTTATTTTGATAACTCTATAAGCCTTAATGTTTTTAAAAGGTAAAAAATCCATTATTCATTTTTGGGTGTTTTGGTATAGAAAATGGATTTTAATGTGGATTTACTATTTCAATATCACCAAATGTTCTTTTATGATAGCTTATGAAATTTTATGAGTGAAATGTTGAAAATTGCAATCTTTTATATGTTATGATTATATAATTGTACATGGAAAATTGATGGTTGGTTACCTGTGAAACCAAATATGTGTGGTTATGTGAAAAACCAAATAACGTGTGGTTCTATGAAAATCCATGGAAGGGTGTTTCGATTATAAGCACCAATAAATTGGGTATTTAAGTTCTCCGTATGACTATTCAATTTATTACCCAAGTGACATTTATATGTTATGTGTTGATTTATAGGGATTTATGCTAATAGTTTTGTCAAAAAATGGTAAAAAGGAGTTTATATTAATTGATGTATATTTACTACATCATAAAGGTGAAAGGTATTACTTTTTGAATAAGTATTCAAGATTTTCATTTTTTCCAATGAATAAAAGTTTTCTTTATTTGTGAATACCCTAATGATTTTTTTATTCTCATCACATGTTTTGAATTTTTTTCATATGATATAGTGAAGAATATAGTCAATGATGGGATCAATGAAAATTCATGTTGTTTAATCATTATATGAACTATGTTTGTTTTTAAAATGTTTTTGTTTTATAAAAAGTTATATTTATTAGAAGTATCTACATTGTAATAATCAGGATGATATGTATGAGTTATTACCTGATTATATAAATCTATAATCCTAATAATTCCCTCGATATTAATTAATTTGTAATTAATGTCTTATATCATGAATAAGTAATGTTTATGGTTGGTACTTTATTGTTGGTATCAGAGGTCGGTTTAGATAACATTAGGAGTTAGAATAATTTTAATATAATATATATATATATATATATGATTTTTAATTTATAGTCAAATTGATATAAAATTTTAATACTTCAACGTTGATTCATCTATGATATGTTTATTCAGAATGGATTTCCATTGAGGAAATAAGTTAGTTGTTCTAGGAATATATAAAGATGGAAATAAACAATCAAATCTACCTCATAATATAGTTTGAATGGGAACTGAAATGTTTTTTTATTTATGGATCCATTGACTCAGTTGATAAATGAGTGTGGTGTCCTTGAATGATATCAACCAGACTTACCATAGAGGGAGACTTCGATCATTGAGCATTTTGTGAGGAAACATCCCCCATCATTCAGTGGATCATATGACCCCAATCATGCTTATGGGTGGATTAAATCATATGATAATATATTTTATATAATGGGGTGTTTATAAAATTAAAATGATAGTTTTGTTGTTTATCATTTTTAATGTGATGCAGATCAGTGGTGGAAAATAACTAAAAATATCTATGGAACTGAAGAGATTGATGACATCCAATGGGAATAATTTATGAATATCTTCCTTGAGAAATATTTTCCTAAGGCACTTCGACATAAGATGAAAAATAATTATATTGAATTGAGAAAAATTGGGAATGATTTTGTGTCTACATATGAAGAATATTTCACCTATTTTTAATGGTGCACCATAAAATTTATCCTTGATATTGATAGTATGATAAGTAGATTTTTCTAAGGATTGAATTTGAAATATCTAATGGTTTTAGCTTCTATAGAGTTCAAAAGCTATCAAAATCATTTCTGTGGTGATGAGAAAATAGAAATATAGATTTATGATGATCTTGTGTTTAATGGGTGAAAACATAATAAGCTATCCATTTGCCATAAAATTAGAATAAATACATTAATGATGTCTGGATGTAAGAAAACTAATTTTACAAATTATGAGAAGTGTGGTAAAATTAATCCTATATAGTCCCTCTCAATGCCTAAGATGTTATTTTTTAGTAGTAAGACTGGTCATGTATCTTGGTATAATAAAGAAGATGAAAAGGTAGGAAACGAAAACTCTGTGTTAAGATGCTTTAGTTGTAATGTGTTAGGAAAATATTTCAATGTGTGTCCAAATATGATAATATAGGGTGGAAACCAACAAAATTGAATGTATATGGTCCAAGAAAAATCATTTTTAAATATACCTTTGATGTTTGACCATCAAATAATGTGGTTACTGGTATGTTAAATTTGTTTTCAAAATAACCTAATACACTATATGAATGTTGATTATCACATTATATTATTTCTAATATATATTCATGTAAATTGTAAATAGATCCTCAAGAATGTTAGATAGAAATTTTTTTACATATCTGGGTGGAATTATTAAAGCAGCCAATATTTATAGGAACCTTCCTATTATCCTTAGATGGGTAGTATTTCCTGAAAATCTTGTTTGAATTTCTATTAAGGAATTTGATATCATTTTTTAATGTATTGGATTTCAGTTTATCATTCTAAAATAGATTATAATTCCATGAAATAATTATTCAACAATTTTATACCTTCATTAACATACAAAATAGGTGAATTATTGATTAAACATGGAATTTAATATAATTTAGCTCATTTTACTGAAAATAATGAAATTATTTTGATGAATGACATTCCATTATTGAAAGAATTTACAAATTTTTTTCCTAATGATTTTGTTGGTATTGTTCCTTATCTGTAGGTTGAATTTAGTGTTAACATTGTGTTTGATTCTAATCTTATTTCTAAACCCCATTATTGAATCTATCAAGTATAATTTTTTGAATTCTAAAATTAGTTGGAAGAATTACATGAAAAAGGTTTTTTTCAACCAATGTTATCACCATTGGGTGGTATAGGAATATTTGTCAAAAAATATGGTTCGATAAAACTCTTTACTGACTACAAATCCTAGAATAACATCACTATTTTAAAAATATATTTATTCCTCATGAAAATGATTTGTTTGATCTGTTCCAGGGAACTACATTTTTTTTAAGATTGATTTGAGGTCATGGTACTATCTACTGATGGTTATGGATAATGAAATTCTAAAGACTTATTTTCCAATAATATATTTGAAATATAAATTTTTTATTACTTTTGTGTTATCTAATGCACCTACAATATTTATGAATCTCATGAATGGGTACTTTCATCTGATTTTGGATCAGATTGTGGTTGTGTTTAAAGATGATATTTTTGTATATTCTAAAATCATATATGAACTTGAATGTCACTTATTGAAAGTTATGAAAAACATAAAACATAAGAAGAATTATGTAAAATTAAATAATATTGAAATTGTTTCCCAAAAATGTAGGTATTTGGTCATATTGCTTATAATGATAGCGTAACTATTTGCACTTTTAAAAAAAGTTAATAAATTGTGGCCATGACATACACATATCATAGAGATTAATAACATTATTGGAATAACAGGTTACTACAAAAGGTTTGTCGAAAATATTTATCAATTATATAGACAAATATCTAAGATAACACATAAGGTAGTTGAGTACATTTGAAACAACAATTGTGATGATTGTTTTCAGTAATTGAATATAAGATTGTTAAATGATAAAGTTTTTTCCATGCCATGATGGAATCTGGAATATCATATCTATAGTGATGTATCATTGAAGGTTCAACTTTTTTTACACATTTATAATTATTAGGTAACATCTTATGATTTACATATATTGAAACATAATGAGTTGAATTACCATACACAAGATTTGGAATAAGCTGGTATTATTTTGGGATTAAAATTTTGGAGGCATCCATTGAATGGAGTATTGTATGAAATATATATTGACCAAAAATTTCAAATTATATAGTAACTTAGAGAGAATTAAATATGATACAGAGGAGATGGATGTACATAATAATTGAATTTGATTACATGATTCATTTCCATCAAGGAAATGAAAATAAGGTGGCTGATGCATTAAATTGAAAGAGTAATGACACATTAACTAGGACACGTTTTTGAATGAGATCATTTTGTTTTTTATTTGATAAATTTTGGATTTTCTGTTTATTGTATAGGGAATTTCTAGGTATTATTTTAGGTGACCATAGAATCATCATAGTTACACATAATTAGTAAATCGTAACAAGATGATAGTGAGTTGAAGAGAAAGGTATATTTGGTTTTAAAGGGTATGTTTCTTCAAATTAAAATTGATAAATACGATATTTTGAGGATTAAAAAGAGATTATTTGTGCCTTATGATTAATATATTAACAATGAGTAGTTATGTAAAGCTCATAGTTCTCAATTTTCAGTAAATCCAGGAAGTACTGTGATGTGTAGAGATAATTGGGAGTAATTCTGGTGGGATGGAATGAAAAGATTTATTGTTCACTTTACTGTGATGTGTTTGACTTGGTAATATGTTATAAAAGAACTGAAGTTACCGAATGGGATGCTTTGGAATTTTCCATAGCCGGAGTTAAAATTGGAAAATATGTCCATTGATTTTCTAGTGGTATTACCAAAAACAACTCGACGTAACAATTCATTTTCTTTTATTTTTGATCGATTTCCATAATCATTCATTTTCTTCAAATTCGAGATAATCTAACACTATATCAACTTCATGAATTGAATATTAAATCAATAATCTGTATACATGGATTTCTTCTCTCCATTGAATCATAACATGATCCTATGATAACTTATAACATTTGGAAGGGCCTTTAAAATTCATTGGGAACTATATTAAATTTTATTACAAATTTTCATACTCAATTAGATGGGAAGTGAGAATGAACAATTTAGAAGTTGTACGATATGTTGTTTTCTGTTTAATGGATTTCCAGGGATGTTGGGATCAACATATTTAATTGGATTAGTTTTCCTATAATTAATTTTTTGATTATAGTATACATATGGAATCATTCTATGAATTATATGGAATGAAGTGTCTAAATCTTGCATTATGGGATGATGTAGGTGAATTTATGTTGATGGGACCATAATTGGTAGAAGAGATGTAAAAAATAGTTTATTTATAAGAACATGAGGAAAGATCAGAGAAGGTATAAAATTAATGAAAATAACTGAAGGTTGGATCTTTCTTTCAAGGTATGATATCATTTCTTTCTCAATGTTTCTCCTAGGAAAATTGTGATGCATTTTGGTATGAAAGGAAATCTGAGTCCAAGGTTCATTGGACCTGATGAAATCTTGGAGGGAGTTGGATAAATTACCTATGGGTTGTATTTACCTCAATGTTTATCCTAGTTACACAATTTCTATAATGTTCCAATGTTGAGGTTGTATATTGTGAATCCAACTTGTGTTTTGATTCCATAGGTAGTCATGTTAGAAGAGAATATTTCTTATGAGGAACAACTGATAATGATTCATGACCATAGAGTGCATGTGTTATGGAATAATGTTATTAATCTGGTAATGGTTTTGTGAAAAAAATGATATGTTTGATGGGGAAGCAGGAAAATCTACAAATTTAATGTGCGAGAGAAACCCTCACATATTTAAGAAAATATAATTGTGGGGATACAATTTCTAAAGGGGGGATGATGTAACATCCCATGTATTTATAGAGAAATACATTTTCATATATATTAATACTAATAAATACTATATTAATATTATGTAGAATTTTTTTTTGATATCATACTCGACATGCAACAAAGGTTTTCTCCAAAATCAAATTATGGGCACAACCTTGAGTTATACTAAAAAATAATACAATAATAATATAATTATATTAAATGGTAGTTAATGACTTGCCATATTATTGTTAGGAATGATCACAACTAACTAAAATTTTATTTTACATGTTTATTAATAATTTTTACATTTATATAATAAATTCTAGAGGCTTTAAATATGAATGAATCTAATTTTAAGCATGAAATACTCTAATATTTTTAAAAGTTTGTTTTACTATCTGTTGATAGAAAACCTTTTTTAAATCTAGTTTTTTTCAGTTTTATATTTTATATTTGACTAAATATACATTTTATTTATATGTGGTACATCAAAATTTTGTTGGTTTAAATTTTTGTATTTTTCTAATAAAATCAATATTTTAATGAATAGTATAAAATAATACATTTAAATTCAAAACTTCCTTTTCGACTTGTTTATTTATATATTTAGATCATATTTTTAATTGGTAGTAATGTTTAATTGGATTATTTTTTTATCATTCAATCAAATTTTTTAATTGAATGTAATTTAACTTTTAAATTGTACATAAACACATGAAAATCTTTAGATAGTTTTTATTTTTTTAAAACCTAATTTCTGGTTTGGACAATGAGAATTAACATTTATTTAATTTATATTGTTTTTGTGTTTGGAATTTTTAAAAATTAATACCTTATCTAGTTTAAAAATGTACAATTTTTTTAAATAGGTACCTCTTATTTTTTGACATTGTGAATAGTAACTTCATGAACTATTTAAATTTACCATGGCTAAAGGATAAATCAGTTAAATAAGGGTAAAAAATAAAATAATGTTAATATAAATCTTGCCAATAACATTTCCTAATCATATTGGATGAGATATTTATAACTATAATTATCTTTAGGAATAAATTTTTTCAATACAAATCCACTTTAGGGTGAAACTGACATGTTATAATAATGAATTTAATGAAAAGACAAATATAACACAAACATGTATGCTTTTACTAAATGAATTTGAAGGTTGAGTTAAATAAATTATTTATTTTTCAACAAAAATTCATTCAAAAGATAAAAATATTAACTACATAATTTTTATTTATTTATAATATTAAGATTTTAAATAAAAAATTTGTTTATTAATGAATAATGATGTTGTGATTACACTATTAATGAATTATTCAAATAAATTGCATTATAAATATTAAAATAAAAAAATGTTAAAATTTTCATGCCATACACGAATTTGATAAATTATTATGGCATTTTAATTTTTAATTACTTCATTTTTTTGAAGTAATAATGTTTTTATGACTTCCTAAAAACATTATTTACTAATTAGTGTAAAAAATGAAATGAATGAGTATTTAAAATAAATACTATTTTATTAAATTATATAATAGTCTTAAAATTATAAAATTATTCCAATTGATTTATATAGTGTTACAAATTTATGCATTGATCCAACTATGGTTTTATTATAATTTTATGGTTACTATAGTAACCATATATTATTAAAACACAAGAATACATAATGAGAGTTGATGTTTTTAGAAAAGGATTAAACCAAAATGATACTATTAATTTTGAGACATAGACATGTATATAACCTGTTTTTTGAGAGTAAATCTACTGATCCAAATTTTAATATAGAAATTTATACTATATATAATTTTTTAATTGATAATTATTTTATAAAAAAACAAAATTTCAAGACTTTCTTATTGTGCCCTCACTCTTATAAAATGAAACCACCTATACCCAAATACTAACACCCCTCAAGCCCCTTGGAAATTAAAATTATACTCAAATAATCTCTCAACATAACTAATCTCCAATTAAATCCATACATTGTGAATAAGTAAATTTAATAATTCCCTTTGTCTCATATCCAATGAAGTTACCCGATTTAGAGGAAATGTATTATTCCAAGTTCCTTTACTTTATATTTCCCTCTCCACTCCCTATGACCTACTGATTAATTAATTACACGACTAAAATATTATCCTAAATATACTATGATGTTTTTATGAGATGTATTGTAACTACACTTACACACACCTATAACTAATGGATATGAACACACATGTTCTATGAATGGCGAACTAATCCCTCACAAAACGATTATTGTTCAATATTCTCCTACCACCACTCACGGTCAACATTATAATGGATGTATATTTATATATGATATATATATTTTTTTTATTTTATATATTCCTCTGTAATTATTATTTAAAACATAACATTAGACTTTCCATAAATTTTAAATATGATAATTTCATTTGAGGATGTGTGGACTAACACCCCCGAAAAGTGATATGACTCATTAATGACATACATAGAACAAAATAATGATGGAATTGATGAACATATATTACATATGAAAAATATATATTATAGTGGAATTATATTATAACCATGTATCATTTGGTTTTCATTCCTTTCATATGACTATGTATTGAATGTTGTGTTGATTCATACGTACAGTCTAACGTCTTCATGAATAGTGCATTTCATTTTATATCCCCAAATGTTATGGACTATTAAAAATACTTATATAAATGACATATATGATATTTAAACCATGAATAACGTTCTGGATATGATGGAATTTTGTCCACATGGACAAATTACATAAAAAAATGTTCATTTTCGACTCATGTATAGAATATCAACAAAAAGAACAATATGAACATTAATAATAACGTAATTATTTATACATTGTAATAATAAATTTGAAATGAATAATAAAATTGAAAAAGGATATGATTCAATTTTTAATTTAACTAGATTATTATTTAGAAATATAAATAATGAATGAGATTTGTTAATGTCAAGGTTAGGGACTTCGTCTCAATCTCCTTTCATTGAGGCATATTTTGATGTTATACAAAACCATCCTTTATACAGTTTATAATATAACCCTTTGGATTTTAATTTCATTCAATAGTATTAATTTTTCTATGAATAATTTTTTTAAATGAAAAAACTTATGTTTTTAACATATGTAGCGACAATGAATCACATTCAGCTTTAAAATTTATTTTCTATTTGGAATATTCTAAAAACATAATGTTTTGAATGTAATAAGAATACCATATTCCATTTTTGGGTGTTTTGGTGTTGAAAATGGTTTTTAAATTGTATTTACTATTTTCATATAATGATATGATTACTTGTTATTTAAAATGAAAATTTATGAGTGAAATGTTGATAATTATAATATTTTATGTGTTATGATTATATAATGTAACATGGTCATATGATGGGTGGTTACGTGATAAACCAAAGATGGGTGGTTAGTGGATAAAGTAAATGATGGGTAGTTCCATGATAAACCATGGAATGGTGGTAACATTATAAACTCCAATGAATTGGGTATGGAAGTCAACTATCTGTCTAATCCATTTAGTGATATTTGTTGATGTCGTCCGTATGGTTATTCTATTTAAGTATGTTTATGTCTCCAATAACCTATATATGTTATGTAGTGATTTATATGGTTTTATGGTAATATTTTGTTATAAAAAGGGTACAAAATGAACTTATATTCATTAAAGTATATGTATTAATTCTTAAAGGTGAAAATTATTACTTTTTTAAAATATATTTAGGGTTTTCATGTTTTCCCATGACTAAATATTTTTCTATTTTATGTATCCCATACTATGTTTTTTTCTACATCCCATGCTTTTAAATGTATTTCACGGGACGTAAAAAGAATAGATTCAAGGATTTGATAATGGAAAAGTCATGAAATTAAAACATACAATGATCTATGTTTCTTTTTGGGAACATTTTGTTTTATAATATTATTTTATTATTAGCAAAAGTGTCTCCATTTTAATAATAATGATTCTATGTATGATATTGGACCTAATTCTCAAAAACCCTAAACTTTAAAAGATCATCGATGTGAATTAAATTCAAATCAATGAATTACCTTATGATTTTGTGATGTTTAAGGGTCGGGAAATATATCTATAAATTTCTAATTCATACATTACAACAATAAATTAAAAATAAAAAATTATCATTTATTCAATAAGAACTAAAATAAACAGTTAACATATCTTAAGTCCCATTAAAGAGCGATAAGCTCAACTTTTTGGCTCAAAATATTTTCGAAATTAATTATAGTTACTACATTAGTTCAGATAAATAATAAATAACTGTTATGGTTCACAATTAATAATTATTCATCAATTTGGTTATATATTCACAATAAATATTAAACCCATACATTTTTTTGGTAGCTGGTTGGAGTTAGTACCTTATAATCTTTCATTCATCCATTCATGTCCCATGACATTTGTGAACTTCACGTGGTTTCATTTCGCATTTAGTTTTTAATTTATAAAACCAGATAAATATATTTTACAAAACTAATATGATGCACATCCTTGAAATTAAATATCATCATAAATATGGTTTTCTATAAACCATATCCAAATAATCAAAAATTATAAGTGTATTAAATGAATATTATTAAAATTTCATTGATGATCAAATGAACCCAAAAGATTTTAAAATCTTTAATCACGTTTCTATATTATATACAGATCTTATTCCTTAAGTAACATTTCCACACAAAAATAATTGAAAAATCATGAAAAATCATTTTATGTTTAATGGTTCTTCTAAAAAATACCACTAGTAAAATATTTCATCAAATTTAATTATAGAATAAGAAAATAAAATCATCAAATTTATTTAAAATTTCTCTTTCCTTAGTCTAGGGTTCATACTTTTAAATTAAGTTTCATTATATATTCAAATATAACATAATGGGTTTTAGTGAAAATTTCCAATTATCCAAAGTGTATCCCATAAGAGTTTCATGGCTGGTGGGCAGTAAGGCCCATTGATGTGTTCTCAGATACACTCAAGTCAATCTAGATGATCCTTTTTAGTGCCTCAAACCCTAAGTACATATATTCTAGAACAATGTCCATATGTAGTATACATACATGTTTGTATTTATTAGAATTACAACATAATCTCTACCATACCAAAATTCTAGTAAACATTCTTTGATAAAAAACATAGTGACACATCTCTAGTAAGATCAAAGATGGGGTATACTACCATTAAAAAATAAATCTATTTTATTAATGTTAAAAGGAAGAAAAAAGAATAATTTTGGAATTTCCAATTTTGGGGCTGAAATTGATGAAACCTGAGGGAATCCCCATAAATAAATTTACACCCTCTGGGGAATGTATTGATTGCATGTGAAGTAGGTGATACCAGCCCAATGGTCCGCAAATGATGTGAGGATGTCATAAACCATGTTTCCCCTCATACCATGTTTGGGGGACCTCCATAAAGGGTTGATTATACTTCTACACTATATAAAAATATATGTGACTATTAAGGGGGATCATGACTCTACATAGATAATCATAGAGAATAAGAGATTACATTTCCACTAAGTAAATAAAAATATGTTTTTTTATATAAAGATTGAGTCTGCTGAAAAAATCCATGCCTTTATCCTTAAGGGAGTGTATGTAGCCAAAAAGGCATTGCACACAAATATGAATCAGTGCATTGAGTCAAATAACATGCCTCAACTTTACATAACCCCAAAACATCATCAATCATCTATTTTAATTTGAGCCCAAATCAAGGAGGAAACTAGCGGACCCAATGACCTTGAGAGTCTCAATGGGAAGAGAGACATAGTAAGTATCTAGTTAGAATAAATTTGAGAGTTTGAGTATCATCCTTGTAAATTTTTATCCATATCATGTCAAGTAAAATATTTTCATAAATATAACTATAGTGGTGCCTTGGTTGGTGATCCAGTCAAAATCTTCTTAGACCTGTGCCTTCTAAATAAACCAACATCCCGCTAAAATGACCATGGTTCTTGCCTTTTTCTCCAAACCAATGACCCCTAGTTCTTGGAATCATATCATGGGAAATTGTATGCTCAATGGAAATGGGGGTGAGAAATATTGGAAGTCACTAATGGAACTCAATATTTTATACACCCACCAACATCAAAATAAGAGGTGTTCTTCTACCTCTGCTCGACATACTCTATAACAAGAACATATAGAAGAGAGTATGATTCTCATGCATTATATGTTTTAATCTAAGAGAGTTGCACATTTAATGACCCTCCACACCTAGATGTTATATTTAACTAGTGTCTATCTACTCCAAACATAATTCCCCACTTATCAATGTTTCCATTGGATGTCATGGCCCTTTGATATTCATTATCTGAAAAGGCCCAAGAAGTAGACTCCTGGAAAATGAATATTTTTGGCTCCATGTTATTATATATTAGTTTGAATTTATAACATTTGTTATGAATGTAAATTGAATCAATGAATGTTTAAAAACAACATGTATCCCTAAATGACATATTAAGAGTAAATGACCCAAGATATCTGAGTTTATATCCATCATAGTTGTGAAACAAGAATGAAATTTCACCACTCCGCATAGTCCGTCGAGAATTATATTGAAAGGACCGAAAATGGGAGATGAAATCATACTTTATTTTGGAAGGATGACAATCTTTTATTCTTATATCAACATTTCATTTCACTCCAAAAAATATCCCCAATGTGTGTACTCATCGAATATTTCCCACATTGAATTTTCATGCATGTTTAGGGGTGTATCATTTATATTATTAATATTGATGACTCCCCCCCTAGTGGCCCTATCTAGCCTCTCCCATGTCACTAAATGATGTTTTCCATATGATTGGGATTCTAAAATAATATAGGAATGAAGTATATCATTGTTGGAAAAAACTATCTTTCATACTATGATGGTGGAGATTATATGAATCATAAATGAACAAAGGATATTGTTAACTAATGAAACCCATCGTAAAAATGTCATATGACAATTTTTCTAGTTTAATACCCTACATTTATCTTTATACATTAATCCAGATTTATTAATATTTCATATTATAGTCATATAACATTTAATGTAAACCCCATATGAAAAATGGTATATGGTTTAGTAAATGAACATATCCATGTTAAATTTTATGTATAATTAGGGAAATTTCAATTCTCAATGATCATAGGAATGTGAATATTTAAAATGGAAATATAGGATTTTGGAAGTGAATTTCAATTTTATCATTATCCAAATAAATCATAAACCTTATAGATGAATATTAAGAATGTTATCAATACAACATATCCTTGTTGGAATAAAAATATTTTTTTAGAGGAATAGTAATAATAATGAAATATAATTTTGAAACATTCTTGATCGAAAATATCCAATTTATATTAATTTTATTAATATTAAATTTCATTGAAAATAAATTTGGTAAAAATTTTATATATAAGTTAACAATTTCATCATTCAAAAGAAACTTAAAATAAATGATGGATGTTAAATTCATTAATTCCATATAAGTGAAACATTACATTCATTTTTTCTTCATAAGAATGTCACAAAATTTCCTTCTTTGGAAAGATAAACAATGATTAATATGAACAAATATGTGAACAAAAATGTACAAATGAAGTTAATAAATAATCATTAAATGGTTAAAAATTTTATTAAATAATATTTAGAAAAAATGTTATTTTTTAACAAAACACATTCTATTACAAAATTGAGTAATTCTGTATTGTTTTACTAAAAAATTATAAAATAGTTTGAGTAAAAAAGAGCTAAAAATTGAAGTATTACATGTTAAATTTAATTAATAACCTTTGAAGAATAATATGAAATGGTCTAAATAACAATTATTTAGAAATTTCTCCCAATGGAAATTTCTGAGTAATTCATCCTGAAAAAAATAGACTATGATGTAAACCATTTAATAGGAAATAATGATGATGTGAGAATCAGTCAATAAATACATTATCTGTGTCATTTATATTTACACAGAAAACATTTTCACATACAAAATCTTATAGTAAACATTTATTACATATAAAATAATATAATATTAATGACAATGATGAATTAATATAACCCAAATAAAAGAGAATATGTACATAAATTCTTTTCCATTCAGAAAAAATTAATTAAAACTATCATTAATGAAATAAATAAATTTTAAATTCAAAATAATAATAATAATAAATTAATGATGATATTATATGGAAAATTAGTATTATTTTATCCATATATATGATATTAGTTTCAATGAAAAAATGAGTGTATCAACTAATAGAAATTGACATAAATCCCCTTGAAGTGTAGTAGTATTAGAATTTTAATAACCACTATAGAAATAAATTTAAATACAAATCTAAAAAACCTAAAAAAATTATACATGATATAAAATAAAATATCATTATTATATAAACCACATAAAAGAAATTATTATTGAAAATATTTTATTCATTATGGAAGGAAAAGCAAGACAAGAATCTCTTAATTTACATATCCATTGAAGTGAAAATCATTTAAACTAATTTATAATGGCACTGAAAATGAAATAATATATAAAATGGAAATCCAATTTTTAATCGTATATATTAACTACTTATAAAATATAATTATTAAATTGTTAATTATATTTCATTATTATCACTATTTCATGTTTTAATTTCCTAGTTTTTGCAATATGTTTTTATTTTATAATTTTGATCCAATTTTATAGAACATAATTTCATAATAAAAGAGATTAAATATATGGGATAAATGTTATATTTATATATATAAAGTAATTTTTTTATTTAGATTAATACCTAATATTTGGAGATAGGAAATGAAATTCCTCATAAATGGAGAAGGAAGGTTGTATATATACATGAACGCTACTTCAATTTCATCAAATGTAGTATAATTAAAATTAAATGATAAATATATCTGTATAAGAATCCCTTCCAATTTTTTTTCATATATATAACATATTTTTTTTAAAAATAATCAATAAATTCCATGTACATATTTAATGAATAACCTCACTTTGAGAGTCTAGTAGTCCACACTTCCACAAACAATGTTATCATATTACAAAAAATTGAAGCATGGTTGGATGATTTATATAAATATCCTAGGAGAATAGAAAAATAAAAAATATTATAAATATCATATATAAATAATTTTCCCATCATAATTCCCTACTATGAGATGTTATAACGGAAAAAATGAACAACATCATTTTATGATGTTATACATTTTTATACAAATAAATGATATGTTTTTACCCATTAGGTGGATGTTTGTGTATGTTTAGGTTGAGAAATTAAACTAAAATCTTATATTTATATTGATTATAATTTTTTTATTATATAATCATGAAATACGATTATTTGAACTATTTGGAAATGAAATAAAATTAATATAATTGTTGAAGAATGTTACATCATTTCTAAATAACTATTTTTTTTGTTTATACCAAAGGGATTATATTGTTGGAAATATTCCAAAATAAAATAATTTTATGATGGTTTTAGAATGTTAAGATAATATTTGATCAATTTTGTTTATATCCAAATGGATTGAAATGTTTTAATAAGATGGAGGGTTTAATGAAATTTTATAGAGGAGGAGGAGGGGCATTTTTCTAGATTTTTGGAAAGGGAATTCAACCCATGTGTTTTTTTAAAATTTGATTCAATAATAGTACCAATTTATGAAAATAGAAACTATGGATTATATAGGTTCATGAAATTGACATTGGACAAGTTTAAGTTAATTTGGCCCTTAATTTTATGCTATATTCCTTTGTTATACTAAATTTTATTTTAATCATTGTAATTAATTTTAATCACCTCCACTTATATTTCTTATAAAAAACTAATATTAAAATTTTAAAAATAATAAAATTTTATGTATCCTAATATGGATCCCAATTTTCCAAATTCTAATCAAATATATTTTAGAAATTAATTTAAAATTAATCCTGTAGACGAGACAACAAAGTGGGTTTTGAATGTTAGATGTTCAATTATTTTCTATGTTTTATATTTAATTTAAATGTGATATTAAATTAAAAAAACTAATTTGAATTAATATATATAATTAAATTTTTTAATTTTAAAATAATATGAAATATAATTTATCTTTATAAAAAAATTAGTTGAGAAATCATTTTTGAGAATTTTTTTTGTATTTTTCAATATTCATCAGAAAAATGAAACATCATATACCAATACCAAAAATTCACTATTATATAACATTTTTAATCCATTATAAAAAATAAAGAGTATTTTTACATATAAAATTTATAGTTTTTTGAAAAATAGATTTAAAGAAAATCTATTAAAAGGTTTTAAAATTACAATTTATGATTAATATAATTTTTAATAATATACTAGGATTTATTATTTTGTAATGGTTATCATGAAAATTGAAATGATATAAATTTTTTTAATGAATATCTAATATATATAATTGATTTATATAATTTATCAATATTAATTAAGTAAATTTATTTGGACAAAACACTTTCAATCATATAAAATAATATATTTTTTTATTCAATTACTTTATATTATAATTTATTATTAATTTGTAACATATGAATTTAGAATATATATGTATAAGTCATAAAATTACATAATATTATTATTATTACTCATAAAATAAAAGTTAACTTCTTGGTTATATCAGTTTATAATATATTATACTGTTTTATTGATAATTAATTTGGAAAATAATTTAATTGTGTGTTATGAAATTCATTAGAGAAAGATGTTATTTTGTGATATATAAGATAACTCAGTGTTGTGTGCATTGAAATATATAGATTTTTTTTGATTTATTTGTAATATTATTTATATTCTTAATTCTTGGGATGTTATAATCCCTTACATTCTTGGTGTTTTCAGTAATAATCACAATTGAATAATTTTTTATTTAATTAGAATTCACATTATTAACTTTAATAACTAGAAATTTCGTAATACCTTAGTGTAAATTGGAATTATATAAAAAATCAACTATTTTTTATTCCATAAATCAAAATATTTAATTAAATAAATCCATATTCCCCAATGTAATATAATTACTATCCATATCCATTATAATAAAAATTATTCAATTTATATTATCATAGTTAATCGTCTATTTATCTATTTATTATCCAAACATAAAGAACAAATCAGTCTGATTTTAATGTCCCTCCAAAAATATCACCCATCCATTAATTTAGTTTTCCAACAAAATAGAATCATTCAACATGTGATTTCAATAACTAAATGGAAAAATAATAAAAAAATATTTATATATTTCACGATTCATAAAACAAGATATTTCAATTCCTTTACATAATTACTTTACTCATTCCATATACATATCAATAAATTATCAATTAATTTTAATCTTATTATTTAATACTTATTTACTTCCCCAAGATATTTTTTATTTTCAATATAACCATTAGTCATAACACATTAATGAATTTTGTCAGAAAAATTCCCCAAGAAAATCAATTTTTATATTTCACATACCGTCAAAATTAAAATAATTCATCTAAACCCAAATTCCATGATGAGACTAATATTAAAATCAATTGAATTTACTAAACACTTCATTTTTCCATTGTAGTAATTTACTGTATTTCATTCATTTCCACAGTCAAAATATCTTCAGGAACTTTTATGGAATCCCCATGGGCGTTTCTTCCCACATTTTTGCCATGTAGGGAATTGAATCATCTTTCCTCCATGATATCCACTACACAAACCATTAGTAAACTGATTCATTCTCTTATTTGTTATTTATTATAGTTTTATTTGGTATAAATTTTAAATCATTTTCCACTAAACTATATTATGGATAATCAAAAAATCATTCACTATATTTATTATCTCATTTTACCTTTCACCTATAAATTTTTTGACAAATTAATTATTTTTCTAATTTTGTGAAGTTCCCACCAATGAGTAAAAATAAAATTTATAGTTAGAGAAATACTAAGAATAATTGATAAACACACAATAACGGGGGATAATATATAATATTTATATAAAAAACATTGTTTGGCCTAGTGTTATTAATGATAGCTACTAAAAACCCCATGATTATAACATGGACATACCCTTAAGCATAGTACTACAGTTTTTTCATCCTAGATTCAAAAGTTTAACTAATCCTTGATCTGATACCAACTACAATGATCCATACATGACTTAAACAAATATATCTATTAAATATAAACGTATTAATTTTCATTATATTAAATATAAAAACCAAGACAATACTATATGGGATTAGTGATGTGGGAAACATAGAAAAACATACAACTAATAAAAAATACATATATATAATATCATTCTTATTCTTTAATAACAAGAACTATTTTTTTAATTCTTTATATAATTAATTCTTCCATATCATGGGTATGATATACAAAAAAAATGATGAGCCCATATTCTTAGTAAGGGTATTTAAGGGAGATATCTTTCATAACATAAGCATATTAATTTGTACATAACATTTGAAAATCATGCCCTATAAATACAAAATCATAATAATGAGTCATAGAATAAATAATTTAAGTCCATATGACTCAGATAATATGATATAATGATATAATAGATAATAATATTGATATATGAAATGAATAATGTAATAAACATATTCTTGAGGAAACATTTCTGTATTAATAAAGGATATTTTCCCACATTAATATAATTTAACATGTGTACTTACCAAAGCCTCATATTTTTTATGGATTACTACCAAAACTATAATACTGGATCGGGTCATCCCCCAAACCATTTTTGTATCCTACAATAACTCCCATTTCAATCATTGTGGATTAGATTCTCTCCCTGATACATTGTATCAGATAAATCCAGTTACTGAATTAGATTGACTTCTTATTATAGTAATATTTGTGTACTGGGATACAAATCATCACCCAATGAATTGGATGGAGATATAGGACCCACCCACCACAGTATTAATCCTTTCATATTTTTTCTAGATGAACATATATAATATCTAAACCCATGAAATTATATCTGGTTTCATAAATATTTCATCATTACATAACTTATTGAAAAGAAATAACCATAATATATCTTATGCCATCAAAAATATGAACTTAAAAAAATTATAAGCATGGTTATATTGTTTAAAATATCCAATAATGTATACTTAATATCAAATAATGACATCTTAAATGAAAAATAATTTTGAATGATCAACTGAAATATTTCATGATGAAAATATAAATTCAATTTTGAAAACCTTTTTTCATTGTTGTCAAAAATTCAATTTTTTTTATTTTTAAATAAAATTTTAATATATTAAATATTAAATTATGGAATTTAGTCATCATTATGGTAGTTAAAGGTTCTCATTCACTAATTTTTTTTAAAAATATTTCTTACGTACTTTTTTCAGAAATGTCACAAAAAACCTCTCCAAGATAATGATTCAAAATATCCTTTTATATTGTTATTAAAAAACTAAAATTCGAGAAAAATTAAATGAAAAAACTATAATAGAATATCAAAAAAAATAAATAATTTTAATAGTACATGGACATTGATGGAAAAGTGAATTATATGTGAAACATTAAAAATATAATTTCTAAATGAAAATCCTACATAAATATCATGTCATTTAATTGAATGTCAATTGAATAAATAAATTATGAAATGTTTTTGGAAGTATACATAAATTTTTTTAATAAAAAATATAATCAAAATTCAACCACCACATAATCACATCATGGGATAATCAATGATGTATAATGTTATCTAGAAGAATGTAAATTTTGATAATAATTTCCATACTAATTTTATATCAATGGAATCATATACCCCATATATGTACAAATTATTAAATTAATCATTGACTAATAACAGGATAAATATATTCTTGAAATTATATATCAATGTGAAATGTATACACATAACAAAAGAAATAAGGGGTCATTAAGGCATATACCACATAGAAGAAAAAGTGATGTGAGAAAATATTAACTTGTGGTTCCATTTAGTATTTTCATACTTAATACACTATTATTGATATTTAATTAATGTCATTAATTAATTAAATAAATAAAAACAGACATATATTTACTTATTCAATACTGTTATAAATTCATACAACCCGTTAATTAATAATTTTTCATTTTTTTCATTTTTTTCTAGTCCATTCATTTCACGGATTAATGATTGATTCAGTTTTTAATAATTATGGATTTTTATGAACATGATATAAAAATATATAAGTGTATTTAAATGGTATTCATTATATTTCAGATGTTAAAAGGGTTCAATATATCATTTTTCATTCTCTCATGTGGATGATTCTATTCATAAAATTCTAATTATAAATGTTTAATTTAATATGGTGGTTTTTCATGCCATCATAAAATAATATGTTTATTTTATTTTATTTTTATAAATTAGATATAAAACATGATATAGATTACAATATTTCCATTATAATATGTTATAATAATAATAAATATTTTTGGCCATCTATTATGTTCTTAATAAAATATTTAAATTCTAAATCTACTTAGACAGTTTGTCGCCATAATTTGAAGAAAGATATCAATTGTTTGAACAATAAGATGAAATAAATTTGATGTATAAAAAAATAAGATTATAAATATATAATTATATTATATGAATGATAATGTTTTATCTATTTGTTGATGGATGAATTTAGTGGGGTGATGGTTTAAAATAATAGGAAATTAAGAGTTGTGATTCGGTAAATTCATCTCTTGGATATGACCTCCTTAATGGAAATATTAAATACATTGTAATAGTTATTTGGGTGAGAATGTTATAACATTGTTATGGGGAGAGTGGAGATGAAAATTTTAATCATAGATGATATAAGCATAAAGGCTTGTGTGTATAAATTAGATGGTAATCTGTGTTGTTTATACTTCTGGATGGCTTGTTTTAATTAATCAAATAATTATTACTTTACATCTAAAGATAACCACATTTTTGAGAAATTAATTCCAATGAATCGTGATTTTAATTAATCTATTACTGTCTTTTTTTGGGTTTTCAACATATCAACCATACATTTGATGTATTTCTTGGTTATTTTAATCATTCAACTATTATCATTAACCGAGTAAATTATTTTTCACATAATGTTGTAAAAATATATTTTTCAACAAAAAAGATATTATTCCTATAAATGAAAACGAACTTATAAGACAATATGTTTATCATTATTAATATTATGAAATCCCCATGTAATAATTAAAAACAAAAATGATTCATCATTACATTAAATGTTAAAATATAAAAACACAATATAAATCATTATTTATGAAAAATATTTTTTTATTCCCAAAAATGAATTTATACATAATTTAGTTATAAATATTCATTAAATTTAATTAATTAGAATATATTAAACTAAAATTTATTATTTTAATTTTTTTTCAATTTAAAATAAAAATCATTTTTAACATTTATAAAATTAATGTTTTATAGAAATATTTATTTGTAAGTCCTCAATGAAAAGGTCAACTTTTTAAGGAAATAAAAATAGCAATCTAATTATAATTTTTACAAGATTAATAAAAAACCAATTATAATTTAACCAAATGAAATTACAACAACTATCAACAAATATTTATATTTTTCTCTGATAAAAATATTAAATTAAAATTAGAATTTTTTTGAATAAAAAATCGTCTTTACAAAAAAAATGTGTTTATTTGATAATAATAATTAATATATTAACAATGAATTGGAAAGTTTTATAATTCATTATTATTTTAATACTTTTAACTACTTATAATTTTAAAGTTATGTAAAAACCATCCTTTTTAAATAATAATATATTATAGTCCATTTAAACAAAATGATATCTACAATGTAAGCTGTTGAATAGACTAAATTTTTCTAAAAAGAGTCATAACATAAAATAATGGTGTGTTATAATTATCTAATTACCTAATAAATCTGGGTTTCTCCCATTCATAGACATGATTTTATATTTTAATAATTTTTTTAGTATTCTGATTATTCGGTATGGTTATATGTTATTACCGTGTAATCATTTAAATTAATCTAATTTTCTTACATTAATCATATGAATTGATTTTTGAAGTAAATACCTTATTTATTTTTTGGAATAATTTTTTTACTGAAAAATTTTATCGTTGAGGCTTATAATTAAATGTTCCATTAATGAGATCACCATGTGATGTCTTTTTAAATAGAATTGGTGATATAATATTACGTTATATTTAAATGTATCATATTATTTGTCCACTTTTATAATTTTTATAGCTGGGGTATGGTTATATTTTCATACCTACGAGGACTTCATTAAATTGACTATCAACATTTTATATTCAGGTTCTCTATTAAATTTGATTACAAATGATTGATAGTAGTTTTAAGAATGTATAATATCCTCTGAGTCATATAGAGACTTGATTGAGAATATTTTGTTCTATTTTTTTCATTGATGTATTAGTAATATATGAATTATCTATTGATATATATATTATTCAATCCTAAGTTATTTTATATATATTGAGTTGTATATATATTTTTTCTCATTGGTCTATTTCTCATTTATAAAACCATTTATTTTAAGAAAATGATTTTCTAATGGATAGATAATTCATTCCAAATATTTGTGATGATTCCATTGTTGATTCCCTTATGATTGGTGGTTGATACAATTACAATTAGTTAATATTTAGTTACATGGAACAACTTTTATGCCTGAGAAAATTCAGAATGCAATCTAGAAAAATCATGGGTTAACTCAAGAGCCAAGTTTAGAGGTTAGTTAGGATAATTTAATAAAAAACTACAATGGATCCTCTGATCTGAAATAAAATTTCTTATTTGTAAAATAATTGAACATTGGATATTGTTTTTCTAGATCATTAGGTTTTAGGTAATGGAAATAAATGACTAGCACATTTTCTATCGTGCATGGGGTACCATGAAAAATTGGGCTTCTGTTTTCAAAATTGCAATTTTTTTAATAATTATTTATATTATTAATAAATATTGTTGATATTGTTTCATATTTCATTTATTATATTATATTTATTATAATTTCTATCATATTTATGGGTGTTATAGTAGTTCAAATGATGATGCACAGTCAAATAATAGTGTGTGAAACCCAATGTGGATCCATATTTCGTGGTTTGGAGTGACTCACAATTAAAACACTATAATTATCACATAGTCCACTAAACATGAACCCATGTATCTCGTAGTCACTAACACCCATACCCCAGAATATAACATTAGATTTATTTTTATTTCATTTTTTTAATAATGTCATTTTTATTAACTATAGAATTTTTTTCAAAGAATTATCAGTTTAATTTTTAAAGGTATAATTTACATTCCATAATATTATTTAAAAAATGTGTTCTTTTAATTTTTTAATAAAATTGATTTTTTGAAATGGTGTAATCAAATATTGTTATAATATCCCACTTTTCAATTGTAATTGTTTATTAGATTAATGGATCTATTAAAATTAATTAAATTTAATAGTTTATTAATTGAGAAATAATCGGTTTTTATAGAAAAATTTAAATTTTCTAAGATATGATGATGTTATTTTCAAATTCAGAAGCCTGTGGAGTTTTAATAATTGTTTAAAATGAAATTTTTTATCATTGTTTTAGAATTGATGATTTTTTATGGTTTAATGTTGTTTTATTTGAGGTATATATTTTTTATTGTTATGATTCATTTATGGATGATAATTTTCTAATTTTATTTCTATTTAAATTTAGACTATTACCCTAAAAATTCATTATAGATCTTCCAAGGTAATCATTAGATGAAACACTACTAGTGAATGCATAATTTAATCAATCAAAGGATCTTCCTCAGGAGTTTAAAAATTTCAATAGACCTCTTATTTACAGTTGGCCAAATCCATATGAGGAAAAATATGTTTATGGGGCATTGATAGAATATTTCATCTTGTTGAGCTTCTCGAGTATCATACTATATAACTTTAAACATTTTTTGAGTGACTTTGCTGGATGTCTGAGATGTCCATTGTGATTAACTAATCCATAATTGACCATTATTGTGAAGTTGGTAGAGCATCATTCATTTTACATTATTTTAATGATTTTGTGAAATTAGAAATGAAAATGGAATTATACTACATATATCATGGTGATTAATCTTTGTTGGAGTATATTCAATGCTTCTTTGACAAAGTCCCATGATTTATGGAGTAGATTAGGGTAGATTGCTCAAAGGGTTATTACTATTAAAGGATCCTTTTAACAAGTATTCGGTTGAGTTTGTGGTAATTTTTACCTTACATATTGTTTTGTTATATAATGTTGTTTAGGTAATTGTATGTATCAGTGGTTGAGATGAATCATTCTTCATAGATTCCAAGGAGTGGTGAAGAGAATTCCATTAAATTAATGGGTTAAATATTTGATTCTTAATACGTAAGTTGTGGTAATATGGCTTCCCATATATCATTATTATATATTACATATATCAAACATGTGTTTCATTAGTAGGAAATGTAATTTATTATGAATCCCTATTTTTTTATGGTGTCCATAACCTAATGTAGTTGTGGATAACTATGTTTACTAAAAAGGGTTTTAAATGATTTATTTTAAGGAGTAGTTGAACCAGATCTACCCCTTCAATGTATTATTCTGTTCAGCATGAATAATCTATTCCTAACCCATACATAGGTTATGTAATTCTTCAATAATGCATGTCCCTATTCCATTTTATTAATTGTAGTTTTTTTATTAGAAAAATATAAAATTGTTTTGGGTGTTTTGGGGATACTTCCATGTCAATAGTGTCTTATCTTATTATAGTGATTTATTTCATTTGTGATAATTTTCCTATATACTATTTCGTTTTGATGGAATTATAATTTGATGGGATGAAAAATACAATTTTTCATTGTATAATCACATTGTGATTAAATTTGGATTCCATTTAGGATTCTCATTTTGGTGATACATTGTCTAGGTGTTGATTGTGGTACATGTTGTTCATGATATATTATGGGAGTTCAAGAGAAGAATGTTATTTATTTCATGTTCTTTGGGATGTTTATTTTCTATGGGGTTATTTATTATCATTTGTTTTGAGAATAGTGTTTTATTTTTGAGGTCGAATCCTTTACATTAAATAGAATAACTAAATTATTTAATGAATAAATAGGATAGAACATGTAATATTGGAGAGAATTTTTACACAGTGACCTCATTTTCAATTTTATATTAATTGAATAATATTTTTGTTCTTTGTTTCCTTAGGGTATTGTCCTTCTCAGTATTTTAAAAAGTTTTTGTGGTGTTTTGCATGCCAACTATATGAAATCTATTAAAATCTCTAGAATATCCTATGAAGGTTATTCCATAAAAAAACATTCTTCAAGTTCAGAATATTAAAACATTCTAAATAGTTGTAGTACAATGGAGGTATTATGAAGTATCACATAATCCATGTAGTAGTGGTAGTGGTGGGTATTTTGGGAATTGGTCTAGAACCAAGAACTGTATAACATGAGGCCACATTATAGTGAAATGGGTGGGTAAATATGGTGTTATTCCCATTTTTTTATTATATATAACATTAAAAAGGATATTTCATTGTTGGTTTCTGTTAAAGGACTCCATTTGAATATATAAGAGGCCACATGTGAAGACATTGAGGATTTTGAGGGTGGCTTCCCTACCAATCATGGAACCTATTTAAGGAAAAACATCTAGCTATACCGTGAGGGTTCTTGATAGGGAGACACAACACGATATATAGTAGGGATATGGGATGGTATATGTCGAATAATATTTTAATGGTTATTTTATCAATTATACAAAAAAATATTTTTGGGGTTTTTTTCATTATTCCACACACCTAATATCAATTTAGCCGTAGAGAAGTCCTAATTCATCATCCTTCTCCTCAGTGGTGATTTCATTGATTAGAGTCATTTTTAGGTGGATTTACCAAATTAAATTCATCTATATCTCTTAATTTACTATTTTATTCATCTTATCCCATGACCATGCCCTAATCTTCAATAGATAAACTATGCTTCATGCTCAATATATTTCCATTTATTGTTTTTTGGGTTCAAACATGTTTATTACGGTTGTTACAAAATTCTATGATTGCTCTAAAAACACTTTTCTTGAGGTTAGAAGAATGAGGGTAGTTTCTGAATGTTTAAATAATTAATTTTCGAACAATATATTAAGTTATCTTCATATTCATGTTTTTAATGCCTAAATTAAATATTATAAATGGATATAATCACTTTAAAATATTATTGATGTTTCACTTGGTTAATTGAGAAAAGAATAATTATTTCATTAAATCATATATTTTTAATTTTTTTATAACATAATGTTATACCCAATAATTAATGAATTACCTAAATAAAATTTTTTTATTTGTTATATTATTTCATTATGTGGTTTTGTTTATATGAAAATTTTTAAATTATTTTATGGATTTTCAGGGTTTTATTTATTCTAGACCATTTTTTTCTAAATACTAAAAGAATTTATATGTTTTCTAAATATTTTTTATTTTTTTCTTTATTAATATACATATTTTGATTACAGAATAATTATATTTTCAAATGTCAGAACTTTTGAGTTATTTTTATATAATATATATAGTACCCTATATTCATTCCTCATATAATTGGTAGTCTAGAGTACTATTCATGAGGTATTGTGATTATATTTTAATTAAAGATAGTTTTAAGGAAAATGTTCTAGTCGTGTAAGTTTTTTAGTGATTTTGTTTTATGTATTATTACTATGACTTATATATATATATATACACACACACACACACACTTATATATAAACGCATGTATAAAACTACATGTTACTATTGTTTTTCCATCAGACATTTTTTATTCCATGAGAAACCAATCATATAGAGTGGATTTTTATATTCTCAGGGTATACTAATTTTGGACCATTACCTTACTAGTTTCCCTTATTATTTATTAAATCCCTCTTTGGGAGATTTAGACTAGTTTAATCCTATTGATCTATGGTCCAGTTTTAGGGAAATTGATATTCTTCTGGAACATTGATATTATAAATCATGTTTTAGTATTCTTCTCCACACACATATTAGTTATTATGTTATCCCATTTTTATTCATTTTTTAATATTTCAACTTATTATTATTATTATTGGTTATTGTTATTTTTTAATTTTTTATTTTCCATTCAAAAAAATGATTTATTTTCTTTAAATAAATATTCCATTTAAATGTTATTGCCTCTTCTAATTTTGAGGTACCAAGGACTTATTTATTAGAAATGAGTAACCCCACATTTAAAAATAAATGTTCAATCATTATATCATAATGTGATTGTTTTTTAATTAACAATGGATAAATAAATTTTAATTTTAAAATATCAATGAATTAGGTATTTCCTTTATTATGTATTCGTGGGATGTGTTTCTATTGAATTACCTATTAGGAATTCATGGACATGACTATGAATTTTGAAACTACATGTCTCATTCCAATTTTGATCCCCATTATTAGGTACTGGATTGAGCATAAATAATGACCTTGAGGTATTAAAAAAATAATTTTAGGTAATTTGATTTTAATTGTTATTATTAATGTATATATCGTCTCATAATGATAAGTTTATGTATATGATATAATTTATAAACTTATTTTAGTATTTATGATTTGAATATATTCTATAATCCCATTCTTAATATTTAAATTATTAAATTACTTCATTTATTGGCATTGAAATATATAGAAAATATATTTCACACTCTAATTTTGATTAAATTATATTGTTCATCTATTTATGATTGTTGGGAAAAATTAATCTCATGTGTTAATATCTATTACACAGACAAAAATTTCAAGCCTGGGGTGATCAATAATGCACAATGGTTATATGGAGGGATGTATTATGAGCCTAGTTCAAAGGATTTATCATGTTTAATGGATACAATATATATCCATTTATAATTTAAGTGATAAATTTAACTACAAAGTGTTGACTAAAATACACATGTTTTTAATACCCTAACCATAGAAGTCAAGTGTATGAATATTATTTTATTACATTAGCATGAATAAAATTAATCAATTCCCAAAATAATAATTAGTTTCACAGTCTTAAAAAGGAATACTTCATACATAATTCCAATAATACATTAGGAAATAGAAAATATAAATACGATACAAAATAAAATGAATAAATTGAATCTTTTAATACTTGTTCAAAGATTTTTTCTTCATAGCCTAAGGACTGGAAACAAAATAAGTGTCGCCTCAAATTATCAATAAGGGTATGTAATGTAGAAAAAAAATGGAATAAATACGAATCAATTATGATAGGTTTGAAATAACTGAAAACAAATTCATTAAAAAATAAATGGATATGGAAATATTGATATGTCAAGGAAAGAAACTGACAACACAAACAATTAAATCCATTAAATGAAAATTAAATTCATCCATCGATATATTGATGAAAAATATCCTGGATAAATAATAACTAAATTATGAATAATGGAAAAACCTAATTATCAAATGTCATATTCCTAGACATATGATTCCATTACCATCAATAGACATTATATACTATTTTCGCAACAGACACACCTCGAGTGACTATCGATGTGTTAAATGGATAGAATTAACCAGTCCCCTTTACATATGTCTCATCATAAAACGTCCCCAACACATGTACTAAATATCCAAAAAAAATTCACTCATATATCAAATAAATAATCATACTTATCAAATACCTATATTTAATAAATAATATGTATTTATCAAATTTACCTGAGAGGAGGACATGTTAAAACATGGGATGTTGATATTAAAACATTCATGAGGAAAAATAATATTTAATAAATCAAATGTTTCTCATACCATAATGAAACATTTAAATCCTAATTCCTTATGAATTAATAAAAACAAATGATATCATGAAAAAATATCCCGGTTATAACATTTAAATGGTATGTATATACACAAAATAAAAGTGAGTTGGGGCATAACAAATTATAACACTTAATGGGAAGTAAATTGAGACGAAATCCATTACCTTATCCTTTTTTTATGTGGTACTTAGACAAAAATGTAGTGTATTTAAATATTTTTCTAACAAATATAATAAATATAATCATGGTTTTATTACCATATTTTAAATTTCTATAATATATCACTACCATTTAGATAACAGTGTTCATTAATTTGACTATTTTGTGTGTTATTTACCTAGTTTTGTAACGTTTGTTCTAACAAGTTTATTTTTGTTTGGATTAATTATATCATAGTTTAATAATATATAAAATGTATACCATAAAATAATTATAATATCTAATAATTATATATTCAGTTATAGTATTTCAATTCATTTTTTATTATAAATTAATTGTGTCTTTCATGGAGATAGTAGGTTGTACGTACACCTGAATGTTACTTTCATTTCATTATAGTATTCTATGAATAAAAAATAAAAAATAAATATTTATATTATAAGTAATTTTATATATATATGTTATATATGTTTCATAATATTATTATTCCATATTTGGTATGTTCTATGTATTGTATGAACGAGTTACGTCACCTTGAGGGGGTTCTAGTCCACATTACCTCAAACATAATTACAATATTTACATGTTATGGAAAGGATAAAGGTGTGTTATAAATAAAAATTAAATTTTAATGGAGACATTTTAAATATAATATATGAAATATAAAAATGATTTTCCATCATAATTTCCAACATGAGAGGCGATAAAGGGAAAAGTGAACCATCATTGTTTCGTGAGGCAGTTGTTCTCCATACACAGAAATATTATGTTAGTTATCAAATAAATGTTGGTGTGTTTAATAGAATGAAGAATGATTTGTAGGAAGAATATCCTATTATATTTTGGAATCTTTTTCCTACATATGTATATAATAAATATATTTTAGGCGGTGGAAAATCGAAATGAAATTAAAAAACCTTAGAGATGACATTACCCCTTAATCGTTTAACTACTTTAGGTTTGTACCAAAAGGATCTTTGCAAGGATTTCTGAACAAAGTGATAATTCATGGTTTAGGGGAGGGATGTGGAAAATCTATTTGGTCATATATTAATCCAACATATGTGGTTTGAATGGTGTGAGGAATGTGGAAACGTGGTGGCCTTTTATAAGATAAAAAGTGAATCTGTTTGAAGTATTTAGAACTAGTTAGGTAAAGACAAGTTATTACATGAAAAATTCATACCAAACTAAGTATATTATATAATTTAATGTGTATGGAAATGATATGTCAAGCCACTTGTTTTGGGAAATGTTTGTTGGTCATCAGTGAACTTAAATTAATGGTTTAGTACTTTATTATGATTTATTTTTCCATAATAATTGAAGAAAATTTTAATTGATTTTATAATTTTTTTGGGTAAAAACCATTTTGAAATTATTAATCCTTATAAATTAACATGATTCCCAATTTGGAATAAAATTTTCATATTCAATGAATAGATGTGGCAGAAAGTAATTTAAAATTTCTCTATCAAATGGGATGAAAACTCGAGTTTTCTAGTCAAAACATTGAATTTATCTTATGTTTTTATAGTCACATAAAAACTAAACTTGATTAAAATAATAAATATAGAAACAATATTTAAATATATTATTTAATTAATCATTAAAACAAATATAAAACATAATTTATCCTTATAATTATATTTCATGAAAATAATGATTTGAACTAAATTGCAATATTATTAAAAAGCACGAGAGCCTCAAAACAATTGGTGAGGATCTAGAGAGTGCATAGAAGAGATCCAAATTTCAATATGGGAGGATAGATAATTTCAAAGTTATTGTAGAAATAATATAGTAGGTACAATTCAGTACTATACCAGCCATAACAATTAATCTTTTAAGTGTTTCGTGCCATCAGTTTTGTCCAACGGACATTCAAGACCTTTAGAAAATCCATGAACATAAATCTAATAAATATTTTGGGACACCTAAAAGAAATTGGTAAACCATAAGTCCTTAGTTCCCCCACATGCCTTTGGAGTCACAAGGGAATTGTGCTTAATGGACTAGACATAGTATATAATGATCAGGATCTAGATGATTATTCCGAGCAGGAACATTCATCAGAGAAGAATCTAATAGATTTGTAAATGATAGAGGGTTTGGAATTTCTATTATGACTAGACTATGATTTCATTGGATTCAAAAAAAACATCCATGCATAGTTGGAGAGCATACATACTGATGTAGAAGGTTGGGACGACCATTTACAAGTTGTTATAGTGTTGATGATTACCTCTAAGACCTACTGGCCATGTAATATCATGAATCCAATGGGCCATGTATGGGTTCCCCTTAAACCATTATAAGGTGTATTATCAAAAATGTACAAAACTAAAAGACATTTTGGCTATTCAGATAAAAATTGATAATTATTTATTAAAATATTGTCTGTTTTAGAAAAATAACAAAAGTTAACCATAACCAAATTATTTTATTTCTTTCTCGATTATTATGATTAATTTTACTTATTGAATTAATTAATATTTAATAATTAATATTTAAAATGGATACTCCATTAAAAGTAAGTAAATATCCTTTATAATAATTAAGGATTGTGTGTGTAAAAAAGTGTATGTTCTTATCTTATTTATATAAAACATAATGGATTAATAACAAAATATTTGATTTATTATATAACATATATATGTAATTAAATGATTCTGTAACTGTATTTTAATATTCTTATTATTATATAAACTCCATTGTATGAATATAAATAATAATACATTTTTATTTATCAAGTTGTTTCCAATTTTTATTTCCCATTAGTTGGAAACCAATGACATCCTTTTATATTTATAAAATCTTCATATTTTCATAAGTTAGTAAATATTATTTTTAATGTTTAATTTATATCATTTTATATTAAATAATAATATATTATTATTCGGTAGAACACGATATTGTGTGTAATTCATTACATCGATAAAGGTCTCTCTTGAGTGTAATGCATGCAAACATAGTGTTATGTGAATTAAAAAATATGAAATATATAGAATATATTAAAAATTTATATTATATTTTAATGTATCAAGGTAATATTTCCCATTATGTTTCTTGGGATGTGTGTGATACACGTTATCAAATACACTATTCATATTCTAGAACTTGAGGGTGTTACATTCTTCCTACTTAATTCAATTTTTTCCTTGAAAATTAATCATGAACTCCGTAATCATGGGATTTAAAATATACTATTATTGAAATATCCTTATCATAAAAAGGTAAATAGAACATTTTCAAAATAAGAATGAAATCAAAGTACCATTGTATCGTAAGTAGTTTCCTTAGTAGAATAATATTGGTTAAAAAAGTAAATGTTTATATAGAGGAAAAAGTCCAATAATCAATTTCAAATAGAGAGTTCTAGTGAAGATGTTTAGATGAATGTTGATGACCAAAAAAATAATATACCAAAAGTGCGAACAATGATCTTTGATATCATAAAAAATTATGATAATATGATAAAATTTTTGTTCCTATACAATTTTATTTCTATAGATGATCAATTCTTTAATGTTATAAGAATATAAGTTAATATATGTTTCCATAAAAATAATATTTTCTTTTTGTTATTACTTGAACTATTTAGACTTCATCCCATAGCACTTCATTCATCATATGTTTATGTAATACACTAACCTATAAAGTCTCATCCAATGAAAATATTTGACAATTCTATAAATGATTATGTTTTCAAAATATTATATTCCAGTAACTACTGAAGGATACTCATTGAATTTTCAAAATGAACATATCAATAGACATTAAAAAACATGTTGTTTTATTATAATCATCACATACAAAATATGTTAGAAACATCATCATGTATCAACTTGAAATATGGTACTAACTCAAACCACCATAAATCCTTTTTGGAGATATGCATTATTCCTTATTCCTTACATAATACATGTGTTATAGATATATTCCTTAATTCAAGATGTTTCATGAACTCCATGCGTTGTAGAATAGAGTACTTTTCAACAGGTCATTATTTAGTTCAAAGGTAGAATTAACATATCTAAATCAATCATTTCTATATAATTATACCAACACAAGTAACATTTTAAGGGTTTCATTTACCTTAATCATGTGTTTTAAAAACATTATTACCTCTCAACATAATATGTTTTCTTGAGACCATTAAACATATGATCTCAAATCATTAATGAAAGAATACTGATGTAAAAAAATTCATATTTCATAATTCAAATAATTATAATATCATAAACAAAATAATTTTATAACATATTTCTAGGGTCTAAATATAGATGTAAATTAATAATTACACTTCGTACATGTCAATACCATATTCTTGATCATAATATCTTATTTTATTTTGAGGTATATTCCATTAATTTTTGGGAAATTTGTAAGGGTAGTTCTTTTTATCCATTTGGTTATAACAATCAATAGTGGGGTATTCTCTCTTTCCATTTGATTATTTGTTCTAGGGACCATTTTCCTCAAAAATATTGAAAGCACAAAATATATTCATGAATTTAATTTTGTGATTCCTTCGACATATGTCACTTATTGGATAATCCATCTTTCCCATCAAGTTTATAAACTCATTCCCCAATTAATTATGATCATAAGACCTCATAATATTTGGGTTTATATTAAATCCATAATACATGGATAGTTTATTCACTATATTTATAGCATATAAAAAATTTCAATTTTTGAATAATTGTTTTGAGACACTAGAGCCCCTTAGAGATGTAGATTATGTACACTATAGAAGTGGTAAATTGTGTACTCTATGTTCTGTATATAATCCATTGCATATCTACTTAACATTATAAAGGTATCTTAATAAAATGAAAAAATATCTTTTTAATATTGGTTTAATACAATAAAATATATCTTCATCTAAATTTTTTGGTTATAAGGAATGTATTTATACCAGAATGTATCCATAAACATCCTCTATTTCATGAGTTCAATTACATCATCCTTTCTGGTAATCTCGATTACAGACAACCACTAATTTTCATCACAATAGAGGAAATATATGACAACTGTAACCATTTCGTTCTCACTACTTTCTATGCCTATAAATGTCTTCTCCCAAGACTTCATCCATTGTTCATCAATAATTGGATGTGTAGTCCCACAAAAGGATGTTATATTCTTCCATATAATGTGTCTCAACATAGGATATTCTCTTTGTGGAATATGTTTATCCATTCATGGAAGGTTATTAGTCAAAACCAGACTAAGCTACCCTCATATATCGCACATAATTCTTTCCCATATCAGTGGTATTTGTTTTCTCAATAGGTAAATAAATACATTTTCCATGCGTACTTATACAATTCCCCCTTACAATGGCCATTTCTATGAAATGGATGACACTAGATTATATTATAATGTAGTGATCTTTAGATAACAATAAATTATTTTTAAAACATAATATAAATTTAGTCATCATGAATCATAGAATCATTTACTTTTCTTATTTTATGGTAATCCTTATTTTAAAATCCATCAAAATTAATGGTAATCAAACTGTGAACTATCATAACTATATCCCTTAAGAGTATCAAACTAGGTGTTCAGTAATGGTCAATGTAATTTTGTATGATACCGTTTCTTAGTCTTGTAACTCCATGATATAGTTACTACTCCCAGGTACATATTTCCTAGAACACCATCCACATGTAGTATCTAGACATGGATGTTTTTCATGGAATACCCACATAATCACTACTATTACAAAATTCTAGGATGATCAATTATACATGTCCCCTATTTTTATAGTTTTGTGAACGCTATTATTTGTTTTATATATATAAATTCCCTGGTTGATGATAAACATCCAATGATATAAACTATATTGCCCAAACCTAGAAACTCAGAGTATGTGCATTATTTTTTTCACATTGGAATGATTATACTATATAAGATCATGTAGGAGAAATCGGTTTAACATTATTGGAACTAAATATTACATTCATGATACAAAAAAGACATTGGTAAATATTAAATAAAAATATGATATGTAATAAAATAAAATAAACAACATCCTTGACACTTATTCAATGATTTAATATTTATAACATGGGAAAAGAAAACATAATAAGGGTGAGATAAAATGAACTGTATGGTATGTACAATGGATGTAATAATGAATCAATATAAATAAATTAACATGGAATTTACACTTAATGAGAAAACATTCTATAAAGATATATTTAAAAATAATTATTAATATATAAAGTTATGAAATTGAAGACCCATTCCATTAAATCAATTATCTCATAATTTAATTAATACATAGATATGTTGATGCAAAATCTCAGGGATAAATAATAACTATATTATCAATAATGTAAATTCATAATTATCATAGGCCATGTATTACAAACATTTTATATCATTAACATCAATATATAGTATAATTTTTTTTTCCAATTAACTCTTCTCATGTGTCTATTGTTGCATCAAGGGGGTTTTAATAAGCGGTCCTCAACCCATATGGGTTTCCCTCAATGGTCCACCACACATTTATCACATGTACAAAATATTCCTCATATATAAAATAATTAATATCTATTCTACAATATAAATAATTAATAAAGAATATGTTTTTATCAATAATACCTCAGAGGAGGATTAGGAACAATAATATTTGTTGATATTAAAACATTATTGAGGAAGAAAATAATTAATAAACATTACAATGTGTCCCATACCACATTGAAACATTTAAATCATAATTCCGCAAGAAGTAAAAAACATATAATATAAAGAGAATATTTATATTAATGATATTAAATTTAAATGGTCAGTATATATACCTTATAAAAAGTTAATTGTGTTTAAAAAAATTCTATGGAAATGGAAATGATATGTAATAGTATAACTTATCCCAAATTTTTATTTTCATTTTAGCCTATTGTATAGTGGTTAAAAATAAGTTACTAACTAATACAAAAAATTCGTTTTTATAGTACAATATATTAAATTATAATACTATCTAATTACCTAGTTTATGATAACCATAATTAATTTTTATATTTTCAAATTCAAATACCTAGTTTTCATTTGTATGTTTTAACTTTTTATTTGTATTTATCATTAATTGGATCATGGATTAATATTAATTGAACACATGAGATTAATTTATTATTATATATAATTATTATATATTAATTATATTGTCATGACCTGACCCTACCCGGGCTCGAGCCGCAATTACCCCAAGTCCGCCTCCATAGGACAGGGGCTGGCGACCAGCGCCGAAGGCACAATAACTCGGGGAGACCTTTGCCTAAGTACCTGTACACACACATGCATCACACTCAATGCAATAGTGCAGTGTAAAAAAAAGAAAAGGAGAAACTGCTATAAATAACCACAAGTGTGCATCGACATCTAAACAATACAATGTAAAAGCTGAAAAGAAAAGGGAAAAAACACACACCCAATCAGAAAACTGCCACAACACCTCAGCAGGTCAATAAAAAGTAAACAGTTGGAAGGGTCCCCCACCTGGAACTTGACTCTGACCACCGCACGCGGTCCAAGGTCCCAAACTCCAATGCACCACTAAAGTCACGACCATCCTGTTCGTCGTCAGCAAGGGCACACCAATTGCGGGCAAAGCCCAAGCAGGGGTGAGTATAAAAATACCCAGTAGGATACCCCGAAGGCTCGAGGGAGCAAAAAAGGAGGTACCGAAGGGTGAGCAGTAGAGTGAACAGAATAGTAAAGGAATACAACAAGTATTGCAGTAGAATAACAGTAGAGAGTCCAGCTCAACCCAATAAAATAAAGGAGGTAGACTCATCCAGACACAAGGAACTGGAAACGGTGAGAAGATGAACATCTCTTTGAGTCTTTGCTACCTATAGCAAGAGAGTATAGTCGTCTAACCATGAGAATCTAGACACGGAAAGCACATGGCATACCCCATGTGTCTTCGCCTCACCTGGAATGAGAGTAACCAAACCCAAGAAGTGGGTACTAGAACACGGTACATACATATTCATATGCTCACTAAGAAGCCTAAACAAGGCCGTAAGGGGATGTCCATCCCATAGATCAGCCCAAGAAAAGTATGTCGCCGACAGTCCCAGAAGATAACACCATCGATGCCTATCATCCCGCACGTCTGTCGTGAACTACAGTTCAAGGGGCTCAAACCACAACACCTCGAAACTGTCCGCTTTGGGCGGCACTGACTTGCCCGCATAGTTTGAGGTCGCTTCACAAGGACATGTATCGGTGGGGGTAAGTGCTCCTCATACTTGAGAGTTCTGGGGAAACTTCAAACCACAACTCGTCACTGCCCCATAGTCGAGAGGTCTCCTCAAAGTCGACAGGAGACCCCCTACCCAACCCCGCTAGAGGGTCCCTCGAAGTCAACTGGTTCCCACTACCAAGAGACCTGGAAAAAGTCGACGGGTGCCACACTACCCAGTCCCTCAATTGGGTAATCAACTAGAGAGCGACCCGGCTAAAGTCGGTGATGGGACCACTACCCAGCCCAGCTAGAGGTTACCTGACATCGGGGACCACTGCCCAGCCTAGCTGGAGGTAAGCCCGGCATCGGGGACCACTGCCCAGCCCCATTGGAGGTAAGCCCAGCATCAGGGACCACTGCCTATCCTAGCTATAGGTAAACCCGAAACTGCTCTGTCCATGCCTGCTGGATTGTACAACTCGGTGAACACCACTATACTGGCCATCCCTACTGGATGGTAACCCACAGGTGAGCTCTGCTCGATACAACCTCACCCCTGTTGGAAACAACCTCAGCTCTGCTGGAGACAACCTCCTGGGTAGAGGATCGGTGCCCGCATAAAGTGTTGGTCACACCGAATCCACATGAACTCTACTAGGGAACACGGAGCAACGGTAGAAACTCCCCAGGCCTATCACGGCGATCATGCTCCAATCCACTGAGTCACTATTGAAGTGGACAGAGACAACTCATCCCATAAAGTGGGAAAACACCAACGCAGTACGAGCACACATAGTCGTATACGGTGTCGTAGTCCAGTGAAAGGGTACTGTACTGAAACCCCTCACAGTTGAAGAAACAGAAGAACAAACCATCTCTGTCGGCCAAACGAGAACATGATTAGGGGAAGACTCAACCCTCTTGGTCAACAAATGTTAAAAAAGGGACCCTCTACATCACGAGAGGTCAAAAGTACGTAAAGAAGAACATGACACACACATCGGGCCCACATGATGGGTGGCCCCAAGTCAACCCCACCCAAGAGCACAAACATTCTCAGGCACCAACAATCACATGTACCTCCCAGCGCTCCCGTATACTCCCAGAGAATACCACGTCTCTAGCCCAAAGGCTAACGTGAACCCATCACCCAACGTCAACGCGAAGGCGTAACGTAACAACTACAACATGCCAGCTCAACGGCAGAGGCACATCCAACCACAACTCTTCATGCATTTAAATCACTCACACGGGAGTGCATGAGATCACACGCCAAAGGTCTGCTACAAACACAGTAGGATGAACCACCACCAGAGCACCTAACTTGCTTCCATATTTCATGAGATCGCGTAAAAGGCTCTTCTCTCCTGAACAGAGTACACAGTTGTAATTCTATGTGAAAACTACGCCAGATAGACTACTTACTTGCTTCAAACGTATATCCGATGGAAAAGTCTCCAACACCGCTTTACGCCCGAACGACGTCCTGTGAACCCATGCCTCGGCCCCAAAAACAGTCAGTCGCATAGTACCATTGTGATCCCCTAGGTAAAACACGTCAAAAAGACTTCTCACTTGAGCGAAATGGATATCCGGGGAAAAAGATGCATTCCGACGCACCGCAAAGGAGCAGTGCCACATGGGACCCGCAACCCGATCCCGAAACACAACGAATGGATCGTACCATTGTGATCCTCTCAAAAAAGTACACAAGATGGATCATTAAAGTGTCCAAAATAGTCACCCGGAGATGGACATTGAAAATCACAGTCAACGCCCTAACAACCCTTGTGGGGCCCGCACCATCGTGTGGAATTAGGGCGGGCGGATTGCACCATTGAAATCCCCTCATAAAAACATCCAGAATCGACTGCTCGCATGCCCCGATTGGACGCCCGATGAGAAAGTCTCTAAACCCTGCTCGCAGCTCAAAAGACGGCCCATGGGGCCCACGCCTCAACTCTAGTATCATCGTCCGAAACCACACTGGAAAACTCCGGCTCGACGCCGGGGTCGCAACACCACTGACGGCGCTCAAAACGGACGTCAGACGCATCCGCACCGTCCAAAACATGATTCCCAGAAAAATGCCCATCCACTTAACGGTCATGGTGCACCCCCGAGCCCCTCATTTCGGGAATTAAATTTCCCCGAAACCATCTCAAAATATTCCTCACATTTTGAGGCACACGCCGCCACAGACGGCTCGCGAAACTGACTCTCGGTTCATGATTTATTAATGTTTAAATCATTTTATAATAATAATAATAATAAAATATTATTATTAATATTATTATAACCTTAATAATGTGTTTTTAGCTAAAAACAGACCGGCCATTCAGTTGGTCTTCTTCTTCTCCCAATAGGACCCGCATAAGGAAGGTCCTGGTTTCCTCCCGCAGACTCCGAGGTCAGCGCCTCAGGGCGACCTCCTCCGACCGCGATAGGCACGCCGGCGCCTCCGCCTCCCGTAGCAGATGCCGCCTCGCCATACCAGCCTTGCACTGCCTCGCCGTCCGGGCCTCGCGCCAGCTCCCCTGTGCCTCCTGCACTCGACCGCGAGCCACCTCGCCCGGGAGACCGCCACCACCCAGCCTAAGGAGCCCCGCCACATCGTCATGCCGTCGTGCTGGCCTGCTGCCACCGCCCGACCATGACGCCATCCCCCGCTCGACCAAACCTTCATTGACGCCTACTAAAGCCACCTCGGACCACTGCTGAGCCAGCTCACATGAACCCTTGTCGGACCACCTTGGTCCACCGGAAAACACCAAACCTGCAATGTTCGACGAACGACCGTGGAACCATCCGAACCCGGATTTCAAATCTGAAATGACCATCGAGAAGAGTAGAATTTATAGTATACACCCATGGGATTTGTTCGACAATTAAACAGAAAATCAATATATAAAATTGATTCCAATGGAAGGTTTGGAAATGAAAATGAAACCAAAACATCCTACATGTTTGGGGGTTAGCCGACGCTTCACTAAGGGTCCGTCGCCACGACGTTGCATTGTCGGAGGGGAGGAGGAGAGGAGGAGCTTCTCCTTCTTGGGTGAGCTTCTCTGACAGGGGGAGGGGAATTAGGGAAGGAAGGGGTGGGGTTACGGATTAAATAAAGAAGAAATTAAATAAATTTTTAATTAATTTAACCACCAATTTATCCCGCACCCGAAACTCTCAACGGGGTCGAGGTTAAGCCTCCCCTAGGGTAAACACCACCTCCCAAGAACAATGGCAGTCTCATAATATTAATCTAAGGCCCCTTTTAAATGTTATAAAGCTCAACGCTCAAGGCCGCCAAATTACGGAAACGCCCCTAGGGCCATTTTTCACTGACGGCCTGCACCCGCAAAAAATACATCCCTCCTAGGGTAAAAAACACGTTCCGAACTCAACGGTGCCCTCGGTTTTCCAATCCGAGCCGCCGTTTAAGAGATACATTCATTTCACTGTTAAAAAAATTAATTAATTAATTTAATTATCCGTTTAACGTTCCGAAAGCGGGTGAGGGCTCCAAACGTCCTACACCAACATGCTTTATGTCGTTCCTAGGGTAAAAAACCCATTCCGGACCCATCCGTAAACTCAGATCTCCGATCCAAATCACCATTCAAGAGTTAACCCATTTATTTGGTGTTTCCAGTGTGAACGAACTGATATTTTAATTCTGGCCACACCGGGGCTCGAAATCACACGCCTTCTGAAGGCGCTCCTCTAGAATAATATCAATAATATTCCAAAGTCTTTCACAACAAAAAAACCAGGTTCGTACATCATTCCCTTCTTCATGATTTTCATCCCCGAAAATCAACACCAGGGAACAACTCAAGGTACTATGCCCACACCTGGCTCTCCCATACCCAGAGGAACACTTGGACAACTCTGCGCCACCACACACAGACCAAAGGATTTGATCAGTTCATGTGTGGTCTTCCCTCACCGATGATGTTCATAGCAGCAAGCACACATCTCCTCAGGTAATACATGAGGGATATGTCGTGCACCCACACACAACCTTGGGGTTAGTGTAAGGCGGTAGGGAACCTCGCCATCCCTTTGCATGGTCTCAAACGGCACGAAGGCTCTCGGTGGTAGCTCACCACCCCGACCGAACCCCTATGTCGCACGTCGTGACTGGAATCACCGCCCGCACATAGAACAAGGCCTAGTGATTCCCTCATTTAGAATATCCATATGGTGAAACACCGAAGGATATATGGTCACGCAAGATTTCACAGTCGATGTCTCACAACCAAGACTCTCTTACATGCTCGGAAAGTGATGGAATCAACACCATCGACTAAAGAAAAAGGTCTCACGCCTTTTATCATACCAACACAGGGTTACACCGACACCCCACTCTACCCTGGTAATACCGCAAGCAAAGGGCAGGGATAAAATCATTTCACACCCAGAGTCTAACAATTCTAATGCAAAAAGTATAAGAAGTGTAGAGCATACCTCTTGCCACCTCATGCTCTGTAGGGTCGTAGACATCCAAAGCTTGCGGCTGTCTGCAGTCCCAACAGTCATCTCCTGGAGCCTGATATGGACTTCCTAATGGTGATGGGAAGACCTCACAATGTTTTCCCCCCACTAGAAGCTCCTCCCACTCCTCTGCTAGCACCACCTCTCTGGCTGCTACTCCGATGACGATGTTGCCTCTGTTGTGGTGGTTCACCTGCTTCCTGCTCGAAGCTCCCCGCATGCCTGGTCGGGCAGTCCCGTGCCACGTGACGTCGCACATCGCAAGCATAGCACTGACTCTCTCTGGGCTTCACTGGTGCCCTCCGGCTCCACTGTGGTGTAAAACCATGCCCCTGAGTCCGGTTGTCAGAAATCCACCTACGTCGAGGTCCTGCTTACCGACACCCACTAGCTGTGGCTGACGTCTCGTCTCCAACTTGCCTGCTGCCACCACCAACTCTAGAATGTGAAAAGATGCTCTATGTCACCAGTGCCTGCTCTAGCACCCCTTCATATATGGAAATGCCCAAGGGTACTAGGATAGCACGAATCACTCGGCGGAGACCCTGTTCAAACATCTGTGCTCAGATGTTGTCCTCATGGACCAAGTCCAGGTAAAAGAGTGCATGATCTGCGAAACTAGACACATACTCAGCCACCGTCAACCCTCCCTACTGAAATTGCCGGAGCTCCTAAATCCGAATGGAGTGCATGTAGGAGGGGAAAAATTACTCACGAAACAACAACTGAAAGTCACCCCACAAAAGCGACGAATCGTCAAGAAACTGAGTCACCAGACTCCACCAACGCCAAGATGATCCACGAAAAAGGTTGGCTGCCAAGACCACTCTCTGATCTATCGGCATTTTCACAAACCTAAAATAGTTAACCACTATCTCTAGCCAAACCTCTGCTGCCTGAGGGTCTGTCTCACCACTGAACCTCAACGGTCTCTGCTGCTGGAACTCACGGAGCGCGCTCAACCTACGCTCAAGCCCCATCTGCTCTGCTAAAGTTGTCTGCTGCTCAATAGGTGGGGGTGTTGCTACCGGCCCACCCAGAGAAATGGGATCACATGATGTGTCCTGGACTGAGGCCTCGTAGATTACAGGGTCATCGTCACGAACCAAAGCTGGTATCTTGGATGGCTCTCTTCGCGGAGACATCCTGAATATTATCAATGAGTGTCGCGGTCAAATGAGCATATTTGTATACCACAAAAACAACAATAATGGGGAGCTTAATCAATAAGGATAGTCAAGGAATCAATCCTATGTGATGCACAAACCAATTTTCCATGCAACAAGTGTCTCAGCATGCCGAGTCGACAAGCAGGTTATCATGGTCCTGGTGAATGAATACGTCGGCCGCCGCACCATCTCTGGACTCCCTGGCCTAAGATCCGCTCCCAAGACACATTAACACTGTTGCCTAAATCCCAAAAAATTCCTCTTTTAGGGATGTCCGCACAATTTCCCAAGGAACGAACCACCATTGATACACCTTTTTCATGACCCGACCCTACCTGCGCTCGAGCTGCAACTACCCCAACATCGCCTCCATAGGCCATGGGCTGGCCACCAGTGCCGATGGCACAATAACTCAGGGAGGACTTTTCCTAAGTACTTGTACAAACACACGCATCACACTCAATGCAAAAGTGCAGAGTAAAAAAGAAAAGTAAAGGGGAAACTGCTATAAATAACCACAAGAGTGCATCGACCACTAAACAGTACAACGTAAAACCTGAAGTGAAAATGGGAAGGACACATGCCCAATCAGAAAAGTGCCACAACCTGGCAATAGGTGAACAAAAAGTAAACAGCTGGAAGTGTCCCCCACCTGGAACCCGACTCCGACCACCACATGAGGTCCAATCTCCCGAAGTCCTATGCTCCACTAAAGTCCTGACCAACCTGTCCGTCATCTGCAAAGGCACACCATGTGTGGGCAAATCCCAAGAAGGGGTTAATATATAAATACTCTGTAGGATACCCCGAAGGCTCTAGGGAGCAACAAAGGAGGTACCGAAGGGTGAGCAGTAGAGATAACAGAATAGTAAAGAAATATAACAAGGAGTGTAGTAGAGTACCAGTAGAGAGTCCAGCTCAGTCCAACAAAAGAAAAGAGGTAGACTCATCCAGACACAAGGAGCTGGAAACGGTGAGAAGATGAACTTCTCATCGAGTCTTAGCTACCTATAGCAGGAGAGTAGACTCGTCTAACCATGAGAAGGTAGACACGAAAAGCATGTGGCATACCACGCGCGTCTTCGCCTCGCCTGGAAGGAGACTAACCAAAACTAATAAGTGAGTACCAGAACAAGGTATATACATATTCATATGCTCACTAAGAAGCCCGAACATGGTCATATCGGGATATCCATCCCGTAGCTCCGCCCAAGAAAATTGAGTCGCCAACAGTCCCAGAAGATAACACCATCGATGCCCAGCATCCCACACGTCTACCCCGAACTACAAGTCAAGGGTCTCAAACCACCACACCTCAACACTATCCGCATTGAGCAGCACTGAATCACCTGCATGGTTTTATGTCATGTCACAAGGATGTGTCCCAGTGGGGGAAAGCACTCCTTGTACTTGAGAGTTCTGGGGGAACGTCAAACCACAACTTGTAACTGCCCCACAGTCGAGAGGTCTCCTCAAAGTCGACAGGTGACCCCCTGCACAACCCTACTGGAGGGTCCCTAGAAGTCAATGGGTTCCCACTACAGGGAGAACGGACAAGAGTCGACGGGGGCCACACTACCCAGTCCCATAAAAGGGTAATCCAATGGAGGGTGACCTGGATAAAGTCGGCGGCATGACCACTGTCCAGCCCAGGTGGAGGTAACCGGGCATCGGGGACAACTGCCCAGCCCAGTTGGAGGAAAGCCCGACATCGGGGACCACTGCCCAGCCCCGCTGGTGGTAAGCCCACCATTGGGGACCATTGCCCAACGCAGCTGGAGGAAAACCTGGAACTGATCTGGCCATCCCTGCTAGATGGTACTGCTCGGTGAACACCGCTGTACTGGCCATCCCTACCGGATGGTAACCCACTGGTGAGCTATGCTCGAAACAACCTCAACCCTGCTGGAAACAACCTATATTCTGCTGAAAACAGCATCCTGGGTAGAGGATCAGTGCCCGCGTAAAGTGTTGGTCACACCGAATCCACAAGAACTCTACCACGGAACACAGAGAAATGAGAGAAACTCCTCGTGCCTCTCAAGGTGATCACGCTCCAATCCGCTGAGTCACTGTCAAAGCGGACTGAGACAAATCATCCCAGAAAGTGGGAAAACACCAACGCAGTACAAGCACATGTAGTCACAAACGGTGCCGCAGTCTAGTGAAAGGTCACAATACTGAAACCTCTCACAGCTGAAGAAACAGAGAAACAAACCATCATTGTCAGCCAAACGAGAAAAAGACTAGTTGAAGACTCAACCCTGCTCATCAATATATGATAACACAAGGACCCTCTACGTCGCGAGAGGTCAAATGTACGTAAACCAGAAAATGGCACGCACATGGGGCCCACACGACGGGTGGCCCCAAGTCAACCCCAACCAAGCGCACAAATATTCTCAAGCACCAACATCCACATGTACCTCCCATCGCTCCTGTATACTCCCAGAATATACCACGTCTCCTGCCAAAGGCTAATGTGCACCCAACACCCAATGTCAACGCGAAGGAGTAACACAACAACTCCAATCTTCCAGATCAACAGCTGAGGCACAACCAACCACATCTCTTCATGCATTTACATCAATCACACGGGAGTGCACGCGATCACACACCAAGGGTCCGCTACATACACATTAGAACGAACCACCACCAGAGCGCCTTACTTGCATCCACATTTAATGATATTTTGTAAGAGTCTCCACTCACCTGAACAGATTACACTATTGCAATCCTGGCATAAAAACACGCGAGATAGACTACTTACTCACCTCAAACGGATATCTGACGAAAAATTCACCAACACCGCATAAGGCGGGTCCTAGTTTCCTCCCGCAGCCCCCGAGGTCAGCGCCTCGGGGCGACCTCCTCCGACCGTGACAGGCACTCCGGCGCCTCCGCCTCCTGGAGCCAATGCCACCTCACTGTACTGGCCCTGAACTGCCTCACTATCCTGGCCTCGCGCCGGCTCCACTGTGCCTCCTGCACTCGACCGAGGGCCGCCTCGCCCAGGAGACCGCCGCCGCCCGTCCTTAGGAGCCCCGCAGTGTCGCTATGCCGCCATGCTGGCCTACTACCACCGCCCAACCATGACGCCGAACATCGCTCGACCTCACCCACACCGACGCCTGCTAAAGCCGCCCCGGACCACTGTTGAGCTGGCTCACTTGAACACTCGCCGGACCACCTTGGTCCACCGGAAAACACCGAACCTGCAATGTTCGACAAACGGCCACGACACCATCCAAACCCAGATTTCAAATCTGAAATAAACGTTGGGCAGAGTAGAATTTATACTATACGACCATTGGATTTGTTCAAAATTTTATCAAAAAATCTACATATAAAATTGATTCCAAAGGATGGTTCGGAAATGAAAATGCAACCAATACCTCCAAACTGTTTGGGCGTCGCCCGACGCTTCACTGAGGGTCCGTCGTCACGCCGTTGCCTTACCAGAGGGGAGGAGGAGAGGAGGAACTTCCCCTTCTTGGTTGAGCATCTCTGCCAGGGGGAGGGGAAATGGGGATGTAGATGGGTGGGGTTTGGGATTAAATAAAGAAGAAATTAATTAAATTTTTATTTAATTTAACCACCAATTTATCCTGTGCCCTAAACTCTTTACTGGGTCAAGGTTAAGCCTCGCCTAGGGTAAAAACCACCTCCCAAGCACAACTGTGGTCTCAGAATATTATCTTGAGGCCCCGTTCAAAAGTTATAAAGCTCAATGCCCGAGGCCGCCAAATTATGAAAACGCCCCAGGGGTCATTTTTCAGTAATGGCCTACGCCTGCAAAACTTACACCCCTCCTAGTGTAAACAACATGCTCCGAACTCAACGGTGCCCTCAGTTCTCCAATCCAAGCTGCCTTTTAAGAGATACTTGTGTTTCCCCATTAAACAAATTAATTAATTAATTTAATTATCCATTTATTGTTCTGAAAGTGGGAGAGGGGTCCAAAGGTCCTGCGCCGACACACTTTATGTTGTTCTTATGGTAAAACCCCATTCCTGACCCATCCGTACACTCATATCTCCAATATGGATCGTCGTTCAAGAGTTATCCCATTTATTTCGCATTTCCAGTGTGAAAACATTGAAAATTTAATTCCAGCCACACAGGGGCTCGCAATCGCACGTCGTCTGAAGGCGCTGCTCTGGAATAACGTCAAAAATATTCCAAAGTCTTTCGCAGCAAAAAAACCAGGTTATTACATATAGTATTCCAAAATAATAAGAGTTTAGAAATGAATTTAACCATTAATGGGGACTGTAGGTCATACTTACACAATAATGATGCATTCATTTCAGTATTGAATTAAAAAAATGAAAAATAAATTATATATATATATATATATTATAATTAAATTATCATATATATATTTTCTATATATTAAATTTTATGACTAAAACAATCTCTATACATTCCATGTGGGGAAATAATGATTCTAATCACTTTTAGGGGCCGTTGTGCACACATCCTGAAATGAAATTATCAAATTTACAAAGATGGAAATCATGAGGTTATGTTGTAAATAAAAATTACATAAGAAATAAAGAAATATAATATATAAAATATAACATATATAAACATATTTTCCATCATAATGGCCTCCAGGAGACGTGATAAGGGATAAATGAACAATCATTATTTGGTGATATAGTAGTTCGTTGTACATTGAAATTGTATGATTGTTACCAATTATATGGATGTGTGTAAAAGTGTATGTATAATAATTTATATAAACATTATAGTATTTTTATTATACTATTATTTGCAACAAAATTAATGCCATAAATATATTTTAGGTTCTAGAAACCCTCCTAACTTAGTGTGAAACCCTCAAAACATTGTGTGGAACATCAACAGCAACTCCGATGCACCACATATTTGTGAAAAACAACCCTAAGACAAGTTATGTGATCAATAATAAATCAAATCCAACAGTAGCTCTAAACAGTAAATTGTTGAAATATTTTTAACGTCTTGATAGATTGAAGAAAACCTATGGAAAACAGAAGAAACCAAAAATGAATCACTTACCTTTTACAATCTTGATGAAATCACCCCAAATCCACCAAAGGGTGAATATCCAAGAAAAAAACTGATATGATGGCTATAATATGTATTAATTTGTTTTTTGAGGGATTAAATGGGACATAAAGTGTGAAAATTTAATGGTTTATGAATGAATCAAATCTCCTTCACAAATCTAGACGATATAAGAAACCCTGAGAATTTTCTCCCAAAACTATTATCCAAATGAGCTCAAATGTATAGAAATAGATAATGAGAGAGAGCCTCAAAAATTTTTATTATATTTGGGTCTTCAAACCACCAAAAAAATACAAAATGAATGAGATACTGGAAAATAAAAAATAAAGCTGGAAATGGGCTTACAGGCTAGCCCAAAACCATAAAAAACACTAATCCATCATTATTATAAATTTAAATGGGGTCAAAATTTATATGGTGGTCCTAATATATACCAAGTAATAATAATTGTGAAGTGGAATGTATGTAAAATGTCAAAAATTGAAGGAGTAATAAAAGAATCAAAATTGATTTTTTAATCTGAAAATGGGCTCATAGTTTGGCCAAAATTATGACAAAACACTATTTCCAACAAAATGTATTAGAAACCTAAAAAATGGAAATTAAATGATATATATATTTAAAAGATGTTATGAGTGTTACAATTCTCCACAAAATAAATCTTTCCAACCATATAATGCCACAATAAGGCCAATGTCAAAAACCAAACCCAATCGAAAGGCTAAAACGTACACCTTTTCCAAGTTTCCCCCACCCCCAAAATGGGAAAACACCTAAATTGATCAAAAAAGGAAGGTTTACTATCACCGACCAAAAAAATAAACCACTTCCTGATATAATAATGTATATTCAGAGTTAATCTCCATATAAATAAACTCAAACACTATCTAAATAGGATTCCAAAAATTTACCCAAAAGAACAACAACAACAATCATGGTTACACTTACCATGCATTAACAGGCCCAATGGGAATTCTATACTACCAAAGTATACCAATGGAAGATTTATATAGATAGATAGCTCCAAAAAATACTACCTAATACCATGATAAGACCATGAACTAATATGATTTACTAGTATGAAGATACACAAATGGGCTCACCACTGTAAGTGACAACTCAAATTTTCATGATACAGGATCGGGACACTAACAGGTGGAGGCCCGAACAAACACCCTAGTACAAGGGATAGATATACACTCAAAATTTCCAAAGGAACATACTATATAATAATAGTGGGTATCTCCACCATACCAACCAACCATTTTAACAAACCTGCATAGGTCGACAGAGAAAGAACCTAAATTTAAAGAGTTGGGACAGTCGCACTTTTAATCCGCTCAGTTTGAGAAATCATGCACTAACCATGGAGATCCTTTTACATGAATGTTTTTCTAGGGAAAGATAACTACTAACCATGTGAAAACCATGCACTAAATCATTATATCAAATTTCCCAACCATACTCCAAAAGCTCAATTGAAACCAATGAGGAAGTTAATTACATTGGATGATAACATAGACATGAGGTCTTCCAACCTCTTTCCATCAAATTGGAACAAAAAAATCCAGATGGAAACATCATAGGTTTAAACTATTACAAATACTTCATACAGATTATATGACTTTGTAAATGGTTTTAAATGACCTTGGGATTTCCCCTGACTAGGCACTAGCTTCTCTCGGGAACATATGACTAGAGCTCAAATGTTTGAAACATATTCAGCCTCATAGTAAGTTTTTGAAAACCCATAAACTAAAATCTTCATTTAGATTCCCTAAAAATATTTCCCTAATCCTTGTTGGTTTGAAAATGACATAAAATATTCCAAAATTCACTTTACCATAACTCACCATTTCACTGAAATAAGGGGTTATAAGATGCACACACACATCACACATTGTTTCTTCGTGTGAGAAACAACAGAAGGAACAAAAACATAGAATCACCTTCCTCTAAAAAAGATGATTTTTTTGAATTACAATGACATATATACTACGAATATGTTTGATACTCATAAAGGATTTCACAACCTTCACCTTTACAATTAATGAGAACACGACCCCACAAGGCATCACCAAACATGAACATTGTGACTGATATAAACAATACAATGAAGGGGTCCATAAACCAAGTCCCCAAACAACAAAAAATTCTATAAAGTCAGAATAATATCCTCTCATGACTAGATTTCCAATACTACTGATTTAAAATAAACTATTTCTTCAAAGAGACTATGAAGTACCAGTGGGCTTTCTTAGACAATATCCAAATACTCGTCCACACTAACATTCCCAAACCACATCAACCATCAACGTTTCATATAACATAATAAGTTATTTCCTATTTCAACCTTCCATGAGAACTCTCTCAATGTGAGAGTACGAACATAATAAATAACAAAAATGGTTTAAACATAACCTACGAAGATCGAGAAAAGGATTGCTTATATTGTGAACTAAAAAATTTTGAAATAGAAAAACAATTCGGGTTGCGCTGCAATAATGAAATAACCCATAATGGGAGCATACCTTATCCATAGAAGAAACCCAATTACGCAACCATGATGGAACATTTGTCAAAACATGCAAAAATCCAGAACCAAACTTGTTATGGGAACCACCAAAAAGGCTTCCCAAACATTACTCATAAGAGACGACTATCCATCACTTCAACCAAGTGTACCGACCACACAGAATCCTAAAAAACTGTTCAAATAGGATTGGTTCATGACTCATAACGTACCAAAATATCAACATTTTAAAAAATAAATAGTATACACCATCCCAAACCAATAATCAAGACATCATTTATTCCTTTAAAAACATTTCATTGAAAACAAACGGTATAGCAGTCATCGTATCCACCAATGGTACCCAACGGGCCTCACACATGCATGTTTCTGTACCACATCGGACACCCTCCCCATATCTAACCCAGCACACAAATATTCATGCCATTAACCATAAATCATCCCGTATAACCCCATACATGTGGTCACTCATGGAAATACCAATTTTTCTAACATAAATTCATTCCACTTTTCAAAACCAAAACAACCAACCAATACTTCCTTTTTCTCAAGACTGCTAACCACTAAATGAAAACACCAATCATTAAATTAAATTCTAACTTTCATATCATATACATAAATTTAAAAACATATAATTCCATTAAAATACCTTTTAATATTTTATAAATTACTATTGGGGACACATTTTCAAAACCAACATTAGTATAATTTTATGCATTCAAAAGAGGTGTAAACACCCCATTTTCCACTTCAATACAATTCTAAAAATATAGTTCCATAATCTCAGAAATCAAACCATTCCGTTTATATTAGAAAAGTCATTTCACGTAAACATTTTACTTCTTAAATCAAAATAATTTTTTCTTTAATACAAAACATACATGATTTCATAATAAAAGAAAACAATACAATGTAGGAGGACACTAATTTTAGTGGGTGATTTGGACATATGGTTGGATTCTATATACCAATAACATCACCATCACAAAGATTGATCTATAGAAATATCCCTGGCAACACATGGCTTCCCAGGCCCAACGAGCTCATCGAGACCATTAACCGAACTATCTTTTCATTTCCCATATTCATCATCAGACCCAAAAAACCAAAGGTCTCAGCAAAATCCTGACATCCCTTGGTGACTCGAATCTCATCATAGGGTGTGATAGCCATGCACACTAACCGTAATTGTAATCTAAAGTCCCTACAGTCCTAACTCCAGACCATCCCAATTTTTCCCCATATAACATGATCCAAAAAGTGAATCTCCTTTGTTATCATTTTTTCATGAACCGAATCTGGTAACCCTCAAAACCATCACCAAACCTGGCCTGTGATAAGGCCCCAAAGGGCGTTCCCAATCCCCAACGGCTATCAAAAGTCTATAGGCATCATAAACTGAAAATTTTGAATTATTTACCCGAGTTTATAAAGATAAAACTTCAAAGAAATCCAATAAAAAGTATTAGTATTTTTCAATAAAAATCAAATTTTTATAGAATTATAGAAATTAATCACACAAAAAAACAATTCTCAATATCCATTACAAAGGAAAAAAACCAGACCTAACAGCCCATGTATCTCCACATGGAATGAGGCACCACCCCCAAGCCATATCCACAAAACCAAATCACGTTGGACTGCCAAAAGCTGAACCATAGGCACAACGTTTTTTACTGAACATATGGTAAAAAAATAAGCAAATCTACTAACACCAAATAGTGTAAGTAGGGTGTGTGAAAAATCCAATTAGGATACCACCATATAGATATTCCTTGTGATAAAAATTCCAATAATAAAAGCATGCATGTTTTCCAAAACATGAAATTTTAGTTACAGTTTCTAAAAGATGTAACATTAAAAATTAAAACAGTTTTCAAGTTGGATAATTTAATGAATCAAAAATCTTGAATAAAATTCAAATGATACTAATTTTTCAATCCAAATGTATCATATGCTACCTGTATGAGTAAAGAAACTAATGAGCACAAGAATAAGGTAATAACACATAGGCACTAGCTCGTTGTGGGTCTCATGTACCTCATGTCTCGGTGAGAGTAACCTTCACAATATATATTCTCCTGAACAAGCCACTAGTAGGGAACATACCCATAACCTAGTAGTTCCCAAAAACAATAATCATCACAGTTTAGTTATTGTTGTAAGAATCAATCATTCTACATATAATTGTGGCATAACCCCACATGATCACTATCATACTAGTACATGTCCTCCCCCTTGATACACGAGCTTCTCTCTTATGCTATAACGCCCCGAGCCCACTCTTCTAGACTCGATACATGGAATAATGCTGTGTAATTTTTTGTAAAAGAGACATAAAAATTAAAAAATACTTTAAACAAACCAGTATCTTTTACCGGTCTAGGATCTGGGAGATTAGAAAAAACCTTGCATTGATTAGAGATAAATAAAATAAAACAACTGTCTACTACACTTCTACGTTCTCTACAAAAAAGATGACCAACTCTGGAATTCCAGGCAACCTATAAAAAATAATTTCAAAAACGTAGGGTGAGCACAAAAGATTCCTATTAAGGGGTTTTGAAAACCTTTGATAAATTTCATTTAAAAATATCCTTTCCATAATACAATTGAAAAAATCAATTGTAAATACCTTTATAAAACAACTTTACAAAATAATGTAATTCTTTTGAAAAACAATTATACTTTGAAAACACATTTAAACTAATCCAGTGATTTTCTTTGGAAAATATTAAAAAAACATCATTAAAACAAAACATCATTTTGAGGAAACGTAATTCGTTGAGGGCGTTCTTGGGCTACCCACATAGAGATGAATGGGTTCACTCCCTGATGACCTTCTTTTTTTACAACGAAGAAGCGCTGATATTTTTCGAAAACGTGTAAATTTTTCTTTACATATATATATATATATATTAGTATTTATCACTGGTGTTTTTATTTTAAATATGTCAATGTATTAAAATATACATCCATACATATATATATATAAACATATATATGATTTCAATTTCATCATTTGAAAGTTTGGTTACTACCAAAACTTTTTTGGCTAGACATAACATATATATATAATCATAGTATTACATATTCTTGTTCTAAAGTAGTCGATTTACTCATCAAAATATATTTGCTTGATTTTTCTTACATACTTTTCCCTTTAACGAATCATTCTTTTAAGAATAACTCATACATTATAACTATTTACCCATACAACATGTATATATATATTGTGAATAAAACAAGTAAAAATATTATCCATACAACTTACATATGTGATTAAAAAACTGATTCATACGACATGTAATTGATTTAAATAATGGACACTAATTATATTATAAATGAAATTAATTAATTAATTAAATGAATCACATATAAATATGCCTAATATATATATGAACATGTAAACGTAGTTTGTAAAACAACATCCCATTAAAACATAAATGAAACATATGGTTGAAACATATAATTGTATATCTATGTAGAGTCTCAATGCTTGACGTACATAGACATTACATTACTTTTGCAGAATACATAATACATTAAAAAACCAAACACATAAGGACCTTAATAGTTTAGTTTATTTGGAAACTCAGAACATAAGCTTCTAATCATGGTGAATGATCATAACATCTCCCATAAAGATCTTCCCATTTTTTTTACCTAAAAACATTATTTATATCCTTGGGGAAAGAAATCATAAAAAGGGTGAGCTCAAATGCTTAGTAAGGGTAAGCAGGGAAAAACTAAAATAAACGATACACATTTGAACTTCAAAACATGAACATAATGATTAAACATCAAATTCTTGAGCAATGACATAAAACATGGCACTGCATAATGCATAGATCATAAAGAAACATTAATCCTGATAAAATAGCATGGGAATAAAACATTTAATTGTGAAAACCATTTAGCACATGTTATTATTTACATAGTAGCCAAGGTATTGCTGCCAAGACCATCTTAGTGGACAAAGTCCCTTTCTGAATCGAGTTCACTCCTTGTTCCAGTCCAATATTACTGAACTGGATTAACTTTCTGTTCCAGCCATGTCTATCTTATGAGATATAAATCATTACTGAATGCATTGGAGGGAGATTTAGGTCCCACCCATCTCATAATGAAATCATTGTTATTTGTTCCACAAAATAAACATAAAACATTCATCATAACCCAAAGAAAAAAATGGGTTTCATAAACATCCTACCATCATAACATAATCCCTATAAAAAATGGATACCTTTTCATCTTAAATAAAGTGAAACCATATATATAATAGTGAAATTATACTTGAAACATACACATATGAAATAATTTCATCATAAATGGAAAATGGTTTTGATAAAACACTTGAAAATAATTCTTGAGGAAAATATCCTTTATTCTTCAAAATCATTTTCCTTTCACAAAATTCCATGAAATTTTGAAGGAAAAGGATTTTGGTGAAAATAGTAATGAAATATTGTAGAGTAGGATTCATGAAAATAAGGCCTTATAAAACCGTAAAAGTTATTTCTTTCTGTATAAGTTAAAAAATAACATTCTCCTCGTAATTTTGTCAGAAAAGTCAAAAAGTACCTCGTAAAAGAAAGATTACTTGCATACCGTGTATTAAAAGTCAAAAATGGTTAAATAGTACATTATAAATACATGAAACCATTTTTAGAAATTAGGACATGGATGATAAATATAACCCTATTAAATACTTACATATAAGCAATCTCGGATAAAAAAAGAGATTGGAAATGTTATCCCTTACCTTATGTTTGATATGCTTCGTATGTATCCGAACATCACGTATAATGATATAAATAATGTCATTGAATTATTGAAGAATAATATTCGTTTTTATTCTATCATATATGGTTCACTTAGGTATTCATATTACCTGTTCATTGTTAATTCCATGTTAAAGTAGCGTTTTGGGTAAAATTGTTTCATTTATCGTACGTGTTTGGACTTGTTGTCCTTGATAATATTATTACTTATAACATGATTTACTTACTTCCAAAATTTAAAACATGATTTATATATCATATATATTCATTATACATATATATATATATATAATATATTGATAAATTAAATGAAACACACCGTTCATGGAGATGGTAGGTTGTATGTACGCCCGAACGGTGTTTTCCTTTCCTTATTGACTTGAGTAGAATTAATAGATGACATAAATATATATATAAATAATTCTAGTAGAATTATTATGTCATATATTTAATGATAACTTATTATATATACATTATAATCATTCTTGCATAGTTATCATGGAAAATGAATCTCATCGCGTCGTGGAGATGGTAATCCGTACGTACGCACGGGCGATGATATCATTCCCATATTTATTGAATGGGATTGGAGTGGATTATATAATATCTTAAAATCAGTATTATCTTATAATAATCATATATAGTTATTCTTTACACCGTTATACCCATCCAAGTAAGGTGGTCGTGGAAAAACTAATTACACCACTGCATGGAGACGGTATTCCGTACGTACGCACGTGTAGTGATTTCATTTTACATAAGATGGATAGAAGGTGAAATAGTGTTTTTTAATATTTATAAGAACATATCAGTATATATGTAATACTGATGATATTACTTTCTAATGAGACAAATAAAGAAGAAGAAGTAGAATAAGAAAGAATCTTGATTGAATCAGATGAAGAGATTACCTCTTCCTCGACGCACCTCCTTTAAGCATCCTCATAAGGAAGTAGTGTTTGTCTTTTGAGAAGGCCAGAACCACCAGAATGTTTCTAGGGAAGTTGATAAGAGAAATGGGCAGGGGTGGGCAGAGCTTCAATGCTCAAAAGGGTGTGAAGAGAAGATGGAAGGGGTGCCCTTTTTATAAGGGAGGAGAGGGGCACCTTAGGAAAACATGAAATATTATTTTATAATAAAGTAATATTCGGTTTTTAATAGCTCCAAATTGATTTATTTATAAGATAATATCGGGATGGGTCGAAATCCTCTCAACCAAGAGATTTTAGACAAGTTTATGTTACTACTGTATCCTTATCATTTAGATTTAACTCTTAGATAAATAATTGAACATTTACAGTGTCTTTTTGTTTTCATAATCTATGTGGTTAATAAACTTACTCCAACAAGACAAATGAACCCCAAGTGGTTAATTATTAATATAAATATCCTTATATAAGTCAGTTTTCTGAAACATATATTTTTAGGAATAAAATAACAATTAATAATATACTATTTGTTTTAAAAACTATTATTTGTCAATTTTGACACTATTTGGTACATGATTTGTTTTAAAATCATAACCGCATGATTAGTTTGCAAAAAGTCAATTAAATCAATACTAACATTTCATATTGACCTATAAAATTAGTGACATATATAAAAAGTCTAAAATTACTTTTATTTGGGTATTTATAACATCAATTATGTTAATATTTAATTAATATGGTAATTACTGCATCATTATTGTGTCATAAATAAATTAAATATTTTAAATTCTAAAAATTATAAATAAAATTCCATTATATAGGAAATCATATTATATTTCTAATGAATATTTATAGTCGAATATATCTTATGTATAACCCTATATTAAAAAAAATTCGTTATTAAACATTGATTTTAACTATTTTAATTCTTCTTTAAATAAAATAATAATAAATGTACTAATCTAATCCAAATGGACCTAAAGGGTAATATTTTAAACCTAAAGATTTTTTTGTCAAACTACTCTTATACAATATAATTAGGATATGTGTTAGGGTAATAATAATATCATTTTTACCCTTAATTGCCCTATTTACTTTTAACCCTGGTAAATAAAAGTAAAAAGATACTATTCCCCAAAAATTATTTTTATCTTATGGAACCACATTGAACTCCTTGATGTTAATTGTGTCTCTCGGATTTTCTAAATTCTTATGACAGAAGGGGTAAAATTAAGTCTTATGTAAATTTTCAAACTCTCATAGGAGGTGGGTAAAAGACGGTGAAAAGTTCAATAATATTTTTATATGTCAAAAATTACTTTAAAATGACTCCAATGAATTAAATTGAAATTATAGAAGTATTGTGTATCAATTTTGACCTAAAATAAATTTATATAAAATAAATAATTATTTATATAAAAAGTCGGTTTTTAAATATTAACCTAGGGTTTTTACTATTCATCAATAATTGAATGTTTTCAAAAAATACCAAAAGTTCACCCTAGGATAATTTCGATATTACAAATACTAAAATGAAGTCCATTTTGAAAGATAAAATTTATAAAATTTCAAAAATTGGGTATTAATATTCATAACAGCTAGTTCATAATAATATTATAATAATATATCGTTTAGTGAAACTCGGTATTGCGTACTACACACGCTATCAAGGAAGGTCTTGATTTCGTGTGATGCAAGCCAAGTAAGGGCTGTGTGTAGTGAAAGATCTGTTTGGTGTTGCGTATAACATAATAAAAACTTATTTCATTTATAAATTAAACAAAATCTATACTTAATGTGGCGTAGAATAATTTCCACAAATCGAACTTGAAAATGTCTATAACACGAGCCACAAATAGTGTTGTGTATACTGCAAGCTAATACAATGTTGCGTATAGTACAAGCTAATGTTGGTGTAGTGTATAATTTAACACATCTAAGAAGTTAAAAATAATATATCTCATAAAATCTCAGGTTGCTACATTCTATCCCCTTAAAATTAATTTCTCCCTTGAAATTCGTTGGCGTTATAAATGTTTTATTAAATAAGATTTTCTTTCAATGAAACCCACATCGTAAAAAGAAATACCAAAACTTATCTTTAAAATCTAATGTATGAAACGTAACTGTTTCCCAAATTAACTAATCACTGGGTTTCCACATAGGACAACATATGTGAAAATATGGATATGGAAGAGAAATCTGACCATCAAGTTCTGATTGAGAGTGGTAGAGAACATGGCTATGAAAAAGCCAACAATCATAAATCCATAAATTTGTGATGATCTAAGGTACTATCTGATTCATTGGATATAAGGGAACTAGGATAAAATTTTTGGTTTTAGATATCATTTCCCTAAAGTTGAAAATTTTGAATTAGAAGAAATACTTACGTAATTTCGGTACAATCTCAACGTTTTTTATTCCATGGACAATTTTCACTTCATCTCTTAAAGAAACAAAGTTGAATTTGTCATTCACGATCTGTTAGTAGATCAGATGATAGAATGATATGTCATTCCATATTTCTCAAAAAAAAGGTTAGAAAAAGTTAGCAAATATACATTAGTCCATATATGGTGAGGTAAATTTTATATGATTCCACAAATGGACTTATACTTCATCTATTATACCTCTTAATAAAATAAAACTAGTTTCTACTAACCAAGGACTTCCTGTAGGCCAGTGGTAGGTGATAAAGGCTTGTCTCACTTCGGTTGTGGGTTCGATTCCCACATCCATGTCCGACGTGACGAGTTGTTGTCCATCTTGAAGGTTGTCCTTTTTATAAAACTACATTATTATAACATTTCATAAATAAAATAGAAAAAAGTTATAGCCTTAAATAATACTGAATTATGTCCAACATAATCCATTCTAATCATCAGGCTTATAAAAAATACTTCTGTCAAATATCATAGTATAAAGAAAACAATTACTAGAAATGTCATCTGTCGGGCATGTTTATACCATCATTTATCCCCCATATATCCTAAGATATATCATGTTGATCGCATTCCAAACATGTGAATACCTTAATAATGTATTGACATAAATTACCATAGAACCGTAATGAAAACATGAATGCTATCAAAAGGTAAATCTTTCCACATACCAAAATCCCAAAAATTCTATATACTCAAACCATGATATCACATTGTCCTTATATCAGTCATGAGGTCATTAACACTATCAAACATTTCATTATCTCCTTATCCATTCTTTATGTGCATATTAGGTGATTTCCAAAAATATCTAAATAACCATTACTGGTTACTCATACCATTAAACATATACTTTCAAAATCATAATGAAAAACAATTGTGTAACAATATTTAGATGTCTCTTTATTCCATAGTACCATGATATTACTTATACAACATTACTCTTGATAAACATGCAATCATTCCAATACCTTCGTAAACCATTGACCTATATTGAACAATTATTTCATCTCACATATATTTTGTAGTCTCTTCAACATCATTAACATAAATACTACCCGTATGACCATGCTGATTCTCTTCATGAGACTTTCCCTTAGGTCATTGGTTTCCATAATGCCTGTAAATTCCACATTTAAAACATTTAACCATTGTTGATGTCTTAGAAATATCATTATCCTTGTCCATGGTGTTAATTCAACAATTTACTTTACAATTACGGGCATTGTGTCCTTATTTTCCACACATAAATAATTTTCCAATTCCTTTGAAACATTTTCCCTGATGCCTCTTCCCACATTATTTACATGAGGGATATTGAACATTCTTTCCTATATGATCATCATGAAACTCCATCATTCTCTTATTAGCTGAGTCAAGGAACATACCAAAGTTGAGATTATTGACCCTATTATGAGATTTCTTATTAGGAAAAATAATGATATGTGGACATCCAGATCCAATTTCATTTGGTTTTCCATGAAGAATATCATTCCATTGTCCATCATATCCTCCATTATCGTGAATCTTCATGTTTCCAGCCATTTTCTATAACCCAAAAAACTAGTGTGAGTGGAAAAAATCATAATCAAGGGAGATTACATTCAATATATAACATCTTAGGTTTAATTATAATATCATTATCATAATTCTAGCACTATAACCTATACTTATAATTAACCTTGCAGACATACCTTAGAAATATCTCTAGGGATCTCACTAAAGTTTTCGCATCCTTTTTTACAAAGGTTAACTAAACCTTTACTCTGATACCAAATTTAGATACCCAAATATTGATGTACATAGACATTACTTTACTTTTTCGGAATACTTAATACGTAAAAAAACCAAACACACAAGGACCATAATAGATTAGTGTCTTTGGAAACTCAGAGCATGATCTTCTAATCATGGTGAAAGAACTTCAACATCTCCCCTAAAGATCTTCAACTTTTGTTTTCTTACCTAATACCTTTCTTTATTTACTGTGGAAAAAAACATAAAAATGGTGAGATCAAATGCTCAATAAGGGTAAGCATGGAAAAAATAAAACAAACCATACACATTTGAACTTCAAAACACGAACATAATGTTTAGACATCAAATTCTTGAGCAATGACATAAAACATGGTACTTTATAAGGCATTGATCATAAAGAAACATTAATCATGATAAAATATGATGGGAATAAATCATTAAATTGTGGAAACCATTAAAAACAAGTTATGATTCCATACTAGCCAAGGCATTGCTTCCAAGACCATCTTAGTGGACAAAGTCCCTTTCTGAATCGAGTTCACTCCCTGTTCCAGTCCTATATTACTGAACCGGTTTAACATTCTGCTCTAGACATGTGTATCTCATGTGATATAAATCTTTACCCAATGCATTGGAGGGATATATAGGTCACACCCATCTCATAATTTAATCATTCATACATGTGCCACAAAATAAACATAAAACATTCATCATAACCCAAAGAATAAAATGGGGTTCGTAAACATCATACCATCATAACATAATCCATATAAAACAAATGGATATATTTTCATCTTTAGAAAATTGAAACCATATAAATCATAGTGACGTTATACTTGAAACAGACACATATGAAATAATGTCATCTAAAATGGAAAATGGTTTTGATAAAACACTTGAAAGGAATTATTGAGGAAAATATCCTTTCTTCTTCAAAATCATTTTCTTTTCACAAAATGCCATGAAATTTTAAAGGAAAAGTATTTTGTGGAAAATAGTCATGAAATATTGTAGAGTAAGAATCATGAAAATAAGGCCTTATGAAACCCTAAAAATCCGTTCATTCCATATAAGTTAAAAAATAACATTCTCCTCATACTTTTGTCAGAAAAGTCAAAAAGTACCTCATAGAAGAAAGATTCCATACATACCATGTAGTAAAAGTAAAAAATGGTTAAAAAGTATTTTAAACATATATGAAACCATTTTTAGAAAATTGGGACATGGATGATAAATATAACCCCAGTAAATACTTACGTATAAGCAATCTCGGATAAAAAACGAGATTGGAAAAGTTATACCTTACCTTATGTCTGATATGCTTCGTTTGTATCCAAACCTCCTGTATAATGATTTAAATAATGACATTGACTTATTAATGAATCACATTCCATGTTATTATATCATATATGGTTCACTTTGGTATTTATATTACCCGTTCATTTTTCAATTCCATGTTAAAGTAGCATTTTGGGTAAAGTTATTTCATTTATCGTATGTGTTTGGACTTGTTGTTCTTGATATTATTATTCCTTATATCACGATTTACATACTTCTAGAATGTAAAACAGGATTTATATATCATATATATTCCGTATATATATATATAATAGATAGATAAATTAAATGAAACACGCCGTTCATGGAGACAGTAGTTCATACGTACGCTTGAACAATTTTTTCCTTTCCTTATTGACATGAATGGAATTAAGTAGATGAAATACATATATATATACATAAATCCAGTAGAATTATTATGTAATATATTTAATTATGACTTATAATATATACATTACAATCATTCTTGAATTGTTAACATGGAAAATAAGTCTCATCAAGTCGTGGAGATGATAATCCGTACGTACGCACGGGCGATGATATCATTCCCATATTTATTGAATGGAATTGGAGTGGATTATATAATATCGTAGAATCATTATGATTTTATAATAATCATATATAGTTATTCTTTAAACCATTATACAAATCCATGTAAGGTGGTGGTGGAAAAACTGATTACACCACGGCGTGGAGACGGTATTCCGTATGTACGCACGCGCGGTGATTTCGTTTTTCGTAGGATGGATAGAAAGTGAAATAGGGTTGTTTCATATTTATAACAACATATCAGTATATAAGTAATACTAATGTATTTACCTTATACTGAGACAACTAATGAATAAGAAGTAAAAGAAGAAAGAAACTTGATAGAATCAGAATAAGAGATTACATCTTCCCCGACGCGCCTCCTTTAAGCATCTTATTAAGATAGTAGAGTTTGTCTTTTGAGAAGACAAGAACATCCAGAATGTTTCTACAGAAGTGGAGAAGAGAAATGGGAAATTTTTGGCAGAGCTTCATCTCTCAAAAGGGTGTGAAGAGAAGAGGGAAGGGGTTCCCTTATTATAAGGGAGGAGATGGGCACATTAGGAAAACGTGAAATATTATTTTATAATAAAGTCATATTCAGTTTTAAATAGCTCCAAATTGATTTATTTCGATGATAAGGTTTGTATGGGTCAAAATAATATCAACCAATATATTTCTGACATGTTTAGGTTACTATTTTATCCTTATCATTTAGATTTTACTCTAAGTTACATAATTTAACTTTTACCGTGTCTTTTGGTTATCTCACACTATATGGTTAATAAACATTCTATAACAAGCCAAATCAACCCCAAGTGGTTCATTATTAATATATATATCCTTATCTAATTCATTTTTCCGAAACATAGATTTTTAGGAATAAAATAACAATTAATAATATAATATTTGTTTTAAAAAATATTTTATGTCAATTTTGACACTATTTGGTACTTGTTTTTTTAAATCATAAAAGCATTATTATTTCAAAAAAAGTTAACTAAATAAAAACGAACATTTTTTATTAACCTATAAAATTAGTGGAATTCATTAAAAGTCTAAAATTACATTAATTTGGGTATTTATAACATCAATTATGTTAATATTCCATTAATAAGGTAATTACTGCATCATCATTGTGTCATAAGTAAATTAAATTATTTAATATCTAAAAATTATAAATAAAATTCAATTATGTAGGAAATATTTTTATATTTCGAATAAATAATTACAGTCGAATTTATCTTATGTATAACCCTATATTAAAAATGTTTTCGTTATTAAACTTTGATTTTAAATATTTTACTTCTTGTTTCAAGAAAATAATAATAAATGTCCTAATCTAATCCAAATGGACCTAAACGGTAATATTTTATCCCTAAGTAAGTTTTTGGTCGAACTACACTTATGCAACAGAATTATGACATGTTTTAGGGTAATAATAATATCATTTTTACCCTTAATTACTCTATTTACTTTTAACCGTGGTAAATAAAAGTAAAAAGATACTATTCACAAAAAAAAATTTATCTTATCGAACCACATTTTACTCCGTGATGTTAACCATGTCTCTCATATTTTCGAAATTCCACTCACAGAAGTGGTAAAATTATGTTTTATGTAAATTTTCAAACTCTCCTCGGTGGTGGGTAAAACACGGTGAAAAGTTAAATAAAAATTTTATATGTCTAAAATTATTATAAACTGACTCTATTGAATTACATTGAACTTATATAGGTATTATGTATAAATTTTGTTCTAAAATAAATTTAAATAAAATAAATAATTATTTATATAAAAAGTGGGTTTTAAAATAGTTACCTAGTGTTTTCTCTATTCATCAAAAATTGAAAGTTTTCAGAAAAATACAAAAATTTCACCCTAGGCTAATTTTGATATTCCAAATCCAAAAATGAAGTCCATTTTGAATGATAAAATTTTTAATATTTCAAAAATTGGGTATTACTATTCATAACGGCTAGATCATAATAATATTATAACAATATATCATTTAGTGAAACAAAGTATTGCATACTACACATGCGATCGAGGAAGGACTTGATTGCGTGTAATACAAGCCCTGTCAGGGATGTGTGTAGTGAAATATTTGTTTAGTGTTGCGTATAACATAATCAAAAATTATTTCAAATATACATTAAACAAAATCTATAATTAATTTTGCGTAGAATAATTTCCACAAAACGAACTTGAAAATGTGTGTAACTCGAGAAAAAAATTGTGTTGTGTATACTGCAAGCTAACACGGTGTTGCATATAGTACAATCTAATCTTGGTGTAGTTTATAATAGAACACATCAAAGATGTAAAAAAAATATATCTCATAAAATATAGGGTTGTTACAATCTATGATTTTACAATTTGTGAGTATGTTTCACATTAAAAACATCAGTTATATATTTCTAATTATCCTTTCGAAAATCCAAAATAATTTAATATTGAAGTATAAAATCATATATAAACAAAATTATATAAAAGGGTGATTTATATCATAATTAATGAAAAATAAACCCTTGCAAACTATGTTCACATCCAGAACATTAATTAATGATTCATGTACATCTTTGAAAAACTCATAATATATTAGGAATATATCAATGTATACAAAAAATTATATACAAGGGTTTTTCATAATAAAAATTTTGCAGCATAAACCCATATAAATTCATTGCAACAACTATTAAACTAATTTAAATAAATATATAATCCTTACCATATATATTTTTAAACAAATATATAATTCTCCTTACTTGAAAATCATTTTAATTAAGAAAATAAAAATGATGATTTTGTTTTGATGAAAGTCATAAGTAAACATTGAAGAATAATGTAATTTGATAAAATAAAAATTTAAATCCCGTACATGTTTCTGTAGAGTCTCCTATATTTATATACTCATCGGGCTCTATTTGCACTCTCATAGAGTAGTAGAAAACAAAGAGAAAACTCAAAAAAAAACACTATCTCTTCTTCCTGGACTACCTCAGAGCACTGTTATATTTATAATAAATGAGATTTAGGTTAAAAAAATGAATGAAATGTATATGTGGTACCATTAAAACAATCCATAGATTAAATAATCGATGAATCACTATCTACTAGTTAAATCAGTTTTCAGGAATAATTATATTTTCTCTAATTTAGTGGACCATATGTACCTTATGTCGAGCAAGCAAACATATCATTGAAAATACATTATATATTATATTCCATGTGGAAAAATTCAGGGATTCAGATGATTATTTGGAATTCTGTTGAAAATGTTACAACACGACCACTATATTATTTGAAATAATCAAAAAATATTATTGATATGGACATCTACAGAGAAAATTAATAAAAATATATTAAAACAGTGTTAAACCAGATTGAATAAAATATAGATTCGATGCCAAAATGGGTTGTATACATCAAACGATTTATAAATTTGAACAACGATGAAAAATCGTTATGTCAATGCATTGAAAAAAACATCTAGATTGAAGTATACGACAAAAATAGAAAAAAACGGTACATCCATTTAGATAATAATGAATTTAATATAATGAAAATAGTTCAACAGATAAGGATTGGGATAAAAAAATACCAACTTGAAAAATCGAACAACCAAGGGTAGGTCGAAAGACATTTTATCCACAACTTGTTCGGATACCCCAACGCAAAATAGATCTTGTGTAAATGGATCTTAATTGCGTTTTAACAAAAAAATCGAAATCATCACCTGAACGCGATTTCAGAACCAGAATCTTGTTTGGAATCGAATCCACCACACCGGTCGTCATTTCTTGGTGGAGGTCTCCCTCACGTCGGTGCGACATCCCCTGGATGAAGATTGAATGAATCCAACGACGCGACGTTTGTCTTCTCCTCTCGAACCAGACCTCTGCCTCCTTTACTCGCAACTCTCAAACACTACTAGAGCCGGACTCACAAATCTCGTATTACGGGATTCTTGGTTTTTTATTTTTTTTAAATTATTTATCATTTCATAAAACAATCATAAAATTATATATATTTATATATTTATATATAACACTTTTAATTCCTAAATAAAATTTAAATTTTTATTAACCATAAGTTAAAATTTTGTTAATATACAGTTTTAGACAATATCATATATATATTTTAATAAAATTACAAACATAACTTATCATCAAAAAATTATTAAATAATATTAAGTATTTTTTGAATTGTTTTATTTAAATAGTTTATTAATAATTAAATTCATTTAGTTATATATATAATCCTTATATTAATATCTTAATAAGATATATAACAGTAATATATTCATCAATTTCCAGAATATATGTATTTTAATATTTAAAACATTATTTACACTTAGAATAATTTATTAAATATTTTTAAACTTTTCTTATTCCATAACAATATTCAAATCAATATTTTTTATATTTATTTATTCTATATCAACAATTATCATAAGTATTTTATCAATTTTTAATTTAAAAACTTATAAGAGATAGTTTTTATAATGGTCGGATAAGAACACTATAAATGTCAATGTATATGTGTCACTCAAACACACAGGAAAAATAATATCATGATGCTCATGCCACTATTTTCAGAGATGGTTTTATATGTTCCTATTATTTTTAGTTTCATTTCTATTGTTCTTGCTAGAACGTTTTTGCTTCTATCAGATCCAAAAGATGATAACTACCTGATCGGCATCGTTGTGTTTCTAGTTGGTCTTCCAATAGTTTTATTATCGATAGTAGTGGGGATAATCAGTTAGTTTTTGTGTCTCAATGATGTATTATGGTATTTGTATAAATGAAGGGCTTACTATGTATATTTCGACATTCAGAAGTTTATTTATTTTATTTCATTATGGATCATTGACAAAACATAAAACTGACTCATAAAACAGGGGTGTTACATTCTCCCCCACATAATTGAATTGCACCCTCGCAATTCATTTACAATTATCACTCTTAATTCCAATCTATTATGAGTCTCACATGATTCCCCTAAGGTTTGTATAGTTGACTTCCATAGTTGTTATGTCTTCCTATTAGATTAATGGTCAAAGTGGTTTCAAAATCCTCCACTTCCTTCACCCAAATGAAACTAGTATAAGAGGGGTTGTATGGATGTAGGCACTAGAAGACATTCCTCAATAAATGATAATTAAAATAGTATTCGAGAAGTTCATCTTGAATTTGATTTCAATAAGAAATTCTCATTGCATCATCTTCAAAAGTTTCAAATTCATCCTAAAATCATCCTGTGAAGCAAAAGCTTAAAAGTTGACCCATATAAGATACGTGAATATTCCCTTCTTCAGCTGCTATATAAAAATTTGATATTGATTTCGGCTTCTCAATCATGGTAAAGAATCCAAATAGTAATTCGTAATATGCCCCATGGCATCTATAGAAGTGACATTGGATCTGTCTGATATTTTCGAAGACGAAACCAGAACCATGATAAAAAAAATTATATCAGGTGTGCCTGATATATTGTTAAGTCGTTTATAAGAAAGATGCATGGATTCGTAGGGTTTAGATTGTTCTTTGAATTATTTTTCCATGATAATAGCAAGCAATTCATCTGGAAGGTGTAAGAGACTTGTTTGAGTTCCCCTTCCTTCCATCTGAAAATTACAAAGACGATTGTTGACTGAGAAAGGGCAGTCAATTTATTGAAGGGTTCTAAATTTCCAGAGATATCTAGATCGGGCCTCTCATACCAATTATAATGCCCCAAGCCCGCCCTTTGGTACTCGATGCTTGAAAAAATGTTGTGTAATTTTTTTAAAGAAACATAACAATTAAAAATCACATTAAACACACAAGGATATTTTACCAGTCTAGGTTCTAGAATATTATACATAACCTTACATTGATCAGAGATCAATAAAATAAAACAATTCTCTACTACGCTTCTGTGTGAGGTATAACAAATATAACCAACTATGGAATTAAATGTATCCTATAAAAAACATTTCAAAAATGTAGGGTGAGCACAAAAGATAACTAGTTAGTGGTTTTGAAAACATTTGATAAATTGCTTTTAAAAATATCCATTCAAAAATACATGTGAACAATTCAATTGTAAATACATTTGTAAAACAACCACTACAAAATAAGGTAATGATTTTGAAAAATAATATTACTTTGAAAACACTTGTAAACTAATCCAGTGATTTTATTTCGAGAATATTAAGAAAAATTCATTAAATCAAAACAACATTGTGAGGCAACTTAATTCGTTGTGGGTTGTCTTGGGCCTACCAACTTAGTGAAGGATGAGTTCGGTGCCCAATGACCTTCAATTTTTACAACGAACAAGAGCCGGTATTTTTTGAAAACGTTTAATGTTTTCTTTACATATATATATATATATTAGTATTTGTCACATGGGTTTTTTTAAATACTTCAATGTATTAAAATACACATCCATACTTATATATGTACATATATATATGATTTCCATTTCAACATTTTCAAGTTTGGTTACTAGAAAAGATTTTATAGCTAGACATTATATATATATATATATATATTCATAGGATTACATCTGCTTGTTCTGAACTAGTCAATTTACTCATCGATATATCATTTCATGATTTTCCTTACATACTTTTCCCATTAAGGAATCATTATTTTAATAATCATTCATACATAATAACAATTTACTGATACAATATATATATATATATATATATATTTGGAAAACAACAAGAAAAAATATTATCCATACGACTTACATACACGATCAATAAACCTGATGGGCACAACATGTCATTGATTTAAATAATGGCCACTACTTATATTATAAATGAAATTCATGAATTAATTAAATGATTCACCTATGAATATGCATAATAGATATATATGAACATGTAAACATATTTTTCAAGACAAAATCCTGTTAAAAACTAAATGAATCATATAGTTGAGACATATAATAGTATATCTATGATTTTACAATTTTCAAGTATGTTTCGCATTAACAACATCAGTTATATATTGATAATTAACCTTTCTAAGATCCAAAATAATTTAAGATGAAGTATTAAATCATATATATACAGAATTATATAAAAGGATTTTTTATATCAATATTACTGAAAAATGAACTTTTGAAAACATTGTTCTCATCCAGAACATTAATTAATGATTCATGTAAATTATTGAAAAAATTAAAAATAGAATAAGAATAAAACTATGTATACATAAAAATATATACATCAGTTTTTCATAATATTAATTTAGCACCATAAACCCATATAAATTCATTGTAACACCTTTAAAACTAATTTAAATAAAAATAGAATCCATACCAAATATAATTTAAAACAAATATATAATTATATTTACATGAAACAAATTTTAATTAAGTAAATAAAAATGTTGATTTTGTTTTGAAGAAACTCATATGTAATCAATAAAGAAGAATCTAATTTGATAAAATAAAAATTTAAATCCCTTACAAGTTTTTGCAAAGTCTCCTTCTATTTTTGTATATTTTTCAGACTCTATTTTCTCTCTCATAGAGATGTACAAAACAATAAGAAAACTCAGAAAAAATTCCCTATCTCATCCTCCTAGAGTACATCACTGTACTCCAATATTTATTATAAACGGGTATTATTTTTAAAAGATGAATGAAATGTATATGTTGTACTAGTACAACAATGCATAGATTAAATAAATGATGACTCACTATCTAATAGGGAAATCATTTACATGAATGATTAGATTTTTTCTAATTTAGTCGACCATATGTACTGATTAACGAGCAATTGAACATATATTTGAGAATATGTTATATATTCTATTCCATGTGGTAAAATTAAGGGATTCAGATGATTATTTTCAAGTCTATTGAAAATGGTAGAACACGATAACTAGATTATTTGAAAGAATCAAAACATGTTATTGATATGGACATCCACAGAAAAAATTGACAAAAATATATTAAATCAATGTTAAACTGGATTGAATAAAATATATAATCGATGCCAAAATGGTTTGAATACATCAAATAAATTTGAGCAGAGATGACCGATCGGTATGTTAATGCATTGAAACCAAAATCTGGTTTGAAGAATACAACAAAAATGGAAAATAGAAACGCTACATCAATTCATATAACAATGAATTTAATTTACTGAAATTGGTTCCACAGATAAGGATTCAGATAAAAAAAATACAAACATGAAAAACCGAACAATATAGGGTAGGTTGGAATTCCTTTTCACCAAAACTCGTTCGGATACCCCAAAACAAAATAAATCATGTGTAAATAGATCTTAATTATCTTTTAAACACTAAATCAAAATCATCACCTGAACGCGAATCCAGAACAAGACTTTTGTTTGGGTTCGACTCCATCACACTGGTTATCATTTCCTGATGATGGTCTCCCTCATGTCGACACGATGACCCTTGGATGAAGATCGAACGAATCCGATGGCGCGAAATTCATCATCTATTCTCGAACCAGACCTCGGCCTTTTCTACTCGTGACTCTGAAACCATACTAGAGCTAGACTCACAAATCCCAAATTACGGGATTCTTGGTTCTGAATTTTTTTAATCCTTTATCAATTAATAAAACAAATATCATAATATATATATATATATAACACTTTTAATTTCTAAATACAAATTAAATTTTCATTAACCAAAAGTTAATTTTTTTTAATATACATTTTTAAACAGTATATTATATATATTTTAATAAAATAAAAAACATAATTTATCAACATAATATTATTAAATAATATTAATTATTTTTTTAATTCTTTCATTTAAATAGTTTATTAATAATTAAATTCATTTAGTTATATATATAATCATTATATTAATATCTTAATAAGATATTAAATAGTAATATTTTAATCAATTTATAGAATATATGAATTCTAATATTTAAAACCTTATTTTCTCTTAGAATAATTTATTAAATATTTTTAAACACTGTTTATTGCATAAAAATATTTAAATCAATATTTTCTCTATTTGTTTATATTATATCAATGGTTATCATATTTCGTTTCTCAATTTTTAATTTAAAAACTTATAACGGATAGTTTTTACAATGTTCGGATAAAAACACTATAAATATCAATGTATACTTGTCGCTCAAACACACATGAAAAATAATATCGCAACACTCATGCCAATATTTTCAGAGATGGGTTTATATGTTCTTTTTATTTTTAGTTTCATTTCTAATGTTCTTTCTATAACATTAGTACTTCTATCTGATACAAAAGATTATAACTACTCGATCGGCGTCATTGTGTTTCTCAGTGGTCTTCCAATTGTTTTATTATCGATAACAGTGGGGTTAATGGGTTAGTTTTTGTGTTTCAAGGATGTATTATGGTATTTGTATAAATAAAGTTCCTAATATGTAAATATCTGTGTTTATAAGTTTATGTATTTTATTTCATTATGGAATGTTGACAAAACATAAAACCGGCTCGTAAACCTGGGGAGTTACATATGATCAAACAAGTTCAACAAGACATGAAATATAATATTCACATGATATTTACACTACCACATTACACATCAACCGAACAACCCACATATACATCACACAAGCACATCATCCACATTTTCTTTCTAATTTATTTTTAAATCCATATCACACCAAAATATCCCACAACACATTTTTCAAATCATTCATAATTAAACACATCTTTTAAAAATGTTATAAAATCTTTCCCATGATGATCAAAATCACTTAAAAACCCACTTACATGTTACTTAATACCCTTTTCATAATAAAAATCAATTTTCCACAACACACTCACACAAAATAGGCCACATCATGTTCATATAACATTCAAATTTTAGTAATCCCATTAAACATTTTCAAAAAACATATCCACAGGTAATACATAACACCTGAATCCCATTTCACATTTAAAATGGACCATTTAAATATATATAAAATCCAAACCAATTTTAAAATATAGTTTCACCTCATTAAAAAAAATTAATCCATTAAAATCTTTCATAAAACAATTATACAAAGTATACCCATGATTTTCACATAAAACCCCATTCAACCCAATCTTTCAAGGACAAAATCACACCAAAATCAATCCAAAACATAATTGTAAGAAATATAATGATTTAATAAAACACTCTCAAATATTATAAAATCACATTGAATAATACCCCAAATGATGCACAAGAAAACACACACATTTTCATAAAACACATTCAAGAGGCATAACACATTTTTACAACTAAAACCCATTAAAGAACACTCTTCCAAACCCAATGGACCACAAAGAACATACCAAATCTGATGTTTCATCCAAAAATGATTTATTAATCCAATTTCATATGATTTGAAATACACCCAAATAATTCTGAATGAGTTACACAAGAATAACACACAATTTCTAGCTAAAATACAGGAATAATATTAAATTCTTAACCAAATCAATCATAAACAGTTTTGGAACAAAAAAACATTTAAGGAATATGAAAAATTAGTAAATATTGCAAGATAATCCATTATAAATTTTTTACACGTGGTATCACCAACCTCTTGGTGTTGAATCCCTAAAAATATGGTGTGAAACAAAAACTACACCACCGCTGCACCACAAGGTCGTGACAACCAACACTAAATCACTTTTTTTACAAAAAAGTCCATAACTCAAACCCTAGTTTCATACCCTAACTTTTGGATATTTTATAACTTCATTAAGGATGGTGGAAAGACTAAGAAAAATGGAATAAATGAAGAATGAATCATTTACCTTCAAAAATCAGGAAAAATCAACCCAAATACAAAAATGGTTGATGCCCCAAGAAACGAAAACATATACATAGGTACTAATAAGTATTATTATATTATTTTCGGACTTAAATGGGAGAGAAAGAGTGAAAATATAATGGTTAATGAAATAATAAAATTACCTTTTCAAATCTGGATGATTTGAGATACCCTGAGAATTTTCACCCTAATCTGCAATACATATGAGCTCCAATGTGGCATGATAGTAAATGATTGTCAACCTTAGTTTTTTATATTTGGTTGGGAGGTGAAATCACCGAAAAATAGTGCAAAATGAATGAGATATTTAATAATTAAAAAAATTAAAGAAAACAATGGGCTTACGGGATAGCCCAAAACATTAATTAAAAAACCCAAATCAATTATTAATAAAGATTACTATGTTGTGAAAATTGATAGGATGGTTTTAATATACAAGGTTATTATAAATTTGAAGTGGAATGGGTGTAAAATGTTGAAAATCAAAGAGTTATAAAATAATAAATATTTAATTTTAATTCAAAAAATGTGCTAATAATTTACGCCATGTTTTGAAAACCCACAATTTTCGACCAAAATGAACAGGAAACCATAAAAAACTAATAAATAATCGAAATTACATGAAACATACCTTCCAAATAATTCATTTTTGGGATATATAAAAATCCTCCCATTTCCCAATAGATGGATCTATGGTGCTAGCGCAGTTGGTGTGGATAAAATATAAAGGACCATGATCTTATTAGTGGGATGTTGGTGTATTTGGGAGGCACAGAACTCAGCATATTTTGAGGGGATCAGCACACATGGGACCTCTCTAGTAATCTGAATAAAAAATATCTTTCCTTACTAAATAAAGATATCAATGAACTGGATAGATTTTCTAACTCTCAGAGTCATGCTATCTAGAAGCTCACTAACAATCTCTACCAGTAGTTCCTCACATGGTCATTAGGATAAATGGTATCCTCCCCTATTGAGACTACAAATGAACACTAATGAATCATTAAATTTTGGTGTCATGTGAAGTTAGGGTGTGTTACGCAACTCCATGGTATTGTTTATCTTTTCAATTAATTTACTATAGATATAGGCACACCATTACAACTGAAGAAATAGATTTTTTCAATAGTCTCCTTCTTTACATAAAAAAATACTTCTCTTTAGTTTGTGGAATTGGGCTCTATTATTATCTATTATTCTCTATTATGATTGAAAATTAACCCTTATCAGTCACATATATTTCAATAACATGTAGATGTATCATCAACCTCAATGAGGAGGTCCTCCTTTCATGGATTGAGGGTAACAATGTTATAAGATTCATCACTTCATCAATAACCCAGGGAGGAGTAATCAATTACTTCTCTTGAATTAAATCCCTGTCCCCATATGGTGTGAATATATCATGGGAGATTCCCTCAGGTTTAATCATTTCTGTATCCGTAATTTTGCTCGTGAAAATTCATATATTTGTTTTTTCATTATTTTCCTATTTATAAAATTGATTGATCGTGTAACGATAGAAGATAGTGGACCTATTCTTAATGGGGTTGGGTCACTATTTTTGGTATTAGAGGATGTTTAGTATCTAAAAATGTAACTATATTTAGGATAAAATAGATTATTGAACATAACCATGTATTATACATTGTGGAATAGTATAGAAGAACATCCTGGAATTTTGTTATGGTAGATATTAGGTGGTCTTCCTAGCAATAAATCCATGCATGGATACTAAGTATTGGTGTTGTTATAGCATAGATGTACCTAGGGTATTCAAATATGAAATGGTTCATCCGGACTAACTAAAGTGTAACTATGTACACATAAATCAGCCTTACTGTTCACTAGGCATGGCACTCTCGTGGGATATGTTTTTTATTATTTTACATTTTCATTAAAACCCGTAATAAATTATTTGAATATATGATAAAATTAATTCCCTAGAATAATCCCTAGACTATGGTATGTGTAAATTTGAATAAAATGGATGAAGTATTTTTTCGGATTCCAAAATAAATTGTTGACGTATATTACTAATTGTATTTTTCTTATAAGAATAATGAATCGTCAAATGGTTATACAAGAATTTATAATCAAATTTTTAGTGGAATTTTTTTAGATGAATAGTAGATTTACTTATTATAGACATAATATTAAAGGTGTTGATAACCTTTACAGTTTATACAATCTTTAATGAAACTGTAATAATAGTTCACAATGATTATTATACTTGGTTGAAAATTGAATATGTTTTATAGATAACCATATTTACAAGGTTATTTAATTTCAAGGATGTATATCATATTATCTTTTTAAATTATATTAATATGTCTTTAGAAAAGATATAACTACATACCAAGTGAAAACCCATATTTTACAGAATGTCTGTAGGTATTGAAAAGATGAATGAAAGATGATAATTGTAACACCCCAAACTTCTACGGTACGTTTCCCTTTGAATAATGTAATAGCGCGTGTTGTGCGCAACATCGAGTTCTAACACACACCATAACCGATAAAACTAGCCATTATGAATAGTAATACCAACTTTTTGAAATTATATATATATTATATTTCAAAATGGACTTCATTTTTGGATTCAGAATATTGAAATTATCCTAATTTGAATTTTTGGTATTTTTCTGAGAACATCCAATTTTTATGAATAGTGAAAAATACTTAAAAACAACTTTTTTAATTAAAATAATTTATAGTGATAAATTATATTATTGAGTGGTTTTAAAGTATAATTAGAATATATTTTTACCATTTTATCCAAGGATGTTCATTAGAATTAATTTCACTTTGAAATTGGACATAAACAATTGTCAATCTTTTGATACAAATTGTTTCTTAAAAACACGCTATTTGTTGTGACAACGGGAATTAATTATAAAATTAGTTAATTCAACTTATATGTTTGGAATTTTGTAAAATAGACATCATTTTTGAATTTGGAATATCAAGTATAGCTTAGGGTGAAATTTTTGCATTGTTTTGAAAAACATCAATTTTTGATGAATAGTGAAACTACTAAGTGGCAGTTAAAAAACTGAATTTTTCATAAAACATAATTTTACTGCTTCGGTGATTGGAATTTTGAAAATCCGAGAGGCATGGTTAATATCAAGGAGTAAAATGTTGTTCAATGAGATGAAAATAATTTTTGGTGAATAGTAACTTTTTACTTTTATTTACCACGGTTAAAAGTAAATATGGTAATTACAGGTAAAAATGATATTAATAATACCCAAATGCATGCCCTAATTCTATTGGACTAGTTTATCTCGACCAAAAACAACCTTAGGAATAAAATATTATCATTTAGGTCCACTCGGAATAGATTACGACATTTATTATTATTTAATTCAAATAAGAGTTAAAAGAGTTAAAATCAATGTTTATTTACTAATTTTTTTTTATATAAGGTTATACAGAAGATAAATTAGATTGTAAATATTAATTAGAAAGATAAAAATATTTCCTAAATAATGATATTTTATTTATAATTTTTAGACATTAAATAATTTAATTTATTTCTGACACAATAATGATTCAGTAATTACCAAAATAGTGAAAAATTACAATAATTGATATTGTAAATACCGAAATAAATATAATATGAGACTTTTGATGAACTAAACTAATTTTCTAGGATAATATGACATATTAGGGTTTATTTAATTGACTTTTTTCGAACGAATCATTCTGTTATGATTTCCACAAAAATCAATCTTCCAAATAGTGTCAAAATAGACATAAAAGAGTATTTAAAACGAATATTATATTATTAATTGATATTAAATTCCTAAAAATCTAGGGATCATCCAAAAGACTTATATAATGATAGTTGTATCATTAATGGACCACTTGGGGGTCTCTTGAGGGTATATAGTAGGTTTATTAACTATATAAGATTAAAATACAAAGTGACATGGTAAGTGTCAAACTAATTAACTAAGAGTTAAAACTAAAAGATAAGGTTAATATAATGACCCAAACCTGTCTAAATTCTATTGTTTGAGTGTTTCTCGACCTATTCCCACCTGAACCTTTAAATAATCAACTTTTGAGCCATTAGAAACCGAATATGAATTTATTTTAAAAAAACATTTCTAGCTTTTCCAAAGGTGCCCCTCACCCCTCTTATAAAAGGGCACTCTCTCTTCTCATTAACTCACACCTTCAAAGTCTTTTGGTTCGGCCAAAATCTGCCCAAATAGTCTCTAAACTTCCCTATATTCATTCTAGAGGTATTCCTTTAGTTAGAAATCTAACTTAAGGATCCCTTTTGATCAAATCAAAAGGAAGAACCCGAAGAAGAGGTAATGATTTCACCACCCTTTTTCAAGTTCCTTTCTTCTTCCACTTCTTCATTGATTGTTATTCCCATTATAAAATAATTAATAAAGTATCTCCTATATAATTTAATATTACTGTAAATATGGCACTACCATATTCAGTATTATATCCATCCTTTGAATGACATGTCACCATACGTGCGTACATACGGCTTACCGTCTCCACGTCGTGGTGTAATTGTTATTCAATATATTATTATTTGGATGGGTATAATAATGATGTGTAATTCATGTAAATAATAAATATAACATGATAATTATTCTGTATATATGATATACCATCCAATTATTTATTATTTAATATCAAAAGAATGATATTTTCGCTCGTGTGTACGTACGGACTACCGTCTCCACGAATGTGATAAGATTCATTCTCCATCGTATCCATTCAAGTATAATTATCAGTTTATGATTAATAATAGTATCTAAGGACTTGATATCATTATGTATATGATTAAGATACAACATATCCATGACAAACACGACTTACGTAACCAAACATATAAAATAAAATGAGTAAGTTAACACCCAAAACAACGAAAATACTAAGATATTATTAACAAATCAATATTAAAAGATCATATATGATATCATATTAATGTATACGATTCTTGTATAATTTAATAACAATTATTTCACCATTATACAGGAGTTTAACCTACCCCAACCAAGGAAAAGAACAAGGTAAGGTTTTATTTCGTAATCTCTTCATTATCCGAGGTTGTTTATACGTAATAATCTATTGGGATCTCTTTATCATCCACATCCATGTTTCTTAAAAATGTCTTCCAACACATTTTTACTATTTAAAAGAATCTGGGTTAAAGTCATTCATACCCTTGTTTGACTTTTTATAAGAGGTTTATAAAGGAATCTTTCCGTCGTTTTCCAAACAAGGTGCTTTTAACCTTTTCGACAGAATTACGGTAAGAATGTTTTTTTAACTTATACGGCGGGTGCGGCTATTTTCCGCCGTTATAAAATCGTTGATGCTTCCCTTAAAATCTTATAATAATATTTTCAAAGAAAATGTTTTATTTTATAAATATATGAATCTTAAATGTTTTCAAAATAGAAAGAGATATTTCTCTAAAAATAGTTTTGATTTCATCTATGTCAACATCCTTTGATGGATTTTACGCTTATTTGAAGTTGATTTGTTATGATACAAAACTTCTATATTGTATTGAAGTTTTTGTGATATGTTTGACTATGAATGTGCTATTTTTATACCATTCATGTTTTATAGTGAAAGTATTGACATTTCGTATGCTAGTTTTAATACGAATGTTTATGTAATGTTTAAAACTTTTCATATGGGAATGCATTGGACTTAATATGTGACGGGTGGAGCCCGATATAGCTCCTAGATGCATCAGTAAATCTCATGAGACAAACTAGTGTCTTGGCACAAGGCCTTGGAAAAATCTTATTTGTAGTCTTGGCACGAGGCATTGGCTATGTGGTTATGATAGTCTGGCATTATGGATTCCACCGTTATGAAATTGGTTATTGATATGGAATTTGATTATTCGATTAGTAGAATATCCATGTGAATAAGTAAATGGAATTATTTAATTTTATTTTTTCCATACTATGTTGAAGTTCATGTTTAAAAGGCTTTTGTTTTAGTTATACATTTCCTTAAATCTTTATTCTTATTTATGAAAGTTTCCGCTATATTTTTATCCTTACTGGGCATTTGAGCTCACCCCTTTTCTATGTTTTATTTTTCCCAGGATGTGAAGAAGTAAATTATGAATGACCTGTAGGGATATTATGAGGGGATAATAGTGTGGACTATGGAGAAAATATGTTGTTGTTTTAGTTTTTCACTTTATGATGTAATGTAAAACATTATGAATATATCTAGTGTTTCCAAGGCTACAAAACCAATCGGTCTTTGAAGATTTGATCTTTCTTATGATCATGCCAGTGTTATGTAATAAAGAACTGACTCTATGTAACTAGGATGGGGGCGTTACAGCTGGTATCTGAGGATGTTTAGTAAAACCCTTAGAAGCTAGATTTAGATAAACTCTGATTAGAGCACATAGACCTAAGATGGACTTTGAGGAATAATATAGAATAACTTCTTGAAATTTTGGTATTGTAGAGATTTTGTGAGTTTTCCGAGCAATACGTCCATGTCTGGATACGAGCAGGTAGAGGCGGCTCTGGCACAGATGTACCTAGGGGTAAAACCCGAAAACATCGCCTTGTGCTAGACTCGAACGAGAACTGGTGCACGACAACGGGCCTTGCTGCACTTTTGGTTATGACACTCCCGGGGGATATACTTAGGATAACTCTTATTTTCTTTATAAATCATTATTATGGGTTTATGAGTATATACTTCCTCAAAGAAATCATTTTTATGATTATGGATTATATCCATAAATAGTTCAATTTATGTTAAGTGTTTTATAAGTATGGGATTATGTATTTTGATTTATAAACTGATTGAGTTTATGCAAGTGTTTAGAAATGGCGCCTAGTGGAAGAAATGGAAACTGTATCAATGCATACACTCCATGTTGGGATTTCCCTCCTTCTAAAGGTAATTATTGTGGAGATGGTGATGCAACTGGTGCCGATCAGCTAATCACCATACTGGGACAACTCACTCAGGTTATGAATAATAACCATACCCGTATTGAGCACCCTGATCCGCAGCATGGAGGATCAATGCTAGATCTATTCATGAGGCAACAACCAACAACGTTCAATGAGAGTAAATATCCCTTAGTAACTGGGCAATGAATAAATTCCCTAGAGAAAATATTTCAGGATTTGGGGAGTAGTGAAAGGGAAAAAGTTATCATGGCAGTTTACCGCCTCACTGGAGATACTGATCAATGGAGGTCATTAATTCAAAACATAAAGGAAGATGATAAAGTATCGAATATGGAATGGAGGGAGTTCAAAGATCTGTTTTTGGAAAAATATTTTCCTCGTTACCATCGAGCAGATATGGAAAGGCAATTTCTGAGTCTGAGACAAAAGGAGGATTAGAATGTCACAAAGTATGAGGACAACATTACAAGGATAACAAGGTATGATGTAGATTATATACGTAAACCCAGAAGTAAAATTGATCCTTTCTTTGATGGGTTAAAAGAATTTATCCATTGAGCATTAGTATCACAATCCTTTTCGTCGTACGAGGACGTTGTCTCATGTGTCACGAACCAGGCCGGTGCGTCATCCGACCCGGCGCCCAACCTAGTCCGCGGCATGGCCCAAAGGGCGTTCCCGATACCCACGGGCTGGAAACTAGTCTCAGGCATCAAAAAAATCCAGTTGAGAACGATTTTATCCCATGACAAGGATGAATAAACATAAACTAAACAAGCAAATAAATAAAAGGAAAAAGAACTAAACAACGTGGTAGTGGAAAAAGGAATAAACAAAAGGTGACATACCTCAGGTGACCCCGTGGATCACCATCGTACGTCAACTACACTCGCACCCAAGAGAGATCCAAGACTGAAACCTTCAACTGAAAAGTAAAGTAGGCATGAGCACCGAGATGCTCAGTAGGAAAGAGAAAATGTAACCACGTCCTATGCCCCTACCTTAAGAAATAAATCCAATCATGCCAGTTTGAAAAAAAATAATGTATAATAAAATAATGTTTTCCTTCTTTCCAAATCCAAGTAACGAGTTTTAATTTTTAGGTAAAGCATTTCACACACACTACATTTTCAAAATAGGATCCAAGCATGAATTAACGTTTCAAATGAAAAGAAACCAATTTGGATTAAAATATGGTTTTCACAATAAGAGACATCAACTATGAAACAACTGAAAATAAAGTTACACCGCTAGTAGCATGTCACAAATGAGCACCATGGGAAATCCCTATAGGTATCTAGAACAAGTGGGAAACTAGAGACCTCGTACCTTATAGAAACGTGGCTTAGAAGACCACGACCCTCAGAAAATGTGGTGTATAAGAACACGAACCTCAGAAAACGTGGCTTAGAAGTCCACGACCCTCAGAAAACGTGGCTTAGAAGACCATGACCCTCAGAAAATCATATGTTAAGTTAGTGTTGTTTCATCAATCCTACTTGACAAACCGGGACGGACCCCTGTCGTGTCATCTAGCGTACTAGTCCTAGTCACCCACCTAGATACCCGGGTTTCCCATTATGCTCTACTTCAAGAAGGGGGATAATTTTTATCAAATGAAAAGAAATGAACATCACACTTTCTTTATCCTAAAAACTAACTAAATAGATCACCACTGTTCTCCCTCCTTAAGCACATTCCCCTCTTTCACATTAAATTAATCATAAGCCTCAACGTTAGGCACATATTCGTACACTCAACATACAAGTCATTTTCTAAAACCATGGGGTTTGCCTTAGGAGGGGTTTTCCAATTTTACAAACCATCTCATGGGGCCAAACAGGCTTTATGGTTTTACATATAATAGTTTTTATTTTTGAACATATAATCATCTAAAGTCTTTGCAAAACCTTTTAAAATCCCAATTTAACAATCTATATGTTACATAAAAAATACAAGCTTGAACTCTTTCTTAAAATGATTCAATTCATTTATGAAAGTCCAAATGGAATTAGTAATACATTATTTTTTTTCAAAACAAATGCATCACCATTATTAGCGAATGCACCCAAATTTCACAACATGTAAATATAACATATATATATATATAACATATTTTCAAAGAAAGCAAGAAATTATGAAATTCAAACTAAAGACATAGGCATATGAGACCTACCTCAAAACACTTAGCTTTTGAAAAGGGTTACTCAAGACCTCTTCACCGCCATACATATACATTTTCATGCATATGCATATACACAGGTCCTTACTGCCGACGAATCTAACCCCCGAGGAAGGGACCACTCACTATAAAAACAATTTAATAACGAAATTAAACAATTAAACTATTTATAAAGCATTTGAAATATAACATTAAAGGTTTATACCAACAATGCACTCAAACATCCTTCCTAATACCAAGCGCACCATGACGCAACACCAAAAACATGATAAAACAGACTTTGCAGCACTTGCACGACATAATAAACCCACATAAAAATTTATAAAACACTACGAAAAGCTCAGCACGGGTTTTCACAAATTCAGAACATTCATATTAAATGAACACACAAAGAAACACATATAAAACATTTTAAACCTTAAGTGAAACCATATTCGCACCAAGAAAGATAATCAATGAGTACACTAAATTAATTAAATAAGAAAATTAATTTTTCAAGCAACACATATATGCAGAAACACACCTTCGGTACAGAAACTTCACAAACGCGATATGCAAACTCCGCCGCATGACAACCACACCACAAAAAATGAAATTAATCCATAAAAACAAGAAATCAGATCAGTGACACAATAATTGGACCAAACGCGATTCCAAAATCCAAATTGCCACCCAATCAAATTAAAACAACTAACAACCGCGGTATAGCGCACTTACTACGAGCAGTCTGGAAGGCTGGCCGGAGGTCGGTGGACGGTGTCGGGTTTTGCGAAATGATGAAAAAAAGGAGAAGGCCGATGAGAATTCGGATGAACAAAGGGGAGGGTTGTACGGTAGTGGTCTGGTGCGCCGAACCTGTTGAAAGCCGGCAAGGAGGGTTCGAAGCTAGGGGGTTGTGCGGCGGTGCAAAACCGGAAGGGGAGAGGTGCTGCATGCGAGGGTTTTGGTGCGTTGGAGTAGGCCGGCCGGGTAAAGGAGTGGTACGGTGGTAGCCGGTCCGGCAAGGAGGAGTAAAGGGGAAGGGCGATGCGGCGCATGCTGGTTTTCCAGGTGGTCCGGCCGAGAGGAAGGCGGCACCTAGGGTGGTAGTCGGTCCGGAAAGGAGGGGCGAAGGGGAGGTCCACGCCAGAGGGAGTCGCGCCAGAGGAGGTCGCACCGCTGGAGGCTGCGCCGCTTAAGGCTGTGCCGGAGGAGGCCACGCTGGAAGGGGAGATGCGATGGTCAGCCTCGACACCGGAGGGAAGTGAGGGGAGGGGGGAGCGGTGATGAGGTTAGCCGGAGAAGGGACCGAGTGGAGGGTCGGCTAGGGTTTTTGAGGGGAGAGTGTTGCACGAACCAGGGGAGGGGGAAAATCGCGCTGAGAGAGGGGAGCTCAAAGGCGGGGGAAACATGAATGTGAAAAAATAAAATAAAATAAAAAGAAAATGAAAAAAATAGAAATAGTATAAAAGAAGTTAAAAACAAAATAAAACCCAAAAAAAAAGAAACATATGCCATGAAATAAATAATAAGATAATAATTATATAAATATAAATTAGTTCAACATCTATGACCAAATTAAAGTATCAATTGAAATAATAACAATCCCAACAATATTATTATTATTATTATTATTATGAAACCATTTAAATAATCTCATTTTATTTGTCCATTATTTTATTTTATGAACTCTTCAATGTTTACCCTGCTAATTAATTAATTAATCACATACTGGGCAGGGCGCACGAACAACTGACGAAGCCACATGGCTTCCCCCGTTCCTCACCCGCGTGCCAAACACTACCAAGTCAAAACACTAGTGTACCATCAAAACACAAAAACTCATATCGGGTCTGGAAAAGTGTACAGTAGGGCGCAAGGTCGCACACCCAAATAATAACACATTTAATAATAAAACATCATCCAATATACGATTTGGCGCTACGCACGGTCGTGCGTATGGACGCACACCTGTATACTATCCGAAACCCCTTTTAAACTAGAACCAATTAAAACCGCAACTCAAAAGAAAGACCAGAAATAATTAAATTAAAATAAAGCATGGTCGGGGTGTGACATCATGTGCTATCAAGACTGAAAAGGAATTCTCTAAGTCTTATGGCTTTAAAGAAATGCAAGAAAAGAAGAGATCTTCTGATCAATCTGGGAATGTAAATAAGGGGAAGAAGGGAAAGGTTGAATATCCATCATGTGGTAAATGTGGGAAGAATCACTCTGGTACTTGCTTAAAGGGAATGGGTGTCTATTACAAGTGTGGTGAAATAGGCCACCAAGCTCGGGATTGTAAAGGGAAGAAGGAAGCTACCAATGTTCAGTGCTACAATTGCAGGGAGATGGGAAATTATGCAAATGAATGTCCTAATTGTTAGGGGAAATTACCTCAGAAAAGGCCAAGGGATCAAGGCCTTGCATTTACAATCACTAATGCTGAGGTAGAAGCTCCAAAAGACGTGGTGGCAGGTAATTAAATGGTTTCCTCAAGTTTAGAAAATGCATTATTTGATTCTGGATCATCGCATTGTTTCATATCTTCCCAGTTTTCTAAGAAAATTAGATATTTCCAATTTGATTTAACAAGGGAGTTGTCAGTTAAAACTCCTAAGGGAAGTATCATTGCAACACAGTTTTGTGAATCAGTCCCCATTAGAACAATTGAATGTTCTTTATCTGTTGATATCATCATCATACCTATGATTGAGTTTGATATAATCCTCGGTATGGATAGGATTCAGTACTATGATGCGAAGATGTATTGTAAGAAGAAGGAGGTTATGATTTTTGATGATGATGATAAGGAACGCCTTATCTTTAGAGCAGAATCGTCACCACCTAATTCATATCTAGATCCACTCCCAGTAGCTCACCTAAATTCTATTATTAGGGAGGAAGAGAAAGAAATTAATGTGGGTGAGGAAATGAATGTTTAAATAGAGGATTTACCTGTTGTGAAAGAATATGTAGATGTATTTCCGGATGATTTACCTGGACATACTCCAGAATGAGAAGTTGAGTTTTCCATTGATTTAATTCATGGATCAAGGCCTATATCGAAGATCCCTTATAGAATGGCCATTGTAGAATTAGTAGAGCTAAAGAAAAAACTAGAGGAATTGAGTAATTAGGGATTTATTCGCCCTAGTGTTTCTCCAAAGGGAGCTCATGTTATTTTTGTTAAAAAGAAAGATGGATATATGATGTTATGTATTTACTATAGGGAGATCAATGCTATAACAATAAAGAACAAGTATCCCCTACCTCACATTGATGATTTATTTGACCAACTGCATGGAGCACAGTACTTTTCAAAGATTGACCTTCGGTCTGAATACCATCAGTTGTTTGTGAAGAAGGAAGACATTCCAAAGACAGCATTTTGAACCAGGTACGGGCATTACAATTTTACAGTAATGGCTTTTGGATTGACTAATGCACTCTCTGTATTCATGGATCTGATAAATAGAGTTTTCAAGGAGTATTTCGATAAATTTGTGGTGGTATTTATTAATGATATCTAGGTATATTCCAAAAGCTAAAAAGATCATGAAATTCACTTGCGCATTATCCTGAAGACTTTGAGAAGACATGAATTATATGAGAAGTTTAGCAAGTGTGAATTCTGGCTTCATGAGATTTCTTTTCTTGGCCATATTTTCACTAAAGATGGAATCTCTGTTGATCCTTCTAAGACCAAGGCAATCCAAGAATGGAAAGCACTTACAAGTATAACTGAGGTACGCAGTTTTATTGGTTTGGCAGGTTATTATCGATGATTCGTCCAGAATTTTGCCCGATTGGCAAACCCATTAACGAAGATCACACATAAAGGGGTTAAATTTGTTTGGAAAAAATAGTGTGATGAATGTTTCAAATAACTGAATATGAGATTATTCAATTTTCCTATATTGAATCTACCATTGGGGAGTGATGGTTTCGTTATTTAAAGTGATGCATCGAGAAAGGACTTGGTTGTGTCCATATTTAGAATGATAGGGTTATTTCCTATGCATCACGACAGTTGAAAATTCATGAGCAATACTATCCTACTCATGATCTCGAGTTAGCAGCTGTGATATTTGCTTTGTAGATATGGAGGCACTACCTCTATGGTGAAAAATGTGATATTTACACTGATCACAAGAGTTTGAAGTACATTTTCTCACAAAAAGAACTCAACATGAGGCAAAGGAGATGGCTTGAATTATTCACTGATTATGATTTCACGATACACTACCACCTAGGGAAGGCAAACAAGGTGGTAGATGCTTTGAGTAGAAAAGATCATGGAATTTTGAACTATATGTGAATTGAATGGGATCCAATTTTCATGGATCTAGTGAAGATGAACATGGGAATAACTAGTAAATGTGAAACATCAATTCTTTTTCAAATGGTTGCCAAACCATCTTTACTAGAAAGGATTATGAGTTCTCAGACCGATGATGAAGAATTTCAAAAGAAGAATAAATCTGTGAATGATGGGAGATTGAGAGACTTTGGGTATAAAGATGGAATATTGAAATTTGGGAAGAGACTTTGTGTTCCTGATATACCTGATCTAAAAAGGAAATTGCTAGATGATTCTCATATTTCAAATTTCCATATACACCCTTGGAGCACCAAAATGTATAGAGATTTGAAGGAACATTTTTTGTGGGACAACATGAAGAGGGAGATTTCTGATTTTGTGTTAAGATGTATGGTTTCTCAACAAGTGAAAGCTGGAAGGAAACAACCTGGAGGATTCATGCAACCTCTTCCCATACCTAAGTGGAAATCAGACAATATTATGATGAACATTATCATGAGGCTACCAAAGACTCCTATAAGGAACAATGAAATATGGGTTATTGCTGATCGTCTTAAAAAGTCAGCACATTTTCTTGCTATAAGAGAAGATTTACCACTGGAACGTCTAGAAAGACTATATATTGATGTTGTGAGACTTCATGGAGTACCCCTATCGATTGTTTCTGATCGTGATCCATGTTTTACCTCAATATTCTGGAAGAGTCATCAGAAATACCTGGATACTGAACTTCATTTGAGCACTGCCTACCACCCTCAGACAGACGGACAATCAGAACGGACTATTCAAACCATAGAATACATGTTGAGATCTTTCTCACTTTACATTAAGGGATTGTGGAATCAATATTTACCTTTGGTAGAATTTTCTTATAACAATAGCTTCCATTCGAGTATTGAGATGGCACCATATGAAGCCTCATACGGAAAGAGATGTCGCACACCAAGATGTTGGGTTGATGTTGGTGAATGAAAACTTGTAGGTCCAGAACTGCTAGAGGAATCAATGGAAAAGGTGATGGTAATCCAAAATCACATCAAAGCAGCTCAAAGTAGGCAGAAGAGCTATGCCGATAATCGAAGGTAGGATTTGGAATTTCATGTCGGTGATCATGTTTTCCTGAAGTTATCTCCATGAAAGGGAGTCATACATTTTGTTTAGAAAGGTAAATTGAATCCCAGGTACATCGGACCTTTCGAAATTCTAGAACGAATTGGGGTTGTAGCTTACCGATTGGCAATGCCGCCAAGTCTCTCCAAAGTTCACGATGTGTTCCACATGTCTTTGTTGAGAAATACATGCCTGGACCAATGCATGTACTCACCTATGAGGAATTAGAACTGAAACCTGAACTATCTTATTGCGAAGAGCCCGTCAGGATTCTTGATACGAGAGAACAATTACTGAGAAACCGGACGACGCGTCTGGTAAAAGTTTTGTTGAGTAACCATAAGATGGAAGAGGCAACGTGGGAACCCGAGGAACTTATGATGAAGAACCATCCAAGTCTTTTCATGTAGTAGTATTCTAGAAATTTCGAGGATGAAATTATTTGAATGAGGGGAGAATGTAACACCCCAAACTTCTACGGTACGTTTCCCTTTGAATAATGTAATAGCGCGTGTTGTACGAAACATCGAGTTCTAACACACACCATAACCGATAAAACTAGACGTTATGAATAGCAATACCTACTTTTTTTAAATTATATATATTTTATATTTCAAAATGGACTTCATTTTTGGATTCAGAATATTGAAATTATCCTAAGTTGAATTTTTGGTATTTTTCTGAGAACTTCCAATTTTTATGAATAGTGAAAAATACTTAAAAACAACTTTTTTAATAAAATTAATTTACAGTGATAAATTATATTATTGAGTGGTTTTATAGTATAATTAGAATATATTTTTACCATTTTATCCAATTGTGTTCATTAGAATTAATTTCACATTGAAATTGGACATAAACAATTGTCAATCTTTTGAAATATATTGTTTCTTAAAAACACGCAATTTGTTGTGACAGCGGGAATTAATTATAAAATTAATTAATGAAACATATCTGTTTGGAATTTTTTAAAATATAAATAATTTTTGAATTTGGAATATCAATTATAGCTTAGGGTGAAATTTTGGCATTGTTCTGAAAAAATTCAATTTTTTGATGAATAGTGAAACTACTGAGTGGTAGTTAAAAAACTGATTTTTTCATAAAACAAAATTTTAACGCTTCTGTGATTGGAATTTCGAAAATCCTAGAGATACGGTTAATATGAAGGAGTAAAATGTGGTTCAATGAGACGAAAATAATTTTTGGAGAATAGTAACTTTTTACTTTTATTTACCACGGTTAAAAGTAAATAGGGTAATTAAGGGTAAAAATGATATTAATATTAGCCTAACACATGTCCTAATTTTATTGTACAAGTGTATCTCGACCAAAAACAACCTTAGTAATAAAATATTATCATTTAGGTCCACTTGGATTAGAATAGGACATTTATTATTATTTAATTCAAAGAAGAGTTAAAATAGTTAAAATCAATGTTTATTTACTAAAACATTTTTAATATAGGGTTATACATAAGATAAATTCGATTATAAATATTCATTAGAAACATAAGAAGATTTCATACATAATGATATTTTATTTATAAGTTTTAGACCTTAAATAATTTCGTTTATTTATGACACAATGATGATGTAGTAATTACCATAACATTGAAAAATTAAAATAATTGATATTGTAAATACAAAAATAAATATAATTTGATACTTTTATGAATTAGAATAATTTTATAGGATAATATGACATATTAGGATTTATTTAATTGACTTTTTTCGAACTAATCATTCTGTTATGATTTTCACAAAAAATCAATTTTCCAAATAGTGTCAAAATTGACATAAAAGAGTTTTTAAAAAAAATATTATATTATTAATTTATATTAAATTCCTAAAAATATTAGGTTCTTTCCAAATACTTATATCATGATAGTTGTATCATTAATGGACCAATTGGGGTCGCATGGAGGAATATAGTAAGTTAATTAACTATACAATATAAAAATACATAGTGACATGGTAAGTGTAAAACTAATTAACTAAGAGTTAAAACTAAAAGATAAGGTTAAATCTCTTTATTATATCAGTATTTTTTTGAATTAGTGGGAATAAGATTGTGTATAGTATATTCAATTAAAATTTATACAATTAAATCTCTTTATTATATCAGTATTTTTGTTTAGGTTCTTTTTTATTTAGTTATGTATAATTATATTTGATTCATTTTTTGTCGGTTATGATCACTTATATTTATTTCACATCTTTTAAAAATATGTTGTCTTAGTTCACATTAGGATAGTTCATTTTTTTAAATATATATTAGATTATTTTAGTTTGGTTCTTTTAGTTTTGAATTATATTTTGTGGCAGAAATATAATTTTTTGGTTCATTTAGTTATTTGCTTATAATCAATTATGACATGTTTTTGGGTTAGTTTGGTTTAATTCATTAAGACATGATTATATCATATAATTTAATGTTATTATAGTTATAGTAATTTTATAATTTTTATTTATTGTTATTTATGATCAAATAAATTCTATTTAGTAGTATTTAATTTAGTTTTACATAGATATTAAAAGGATATGATGGCTCAATAAATATTAGTTTATTCTTTTTTGTTTATATATGACTCACCTTGGTTAAATTATAAATAAATAATATTTTTTATATAGTTTAGTGATATTTAGTTATAATCTGTTTTCATTAGTTTAGTGGACTTGAAATTCAACCGAGATACCTAAGATAAAGTATGTTTAGGTTTAACCGGTTCAATTTAATTTTGTTCAATTAATTATATTATTTTTTTTCTTGAATTAATTGTATTCATTAAATTATATATATTTTTGGATTCAAATATTTCATTCTATTTTTCATTGAGTCAATTTATTTTCATTTTCAATTACATTTTTCCTCTCAACTTATGTTGGTTAGAACCAAATCCATCCCATTATAATATCTATGAGAACTTTATGTTTATTCAATACACATAGGGCTATTTTTTTTTTATGTTTAAGGTTAATTAATTTTTTATTTATAATTCGTTTGGAATAGTCCATTATTGTTCAATTAAATACATTCCAAGTCATATCAGTTCAATTCAATGTTATTTTGATTATTTATTCAAATTGGTTTCTTAGCATGGTATATTTCGATGCAGTTTGGATAGGTTTATTTTTATATAGTTCCTAAAGGATTAGAAAAATTCAACATTATATTTTTTTGTATGGTATAGTGCATGTTATCTTACACAAGGTATGTTATCTTTTTCCTAATATAATTTGAATCCCATTAAAATTGATTGGGTTTGAATTTTTAGTATAATTTAATATGAATTAGTATGGTGTGATAAATTTGTAATAAATATTGAATACATTAGTTTAATATATTTCCCTTCGGTTTTCAATGTTATATGTTATTCAAATTATATTATTTTGGATCATATCATCTTTTATCATTTTAATTATGTCGATGTATTATCAATTCTAATCAATTTTATTTTTCCGATGTGATAATGGTAAAATTGGAATATTTCAATAGAAATTTGTTGGGATTCATTTTATTCTTATAAGTCTGATTTGTTATAGGTTTTGTTTCATTATATTTTAGTTTCATTCAACACATATTGATTAAATTGTATTATAATTTAGTTATGATAAGTATAATTTTACTAAATTTATTTATGTATTTCACTTTTTCTATCATTTTGGTAAAAAAATTATTATTTATTTACTTTTGTTTCATTATAGTTTATTCAAATTAATTTTTTATAACATTATTCAGATTATTTAACGTTGAATATGATTATATATTTGTTATTTGGTTTCTTTTCATCCATTTCATCTTTAATTTTTTTGGTATTTTCTTATTGATATATAATAGTATTTAGGGGAAGAGTTAATTTAAATTTATTTTCTATTTCTATAATAATGATTATTTAATGGTTAAAAAATATTAAATAGACACATAAAATATCCCTTAGTAAATTTTATTTTATGTAATAGAATAATAAAAAATACCTAATATTATATATTTTTAAACATAAATGTCCATAAAAACTCATAGAAATCAGAAGTTCCTCAGTTTAAGAGAGATTATATGCGTTTCCAAACCAATATTTAATGAACTATATTTTATTTTATTTCCATATTCATAACTCAATACATGATTTCTTAATAAATCTCTCCTTATTGATATATATATATGGGATTTGAAAAAATGAAATTGGCAATCTCTAAATTCAAATATTGGATAAAATATGATGAATATAGGGTGTTAAATAGTTAGCATCAATAATAATGACATGGAATGAAATAAGTCAATGATTTTAAAACAACAAAGGGAAAACATGTAATAGGAGAAAATATGTAAAATAATAATTATAATCATTATAATCATAAGATTTTTTATAATGATACTACATGTTTTAATAAAATATACGTTCTTGCACGATGCGAGACCAAACAACATATTATTCTAGGCTAACAACTTGTACTCTATATATAGTATTTCAAAATATATATGTAATAATAAATAAATTATGGATACTCCATATTTTAAATCCTTAAAATAATTATTATATTTAATTTTCATATTTCCTATTTATAAAAGAATCATATATCATTTATAAATAAGAAATATACCCAAGAGAAATAAATGAGTTACATAATGAAGTTAAAAGTCGTAATCAAATAAAAAATCATGGAGAAATAAAATAGCATTTTAAAATCTCATATTAAAATTCAAGTGGGAAGAATAATTTTATTATATATATTTTATCTATGAATACAATAATAATAGTGAATGAACAAATAAAAATTAATTTGGAAAATGACAAAGAAACATAAAAATCATACCTTTTAAGTTGGGTATTTTAAATATGTCATCACAAAAAAAACCATTATTGGTGACACCATTTTATGCAATGAGGCATTTGTGATGGGGCCCCATCAGAGTAGGGTATATGAGAAATGATACAATCACAAATTCCCCTTCGCAAATGTACAAATATCCAATAGTGATAAATTATATGAGTTTTTTACCGGATCATCATATGATATTTATTTTTGTGAGACACATACCATATTCACCCACTTTATTTATATACATTCCATGATTGAAATTTTTTATGATTATCATGAAAAATATTTAGATTTAAATATTCTTTTAAATCTCACTCTTTCTGGGGATTTATTATTTATATTTAAGTATGTTGTAAGGGTTTTGTTTCACAATACTAATTTTTTCCACGATTATAAATAATTAGTAATATATGATAATTTTTTATTATTAACGTCTTTTTAATCGAATGAAATTTATTATCTTATAGTTATTTGAATAGAATAAAAAATGACTTTGATTTATCTCAATTAACAAACACATGAGATTGAAATGGATTTTTTTAAAAAAATATAACATTATTTCACTCCTCATTCGATAATTATTTTTCTTATAAGTCTATTTTTCCAAAAATATTCTTGAATATTGTTTTTTACTATTCAAATATGGTAGTTTAAAATTATTTTAACCCTTGTTATATGTATAAAAAATAATTAAGAAGGAATATTAATTTCATGTTTTTAGCATGTTATTATTTTAATTTTGTACAATGGTATGATTTAGATAATTATTTTTATGTTTGGATATTATGATGGGTTGATTTCATAATTAAAAATGGTATTATTTAGGAAAAATATTATTAGTGATATTTTGGGCATGTGTTGATATAAGATAACATCACTTGATGTAATAGATTGCTTCTAAATTATGTATATATTATTATAAATATATTAAAAAATAATTATATATTTCAGTGTTGTTTTAACATATACAATAAATTAATTTATCAAATCCCATCATTAAAATAAAACCTGATTAATACATAATTTTTGATTCTATAACACAATTTTTTAACACTCATTTACCATTTTTATTCCCAAATAGACACCATATTTTATGTCCAATGAGAATAAAATAAAATCTGAAACTCCAAAATATCTTTTTCAATATTCAAATTTTAATCAAATTGAATTTTTTTGTTATATGATAAAATATTATATATCCAATTTCATTCAATTAGAAATTATTACGAGTATGATTTAATATTCATTTTCTATTTTGGAATAGATAATCATGATGATGATAAAATGGGTGCACCAAGATAGTGATATGATTAATTTTTTATTGTTTTTGAATTGGATTATAGAGTAAACATAATAAATAATGGGACTCTGAACTTATTTGGTTTTTTACAGATTTTAGACTTGACTTAATCATAAATCATGGTATTTATTGTTTCCAAATTTCCAATGTTTCTCTCCTCATATAATAACATGTTCTTTAAGATATAATCCCATATGATGACTCATAATCCATAAATATAATGATATTATTTTATAACTTTTACACATACATTACACATATTTATCATGGTTATTTCCATAATGGGAATTTTAGATCCCTCCATTTATCTTTGTATTACCTTCGTTCTCAAATGCGGTTTTATGAGTTTAATGTGATATATAATATATTTATAGGGTTTAAAATCAGGTAATTATAATTTTTTATTACTATATTTTCCACATTGTAATTAAAGGAAACATGTACATTCAATACTTGTTTTATATTTAATAGTTATTACTATTAAAAATCATTTAAAAATATATGTAAAAAATAATTGGGCATCCCTAGAGGAGGTTAGGAATGTACCAAATTCATTCAATATGTTCTTGATAATAATTGATAAAAGATAAAAGATATGTGATATTGATAATATCAATTATGGAATTTGAAAAGGATAAAGAGGTATCACTGATGCATTATATTTAATGGAAGAGGAGAAGGGGATGGTATTTGTGATATATAATCACAATGGTGGAAGGTCAAGTTCCAAATTTTAGGGGAAAATAGTTTGTTAATAAATTCTCCAAATATTCTTTCTACACATCCCTAAAATGACCCATCTATCATGGTAGGTCTGCATAATTTATCAGCAATGCACTAACCATGAGAATCAGCTTTGGAAATCTATGAATTACCTCACACTATTCATGTTCAACCACTCACTATGTTCATGGTCGATTCCACCATAATCTATTTCCTCATAATATTTAATTTTTGTTACAAAAAATTTCATGAACCATGATACTCAAACATGATCTATAGAATTTGATTGAAAAACTTATGATGTCCAAGAAACTAAATTATTTCTCTAATCTATTATTATAAAATCCCTATACCTAGGGAAGGGTCCTCAAAAATTTTTAAAACACAACTCAATGCTCCTGAGTCATATCATAACCCATAAAGAACATATTACGACTCAAATCATTTCTAGAAAAGAACGAGTTTTAGATTATACAATTATATGATTATCAATTTGAAAAATTATTATTCAAATGTTCTAACTACAAAATAAAAGATAAAATTTTTCATTAAATCTCAAATTTGTTGTTACAGATAAACTATTACATAAACCGGGATCAAATAATTAGGAAGTGAAAGTAGAGTTCAAAAACATGTTATTTAACATTGTTGAATTTCATCCATATTTTTTTGGGGAACATAATTGATATTATAGAATAGTACATATGTATTATCATCCTCTAATTGTCTATTAAACTATTATTATAATCATATATAAGAGGAAATGTAATAAATCCCCAATATGGGAGACTAGGAACATAAAACAAACAATTATAACCTTTATAGTGTTACCATGGATATATGTGTCGAAATATAACCATCTACCATAGATTCACTATGTGAAATGATAAAATAGTTCATGAGTTGTCCTAAAAAATATGTAATATTATTGGGTGTTCCTTATACAATTTAATTTTGAGTGGTCTTGGGAATCACACATACTAATTTCTCCAATTGTATCCCTATATTATTTAGAAGAAAGAAAACATGAATTCCAAAATTATAAAATCCTTTCTTGGGATTTTTTTCTCAAAATCATGTTTTCACATCTCTTGAGATATTAAATATATATATTTTAGTAAAAATAATCCCCATTATTTTATTGTATAATATATCATTTCCATCGACCATGACTTCTTCATTATATATATATATATATGAGGAAACAATTAACAATACTAAAAATGAACACATATTAGCTCAAAATATTAACTCAAAACATTGATCCACGATGTAAACTCTAAAAAAATTATATTATACAAATAGATACAATATTTTTAAATATGATTAAAATTTGAAAACAATCTTATCCCATTATTGGATATCAATATACATTATAATCATTAATATTCAGTATGTAAGGGGTTATAATTTTTCACTAAAAATATTATGAAAACCTCTCTATAAAAACAGATCTTGTCGAATAGATAGATCAATAATTTTAAAAAGAAAATAAAAAAGCGTTTGAATATATATGTTTATAGCATCACCTTGTATCCATGATATGTTTTCAATAATGAAAAGTTCATATTGATCCTCTTTAATGACTATAAAACGTCTTGTAATCCACCGTCCAATTAAAATATTTGAGGGTTTTACTTTAAAAATTCAAAAAGACACTCTACTCTTGTTTTATGAAATATGTAAACGACAAAAACATTCTTATTTTTCAATTGAAATTTACATTTAAATTTTGGATCTAATGGTGGATCATTACATATAAATTTCTTGGCTACATCTAAACCAATATTTCAAAAAGATAATCTTTTTTGAATATTTCATTAATTTTAATGATTGAACCATTATTCCATATTTATAAATTATATATTAAAATAATTTATCACAATTATTTCTTCATGTCACCATAATGGTTTAATCAATCATGTATGATTTAAATTTTTAAATTGAAAAAAAAATCTGCAAATAAATATTACTAATAATGAAGCTATATTTAAATTTATCATTTAAAATATCAATTTCTATAAAAGAAATTTTCTAATCCATTTACTCCTGAGAAACAATTTTTCTATTAGAAAAAAATTCAACCATGATGCTTTTTGAATGCATGAATACCTATGTGTTGTGTAAAGATCATTCTTTTCCTTACCCAAGTGATCCCAACTCAATGAAAGAATCTAACATAAAATTGATTCAAACCCTACTTCATCATCCCACATTTCATGGGGAATTATTTATTTTTAAAAATATTTAATCTATGAATTCTTATCAATTGACCCCTTTAATTATATTATTTTATTAAAATTTAAGAATGGGGATCCCATAACTACAATATTAAAACCCGATAGGAATAATAAATTAGTATAAAAATTACAAATAATATTATTGATAGAAGATTATTTTTTTCAAAATTAGTTGTTTAAAAACCCAAAATGTTTTCTATTATGTATTATAACATAATTTAATAGCATAGTGGGAAAAAATGATACATAAAAGAACATCCCCGGGATCCCCCATAACTCCACAAAGTCACTATGTGTCATCTCATAAAAAGCATGTGTACCCCACAATTTCTCCCAAAATACATATATAAACCAGCAATAGTAATGATGGATTAATTTACCTCACTTCTATGGTGTTTTATGTAGTTTACCATACTATTTGGGTGGGTGAATGGTAATATGATACTAAAAATGTTAAGAATTTTTAAATTATCCCCTTGCACAAAATTTATAAATAAAATTTCAATCCATGTTGGAATATATAAATCACTCCATAAACTAAAGATATTTTATATGTATTTATAAAAAATTATTTTAGAAATAATAATTAACATCATACAAAATAATTTAAAATCATTAATGATATCACACCCAAATAAAAAAAATTCAATATTGTTCAAGGTTGACTTTCACAGAAATATAATAAAAACCGAATGGAAATATAGTCCATAAGAAAAATAAACTAAATATTGGGATTCACTTAATTGGGAGAGTAACAAATACCCAAAAACCATACATTATTATTATTATTATGTTGGAGATAATCATGTAAGAGTATCCACCACATTACATTTCCATTATCAGTATGGTACCCAGACCCATGTGGCGGTTCACCATACCATGATTCACTAAAAAAAATCAATAAAGAAACCAATAACCAATTTAATCTAAATAATTGAAAATGAACATATGTCCCAACATAAAACTATAATATAATAACCTCAAACAAAGTCAAATAAAAATATCAACACACATTGTACCCTAATTCCATATTTCAAATCTTAATTACTAAACATCAAAAACGGATTTTCTAAAAACACCCACACATTCAAAAAATCCCCATATTGTGTTTACTAATAAAACTCAAACTAAAAAAATATTAATTTGAATATCTTAAACTAGTTATAAAGTTATGGAAAATTTTAATATAAAATTATGTAAATTAAATCCACAATAATGATATATGAAATTTATTAACTTAGTTACTAGAAAAATTATCCTCCATAATAAAATACAAAATATGTATGTCACTTCTTTAAAAAATATTAATCAATCTATACTTATTCTCCAAAATTCCTTACAACCAAAAATAAAATTAAATAAAAAAAATTAATAAAGAAGTCACATGATACCTAATATTTTCAAATATATTTTTGGATAATTTGAAAAAAAAACTTGCGTTCAGAGGACTTCAAGGTCTTGAAATTCATTTTCTATGAAAAATCCTTGATGAATTGTGTGAGATTTTATTCTAAGTAGTTAAAACAAAAAAATATCATCAAATTGATATAATAATCTATGTGATAGGTGAAAATGGATGATAAAACCAAAATATTATAGTTAAAATTTAAATTATATTGATTTTAATTTTCTATGAATGGAATGATTTCTTGTTCATAAAGATTGATCATACCACTGTTTAGTACCTACTCTTTTCAACTGATCGATTTCATGTGTCTGTTTATATTATGAGAGATAATTCATTTAATCATTGAAAATAGTTAAAAATTAAACCAAATTTACCATATATATCCCCAATACCCCAATTACTCCAAAACATATAAAGTACAACATTTAAAAAAACTCAATTAGCTCTATGTAGAAAACCATTATAATCATCACATTATTTAAACACAAAATTAAACGAGATTATCCTATACAAATTACCGTGCTATTCTCTATGAAGTATAATGTTATAAAAGTATTATTTGATAGTAATGTGAGATAAAGGTTTATATTATTGTATGTCTATATCTATGAAATAAATAACACATAGGTGGTGGTCATGCTTACTAGGAAGAATTCCCAAACCCTGATATTTTATATATTCATGTATATAGAGATAAAAGCAAAAAAATATAACAAAAGACACATTATCCAAATAATATTGTTCAACATTATTTTTTCTTCACCAAACCAATACTATCTTGAGTTATTATTTTTATATAGATAAATCCACATCAAATTACATAGATTTGATCCAACAATGTCTTTCTATGAATGTAATATAGTGCTTCTAATGTATTACATATCCCAAATAGTCCGATGTATTTCACATCTTTCACATCTACATCATTATTAAATAGGAATAATAATTTCTGCCTCATTCTATGCTTGTAGGAAACCCTATAAAAGGAATTACGAACCACAATTGGGGGCCAACATTAGTTTTTATAGTGTTCAGTGAATAAAATGGTTAGGTACTCCATTAGGGGAGTGATATTTTCCCATCCAAATTGGAGGGTTTACTACTCTAGGATATATATATATATATATATAGTAAAACGAGACCCAATACATACAATAGGGTCACCAACGTTGTTATATATAGACACATAAATGTCTCTTTCCCATGTCAAATGTGTGAAACTAAATGGTTATTAACCATGTTATTACTTTATTTATACTCCTACATTTTTCATTATTTTTATAAATATTCCAAACACCAAACAATTTAATTATTCATATAAAATGCTAGATGAGGATGGAATATGCGTCATTATATTCTACAATGAAAAGAACTCAAAATATTTTACTCATATGACTAGTTTTGAAACCATTTTGTCAAAAGACATAGAAATCACCTTATAATCTTATGTATACAAAAAATGCCTCCAAGAGATCGGGTGTGTATGCCAAATGTTACCATTTGTTACTTACATCCACCACCTGACTTTTTTAATGTTATCCTACCCAGTGTTCCCTAGTCGTTTACATGAATTGTGATACATCTGACATCATCGAGTGTGTATCATAGAGTCATAGAGTAATAATACATAGACAGAAAGAATGTGTTATCAATTATATATGATGTGTGTAATCCTTGGGTGGATATTCAACATGATCTACCATAACCCATGGCATTCCATTGATGTCCTAACACTATTCATACTTTAAATATGTATTAAATTATATCTTAAGCTAGCTCCCCCAATGATAATAATAATTAAATATATTAATCATTAAAAAATATATTGCAATGCTAATATAAATATTTAATAACAATATTTTTATACTTATTTTTCATAATATCTATATAATTATATGAACTTATTATTCATTAAAAATATGTCACACCGTTATCAATATTTTAACATCATAAAAAAATTCACATAATAAATATTTTAAAATAAATTATAATAACAAATTTAATAATAATTTCAATTATCGTCACCCATTATTAATAATAATTTTCTGATCAAAATATGTCTTGAACGCAAAATTATTCTTATAGTGAATTATATACCATACAATAAAATGGGAACTTGTCAAAAGAGACCAATTTATTTTATTTTATAAAAAAATAATAGTAAAAATTATAATTTAATAATTATTAGTATTCATATTATAATTAATTTATTATATACATATAATATATATTATTTTATTTTACACATGTAACTTTCAAGTATTGTTTTTAGATAAAAAATTTCCAAAAACATTAATAAATGTTTTCCCACGTAATTTGGATTATATTTTGTTTTAAACACCTTCCATGAATCATGAGTCACGATTTTCATCAAAAATATCATAATTGAGAAAAAATTTCACACCTAATAAATTTTCATTCCATTTAATAGTATTTTCTTTAAATATCTAAATATTTAACTATTCTATAAATTAAAAATATATTTTTTACATTATACATAACTTGATATTCACTTTTTCATTCAACAAAAATATAAAAATGATGTTTATAATATTTTTTTCTCAATGTTAAAATTTTTTATCAAATTTTTCTATAATTTTATCCTACTCAGTTTCTCATTTAGATATATTAAATTTTAATACATAAAACACAACATTGAAGTCTTCATATTTAGTTCCATTTTAAGACTACATTAATAAAATATCATAATAAAAAAACAACAACATATTCTTTATTTCAATATCTATAATGTGATACCAAATAACATTTATAATTTATTTCTACATATGATAAAATTAAGGCAAAATGAAAAAGGGTGACTTATTATTCATAGTTAGGGAACAATGATGACCATGAAGTAATACATGTGAGTCAGGAGGGATACCACGATATAAAAAATAGAATAATAATTTAAAATCACATTGTTTCATGGAGTAAAGAAATATATATCATATAAAAATGTCATAAATTGAATTTGTAAGTGACATAAAATATGAAATCTTATGAATAAGTCAAAACTCAATTCCAAAAAAATATAACATTGCTTGATAGGTTTGTTTAAATTATGTCATGCATTGTTTTTCAGGATATGGAAACATTTTCTAATGTGATATATAAATACATTCCATCTATTCATATCATAATTGAACATTTATATGTATTCCAAAAATGAAAATTTAATTACATATAAATTACAACTATTTGAAATCCAATGGTATGGAAATGCATTACATAATCTTCTCTTATAGAACAATCATATATTATATCCTAATAATCTAAAAAAACATTAGATTAAATTTTTGGATGTTTAAAATTTATTAAATTTATATATTTAAAAATTATGGAGTATAATTAATTAAAATTTATTATTAAAATATTGGAGAAGATGGTATAGATATTATCCTCATATATATTGTTTTAATAAATGAGTAAATAAAATTTTATGAATTAAGTGATATGTTTTTTATAAAACTGAGTAATTTAATTGAATAAATTTACATAAATGAATGGTTGTTTATACAAATAAATTAATATGAAGTCTTTTTGAAAGGGTGGTACATGTAAACGGGCAAGAAATATAATGATTTATTTTAATCTGGTTAGCATTAAAAAATTGAATGTAGAGGGAACAAAAGATGGATATATATCCCAATAATATAAAAGCTAAATAAATTTGGTACATATGTTATAAACATATATATGAAAAATGAAATAGGTAAATGTGAATAACAGAGTAGGAATGATTGGTAATGGTTGAGAAATAAAAACCCAATACAAAAGATTATGGTTTCTGAGTTACCTTAACTTTGGTCCCAGATCACATTATACATGTATCATAGCTAATGAATAATAAAATTAAAAATTTAGACATTTGATAAAAATTATTTTCCACTTTCAATTCATTTTATAATGTCCATTTATTACCATATTCAATTCATTTATAATATAATATATGCGTGTATCTTCCACTTGTGAATTATATGATCAACGACTCTAAAACTACTTCATTATATTGATTGTGTTCAATTTTGTATTAATGTAGGTTAATGATCTGCATAGTAATATAGGTCTATATTATTTTAAAATTTTCCAGAATTAATATTCTATAGATGAGTATATTGTCTAAAAATTTTCATTTTTATAAATTTCCATGTAACCTATTTTTATGCTTAAAATTACTATGATCATTTTTAATATCATTGATACAAAAACATGATTTCTATTTCTAGAATTTTAATAATTTAATATATATATATATATAATTGAATCCATATATCCATTTTTAAAATCCTACATTAATGTTCATAATATTTTGATGATAACATCATATATATAGGCATTTGAAACAAGCCAAGATTGGAAGTGTCTTATAAACAAAAATAAAAATGATTTTTTAAAATTTAAATTGATATAATTTATATTAATATATTGTTATATTATTCATTATGTGATGAATTTTTATAATATTAATTATATTGAATATGTTTATGAAATAAATAAAATGAAATTGAATGGTGGTGTGTTACTAGAAAATATCAACATGACATGGATCCTTCTAACAAAAAAAATCATCATTTGTGGATTGGAATGTTCGTGAGACAAGACTATCCAGTACAACCATATGATATAATCAGAGATATTTTTTTAGAGGTTGGGAATGAAAGGGAATTTTAATTTGAAAACCATTGGTGGCTATGATGATATATATAAACGTGGGAAGTGTAATTTAATGGAATAAATAAATTAATATTTCATTTTTCTATTATCATAAATTACTGACTACCCCTATAGAGTAAAATACCTCTATTAGTGATCCACTATTATGGTTGGTTCCAAAAATATTCATACAGAGCATCCCTGGCTGATTTGATCCATTTTTACATATATATGATGTTTATTTTACTTTATTTCAACATATATCACTTTTTTACCATATTTTACTATTTATACCAATAATTCTCTAATAAAACCCCGTTAATTATTTTAAAATCGCAATTCAAAACATGATAACAAATTTTCTTGAATAATATTCTATATATAAAAGATTTCATTTTTAAATATAATCATTTCTTATTGAAAAATATATATTTTTATGGCATAAACAAAATTATAAAACATAGAAAATTTTAAAATAATTTAATAAATTAAAATCAATTTTTATAAAAATAAAAAATTATTTTTTAAAAAATATTATAAAAAATTTATTTTAATTAAATAATTATATTTATCTTTAATAATTTTGAATTTTTTTTTTAATATTACATTAATAGGTTATTATATCAAATATTAATTTTATCATATATAACACAATTTTTTAATTTAATAATTATATAAATTACTAATATTTTCTTATCATTTGATACAGAATTTTTATTTTACTTTTAAAATTGATGGATTAAAAATAATAACAATCAGTTTACTTTTACTACTGACCTTGTAACTATATATATGAAAATATTTCCACGGAAAACATAGGTTTTATATTTCTTATAAATAACTCAATATTTCCACATTAATTGATAACATTATTTTATATTAATGTTATATTATATATTTTAAAAAAATAATAACTTTACATATTCTTCGATTTAATTTTAATGTTTTTTGGTGTGATTATTCATGGAAAATAAATTTATCCAATTATTCCTATTTTTAGGATTTTATTTTTATTATTTATTACACTATTTTATTATTATAAATTATACTAGGTATATTGTTTCAATAAATATAATATTCTATTTTAATAAAATACTTTATTATTGATTTTGATAATACAGTTCAAGTGTTTGATAGTTTACTATATTCCTAAATTTAACATTCATGTTTATTCTAATTGAATATTATATAAAAATATTAGTTATTAAATTATTTTTCATTTAAAAATATCATCCATTAAAATAAATTTTAAAAATTTATATGAAACTATGTTAGGATATTTATGCTCAATATCATCCTCATATTCTCATATTCCCACATTATATGTTTTATTTCTCAAAATCTCATTGACATGGTCAGTTTTTAGGATGTGTAAAATGTTGTCTCTATGATCTAATAACTTTATTTAAGTATACTCATTAGAGAAATAATGATTAAAATAAAACATTAATATATTTAGTACATGTGATGTTTTAAGATGAATTCCCTTTAGAGGGATACGTTAGACATGTCTTTCACATGAGAAATATTTTGGTGTGGGAGATAGTTGATACACCATTATCCTGATACAATCAAGAATAAAAAAATGGTACAATATATCTAGGACACAACTTTTCATTGCTCCAAAATATGAATAATCTACTCCATTGCAATATGAGAAGGAAAACCTTATCGACAATGAAAAACAAGATTTATCATCAATGATTATTACCATAGTTCTTCACTCTACATTATGTTGCACAGAATTATTATTGAATGTCTTTGAACATATCTATCATATCATTAAAATGATCTACTCTAAATATTTAAAACTATACAACTGTATTTCAACATATTAGAGTTATGTATTTCATTTATTATATTAATTGTATGATATCCACCTTAATACACAAGTTGATGTGGTTATTATCTGAGAACACAACTAAATTTAGACATTGATCCCAACAGCATTTTATATTCATAAAATAGTGTATTGGAACATATATTGTAGTTTAAAACATAATTTTTAGATTTAAAGTCTATTTAAAGCCGATATATCATAATAATGATCAAATTTATGTTAAATTATTTTTGTGGGAATTTCATAAACTTTTTGGTGATCCTTGTTTAAATAGTGTCACAATAAACTGAGGGTGACTATACAACCTCAAATATTATATTATCTATATCATTCCATAATGATTGGTTTGATTAAAATATATTTTATCCAATTTAATTCAATAATATTATATGTTATGGATTCATAGTAATGAAAATTCAACCTCACCAAATATATAATTATAGAAAGTAATTTAATTCTAATGAATAATTATTTTCAAAAAATAAAGATATGAAACATTTTCAGTCAGTGGCTAGAACCAAAGAATATAACTTTTACCTCACGTTGGAAACTTCTTTATTATAAACAAAATAATACTATTACAATTTATATCATCTATATTGTTTAGAGGATATTAAATTTTTATATTATATGATAATTTATAAATAAATATCAGTTTTTTTGATAAAATAATAGTATATAAAATTTTGTGAAAATATTAACCAAATAGTATGTTAATGTTTTCTATGATACTAGAATAATATAAAAAAGTGTGGACATTTACAATGGAAAATTTATTATTTTCATTTTTTGGGATGAAGGACCTAAAAAATAAAAAATTATATAGGAATCAGTAATGATGAAATTTAGGACTCGACACAAATCCCCACTGTCATTTATATATAGAGATACATTTATATTATAGAAAAAGGTTTGGAAAATATATATTATTATCCACCATTAATATGGACTCTTAATTATAATTTGTATAAATAACACTATATTTTCCTCTCAATATTCACCATCACCTACATAAAGATTGAATCTCAGATCAATAGGGAAGACACGAACATATTTTTATTTATATTCTACATATTCTTAATTTATGACCTCTATTTATGTGATCTTGATTTTATTTATTTATAAAAAATTGGTTTTTTAGTCTTCATATTTTATTCTAATATAAATATAATAATTTGTATAACAATTAATTCAGGCAAATTAAATTGATAAAATTATGAATACTTATTGGGAGTGATTGTCATATTCAATATATAGAATTCATATATATATATATATATTGGTTGGATGGATAAACACACTCAAAATAAAAAGTGTTATATTCTATAAAATGTGAATAATTTTCAAACCTGTGATTATCTAGTTCATTTTTTCAAAAATTAATAATATATATATATATATATATATATCTGAATAGTGAACCCTGTATTAATTATATATTAATTGAATGAAATCACATAGTTCAATCAATTTATACATATGGAATAATGATGAACCATTGTGATAAATTGATTTAATAATGTTTTTTATATATTTGAAACAAACCTTTTTTATAATAATTTTTTTCTAGAATCATATTCATATTCATTATAATTAGGTTTATTTATGATAATGATGAAATCTAATATCAAAACAGAAGGGGCATGTAGATTTTTTTTATCTATCGGTTCAGACTGATAATATCAAAATGCAGAGGTATTGGAATTATTATTGTATTCAGGTCCATCAACATCACATTCAAATAATCAGGTCCAAATGAATCAGAAGAAGAATTTAATGTTGTATATATTTTTACCTTGTCATATTCAGAGACATAATGAACATTCTATGTTAGAAAGATGTAATTTTATGTTTGAATAAGTTTGATTAATGATTAAATTATTTGAGATAATGTTTTAAATTCTAGAGTTACATTTTTCTCATACTTTCAAAACAAATTTATATGATTTTTTCTCGATCAAAATGTTCCCAAAAATAATGGAAGAATTCAGGAAAAATTATTTTGATGAAATTTTGGATAGGTTTGAAGAACACCTGTGTTGTACAATGGATATTCCATCAGAATGAGAATTTTATAGTAATAAGAATGATAAGAAATTCAGATTCACTGATTATAGAATTATTATTCATTGAGAAAAAAATATAGAATTCAATTTCACTAAAATAACGATATTACAATCAATATAAAAGAAAGAGAATTTAGATTAACTGAATTTAGAATTTAGATTCAATAAAAGGTATATAGAATTCAGATTCACTGAAATAATGAAATTAGACTAACTAGAAAAAAACACAATTTGGATTCCATAATTTAATAATTCATATCCATATAAAAGGATACATTAATAAAATTCAATGAATAATTAATTTGGATGAATTGAAAATGATATAGAGTTTGGATTCAGTAAATATAGAATTCAAATTTACTAAGAAGGATACCGAATTTGGATTCAGTGATAAGGAATGTGAAGTGATACTAACTCTATAATGTATATATAAATTGAGCTGAATCTAATATGTAATTTTAAATCAGACTGACATTGAGAAAGAAATAGAAAACAAATTGTCTCTATGAAGGAAATAAAAATAATATTGACTTTGAGATGGAAAAATAAATCAGATTGACTCTGTGAAAATAATTGATTTGTAGTAAGGTGAGTATTAAGTATAATAAAAATATGTTTCAAAAAGATTTATAATGTTTTAATAGGTTAAAAATGAAATTCCATTATTCATAAATCTCAATGAAATATAAAAAAGATTGAAAATGTCAACGTTGAATATTATCTTAGAGATATTTTTGGAGTTTTTGAAATTTGAGGAAGTGGGGTAGGATTACATATTTCATGATTTTTTTTCTAAGTCACCTTTATATATATTCGCATACCACATAGTAATTTGAATATTTTACATACATGAAAAAGATAGAGCATTGCAGAATTTGAACGGAATTTTCATTTCTAATTGAAGGAGAATATTATTAGTCATTATAGTAGAATTTGACTTATAAATATTGAGAATGAGTTCTTCGTATTGATTCTAACATATTCTGAGAATCAGATCTTGATTCATTTTATTTTTGAAATTAGATCCAAACTCGTTGTATTGACAAAATTTCATCTAGCATCATCATATTAAGAAAATAAGGTCTAGCATGATCATAATGAAAAAACCGTATCCGATAAAATTGGATTGAGGATTCAGATAAAAAAAATGTTGAGTAGTTCCAAATAATTAATCAATAATTTTTTGATCAATTTAATAATAGGAAAACATTTTAAACTGATGGGATTCAGAATAATAATTCCAATTGGGATAAAAAGGGTATCTAATGGGAGTTTAAAATATCGTATTAAATTCTCATCATATTGAATTTCCATAGACCCACATGAGTGTCTATAGTAAACTTATAGGATCTCACAGTTATATCAAAACATGTAAATACTGTGTGATTATATTTAATTCATAATATCTCATGCATTGGTATATACTAATAGTTAATATAGAAACAATTCCAAATAGGTTTCATGGATTATGTGTCTAAATTTATTTAAACCATATAAAATGTTAACAACTGATCCACCCCCCCCCCCAATTTAGTTGTTGTGAAATAATTTGTAACATACATTGGAATCTATAGAATCATCCTTTATTGAATCATATCGTGGATAATATCAATTATATCAATAGTATAGAAATTCCAATATTTAATGAATAATTCTTTTATGGATGAAAAAATCAGATGATTCCTTATCTCATTTCTCTTAGTATAAAAAATGTTGATGCTGTTACTATTGTTTTTAATCTTATTGATAAAGAAACTGAAATGATATTTTATGATAAGATCAGTATAGAAGTTGATGGAAATGCTCGAAATTCAGTACTTATATCTTTATAATATATATTTTATTGGAAATATATGGGTCTAAAAACATCAAAAAGTGTGTGGGACATTATGAAAAGTTGTTTAAAAAGAGTACTACAGTTAAGGAAGCAATGCTCTGAATCTATCATAGTATGTATAAAAGAATGAAATTAGATATGGAGAGACATATGATGAATTCTTCACCCGAGTAAATAAAACTGGTCATAACATTATATTTTTCAGAGATGTCTTGTATGATTTTACAGTTTTAATAAACTTTTGATAAAAATTTAAGACTATTTTTATCATAATATTTCTTTTTTGGATGATAAAGATTATTTATGTCTTGATGAATTATAATTTAAATAATATTTTTTATTAAATTATTTAATATATAATGTTTAAAAGAATTATGAATGATGGAATTTATTTTAAAATAATGAAAATGATTAAAATCCATGATATTGAGGAAGCTGATCCTTTTGAGTTTGGAGATATATAAATGATGAGTTCAATGAAAAAATAATGTCTCTTACACATACGAACTATTGAATTGGAATTTAAAAGTATAGAGGTAATATTCCAATATTTTTTTTTTTGAGTTTTGTGAAATCAGATACTTTTTTATAAATTTCTCCAAGAAAAATGTTGGATAATATCAAGACAATTCTGATGAAATTCATCAATGGAAAAAGTTTAAAAAAAGATAAATAAGAAAAGGATTCCATAAAATACATGAAGAATATTAATATAATAAAAAATTGTATGTTGAGTAATTAATTTTAATAAGATCAAACTCACAACAATTACTATAAAGATTAAGGAATTTAAAAAATATTAACCATCAGTAATAATTGTTGGGAAAAAATATTCCTTAGAGTTTGAAGAAGGTGGTGAAGAATCTTATAATTAGGTTTTTCTAAGAACATAACATGTTTCTTATCTTGTGAAAAAAACACACAAGTATAAAATTATATTTATGAAAAACTATTTTGAATAAGTGGCGGATTGATGAAAAGATGTCATCAATCAAGAAGAAGAATACATGATTGAGTTTTTAAAAAAATAATAGAATTTCATAAATAGGAAAGATGATTGAATAACGTAATAAAAAACTAGCCACTGAGGAAGAAGAAGTTATTATTTTTCAATCAAAACTCATTGAGTGAAAAAGTACATTGAGGGTGATGAATGAGAACCTCAACAATGATTCACAAGTAAAATGGGAAACTTATAATGTTACTAATAAGGCTCAATATTACAATCATGTTAAATAATATCTTAACAAAAATAATATTCCCTAAATTTCGAAAAAAAATTATTTTCTAGAAAAGGTATTGGGAGATCATTACAAGAAAAATGATACAGGAATTATATCAAATATACAATAGGAGAAAACTCACTAAATAGAAATAATGGTCTCTGAACTGAGTCTGTTAGAGTTCAAAGAAGTTACCAACATAAAAATTGTTTATATTGAGAAAAATATTTGTTGAATTTAAAATATAGATTTGATGGATATATCTGGTGTTGTGGAATAAATGGTTATATAACATATTAATATTGTAACAACAAATCTTTAATAGGATAATGGTTTCAGAAAAGTTTTAGAAATAGTGAAAGTATAATGAGGAACATTCCAAACATAAAGAATGTTGAAAAGGTGAATAATCATGTTTTCAGAAACATTCCATAAAAAATATATATAAATTTGAACAAGAAGTCTATGGATGATGTGATCAAGATAGTCATTGTTCTAACAAATGAATGATACACTTTTAAGAAAAAAATCATTATGATAGAAAGGAAAAGGAATATCAAAATAATAATGATGAGAAAAGAGATTTTGTTGTTGACATTGCTTTGAAATCAATTAAAAGGAATAAACCATGGATAAAATATATTTATTGTTCATCAAATATTAAATTTTATATAAAAATTATTAATCATATTTAATTTCATGAAGGAGGAGTAGTTACCGTATGTAATAATTATACAATAGAAACCAAATTAATTAGAATTGATAGGATTGAAATGGAAAATATGAAATTCATGTGAAGATTTATTTTTTGGTGGGCTAAAAGATAACCTACATAGTGTAAGTAAACATTGTGATGAGGTAAAAGAAGTTTTTTTGAAATGTATTTTGTATCACCAAATGTGTAACAGATGTTAAATTCATTACAAAAGGATATTATTGTTGTGTAATTTTTTGCCAAATAAGTGATTTCAATAACACTTGTTACATGAGTGCGGAAGATGAAGATAAATTTTGACAATGAATACTTGGTAACCTTGGACCAAAAACTATGAACATGATTTCAAAATTTGATGTCATTAGAAACTCCCAATAATTAAAAATATGTTATGAAGATGTTATTGTAACTTGTAAAATGGATATGATAACAAAAAAAAAAGCAATAAAATAGTTGATATTAAATATAGAAGTCCATGTGAATTTATTCATTCAGATTTAGGTGGAATGATTAACAACAATAAAAAAGGATATATCTGTACATTAACATTTTTTTGATGATTTCACTCAGAATACAAAAATTATGGTTATGAAACATAAGATAGACGAGCTAGAACATGGTCAATTTTTTCAAAAAAAAAGTTGATAATGAAATGGGGTCTTTTGTAAAGATGATGAGAATAGATAATGGTACCAAATTTACCATCAATATTATTGAATTATATATGAGAAAATATTGTATCAAACATTTTTATAGTTCTCCATATAATCCACAACAAAATAGAGTTCTATAATTAAAGAATACAAGATTTTTGGAAATGGGAATATTTATGTTAGTAGATTAAAAACATTCAAAGTCATATTGGGGATATGTTATTTGTAATATTTTACATGTTCAAAATAGATTAATGTTCTGACGATAAACCAAACTGACTCCTTATGAGATGTATTATAACCAAAAAAATTCAATTAAATATTTCTATTTTATTGGATCTACATATTTTCTGAAAATAAAAAATCAAGATTTGGTAATATTTGATGGCAAAGAAAAGTGAGGATATTTTATGGGGTCCTCACCCAATGAAATATGTTACAAAAATGACAACAAACTTTTGATAAAGATAGTGGGCTAATATTATGTTATGTTAGTTGAAAGTAAATGTTCCATAAAAAAGTTATTGATAATGTTGTGGATGATAAACTATAGAATTCGATCATTTATGAAATTAAATCAAAACATACTTATCAAGATTCTAAAGAATCATTTGATGAAGAAACTCCTTTTGGTAAAGAAAAATTTCAATATCATACCTTAAAAACATTTTGTTTCCTATTATACATTGTAGATCATAAATTTCCCACAAATCAAGAACACTTTAATGATAAATTATTCTGATGAAATGGTTGACAATTTTGAATAAATTCAATGTTGGGGTATAGAAATTCCATAGTAATTAGAATTAAATTTAAATAAGGAAAAAGGTTATAGAATTCTGAATTTCTGAAAAATAGAATTATGAATCTTTGAATAAGATTCCGAATTTGGATTCATTAAAATATAGAAATCAGATTAAATGGAAAGGAAATAAAATTTTTATTAACTAAATACATAATATGTATAACATAAAAATGATATATAATTTAAATTCATTGAAAATATAAGTCAGATTCACTAGAAATGATATAAAATTCAGATACACTATATACATAATTATGATTCCCTTAAAAGGTTACAGAATTATGATCCTCTAAATATAGAATTTTGACTCCGTGAAAATAAAAAAAAAATTGAATTCACTTAATAGAAAATTCAGATTCAAATAGAATGATACAAAATTCACATTTAGTTATAGGGAAATAATTGTACTAACACTGACATATAAGTAGAAATCATACATACACTGAGATGGAAACAGAAATCAGACCATCACATAAAATGAAAGAAAAATTCGGCTTACTCTTAGAAGGTAACAAATATCGAACTGAATATCCGAATGAAACAGAAATCTGGATGAATCTATGTGGAAAAAAACTCAATAAGTAGATTAATATTAATACTAAAATTTAAAATTCTAATTTATTTATAATGAATTGAAGGGGTAAAACATGAAATAAAATATTACATAATCATATAGAAATATAAATAGTATTGAAGTTGAAAATGAATGAGTTTAAATGAAACTTATTTTTAGGGTTTATGAAATTTGAGGATGAAAGGAATGTTTTTATGTTTCGTACCTTCTTTGGGGGTGCCTGTAAATAATTTTAATATCACTCGTTCATTTGAAACTCTTAAATATGCACAAAAGGTGGAGTGCTGGGTAATTATCTGTTATTGTTTCTATCTGATTGAAGAATAATTGTATTGATAATTCTACCTGATTACGAATTTTTCATATTGAGAATGAGTTCATCGTATTGAGTCGATCTTATTTAGAGAATAATATGAAAACGCATCATATTGAGAAAGATAGATTCAAACTCATGGCATTGAGAAAATTAGATCTACCAACATCATATTATGAAAATTAGATCCATCACCTTTGAATTTAAAAAACCGGATCCAACAAAACGAGAATGAGGATTCTAAAATAGAAAATTTGGATCTATTTCAAAAAAAGTATTTATTTTTCTACTTGTCTCAATTGTTTTATATGAAAAAATTTTAATATAATGTAATTATAAATAAAAATTCTTCTAAGGATATATATTATTTAACAAAGGGGATTGAGAGAACATTTATTTAATTCTTTGTAATAGTGTATTTTCGTAGAACCATAGAAGAGGCTATATAAATGATATAGTCTCTTACACTGAGTTCGAACCATTTAAATCATGAGTCTATTACTTGTTTTCCAAAATCTTTATGCATGATTATTTACTAAAGCTATATAAAGAATGAAATCATAATAGGTTTCAGCAGTTATGTTTTAATTTTATTTTTAAACAGAAATAAATTGAACAACTTATTCAACCCCTCATTATAATTTCTTATTTGTTCCATTAGAACATAAAATAATTTTATAAATTGATTATTATTCCCTCAAAAATCATATTTCACATCCATTTATATGTTATTATATATTTTCTAGAAAACTACATTCGTGTTCTATATAATATATTAATATTTTTCAAATAACATTTCGGGGACATCGTGCCTAAAAATAATATTCCCTCTCAGTGCATGGTCTCAAATTAAATTCATATAATATATAATAATTAAAAATGGAAAAATTTTGGACATTATATTCTCCCAACAATTGGGATTCACATTGACATGACCCGTCCCCCGGGGCCCGTATCGTGACTACCCCAAGCCCACCTTCCAAAGGCCATGTGATGGTTACTATCACCAATGGTGTAAGTCCCTAAACTGGGAAGGCATTTCCATTAAAAACTGAAGCACACACAACAGATTACACAACTGGAAGTAAAACACTATGTAAAACTGTATACAAAAAAGGGTGATATAATGTAAAAGGGTCCGGAAATACAATCCCAATAGTAATGTTTTGGAAACGAAAAGGTACTAGTACAAATGAAAGAAAAAGGGCAAAGCAACCATTGGGTCATCCTACGGGCTTCCTACCTGAAGGGTAGGTATAGATGGCCTCCTCAGCAGTCCATGTTCATTCATCTGCTCTATTTATCGTCTCACCGAGTGGTCCACCTCCAAGAACCATCATGTCCTGCTACTCTCTGCATCAGTTAGTGTTGTTCATCATCTTCAACAAAAACAACAAGGTGCGGGCATAGCCCATGCAGGGGTGAGTATAACGATACTCAGTAGGGACTTTAAGACCCTCAGGGTTTCACAAAATCCAACAAGGATAAACCAGAATGGTATAAAATCAACATATATTCATTACATAGGAATATTCCCATACATAAACCGAAGAAATCTAGTAACCCATCTCTATCATGAGGAAAACACTAAATTCATTGAGTCATCTCAAACCATGATTTTATTCAAGGGGGTAGTATCAAGTAAAAACCCTAGTCATTCTGTTGGAAACATTAGCTGATGGTGTACTCATCAACTATCGATTACAGTGGGCATGATACATCACAAAGAGGCTCTTCCCACCTTCCTAGATTTATTTGGTACTTCTCCTGTCATGTAACGTGGGTCTGCTACGTCACACAGAGGCTCTCCCCACTGTGGGTCATCTGCGCTCACTTAGAGGCTCTCCCCCTCATTGTCTGCTGAGGTAATCCTCATATAGAGTACCCTGGTTCTTCCACATCTCACAGAGGTGATCCCCACTGTGGGCCTGCCACGTCACACAGAGGAGCTTCACACTAGGCTAGTCGAAACACTCTGAGTCGAAAGTTCAGCAGTCGTTAGGTCTCATCCAGCTACTAGGTCTCTGCATTTTGCTCGCTCATCTCATAGAAGATAAGCTACACGAGATACCGGTAAATACTCCAACTTTCATTTAGTATAATGTAGAATTATCTCAAATGTAAGCCTCGTCACAGGGGTCTCAATGAAACAGACGGCGCGTCAATCAGATGCCCGGTCTGTGAGTTATTAGCATTTTTTCCCTAGGTGCCCGATTGGTTTTCTGATTCAAACTAACCCAACTGTAACCCAACTGGGTCCAAACCTCATGTGGAATATTCCAAAATAACCGTCTTGCTCTAAACTTTGTGTTACTGCAGACGGTTCATCGATCAGACACCCGTAGCTCATGATATGAGTGAAAAGGTTGTATTGAGGCCAAAGAGGGTCCGGGTCCGGTCTGACCCAGTCGGTCTGACACGAACTAACCTAGGTCTGGTCAAGAGTCCGACCAGGTTTGCGATTCTGACCCGGTCCTAGGGTGGCCCGACCCGAGTGGGTGGCTTAGCCTGAGTGGTTCAGCCTGAAGGGTGGTCCGGACTGAAGCGGTGACCCGACCCGAGTGGGCGGCCCGTCCCGAAGGCAACCCGACCCAAGGGAGTGCCCAATCCGAGGGGGGGTGGCCCAGCCAGAAGGCATCCCGGTGGCACGGTTGGCCCGATCATCCTGTAGACATAGTGTCCCGGCGGCCCGGTGGGGGTTCGCGTTAGCCATAGCCAGCGGGAAGCCATGTGCCCACCGGCGTCCTTAATGGCTTTGCCATATGGGTGTGGGCCGAAACTGTCACCAGGTTGCACCAATCAAGCACATGTGGGACCCGACGGGGTCCCGCTCATCCCGGTTGGCTGAGCGGCCTGCCACTCCAGCACTATGGTGGTCATCCCTGTTGGCTGCAACTACTCCTCCACCGCGCTGCGATAGTACCGCGGTTTTGCTTCCCTCCATGCTGTGTGCCAACGTCGCCCCTCTTCCACAGCAGGCACCTGCTTTCCCCGCGCGGAGTGATGTCGCCACGCTGTCACCGCCACAGCCCAACATTGTTGCGGCCTCCCTCTCTACATGGCACGACGATGTTGCGCCCCATCTTCCTTGTCCCGGCCGAGCCACAACCCTCTTTCCACGTGGCATGACATTACTGCACCCTCTTGGCAACACAGTGGCCCTTGCACCACCAGTTTTCTTCGAGGATGGTTTTCTTTGCATTCGGCCTGACGTTGACCGCCGTTACACCACCTCTGTCATAAAAAAATGAGAACAAAAATGGGGGGGGGGGGGTTTGGGCCATGTTCGTGCGGTCTGAGCCCTCTTCATTATGGCGTGATCAATTGGCAATTCACATTCCAAAATATTGAACGGCAAAGAATGAAAACAAATTAAACTCAAATCCCCTACATTGTCTGTCCTTGATCATTGACGAAGTTTCAAAAAAAAGTGGGTGTCGATTCATTGATTTCAGGAAGCATCTGTGGTAGAAAACCTAGGAAGATGCATAATCTTTTATCATCGCAGTCAGCTCCTTCTCTATTGGATTGGTTGAAGATCAAATAATGTGATCGTTTTTCTTCGATGGATAGCTCTTCCCTTTGTCAATTCTCCTTTCCATGATCTACCAAAAATACCAACACCCAAAAAATCAATAGATTAAGACATTCTATTAATTTTATGTCAAGGAATTCAAAAAGGGGTTTTAATTAATTGAGTGAATAAATTAAATTAATTAATTTAGAGGGTTAGTGTAATTAATTGGTGGGGGAATTCGAAGGGTTTCATCCAATATAAATGAGGTGTTTAAGGGGGTTTAATGCTTGTGTGGGCCCCACCATGAATTTCCTCCCAAGGTAGGTTATGTGCTTGTGGGACCCACCACCATAACCTCTCATGGGAGTTTATGGTGTGGTGGCCCCCACCACTAACCTCCACTTAGAGGTTCTAACAACCATGAAATAAAAATAAGTTACACTTATTGTTATTTACCTTATTAAAAACCAAAAAACTAACTTCCATTCTCGTTAGAACATAACTGTATTGAAGGTATCACTATATAATCATCGACGCTGCATGATCAAAAGTGCCCTCAGACTTCAATTCCAGCCACCGATACAAAAGTTATAAAATCCTGATGGTACATTTATTGAACGTACCCGGAAAAAACATTAGAAATTGATTCCAGGCACACCGGGCCTTAGAATCAGGCACCTTAAATTTTCGCAGACTCGTAAAAATCAGATGAATTTAGGAAAAAAATATTCACCAAATTTCCGGGTCTTTACAATCTCACCACCTCAGGGCTTTACGTCCCCGTAAGCTACAACTCGAACTAAGGGATCAAATGGGTATACAAAGCATGCATTTGAGCCTCCCACTCCCATGTGTTGTCTTAGAGGTTTCTATGCTACTAGTGAACACGCACCATAGGTATCGATCGTCCACGTAGGACACGCTCATGTTGATCCTCAATCTCCACTAGAACCTCTATGAATGTTGAACCATCATCAATGTCCAACTCCACATGGTCGATGATGTGGGAATGGTCGTGCACATATCTCCTCAGCTGAGATACATGGAAGTCGTCGTGCACTCAGTGAAACTAAGGTGGATGAGATAAGAAGTAAGCCACCTCGCCTACTCTATTGAGGACCCTAAAAGGTCTGATGAATCGCAGATATTTCATTCCACCTATGCCAAATCTCTGTAGACCTTGTTGATGTGAGACCCGTAGAAAGACATGGTCTCCATCCTTGAACTCTAGAGGTCTCCATCTCCCGTCAGCATACGACTTCTACCTACTCTATGTAGTCTTTATCCGCTCTTGGATGATCTGCACCTTCCCCGTGGTAACCCGTAATATCTCATATCCCACTAGTGCTGACTCCCCTGGGTCTGTCCAGCATAGTGGTGATCTTCAAGGTCGACCATAAAAGGCCTAAAAGGGTGTCATAACGATGGTGGTGTGATAGTTTGTGTTCTAGGAAAACTCCACTAAAGGTATGTGGTCATTCAAGCTAAAACTGAAGTTGAGGACACATGCACGAAGCATGTCTGTAAGGGTCTAGATGGTCCGCTCAGTCTGACCATCTGCCTAAGGATTGAATTCAGTGCTCAAGTGAAGCTGTGTCCTAAAATCCTCTTGCAACACCTTCTATAGCCGGGAAGTAAACCATGAGTCATGGTCAGAGACCATAGAAGTAGGTACTCCATGAAAATACACAATATCTAATATAAATAGGCATCTCAATCTCACTACCTAACTCTACTCTCTGATCAGTAGGAACTGGGAAAACATGGTGAGTTGGTCAATATTCACCCAAATCGAATCGTGACTCTTGGATGTACGTGGAAGATTCATCAATAAGTCCATGGATATCTCATCCCACATGCACTCTAGGAACCCTAAAGGATGAACCATGCCTGCTAGTACCTGGTGCTCCGACTTCACTTGTTGAAAAGTGTGGCACCGTGAGACAAACTCATATACTGCTTTCTTCATACATGGCCACCTGTGCTGTCGTCGAAGGTCCTGGTACTTTTTTGCCACTCCTAGATGTACCACTAGAGGAGAAGTGTAGAACTCCCTCAACACTTCATCCTAAAGTGAAACTAGTAACAAGGTACATCCTCTAAAGAGTATGTCTTACTCCTCACCTTAAGAAAATCCATTAGGTGCCTACCCTGTGGATATCTGAGCATGTCGTGTCTCACAGTCGATGTCCCCAAGCTGTGCCTCCATGAATCGCTGATGAATTGGAGGAGAGACTGTAAGAGACTATAGATTGGATACTCCATCCCTATCCACAAAGGATATTTGTAATGAAACCAGCTGCTCTGTCGCCTCTCCCGAAAGTTGTATACCAGATCTCTTACTGAGTGCATCTGCAACAACGTTCCCCTTCACAGGAGTATAGACTATGTCGAAGTCATAGTCTTGGAGGAACTCCAGCCATCACTTCTCTCCTAGGTTCAGTTCATTCTAGGAGAAGATATACCTGAGACTCATGTGATCAGAGTAGACTATAAAACACTCACCCATCAGATAGTACCACCACATCTTCAAGGAAAAGACCACTACTGCTATCTACAGGTCGTGGGTAGTGTAGATCTGCTCGTGTTGTCTCATCTACCAAGAACCATATGCGATAAAATCTCGCTCCTGCATCAGGACACACCTGAGTCCGGTCCTTGATGCATCACAGTAGACAACGTACCTTATGCCTTCCTCTGGCAGCCTAAAGATGGTGGCACAAGCCAGCCTCTGTCTCAGCTCCTGAAATCTCTGTTGGAATCTCTCCAACCAGACGAAGGGATTCCCCTTCATCATCAAGGATGATAGTGGCGCTGCAACTCTGGAGAAGTCTAGAAAGAACCTATGATTGTATCCCTCCAATGCAGATGTCCCTGTCTCTTTTGGGGGTGTAATCTTTGATAAGTCTTTTGAAATGATGTCCCCATGTTCTATCACTCTTGTTTGGAACTAAAAACTAAAAACTCTTGCTGGCATGAGGGTATGGCTGGCCAACTCAAGTGTGATCAGCTGTAACCTCTTATGCACAAGTTTAACTTGTGCATCCTGTGTTTCCTTTTTCACCGACTAAGGAAAACCTCATCCCAACGTTGTAGATAAACCACACACATTTTTCTTATTACAATCAATCTGTGTATGAACTATGGTTGTGCATTCCATACCCAAATTAAGTTTTATATCCTCGACTCTACCTCTAAAAGCTTCTAATTGAATCTCTCGCCTTAAGGGTAAGATTGCATGGTCGTTGTAAGTGTTATTATCGTGTCCCCTCCCAAACGTATCTCCAGATGTGATTTTCGAGTCAACGGTTTAATCGAAAACTCTATGTCTGGGACAATATTCATGGAAGGATTGAATGATTGGTACATATGTCTACTGATATGTCAGCTAGAATTAGACATAGATAATATCTTGAATCAATCCTAGAGCCCTTGGGTCACAATCCATGACTGTATAATTCTACTCTCTTCCCCTAACCTCCAGATCCCTAATCATGTAGAGGACTACAAAGCTGGGTGGTTGTGAAATGTACACAACCTCATGTTGATATACATCCATGTCTTCTTCCCTGTAGATTCATTTGTCCTTAACACATCCTCTTCTCAAAACATTTTACAAGCTCATGTATCTGAGACTGGCTCTAGTTTCATTCTTTCCCCCTACAATCATTCACTTGATGTATCTGCTCAGCCAATGAACATTCAACCACAAAGGTTCTCTCTAACATCTAGAGAAAAGCTGCTGGATCAGATGTCCTAAAACACACTTCTCTATGTAATTTGAGTCCAAAATCACTGATCATATCATGTTCATCAAGAAACAGTAATGATCGGTACACCTCGTTGAATATTCATCTACCGACATGTTGTCCTGACAAAGCAGTGCAAGCTCTAGAGAACTCTCAACCACCTCCTCAAGCCAGTCCTCAGCCGCCTATGCGCTGGGCTCGCCTCAGAACATGAGGGGTATCTAATGCTGAAACACGTGTGAGGCACTAGGCCTACATGTCCTATATATCGGAACCATTGGTTGTAACTGCTGACTAATTGGCTGTGATATAGAAGACTCACTACCTGAATGTACAAACTCGGGAAATGGGCCATGTACTGAAGACTCATCACTATTTGGATCAATCTCATGGTCACTCACAGGAAAAAACCAGTATCTAAGATCACAATATTCTCTACTGGTGTCTCCATTAGGTGGAGAACTCTATAAATCACCTTCAGCCAGTCCTCTGCTTCCTGGGAATCTGTCTCGCCTCGTAACCTTAAAGGTCTCAGATTTTGGAACTCGTTCAATGCGCTTAGTCAGCATGTATCATACACCAGTGCGACTGGTGGAATCTACTGCCCAATGGGTGGTGGTGTTGTTGGTAGACCACCTGATGGTGCCAACATAGTTAGAGGACTTGAACCGGTGCCTCATCGCTCGGTGGGATATGATCGTGTACTCTCTCAGAACACTAACTGGCTATCTGTGTGGAGGCATCCTGAACAAATGCGACATGGTCAAAAGTTATACCTAGTGAGCTAACCTGGTTGAGCTGACAAAACGAAAACTTTTGAAAACACACACGCAATTACTGCTTTTGTGCACTGAGTCGAATATAAGTATTATGGGTCCTTCTGTATGGATACGTCGGCCGTCGCACCATCACTGGACACCCTAAAATGAAAACCACACTCAGTACCCTTAACATTGTTTCTTCATATAAAATAATTATCAGTGTCCAATGATATGTGATAGAACTGACTACTCTAATACCAATTTGTCGCGAAATTCCATGTAGAAGTATCTTAAATGTTTTCCTCATTATAAGGTCCTCAACACAATAGACGACGCTTCAATCAGAGGCGTGGTCTGTGAGTTAATGGCATTTTCATCCCAAGGGCCTGGTTGGTTTTTAGGTTTACACCAACCTGACCGTGTCCCAACTATGTCCAAACCACAAGTGGAATATTCCCAAAGAACCATATTACTCTAAGATTTCTATCGCCGCAGACAGTTCATTGATCAGGCACCCTTAACCCATGATATGAGTTAAAATGGTGTATTTAGGCCAAAGCGGGTCCAGGGTCCGGTTCGTCCCAGTTGGGTTGACTTGGCCCGCCCCGGGTCTGATCCGGAGTCCGACCCAGTCCACGGGTCCGACCTAGTTTGAGGGTTGCCTGGCCCGAGTGGGAAGCCCTACCCGAGTGGTCCAGCCCGAAGGGTGGCCCGACACGAGGTGATGGCCCGACACGAGGGGTGGCCCAGCCCGAAGGTGTCCAGGCCCGGGTGAGTGGCCCGACCTAAGGGGGGGCACCCAGCCTGAAGGTGGCCCGACGGCCCTATTGGCCCATTGGCCCAGTTGTCCTCGTGGCCCGGTCGACCTGGCGGCCCGGTTGGCCTGCTGACCAAGTGTGGGTCTACGTTATCCGCGACTTGGGGGGAAGCCGCGCGTCCCTGGCTTCCCGAACAAAATTTCCGTTCAGGTGTGGGCCAAAAAGGACACCAAGGCGCCATTTAAGCACACATGGGGACAGATGGGGTCACGATCCTCCCGGCTGGCCGGGCTTCCAGCGACTCCAGCTCCACAGCGCCCAGCCCGACCGGCCGCAACTGCATTTCCAATGCGGCGTGACGGTGTCACAGTTTTTCTACCCTCCACATGGTGTGACGGCTCCACACCTCTTCCACTACTTCTAGACCTATCCACGACCCACATCATTCTTCGTGCGGCGCAACGACGCTGCGGGCCGACCAGTCTGTGACCTCCTCTCCTCCGTACGGCGCGACGGCACCGCGCAACCTCTGTCGTGGCCCGGCCCTGGCCCTCCTTTGGCATGGCACGGTATTGACATGCCATCATGGTGACCTGGTAACCCTTGCACCGCCAGTTTTCTTCGAGGATGGTTTTCTTTGAGGTCAACCCGACGCTGGCTGTCGTTGCACCGCCTCCATCATCAACAAAGGAGAACTACAAAGGGGGAGAGGTAGGCCGTGTTCGTGCGGTCTGATCCCTCCATGTTATAGAGTTATCAATCGGAAATTCACATTCCAAAATATTGAAAGGTGAAGAACTAAAATGAATTCAACTCAAATCCCCTACCACGTTTGACATTGATCATTGACGAAGTCCTGGAAAATGGCGGGCGTCGATTCGTTGACGTCGGGAAGTGTCCGATGTAGAAGACCGGGGAAGATGAATTGTCGGCATTCTTCACGTTTCTCTCCTTCCCTTTTTTCTTGGTTGAAGATCAATGTAGGTGATCATTGTTCATCGGTGAATATCTCATCTCCTTGTCAATTATCCTTTCCACGCTCTCTGAAAAATACTAACGCCCAACAAATCAATAGATTAAGACATTCTATTAATTTGATGGCATGGATTTCAAAATGGGGGTTCAATTAATTTAGTGAATAAATTCAATTAATTAATTTAGAGGGTTGTTGTAATTAATTGCTGGGGGAATCCCAGGTGTTTCATCCCACATTAATAGGGGGTTTAAATCCCGTGTGGGACCCACCAAGAATATCCTTCCAAGGGAGGTTATGTGAGTGTGGTCCCCCACCACCATAACCTCTCAAGGGAGATTTTGGTGTGGTGTCCCCCACAACTAACCTCCTCTTAGAGGTTTTAACCACCATGAAATAAAAATAAGTTACGCTAATTTTAATATAACTTATTAAAAACCCAAAAACTGACTTCTATTCTCATTATAATGCAACTATGGTGAAGGCTCACTAAGAAATCAACAACTCTTCCAGTTCAACGGTGCCCTCTAATTTCAATTCCGAGCACCGGTTCAAAAGTTATAAAATCCCGCTCGTACAATTACTGAACGTACCCAAAAAAACATCAGTAATTTGTTCTGGGGACACCGGGCCTCGGAATAAAGGGGATTAAATTTTTGGGGACTCTTAAAAATCCCTTGATTTTACGAAAAAAATATTCCACGGAATTTCCAGGTCTTTACATACATCCCCAAAAACCAAATAAATATATATGAAAAATATATGTTTGGTGTGCATGAATATGAGACTCCTACTGCTATGTGCACTCCTAGAGATTCTCGTACTACCATTGGACCCCAATTAATGGAATATCCCTCCATTGTGGGATCCCCTCTTATAGATCCTCGATCTCTACTCGGTACTCAAAAAATGTCTCTCCATCCATAATTTCCTGCACTCTGTAGTCGATAATATGGGATAGATCATGCATGCACCTTCCAAGATGCGACTCGTGTAGGAAAATGTGTAACTAGTCCATCAATGTGGGAAAATTCAAATTTTATGCCACCTAAACAAATCTACACATTATCTAAAAAGGACCTATGAAACATGGATATAGATTTATTCCCTAGAATAATCATTGGAATCCCCATCAAGGTGAAACATGAGGAAACACATGGTCTCCTTCCTCAAACTCTAAAGGACTCCATCGTTGATAAAAGTATGATTTATAATGTCTCTATGTAGTCTACATCCACTCTTAGACTATCTACACATTTTAAATTATAGCTTTCACAAACTCTTGGATAAAGAGTGATGAATCTTCAGCGTCAGCCCAGAAATGTGGGGACCCAATGGGTTACCCGTACAATGCCTCAAAACGTTCTATACCAATGGTGACATGACAGAATTTTTTGTATACAAAATACTTTATAGGTGGGTTTTACACCCAAATTTGACTGAATTCCCACATGAAATCCCACATCCTATCCTCTAAGACCTGAATATATTTCTCTATATGGTAGACTGCTTGGGGGTGAAAATTCATTCTCAATCATAACTATGACCAAAATGAAAAATGAAATACCTTCCGAAAAAAGGATGTAAAATGAAAATCACAATCAGAAAAAAAATCATCTACATTAGTCCATGGATTCAAACTATCTCCTACAAAAACAGGCGTCCCAATCTCTATACTAGAATATGATTTTTAATAGTTAGGATGTGGGCCAACTTGGTGAGGTGGGAAAAGAGCATCCAAATGGAATCGTTTCCCACGTATGTATGGGGTAAACCCATTATAGAGTCCATTGATATCCCATACCACATCCATTTTGTAAACTCAATGGGTTGAGATAATCCCACTGGAACCCTGTTCTCATCCTTCACCATCATGTACATATGGATTCAATAAACAATCACTTCTACTTAGTTCTTCATTCATATAAAAAAACATTTTTCGAAGTTCCTACTAAATCGTCAACGCTCACAAATGTAACACCAAATGGGACCTACGAAAAAAATTTATAAACTCATCCTAAATAGCATTGGTAAAACTATGCATCCTCTAAAAATTATGTAGTAGTCTCCACATTTTTAATATCCATGATGCACATGTACTATAAACATCTGAGTATGCTGGATCCCATAGTCTGTATATAAAATCTGTGCCTCCATATCATTCATTATGATTAGAGGGGTGAAAAAAATCATCTATATGTAAGCATCACTAATTATGTCTTTAAAGGATAACTATAACGAGTCCAAATACTCTGACACCTCATTCAGAAACTGGGAACTGGATCTCCTACTGAGATCGTTTTCCACTATGTCACCCTTCATATGAGTATTTATGATCTCAATTTCATACTCCTAAAGAAACTATTTTTATCACCTGTGTATCATGTTCTTATCCTTCCGAGAGAAGATATTCATGAAACTCTTGTGATTGTAGGATATGACAAACCACACTATCATTTGGTAGTGTTTCCATATCTTGAACGTGATGTCTATCAGTGATAACTCAAGATTATGGGTCACATAGTTCTTATCATGTGGTATCAAATGGTATGATCCTCATTCGGTATCCACCATCCTCTACATCAAGTGACAACCCTGTTCAGTCATTGATTCATCAAATAACACCACATTCCTATCACCCTCCTCCAATAACTTCAATGTCGTAGTGCTCAGCAATGTCTTCCTCAATTGCTAAAAATCCAACGGGCATTTTCTTGTCCGCATGAAAGGGTTACCCTTTTAATTTGATTCTATGAACAATGTTAATATCGTATAGAAATTAGGTATGAATCTCTGATAATATCATTCTTTACCTAGGACTCAATGTTCCTCTATTAGGCTCCTAGGTGGATTCCATGCTTACATTGCCTCCACCTTGATCGGGTCCATTTCCACTCCATCTGCTGAGATAATATGTCCCAGAATGTGGAATCCCTAAATCTAGAACTGGAACATCATGAGTTTCCCATAATGATAGTACTCTCAGAGTATGTCCAGAACCATCTTTAGTAGTACCATGTTCTCCTACTCAGACACTATCTACACAAGTATATCATCGAGGAACACAATACTGAACCTGTATTTGTATTGTTGAAAGATCTAGTTAATGTGTTCCATTAACACATAAGGGGAGTTAATCATACTAAAGTGAATAAAAATATAATAATTATTTCCAAAGAAACATCTAAAATCCATTATAAGTATTTCCTTGTCCTGTACTCGCTACTGGTGATAACCCGGTCGATGTTCAACCATCAAGAGCCATCATTACCCTCTCAAATGATCAATGAGTTCATCGATCCATGGTAGTTGGAACATTTTATTTAGGGTATCATAGTTTAATAGAATATGGTTAACACACAATATAAATATTCCTTATGCCTTTTTGTAAAACAATACTAGGGCCACCCATGGTGAAACACCGTGTCACAAGAATCCCTTTTTCAATAAGTCCTCTAACTACACACTGTCATTATGGAACTCTGGGGGATTTGTTCGATATGCTGGTGCAGATATAGATGTCATATTGGAGTGTATATCTATGTATATTTCTATCTCATTATGTGGTGTTAAACCTACAACATCTTCTTGAATGAAATCCTCATACACTAATAATACAACTAGGAACTAAAAACTCACAATGTAAGTTTCTATGAGGGTAAGGGAAGCCAACACATGAGTAATCATATCTAACCTCCTATGAATGATTCAATCAATTATTTCATGGGTATAATTTTCTATAAAAAAGGAAAACATTCTTCAATCACTGCAAACAAACATAACCCTCCAACTAAAACATTCAATCTAGGCATGGAACTAATATAAATAATCAATACCAAAATGGAAAATAATGGCCTCGATGCTTCCCCCATGTTGATCCAATAGAATCTCACTCCTCCAAGGGTATGATCAATCAATCAGAATAAGTGTGTGATCATTACATGTCTTCACTTATGTGTATCTAAGCGTAACGATAGAGTCAATTATTCTTCTGGAATTTCAATGTCTCAATAAAGGTATGTAGAAAGGAAGGAATGATGGGATCTATTGTATATCAGTATTTAAAATAACTTATAAAACAAAATAGATCATATCTCTAATCATCCCTATAGAACATTGGTTGTACACCTTGACTACATGATGTTGTCCCCACCCCTACCTTCCAGCTTAATGGGAATGGTATGGAACTCATTAGGGTGTGGTTTTAATATTTTGAAATGCTTGCCTCCTCCTACAGCTCTCCCTTCCCCTCTACCATGTATGACACTAAGTGGATCTGCCTGATACTATCGTTACCTATTTCTTGGTGGTCCATCCACTATATCCTTGTATGCAGCTCGACTGTTTAGAAAATCTCGAGTGAGATGTCCCCTATCATCTCATGTATAGAATCGCCTCTCCCATGAGTGACCATATTTAGACAGAGAAACCTTAATCCCATATCCCCTATTATAATATTTCCAATAATGTCTACCATTTAATGATATCTGAGTCTAACATTGGATCCCTACTACCAAGGTGTCTACACTTGGTTGTCTACTCCTAACTATCACTGGTTTTAGTTGCTCAGCTATGAAGCATTCATCCACAAAATCTCACTCGAGCACTCAATAATGTGCCATAATTTATATGGGTATATTGATAGATCATTTAACTCTATATATACCTCAATCATTTGTTTGCTCCCAAATGTACAAATCTATAAAAATTCCATCATGTGCCTCAAATGTTTGGTGAACCTCAAGGAATAGTCACTATTGTCATGTTACCCTTCTCGCACAAAAGAATATCTTGTATATAAAATTCTCCCAACCTAACCGGTGAGAAATCCACACTTAATAAGAGAGGCTTTAACTTTTTCTATGAATTGGTAACCTCATCGTCAGTATGGGTGCACCAAATCCACCTTATCACTACCAATCCTTGATGAAGGCTTGCCACCCGGATAACCATTTGGTCTTCCAATGTCCTGAAGAGATGAAGAAATATACTAACCACCTCAATAAATTCTCCATACACATAAGGGTTGGGAATTCCATGGAACCTACGTGGTATTTGTCTCTGAATATCAAAGAATTCACTACACTTACACTTCTTAGCTGCTACAACTGTAGTTTCCACGCATTGTTCCATTGGAGGCGGTATATCTGGTGAACCACCTAGATGTGACGTCTATGGTAACAACCCATGTATTGAAGCCTCATTACTGAGTCTATCATCCACATGATTGAGCATCTAAAACCTAGTTAGTTTGTATCTTGAGGGAATCATGTCTGAAAAAGGATGTACCATAGTTAAAGAGTTAATCTGGAGAGCTTACTCAATAAGGACATAGAACCAAAACCCATTAATACATGTTGTATATACCATTATTTTCCACGCAACCGGTGTTCTCATATTCGGATTTGAAGAGTAGGTCATCACAGACCTTGTGTATGGATATGTCGGACACCCGCACCAATAATTGTGTCCCTGGCCAGAAATATGAACTCAATATAATTAACAGAATTTCCCAAAACAAATCTCATAGACTCTTAGAATTATGGTAGAATCGAACCCCAATGATTCCATTCTGTTATGAACCATCTTAGTGGGCCCATACCACAACTCCCAAGGCGCCACCAATAGGTCGAGGAATGGTGACTAGAACTGAGTATAAATATCATTGATATGTGATGCAATTCAGATGTAACTATATACATGCACACATCTACAAGACCACAAAAGATGAAATGTAAATCCACTAAGAATGAAATGCATTAATTCCTCTATCATAACCAACAGAGTACGAAATATGGAAAAGTGGAGTAAAATAAATTGGGATAGAATACAATCCCACCAATAGAACGAGTCTATACAATTAAAATTCCAACTTGGAAATAATATAGGTAGTGTGACTACTAAACACTGCTATAGGAACACCTGTGAATTCAAGAAACTCAAAATGATCATTTCGGTAATAGTATCACTTAGAGTATAGAAAAAGGTTACTCTTCTCCATAAGACCCAATCTATTCTACAAATGCTCATGCAGTGGAGAGTATAAAAATTCCAAGTCGTACACACTGAAACCCCAACAAAATCTAAAAGAATAAGTATAATCATCTTTATATAGTATATGATTATAGTATAGATAAAAAGAATATCAATATATACTCAAACTAGGAAACACATTCTATAGTACAGTCATAACTACTAAATAACCACAAATGGGATTCAATATGATGATCCCACGAAGAACTCATCTAGAAGAAAAAACTCTTGGTTCAGATAGTATTAATGACATCACTCAATGGTTTTCTAATTATTGTGAACAATCATGGGTGAGGTACAATAATTATTCTAAAGAGAGATACGATATAGAGTTAATGATCTCAGTAAGGGTCATTGGGTGATACCAACTACTCCATGTCGATTAAAATTCAACGTAGAAGATCAATGCCTTGTGAAGATGGGCATGTCCATACCAAAACATCTTCCTAGGTAATGGAGAATGAATATAAGATAAAAATATGGGAATCTTGGAGGAAACTACAACAAAATCCATCCTGATATTCTTGTTGATTGGATCATACTCCAATGAGTAGGAAACGATACCAACTAACCTTCCAAGGATGGATATTGAAATTAAAAATTAATGAAACCAAACCATATTGCAATGTAAAAGTGGATCATGCCACATAGAAATGTATACATGGTGTATAGTCAGGTCAGACACAGAACATGGAGGTAGTCATAGGTCGTATAAGTTTCTCATGGTTCTCATGCCCTCCTTGCTCGAAGATCTTAGTTGTCTTCTTTATAGAGGGACGTCGACGATGCCTCTGTCCCTTGATGGACATAGAACAGGACAAGGTAGGTGGGTTAAGTGGAACCCTCTTAGTTCTAGCCTTAAAATCAACATGGATGGTTCCTGCTGTCATGGCATTGTTAAAGTCGGAGGGTCTTTCCAAGTCAAATGATGATCTCTGGTCAGCTGTTTCTGTGCCTATTATGGTTTGAGAACCCCCATTGATGTCTAATGGAGATCCCTGCTTAGCGGTCTGTCCATCTTCCACGATCTATATATCCCCATATCTATAGTGGAATTAGACTCTCACCTCCTGGTAAACTTCCTACAAAACACATCCAGGCCCCCATGGTACTTATGGTACATTTTCAGGAAATGAAAACTCCTATTGCGCCATGACACGATGATTACTCACACATGGAGGGAGGGAAACATTACTACTGCTTGTCTTGCTAGCAATGGAAGCCTTTATAATCATAGTATTATCTATGATAGCCTCAAGTATCTTCCATGTGACTGTAACCTCCATGTAAGAAATTATGCATTAGGCATTCATCACATTCTGCCCCATAACTCTGTGGGATCCCCAGTAAAAATTCATTTTAAAAAAAAATACACAGGTTAGTCTTTGTACATGGTCCATGCCAAGTCATGTTGTGTGGAACATTTCGTGTAGGCAACCAGTTTACTCCACCCCATGAATGTGTATATCCTGATATGAAATTTGTTTCTTCATAGATTCACTACACACCATTTGACATGGTCACACACTTCATGAATTCTAACTAAGTCTCAAAACCCTAGATGCTTCTTAGTTGGGGCCACACAATGTGTATCTATGGGTTACACGCCTTGTTGGTCAGGATTTTCCTGAAACTATCTCTTTTCCCCACATGCCTTATCTGATCCTCTGGAGCACAATCCATATTTATGTCCATATATACACATTATAAATTTGGTTGTCTCATCATTGCATATTTTAATAGGTGGGTTTTTATCCTTCAATCGGCTAGGAAAATAGATCATGTTCATCCACTTATAAAACCTCCAATGAACTGGTACTACTGATTCACATTGATTTGTCTGTTTTCATCACCATCACATCTCTACTTAATCCCCTTGATGTATGATTTTCAATTTCATATCATTGAAACAATAATCTTAGGCCTAATATTCATTTTTTCATAAACCCTGAAGAACGAAAAAGGAAATGGATATAACAGGGGTGAAAAGGGCCATAGAACATCTCAAGGAACGAACCTTGACTTTTTTTTGTTGCAGCATTAATATGTTCCCATAAGAACTATAATGAAATCCAAAAAAAAAATAATCTCAACATCAAACCCAGATTGTTCCCACAAATAAAACTCATCTCGCATGAATGATCGATTTATGGGTCATCCAATTCATTGTTTGGTCAATTCTCTTCATTTCAACTAAAATTAGGGAATGATTTCCAAATACAATTCCCTACAGGGGGATTGAATCACTCTTGGAATAATAATTTTTTCCACATCATCACTTTTGGTGAGATTTGAAAAAAAAGACGTCCTTTCAACGTTGATCCATGGTTCTATCATCAGTCTATGTTGAGAAATTTATATAGGGTTTTTCTAAAGAGGCTCTAGAGAATTATTTGGAATGAGTTTTACCATATACCCCTTCTTCTGTAATTTTTTTAAATAAATGATAGATGTTTAAGTGAAATAGAGGGAAATAAAAATGATTTTTATTTTAATTTACTCTTTAAAACTCCCAAAAACTAACGTTCACAGCAGTCCAACTTAGGCTGATGTTAGGCCTCACCTAAGGAAATTTCAATTCTATGAAGGAAAATATGACTTTATATTTATAATTATGGAACTTGTTTAGATTTTATAACACTTTTTAGTAAAAATTTGTGAGCGTTATATATAATATTTCAATATTTTTCAAGACTATGTTTCATGAAAACTATGCCTCAAAATCACACGTCATCTCAGTTCCTAGTATCGAATTAATTTTATATGATATTTAATTATAATTCACGAAAAAATTCGAGACATTACTCATTTGATATTTTCTATAAATTTCCCTTCCTTATTCTATAAAATTATATATCTTATTCTAATTTATTTACACATCAGATATATAATGTTTCTTCCAAAACCTACACAAATACATTCATATAATACCTCCCTACATTATAAATTACTTATATTAGGTATATAACCATCATTTTGGGTCCTATTGTTTTATAATATGGTATTCTACAAAGAATAGGGTTATAATGAAATATGCATAATGAATCAGAATCAAGGATAATGGATTATATTGTATGTATTATTTTAATAATGAAATATCATTTAATTTATAATATAATATGATGTATTCATTCATGATACTATATATTTCAACCGTCCATAATTTTTACTGAAATTTCTTTCATTTTTTATAAAATTAATTATATTAATTTTTAATGGTTTTACATTCCTAGTCTATGGATTTATTCTAGAAATATATATTTTCACATAAATATCTAATGAAAATTTGTTTTCTCAATAATAATAAAATATGATTATTTCATTCAATTAAAATAATATATGTATTATTTTGTAATGGGTTATAATTGAATATGTAAGATCAAATTTTATCTTATAAAAATTAGTTCGTTACAATTATGCACTTGTATATCAAATGAAATATACTTGGAATGGGGAGTATACCCTTGACCTCAATAGGATGGGGTCCTATAAATGATATTATTTAGTGGATATATGGGTTTTAAGAGATATATTTCTTATAATTGTAATCGATAAATGTGTTATTATTTTCCAATGGTTCTCATAGAGAAATCAATATTTTTGTTAAATTGAATTTTTGAATGGATTTCAAAATAATAAGTATTTATAATAGGTTTTTAATTTATTGTATATATATTTCAAAAAAAATAAATTTTTATTATTTTTCAGTTTTATATCAAATATCATGTATTTTTAATCTCATATAATGTTTTTGAATAGAATTTCATAGTATTTCTTAGTAGTTTTTAAACCCCTAACACTGAAAATGTAATATCATCCCACATTTAAATTGTTCAAAATATGCATTTAGAAAATTATAATGTTGTTAAATTTATTTTTGGATTTCTCAAAAAAAATTATAATTATTTATATTTATAACTATTGTACAAAATTCATGAATTTTGATGTTTTTATTAATTCTCCAAATCATATATTGGAAAATATCCTCAATTGTGTAATGCAGTGTGTATTTTTCGAGATAATTTCATTGAAAACATAGTGATATCATCATCCCTCACTTATAGATTAAATACTAAAAAAATACAATTTTTTTATTTGAAGTGTTTTTTTAAATTGAATTTAGTATAAAAATAATTAATGTTTTAAATGGGTGTTTTCTTTAAAAAAATCATCATTAGGTTTTTACGATTTAAATTAATATTAAATAACAAAAAATCAGAGATTTGAAATTCTAAAAATGAAATATATATATTTTTAATTGTGAGTTTTTAATTTGGATTTTAAAATCTATTTATATTACTCAACACAAATTATAACTATTGTAAAATTTATTACCACGGTAAATCGTATATCCCAGTAATTTGGATTTAAAATAAGTCATAAGGACATAATATTTAATTCCATTTATTATTTTATGATTTTCATATGACCTATAACACCTAAGGTTTTATATAGAGTTCTTCAATATACTCCTTCCCATGAAAGTGATTTATATTTTATTTAAACCAATGAAAGTTGAAAAATTAAAAACCCTTTTTCTTAATTATACCTTCAATGACAAATGGGAAAAAATTAAATTTTGAGCTAATATAACTATCAATTTTTTTATAAAAAAATCATTTTTACAATATATCATTTTAATGAATATTTAGTCTTTTTTATAATTTTATGTCCTTTATAATATTATTTATAGAAAACCAATTATGTCACATTCATGTTTTTAATAACTATATCAATTTTTATTAGGATTTATCTGAAAAATATGTTAAACTATAAATATTCTTATAAAATATAAAATATATGAATATATATATATAAAATTTATTTATATTTTTTAGTGATGAAATGATTTCCTTAATTGATTACAAAACATTGACATAGTAATTATTCAATTAATAAAAAAATAAATCATATAATATTTAATTTACTAATGGAAATATATTTTTTACTAATTAAGGTCTTCTAAGAATTTTATAAATGACTCTAAAATATTATGTGTGTATTAATTGATTTTTTAATGATATATTCTATAATTAATTTTCATGAAATTAAATTAGTGAATAGTGTGGAAATTTACTGAAATCATATTTTATGAAAATAAAAAAAATTATATTACATTAAAATAAGAAAATAGTAAAAAAAGACAAAGGGGTGATTAATGGTGTTAGATAACATAAATTGGCCTAATATTGATTAATTTACAGTTTATAAGTAAATATTAAGACATATTAATATTCAATGGATTTTACAGTAGTTAAAATTAAAATATGATAATTGACAGTTAATATAAATAATAATATTTATAATTTCCAACAAAAAACGATTCAAATGTATATTGTATTATATAATTACAACCATATTCCAAATTATATTTGAATCAATTTCAATTTTGTGGTATTTTTATTAAGAATTAATTTATTACAAATTCATATTTTGAAATGTTCCAAGAGTTAGCCTCCCTAATCCAATAAAAGGGAACCACATCTTTTCATTTCATAACATCTTAACACAACTTTGGATTCCTAATTACATACAAAAATACCTCCACAAATTTTAGAGGAAATAGTTTAGGCCAAACACAATTCTTTATTGTACTAATGTGTTATGAAGATGGATTTTTCGTTGAATATAATGATAACAAATCAGATGTGATGAGTCAGATTCAAGGAAATGTTATTATATGGATTCTTTTAAAATATTATATACCTTGAAGGGAGAATTGTAATTTTAATTAATGATAGAATATATTGCCATAATATATAATTTTTAATAACATTTATTTCATATCAATTACAATAACTATTGTACATTTTAATATGTTTATGTTCATTATGTATGTAATTAATATATATATATATGGAATTATCCCATTGATATCATGAAATTTTTTTTACATGAATAATGTTATAAGGTAATTATGTCTTATGAAAACAATTATTTATGATTTTAGAATGGTTTTTAAAGTATTAATAATTATAAAATCATATCTTATAAAAATGCTTTCATAAATATTTGCAACATTCATATCAATTCGGATATATCTGGAAGGGGTAGTGGACCTGCAACCTCAATGGGACACTATACTACAAGTGATACTACAACGTGACCATATGGTTGTCTTGTGATCTTCTATATATCATTTTAATCCTTAAAATTATTATTATTTTCAAGAAAAATCATATATAAATCCAATTTTTTTCAAATGGAATATATTATTGGTTCTGCAATGGTTTTCTTACCCCTTACTACAAAATTTTATGATCATCCCAGGTTTTAAAAAGTATTTCACATATATCGTTGAAGTTCTTTTATGGTTGATTTTTTTACGAATTCATGCACGTAAAGAAAATTACTAAATTTTGTGAATATTGTACTACTATAATGATTTATAATTTTCTAATTAATTCAAAAAAAAACTAGACCAGAAATGATCCTTGCTGTTATAATTCACTATTTATTATTTATTTATATTTTTATTAAAATAACACATAGAATGTCTTTAGAATCAAATATGGAAGTTTGGGTTTGGGCTATCACACATAGAACGATGCATTTAATATTCCATGTATATATTTTACATAATACCATAAATATCAATAAATTGAATATATATGATAATTATATCATCGATAGATTTTTCGAGATGTCATATACATGATCAATGAATAATGAAAAAATAAAACCATTCAAAACATAAAAGACAAACAACACAATTATTATAGGAAATGGTACATTATCATGTAACTGTTAATAAATTCATATTAAAAGGTCAAATCAAAATCCAATATGTTATGCTATATATATATACGGTTCTATAGTATATTTATAACAGGTGATAATTTATTATATTGTTGGTTGAAATGTGTATTAAGAATGTATACTATTAAGGAATTATATTAACAGTATATCATTTATTTCTAGGAGACATATGATTATTAATGAATATTTTAATATTTTTTGTTTATATACATCCCATTAGACATGTTATTAATTGAATATAATTATATTTAAAATATTTAGTGTTTCATTTAATTATATTCCATACTCGGTTTTATGATTCAAAATATAGCCATACATGTAAGGGATTTACAACTCACTTTTTTATTTTGATATGAACACCAAAGTCACTACGAATTTCATTTATGTGGTTTATATACTATCCATGAATGTATTTTATTATTATTCTCTTGAGATATTTGTGGATTTAAATATTAATTTAATATTATCTCATTCATGGTGTTTGTAACATATCGTCTTTCCACATTGTCTTGAGTATAGGAAAAATTGATACTTTTCCTTAAGAGACATCCCCAGGGTTCTATAGGGAGGAATTAAAAGCCAAGGGATACAACAATAGTGGGGGAAATTTTCTTATTTAAAATAGAAACAACCAAACATACTTTTCCTTACAAAAAATAAATATCTGATTCATGTAAAAAACGTTTAAAATTTAAACATCATACCAAATGGCAACAATAGAAAACCAAACTAACCCCACATCAAAGTATTGAGAGAAAGAACAATGACCTAACTCCACATCACCATGGCATGATCCATAATAAAACTCCACTAATTCCCACACATCATGACACTCCACTAATAAAATGAGATGCTTTTATTTTAACTATTTCTCAGAATACAATATCGTCAAAAGCACTCAAGTACCATACTTATTATTGAGTAAAAATAATTAGTTGGTTCTCCCCAAAACAATTACCAACTAACACCACTGGGAAATAACATGTTATCAAATTTATATAAATTGTTTAATATAAAACCAATAAAACTGTTCAACAACTGCCCACAAGACAAACAATCCATGACAGACTGTTTACCAACATAGGTACACATTCATGTGAAAAAAAAGACATTAACCATTTTACCTATTTCATATTGGCAAAATCCATCCCATTTTACATGAACCAACACAAACACATCAACCATAGAGAAAAAAAACCACCCATGTTTGGTGAAACCATTGATAGTGGAACGTCATGTCTAACCCCATACACTTTTCATTGCATTATTTCAATGAAAATTCCAATTCATTAATGTTGGTACTTCAAAACCATTACCTTTACCAATTTCAACTCTAGCATAACCTTTTAATATAACAATTAAAAATAAATAATTTATGAAAAAATATATAAAATGAATCATTCCAAAACCATTTCAATATACCTCAACCACTTATTAAAATCTCCCTTATACAACTTACCAACAAAGAATAATTTCTATAAAAAAAGTACATTGGAAACCATTATTTAAATATATTTCCATAAATAAAATCACCTAAACTAATTTAAAACCACCATTTTAAAACCCAAAAACAATTCACATTTAACAACAACACATTTCCCCCAATATCCCAAATCATTAAAAAATTGATTTGAACCAAACTTCACACAATAATTTCATAATCAATTTCCCAAAAAATGTAAATCAACCCATTTATTTATAGAAAGGTGAGTTGGGAGTGAATCCACCCACCTTTAAGGTTTTGTAAGAAATTACTAATAGCACAACACTCATCAAATTATGGTTAAAAATTCCACAAAAAACATTAGATATTTTCCTCTATCATAAAACGTCCATAGCTAACCATTACCGAAACCAAAAAACTATAGGTCTAACCAGAGTGGAAATATATATATCAATCCATAAGAGATGGAATTGATTAATGAAAAAATATCCATGAAACTACGAAGAAGGAAATCTTACAATGGATGATCCATCATTATTCTACATATAAACCCCTTAATATTACTCAAAAAATGAGTGGGGGAGGATCCTTGTAGTACCCCCAGTTTCTGGTATGTAACCCTTTTGTGAGGATTTTCACGGTTTCAATGTTAAGTGTGTATAATGGGAGAGTTGGGAGAACATGGAATGATGTATTGAGGCAAAGGGGAAGTCGCACGGGAGGTGCAGGGTTTTTCGAAACCGTGCTGCCAAACCGTGCGTGGCTGGCTGAGGAGGTAGTGGCTCCCGCATGGTTGGTTATTGGTTTGTCTAACCATGAAGCAATACCATGTGAGAAGGGTGACTGAGGCAGTAGCTAAAGCACAGTTAGCGCACGGTTTTTCAAACCGTGTGGACTAACCTTGCAGTCACTTAAAATTAGATCCTTAAATTGTGGATTTGACTCTTTTTACCTCTAATTGCCTCATTAAAGTGCCTAAGAGGCCCTAACATGGTTTTTTGTTCTCCCAAGGTCAAAGAGGGTTGTCCCATCATTCTAGAGGTGATCTGAAGTCATCTCATGGACAATTGATGCCAGATTCTTGAGGTATGTGACCATTCTCCTTCAATCGTTAATGGTTTCTAAGATCTACTTAGATCTACTTCCCGTCTTCTCATGGAGATTTGACCCAGTGTTCTTGAGCATTCTTCATCCGTTGCTTAGTTTTGCCTTTTTTTTATTTAGGTGGCTTCACTCTCGACTCCTCTTGTTAGAATTGGTTGTATTTGTTTCAAATTGTCTTGTTTGAATGAAATTGACTGTGAAAAGCAGGGAATAAATCTTCTTTAGTGTTGATTTATAGTTTTGATGAAATTGTGGAATCATTGTGAATTTTTGTGAAAAGCGATTTGGCTTCTTGAATTTAAAATGATGATTTTAAATTATGGATTTGCGGGAATGGTAACTGGTTTGATGAAAGATGGGTTTTAAATAAAAAGGGGTGTTTTATTGAAATGGTTTGGTATTGGAATGACCTGATTAAATTTGTTCATTCTATGGGTTTCAATAAAAGTACGGTTTTATTGAAATGGTTTGAAAAGGATGAACACATTTGGATTTGATGGAAATGGTTTTCAATAAAAGGTGTTTTATTGAATGGATGGTTTTTGCATGATGGTGGTGAATATGTGGTGTGTGTTCATGTTTCATATACGAGGCATGGTTGACATAGGACCGTGTGCTCAGTGCCAAATGTTTAAAGGCACGTGAGACTCTTATGTAAGAGGCTTGGTTGAAATATTATCGTGTGCTCAGTGCCAAATGTGTAATGGAACATGGGAAAAATTACCTAGGGACTACTTGGTTGATTAACGAGAAACCTCTCATGAGTATGGAACTGTCATAACGATGCATGCATGGTTGATTTCACTGGTTTTTGAAATGGTCGGGAATGCCAAATGAGATGTTTGTGAAATGGTTTGGAAATTTTTTTGGTTATTTTTTCTGGAAAAATAATGTGTTGGAAAAGCTAGTTTAAACTGCACTTTGATGCATTTGATCATGGATGGTTTTGGAAAACTTTTTTATATTTAGTTATAAACTACATTGGTAAATATGTATTATATAAACTGTTTTTATATAAATGTGGATAACACATCTATCCTAGAGGCGTGAGTAGGGGTGTCATTGGTGAAAACCTAGTGTGTTTTATACTCACCCATGCTACGGAACTTCGGTGCTTTTGCAGATGTTTTATTTCGAGACACAGGTAATGGTAAAGCATCTCATTACTAGTGGTTTGTGGTGATGTTTGGGAGATGGTGTGGAGCTTGGATATTGTGGACCACTGAGTCGTGGTGTCTTTTGGGAGTCTTGTGTTGTTGTCTTTCTGTTGTGTACATTGATATTTGGTTTGGTCTTCTACTTTTATGTACTCTGATTTGGTTTAATATAAATGAAGTTGTAATTTGGTCTTTCTCTATTTCATTCATCATATAGTGAATGGTTAATGGATGGGTTTATTTTCTTAAAGGATAAATTGTCCCCCAGTGGTTTTTGAAAACTTTCAGCATTTATTTCCAGCCTTTGGCATCTTGGGGATGTCGCTTAAAGCCTAGTAATGACTCGTTTCACTCTCAAGCCAATGAGATTTGGTGGGTCATTACAAATTGTATCAGCTTGTTCGGTCTTTTCCAAACATGTAGTCATCTACGTTCTTGGTATTGGAGTTGAATTACTTCTTGTCTATTCCTTGGGCTAAAATCTTATAAAAGAGTAGGATTGTCGGAACATGAAAGGTATATCATAAAAGGACGTAGCTAACCAATTTATACTAAACTTCATGTAACCAGGGTGTTGGGTACATAAGTGTTTTGGATACACTTCTAGAATGTTGGAAATCTCATTATCATGGGTTTAGCCAATGAGAGGAGCATGAAATGCATTATAGAGGAATGAATTCCCACTAGGATTCTGTATTGCATTGTGAGGAATGAATAATAATTTTGAGCCTGGTGATAATTTGTGCAAAATGCCGAAATTTTTTTCAAGAGAAATTTTTTGAAAACAGGGTATTTGGTTTATTTTGAAAATGGATTGATTTTCAAAAATTATGTTAAATGTTTCCAAAATTGGTTGAACATGAAAAATGTTTATTTGGAGAAAAGTTTTGTGAGAGTTGATGTGATTGAATATGAAATTCTAGGCCAACAGTTGCTAGAGAGTGAGATTGACAGATTTTGTTGTAGGTTTAGAAAATGGCACCTGGTAGGCATCATCGAAACCAACGCGAAGAAGCTGTGAAGAATGTGGTTTCACCTAAACCACATGTGAACCAAGAGCCGGTTCAATGTATTTTCCAAGACTTCAAAGCTGTGGATACGGGTAACTGGAGGAATTATCCATGAAATGTGGATCATACCATTCAGTTCATGAAGCCGAATCCACCGAACTTTAGGGATGATGTTGAACCCGAGAAGGTGGAGGTGTGGCTAAGCCGGATGAATCGTATATTCGATTTCATCAGCACACCAATGGAGATGAAGGTAAAGTTGGTGATGTATATTCCTAAGGATCATGCATGTCAGTGGTGGTATTTAGTGTTGACTGCTAAATTGGATAAAGACCTTACATGGTAGGATTTTGAAGACTTTTTTAGCAAACAATTCTATCCTCACACGTTCAAGATCCAGAAAATGACAGACTTCTTATGCTTGAAACATGATAGCCTCTCTGTCATAGAGTATGCAGCTATGTTCATGAATCTATTCTGTTTTGCACCAGAGGTTGGGGAATGTGATTCTTTAAAGGCACGCATCTTCGAATCAGGGATAAGGCAGATGATTTGATTGAATATTGTAGTGCTCTGTATTGTGGATTGTACAGAGATGGTGAACAGAGAAATGGTTACTGAACGTGATATCTTGGGATCGATAGGAGGAGGCATGATGATACCCAATGGAATGGCTGGGAACTCCAATGTTGGGATCAAGAATAAGAGGGAAACCTACTTCTAAGGTGGCAGTGCGAATCAGAACCAGTCGGCGGGATTAATCAACCTTCCTCGACAACCCTTGAGCAAAGCAGGTTGCTTTCAATGTGTTTCAAATGATCACAAGAAATGTGAATGTATAGAACCATCAAGAGAATGAAACTATTGCAACAAGATGGGGAATATTCAGCGATATTATCGTAGTGCTCCTTGATCGGGTGTTCGGAACTCTTCTCAGGCATCGCAAGCATCGTACTCTTCGACAAGGCAAGGATAACAAAATCAGTATCACCAGCAGAACAGTGCTAGTTATGGTGATTCCAAGAATACCATGACTCCTCATGCAGGGAAATCTCAACAAGGCAATAAGGATCCAAGTGCAACAACAAAGCAATTATACGTAGTTAATAAGATAATGGTCGATGATCATGTTGGACGATCTACAGTGAGAGGTACGATTATTTTGATTTCTACCCTCATGCATGTGTTGATCGATGCTAGTGCATCGAATTCATTTCTTACTTCTCGTATTGCTGATATTCTAAAATCAAAACTTGAAATGATGTCAACTGTTAGAAAACTTCAAACTCTTATCAGTGAAAGAGAATGTAGAGCCTTTATGTGTATAGAATGTTCTATAACTGTTGATGGAGCTGAGCTAAAATGGGATTTATCTGTGTTGGATATGGATGTTTATGGTATAATACTGGGTATGGATTGGTAGATAGAGTTCAGGGCTCACATCGACTATAAAAGCAGAACAGTCAGTTTCACGACTGAAGATGGCGTCGAGCATCTCTTTAGAGAAGAATGAGTGGAGATGGCTGGTGCAACAGGCTTGTTGGAACCAGTAGTGGAAACAATCTCTTACTAGTTGGCTGTGTTAAACATGGAATCGAGGGACGAGATCATGAATAACAGTTTTCTAGTAGTTGTGGATCAATTCACTGATGTTTTTTCTGAAAACTTCTCTGTGTTACCACCTGTAAGAGAAGTGGATTTTACGATTTATCTCCTCTCGGGAACTAGTCCTATATCACTTCCATCTTATTGGATGGAACCAACAGAGTTAATGAAATTGAAATTGTAGTTAGTGGAGTTGGAAAGCAAGGGTTTCATTTGGCCAAGCTTGTCTTTGTGGGCAGCACCAGTTTTGTTTGTAAGGAAAGCATATGGAACTTTGAGGCTATGTGTAGATTATCATAAACATAACCATGTTACGATAAATAATAGATATACTCTTCCACACATTGATGATCTGTTTGATCAATTAATGGGAGCTCAGTGGTTCTCCAAGATTAACTTGCAATGTCGATATCCCTAATTGTGAGTTCATAAAGAGGATATTCCAAAGACATCATTCATAAGGAGATATAGCCACTAAGAATATGTAGTCAAGCCTTTCGGTATAAAGAATGAACTAACGGTCTTCATTGATTTGATGAATTGGATATTTCAGCAATATCTAGATTCTATTGTTGTGGTGTTTGTGGATGATATATTGGTGTATTCAAGAACAATGGCTGAGCATGAGCAACACTTGGCGATAGTGTTGGAAATCTTGTGAGACCATCTATTGTATGCCAACCTATCAAATTGTGATTTTTGGATATTAGAGACACATTTTCTAGGAAATTGTTTTTCTGAGAAAGGTGTTTAAGTGGATCTAGAAAAGATATAAGCTGTTATTTCATGGAAACTGCCGAAGAATGTCATTGAAATACGAAGTTTTCATGGTTTAGATGGTTATTACCGACACTTTTTCTATGAATTAAAATGACGAGCTTCACCTATGACAACATTGACAAAGAAGGATAGTTCATTTCAATAGTCTGGGGAATTTCAGAGATCTTTTCAACAGTTGAATGTTCACCTTACATCAGCACCTATCTTAATCATTCCAGAATCAGGGAAAGGATACGTGGTGTATTGTGATGCTTTGGAAACAAAGTTGGGTTGTGTTCTCATGCAAGGATACCATGTGGAAGCTTATGGCTCAAGGTATTTGAGAGTTCATTAGAAAAATTACCCAACACATGATTTGGAGTTGGCTGCAGTCATCCATTCTTTGAAAACATGGAAACCCTATCTCTTTGGTGAGAAATTTACTGTGTTTATGGATCAAAAAAGCTTGAAACACATTTTATCATCGTGATATTTGAATCTAAGGCAGAGGATATGGATGGAGTATCTTCAAATGTTCGACTTTGACTTAATTTATACACCGGGTAAGGGAAATATGGTGGCTGATGCATTAAGTAGAAAGTTGTATACTTGATAGAAAAAGAAGCTTCAGCTGAGTGGCAGTTGATTTCAGTCCTAGATGACTTGCATGTGGAATGTGAAGATCGAGGTGATGTTGCAGTTTTCTTTTCAGTTTTTCTTTTTCTTGATTTGATAATGATAGTAAAGGAGCTACAATAAACCGATGTAGACTATGTTGCAATGAGTTCAAATCTCAAGTGTGGGGAGACCATTGACGAATGGAAGTTCGATGGGAGTTTAGTTTGCGGATTTCGTGATTGGATGGTTGTACCTTTAGCTTCTCAGAAAAAACTCCTTAATTCTTACCACCATTCAATATGGGATGTACATTCGGGTACACATAATATGTATAAGGCTCTAAAGGCGCAGTTTTGGTGGAGCGACATAAAAAGAATGGTGGCCGAGTTTGTCTAGAAATGCTTAACTTGTCATCTGGTTAAAGTAGAGCATCATAGACCAGCTGGTATGTTACAGTCTTTACCTATCCCGGTGTGGAAATGGGAGCATATACCAATGGATTTTGTTATAGGTGTTCCAAGAACGGTTGGGAGACACGATTCCATTTGGGTGATAGTGGATTGCCTAACCAAGTCGGCTAATTTCATCCCTATTCATGAAACGCATACGGTGGAAGATCTTTAAAAAATATATTTCGAGGAATTGGTAATGGGAATTAGTGTACCAGTGTCTATAGTCTCAGATAGATATCTGAGGTTTAGATCTCATTTCTAGAAATCCTTACAACAAGCCCTTGGGACTCTGTTGGCTATGAGTGCAGCATATCATCCCCAGACATATGGACAATCTTAAAGGATGATAAAGACATTGGAAGACATGTTTCGGGCTTGTGTAATGGATTTTGGTGGATCATGGGAGGATCATATACCCGTAGTGGAGTTCTCATACAATAACAGTTACCAGGCCTCGATACACATGGCTCTGTTTGAAGCATTGTATGGGTGCCCTTATCGTTCTCCACTTTGCTGGGTGGAAATAGGTGTGACATCACTAGTTGGGCCAAGCCTTGACCACGAAACAACTGATAAGATTCACATGATTAGAAAGAGGATGGAGACGGCTCAGAGTCATCAGAAATATTTTGCAGATCACAATCGAAGACCATTGTCATTCGAAGTATGTGATCATTTCTTTTTGAGAGTCTCTCCAAGGCTTGGAAATTATCATTTTGCGAAGCAGGGAAAATTATCTTCTTGATATATAGGCCCTTTTGAGAAACTGGAATGGGTTGGAGGGGTGGAAAATCGGTTGGCATTACCACCATGTTTCAGTTCGGTGCACAATGTGATCTATGTATCTCAGTTGAAGAAGTATAAACCCAATCATGGCAATGTGATCAGATGGGATCACATTGACCTAGAGCCGGATGCTTCGTTGGTACATATCCTGATGCGGATTGTGGATAGGTAGGATAAAGTCTTGCATGGAAAAATAATTGGTCTAGTGTTGGTTTTGTGGAAATATTGTCAGATTCCGGAAGAGAAATGGGAATGCGAGAAGGAAAAGAAAGAGCAGTGGCCAGAACTCTTTCAGGCAAGCAATGGTTTCTACTTTCGAGGAAATAATGACCAATGGTGGGGAGAATGTAGTACCCCTTTTTTCTGGTATATAACCCTTATGTGATGATTTTCATGGTTTTAAAGTTAAGGGTGTTGAATGGGAGATTCGGGAGAACATGGAATGATGTATTGAGGAAAAGGGTATGTAGTACGGGAGGCGCACAATTTGTCTAAACTGTGTGTCCAAATCGTGTGTGGCTGAGGAGGCAGTGGCTTCCACACAGTCGGTGCATGGATAGTATTACCATGCGGCCTAACCGTGCGAGAAGGGTGACCGAGGCAATAGCTAACACACAATAATCTCATGGTTTTTCAAACCATGCGGACTAACCATGCAGTCACTTAAAATTAGATCCTTAAATTGTGTATCTAACTCGTTTTGCCTCTAATTGCCTCATTATATCTCCTAATCATCCCTAACTCGGGATTTTCGTTCTCCTATGGTCAAATAGGGTTCTCAAAACATTCTAAAGGCGATCTTAATTCTTCTCTTGGTGAATCGATCCCGGATTCATGAGGTATGTGATCATTCTCTTTAGTTCTTGAATGTTTTCTTAGATGTACATAGATCTACTTCTCATCTTCTCTATGTTTCATAGATCAACACTTCTAATGGTTATATCAATGTTTTTGGATGCCAAATATGATAGGATTTTGCCTTGGTTGTGTTAGGAGAAGAGATCTAAGTAGGATTTTTAGAGATTTGACCCGATGTTCTTGAGCTTTCTTCGTCCGTTGCTTGGTTTCGCCTTTTTGTTGAGGTAGGTGTCTTCATTATTGACTCCCCTTATTAGAATAGGTTGTCTTAGATTCAAATAGGCTTGTTTGAATGAAATTGATTGTACAATGAATGGAATAAATCATATTTAGTGATGATTTATTGTTTTGATGAAATTAAGAAATCATTGTGAATTGTTGTGCTATGTGATTTTGATTCTTGAATTTAAAATATTGATTTTAAATTATGGATTTTCTTGAATGATAATTTATTTTATGAAATATGGATTTTTTTATAAAAGCGGTTGTTTTATTGAAATGATTTCGTACTGAAATGGCTTGATTAAATTGGTTCATTCATTGGTTTTCAAAAAAAGTACGGTTTTATTGAAATGGTTTGAAATGGGTGAACACATTTGGTTTTGATGGAAATGGTTTTCAATAAATGGTTTTTAATTGAAAGGATGGTTTTGGAATGATGGTTGTGAATATGTGTTGTGTCTTCATGTTGCATATACGAGGCATGGTTAAAATAGGACCTTGTGCTCAGTGTCAAACATTTAATGGAACATGAGACATTTAAGTATGGGGCTTGGTTGAAATATGACCGTGTGGTCGGTGCCAAAGGTGTCATGGCACATGGGAAACAATTACCTTGTGATAACTAGGTAGATCAACGAGAAACCACTCATGAGTATGGAAATTTCATAACAATGCATGCATGGTTGATTTCACGGGTTTGTGAAATGGTTGGGAATGGAAACATGATGTTTGTGAAATGGTTTGGAAATTTGTTTTGGTTATTTTTCTGGAAAAATAAAGTGTTGGAAAAGATGCATTAAATTTCACTTTGATTCTTTTGAGCATGGAAGGTTTTTGAAAACTTGTTTATATTTATTTATAAACAGCTTTGGGGAAAATGTTTTCTATAAACTATTTATATATAAATGTGGCTAACACTTCTATCCTAGTGGTGTGAGTAGGGAAGTCATTGGGGAAAACCTACTAAGTTTTATATCGACCCCTACTATGGCACTTTCGTGATTTTGAATATGTTTTATTTTGAGACATAGGATAAGGTAATGAATCTCATTACTAGTGTCTTGCATTGATGTTTGGGAGATGATGTGGAGATTGGAGCTTGTGGACCCCTGAGTCGTGGGGTCTTTTGGGAGTCTTGTGTTGTTCTCTTTCTGCTGTGTACTTTGAAGTTTCCTTTGGTATTCCGCTGTTGTGTACTCTGATGTGGTTTAATATAAATGAAGTTGTGATTTGGTCATTCTCTATTTCATGCATCATATAGTGAATGGTTAATGTATGGGTTTATTTCCTTAAAGGGTGAATCATCTCCCAATTGTTTTTGAAACCTTTCGGCATTTATTGCCAGCCTTTGGTGTCATGGGGATGTCACTTACGGCCTACTAATGACTTGTTGATCTCTCAATCCAATGATAATTGGCAGGTCATTACAATCCATAAACATGGAGGGGTGTATATACTGAGTGAGGGTCTAAATGTGGCTCAATTGGGTGTTTTAGGATTGAAATAATGTGAGACCTTTTTAAAAAAAATTCACTTTTCACCCTAGGAACGGTTTACCTACATAGTTGGAATATCATGATTTAATTTACACTTTCTACTATCCCATAGGGTACGCCAGATGGTTGGAACACATGGTTATAAAAATAGTGTGCCAAATACTTGAAATAATACTATCTCATGTTCCACAAATTTTTGGAGAATCGCCACAATTTTCAATAAATATGAACAAAATTTACACCCTATGGAATGCCTGAAAACATTCCTAGAATCCCCCCAAACTCACTGAAACATTACCTAAATACTTTACACAGATTAAAATGAATTAGTAAGGGATTAACACGATAATCTAGGGGTTTGATATTTATTCCACCATTGGCATTTCCATCATTGTAAATTAGAAACCACTTCATTAATGAAAGAGATCAAGCCATTGCTGGGATGATTCGGTCTCCTATTCCCAAATATCCTCATAAATCTATAAATGTATCCAAAAAATCTAGTCAATACTCATGTTCATTCCATCCAACACTATCTCTTTCCTATCAAAATTCATCATTGTCACATGAACCAATGACGCATCTGAATCTATCTCCACATGACCCCATTGCATGTCATAGTAAGGATCATTCTATAACATCTCCAATTGGAATACATGAATTGAATTATGCAACATGATAAAACATAGAAATAAATATAACTAACATTACGCCTCTCCAACCTACTGAAAAACCGAAAAAGGACAAACTTATCATGAATATTACTTTCACTGCATCACATAAATAAAATTTCGAAGCTTATTAGAGATTCTCAAGAACACATGATTTCCCCCCTCGAATACCAAAATTATCAACGATAGTCCATATAATATTTTTGATGACTCTAATCCATTTTAATTCTTATCCCAATCAATATAAAATATTCTATAGTCTCTTGTACAAGCATTTTCCCAACCAAATAAATCTCACATATTTTCACACATCATGTGGAGACTGACAAGGATTCCCGTACAATTCCTCCAATTGATCCATATATATCGAGGCCTGAAAAATGTTATTATATGAAAAATACACTACCAATATGTAATCATTCAACGAGACCCCAAAATCTATCATAAATGCATGAATCATTTCTTCCAACATTTGTGTCATCATCCCTGATATCCCATCCATCTAGGGATGATATGCCATTCTCATAGTCAATTCAATACCACGGTCTTGTTGCAATGATTTCCAGAAATGAGACATGAACCTCCAAACTCTATCTGATATGAAAAAATTGGTACACCATGGCTATTTTCCACCTCATAGATGTAGTTTTTGGATAGATCCTCCACCATATGAGATAAAAAAAGGATGATATGGGACAATATTTTGAGGTTTTCCAAAATCACCAATATGGAATTATGTTTTCTGACCATTCTAGAGAGACCTATAAAATAATCCACCAATATTTTCTCCCATTTCCACATAAGGAATGGTATATATTGGACAATAGATGACGGCCACTAATTCTAGACATTCTCTTTCTGAGAAGTCAATAATATTTCTACAACCCATCAACCTTCCATTTCATACATGCCCACAAAAATGTACCTTCATTTTCGTATACATTTTCAGAGTTATTAGATGAACCACCCATCTCAAATGATAGTATTTAATAAGATTATTTTCATAAAAATTAATTATTACAACCATCATATTTCAAAACAAAAAAACTAAGTTCAAATGCACATTCCAACGTTAAATGGTCTCCCCACCATTGACATTCGACCTCATTTCCATGCAATCTGAATAATATAGTTTCAATATTTATACAATTAAAAAAAATTAGGAACTAAATAAACAATAAATATAACCACTATATAATATAGGTCATCACATAAAAAACTCATGTCAACAATGATAGACATTAACTACCACTGGTCTGAAGCTTCTATTTCCAAAAAAATATATGAATTTCTATTTAATGCATGTACAAATGAATTTCATTTACCTGTTCTGTACATAATGTTAATTTCAAACATATAGTTATATTTCATCCATATTCATTGTCTCAAATTAAAATTAGTCTTTGAGAAAATATTCTTCATGATCTTATGGTATATAAAATCATTGAATTTCTCACAAAATAGATAATGATTCCATGTTTTCAAATCATGCACCATAGCAACTAAATCTAAATCATTTATTAGATGGATATTCTCATTAAACCTCAAATGTAATGAACTATACATAGCCACTTTTTCCCAAAAGATGAGAAAAACCCCTAACCTAGATATTGATGAATCACAATACAATACGTACCCCTTCCTTTTTTCAGGAAAAAATAATATTTTTTGGTAAGGCGACCCTTAATTTATTCAAAATAATTCTAAAACAACTAATTCGATTAAAATGGAACATTATACCATGTAAATGTAGTTGTCGATGAATATAATAATGAGAATTCAAGAACGAAGCTTTGTTAATAACCATCTCGACAAAAGAAGCTATATTTCCCAAAAACATTCATTTTTGGTTTCCAATATATAGTAGCCTCTATCTTTTGTAGGACCACTAAAACCCCTTTCTCCAAAATAACATGGTGAATATAATGTATATCTTCTTAAAAATATCACATTTTCATAATTTGATATAAAATCGATGATATATCAATATTGCAAGCATTGACACTATGTGTTTCCCACAATCATTGCTTGTCCCAGAATACACAAATATTTCATCAATAACTCCCACCATGTAATAATCATGATATATTTGAAATATTTGGTTCAACAATTCCATGAATATCGTTGGTGAAATTTTAATACCGATGGGAATTAACAAATACTCATAATGGCCACATATACAATAGAAATAATTTTCTGGTATATCCTTTTTCCACACCCACAACTGATGATATCATGATCTCATGTTATTTTTAGAGAATAACCAAGCTACCATCAACTGATTGAATATATACTAACAATTTAATAGTTTATATTGATTCTCTATCAAAATATCTATCTTATTAAGACAATAAAATCCTGTTTATAGTGATATATCTACTATTTTATAAAGAAAAGTGGTTATTCACACATATATGATCAAGAATGGATGTACACTTTATTTTCTATCTCCCCAAACTAAACGTTCAATTACATAAATTATGATGCTTCTATCATGTATGTTAAAATTGAGATTGTATTGGTCCTGAATAGAGATCAATTGTAAACTCCATTCAACATATTGGTTGAAACCTTACAAAAATTTAGGAAATACATCCCGATACCTCGTAAAAAACTGGTAGAAAATTCATATGGAAATATCTTATATCTATGACAAAGACAGATACTCTATATGATATGAGATCGTCTGGTCATCTACTGCTAATATGTATTCTTCACCCACATTTTTATTCCCCCCCCTTAAAGATAAACTTGACACCATATTCAATAGTGAAACTAACCATTCATGCATAACAGTTGATGTGGTCCTTAAACATTGTCAGTCAATCTATACACAGGATCATAACATAGACATCCATCTCACGCACTGATAATTCTCTTTTAAACTGAAAGTGATAAAAAACATTATAAATTTCTCTACACATAAATTATAGACACACTCTATGTCCTAGAAGATTTTGATTTCATAGAACAGAAGGCATCACATCAAAATTTAATACCAACAGATGAACATCACGAGAACCAATGAAACAATGAGACATACCATTATCAAATAGAGAATTCATAAAGGTACAAATGATAAGAATAGTACCCCACACAGTTTATTGTCTGGGTTGATCATAGATAACAACATTCTTAACTGTAAAAACATTTATATTTGTCCCATATTTTTAGTTATTACTCAGTTGAATCTATTCATACTAAGGATTCAGAGTGTTTCTAGAATCCAAATATCTAACGTTGTTTTGCAGACAAGGGGTTTACTGTTGTTTTTATCCCATTGATGAATAATAGGCCATTGATCCAATATAATCATCCTACTCAATTGACTTTAGGGAACATTAATAGTAAAAATGATGGTTTCCCATATGGTTTCAATTATGACGTGTTCATGTTTGTTCTATATGATCCAACATAATGTAGGATTGAGGGGTACATTGGAAACACCCCAATATACTGTTAGGATTCAGATGAATATTCACTAATCCTTCATACTCATTCTAATCCATACTCCCATTTTGTAAATATGCCTTCATATTCATATTCTTTACTATGTTATAGTTCCCATTGTTTCTCATGCGTATCGACACACCTCATCCACTCTTCCTCCGCAAGATGTCTCTTTAATCAACTACAACCCTATTTACCATATCTGAATAAACCATTATACATAGCACTATAATATTCAAATGAATTTACAACCTCATCCCCGAATCAAAAATATGCATGTATAATGACATAATATCCACAACCTTTAGTGAAAACAAGACTCAATTCATGAATTTTTCAGCATATTCCATCACTAAGTGTATATTCTACTTTATGTTTAAGTAATCCATCAGGTGTTAGATTCTGAACATGTGATGATCAGATAATTTATTAAAAAAATTACTACCAATCATATCATTCATAATGTTTACCACATTAACCTATAGCACTAAATCCCACCACTGACATGAAATGTAATCTAACATGTATTTCACTAAATTTACATTCAACTCCAATGGTGATCCTAGGGAATCAATGATTCGATTATTTTAATTTGCCATACCTCAACATTTTTTGGTTCTCAATCAATCTATATTATATGTGAATTCTATTTCCCAAACTAAACTAAGTAATCTATGTTCCTCGGCTAATCTCTTATATTATAATTATTCATAACCTAAAAGTATATCAATTGGCATCAAACTAGCTGATGGATCCCATGGGGCATAGGTGAAACTATAATTTTTGTAACATACTCTTGTTGTTTTCTAAAACACCTACCATATTCAATTTCTTTAACAATATTTTGATAACAATATGTCCCACTCTATAGAAATTGATGTCCTAAAATTTCAAATCAAATCACATTCAAACTATCACATCAATTTATTCCAAAATGTTACATTTCCCATCTTCAACAATTTTATAAGAATCCACCATGTTTTTAAAATCAACTCATTTAAAAAATTCCACAATAATTTTCTCTTTAAAATAATTCAATTGAAAAACATTTCCATATTTTTTAAAAATTTCACATTCATATCACTCACGAATCAATACCCAAAATTATATTTAAAATCCTAGTGGGAATTAAAAAATATAATGAATGACGTGGTCTTATAATTTTCTATACTCGTGGAAATGTGACCATTCTCCTATAAGTATCTCCAAAACAAACATTTCTATCCCACCCCCTTATAAATTGATGGTTAACATAGATAGGATAGAAAACTATTTCTATGATATACATTCCATGTTATGACAATCCAACTCATTTCTTCCATCCTAACTCAAGGAATAAATTGAGAATGAATTTCAACTCTAGGATCAATGACTGATGTGAAAGAAATAAACAAAATAAAACAAATTGTACCATATTACCCCTCCTCTTTGGCATGAGTGAAGGTGGAATTGAAAATTTGTCGTTACAAACAAGACGAAGGCACCAAAGGTTAGAAAAAAATATCAAGGGATTCATGAATTTTGGGGGAATATTTTTCCATTATAATAAAACCATCCCACAAAACATATCATTAAAAAATATTTCTACATTATTTTTGTCAAAAATGAATTGCATTAAAACCCAAAAAAAATGAAAACAATAAAAAACAATACCAATATCATGAAAAAGTTCTAAGAGGAAGACTATATCAATATAGCTGAAGACCAAATTATGTAACTCTACAGTTCTATGTCCAGATCCACTCTCCAAATCCACAACTTCCTCGGCACCATTACATTCCTCTAATGAAATGAGATTCTTTTCTTTCACATATATCAAAACATAAAACATCTAAAAAGTCACCCAACAAAACAATTAGTGGGTGAGAAAATATAATTAGTGGTTTTTTCCACAAATTAGTTCCCTATTCATTCCAGTAAGAATTAACATGTTCACACATTTATAAAAAACAATTAATATACCACCAATAAAATAGTTCAGTAATATTAACTTATCCCACCAATCCATTGAAACGAGTTTACCCTCATAAGTACAGTTCCATGTAATATATAAAAAATGATATAATCCATATAACCCTTTTCATATTGGATCAGCACATCACATCTAACATGATCAAACACAAACTCTTCAACCACACACAAAACTCAACCACCCAAGCATGGTGTTAATATTCACAATTGAAAATCACATTTGACCTCATACCCATTTAATTTTGGTACGTCAATCAACATTACAATCCATTTATGGTGGTACACCAGTCCCATTACCCATCCCAATTTAAACTTGTGCATAACCGTTTCATGAAAAAAATATAAACTAAATATTTCAAACAACATTCCAACCATGCAAGCCAAAAACAGTTCAATAATACTCAACCATTTATTGATAATGACCTTAATCCTTATCCATTCCAAAATCATTTCAATAGAAAAAATATTGAATACCCTTTTTAGAGGCCATTCCCATAAATTAAATCATTCAACTGATTTTAAGATAGGTATATTAAAATCGAACTGTGAAACATGTTACAGAATAATATCACATTTCCTAGAAAACCCCAAATCATCACAAATTTGATTACAACAAAGATTTTAACTACAATTTGAAATTCAATTTTAAGAAAAAATCTGATTGTAAATTAATTATTCTAGTTTTAGTTCGAGGAGTTAAGAGTGAGGCCACCTATATTTAGGGTTTGGTCGAAAATGACTAACAACACAACACTCACCAAATCTAGGTCAAAAAATCCCCAATACTTCCTTAGATCTAATCCACTAACATTACAAATACCACAAAAATACATTAATGGAAACAAAAACCCTATATATATCATCAATATTTCTAGATATAAGAGATCAAGAAAGAAGGACGAGTAGATCTATGAAAATCCATTAATGTACCGTGAAAGGAGACCTAAAAAAACAAGACTCACCATGAAACCAATAATAATTACCTTATAATCATATAAGAAATAGTGGGAGAGGTTCCCTAAACATTTTTAGGAGAATGTCCCATGTGAGTTTTGAAATGGGTCTCAAATGGGTTTTTAGGGTTGAAATGACATGAAGTTTTTTTAAAACATCTTATTACCCCATACATGGCTTAGCCGCGCTGTTTGGAAAACTGTGATCTTGATACTTTCCAAAAGGGTACCTGACATGGTTTATGTAGATGGTTAGAAATGAAATGTAACAACTGAGTGAAATCCCACAATCTTACATTGTGTTATATCTTAAAGAATATAATTTTTTCCCTAACTGTGATCAAAGCATACTCTCTTATAAAATCACAAAAAAAATCCTAAAACCCTAAAAACTTTCCCAAAAATTAACCAAAAACTTCATACATGTAAAAACATATATTTAATGGTTAAAAAACTCAAAAAATGGGTTCTAATATGTTCTATATTAGAAATATTATTAAAACTGATATGGATTTCTAGTCTCTCTATATTTTCTTTGTGTCTTATCAAAATTCAACACTGGATTCATTTTTTGGGGAGTGTATATTTTTATATTGAAATATTATATAATTAAACCCATTATAATCATTGTATATAATGTTTAATTTTATTTTTATATTGGTTATTTGGATTGAAAATATTACAAAAGTTGTAAGGAAATTTTTTCTTCAACATATTTTTCGGAGAGTATTCCTATGTTATAGAAATAGCTACCCTTAAGACTTTTATATAGATACACATTGAAATATAATATCATGAAATTTTTTATGATGATGCTTTTTTATTTTTATTTTAATGATATTTATTTATTGGACATATGTTTCCATGTTACCAAGGTTTTTCATATTTTTTTTATAATATCATCATTTACTAAGTTTGTTTATGAATATGTTTCTTATGATCTTATATTTCAATCCATATATAAAAAAATATTTTATTTTAGTATCATCTTTTTATTTTATGAGAATAAATGTGTTCCATTAATTTTCAACAAACCGTGTACTAAATGTTACAATTATAATGTTTTTATATGAATCATCATTTCAATTTAAAATCTTCTTTCTTACAAATTTTTTTTCAGAAAATATTTTTAACTATTATTAACAATTTAAAATTATCTACTAATTGTATTATTATCCATGTTTTCATTTTTAGAAATAATTTAGAATGAATGTTTATTTTCATTTTTCAAATAGTATCTATTTCTATTTTACCAAAAAAATGAAATGATTTTTTCTTTTAAAATGTAGTATATGTATAATATTTCTTGTTGTGGAGACCTCTCAATGATTTAAATAATTAATTATTGGGTTTCAAATTTCTTTTCTATGAACAATGTTTCAACTATATTTTTGAATTTTTATATTCTAAATAAATTATTTCCAATTATAATGTATTTCGAAGAAAATTAATTTTGTAATTAGTTTCTTTCAAAGTGGAAAAAATATTTTCCTCATAAATAATATTAAAATATTTTTTAAATAATTATTTTAATATTTTTTTATTTATTTTCAATGACTATTATTTACAAAATATATTATTTTTTAATTAATGTTTTTCATGAAATTTTATCTTCATAATGAATTATTCCATGAGATTAATGTTTCTAAATAGTTTCATTACTACGATGGAATCATATGATTTTATGGGGGATATGACCTAAGGATAATATTATTATTCATTATATGAATGGTATTTGATGATAAAATTGTTTAGGATACATCTTTCTCTTCCACATTCTATACCATTGAAAAATTATAATGAGACTTATTTTTTCCATGGGTTATTCATCCATGAGTAAATGAAAATATCATGAAATAAATCACTTATCCATACATTATAATATATTGAAATGTCTCTGAAACTGATTTCTTTTCTTTTTTTTTCTAATATGATTAATATTATATGTTATCCCCTCACATAAATTATTGGATTATGTTATAGGTTAAATCATTATCTACCACAAGGTCATTGGTATGGATACATGCTAGATTAGCCCATAGGATACAATGGAGGTTACCACATTCATGAAATGGAAGGTACATGGGAGGTTAGCATAGCCCCTAATAATTGCGTACATGGGTAGTTTTCCAAGGCCTGAAATACGGTTCATGATTGTTTATCCAAATCTTCAAGGATTTATATAAGATATGAGTCCAATAATAAAATTATATCAATATATCGGTGTGTCACCTTGAAATAAAATTTTTATGCTTTTGTATATAATGGAAATATAAATCTTATGCTTACTGTATGATATCATGGATCATGCTGAATAATTCCATTTTGATTCATGCCTTATAAAAAGAAAAAAAATTCCATGCTCATTATTATGAATTTTTATATGCGGGTTATGGTTTTCAAATAATGTTATCATGTCTTGATAACCATATATTCATTCCATCCATATGTATCTCAGTTTTTTTCCCTTAATGAGAATCTGATATCACCCTTTCTTATGATTCCTTTACATGGGTAATGAAGAACTTGTTTAAGATATATTACTAATTGGTGATATACTTATAGGAGACATTTAATGACGTTAATGAAGAAATATGTTAGTTTTCCACGTTACAAAAGGGACTAAAAATTATTGGTTCATAGGTTTCTGTCTATTTAATGTAAGGAAAATTAAACTAAAACGATGTAATATAAATGTAAAAAAATCGCATGGTCATTATAGTTGGTATTAATGGATAGTTTAATTTTTACTTTTGATAAAATGATGATAAATGATTTGTGATATCCCAATGGGTTTTTAAAAGGATATAGCTATGGATGTTTGTAAGGATAATTCAATCAATCAGTCAATAGTGATTTTGCATGCTTATTTTGAGTCTCCCATGGAATATTATTTGGAAATTCAAAAAACATTTATGAATCATAATGAATGATTTAAATAGATGCTGACTATGAGTGAATGTGAATAATAATATGGTTTCATGGAATAAAAATATGTATTCATCATTTAAACAATATAAAAGTCATTTTTCATTATTATGTCATTATCTACTATCATTATTTTTTCCCACACTATTCATTTTATTTTATTCAAGGAATGTGACTCTATGGAATCATGTTTCATTGAATCTAAAATGATAATTGGTGACTGTGATAAAGTAAAATGGTTGATAGCATGATAGAAAAACAATGTGATTATCCCTAATCATATTGAAGGATATATAATTAACACTGCGAACTACCATGAGATTTCGAACACATCGAATAAGTAGAATATAGAATTTAATGAAAGTCCATGTTGTAATGAACAAAGAGAAATGAATATTCATCATCCTATATATCAATTAGTTGGGAATTATAACCTAGATCAGTAGATCAAAAGTATGGAGAGAGGGTATTTATACATAAATTAAGTCCATGAAGTGACAAATTTTAAAGGATTTCAATGTCTTATGTGTGGGAAAGAAGGTAATTACCCAAAAAAATCCCCCAACCATATTATTTACTTCATGAATAAGGAACTCAATCATCTATATAATTCATTGTTGTCGAATTATTGAAGTATTTATGTAATTTGGATTCATTTCTTATGTTGTGGAAGTATTTTACTAGTTGTATATAGTATTATGAATTATTAATCATCTATGAAATATTTTATATTTAGAAGAATATATGACATAAATTAATAATAAATCGAGAGTTTTGTGTTTCATCATGGAAATATAAGTATGTAACTAATCATAAGATCAGATTAATTGAATCCATTTATGTGCTTTAGTGTGATAGGTGTTTATCTATATTTCAAATTTTTTTGCAGATATTTAAGGAAATACAATCTTTGCGATTTATGTGGAATGGTTTTTAGGGAAATGATTAGCGGTATTGGTAACCTTTAGTGTTTGACTTTTTGTCAAAGATAAGATAATTATGGGTTATTTTAAATTTAAAACGGTTTTACTTATATTTTTTTTGGAAAATTGATAACTCACAATCTATGTGACAACTCATTTTTTCTAGTAAGGCAATAGGGGTTGAACCCACAACTAACGGAAGAAAAGGGTTGAGCACCTACAACTAGCCTATAGAAATGAATATTTATTTTCAATACACATAAATATAAATGTTACTAAGTACATATATATATTCTTTGTGTGTAGTGAATCCATGTAAATGGGATATTGGTTTAAATTAATCCAATACAATTACAAATACTAGAAAGTATATAGGATGACATCACCATGGTTTTGATATCAGAATCTAAAAACATTGAAAGTAAATAATGAAAGATGTGTTATAGCAGATCATCTTACATCATCTGTATCGATGAATAATTATCTTAGGATAAGTCTTAAATGATATCCATTAAGAAAGTGTAAAGGCTTCCTAAAGCATCAAATTCAATTTTATTTGACAAGAATCTACTGTTTTCCACATTTTTATAGTGAATTCAGTAGAAATTCGTTTATATGGAGATAGTTTCTTCAATTCATATCATCCTTATAATTTTGTTCAGTTTGTTAGAATAATTTAAACGACAATGGATATGTTATTATATTTTTATATTTATTTCTTTGGTGGATAGGATAAGATACATCATTAATCTATGTTATCATTAAAAAAATATCTTTTTCTTATAACATTCATATAGCTTCCTATAAATCCCTTTGTATGATCCCTACCCTAGCTTCACACACAAGTTCCCAAAGCCTGTTCACTACATGACCTCAGGTGCACCGCCCCGTATACTAGAGGATATCATCTAGTAGTGAAGATCCAATATCAATCATGGGGAGACTATATCGACATTATCAATGTCACAAAATAGAGAAAAACATAAATCAAAATATTTATCCACAACCATAATAAGACTAACATCACATATTGACAAAATATCAAATAAAATATCAAAAACTAAATTGTAGTTATATCATGTGAATTCATGTCAAGTGACAACATGAAAAACCCAAAAAATTAATGACACCATAAACTCCCAAGGGTGTCCTCAACCACATCTAGTTCCCTCATCCATTCCCGATACCAACTCATCCATATAACATCAGGACCCTTCCCTTGAACTTTCTTGCAACCATGTAATGTATTTGGGTACCAATAAAGAACCCATTTTAGGGTGTGAGTAAATCTCAGTAGTCCATGACCATTTATGTCCAAAATAGTATCTATTAAAAAAAAATTATTAGGTTGTATACATAATAAATAAAATAACCAATGTATATAGTTTAGAGTTATCCTATTACTCGTTATTTATTCTCATAAACCCCATGTTTCTAAGGACACTCAAACTCGCAATACCTACTTCATCTCATTCCAGAGTATTAACAATACCACATATCCATCTCAAATTAAATAATATCAAATTTCCTTCTATAAAAAATTACATTTCAATTAACAATTTGTAAAATTTTAATCATTGTCCAACGCCAACATTTTCAGTCTCGGTCTGTATTCCTAGGCCACCGTGGGATTTTTAAGCAACATTCCATGTCTGATACTCTTTTATAAAAAGTACATAAGTTGTATTTGGAAGTTTCATACCATGCCCCCACATTCATTTATAAACAATTTTTTCACAATTGGATTTGGAAGTAGTAGACCATGTCTCAAACAAATTTATCATATAATTTATCTCTGTAAGATTTTGAATTAGTAGTCTAGGTAAAAAATAGTTTAATCCAACAATTTATCAATATGTACTTTCTAATTAGTAGACCATGACCCAGACATGTTTTTCCAAAAACAAATTCATTATGTTTTTGGACAGATAGGGCAATTCCTGACACAAAAATAACACAACAAAATATATATCACATACATCACATAAATCAATGTTAAGAAAACATTAAAATTATTATCAAATTTCAAAATAAAATAATCCAAGAACTTATTAAATAGTTAATATATAAATTTCAATAATTTTCATAATCTCTATAATTTAAATTAATTATTTGAACATTTACTTAAACCAATTACATATATATATATATCAAAATAATTAAATCAACAATTAATTATGCGAATAAATTTCACAATCAGGAATCTCCTTAATTAATTAAAAAAATGAATAATCAAATGAATTTTTCAATCTCAAAATATCATTAATTATTGAATTATTAATTAATATAATCAATTTCACAATCTAAACATCTCATTTATTAATTTTAAAATCAATTAATTGTCTCAAATTCAGAATCCCGTAATTTATTTTCAATAATAATTAATTTAATTAATGGAATTCAATTTCCAAACAGACTATTGATATACTATACTTACAAACATGAAATTGAAATCTGGATATTGATATTATAATAATGGACCCAAAACCTCAATTCGCTGACGTGAAATATCCCAATAGAAATAACCAATTTGAGATTTATAGCTTAAACCCCTGATGATGAAGATTATCTAGATATGAATCCTATATAAATATAAAATTAATCGTAATATGACCAACATAGTTATAAATTTAATAGAAATGAGGATAAAACACTCAAAATGTTGAGGGAAATAAGAGAGAGAAGGAGGAAACCATAAGATATTAGAATCTATTACTAGGATAGGTGAATATCATAAATCTATGTTTCAAATCACCAAATCAAGAGTTCATGAGATATAAGGATGTGTTTGGGAGTCACAAAAATATATAGATCATTTTTAGGGCCATGTTGAGTCGAAATAGTTTTATGTCTAGGGGGTTGAGATTTTCATAACTGATAATCGATTAAATAAAAAATTTATGATTGTTTTCGTAGGAATGGGTTCATGGTTTTTGAAACCATGTCCCTTAACCATGTTACCCATCTATGGGGTACATGTTTTCTAAATATTGGTAATGAGTTCTTAAAAACCTTGTGCAATGTGTGAAAATCCCATCTGTTTGGGTTACCCTGGTTCTCTAGGATGGGGCACATGGTTTTGGAAAACTGTGTTCCATCCATGAAATACCTACCCTCCTTCCAAATTTGTCAAATTTCATCCAAAAGCCCCCAATAAATATCCCAAACAAGTACTTTAAACTATTAAAATTAATATACATAAACAAGCCGATAACATATCCAGAAATGGGATAGATCATAAAATCACTCCACCTTATAAACTTTTATCTGTAAGATGTACACCTATGAATCTAAATGATTTTATGTAAAATATATTGGGACACTAAGCCAACATATCCTATTATTTATCCAATGGTTCCTTCTAAACATGGCTATGTTTCCATGACAAACAATCTAATTGTAAAATTATTCCTTGAAACACATTCCAACTAAAATATAATAAAAAATCAGATGCTCCTCAAAGGAAGCACGAACCTCAATCTCCACATCATCTGAATTGATCAAATAAAAAGGGTTTGGGTGATACTATTTTAGTTCTGTAAACTTACAAATTCCATGCATATAATTGTTCCTCTTTTTAAGATAAAATTAGTACCCCACCATCATTATTCTATCCACAATGTCAAATAACCGATAAATCATTAGAGACAACATCCTTTCCACCATATACATTGTTTACCCAAACTATGTTACACAAAAATGAATACTCAATCACCCTTTATAAACTCTAGGGATCATTGAAGTCTATCAGTATATGACATCTATATAATCAGAGCCATATCCATATAAATTCAAATAGTTAAACCATCACTGACATATCATTCATGAGACCCAGTTACAATAACTCTGACTCAACTATATCTATCCATCAAAGAGGGAAGATTTATGGACTTCCCTAAAGTGCCTCATATAATTCCATCAGTATAATTTGAAGGTAACTATTTCTATAGGGGAACTCAATTAAATCAATGTTATTATCCCAAGACCCACATAATTTTATAACAGACACCCAAATAAAATGATCTATTACCTGTATCATATACTCTAACATCCAATATTTTAGTGCATGGAAATTTTTACATATAAAAACATGTTTACCAAGATAAATCAATAAGCCCTTCTAGAATAATGAAGAAAAACTAAGGGTGAACCAAAACTACAAGCCATGGCACTCCATGTAGAAAAAGAATCTTCTGAATGTATAATTTCTGATAGATCCACTTATAAAGACTCCCATATAGTAAATAAATGAGAAAAATTAATAAATTTGGACAATAAAAAATGTTTCATTCTTCAAATGTTTTATTGGGAGACCAACCACAATGTCCTTCCAATTATCCAAAATCTATTTCAGAATGGGTATTGGCTATTATGAACTAGCAGGTTATTGAAGCTGGGATTTCATATGATGATAAGTGTAGAACCATGTCATGAATCCTTCTCTCTAAATAACTATTCCCACCATCCAGAACTATTGATATTGGTAACAGTATATTTTGGATACACCTGGATGAACCTCACACTTCGAGTCATGAAATTCTAGCGTCTTCTCCTCATGTATAATAATAGGTAAAAAACTGAATTCTTAACATAGATGATATAATATTTATCTATAATCTAGTATGATGGGGTCTCCCACCAGAAACGATTTCCCTCAAGTATGAAAATTCAAAATCATCATATTATGTGTCTCTAATCTAGATCAAAAGTGTAGACTCTAATGAAAATAATATGAGTGTTTTCTTCTCCAGACTCTCTTGAACCATAAATTGCATCTCAATGAGTAATGTCCAAAAAAAATTTACTCAACCCTAGAGTCATTAACTACTTATCTCAATGATTTCATACACATTGTGTTTGCAATAATATTTCTATTTCTAAGTGTTGATGCTTGATCAATATCAAATAACATCATAAACTCAATCCACTGCCACTAATGGAGATTCTTATATCATTCTTAGTAGATATAAATTAATATATTCTAATATATATACATATTAAACTTCATTAACAAAATATAAATACACAAAAACATCAAATCATAAACCACTGCAGCTAACTCAGGGTCATGTGCAGTGTAGTTCCATTCATATGAAATCAATTTATGAGACTCATATGTCACGACTCAATCTACAGGGATCAACACATATCCATTTCTTATCACATATATGTCACAAAAAATCATTTACTCCTCAGCAGGCTTGTGTAGGATCATTATTATTTTCTTTTTCAAGTGCTTCTTCATATATGGGAATGTATTATCAAATGTTTTAGTCTATTCAAGCATTATCCCTTTATTTTTCAAGCCCAAAAGTGGGGGATCCAATTAAGAAATGTGTTGGATGAATACATGATATTATATTGTCAATCAAAAAAATATATGGATATCAAAATCATTCTTATGATGATAATAATAAATAAATTCCTTATCCTTCTATAGGTCAAGTAACACACCTTCCTCCTAGAATTTATAAAAATATACTTGTACCTGATCGATCTATAAATAATATTTAGATGTTTGGCATATATATGATTCATTATCAGTGTACTCAAGAGGTTGTAAATCCATTGTTAATTTCCATCATGGGTCTAGGAGTACATAAATGGGTCATCCATAAATAATACCACATGATGATCTATGTATAGATGGATGATTCAGTTCATCCTGGTTATAGAAACAACTGGTGAATTCATTATTTTGAATTGCATCCTGAATAAATCATAATTTCTATTCCATAAACTGAGTGTAATACTCGATATATAAAAATTTCAAACCCTCAACATGTGATACCCTGATCTCATTTAAATCATTTTGATGATTTTAGATCCATTCAACTTGTCAAATAGATCATCTATATAATGAAATGAATAAAATTTCTACATATTCATCTAGATGAAATTATGATAATTAACACAAAAGTGTAGTCTCTTCATCCTTCTTCATAAAAAAGTACGTTATCCAAAATTTAAATTTCAATCATAGATAAATCCCATATCCATAAATTATTCTTTCTAATTCATGAGTTATTGTGGCACTATCAGTTCTATTATGTATAGAGATATAGAAACATAATCATCCCAAGGCATGAGGTCAATTATAAATTCAATATATATCCCTGTTGGAATCGTTGAGAAGTATTCATGAAATAAATCTTAAAACCAGTTCACTATGGGCGGAAAGACATCATGCCTCAAACTGCCATCATCAAAAATAATCTATTATCATGTGCTATAAGCTCTCACACTGGCTAATGAAATGGCCAATCATGGTCGTTCGGGATAGCACACTGTCCACAATGAACATAATTGACACCCTGAGTAGATTTAATTTCAACTCTTATATGGTAACTATTTATTTGATATTTGAATGTTGTTAAGGAGTTCATAACCAAAATTAGGTAACATGTTGACATGTAAAGATTGTATAGATCCTAAATAAAATGATACTCCCAAACATTCAGATAACACCCCTTTTAAAAACAAATGTCCCTCGATTGTACTCCCAATGATGAATTTATCATCATAAACCAACTCAAAAACTCCACTTGCAGTATCAATCCATTCTCATGTTGTTAAGATATGAAAGAGATAAAGGATCTGGTATCAAATAGTACCCTAGAATGTATATAATCATAATATATCTTACCTCTAATTGTTGAAGTTCTATGATTGCTATTGAACTGTACAGGTGGAATGACATGAAATTTTTCTTTCCATAATACCTTTAATGTAGTTTGAATCCAAAGAGATAAAATACTATACTGATATAGGACAAATTTCCGAGAAGTACCATGTGCACTGCATCAACCTATATGTATTGTAGAACTCCAACAACTAGATTGATGATGTGTAGAATATCTCCATCCTGTAATATATCTGTATATAGCGTCTCCCTCGGGTACTTTCTAGATCTTTGTAGATTTCATATCTTTCTGAAGCCTAGGATATCTACCTATTTTAAGGGGATCCTTCTTTTAATGATTCACATCCACCACATTAGTGAATGATCACATGATCAAGGTACTCTGTAATTGAACATTCCTCCCAGATAATCATATTTTAATCACTAGGGATAACATTCTCATTATAACCCATCCTATTAGAAAAAACTTTAACACAAAAAATTATAGAAGAAACTAATTGTCCTGACCCGGAGTACCCTATTAGGAACCCTTAGGTAAGAGTTGTTGATTTACCACTTTTGAAAACTTCTTCAGTGGGATGATATTAACCCAGGACATAATTTCACATTTAATCCAATCCTAAAAGAATTCCATTATAGTATTCACATCCCAAATTAAAACTGTAAAAATTCACTGAAAATCTATAAGACATCAATAATATTTCATTAATGATATTCTCCCATGATAAAATATCATAAACTCAATTTCTATCTCCTTCTTGATCATATCAGGTTAAATGTACTATAATAACACCTCCTAGAAGTTATTTTACCCCATAATTAGAAATTGTTCACCCCGAGTCTTGATGTCCCACCATCTCCTCACATGACCACATGACACTTAAGTAGTAAATTTTTCTCAATTCATAGTAGGAGTTTCCATGCCTCCACGTATGGTCACGATTTACCCTATCCAGAACATAAAAATACCTCATGTTGACTATATTTTTTGATATTCATAAAGTGAAACAATAGAAACTCTCGATTTAGAATAGTTATTCTATTTCCATCCCGACCTATATAGAAATATATAAAATGATTGAAGTGATTAAATTTATCTTAAAATACCACCCTAACTTCCTCAAATGGCACAACAACTACCTCAGGTTCCAATACTCGACGTATATCTCATACTTGTATACATGTCATCTTGATAATAAGAGTTATCATAAAGTCACATCAATACAATGAGAAAAATACATATAAAGATAAAAGACACAAATTAAACTCATTTATTAATGGTGTTTAATAATAATAAGGATAAATAATTCTTTTCCCAAAACCTCACCATACTGTTATAATCAATGATTTATCACTTCCCTCAACCGTCCTACATCTTGGTCATTATTAAAAAAGGGATATCTCAGTTTCATTATTTAATATTCCCATTAGATTGTCATTTTCACAACTTGTGTCATTTTATAACATTAATTTTCACATTGGTATCCTTTTTATTTAAATCACATGATCTAGGAAAAATATTTCAATAATAAAAACATACTGAAAAACCATTTTGACCATATCTTCCAAAAATGATGCTCATCACAAAAAAACAACTACTTCCTAGAATTATAAATTCATACACAATTCATATTCCTTTATAGGGAACATTTCCATTTTTAATAGGAAATTTAAAAAATTAAATCACACAAATGTGTGTCACAGGAGGTGAAATAACAACAAGTATAACAACACACTTCAATAGAAGAAACACAAACATGGGTACCTAGTTTTTACCCTCATAAAAATGTTAGATACTCCTATGAATGATATCTTAAGAAAGGTTTAACTCATCTTATTACCATATATTCTATTACTTATTTTTATGATAAAAAAAGAAAAGGAACTATCCCTCCGATGCCTGTTTGCTTCATCTGGACATGGGACCCAGACACCGATAATCCAAAGATGATTTTCTACATGATCATAGAAATGCAACCCCAAATGCCAATTTTTTTTAATGGAAGTGAGGATTTAATATCGATCATGGACAGAATTTAGCCACTTTATCAACATAGTAAAATAGTAGACAGAAATAAAAACCAAAAGACACACCCATAACTAGAATAATAAAAACATCACATGATGAAGAAAACAAAAAAAATACAATATCCAAAACTAAAATGTATATTTTTCAGGGCAATCCATTTCACGTTCAATCATGAAAAATAAAACATAAATTAATACATAGAAAAATTCTAATTGGGTCACGAACCATTTCTAGTTCCCTCACACATGCTCCATCCCGACTCATAAATCTCACATAGGTCCCTTCACCTTGACATATCATATATCTAGGAAATCTATTCCATTACAGATCATGCAGCATGAGTAGGGTGTGAGTATAACATAGTAGGCCACCACTAATAGAATATAAAAAATATAGATTCAAAATAGTGTATATAATAGTATAAATAATAAATAAAATCAATAACATAAGTGGATTGAATTTATTTAATTAATATTTATTTAACCACATAACACACTGGTTATTAAGGATACCAAAACACTCATTACCTATTTCTCCCCATGCTAGAAAATGAACCATACCACATATTCAAAACATAATTAATTAAACAAAATTTTATGTTATTATCCATTAAATTTCCATTTATAATAAAAGATAATGGAACCATTCTCAAATTCAATACATTTTCGTCTAATACTCTATTAATAAAACATTGTTATATTTGAATGCATTAGTTTGTTCCCCAGAATCATATATATAAAAAATCACACAAATATGATTCGGAAGTAGGAGACCATGTACCACACTCATTTATCAATAAATTTATCATTATGCTCTTTTGAATAAGTAGACCATATACCACATCAGTTTATCATACTTTTTTTCACAATGTTATTTGGAATCAGTAGACCATGACCCAGAAATAATTATTAATTTTTTCTATCACTATGGGATTTGGAAGTACAATAAATTTTCCCACATTTATTTTTCATACAAAAAATCAGTATGGGATTTTGATGCAGTAGACCATGTTCAACTAATAAATTTTAATATCATTCAAAAATCACTTATATCACAATATTCTTGGATAACTAATGTTATCCATTTCAACAAATTTCAAATTAAAAACATCTATTAATTAATTAAAAAAATTATTAATCCATTTAAATCAATTTCAAAATCACAAATATTACAATGAAATAATCAATCTAATTCAAAATATATATATCACAATAATTATTTAAATATATATTTATGAAAATAATTTTCATAATATTTTATAACATTTATTTATTGAAAAATCATTAATTAATTAAATTTCACAATCTAAACATCTCATTAATTAAATAATTTTTTTAATCAATCCAATTTCACAATCTGAACATCTAATTAACTAATTCATAAATGAATTATTCAAATAAAAATAAAAATACCATTATTAATTTAATTATCAATTTAGATAATTAAATAAAAAAAATTAAATTTCTAATTTTTTTATTGAAATAAAATAATTATATACAGATAATTGAAATCGATACTTGGTTTTTTGAATAATAGTCCACCTACCTCAATTTTTTGAAGGTTTATTTCCCATTGAAAATATATAATTTGAAACATATATGTCAAACACAATATGATGATCAAAATCACAATTTGAACCTAGATCCAAGATCAATGTAATAAATATATATCAAACCAAGATATAGATCCATAAGAATATTGGAAAACATCAATACAATAGATGATAAAAACTCATGAGATAGTGAGAAAACAATGTAATATTTGAATATGCTATTTTTAGAGGAGAAAATTTGAAATATTGGATTACAAACACCATGAACGGATGTATTTGGACTTAGGGATGAATTCAAGAACACCACGAAATGATATAACTTGTTTATAACTGATTTGGGTAAAAATAGGGTGATGTACTAGAGATTTGGGATTTTAAAAACTAATTATTTGAATAATTTTAAATCAATATAAGGATTCATTGGTAGAGGAACAAAATTTTCCAAATTGTGTTCCTATTCTATGGGGTGAATTGTTTCTCCTTAAAGGGGAATAGTGGCATAAACCAAGCTCTATCCATGTGAATACCATCAGTTTAGGTTCACACTATCTGCTGGGCATGGGAGTAGAATTTGGGAAAATCATGATCCAAACATGCAATTCGTTTCCCCCTTCAAAAGTTCTCAATTTTCCCTAATAAAATCCATAAAATAAAAAAAATTAGGTAATACTAAAATCAAGGGAAATGGTTTCCTATAAATTAGCCCGTAACATATCTAGAAAAGGTCAAGATCTTACACCCTTTGTGGAAGGAAGTGAACAAATCTAATGTACTATAATTATTTTGCATGAATAAATCAATTAGGGATAGAAAAATTGGATGATATGGAAGAAAATATTGGATAAATTTTACAAAACTTAACTTTTATAATGAAAATTTTTAATTGATCTTGAATTGGATGTTGGTGAGAAGGTATTTATTTCAATATAATCATTTAATAATGAAGGAAAAAGTATTCCCTATCAATATCATTTGAATTAATATATAATATCATACTGGGATAAGGTCTTATCATGTGTGGAATTCATAAAACCTATATAAAGATAATTATTTGTATCAAATAGCTATCCTAAAAATTACATATCGAATTCATCACAAGTACTAAAGTCAATGTTTGTACCTCTAGAGATTCATATAATTTGTGAGGGACAATTTAAATAGATTATTAATTATAGATAAAAAATTATATTAAATAAGATAAATTAGATATCCAATTGTTTCCATGAAACCACAATCTTAAAGATGTTATATTGGAACCTATTGATAGAATAAGGTAGATTTTCCTCAATTATAATTTCTGAAGTGATTTATATTGAGAGGTATATTCATTTAAAGGGGGTAGAATGTACATTTCAAAGATTTTGTGAAATAATTTTCATTAATCAAATTTATTTATTTAGATATTTTTAATTGAACAATACATAGAGTATAGATTTTATAGTACTGAAGACATTGTCAATCTTGTGTTACTTTCTAGAACTAGTTTCATTAATAGCACGCATGACATGTAACACCGAGGTTCAAAGAACAAATAAATATTATATGCCCATTATAACCAAGTAGATATAGAGTTAGAACTAAATATTATTAAAACTTTATGACTTATACATACAAATATCTCAATCGGTAAAAATTATTTATAATTGATTAGTAAATAACTAGTCAACATTAATGAAAATAATTATATTTATAAAAAATATTTTGTGTTTAATTATTTTTTTATTTTCTTAAGAAAAATTGTTTAATAATTTATAGTGATTTATATATTTGTCTTATAATATGAATATTTTTTTGGAAAACACAATTTCAAAATTAAATTATGGTGAAAATTTTTATATTTTTGGAAAATATTTATTTTTTAGTGAACATAAAAAAAATTCGATTTCTATAAAACTATAATTTTTATTCAATAATTTTAGTAATTTAGAAACACAATGAATTTTTAAAGTATAATATGTAATATTTATTTTTTAATCAACATTATATTTTATTATAGTATCATTTTATATTTGGCTTCAAAATTCGTATTTATTAAAAATGTTTTAAAGTGAAAAATTATTCAATAATTTTATAAATTAACATTATCATTAATTAGGAATTTTATAAATGAAATGTTTTGATTATATTTAAATATGTTTTAATTAGTATTAGTAATTTTATTATTACTATTATTCATTTTGTTATATAGAAAAATCAACTTCTTGAAAAATAAACTTATTGAGAACCTGTTTTAGGTTGCATCAATGAGTTTTTTTTAAAAAAATATTTTCCTTCCAGTTGTCTGAAATTTATATGAAGAAAACATCATTTTTTCAATCATTATTAATAAATTATATTAGGGTTTTATATTGATAATTATTTGAACAATATTAAATGAAATATAAAAATTTAATTACAAATTTCATTTTTGAAGAAAATATTTATAATGTTAAACAATATTTAATTTATTATGTAAAATAAGAATTTTTTATTAATATAAATTAATCCATTATAATTCATATTAATCAAACTCACAATTAAATGGTATAAAAAAATTTATACTTTGGATAATTTTCTCTATAAGAACACACTTTATCATCAAATTATGGGGTCAAATTGAAAGAAAATATTTCCCCTTATGTGAATGAAATTTTGAAAAATGGATTCCATATTTTTAAATATAATAAAATATATTATATTATATGTTCATCTTAATTTTTTATCTAAATTAAATTTTAAAACATTAAATATTATTTACCACAGTTGAGGTAAAAATTGTTATTCTAGGGGGTTAAACTAAAATTAGCACGCATAAAAACGACCCAGATCATGTCAAAACGCAATATGTGGGACATATATTGACATTATCACTTTTATAATGGATAATATTCCAGTACTGTTGTAACATATCTAGCCAAGGATCCACTTATCATGTGCCCCAAGCTGGGTGGCCATATGACCTCAAAGCGTGCATCCCCACAAGCTAGAGGATTCAGAAAAGTAATGAGGGACTAAATGATCATGTCGGGAGACCATATACTATTTAATAGACTACACCACATCATTAAATAAATTAACAATAGAAAAAAAATATTGGTAAATGATAATGCATAATCAAACATCCCCCAATGTTGGTTACAAAACATAGACAATACGAAATATGTCATGTCATATAAAACCATGCCAACTAGAAAAAACAAAAATAATTACAAATAGTGGAATACCCAAATCAGTGCAGATTCTATGTCTGGAACCTCATCCTTGTATGTCCCATCATAAACCCACTCCCAAGAATATGGACTTCTCACTTATCATGTGTTGCGTGTGTGAATACTACTTAGGTTTTTAATGGAGGCCTGAGAGTGGCGTGACTACTAAATTGCAGGCCTCCACCAAGGATGTCTAAAAAATTTCTAGTATAGAAAACATGTTCATTAAAATGATTATATATTAAAATTTTATAATATAAATCTTTGTTAAATTATTTAACTTTGATCACATATGGCCTTCCTAATATTATTCCCAATTTCATTACTTATACCTTGTTCATTATATCATTCACTTTTATCAGGAGTTCAATGGATTAGGAATATTTATCAATCTCATTGAATATGGGGAGATAAATTTCTTTCTCTATCTCAGAAGCGATAAAACATCATCATATATAACTCACAATCACCATGAATCCTTGGTCCATGTGGTCTCATTGAATGAAATCATTATGGTAATAGAACTCTCTCCCCTTCACTAATCGGTACATTTTGAGATGGGGTTTAGAGCCTCAATCTAGCATGACCCATGGGGGTATATCCTCATGTAAATAACCCATTATACGAATCCATGTGCACATTATTATTTTTCTATTCAACAAAAATATTACATACAATAACCAAACATTATCAATTCCAACATCACTCACAATCCATAACAAACAACATGAGAGTTAACAATATTCCATAACCCATTAACCCATTTAAAATTTTAATTACAAATCCATTTATCCAAATTCCCATTTCATATACCCAAATCAATATTAATATTTGATAACTAACCTACATTATCTAAATTAACATATAATCACTTCCCATATTTTAATTAATTCAAAATAATTAGGATTTCCTAGGTATTATCCCACATATGTATTTCCAGTACAAATCACACTTCATTTGGAACATTACCGTTAACCTAATTTATCAATTTTCATATAAATACACGTGTTTTCTTATCCATTGAAAATATTTTCGAAAAAATACCCCTATTCATTATTAATCATTTGCAGTTTAATTAATATATTTATCATAGGATATACACAATAATATGTTTATTTCTCCCACAATTTTTCTGTTAAGCATGTTCAGGATGTTCAGCACACCCCGTAGGTGGCCCCGAATTCTGTTAAGTCATCTACCAATAATCCCATAAGGATCATGATGGGATTAAATTTTCATTTAGACATCGATTATATCAAATATCACTGATAAAACCATGAATATAATAAGGTGAGAGTAAGATCATAGCCTTGCATGCACAAATCCATATAAAAACTGTGAGATATAACTTGTATTCCACTTACCTAGAATCATTGAAAAACTCACAAAACATTTTGTTATTTCTCGTTCTAAACAACCTTTGATCTATTAACCTATAATCAACTGAAAAAAGAGTTTTAGGGCTTCAGAAGAATATTTCCCATGTTACAACCCCTAATATAGGAAACAGATGTAATGAGAGGATTATAATTACATAGAGCTTTAATCTGTAGCTTACATTACTCAAAATCACATAGAGAAAGTGGATAATAACCCTTGGGAAATATTTTACACCATGGTTTATGAATATGGATTCATGAATTGAAATCGGAAATAAAAATAACTGTGAACATAAAACCATATCGTAGGTATTTTTTAATATTTTAGTCATTACTATGACACGGAATTTACCCAAATGGATTTCCAATCCATGAGATTTTTTTGAAATCCACTATCCAATGTGAATTTCGATGCACAGTTATGTGGTGAGTTCTGCATGGATTGAATAATTGTGCTTCAACCAATGGACATTCCATGTTCCAAGGTTCAACAGTTTTCCTTGGTATGTTGCCCTATTTAAATTAAAATGAACCAATTGTTCTCTTTTGACAGATTTGCATGGTTTTCTTCTTTAATGACTCAAAACACAAAAACACTCCAAAGCTTCATCATATTCATGAGAATCCATTAATTAAAAAAAATAAGATATTTATCTGAAAATATAATCACGTACATTCCTCTATGAAATTTAGGAACTTACAACATCCCCACCTTATAACTCCTCATCCTTGATTTGCTTTTCCCAAGCATCACCGAGCTTCAAAGGTGAAAATAGTGGGTCATTGATCCCACAAATCTGACCCCCTTAACATGTTTCTTCTTGAATGCCTCCATGATACCATAAGACTATAACCAAGGGAATATTATTTAATAGGAATACATTATAACTCTAGTCCATGATACAAACCTTGTGTTCCCCAAATGACGCATGAACCTCATTCTCTACATCATATACATTTATTAAATGAGGTGGGATAGGGAGATATTGTTGAATCATTGAAACATGAAAATAATAATACATTCTACCAGAATAATCTAAAACATCCAATTGGTAACCCACAGGTTCTATCCTCTAGACCACGTTGAATAACCTCACATACTAAGGTTCCATCCTTCCCTATTGTGTAATTCAATAATGACCCATATTTTAAGACTCACGAAGAAACACACTATCACCCACCATAAACTTAATATCTTCATGGTTCTGATATGAATTAATGTTTTTCTTACATAGAGAGAGTTCCGTGCAATTTTTAATCGATTAAAACCTGTTTGAGGTCACCTATATGAGAGTTGGTCTCAAATGCCTAAACTCCATATCCTCTGACAAACAAAATGGATATTTGCACTATCTCCAGTAGATTCCCTAAATGGGTCCATTTGAGTTGTATTCTAAAAATATTTCTTATTGAAAAATATAAAAACTGATAAACTTATCTACAGTAAACCATCAAAATGTAAGACACAAGACATCGAAATATCCTCTAGAACCTAAATTGTATGGTTAACTACTCATCCCTCTATGGGTGATAATGTTACTGAAAAAAATCTGGTATCAAGTTATTTCTGTAATCCCTACCAAAAAAACAATGTAAAAAAGTGAATCATGATTTAAAACAATATTTTTAAACACACCATGAAACCGCACCATCTATCAAAAATATAATGGACCCAAATAATCAATAATGAATGTCTCTTGAAGTAGAAATAAATGGGATTCATTAGTCATCAAAACTACAAATACCCTAACTATATCATTCTTCCAATGCATCCTCGGAAGGCTCACTATTAAGTACATCATGACACCATCTCTCTTCTACACCGGAATGGGTAATTGATATAAAATACTCCTAGGCATTGATTCAAATCCTTCACCATGTACATGTAATTCATCATGCCACAAAACCCGAAATCTCTTTTATCATTTTAGGCCACCAATACCAATTACAAATATCATGATAAATAATCGTTAAACTGGCATGAACAACCCACTTCGTTGAATTGTATTTTATCCTTATCTCTTACCACATGCATACGAGCACAACCACATAGTCCAATAACTAAACAATATCTTTAACATCAACTACCCAACTAGACAATCAGACACCAACTTTTTGAATTTTCATTCATAAATAAACTATATAGATCCCCAGTATGACACTCCTTGGCCCAAATAAATAGAATTGAATCAAAAGATATGAAGTCATTGGTCATATTTCCCTTATAAAATAATTAATCCAACTTCATTTTATAAAATAATACTCTTATCATGAACTCATATGTAGATTCCAAAATGCCTAATTCAGAGTCTTTAGACATAGAGAATCCAAAAAAACAATACCTTTTCCAGGAGTAAAATCCCACTAGATATTGCAATACTCCATGTATTCAACACATAATCCCAACTAAATATTAAAATAATGTTTAGAAATGATGAAAATAATAAATTTATGGTCGGTATAAACCCTAAAATATTATCCCAACAAGTAATTCATCATAAAAATTAATACAAAAACCATGGAAACAAACATGAGATCATGAGCTGAGTACTAAATCTCCTGAGGTCTCAACTATCATTACATATATGCTATATGTGGATCATCCAACATGAATACTACACCATGTAATATACATGATGCATCATCGAACATGGTGTACCTCTTACCATGTTTAGGAAGGATTAGGATATGTTTGGCCATCAACTACATATTTAACTCTTGAGATGAAATTTAAAATTCCCTAGAGAACACAAACATAACTACATTGTAGGTAAATAATGGGAGTGGGACATCAAAATGGTTAATCTCTTTAATCATCCTTTAGTAAAAACTAGACAATCCCAGAAAAATGGGATCATTAGATACATTCTGGGTATTCTCTTAAGAAACAAAAACATTCACTTTTATTGGGATCCACTGAATTTCTTTTCATAGAGATGGTTTGTACCAAGAAATGATCATTGCTAATCCATAAATGACATTTTAATTAATTTTAATAAATACTACTCACTATTAGTGTACCCAAGATGATGTAAATATGATTGGCATGATCATCAAGAGTTATTGAGTACACCAAGATCTCATCAATGAAGACGTCCATAAGCTAATCCCTATATAGATGAAATATTCAATTCATTAAATCTACGAACACATTTGGTGCATTAGTTATCCATAATGAAATCACCACAATATCATACAACTTGTAACTACTTATGAATGTAGTCTATAGTATATCAAAATACCTCACCATAATATGGTGATGTCAAGATCTCATATTGATCATAGAAAACATTGAGGCTCCTCTCCAATAGTAAAAAAAGATTTCCTATTCGAGGAAGAGGGTATCAGTTCTAAACCATCATTTTAATTAACATCATATAATCAACAGACGATTTCATTGACCCATCAACCATCATGAAAATTATAATTGGAGATCCCCAAGGTGAAATAATAGGATGAATGAACCCTTTTATCTTTAACTCCTCTAACACATCCCCAATATTGTGGTGTTTTGGTGCTTTCATTCTATACAGAAGAATGGAAATTGGTTCTCCCCCACCAAACAACTAGATCATAAACTCAACATACATCCTGGGTGGAATCCCCAAGAAATGATCATCAAACACATCATGAAACTGATCAACCACATGAGGAAATACCTGTTGTTCAACTCCTCAATCATCGATCAAATGAAAATCCATTTTGTATATGTGTTAATCCAACCATTAACAAACTGGCCCTGCATGGAGTGCATGAACGTCTAAATAACTATAATGTACATAAGTGAAACCATTTAAGGATGTGAAAATTATACTCTAGAAGTGAAAGTCAATATAGGTTTGGTACAACAACAGCCAATACATACATAGTACCATTTAAAAACATGACATCTCCTAGAAGAAAAAGTTCTAATAAAACTAGTACACAAAAACCTCTAGATTAAAACATTTAAGTCAACTAATACACTAAGATCACACCTACAATGGAGTATTAATCAACATAATACCACAAAAAAATTCTAATGGTTTAGGAGAATAAAAAAAATCAATTGAGATAAATGAGTGTGTGGTGAATTTGTGGAATAATGCAACAAAAAGCATGGAAGAAACAATAATAAAACATCAAACTATAGATAGTTGTCTTCACTACCCCTTGGTGTTGAATAAGATATGTAATCCAAACCAATACCTATACATTCATACCTAGTCTGTGTACCCAGAAATGTACAACCCTTCATGTATAAAGTCCCTCTCCTAGGGGTTCCATATCCACCCCTACCAGTAAATCATATGGAACTCCAAACACCAACATGATATGGGTAACAGACACCTATATTCACTCAGAATTTACCATTGATGTACCTCTATGCGTAGCTATCATGGTTTTATATCGATTCTCTGTACTTGCACCATTATTGTGCATGACCAACACTCAACATGTGGTGAGGGATAGTGACCATACATGTTCTCTGATCAACCACAATGGTAACAGAACACCTAATCTCCACCCTAATTTACTGGCCCTCTCTTTTGTCTTCTATTCAATCTCCAACATAGGTGGAATCTCCTAAAACAATGATTTATACATTTTGAAGTCTCACTACTCATCTGCCCTGCTAATAATAAAAGTAAACTACATGAACCTCCCAATAGGTTCCCTTATTTGATCTTGGCTTGATCCACTACCTATATATACAATTTAAAGTGGAATATATTCACCTGGGACTTGATCTTATACCTTATACCATCCTATAAATGTGTCACAATATTACCTCATTTCCTACAAATGATGGAATAAATCATCGTTAATTGGTGAAACAACTATCATAATCCATCATAGAAATAACTACTAAGTTAAAACTCTAAAACTTGTAGCATTCCCCTACCTTAAGGTATCTGAAGAGAAATTCTCCAAGAAATATTTCATTAAATCATTCTGTAGGATTATACCAGGATGTTACACCAGTGTTTTTACTAACCAATCAACATATAATCATCCAAATTGGATTACTAAATGGAAGGAATATATATATGGTCAATAATATTATAGATAGACCCTATCTTGAACATTAATTCCTCTATCCCACCCTTTGTGGTCAATTTTGGAGGGTGATGCAGCAGAAACTTTCTAATCATCTCAATAATTTTTAGAATAACCCACACAGGGTCTCATTCTGTCATTTTCCATAAGGAAGAAAGGTTTTCAAGAAAATTATCCATTCTATCATCTCATAACCCCATAATAACTTACTCCAATACAAGAAGATCTTTTTTTTACGAAACATCATCCAGCATCACTACCAAAACATGACTTCATGTGGTAATTTCTCTTCGATTCCAAATATGATTTTTAGAACTTATTAGATAAAGCTTATATAAATTATATAATATATGGATCATTATTGAATATATAAAATCCATTATATACACTACCACATAAATCATCATAACATCCCAAACACTACCCTCAACTATCCATACTGAGGGTCCTGGATAACATCGTTAAATAGACTTAAATGATTCGATATCATACTTTAGACACCACCTCAAATAACAAACATAATTTAAACCCAAATCATTCCCCAAGAAATATTTACAATTTGGAAACATTATACAACTACCATTTTGACCTTTATATAAACTCATTTATCGATAATTTTTCATCCATGATTAACATTTTATTTAAATTTACATGGATTTAAATCAATTATAAAGACCCCATTTTCATCAATTTCACGTAAATAAAATGTATTATACTCATAATGTCTTAGAAATCCATCCCTTGTGTGTCCCTTCATTGAATCATTTCAATAATATAATGAGGTTCCTCGTATGATTTGAGAATTCAAAACCCCATGTCATTCTGTACATGAGAGAAATTTTATAAAATTATGACATCACACACAAAGTGAATCATCCAATGGTGCTATATCACCAAATGAAACAACCCACATCAATAACTATAATTCTCAACCTGGGTGACTTGGGATTTCCGCCATACGTGGGTTAGATACTCCTAATAATGAGCACAATAACAAGGAATTAAACCTTCTTAACCTCATGTCCATCATCCCAAAATAGCAATTCATTGAAAAGAACTTTTATAATACCACTAGGTGACATCCCCAAATCGGGAGCCACTAAAATTATTTCCCATGCTGGGTTTCCACATAACCTCAATCACGACTCCTTGTATGGAAGAGGATGTTGACTAGTAGAGAGGGTCCAAATGGTCATACGTACCGACAATACCCTCTATACCAGAGTATTCCAGAGTAGATAATATATAATAGAAAATGAACATGAATAAAAAAATATCTTGAAATTATTTACGTAATACATTTAACAGTATATATGTCTTAAAATAAAAAAAATCCATCTGAACAAAATCATAAATAATAACAAAATAAAAAATCCCAAAATCAGTCCTGGCACCATGTCTAGATCCTCATCAATGTATGCCCCAAACCTACTCAACTCCAAAACTCAATCCCCTTGCCCCTATACTGACCTACAAGATTTATATATTCTTGTGATCCAAATGGTGACCCATGTAGGGTGGGATTAAATATAACTAGGCCGCCACCAATGGTTCCTATAAAATATCATGTCCAAACAAATAGTGCATGAAAATCATAATATATGACATATAAATAAAAAATTAGTTTGCTGACATATGTTAAATGGTTTCACTTATGTAACTCATTATATTAATTAAAATGTCATTACTTATAACATCATCAAAAAATAATTCATTTTCATCATGATTTCAATGGATTAGTCATATTCATCAGTCTCAATGAATAAGGGGATATAAATCAATTTCCCTATCTCACAATGGACAACACATCATCATATATAAAAAACTCATCGTGGAACTTCATTCAATGTAGTAAAATAAAATATTACCATTATGATAATAGAATACCATTCCCTTCCCTAAACTATTTATTTGGGGGATGAAGTTTAGCTATGTGATTTTCCAAACTGTGAACTAACAATGTGCAAGCCACAGTCTAAGGGTGGTTGGGTCACACTGCTAGCTAGTGAATTTAGCACAGTTAGACTAAAAGTGTGTGATAGATATTATATTCATTTATCCAAGGATACACAATTTTTTATGTATGTTTCATAGTTTTCTTTACAATGTGTCAATTGTGTTTTTTTCCAAAAATGGTATTGTTTTTTTCCTTTTGTACCGCAAACCTCCAGAACATCCAATGATTCTACATACTCTTCGAAAGTGTTTCATTATCTAAATATATTTTTAAAGAAAAAATTCATCATAGAAATACCTCCCCAAAATATATTATCTATCAATTTTATTCATTTTACATGAAATAATCTTTGGAGCAATTACGTCATTCTAATATTTATAATTTTTTCACTCACCTGACATGTTAATAGAAACTGTTATAATATCCTATTTACACTATAATTTTTTTTCATCCATCTTATACCCAAATAACATCTCATATTCAATCAAATGATAATAAAATACTTTTTTGTATATAAATACAACCTAGGAAGGCTTTTCTGAAATCCTATTGATGATACGTAAAGATGTTTTATCATTCAATAATAACAATTTTTTATTTCATCCTCCTATATAGTTAATTATTTTTATACAATTATTATAAAATAAAAATATTATCATACATATAATGACATTTTTATGAAACGTTCATGACATATAACCATATCCACTTCCAACAAATGGGTTTCAAAACAATCATTTGTGTGAATGGTGTACTACTACCACAGAAAAATTTGTCATTCATTTTTATATTACCTCCTAACATAGCTAGACATAATGATGTATTTATTTTTAATATATGATATTTATTATATTATTATGATTTTTTAATTATTATATCACACACACCTTCTTATAGTTTTATTGAAATATGATAATGTCACTCATTAGTATAGATGAATATTGCCTCACGATGTGATGTGATTCATTCACACATTATAATGAAGGTAAAAATGATGTGTTTAATTAAAATATGTGATAAATATAAAATATAAATTATTAAGGAATAAAAATATATATTTTAAATCTATATCAGGATATACATTTACAAATTGGAAACAAAAATTTTCCAAATGACGCCCCACCACACACAGAATGTTGTATTTCATTTTTTATTTTAATTAATAATATATTAATATAAATACATTACTAGTGAACATATATTGTTTATATATCGTGGATAAAATTATTTGGATTATGGGACCATGATCAATAAAGGTGGATAAAAATTAACCATTCAATACATGTATGAAAAATGTAGTTATTTCATGAAAATTGTTTCTAATATGGATGTGGTAATAAATTGGTTATAAAGGGACAATTTTAAATAACATGTGGTATGAGATATATATATATGTGTGTGTGTGTGTGTGTGTGTCTTTCTGTAATATGTGTATAATAAACTAAAATTTATTATATATTCAATTCACACAAGTCAGATGGAATTCAGAACATAAGTTAGGGTACTTCTACTCTCTCTTTTATTTCTAGGAGGCATATTAAAATTCACCATTCAATTGATTTTTTTTGTTTCATTTGATTCTATTTTGGTTGGGTCTTATGATTCAAAATATTTCTAAAACGGTAATGGACATCTATCTCAAATTTATTTTCTATTATACACATACCTTAATCACCACAAACATTATTTATGTGCTGTATATAGTTTATATAAATTTATTTTATCACTATTGTCTTATATATAATAGGAATTTACATAAGCATTTTATGATCTGCCTATTATTGGATTTATGGTTCTAATTATTAAAAATGAAAAATTATATTCCATGTATAACATTTTATTAATTAGAGACATATAATAAGTCACAATTTGAGTGTTTTCTGTGGAGTATATAATACAAATTTTATATGTTATTTCATTAATCACCTTTTTTCTTGATCATTAATATTTCCATTGATGTTATTATATATATTTTTATTATAATTGAAATTATTAAAAATGTTGTTCTAGATTTCTGTCTCAATTTTAATTCTTTGCGACTCATGTTATGTTAAAATATAATTTTATATTACATGGTGTATATACACAACATTGATATTTTATATAGTGAATTTATTTATCTTAATGATGTTATTAATTAATTTTAATTTCATTCTTTCATGGGGATTATATTTCAATGTTACAAAATTGGTAATGATTTTAGGTTATAATTTCATTATTTACCAGTAATGTTTATGACTATATACCAAATGCTAAAATATTATGATTAATCTATTAAGAAACTCATTAATTTTATTATCATCTATTTGTTTCATTAAAATAAAAATTTATCACTTCATTTTCTTCTCTTCATGTACTCAATAGTTTAAAAAATATATCTTTTTGAAAAAAAAATATTTATTAATGATAATTTGATTTTAAAATGGTAGTTAAAAACGTTTTCATAATAAATCAATTTAGTTACTATATAAAATATTAAAAATATAATATTTTTTAAAAAAATCAATGGAATATTTCTATTGTTTTCAAAACAATTAATGTTTATATTTTACAAATAATTTGAGAATAATATTTATTTAACATAAATGGAATTAATAATGTTACATTCCATAATGAATAATCATTTATTTAAATATTCCCTTACCTGTTTTCAATGTAAATTTCAATGAAATAACTATTATTAATAATTGGGAAAATTTTAGATAATTATGAAATAATATCAAATTTAAATGTATTTATGAATTGTTATATGTTTTAAAAAGTGGGTTTCAAAGTAGAAATTCTATATTCGTTAAGAAATGATTAAAATATTTTTTATAGATTCTTTTATAGATATTAAATATTATTTTCAATGAATGGTTTTCCAAGATATTGTTTGTATAAAATAATTATTTTCAATCAAAATTTATCTTCTTTAAGAAATTATCTTTTTGATTTGACATTCAAAATATTTTTCTATCTCATATGACGTAATTGTACATAAAGTGGATATGAATATTGGATTGCATACTTATTAATTATATAATTTTATTTATAATTTTTTTTAGAAAAACAAATTCTCTTACATGCTTTATACCGTGAAATAATTTTTATGTAACCAATATCTTTTCATTAGGTAATAATTTCATGAGATGATGAATTGATTCTAAAATAATTCTCTTTTATATATGCTTTGATATGATGAAATTTATATAAGACCCTGAAATCCCCATAGAGTTTTGATAAGATTAATGTTTAATTCTCTTATATAAAATAAATGACAAGATTTTGTGATGGTGGTTACTTATATATTACTATAATGCATTGGGTAATGATAAATGTCAAATGATCTAAGAGGTTTCAGAAGTGGTTATCCGAAACTAGAAAAGGAGGCCACACTAAAGGTCACCCGCAACCCAAAATATAAGGTACAGTGTTGGATAGACATGTCCTGAAAGAGGGTAAATGTGAGGTCATAACTTTCCCAATGCATTTATGTACATATTTTCGTATAATATCATGGCTTTATAGTATTGTTTTGTAGCCATAATATCAATTTATATTATTATATGTACCCCATAAATATATTCATCGTGCAAATTTTATAGTCCCATGGATCTAATAATTTGAGTAAATTATAATTCATGTCTTATGAACTGCTAGTTTTTATTCATTGACAGAATATAATGATATTTGATCTTTAGGTTATACTTTTCAGCTGGTTTTCTCATGTTCTCCATCACATTTTTAATGATTTTATTATTTCCATGTCCTCACATAATTTTGTTCTTGTTATAATTTTGTATATCACTTTTCTACTCTTATTGAGCATCTAAGCTCACCCTTTCTAATTTTTCCTTTCTCTGGGTTATGAAGAATTGTTTTATGTAGCATAACTAAAGGTGGATATATTTATGGGAGTCATTTAAGACCATTGATGATGTAAGAATATTGTGTTATGTGATTCAAAGGCATTTTACTATTATGGTCCCCAAGTGTGTGTATTTTAATTTAAGGAATACTCAACCAAACAGGTATAATTTCCATGTATAAAAATATAATGGAATCAATATATTTATATTGGGTCACATTGATTTATGTTAATTCAATCATAAAATTATCAATTTTACATTTTCCCACATAAATTAGATGGGATCATATTTATCATCATTTATTTTTTTTTGGTTTCATTTATTTTAGATGATTTTGATTAAGTATTTTGGTTGGGAATAGATATTATATAGAGGGTTTAGTGGTAAATATTCAAGATCAAATTTTAAATCAGTGATTTAATATTAAAAATTAATTATCAATGCTAATGTTAATTATATTTATCATATTTATTGTGAAATATAAATTAAGAAAATCAGAAGTATTTTTTATTTTAGCTAACTAAAATTGGGAGTACTATAATATTAATCTTCCATACACATTGAAAAAAAAAATTATACAGTACATAGATTTTTAGGAGGAATCATATCTAAATTATAACTCTCTTCTTCTTATTGAAGGATAACCAAGAAACATAACATTCGAATTGGGAGTACAAACCATTATAACCTGAATTTAGAGAGTGGGAGTCACAAGACGAATGGTATTGAATATAAAATCAAGTAGGAACAACCCAAAATGATAAAATTATTTTGCTTGGAAAAATAACTTGAAGATTAGAGTAAAAGTGAAGTATATAGAAATAGTTAAATTAGACACATACAAAACCAATAAAATGAAGTCGTGGAATTTTAAATAAGTACATGAAATATATTATGATTTGTGTAGTAGAATATATCGCCAATATAGTTTTATTGTATGAGGATTTGGTTCCATGAATGTTCATAATGATGATGTAATGATATTTGGAAAGGATCCATTAAATCATTTTTCACTTCAACAATTTCAGTGATAAAAGTTCAAATTAGTATAATTCATCACTGTAATGTATGACGGGTGTTTTCATTTTGAATAAGGGTTGAATCCAATAAAATATGTTCAATAAAAATGACAATAATTCTTTAAAATATGTTAAATAATTTCAATATAACATAAATGAAATTAGAGCATGAATAAAAATATAGAACATTGAAAAAATAATGACTATGATGAAATGGACATGAGGAATATATTTTGGGTTTATTTGGAATATGATGTAGTCAATTAATTTCAATATGATTTCAGTTTAATATAGGGTGGTGTCACCTTTATATAAGGTGATTTTATAAGAGTATAAGTTTATATAACATCATTATAAGGTGTGATCAGAGATAAACATTAACAAATCTTCACTCACCCACTGTTAGTTAGAAAAAACTAATTATTCACCCACTCATAATTACTTCTTCACATATCCATATTTTAAGGATATACTGAAATAAAAATAATTTTTTAATAAATTAATTTTCTATTAAAATAAAAATCGATTCATGAAAATTTTATATAAACTCACATAGTGTTATATTATAAATATCATGATAGTGTTATAATGATAATTATAATATGGTATTTTCGTTTTGTCGAAATACACAAATAAAAAAATCCCTTCTCTAAAACAAAAAAATTGATCGTGGTTTTTTAACATACTCGACAGTTTTTAAATATTTCGAAATAAAATCTGATGAATATAATTAAAATGAAATTGAAAATATGTTTAAAAAAATTTATTTCAAATAGTACGAATATATACCACTTAAAAAATTTATATTTAATCAACTTTAAATTAGATTAATATATAATTTTCAAAATAAATTTCACTAATTCTAAGATAAAAAATTATTTTCTCAAAATAATCATAATCATATGGATTCTTAGAAATGTATACCATTTAATATTATGTCGGAATATACCAATGAATAAATGTAACTTTGTTAATAAAATATATATAGAAATAAAATCTCATATCAATATGATTTTTTCTATAAGGTTTTATATTTTTTAAAATTGAAAATAAAGTTGAATTGTTATAATTAAATGGGATATTTGAAAATTAAAACCATAGATAGATAATTTTGATAAATTTCATTATTATTGAGAACATAGTGATAAAGTATAAATATATTCACTCTCAATAGTTGATAAAGAAACACTTTTTTTCTTAAACTACATAGAACTAATCTTTTTTTTTTGAAAATAGCACATACAATATGAACATTTTTATCATGTCTTCATCCTAAAAAATTTGAACAAAAAAACTAATTAAATCAATAAATTTCATTACAGATTAAATTAAGTCAAAATTATTAGTTATATTAATAAAAATAATAATATATTTAATTTAATTTTAATTACATTTCTTAAGATCGAATTAAAATATGGCACTTAAAAACCTAGTAACAAAAATATCAAGTCTAAATGTAGTAAAAATTATAAATAAATTCCAATAATACATCTAATAATTTTATAATATATATATTATATATTAAAATAAATAATATTTATAATGAATACACATTGGTGTATTAATATTTTTATATAATTATATAAAATAATGGACAACTAAATCATTAGAATATATTAAAAAATTCCAAAAAATAGTGTAATTTAATTGAATATGTTGTAGTAAAGAAATAATTTATGTTCAACAACTAAACTCATAAAAAATCAATAGAAATTAAATTTTAAATTTCATTAAAAATAAATTCGCATTAAGATCCAAACAAATATCATTGAAAAGAATTTTAATAATTAATATATCACAACAATTCCACTAAATCAACAATGAGGTATATATATTATCCTTTTAATATAATGAATAAAATTTTTATCATCTTAGGAAAGTGGTGTTTTATTGGGAATATATAATTCCTTTATAATTTAAAAACAAGATTAAATTAATTTAATTTTCCACAAATAAGTGGATGAGATACATAAAAAATCAGTATTAGAAATATTATAAAATAACATAATACCATGAAATGTTGAAAAATATAATTAAATATTATTATATTCTATTATTTAATTAGGTGAAAAATATTAATCAAATTCTAAATCGTCATCCTAAAAATATCCCTATGTTATAAGCCAAACATTATTCTTAACAATTTTTCAAAATTACTCAATTTTATTTTAAAAAAATCATTTATGTCCAATTACAGGATTATCTACATGTGGTAAAACTAAACACCAAATATTATTTATAGAAATATTAATAATTAAAAATTGTAGAATAATAATAATTGTATCATCAGTCAAGATGTTTAAAATATCATTTGGACAAAATAAGAATCAAAAGTTAAATTTTCATAAAAATATACAACATGACCCTTTGGATAAACTATAGAATAATGATTACAAATAAATAAATCGATAGCTTTGTCTTTATGAATAATTCAAGACTAAAAAATTACATCATAATTAGATTTATATATTATAAGATTAAAATCATTAAAATCATATTCCAAATAAATAGAAATATATTCCATTTAAAAAAATATTTTTTAAAAATAACATGATTGGTTTATTTTACATCCATAGTAATTTAATTATAACCATTAATTCATTAAATTTATTCATATATCCATGAAAAATTCCATTATAAACACCGAAATAGAATGTTTAAAATTTATCCTTGTCATCTAATTGAATTGAAATCTTGTTAATAATATAATATCTAGAATTATTCTTTTTACAATTAAAGGAATCAATATATTTTTTGTTAAAAATATCATAATTACTGTTATATTTAAAATATAAATTTTCATTATAAATTATTATACCCAAAAATATTTTGGTAAACTATTTTAATTTAATATAGTTGAATACATATCAATAAAATTTATGTTTTTAAATTTTAAAAAATGTTATTGGTGTGGTGTCCTTGTTGAAGAGAAAATTTGGAAAAGATAATTTTCATCAATTTTTTTCCATACCAGAATGATCCAATTAACCTGAAATAAGAGTATTTGTATAATATTTTCAACAAACATAATTATTTTGTAAAATCATACACTAATAAATAAATCAAGATAATATTTCTTTTTAATGATACATTAAATTAATCTATGTAAATCTTCCAAAATCATCAACCATCATAAACCAATATATCATACATACTAAACTAGAATCATATAAATGAAAAAAAATAATGAAAATGTTATAATGGTTATCAATTTTTACTTAATTATTAAATTTAAATCTAATATTATGTTTTTTAGCATCAATAAAATACTAACAATTAGAATTATTTTTAATTTTCAAATTTGTTAGAAAATAGGTTATTTTACAGTTTATATTACGACCAATATTTCAAATGGAATATCCCTTGATTGCAAAATATATCTGTTATTTATATAGATTTAATACATTTGATATAATTTTTAGTAAATTTGAAAAATAAATAGAAAAATAATTCTTATTCTTATTGGAATAAAATAAAATTTTAATATAAAAGTAAACATGTAATTCCATCAAATATAAAACCCATAATATTCATTAATAAATGTGTAATACTAATTAAGATATGTTTAAAACATTAAATATATATTAATTTATAAATTAAAAAATATTAGACATACGTACATCTCAAAATTGAATAATCATGCCTTTGAGTTATCTATAAATGTGAAAGAGCCATAGTCACATTGATTATATGCTAAAACCATTAACAGATCTCTAGTATTATGGTTTAAAAGTCCATTTTCTATATACAATGTTTCTTTTACAATGTTTGGTAATTATTGATGAAAATAATAAATAACTATAAATTTTCTTATAACAACAAAATCATAGATACAATTATATTAGTATAACAATTATTTTCACCCCTTAAATATTTTAAATTTTTATTTATTTATAATGTAGAAGTTAAATAGTTGTAATTATCTTTTTAATATAGAAAGGGATTGATGAACATTAATGAACCTTCATTACCATATTTTTTTATCTTATAACATTAAGAAACCCAAATATTTTATATTATTCCTTAATAACTTTTAGAAACTGAATTTATATATATATATAATAACTATATATTATTATATCTATAACTAACAATCCCTTCCCATATCTGACATGACACAAGAATTTATCCACCATAAGTCATGACGAGGGTTCTCAATCCCAAGGGGTGAAAATTATTTCTTGGGAATCATATGAATCCATTTGGGAATTATTAATTCTATATCACCTATAAAAGATTATAGAACATAACATAAGGGGAATCAGGATGAATATCTTCGTTGCATAAAAAATCAATAACAAACCGAAATAATATAGCACATACATCTAAATATAAACACTATAAATAAATAAAAGGACACAATAAGTAATAAGATAAAAAATATAAAAAAAATAACTATAAACCAACTCAAGCCTTGTACAAAACCCGCTCAATGAAACCACTAGTTTCCCACCACCACATAAAATAATACATGTCAGAATTGGGGATTGGAATATAATCAATCTAAAAACAAATAACTGAAATATGTTGTCATGAGATAAAAATTGTTGTATTTTATCTCATCCCGATGAAACTATGTAATTTGTTTTATACATAAATTCAATAATTCTATTTTCTATGTAAACTAGACATTAATATTTTTCAAATATATCCAATATAAAACAAAACATATAAATATACAATTTTAAAACATATATCATTGTTTTCCTAAACTATAACCAATTACTTAAAAATATTTCCCCTAGCACTAGCCATTACAAATGTACAATGCTGTTGATATGTCACATAAAAAGTAATTTGTTTTGTTTATATGAAATAGTGAATTTATAAAATGTTATCTTTTTGAAGAAATATTTGAACCAAACAACCATTTTTTAATTCATAATTAATGTCTATAACGTATCATTAATTTCAAAATATGTTTTCCATACAACATAAAAAATCATCTTCAATTTGATATCAAAACAGCACAAATGGGACGGGAATAGAAATATAGACACTGTATAATAGAATATAGATGAAAATATAAGAATGAAATTATTAAATGATAATGAATTTATGAGAAATGATAAAAAAATCACTAGATATACTATGATATTATGAAATTTGATCACAAAATAGAATTTTTCATGGACTCTTCCATAGATAACTAATTTTTCATTCAACTAACCATATGAGTGTATTTTAATTCATGAAACCACTACTATAATGTTTATGTTTAATCTATAACATCACCAAGTATCCCACAAAAAAATCTATACCATTACACTTTTCCATAAACCATGTTTATAGAATGAATAAAGGGATACTGGTGGAGTTTGAACCACCTATTGGAATAAACGTTGATATTCCACTTAGTATGTGGAATCCCATTAGAATGGGGATGTGATGAAATGGAATATTTAATCAAATATTAAAATCAAAAGAAAAATACCTTTCTAACTCCCACTCCCTATAAATTAGTAATTAATAGCCCCATACATGTGATGAACACATTAGATAAACCTAAAATTTCCACAAAAAGGGAGGACCTAGCATCACATCAAAATAAACATCCCTTAAAAGTGGTAACAATAAAATTAAAGGAAATTAATTGGGGTATTTCAGATGAACTATTTGAATAATTTTCCAATATATAATTTCTCATGGAAATTTTCTCAAAATTCATTCCACTGTCACAGTTCATAAAAAAACATTGTACACAATTAATGGTTTTGTGAAATAATTCCAACGAACAAGAAAATTCCAATTATACCCTCCAAACATTATTATTATTATTATAAATCGAATACTATTATTAAGGCCATCCATTGGCTTCAATCCAATTTAATTTATACATCAATCAATTTGAAAATTTAATAAATCCCACAAACATTTCAGGTCAACATTTGATATCTATTAATTAAACCCATCATAACTCTTTTTGAGGATAAAACCTCACATTTAATAAAACACTCAATAAAAATATTCCATTCAATTAAAATTATAATTAGATAAAAATATATTTTCTATAATGAAAACCATTTCAAATATCCCATTAGGAAAACTAGGAAATGAATGCCTATAATTTCAAAAATAATGTATATATTTAAATGAGTAACAATTTTTGAAAATATCAAAATAAAATGGATAATTTTTAAATAAAAATAATGATATAAAATATTCTAATAATATAAATATATTTTCATATAGAAATAAAATTATCTAATTTAATTCCAAAAGGATGTAATTTCATAGATACACCTACATAGATGATGTCCAACACTCACTAAATCATGTCACCTTAAATAGATACCATTAAAGAATGAAATAATAGCACATATAAAATCAATACAATTCCCAATTACAAAGATAATACTATACCACACCAAATCCATTCCTTTTAAATTGATATGTAGATCAAAACTAAAAAGATAAAATGCTATCATGAATGAAGAAATAATATTAGAGGTAAAAGGGTAGACTAAATACCTTGTAATCATTTGAAATCATGCAATGGGACACAAATAATCGAATGATGATGACAAGGGATATCAACTTTTAGAACTAAAGGGATGGCCATTGCATATGGGGGATAACTAGGTAGATACCCTTTTATTTTAAATGGGAAATCAATGTAATTTAAAAAACAAATTGTACATGTTCACACCACACCGTTTCCCTGTATGGTTTCCTAAAATGTCCAATTACTATGTGTAAGCCACATCTTTGCACAGCTGATCCAACATGGATTCAATGATTTGTTTTCTAAATCATGTTTCAACCTTGTCCGAGAATCTGTAAATGTAAAAATGGGTATGTGATTTATGTAGTGGTTTTTTCAATCAATAATGAAGCAATAAAAATTGGCTCAATCATCATGACAGGACCATCTACATGGGAACTACAAGGTTACATATAATTATACATTGTAACACCCCCAAATGATAAAGGGTTAAATTACTAAATGATACGACTCATGTCATCAGGGTGCACCTATATTTTTGTGAGCCTACATTATTAGAACTACACAGTTAAACGTGCTTGGCTTGGAGTATTGATCCTGATGGGTGACCTTATGGGATGTTTCACAGGGTGTGTGTGAGTGAGGACAATGCACACTAGAAGGGACATGTCTTGGATTGTGGGGAGTTTCATTAGTCAGATGACCCGTTTGGGAACCTGTGTGGGCCCCATTGTGGGGACCATGTTTCTGTGGGGCAACTGGTGGGATCATTTGTCACATTTGGTATCATAGGAGGAACCCAGTCTTTAATTGTGGTACAATTCCTAGGTTGAGATGTAGGGCCCACAACGAGAACATTTTTCTCTAAAGGAGGGGTGATTGTAACACCCCCAAATGATAAAGGGTTAAATGACTAATTGATATATCTGATGTCAACATGGTGTACCTTTCTTTTGGGGAGCCTGGCTGATTAAAACTATACAGTTAACATTCTTGGTTTGGAGTAGTTAGCAGGATGGGTGACCTTCTAGAATGTTTTCCATGGTGTGTGTGAGTGAGGAAAAAGCACCATAGAAAGAAAATGTGTTAGTGTTTCTGATGCTTTTGTCGGGGTGCACACATCCATCTGTGAGGACGCGCTGCTGTTACCCCACATTCCTGATTTCCAAAGGTGGGTGGCATCTGCTCCTTATTCAGGGACATCTACTCCTTGATCGAAATTGGATGATGGGAGGTCAGTTCACCCTTATGTGGATTACTCCTTGGAACTCGTCACCTAGTCTGGGTCTCCCTCATAGATTTAATATGTATTTCGTGAATCTATTTCCCAGTGCCATATCTTCCTGGACACCGGTTAATTACAGTACTTCCGTCAAGACATTCCATGGGGTCTTGACATGGTAGAAACCACCAGAGAAGTAGATGACAACATCAGGCATGTTAGGTCATCTATGGGTGCGTGGAAATTGGGGACCCTGTATTCGTCCTCATTAGAGGGTATCTCAAGGGTTCATAACTCGAGGCATCCGATGTCGAATGTGGGGAATCATATTCCATAGGCATGTATCAGAGGGTTTTCGCATCTTATTGTGTTTAACACAGGGTATGCTACAAGAATAAAATCTAACAGAAACGGTTACACCATAGGCATGTCATCCGAGGTTTTCCTCATGCATCACATGTTTATCACGAGGTTGGCCGCGAGTTTAACGTCTTTCGGAGAAGGTTACTCCATAGGCATGTCATCTGAGGTTTTCCTCAGGCATCTCATTTTTATCACAAGTTAGGTCGGGAGTTTAATGTCTTGCAAAGATGGTATAAGAGTGATCCGAATGTCCCATAAAGATGGATTAGATTGGTATATGCCAAGGAGAGAACACCTGGAAGATGGATGGATCAGAATTCCCAATGAGGATGGATCTGAAGTGGTGTTCTCCCTAGTGTGGAAATGTCACACTGTAATGGTTGATCTAAACACCACGGAGGGAGGATCAGGGAGTTTTCACCCCAGAATGGGGAATCACCATGGTATAACATTTCCTGGGATTGATCCTTATGGAGGTTTCCTATGTACCCTGTGTAGACAACAGGGATCAAAACCCACGTAGTTCCAAGGGTTGATGAATCGGGGTGTACACAGAGGATAATGACCCAGAGACATTATGGGGCTTACGCGTGGATAGTGGCCCAGTTACTGCTAGGAGCAGTGAGGAAATAAATTACATGATCCCACTGGGATGTGGCGGCCTGGGTAAGAATCAGAATGTATGATGGATGAATGAATGAACTGGAGGGGGAATGAAATGGGACCATCACAAGGGAGACAATGGAGTTGGGATTGAGCCTCGAAGAGACCTCCTACATATCCCAATGGCAGGGAATCATTGACCATGTAGATCATGATGGTGAAGGTGGACCTTCGTCTAATGGGTGTTGGGATTGAACCTTAGGGAGGCTTCCTACGTACCATGCCTTGACATGGATCAAAGTCCTCATAGTTCGGGATGTGGCAGTGTCGGTGAACTGACGTGAAGGTGGAACATGGTCTGATGGTTGATGGGCTTGAACCTCTGGGAGGCTTCCTACATACCATGCCTTGAAATGGATCAAAATCCTCGATGTTTGGATTGGGATTCGTTTGTGAACTGATGTGAATGAGGACCTTGGCCCGGGTGGATGGAGGGCATGAACCTCATGAGGTTTCCTACGTACCATGCCTTGACATGGATCAATGTCCTTATAGTTCAAAGGGGATGTGGGGTGTCGGTGAAGGGACGTGAAGAAGGACCTTGGTCTGATGGGTGATGGGCTTCAACCTTGTGAGGTTTCCTATGTACCATGCCATGACATGGATCAAAGTCCTCGTAGTTCGGAAGGTGGCAGTGTCGGTGAACTGACATGAAGGTGGACCATGGTCTGATGGTTGATGGGCTTGAACCTCAGAGATGCTTCCTACGTACCATGCCATGACATGGATGAAAGTCCTTGTAGTTCAAAGGTCATCATCAGAAAACCAACGTGAAGGTGACCCCGGGGGTCCACTAGTGGTGGGAATGAACCTCATGATGCTTCCTAAGTATGATTCCTTGGCATGGATCAACGTCGACATAGTTCCGGATAGTGACAACGTCTTACCACTCGACTGGAATGCAGTTTAACGTCATGCGGGACATGGGTGGACTGTGACGTGAATAAACGATAGGCGATGGACTTGAACCTCATGGAGGCTTCCTACATACCATGCCTTGACATGGATCAAAGACCTCATAGTTAAAATGGATGTACAGTTTAATGTCATGCCTGAAAACATACAGTTTAATGTCATGCTTGCGGGGGAATATAGTTTAGCATCATTCTCGACCAGGGAATACAGTTTAGCGTCATGCTACACGGGGATATTTTCATGGCCAATGCTTACTATAAGCCCATGTGTGTCGTGTTCGGTTTGAGAAACAAGATGTAGCAATGACATGGTGATCTAGTCGTGGAGGGTGCGTCCGTGGGAAGCGAAGAGGGGCTAACGCATTAGCCGGCCCATGGTGCCGAGACTTACTCCAGGAAAGAGGCCCGAGGAAAAGGATGAAGATAGTTTCAGGATTGATCCTTGAAGAGGCTTCCTACATATCCCTGTGGCAGGGAATCAAAGTCCACATAGTTATCATGATGACGACATACCGTGGATTGGGTGTTTCAATGACTTAACATTGGATTGGGTCACAACGGCTTACCGCTGGATAAGAATGCGAACAACATACCGCTAAATGGGTATGTAACAGCTTACCACTGGATTGGGTCACAACGGCTTACCGCTGAATAAGGATCACAGTGGCTTACCGCTGGATAAGGATGTCAACGACATACCCCTGTATAGGATGACAACGGCTTACCACTTATTGGGATCACAATAGTGGATGGGTGTTACACGAGGAAGCTTCCCAGGTGCCGCTTTGGAGCGGCAATGGAGAATGGGGCTTATGCTAGGAAGCTGCCCGGGTGCTGCTATGGAGCGGAAATGGTGAATCGGGCTTCCTCTAGGAAGCTACCCGGGTGCCGCTATGGAGAGTCAATAGTGAATGGGGCTTACGCTTGGAAGCTCCCCGGGTGATGCTATGGAGCGATAATGGTGAATGGGGTGTACACAAGGAAGCTGCCTGGGTGCCGGTATGAAGCGTTAATGGTGAATGGGGAATACGTAAGGAAGCTGCCCGGGTGCCGCTAAGGAGCGGCAATGGTGAATGGGGCTTACACAAGGATGCTTCCTGGGTGCCTCTAAAGAGCGGCATTGGTGAATGGGGCTTATGCAAGAAAGTTGCACGGGTGCTGCTAAGGAGTGACATTGGTGAATGGGGCTTATGCAATGGAGCTGCCCATGTGTCATTATGGAGCAGAAATCATGAATGGGGCATACGCATGAAAGCTGCCTGTATTGTCTTCCTCATGTCTGGCAATGAGGGAATCCCAACTCATTGGTAAATTGAGGCCCTCACATGTGCACTGGTGCACAAGAGGGATAATGCCAAGGGGCGTTGGAATCAGGCCACTGTAATCATGGAATTAGGCGTCTTATGCTTGGAGCATAAGGCATCTCTTGGTATGTGAAAGAGACATCCTATGTTTGGAACATAAGGAGATCACTACAGTTTATAGTCATGTCGATAGGACTGTTAGCATCTCATGCTGGGAGCCCAAAGGCATCTCTTATTTGGAGTAAGATACATCTTATGTCTGGAACATTGGGTGAATACTATAGTTTATAGTCTTCTAGGTAGGACTATTGAAATAATGCGCCTAGTAATGGTTGGTGTTGGGACTTTCTCAAGGGAGGCCCTTTCTGGTTCAACCTGGCATATGTGCCATGTGATAGGGTTTGGAAGAGTAGCTTGAGAAATGATTCGACTCAATGTGCTCGGGGAATTGATGATGGGAATCTCAACTGATGACATGGGAATGAAACAAAGAATAATATGTCGACTCAAGGTGTCTCATGGTGTGTGGAGGAATATCTGAAATCATTGTATTCCATAGGTGGAAGGTGGGTGCGCAATGGAAAATCCTGACGTCCTGGCCCTCTAAGTTCGCGTTGTGACTTTCCAATTATCACGGGGGTCTATAAAGGTAGCGAAGCGACCGAAGCCCAGCACTGACCCCAAGGGGGGGTGCAGGGGCGCAGGCCCCGCGGTATGGACCGGTTTGTGCGAAGTTATGAGCCTTGTGAAGGATAGGACTTCGTGAAGTAGCTTCGCGGAGAAAATGTCTGGCGGAGCAGAAGGATCACGCAGTGCATGGGCCTCTTGCGGAGCAAGGGCGGATCGCGGAGTAGAGGGATATCGTGGAGCATTGGCCTCTTGTGGATCAAGGGTGTCTCGCGGAGCACAGTCTTGCAGAGAAGCAATGTGAAGGAAGATGCTCGCAGAGCAGGGACTCGCGGAGCAGCAACACGAAGGAAGATGCTCGCGGAGCATGGCCTCACGGAGCCGCAAAGCGGAGCTCCGCGGATGGGGAAATCGACCGCCCAAGGGGAGAAGTGGCCATGGTCATCATACTGAGAAGGGGGGTGAGCTATCTATTTACAGCCAAGTGGTTCCACGAAGAAAATCTCTCTCGGCACGTAGAGAGAGCTTGCTCTGTGGCGGATCACAAACGTCAAAGGCGGTCGCAGAGCATCCTGCCTCCTTCTCTTCGCAGCGGGTTTGCGAACGTCATATTCATTCATGGAGCATCCCTCCTATTGTGCATTGCGGTGGGTCTTCGCCGCACATCACGAACATCAAACAGATTCACGGAGCTTCCCACATCATTGCTTCGTAGCGGCGCTCCGCGATCACGGATGGGGCTTCGCGAATGGGCTTTGCAAATCAATTTTATATCCCAACATCAAATGTCCATAAATCCTAATCCATAACTCTGTTCGGGCATTGCGACCTACCAAATTGAATCTTGCGAAACGGTCCACGATATTGGGTCGTGTATGGAAGGTTTTGGAAAATTTTGGGGACGAGTTTTTTGGGGTCTATAGTTGGCTTGTGGGGACAATCAATAGTCAGATGACCCATTTTGGTAGGTGGGTGGGCCCTAGGGTGGGGACCACATGTCTATGGGGAAACTAGTGGGCCCAGTTGTCACATTAATGTAAAGACCCAGAAATTTTTTGGAATTTTTTTTCTTAAATGGATGGGAATTTTAAGAGTCCATGAAAATTGACAGCACATGATTCTGAGGCCCTGTGTACCCGGAATAAATTTCTAACGTTTTGTTTGAGTACGTTTTGTAAACATATGATTGGGTTTTATAAATTTTGAATCGATGTTCCGAAATAAAATCTGAGGGAACTGTTGAACTGGTTACACTGGTATTCGCTTAAGGAGACATTCACTGTGATGACAGTGGGTCGAGAGTAAAAGTTAGTTTTTGGGTTTTCATGGAAAATAATAAAATAAAGAGGGCATCACTTTATTTTTATTTGATTACCATATGGGTGTTTGGAGGTGGGTACCATGGGATCTATAACCTCCCTGTGGAGTTTGAATGTGGGGACCACCAATCCATAACCTCCCATGAGAGGGTATGATGGTGGGGACCACCACGCCTCAACCTACCATGTGGATTTAATGTGGTGGGGACCACCCATGACCGCATAAAATCCCAATTTTAATAATTGGGGTGGTGACCACCCATCCCCTATTAATGAGAGGAGATGAAAATCTCTCTACTCCCCTCATTATGGAGGGGTTCCCCTTGACCACCTCTACCATTTATGGTGACACCACCTCGCATTTAATTATTTGAGCCAACGCATAATTTATTGTTCCAGATCCTACCCATCAATTAATTGATACATCTCTTATATTTAAAGGCTACAATTTTAATTTTAAACCCAAAAATCTAAAATAATAGACAATATATTATTTGGAAGGGATATATATTCACTTTTGGAATTTGGGTGGAATATTTGGGAGAGGGGAGCTTGAGAGAATTAGAGTTCTTCAACGATGAACTCCATATCCCAATGAAGAACTAAGATCACATTTTTCCAACAAAGATCATCTGCAAGGAGTGTCTTCGACTTCTTCATAGTAATCAAACGACATGGGATGTCTTCGAAAACCGATATACCTCCTCATCATCGTCAATGAACTGACGCATGAGCTAGTAATTGAAGGTGTGTGACAGACATGATGAACGACAATCTTCTCGGTCTTCTTCCTCGGGACACCATCATCGACCAACGTTCAAGGTATAGAGATAATTTGAGTAACACTAATTTCATTATTCTCTACTTCGGTTGGAAAGGAATCGATGCGGAGGTAGTAAAACAGTTGAATTTCATTTTTCTTAGTCCATGATGAGACAAATGTTACCACCCTAAACGCGGAGGTTGCAGACCAAACCACCATAGCCCGAACCCCTCCGCAATTCTTGTTTATAATGATCTTTGACATGGAGAGAAATCAACGAGGAGATGAAGGTGAAGAATACAAAATTTGTGCTTCCCACAACCTCCGTGATCCATGTCACCCCCACGTCATCCGTTACAGCTGCAGGCTGAACCGGCCTCGGCCGGGTCCCCGCCCGCCACACCGCTCGGCGAGATGAGCCACTGCCCTAAGCCAACCCACGCCCCACCGGCCTACCTGCCTGCCTGATGGCCAGCCTGGACGCCCGCCGCCCTGCCTGTCGGCCTAGCCGCGCCCAGCTCGGATGCCTCCCGTCTTGCTCGGTCACCTCCCATGCGCCCTGATGAACCTCACGGGCCCACGCACCCTGTGCCACCCGATCTGCGCCCCTCATGGCAGTGGCCTAACCGATCTCAGCCATCCAGGCCAAGACGCTTACCCGAGCCCCACATGTGCCTGGTCGACCTGGACATTTGCGCCCCTCGCTGCCTCTCCAGGCCGAACCACCCTTTCATTGACGTGCGGCCGGTCCTCGACCCCACTCTACTCGCAGCCTTCGCGGTCTGCTAGGTCCGCCCAAAATTAGTTTGGTCGGGTCAGTCCGACCGGGTCGGACCCGACCCAGGCCCACTTCGACCCCCCTTTATTTTCTTTGTCCATATCATTGGCACCGGATTACCATTTGATGAACCATCAGCGACACATGTTTTCATAGAGCGTGATGGTCCCTTTGAGAATACCCCACTCGACTTCAAGGTAATGTTTAGATATGGTCAGGATGGATCGTGCCCAAATCCAACTGGTCCCCCAGGACTAAATTGCTAATTACTCATAGAACATGCATCTGATTGAGGCGTTTTCTGTTGGGTTGAGACCCCTCTGACGACGCAGACCTTTTAGATACTTCTAACACCCCAGGTAAATAAATAATATGACATTTTTAGATTTATCCCAATTTTTGAATAAAATGTCAATATTAATTTAAAGGGAACTCTATGCTCGATAGCTTACCCTATACACAACAACGAGTTTCTTGGGAATCTTACGTTGCACTCAAATAATAAAATATTATTATTTTAAATTGTAGTTAACGCCTAGTTGTTGTGATGGAGGGAATGAATATAACTAACTACAAAATGATTATATATGTTTGCCAAATATTTTTACATTTTAAAATAAATGTTCGAGGATTAAAATGTGAATGAATCCAATTTTACGCGTAAACCTTTTAATATTATTTAAAAGGTCGATTAACCGCCTTTTAATGGGGAACCACTTTTAAATCCAATTTTTCACAATTTTATGTGTTATATTTGACTAAATAAAATTTTTCTTTAGAATCGGGACATCAAAATTTACTTTGTTTAAATTTTTGGTATTTTTCTGAAAAAGTTCAAATTTTAATGAATAGTGAAAAATCTTGTATTTTAATTCAAAACCTCCTTTTAATCTAATTTATTTATATGATTATATTATATTTTGAATTGTATTTAAGTGAAATTAGAATATATTTTTACCATTTAATCCAATAGTGGTCGTTGGAATTAATTTCACTTTGAAATCGGACATAAACTAGTGTCAATCTTTTGATACATTTTGTTTCATAAAAACACGCTATTTGTTTTCACAGCGGGAATTAATTATTAAATTAATTAATGCAACTTATATATTTTTAATTTAGTAAAATAAACATCATTTTTGAATTCGGAATATCAAATATAGCTTAAGGTGAATTTTTGATATTTTTTTGAAAAACTTCAATTTTTGATGAATAGTGAAACCACTAAGTGGTACTTATAAAAACTGATTTTTCCGTTAAAATGAAAATTTTCCACCTTTGAGTTTTGAATTTCAAAAATATGACATAAATGGTTATCATTAAGAAGTAAAATGTGGTTCAATGGAATTAAAATAATGTTTTGGTGAATAGTAACTTATTAAGTTTTTAATCGCGATTAGAGGTAATTAGTGTAGTTTAAGGTAAAAATAATGTTTTAATAGTATGAAATGACCTAGACACATGTCCTACCATCATTTTATGAGACATTTCCGACCAAGAAAATCCATGGGTCAACTTGGGGACCCCATGGATCCACTTTGGTTGGAAAATGACATAAATACCTTTTTATTTAATGTTAAAATTAAAATGACAAAAACATGAGTTGTTTAACTAAAAAATATTTACATGGGGTTATACAAGTCAGAGTTTTCAGTATAAATATTCATTGGAAATCTGAAAATATTTCCTACATCATAGTAGTTTTTTTTATTATTTTTAGACATTAAATAAAGAAAATTATTTATGACATCATGATGATGCAGCGATGACCTCATTATTTAACGATTAAATAAAATGGAAAGATAATGTAAAATCTAAGACCTACACATGTCCAAAAACTATTGGATGGGTGGATTTATAACCCTTATCACCTTATCCTATAATTATATAAATGTGGGACCTTTTAAATCCGAAACGCATTTTAAAATAAAGTATCATTTCTTTACTTTCCAAGAGTGCCCCTCCTCTCCTCTTATAAAAGGCCCCCACCTCTACCTCCTTACCCACACATCAAAAGCCTTTGGATCGTCCAACCCCTGCCCATTTTGTCTCTAAACATCCCTCTATAACTCTTAGAAGCCTCAATTTGGTCAGAAGTTTTCCCAAGGAAGCATTTGAGCTCAAACCAAAGGGAGTTACCCGATTTTAAGGTAATGTCTTCATTTGTGTTCTTTTGTTTTATTTTGCTTCTCCAACCCCCTAAACTATTTTTATTCATTTATTTTGTAACAACTAAAGTATATTCAATAATCTAGGATTTTGTTATATGAATAATTAGTGCTACACCTACACACACCTACATCTAATAGTTAATGAACATACTGTTTCTGTTAATGGCGAATTTCTGCCTCACGAAACGATGATTGTTCAACACTCATATAACAAATTAAAAGGTGGCCATTATGATGTCACTATATTTATATATGATATATAATATGTTTATGTTTTACTTAATCTTCTGTATTTTTCTTTTGTGGCATACCTTTATGGTTTCCATTGTGGGTAAACACGATAATTTCATTTTAGGAAGTGCGGACTACCGCCCACTCAAAGTGATTTGATTCGTTAATGCCATATGGGGGATGTATAAAGGATGGATTTAAAGTTATTATATATGATTTATGTTAAATATAAATGATGAATATAATTCTTGAATTAAAATATACATTCCTCTCATTTGGTTTTAATTCCATTAATATGACATAGAAATGAAAGTAGCGTTCATGCGTACGTACGGATTATCGTCCCCATGAACGGTGCAGTTCACTTCTTACCTCTAAATGACTATGTAATTTTATAAATACATTTATATTCTGGATATATATTATATATATGATATCCAAATCATGAATATCATTCTGGATATAATGAACCTTTTACCACATGAATAACATGTAATTGTAAGAAGTCCACTTTCGACTTAAAAACCAAATATCGACAAAATAAACATTATTAACTTAAATTATTACATAATGTTTATAACATGGAAATAAGTGATATAAAAGGAATAATGAACTTGAAAAAGGTTGTTAAGCATTTAGTGAACAACTCATGTTTATTATTCAGGACGTTAAAGAATGATCGAGTCAAGTCGGACCCAAGGTAAGGGATCCTACTCCTCTATTTATTTTTAAGTACACTCTTTTATGTCATTCCATTTTAGCTCATATTTCTTGTGATTGGGATGTTCTTTTATATTAATCTTACTGTAATTTTTAAGTTCATATGATGAGATACTCTATTCTCTCTCATCAATCCATTTTGGATGTTTTGAGTGGCGCCATTAGGCTGCCGAATTTTCGTAAGAGGTCTAACCTCTCTCTTTATTTTTAAGTACTCTCCTTTATGACACTTCTTTTAATCTCCTATTTGTTATTATGGGGGATGTTATTTTATATACCTATTTCTGTACATTTTATTGTAATATTATGAGAGACCTTATTTGATCTCATCAATCCATTTTTGGAAGTTTTAAGTGGCGTCGTTAGGATGCCGAGTTTTCTTAAGGGATTTTTCATCTCATTTTTATTCTCGTTAGAATTATGCTACATTTCCCACAATTTCCTTTGAGTGGTGTATTTAATTCCCATTATTTTACTCATTGTGTAATATAATTTCATTTATGATTATTTACATCAATTTTGTATTGTCCTTCTTTCAGGGGGTGTATGTTTCGAAAGATACCCATGTCGGTAAGGGAACCTTTCACCCTCCTCTTTTTAAAAGACTTATTTTGTTATGTATTTTAATTCACCTAACATTATGTTGGGATATGTTCTTCTATATCATTAGAAATTTAAATTTTATTTCCAAGTCATGAGATACCCTTTTTATCTCTCATCAACTCATTTTCTGAATTTTGTAGTGATGTCGTTAGGCTGTCAAATTTTTGAAAGGGAACTTCTTAACCAAATTATGATTCTTTGGGATAATCTTGTACTCCTTGAATATGTCATTATATGAATATGTGTGAATAACCTCTGATTGTTTTACACTTAATATCCACTTATATTTGGTGTATTAGTTTGTCACTCATAATTATGTAATTGATTTATCCTTAATCCGAGGATATCGTCTTTGTATGGGAATTCATCTCAATCTTCTTTAATTGAGGAATATTTTGTTTTATACATAACCTTATTTTGTACAGTGTATAAACCCCTTTGACTTTTACGTTTATCGGATATGAATCTTTTTTATACAAAGCGTTTTACTAAATGACAAAAGGGAATGTTTTTGTCGTACGTATGCGGCGACAACGACTTCTCCGCCGCCGTGACCATTATTTGAGTTTCTACTTCCTCTACATTCCATACCTTTTTTTAAAAGAAAAATAAATACCATGTTTTACTTTTCATTAATTTTGGTATTGAAAATGGTTTTTATAATGTTTTTATATCAATGTGTTGTATTGATATCTTGTGATTGAAAAGTGGAAATGTTATGTTTCCTTTATGCATGTTTTATGTGATACGATTATGTTATGGTTCATGGGAATTATTATGAAGATAGGTGGTTCCATGATAAACTAAGGGCGGGTGAGCCCGATATAGCTCTCCAAAGCATTGGGTAATGCGAAGGGGTTAAAGGTTAAGGTTTCTCTGAAGAGATTTAGGGAATATACTATGATGGGTATTCCAAACGTAGAAAGAGGGTTACTCCCTACGTAAGAATGTTATGAATGACTAAAGTTACCTTTATGTCTTATGATTTCTATTATTTATTCATGATTTTATGAGGTATGTTAAAGTGCATATGTTTTATAGGTAATGTATGATTTCATTCTTATGTATACATGTACTCATGTTTCCTTTCCATATTTTTATATCCCTTACTGAGATTTTTATGCACATCCCAAGTTTTTGAAATGTTTTTCATAGGTCAAGGGAAGGCTATATGATATGATTATAGTGTCAAGGAAGTGTCAAGAAATAATCCATGTTTTATTTTATATATGTTTCAGTTGATGGGAAAAATGAATACTATCTTTTATGTAACCACATTGTTTAAATTTGGAATGTAATGCAAGTTTTATGATCTAATTCTCTAGAACTCTAAACCTGAAAAGATCATCGATGTGTAATCTTGTAATCACTCAAGATTATGTAAGGTTTAATGTTGGGGCTTTATAGTTGGTATCAAAGGTCGGTTTAGATAACTTTAGAGGTTAGGTTATTCTCTAAGCACAAGTGACATTACCATAATGGTTATGATTTTAGAATGAGTCTTAGTTTTAGATAAAGTGAATGAGTAAGTTTATCTTACTGTTTACCTTCCTCATTAGTACATGATGGTTTTGTTGATATAATCAGACTGAAATTTCTGTTTTTAGTGAATGGAAGGATATAGTATGCACCAAAGAGACAATAGGTTTGAAGGAAACTGTGGTGGTTCTCTGATTAAGATAATAGATAAAATGAGGGATACAATGAGGAAAATCATGGTTATTCTAAACCAACTATCAAGGAGTCATGATCAACCACTTGAACCTTGGTATGATCTGTAATGCATCATGTACGAGATGAACAATCGATGTGGAAGTTCAGGTAATAATTATAAAGGTAACCATTATAGTTTATATGATCATTATTTTTTAGGTAATTATGGGTTATTATATGTTATGATGGAAAATGAAATGCATGAGATAATCTTGAGGTAAAAATATGTTATGATTATTTTTGAATATTTTATCTCATTTCGGGGAATGTTTTAAAAATTATATAGTTTTGGAAAAAGGACAAAATACAGACTGTGTGACAACCCATCGCGTCGGACAATGCTGCGGGAATCGAACCCACAACCAAAGTGCGACTGGTATTTATCGCCTACAACTGGACTATGTGAAGTCCATCATTATTTTGAATAATTACTTTTAGTTAGATTATTTTAGGAATCATGAGTAAGTTTATTTTGGGTTATCTATGGAAATGATTAACGTATCATGAAGGATATGTGATTAGGATAATTACTTTTCAATATGAGAATTTAAGAGCATCTGATGTTATTTGGAGATAGAAGTTAATTTTTACCTTGGAATACTATGTGAGTAAATCCTTCAAATATTTTGGTTTCAATCCTAGTTTGGTTTACTTTGAATAATTTTATGGACAATTGGTTATCAAATGGTCCTCGTTGATCTTTGGGTTTTGTTGGACAAATTTTGGAGATTAATAATAGATTGTCTTTTTATAAAGGGTTATCCTTTTCTGGATTATCTGATCTTGTACTAACCTTTTTGGTTTTGGTTTTGGTTAATGTCTAATAACATGAGAAGTATATTGTTCTCTTTTGTGGATTAGGTGATTCTCTAAAAGTTTATTATAGTGAACAAGTCTTCCTAAATACTCGTCTTTTGGATAAAATATGGGTTTGTGTAAGAAATCTAGTAGGAGATGAGAGTATACACGACAAGTAAGTATGTTTCCTTAAGATCAAAAATAAATTCCTCAATTAAAAGTAACATAAAACAAAAATTTTGTCTATTAACTTTTCCTACTAGGGAATCAAATACCGTTTAACCCATCACAAGTTTGTGATTTTCTTGTGGTTAACTTTCTCCTAAACATGTTTACTATCACTCTCCATCAGAACATGACCCTTTTTTTCCTCCATTTCCACATTTTCATACTTGGAGTCCTAGTATGGGTTAACTCGGGTGACATTTTTACTTCTCTCCCATTCTATTAAAGTGACTGTTTTACAAACTCTTGTTCTGATGTGGGACTTTCAAGGATGTTTTCGAGCCCAATTTTGAAATTGTGAGGACGCAATTCCCAAAAGGGGGGAAGAATGTAACACCCGAGGTAAATAAAGAATATGACATTTTTATATTTATCCCTATTTGTGAATAAACTGTGAATATTAATTTAAAGGGAATGCTATGCTCGATAGCTTACCCAATACACAACAACGAGTTTCTTGGGAATCTTACGTTGCACTCTAATAATAAAATAATATTATTTTAAATGGAAGTTAATGCCTAGCTATTGTGATGGAGGTAATGAATATAACTAACTACAAAATGATTATATATTTTTTTCAAATATTTTTACTTTTTTCGATAAATGTTAGAGGATTTAAAATCTGAATGAATCCAATTTTAAGCGTAAACCTTCTAATATTCTTAAAAAGGTCGATTAACCGCCTTTTTGATGGAGAACCTCTTTTAAATCCACTTTTTGAAAATTTTATGTGTTATATTTAACTAAATAAAATATTTCTATAGAATCGGGACATCAACATTTACTTTGTGTACATTTTTGGTATTTTTCCGAAAAAGTTCAATTTTTAATGAATATTGAAAAATGTTGTATTTTAATTGAAAACATCTTTTTAATCTAATTTATTTATATTATTTGATTATTTATTGAATTGGACTTAAGTGAAATTAGAATATATTTTTACCATTTAATCCAATAGTGGTTGTTGGAATTAATTCCACTTTAAAATCGGACTTAAACTAGTGTCAATCTTTTGATACATTTTGTTTCATAAAAACACGCTATTTGTTTTCACAGTGGGAATTAATTACTAAATTAATTAATAAAACATATATGTTTTTAATTTTGTAAAATAGACATCATTTTTGAATTTGTAATATCAAATATAGCTTAGGGTTAATTTTTGGTTATTTTCTAAAAAACATCAATTTTGATGAATAGTGAAACCACTAAGTGGTACTTATAAAAACTGATTTTTCCGTTTAAATGAAATTTTTCCACCATTGTGTTTTGAATTTAAAAAATCTGACATACATGGTTGTCATTAATAAGTAAAATGTCGTTCAATGGGAATAAAATAATTTTTTGGTGAATAGTAACTTATTAAGTTTTTAATCGCGATTAGAGATAATTAGTGTAGTTTAAGGTAAAAATAATGTTTTAATAGTCCGAAATGACCCAGACACATGTCATACCATCATTTTATGAGCCATGGCCGACCACAAAAATCCATGGGTCAACTTGGGGACCCCATGGAGCCACTTTGGTTGGAAAATGACATAAATACCTTTTTATTTAATGTTAAAATTAAAATGACACAAACATGAGTTGTTTAACTAAAAAAAATTTACATGGGGTTATAAAAGTCAGAGTTTTGACTATAAATATTAATTGGGAATACAAAAATATTTCCTACATCATAGTTGTTTCTTTAATAATTTTTATACATTAAATAAATTAAATTATTTATGACATCATGATGATGCAGCGATAACCTCATTATTTAACGATTTTAATAAAATCGAAAGATAATGTAAAATCTAAGACCTACACATGTCCAAAAACTATTGTATGGGTGGATTTAAAACCCTTATCACCTTATCCTCAAATTATATCAATGTGGGTCCTTTTAAATCCGAAACTCATTTTCTAATAAAGTAACATTTCTTTACATTCCAAGAGTGCCCCTCCTCTCCTCTTATAAAAGGCCCCCACCTTTACCTCCTTACCCACACTTCCAAAAACATTAGCTCGGCCAAACCCTGCCCATTTTGTCTCTAAACATCCCTCTATAACTCTTATAATCCTCACATTGGTCATAAGTCTTCCCAAGGAAGCCTTTGAGCTCAAACCAAAGGGAGTTACCAGATTTTAAGGTAATGTCTTCCTTTGTTGTTTTGTTTTATTTTTCTTCTCCAACACCCTAAAAACTTTTTATTCAACTCTTTTGTAACAACTCCAGTATCATAAATATATTAGGATGTTTTTATTAGAATAATTCGAGCTACACCTACACACACCTACATCTAATGGTTAAAGAACATACTGTTTCTGTGGGTGGTGAATTTCTGCCTCACGAAACGATGATTGTTCAACACTCATATAAAACCTTAAAAGGTGGCTATTAAGATGTCACTATATTTATATATGATATATAATATGTTTATGTTTTACATAATCTTATGTATTTTTCTTTTGTGGCATACCTTTATGGTTTCCATTGTGGGTAAACACGATAATTTCATTTTATGAATTGCGGACTACCGCCCCCTCAATGTGATTTGATTCGTTAATGCCATATGTGGGATGTATAAAGGATGGATTTAAAGTTATTATATATGATGTATGTTACATATAAATTATTAATATAATTCTTAAATTAAAATATACAAACCTCTCCTTTGGTTTTAATTCCATTAATATGACAAAGAAATGAAAGTAGCGTTCATGCGTACGTACGGCTTACCGTCTCCATGAACGGTGCATTTCTTTTCTTAACTCTAAATGATTATGTAATATTATAAATACATGTATATTCTGGATATATAATATATATATATATTATATCCAAATCATTAATATCATTCTGGTTATAATGAACCTTTGACCACATGAACAACATGTAATTGTAAGAAGTCCACTTTCGACTTAAGAACCAAATATCGACAAAACAAACATTATTAACATAAATGATTACATAATATTTATAACATGGAAATAAGTGATATAAAAGGAATAATTAACCTGAAAAAGGTTCTTATGCAAGTAGATATTAACTCATGTTTATTATTCAGGACGTTAAAGAACGATCGAGTCAAGTCAGACCCGAGGTAAGGGATCCTACTCCTCTCTTTCTTTTTAAGTACAGTATTTTATGTCATTCCTTTTAAGATCATATTTATTGTGATTGGGATGTTCTTTTATATTAATCTTACTGTAATTTTTATGTTCATATGATGAGATACCCTATTCTCTCTCACCAATCCATTTTGGAAGTTTTGAGTGGCGCTGTTAGGGTGCCGAATTTTCGTAAGAGATCTAAGCTCTCTGTTTCTTTTTAAGTAATCTCCTTTATGTCACTTATTTTAAGCTCCTCTTTATTATGATGGGGGATGTTCTTTTATATCCCTCTTGCTGTACATTTTATTGTAATATGATTAGAGACCTTATTTGATCTCATCAATCCATTTTTGGAACTTTCAAGTGGCGCCGTTAGGCTGCCGAATTTTCATAAGGGATTTTTCATTTCGCTTTTATTCCCGTGATATTTATGCTACATTTGCCACAATTTCCTTTTAGTGGTGTATTTACTGCCCATTATTTTTCTCATTGTGTAATATAATTTCATTTATGATTATTTACATCAATGGTGTATTGTCCTTCATTCAGGGGGTGTATGTTTCGAAAGATACCCATGTCGGTAAGGGAACCTTTCACCCTCATCTTTTTAAAAGACTTATTATGTTATGTCATTTAATTCACATAACATTATGTTGGGATATGTTCTTCTATGTTCTTAGTGATTTAAATTTTATTTCCATGTGATGAGATACCCTTTTTATCTCTCATCAACTCATTTTCTGAATTTTGTAGTGACGCTGTTAGGCTGTCAAATTTTTGCAAGGGAACTTCTTAACCCAATTTTGATTCTTTGGGATAAGCTTGTCCTCCTTGAATATGTCGTTCTATGAATATGTGTGAATAACCTCTGATTTTTTTACACTTAATATCCACTTATATTTGGTGTATTAGTTTTTCACACATAATTATATAATTGATTTATCCTTAATCCAAGGATACCGCCTTTGTATGGGATATCGTCTCAATCTCCTTTCATTGAGGTATATTTTGTTTTATACATAACCTTCTTTTATACAGTGTATAAACCCCATTGACTTTTATGTTTATCCGAAATGAATATTTTTTATACCAAGCGTTTTACTAAACGACAAAAGGGAATGTTTTTGTCGTATGTATGCGGTGACAATGACTTCTCCGCCGCCGTGACCATTATTTGAGATTAGGCTTCCTCTACAAGCCATACCTTTAAAAAAAAAATAAATACCATGTTTTAATTTTCTTTTATTTGGGTATTGAAAATGGTTTTCATATTTTTTTTATATCAATGTGTTGTACTGATATCTTGTTATTGAAAAGTGGAAATGTTATGTTTCCTTTATGCATGTTTTATGTGATACAATTATGTTATGGTTCTTGGGAATTATTATGAAGACAGGTGGTTCTGTGATAAACTAAGTGCAGGTGAGCGTGATATAGCTCCCCAATGCACTGGGTAACGCGAAGGGGTTAAACGTTAAGGTTTCTCCGAATAGATTTAGGGAATATAATGTGATGGGTATTCCAAACGTAACCAAGAGGGTTACTCCCTACGTAAGAATGTTATGAATGCCTCAAGTTACCTTTATGTCTTATGATTTCTATGATTTATTCATGATTTTATGAGGTATGTTAAAGTGCTTATGTTTTATGGGTAATGTATGATTTCATTCTTATGTATACATGTACTCATGTTTCCTTTCCATATTTTTATATCCCTTAGGGAGCTTTTTATGCTCATCCCAAGTTTTTGAAATGTTTTTCACAGGTCAAGGGAAGGGTACATGATATGATGATAGTGTCAAGGAAGTGTCAAGAAATAATCCATGTTTTATTTTAAATATGTTTCCTTTGATGGGAAACATGAATACTATCTTTTATGTAACCACTTTGTTTAAATGTGGAATGTAATGAATGTTTTATGATCTAATTCTCTAAAACTCTAATCCTGAAAAAATCTGCAATGTGTAATCTTGTAATCACTCAAGATTAAGTAAGGTTTAAGTATGGGGCCTTAGAATACTTCTATATGAGACTTCATGACAATTGGAGTATCAACATGTAGCTCAAGGAGTAGATCCTCCTGGAGACGAGCGAGCATAGTATGATGAACTACTAGCTGGGTATGACCTGACCACTGCTGACCGATTTGACTCAGAGTGATTAGACTGGCCTAGTGGGGAGCACCTGGGAGTCACGGAAGACCAACAGTGGGGAGCCCCTTGGTGTTGCAGCAGACTAATGGTGCTCGACAGGATGAGTCCCTCACCAAGATACGAGGGGGAGTGCTTTGGTGACACGGAAGACCCATAGGGGGGAGCTCCTTGGTGTTACAGCAGACCCACAATACTGAACATAAAGAGTAACACAGCAATTCAATGTTAGTGGGAAGTGCATTGGTGACGTGGCAGTCCCACTGTACTCAATAGAGGAGTTGTTCCCCAGCAGTCATGTTTTCTACAGTGTGACTAGGGATGTTACATAATATTACCCCTAGAATAAAATACTTGTTTTGAGCTGAGTATGTAACTTTTGTGTTTATCTCAGGATTGAGATGGATTAATTGATATCTTAGGTATATGTATGGATATATACCTAAGTGGGGTTACCTTCTGACATCATACTTGTAGTTTATCCTTGTTTTATTTTCGGATACCTTGAGGGTCTCAGGATCCCTACTTAGTATCGCTATACTCGTAACCGCACTAGCTATGCATGCACCATGTTGGGTTGGATGTAGACAATAGACAACACTAACTGAGGCTGAGCGTACCTGGACTGGATGGTACGTAGTGGTGGACCACACAACATGATGGTACAAGGAGCAGCTGGATGGACGTTGAGCGTTGTAGAGGCAATTTTTACCTACCCTTCAGGTTGGATTTCCCGGTGGACGATCCAAGAGCTATTTTTCCTTTTTCAGTACTAGTACATTATGTTTTCTTTTACATTACAGTTGGTCTTGTATTTTCGGCCCCGTTAACAATTCAACACTCTTTGGTTATATAGTTTAACATAGTGTTTTCTTTCTGTTTGTACTCTGTTGTGTGTGATTTTAGGATCTAAAGGAAATTACATCAATATTTTATGGATTTATGCCTTTGGTGCTAGTCTCCAGCCCCTGGCCTGTGGAAGGCAGGTTTGGGGTAGTCACGACATGGGCCCCGGGGGACAGGTCGTGAAAAATTGGTATCAGAGGATTCAATTCTTCCACAGAACATAGGAATCTGATCTTTTTTGTGAAGCAACCATGTTATGGGTTTTGAGTGTAGTTTATAGTTCAGGGAGTCCAATGTAGGTGCGGAAGCCAACATATCCATATAGAAGGTCCCTGGCTATTGATTTCAGACTCAGCGAATGAAAACACTGATTACGGGTGTGTTTTCAAAAGTTTTATTTATGTCAGCTCAACTAGGCTAGATAAACAGGTATAATCTATGACCGTGTTGCTTCTATTTCATTCAGGATGCCTCCTCGCGGATCACCAGCTAGAGCCCCGAGTATTGTACGTGCAGATAGCCCACCAAGTGACAAGGCATTATTGTAGGTCCCCTTTTCAGCGGAGGCACCAACGTTACCACTACCCATTGGGCCACTGATGCCACCAACCCCAATAGTAGACAAAGCACGCCACTTGAGCACACTGCACGAGTTCTAGAGACAGAGGCAGCATAGTTTCAGGGGAGAGAGGGACGTGTCGGAATGTGAGGATTAGTTGGAGGCTATGGTGAGAGTCTTCATACTGATAGGGACACCAACCTACCTTATGGTGATTCTTGTCGCGAGTCTCCTTCAGGAAACATAAGGTAGATGGTGGAGCCTGATGCCTCGGTCAAATACATGGTGACACCACTCTGGTCATACTTCGAGAGCTTGTTTCATGTTGTGTTTCTCTCAGCCACCCTTCGTGCAGTGCAGATATAGAGGCTACTTCACCTGCAGTAGGGTAGCATGACAGTGGCACAATACTCAGTGAGGTTCACCGACCTCTCATGTTACTCCACATATATGGTACAAGACTCATTATTAAGGTCCCAGACCATCGATCAGGGGCACAAGTGAGTGATCAGGGCTTCGATGATCTTCCTCAGCTTCCTGATGTAGACATGGGTGTTGGAGTGAGCCCTCTTAGTGGATAGTTTCCATGCTGAGCAATCTTCATCAGCGACACCCACCACTAGTCAATATGAAATAGATTCCTCTGCAGATAGCTGTAGATATATGTCGCAGATTTCCAAGAGGACTAGACCCCTAGGTGGATGACCACATGACTCAGGATTAGTTGTGCAGGGAACTCAGGGTAGAGACATATATGCAAGGAGTGGGTAGTGTTTCTTATGAGGCAGGAAGGGTCACATGGCTCTTGACACTAATGAAAAAACAGTATATACCCATGGTTCAAAACCATGGTTATAGCCCCCAATACTATGGGTATAGACTATACCCACAGTTTTGGGAACCGTGGGCTGGAATGACGTCGGTATAGCTCCCCATCCTATACCCACGATTTTCCAAAACTGTGGGAATATGTGTTCTGCCACTGTGTTAATGAAACATACCCAATTTCCTTGGTGTCAATGGCTTTTACCCACGGTTTCAAAACTGTGGGTATAAATCCTAAAATATTGCAGGCGGAGAGTTTCGATCATGAAACCTCTTCACTGCAAAAACCATGTCTAACCACAACCCTAACATCACCTATATCTATATATATATATAGTTAAATATAGTTATATATACCGTGGTTATAGAGGGAAGAACAATGGGTATAGGACTCCCGCAAAAAAATCCCTTCCTGCGGGGAAGAAATTTTCCCGCACACGCACGGGAAAGATATACCCATGGTTTTTCATAACCGTGGGTATACATATTTTATCCCCGAACTATCCTCACGGTTTTTGGGAAAACCTTTTGGAAATTTACCCCTATACACCTGGCTTTTGAAAATCATGGGTATAGGTGACTTTTCAGGACCCATCCCTAGGGTATTGGAAAACCATGGGGATATACCCCCCTATATCCATGGTTTTAGGAAACCATGGTTATAGGTCTTGAAAATTGACCTATTCCCATAGTTTTAAAAAACCGTGGGTACAAGGTTACCTATCCACATGAATTTGGGGAAAACTGTGAGGATATATCCTTTTTCTAGTACTGTGAGTATCTGATCTGTCATTCGGATGATCCACAGACAGTCTGAGGACCACCCAATCAGAGACATATATTCAATCGAGGTGGTACATAGGGAGCATGTAGAAGTGGTAGAGGAGATGGATGTGTATCTAGTCATGGATGATATTTCGAGATGTTACCACCACCACCACTAGGAGGCCCACCCCGATCCCAGGGAGAAGGTTGTCGGAAATATGCTAGCAGAGGTTTCAGGAGCTGAGGCAGAGGCTGACTAGTGCCCCTATCTTGAGGTTTATAGAGGAAGGCATAAGGTACATACTCTACTGTGATTTATCAAAGGCTAGACTCTGGTGTGTCCTAATAAACAATCACGAAATGATATTGTATGGTTCTCGGCATCTTATATAGCATGAGCAGAACTACAATACTCATGACCCAAAGTTAGTAGTAGTGGTCTTCGCCGTGAAGATATGGTGACACTATCTCAATGGAGAACGTTTTACTGGGTACTATGATCACAACAATCTCAGGTATATAATCTCTTAGAAGGACCTGAACCTGAGACAACGGTGTTGGATTGAGTTCCTCCAAGACTATGACTTCGAAATAGTCTATACTTCTGGAAATGGGAATGTGGTCGAAGATGCACTAAGCAGGAGATCTGGTATTCAGATTCTAGGTGAAGTAACAAAGTAGCTGGATTCTTTGAAGATTTCATTTGTAGATAGATATAGAGAATCTTTCATTCAGTCCCTTATAGTCACTCCTCCACTTCTTCATCGAGTAATGGTGGCACATCATGGGCAATCTGACTGCAAGACATGATGTGCTCAGATATCCACAGGGCAGGAACATGATTTATTTTCTAAAGGTGGGGAGAACATCATCCTCTTCAGAAGACGTACCATGTTACCAATTAATTTTAAAATGATGTTTTGAGAGAGTTCCGAAAATCCCTTCTAGTGTTAAATCATGGAGCGGAAAATATGTACCATGATCTTCGATGATAGCACTGGTGGCATGGGATGAAGAAAGAAGTTGTAGAGATTATCTTCTGGTTCCTCACTTGTCAGCAAGTGAATGCTGAGCACCAGGTACCAGTATGGTTGGTTTAGCCTTTAAAGGTCTCAGAGTGGTTGTGGGATGGGATATCCATTGACTTCATCACAAGAATTCCACGTACATCTAGTGGTCATGACTCAATTTGGGTGATGATTGATCAACTCACCACGTCGGACCAATTTCTACCGATCAGAGAGTAGGGTTCAGTAGAGATCATGGGATTCCACTACATGTAGTATATTGTGAGGATAAATGAAGTACCTTAATATATTGTATCTGATCATGATGCATAGTTTACCTCTCAGCTACGTAAGGGGTTTTAGGAGGCTTTTTGGACACAACTTCATCTGAGCACCGCCTTTTATCCTCAGATGGATAGACAAACTGAGATAACCATTTAGAATATTGAGTACATGTTCCATGCATGTGTCCTCGAATTCAGTCGCATCTAGGAGGATCAGTTACCTTTGGTAGAGTTTGCGTATAACGATAGCTATCACTCCACCATAGGGATGGCACCTTTCGAGACGTTATATGGGAAACCTTACAGATCATCCTTGTGATGGATTTACCTTGTGGATTTATTACTAGTTGAAACATAGATGGTATGAGCTACCATCTAGAAGGTGAAGATCATCCTATAGTGGATAAAGACTACATAGAGCAGACATAAGTCATATGCTAACAAGAGACGGATACCTCTGGTGTTTTCGAATGGCCACCACATATTTTTAAAGGTCTCACCTCGATGATGTCTATGGAGATTTTACCAAGGAGGAACATTATCTCCAAGGTTAATCGGACCTTACCAGGTCCTCCGCAGAGTTGGTGAGGTGGCTTACCCCTTAGCTCTTCCACCTCATTTGCACCAGGTGCATGACACCTTCCACATAACTTAGCTGTGGAGATAAGTGCATGACCCTTCTCAAATCATCGACCATGGAGAGATGGATGTCAACGATGGGGTGACATTCAAGAAGGTTTCAGGGGAGTTTCAAGATCAAAAGGAGTGGGTCCTACATGGATGGTCTATACCTCAGGCGTGTGTTCGCTGGCTGCACGATAACCTCTAGGAGAGAACATGGGAGCGGGAGGCTCAAATTCATGCTCAGTACCCCCACTTATTCCCTTAGTTCGAGTTGAATCTTATCTTGAAATAAACCCCTAACGTGGGGATACTTTAAGGACATGGAAATTATGTGCAAATGTTTTTCTTAAATACATGGTAGTTCTACGAGTTTTTGAAAATTTATAGCACATGATTCTGAGGCCCGGTTTGCCCAGAATCAATTTCTGATTTTTTTCGGGTACGTTTAGTAAACGAATGAGTTTGTTTTTATAACTTTTGAATCGTTACATGGAATTGAAATTTTAGGGAAACGTAGAACTCACAGCACCAGTATTCTCTTAAGGAGTCTTTCACTTCGACAACAATGGGTTTAGAATAAAAGTATGTTTTTTTGATTTCATAGAAAATAATAAAATAAAGTGATCATCACTTTATTTTCAATTGAGCCCCCATGTGGGTGTTTTGAGGTGGGTCCCATGGGATCTATAACCACTATATGGAGTTTGGGAGTTTGGACTACCAGGCCATAACCTCCCATGCGAGGTTATCATGGTCGAGACCACCACACCTCAACCTCCCAAGTGGGGATAATGTGGTGGGGACCACCCGAGACCACATAACCTCCCAATTTGAATAATAGGGGTGGGGACCACCTGAACCCTATTAATGGGACATAAGGAAAATCTCTAAACTCCCCTCATTAATTAGAGGGATCCCCTTGACATCCTCTACCATTTATGGTGCCACTACCTCCACTTTAATTATTTGATCCAATGCATAATTTATTATGACAAATCCTACCCTTTAATTAATTGAGCCATATCATGTAATTAAATTCTACAATTTTATTTTTTCATCCCAACAATCTAATATAATAGAATGTCTATTATTTGGAGGGGCTATCTATTCACTTTTGTAATTTGGGTGGAATAATTGGGATATGAGAGCTTGGGGGAATTAGAGTTCTCCAATGAAGAACCCCATCTCCCAACAAAAAATTAAGAATGTGTTTTTTCCAATGAAGAAAGCCGCTAAGAAAAATATTAGACTTCTTACATTGAGGAAACCGACGTGGTATGTATTCGATGACTGACTTCCCTCCTCATCATCGTCAATGAACTGACACATGAAATTGGGATTGATAGTGTGCATCCGACACAACGAACGACATTCTTCTCCATCTTCTTCCCCGCAACACCGTCATCGACCAACGATCAAGGTAGGGGTTAATTTGTGTAATAATACTTTCCTTATTATCTTCTTTGGTTGGAATGTAATCGTTGTGGAGGTTGAGAAACAGTTGATGTTCATCTTTATTACTCGTTGATGTACCAAATGTTACCACCCTAAACACAGAGGGTGAGGGCCAAACCAACATGGCCTGACCCCTCCGCCATTTTTGTTTATAATGATCCTTGGCATGGCGACGAAGAAATGTGGCGACGAAGGCGGAAACTACCAAGGATGCACTATTGTGGCCTTCATGATCCGCGTCGCCCCTGCGGCATCCCACACCGCCACTGGCCGAACCGGCTGCCTGCCTTCCAGCCATCTGGCCACGTTGTGCCCTGCCCAGCAACCTGTCAGCTTGGTCATGACCTGTCTGATTGCCTTCCTATGAATCTAGCTACCTCCCATGCTCTCGGTCGAACTGTGCCAGCCGACGTGCCCTACACGCCCCGTGTCGCCTGAGCTGCGCCCCTCATGGCATCTTCGGGCTGAACTGCCCTTGCAACAACACACGGCTGGTCTGCACCCTCAAAACATGTCTTCTCTCCCACACTACTCACAACCATCACAACCTCCTAGTCCTGGCCCAGCGAGCTAGGCCGAACCCAATTGGTTAGCCCAGACTAAGTCGGGTCGGGTCAGTCCAACCGGGTCGGACTAGATCCAGGCCCGCTGCGACCCCCCTTTATTTTCATTGGCCAAATCTTTGGTACCAGATGTCCATATGGTGAACCATAAACAGAGATGGTTTTCATCGATCATGATAGTCCCATTGAGTATACGACAGTAGAATTTATTATATAGTTATGATATGGTCGGTTTTTGATCATTCCTGAATCCAATAGAGCATCTGAGACTAAAAGGCTAATAACTCATAGACTATGATTCTGATTAGCGCGCCGTCTGTTGCATTGATAACCCTATGATGAAGTAGACTATTTAAATCATTATAATTGGGAAATCATGATAGTTGGATTATAGAAATGTAACTCATGGTGTGGATCCTCCCAGAGATGAGCGAGCATAGTGTGGAGACCTAGTAGATGTCTGCAACCTGATGGTTGCTGACCATTTAGACTCAGATTGATTATACTAGCCCAGTGGGGAGGTCCATGGAGTCACGATAGACCCAAAGTGGTGAGTGCCTTTGTTTCGTGGCAGACCCACAATACTCGATAGGAGTAGTACCTCAGCATGCTACGAGGGGGAGTGCCTTGGTGATGCGAAAGACCAAAGGGGGAGCGCCTAGGTGATGCAGTAGACACACGGTACTCAAAATGGATGAGTACCTCAGCATTCCAAGGTTAGTGGGAAGTGACTTTGTGACATGGCAGACCCAATATACTCGATTGAGGAGGAGTTTTCCAGCAGCCGAGTTCCTGACAGTGAGACTGGGGATGTTACTAGATACTACCCCTAGAATAAAATTTTTGTTGGAGGCGAGTCGGTAAGTTTTGTGTTTATCTTGTGATTGAGATGGATTACTTGATAACTTTGGTATATTTATGGGAATATACCTATATGGGGTTATCTTTTGATTTCATAATTGTGGTATATCCTTGTTGTATTTTCTGAGACCTTGGGAGTCTCGGGGTCCCTATTGATTATCATTAAACTCATCCATGCACGGTCTATGCCCGCACCTCTTTGTATTGGATGTAGATAACAAACAACATTGATCAAGGCTAAGTGTACCAGTACTGGACGGTACCCAGAGGTGGACCACATGGCGTGATGGTACACAGAGGATCCATAGACGTGTAGCACTGTGGAGGCTATTTGTACTTGCCCTTCGGGAAGGATTTCTTTATGGACGATCAAGGAGATATTTTCCATTTTTTCGTACTAGTACTTTCAGTTTTCTTTTACATTATATTTATGATTTTATTTCCATCCCCTTTTACATTACAACACACTTTAGTTATACAGTTTTACTTAGTGATTTGATTCCATCTTGTACTATGTTGTGTGTTCCATCAAGGTCTAAAGGCAATGCCTTCCCTATTTTAGGGATTTATGCCTTTGGTTCTCTTCGCCAGCCCATGGCCTATTGATGTCGGGTTTGGTTTAGTCCTGACACGGGCCCCGGGGGATGGGTCATGACATACATGTTTACCATGATTATCCTTGGAAACCAATAAAAAAATTATAGCCTGAATTCAATATAATTTTAGAATGAGCCATGATAAAATAAAATATTAAAAAATAAACAACATAGAGACACAATTAGATTCACAAATTCCCCACTATTCAACATTCAGTCTCCTAAAAGTCCATGTCTGGAAAGAATGTTGAGACAAGATGAGATATCAAATGTGTAACTAACTAATAGATCCACAAAACATGATTTATCTAGAATGAATAAAAAATCAAAAAATATTATCAAACCAATCAACCGATATTTTTTAAATGAATTTATGAAAAACCAAAATAGAACCATATGAAATAATTTCTAATTAGAACATGATAACAAACACGGTATCCCCACCATTTATTCTTCCTTTAATAAGTTCAAACACAATAAAAACCAATGTGAGATGAATCCTCAAAAAAAAAATTAACAATAGTCGAAGCTCATTCTCAAACTAGAAAAACGTCCAAACCGTATTAGTGATAAACAATCACCAGAATCCTAAAAAATGACATGATCTATTACCTAGTTTCATGACACAAGTCTATAACCTAGTCCAAAAAACATGTATCATCATCACACAGAATATACCAAATGACCATAGCTAAACAAAATCTATTATGTCATACTCCACTTGTAGATTTTCACCAAAGTTACACAATATTGTACCCAATATTCTTCACATGTTCAAACCATGATATCCACAAAGTAGTAAAATAATAATGTGATCAAAAAACTATCATAGTTGGTTCATATAAATAATGAGGAGCATCCACAAGCGTACCAAAAAATAACGATAAATTATTAAATCTATTTTTTAGAGGGAAGACACATTCCCACAACATCCATTAAAAATATAATGACAATTGACAAGAATTTTTAAATTCATAAAATATCTAGGTTGATTAATAAAATTGCAATGCACTGGAACATGATGACTCTTTTTGGTGAATTTTGTACAACTTTTTATCATCAATGGTAAATGATAGAAAATCGTTTTGATTGGGAAAGAAATAAAATTTCTTGATTAATGAGTTCCATATGCACCCATATAGTATTCGTTCAAAATTGTGATAGTATCAACTACATAAATAAATAGTAGAAGGAATTCATGAATTCTTCATTAATATAGGGGCTTCTGATTACCTAGCCTATAGTAGTTGTAGATGTTGAAAACTCATGTTCATATTTTCTAATTCGTGGTTCAATGAAATAGAAGAATCAAAATACACAGTTACTACATGATAAAAATCATAAAACAATTCTCATGATTAACTATTTTAGGAGTTGAATAGGAATAACTCATCTCTCATATTATTCTATTTACAAAGAGAAATAGAATATTGTGATTTTCAATTATGATGATTGTTTGTTTCAATTAGGACTTACCAGGGATGTATCCAAATATATAAAATTCATAAACTTGATAATTTTATTAGTGTTTAATAAGAGTTAACATTGGAGTTGAGGTGAATTCTGACATAATCTCTTGGATGTGATCATATATGGTGACAATCAATGTTTTACTGATTGTTTAACAATCAATAACCTTCTTGATAACTAACTAATATTAAACACTCATCTATAGATGGGTAACATTAATTTTTAGGAAGTGTTTTGGGCTTGCAATGAGGCCCCTATATTCATCCATGTTGTTGGTGCATCCTTATAAAAATTATAAATAATATGGTATAGTTTATTTTCCATTGAGATAATGATAACTCACAATTTTAATTTATTGGGATTGTAGTCATCCATCATTTTTTAGGATGGGAATCTTGATGCTTCATCAATAGTCTTATCCCATAATATGGGAAAATATTTGATAGAGAAAATTTCTCCAACTGTAATTTTAGTAGTCAAAGGAATTTATTATATATTATGATACAGTTTGAGGAAAAATAAAAAATATTCCACCTTCATTACCTTCTATTGTATGAAATGGATTTAAAACTGTTGTAGAATGAATTTCCCCCATTCCGAAAATATATTTAGCATAGGGATATTGGGGATATACATGATCAAGTTATTTGGATAAACTAGATGGACCTCAGTATGATTCATGTAGGGAGTCTTTTTTTATAAAAATTATTATTTTAAAACAATTTTTATCAATATAAAAATAAAAAATATTACTATCATTTATTTTTTGGTGGTGATAATAGAGATTGATTTCATTTATGATGACATTTTTCTATTTTATGAATTCACCTTATAATCTCTATACATCTTCCACATGTGTGATGAGATGATTTTCTATTATAGGTGGCATAAAAATGGAATAATGAGTAAATATTTATTGAGATAATAAGACTCTTATTTATAGTCATTGGTAAATTAATTTGTGATTGTGTTTTTCATCAACATGGTCATTGGAAAACATATTGCAATTATAATTTATATAGAGAATCACATGTTGTTATGTAATATCTATATTACCCTCAAATAATTGAGTTTTTTCAAGATGTAACAGTTGAAGGTTGGACTTCTCCTTATTTAGATCAACATTGAGACCATGAAGGAATTCTATTATGATAAGTAAGGTTTCAGTGTTTATAAAAAAATAAAATTTCTAGGGGTTCAATTTTAGGTTATTCCATTTCAATATTATTAAATCATGATCAAGGATAGATAATGGTATGCTTTGATATTTTACTAGTAGGTCATCAAAATAGAACTCCACAAAAACTCAAAAAAAATTCTGAATATGTGGTACATGTAACATTAATATTTGGTGAAATAATTTTTCAACATTATGGGAATCACATGATAGAAATAAACATTATTTTCCCTAAAAGGAAGTTGAATCTTCATATTTCGAGACCATTCAACTTTTTTATGTCCTGGTTAGCCACCCAAGAATGAGAGGGATTTTTATCTAGTTGTTTCCTTAATCAAAAGTAAAATAATTGAAACTAGGATATCATTTTTTTATAGTTCCAGTTTAGATATCTAAAATTTATGAGAACTATTTTCTACATATTATTTTTTTCATTGGTAAAATATTATAAAAAAATTCAATTATCTTACTTCTGAAACAATTTTGGAGTTGTTCATCATATCAACTATTATTTTGAACATGGAATAAATAGATGGATGAATTATTTTGGATACCTTCTTATATTTATGATGATTTCATTACAGGGACATGTGGTTGGAATCCACCTTAGTGATAATGCATATCATTTTTATGGAATTATAGGAAAATAATCATAATGATTTTTTATAAAAATTTTTTATATGTCTTGTTCATATCTAGGATGATACACATAAACCCGGGGAAGTTGTGATTCTTACTCAGTAACCATATTTACTTATTGGTATTCTTATAAAGTTATAGAGACACCTTACTTGGATGCTTGACAAGAATCATTGAAGACGTCATATGGTTCTTCATACTCATCCTCTTCCACCACCTTGATTCTATCATTATGACATATGAGATGAATACAATATCATTAGTGATAGTGGACTGAGTTGTATTTTTAGATTCAGAGGTAAATATATCTCTTTGACAAACATGGATATAGAACATCTATAAGATTCAGATAATGATTTTGGGAACTTCTAAATTGTGGGGGATAATGTGAGAAAATTTTAAAATAATGAATATCTATTTATTGATGGATTAGTTTACTATTTTGTATGTAATTTTCAAACTTTATTGTATGATATCATGAGGATTTATCATTACATAACAAAATATAGAATCACATACTTGATTCGATAGACGCGTATAGAACACTCATCACCAATCTCACCGAGGGGTTGGTTGGTGGTATTTCCATATAGCTAAGTATAGTAACCCCATAAAAATTATCAGTCATGGGTTTCTTCCCATATCAATGATAATATATTACCTCAATGAATTGATCCACACAAAATTAAAATGTATATTTATAAACAAATTACATCTCAATTATCCCAACGACCTCATATTTGGGTCATTAGTGATATAGTTAATCTATTTATGTGTATTGGTGAAACAAAGTCCATTATAGAGAGACATTGAATATTTTATCTTACCATAAATCTAGATACTCATAGTCATAAATATCCCCAAAATTAAATTGTGGTAATAATCCGATTAAGGGGATTTGGATGCCTTTTATCACACCCTTCAAGTTTCATTGGAGGGGGAGATATGTTTTTTTTCCACTATATCCTAATAGGATAAATGTTCAGATTAGAATGATATTAATTCTGAGGACATTGTTGATGAATTTTTGATATATATCAATGTCACAATTCATTCTATACACCTATAAGGGAAAAATATTTCCTTGCATCACATCATGATTTTATTTATTTATAAGAGCGATAACTACGTGAAATTTACTATTTTATATATTGTTTTATTAAAATATATAGATAGTGACCTCATCATCAATCTCATGGGGGACTGTTAAGGAATCCACATGTTTTTTAGTGATATACTTTGATAAATTAAGAGAGTCTAGTATTGAATGATTCATTGAAATTATGGACCACTAATTAGGGATGTCATATTTTCAAGACATAGTATTGTGTATCCCTAAAGGGAGTTATTACCATGTATGAACATTTATGGATAAATAACCTAGGGAGGAAGAATCATTTGGGTGAGTAGATATTTAGGGAAACTTTTATTTTATTTTATTTGTCCATTTTGACCTACCAACCTATCTACGATTATAATACTATTTCACCCATTATAATAGATCCTCAAAAATAATCGGGTCTACAAAACTATTCATGAATTCAGTTGTATTCATCTACTCTTATTATAAGAATTTAAGGGATCTTCTACGTGTCATTGAAATTCAATTATCTCTATGGTGGATGAGTCCAGAATATTTCATCTGATGATGATTACATCTTCCTCTTGAATTTTATCTTGTATGGCCTCTACACATGGTTCCCCATTACCGAACAAGGAACAATGAATTTTTATATTATTTATCATTTGAAAAAGAATAAATTAATTGAATGGAATAAATTAAACAAATTTTATATTATTCATGTAATATTTATTCTTCTATAATGGGATGTTCTTGTGGTAACATTTTTTGGGATGATAAATTTTCATGTTATATTAAATGGATGAAATTTGATTGAACGAGAATTATATTTTGGATCTATATTTGATTATCCGCAAATACCTAATTTTTATTCTTATAGTAATGTAGTTTTCAAAGCGACCATCCTTTGAAGGAATTTTAAACAGAATTTTTTTGTATTATTATTGAATAGGTAACTCAAGATATAGTAGGATGATTTAATTATTCCCAAATAATATCAAGAATTAAGTTGATTGTTTTACATGTTATCAAATTACTGATCGTTTTTATCCTCTCAATCGTATAATCTTACCATTAAACATCATCATTGGGTGTGTATGATGAAAAACTTCCCACTTGTATTATTTGATAACCCCACATAACATTCTTAGAGTCAACTATATACTATAGAATCACATTTAAAAAATACTATTGGCTGTTATGACCCTATGTTCATTGAAATGGGAAATAATTTGGGAAATCACAAAGACAAATATTATCATGACTCTTAGGATACATAAATTTTATTATATTATTTTCCATAGATGATATTATGTAACCAGAAACGTGCTCATCTAACAAGTAATAGAAATTATTCATCCGATATTTAAATTACCATCATTTAGTTTCTCTTCAAATATCAATTTGGGGATACTATTGTTGGTGATGATGTTTGGGAGGCAGGGTCCATTGGAGGAGTTGTGGGATTTAGAGCCAAAGCCTATGTATAAAATGGGTTTGTGGTTATTTTTGTGGTTCATATGTTCCCAATTATCCATATATATGTTATTGGAATTAGTCTGTATTTGGTTCTTGTTCACAAAATAAATACCAAAAACCTCTATGAATCGACAAAAATATCCTAGAAACCACCCATATACATTTATATGATAATATTTTTTATCATCTATTTATGAAGTTTCCCAATTCAAATATAAGATGGATAATATTGAGGATGTTTTAGGTTCATAGTTCAATTCAATCAAATACAACTTAAAATAAAATATGAGAATATAATTTTATTACTACATGAAACTCCATTTGTTGAGGTCATTCATTTTTGTCCCATTTGTATGAATATATATTGTAATTATTAGCGATGATATAAATATCACATGATTGATCAATTTTGTAACACCCAAAGATTTCATAGTATGTTATTTCATCAATGAAATTCAAAAGCATGCACAACACACAACACCGAGTTCAAGCGCACCACGACTTACAGAACTAGCTGTTCAAAAGAGGTTATGAACAGTAATAACTAAATTTTGAACATTATATAATCCTTATAATTTTAGAAAATATATTATGAGTTTCTTGGGCATATTTAAAAAACAAATTCATTTTTTTCAGATAAATGAAGATTTTTTATAAAAATGATATTTTACCGCCTTTTAATGGAAAAACCTTTTTAAATCCAATATTTGAAACTTTTATATATTCAATTTGACAAAATAAACTTCTTATATTGAATCGAGACATTAGAATTTGGTTTCATTAAATTTTTGGGGCTTTTCTAATAACTTTCATTTTTAGGTGAATAGTGAAAAATAATATATTTGAACTGAAAACAAATTTTTTAATCAAAATAATTTCTATTGATAAATTATACATTTTAATGGTTTGGATTTATAATTAGATTATATTTTTATCATTTAATCCAATGTTATTCATTGGAAATAATTTCACTTTGAAATTTAACACAAACATGTATCAATCTTTTGTTAGTTATTATTTCTTAAAAACACTCTTTTTTTTGTTTTGACCACAAGAATTAATTTTTAATTTATAAATGAAACTTATAGGTTTTTAATCTGGTAAAATAAAATTAATTTTTGAATTTAGAATATAAAAATTATTTTAGCGTGTAATTTTGGTATTTTTCTGAAAACGTTCAATTTTTGAGGAATAGTGAAAAACACTAAGTTATTGGTTAAAACAGACTTTTTATTTAAATAATTATTTATTTTACATAAATTTATTTTAATTCAAAATAGATAAATAATACCCATATATGTTCAATATAATTATTTGGAGTCATTTTATAATATGTTAAGATATATAAAAAGTTTATTGAACTTTTTACCGTCTTTTTCCCACATCCTAGGAGAATATAATAATTTGCATAAAACGTAATTTTAGCATTATTCCTAACCTTATTGGACGAGTGATGGCCGAACATGGGCATCCCGGGGTCGATTGTTTGACCACATGGAGCCACATATGAATTATAATCACACTTTATTTTAATTAACTTAAAGTAAAGGAAAAAATTACATCAACCAATATCTTTTAGTAAGTCAATTTTTATATGTGGTAATATGAGTCAAAATTTAAACAATATATATTCATTATAAATATAATAAAATTTCCTATGTAATGGTAATTTATTTATATATTTTATACATTATATAATTTAATTTATTTATGACACAATGATGATGCATTAATTAACTTATTAATGAAATATTAAAATAATTGATATTATAAATATCCAAATAAATGTAATGAGAGACTTTTTATGAATTAATATTATTTTATATGTTAATATGAAATGTTAGAGATTATTAAATGAATTTATTTCGAAGTAAAAACGTTTTTATGAATTTAACAAAAACAAAATTGTAAATGCTATCATAATTGACATAAAAGAGTTTTTTAAACAAATATTATATTAATAATTGATATTCTATTCCTAAAAATCTATAAATAGACCAAATGATTTAAATTATATTATATATGTTATTAATTAACCACTTGAGGTTCTCTTGGATGTTTATATTATGTTTATTTACCATATAATATAAAAATACAGTGAGACATGGTAAATGTCAAACTAATTAACTAAGAGTTAAATCCAGAAGATAACCTTAATATAGTGACCCAAACATGTCCAAAATATGTTGAATGACTAATTATATACCCAAAACCAACCGTATACTATAAATAATTTATTTTTGAGCCATTATAAACCGAAAATTATTTTATTATAAATTTATATTTTTAGTTTTTCCTAAGGTGCCCTCACCCATCTTATAAAAGGGTTCTTCCCCTTACCTCAAATTCACACCTTCAAAGCCATTTGGATTGGCCAAACCCTTCCCAAATGACCTTTAAACTATCTTCCATGGAACCTAGTGGCCATAATTTTGTCTGAATGACATCCTACATATCCCTTTCGATGAAATCAAAAGAAGAACCTGAAGAAGAGGTAATGATTTCACCACCCTCTTTCAATTTATTTTCTTCTTCCACTTACTCTTTCTGTGTTATTACCATACCAAAATAATAAATAAAGTACCATATATAAACTATTAGGTTATTATAAATATGGCACAACCATATTCATTATTATATCCATATTATGATTGGTAATGTCACCATGCGTTCGTACGTACAACTTACCGTCTCCAAGCCATGGTGTAATTTGTTATTCCACAATATTTTATTTGGATGGATATAATAATGAGTAATATGTACATAAATAATGAAAATAAAATTCTAATGTCTCTGTAAAATTAATATACCATACAATGCAACACCTTGAAGGAAATAGTATTGTCCCTCGTTTGTACGTACAGATTACTGTCTCCCCGACGCAATGAGATTCATTTCCAACTTCATCATTCATCGACGGTAATAAAAATATATATTACCAATAAGTATGTAATATATTACATAATAATGATATAGGATATATATATATATATATATGTACTTACATATATCTTATTCACTTACATCCGTTCAATATGATATGAAAACCGAAACAACATTTTTCCGTACGTACGGCCTACCATCTCCATAAACGGTGTTTTCCATTATATATATATATATATATATCTATTATAAATATTTATATTCTAAAAGGATATGATATATAAATAAAATATTATATTCATGATTTATTTAAATATGGATCTAAATGATACAATAAATAATAATAATTTATAATACGTATGATAAAGAAAGCGAGTATTACCTGTATTGTTAATTAAAAAGGAAAATCATTGTTAAATGGGTAGTATAAAGTAAAAAATGAATCATATATTATATATTAAATATTAATATGGTTCTGGTATAATATAATAACAAATAATGGTCATTATACCCAATGTTAAACATACCATCGACCAACGGAAAGTGCAAGGTATGGGGTTTCTTATCTCACTTTTAATTCTGTGAGATTTCCATTGTTCACCACTTATTTATTGAATGTGGTGTACTTTGTACTTCCATTTGATATATTTTATCATGATTGTATTTATATTTATGATATTTTGTGATTCATTTGTTGGTTATTGACTTTTTTTCATATGACTCGATTGATTAGAAAGAGGTAAGGGTTATTTCCTCAGTCTCTTTAATATCTGAGATTGTTCATGTGTAATATTTTATGGGACTTACATATCATAGATACCCATATTTTATGAAAATGATTCTAAAAGGAATATTTTATGTTTTTATTGGAGGTTTATTATAACTAGAACATTATTTTAAATGTTTTAAAAATTTATCTTTTTAAACACTTTTATTTAATATCCATGTTATCAAAATGATTTTAAGGATTTATTTATTTGGACATGAATGTTTTGGAATGATAATTCTTTTAAAAAATTTCAATGTGGTATGGGACACTTTTATTCCAAAATCCCTTTTAAAAGACTACATTTTTAAATTGTGAGAATATTAAACAAGTTCATGAAAAAGTGGTATTTCTCTCAAAGCATTTTACTGATCATTTTCATCTATGTCAACATCATTTAATGAATTTTAATCTTGTTTGAAGTTGATTTTTTATGATAAAAATCTTCCATATTTTATATAAGGTTTTTTGATATGTTTTACTGTGGATCAGTTATTTTTATTCCATCCATGGTTTATGGTTAAATTATCGACATTTCATTTTCTAGTTTTAATACAAATGTTTTTGTTATATTTCAACATTTTAATATGATGAATGTTTCGGAATAGTATGTTCTGGGTTGGGGACCAGTAAAAGTAAGCCCTCCAGGTTGGGTTCCGGTTACAGCATACCCTCCGGGTTGGATTCCAGTTACAGCGGCTCTCCGGGTTGGAGTTCGGTTACAGAGGATCTCTGGGTTGGTTTCTGGTTACAGAGGATCTCTGGGTTGGAGTCTGGTTACAGAGGCTCTCCATGTTGGGGTCTTGTTAAATTTATCCCCTAGGTCCTGGTATTATTCCTTGAAACAAAAATTAATGTCCACCATTATTCATTCCATCATTATGATAGTGGTTATTGATATTACATGTGATTATTCGACTAGTATAATATCCATGTGAATATATAAATGGAATTGATTGATATTATCTTTAACTTATTATGCTGAAGTTATAGTTTAGAAGGCTTTTGTTTTAGTCTTATACAATGCCTTAAATTTTCATTCTTATTTATGAAATTTTTTGCAATATTGTTATACTTACTAAGAATCTGGGCTCACCACTTTCTATGTTTTATTTTTCCCAAGCTGTGAAGAAGTATATTATGGATGACCTGCAGCGAAAGTCTATGGGATCTCAGTGCTATCTATGGAAATAATGTTGTTGTAGTTTTCCATTTTACTATATAATGTAATCCTTATTAATGTATCTGGTATTTCCAAAGCTACTAAACTAATTGGCCTTTCTAGACGTGATCTTTTGTGATCATGCCAATGTTGTGTAATAACACACCGAATCTGGGCTTCTTAGGATGGGACGTTATACATTTTTTAAACTAGTATGATATGTGAATTATTATACCACTATATTTCATATGAAATGACAATTTTTGGATGCCTCTTATGGCTCCTGGGGTCCCATAAATCGAGAAGAACAAGAAATAAAGAATATCATCTTTTGTCTTAGATCAAACGAGTAATTCAATGACAGGAATATAAGGTACCAATTGTTTGGTGGGGGAATATTCACATTCAATTATTCTGGCTATTGCTTCTTTTCTAATTATTTTACAACATTTCATCTTTCAAAATATTCTAATTAAGCTTATAGTGACTCATCAGTGTTGATCTGTTGGGCGGAATGACCAAATTGGAAGGATAATAATCATGTGGATAATCATGTTGATATTATATATGTGTCTCTTTATTTACTCACTTGGTTAAACAATTTTAGTATGGACTATGAGGATTCATCTATCATTGCTATAATTTTACACATATTTTTGGAACTCCTGATATCATTCCTCTATGGGATATATGAATATTGGTATTTTGTATCCCATTTTGAATGGATGTTCCGACACTACTTTCGGTGACGGGCTAAGGTACATCACCTGAGATTATGAGATGTTTTTTAATTTGAATAACATATATAGAAGTGAATTTTTTGTATATTATTTTGAATTGATCTATCTAAACTATTTAATCTCTTCCACACTCATAGTTAGTAAATCATCAAGTGTTAGTGGTTCATCCATTTTTGTATGTCGACTATATACAACTGCACCATTACCATTTTATTTTGGAAAAATTCCCGGAGTATTTGGAGGGGGATTATTTAAAGGTGTATTCGTATACATAGTGATCCATTTTATCTTTGTTTTCAAAACAACCTCATTAATTTTATTGTGAGATTCAATTATGATATAAAAATCCTCCACATTTTTCCCATATCAACATCATGTTATATAATATCCTTAAGGGTGGTGATAATTACATTCACTAATGTATATTATGTTGAAGGTGTCTCATATGTATTGGAATTATTGAAGGTATGGTTTCTCATATGATGTCTTCTAAATGGAAAGTGATCTTTTGGGGTAGTGTTACCCTCTATAGATCACTCTTGTTTGTTACCTCTAAACGGCCTCACATTATCCTTCAATGTTCATTCCGATTTTTCTTATATAGGGTTCATTTAAGGTAATATCCGATATGACTAATAATTTATGTTCTGATTCGGATTTTCCAATGATAAAATTTAAATAATAGGGATTTTCCTATTTTGGATCCCCTCGTATTTTTAAAATTACAGAAATCCTTTACGGAGGAGTATTAGGTAAAAATACACCATTCCCAATGAAATGTCATTGTTCACTCTATATTTTTGGAACATTTTAGACTAGATTTGTCAAACACATTGGGATGGGATGCGTTAAAAATTATCCTTTCATAATTAGATGTGGTTTCTCATGTATTTTAGTGGATATTTCTTCCATCAGTACACTCTTCATCATGATGACAATTTTTTAAAATGATTTGGGTTCATCGTATGATCTACACATGATGTAAGTAATATTGAAGGAATTATTATTGTTTTGAAATTGACATTCCTTAAGAGATGAACCTACACAACACTCACATACTCTTCAAGATGGAGTCTTTAATTTGATATCTCTTGTTACGACTATCAATTATATTATTTCTTTAGTTTATATTCTTTTTGTTCATTCCATCATTTTTAGAATCATTTTTCCTATATTAGACAATGTGATCTAATGACAGTTCATGATGTCACTTCAGAACGGATCTACTATTCTTAAAGAGGTTTAAAAAACTCTACATTCCCATCTCATTCCATGATTTGTACACTATTTATGTAATTAGAAATCAATGGGAGTATATTTAATAATTCAATAAGATAATCACATTTGGGATTAACATAATGTTTTCCAAATTTTGTTTTTCACATAGGCAAAAAGGCAACTAAATAAAATTGATGCCGTAGATTGATTATTACCATGACCTGGACTTTATATCCATCAAATGTTAATACATTATTTCATATATGACAAAAAGTTTTCCAATTACACATGATACTTTCATACAAACATTATCCTGATAATGTTTCTAAAACACCATATTAAAGATTTGATAAGGGATAAAAGAAGAATGATATATTGTCTTCATGCTATTTTATCCTCCTAATTCATGTGTCTTATTTATATTCTGTAGATTATTATATTATCATATATAATTAAACCATTTATTTTTGAGATACCTCATTTAATGATGTAGGTTTCATAGGAATTTTTTCTACTATGTTAGAGGGAATATGATACAATGGGGATGGGGAATGTGATAATTACCTTGGTCTATCTTCAGGTTGAGAATGGTTATAACTTTCAATTAATTTGAATTTGGTATGACTGGGCTCATCATCACAAGAACATCCCATTACGATGTATTATTACAATTTATTAGTTAAGGGGAGGTAATTCTTATCAAAGTAATATATCACTATATATAGAACATTCATTATGAATTAAATCCTTGAATGTTCTATTATTTTGGATTGAAATCATTCTTCCGGAACAAATATAGTAATGAAACTACTATTTCAGCAGTTATTGATGTTTTGCAAAGATATTTTTCCACCATTAATAGATTAATTCGGTATTGAATTCGATAATACATATTTAGTGATGGTTCATTAATTTTGTAACTATTTTAAATTTTAATTTACTGTGTACTTTTTTTTGGGTGATCTCCATCATGCTATGGGAGTCAAATTCTCGGGACCACAACATTCATATATGAGATATTTCAGTTATTTCACACCAGTTTCATACATAATATGATGAACAGATAATGTCATTTTTGTAGGGAAATATTGTTGCATTGGAGTATCCATTGGATGTGTCTGTTGGTATCTAGTTATAATGGGTTTGTTCTCATTGTCTTACTATCATACTTTTGTAATGTTTTTATAGTGACCATCATGTATGAGAGGGGTAATATGATTCTAATCAATTATGAAAATCTTATCGTGTTGGTGGGAACATATTAAGAGGGGGAGTTATTATTTAATTTATTCACAGTCACTTATGGTACAATAATTATATGATCGACGAATTTTATAATATTGACATTAATAGATGACTATTCTTACATCATAGACTCTATGTCTAGTGTAATATATATAGTATCAATGGGAGTATATTCTTATTCCATAATTGGATCAAGGATGTGTATAAGGCCCCAGCCGTAAACCTTACTTAATATTGAATTAAATGAGTAATTCACATTGAGGATATTTTCACCTTTAGAGTTTTAGAGAATTAGGACATAACTGTTACATCTCAAAAGAATACAAAGTAGAAACTTCTACTAAGTCTCCAAAAATAACTCTTAAAAAGAAACAGGTCTAGTTCCATGTTTTATATAGCATGACTTTCCCTTGATTCCATCCTTGAGCCTATTCCACATTATGTCCTCTGAAAAACATTTCAAAAAAACATGGGGTGAGCATAAAAAGCTCAGTAAGGGATACACAAAGAATGAAAACTGTTATTTTTTCAAACATCAAGTAAACCATGTATACATTATCAATGTAATACATTCACCTTCATGAAGTAGTAAAAACTCTTCATTGAATAAAAGATAATTACTTACCTTTTTGTAACCAAAGGGTTACCATAAAACCCATATGAAGAACACATAACATATATAAAGGTAACTTGGGACATAAACATACTTAAGTGGAATAACCATAAGGTCCACATCCACATATATCACTTAATGGAATAGCCATTCGGCCAACTTCCATACATACTAAAAGGAATAGCCATACGGCCGACTTCCATACCCAATGCATTGGGGGTTATAACGTAACCACTCGTCCTGGTATTCACGGCACCACCCGTCATATAGTTTATCACGTAAGCACCCGTAAAATGTCCATATACCATCATTACACATAAAATATTGAAAATATAACTATTTCAATAACAACATTTCATTTGCAATGACAATAATTAATTCCCATATATTGAATTGATCAATCCATTTTCAAAATCCATATAAAAGAGATTTTTGAATCAAAGTGTCCCATACCACTTTGAAGCTTTTAATGGAATTATAATTTTAAAATAATAATGTCCATATAAATAAATAGTGAAAACCATTTTGAAAACATGGAAATTAAAGATAATGTTTTAGAATAATAAATCTTTAAAACATTTAAAACGATATTTTTGTTAAATAGTTTTTAACAAAATGAGAGACTCTTGAATACAAATAATAGCAGAATAAAATTTAATACGAATATTATAATTTCATGAGAATAAAAGGATTCATGATATAATATGTCAAAGGATAGTATACACACCATATAATAGTGAATTGGTGCATAACAACAATGAAGTCTCAAAAGAAATGTAAAATGAGATGAAATCCATTATAAAGAAGGTATCCATAAATTAAGGATAAATCAATCTCATAATTATGTGTGAAAAATATAAATACACCCAATATAAGTGGATATTAAGTGTAAAACAATCAATGTTTATTCACACATATTCAAAGGATGACATATTCAATAACTACATGTTGAAACAAAAGAAATCAAAATTGGGTTAAGAAGTTCCCTTGGTAAAATTCGACAGCCTAACGGCGTCACATAACATTTTACAAAAAGGGTTGATGAGAGAGATAAAGGGGGTCTCATCACTTGGACATAAAATTTAAATAAATAAGGATATAGAAGAACATATCCCAACATAATAGTATGTGAATTAAAAGACATAACAAAATAAGTCTTTTAAAAAAAAGGAGGGTGAAAGGTCCCCTTACCCAGTTGGGTAACTTTCGAAACATACACCCCATGGAAGAAGGCTCATACAATGAGGATGTGAATACCCATAAATGAAATTATACTACACAAAGTGTATAATAATGGGAAGTACATACACCACTCAAAGGAAATTGTGGAAAATGTTGCATAAATCTCACGGGAATAAAAGTAAGATGAAAAATCCCTTATGAAAACTCGACAGCCTAACGGCGCCACTTAAAACTTCCAAAAATGGATTGATGAGATCAAATAGTGTATCTCATCACATTAAAATAAAATTTACAGCAAGAGGAATATAAAAGAACATACCCCATAATAACAAAGAGGATCTTAAAATAAGTGACATAAATGAGAGTACTTTAAAAGAAAGAGAGAGGTTAGATCTCTTATGAAAATTCGGCAGCCTAACGGCACCACACAAAACGTCCAAAAATGGATTGATGAGAGAGAATAGGGTCTCTCATCATATGAACATAGAAATTTGAGTAAGAGTAATATAAAAGAACATCCCAATAACAATAAAGATGATCATTATAAGGAATGACATAAAGGAGTGTACTTAAAAAGAAAGAGAGGAGTAAGATCCCTTACCTCAGGTCCGACTTGACTCGATCATTCTTTAACGTCCTGAATAATAAACTTGAGTTAATTTATACTTGCATAATAACCTTTTTCAAGTTCGTTATTCCTTTTATATCAATTATTGACATGTTATAAACATTATGTAATCATTTAAGTTAATAATGTTTGTTTTGTCGATATTTGGTTCTTAAATCAAAAGTGGACTTCTTACAATTACATGTTGTTCATGTGGTCAATGGTTCATTAAATCCAGAATGATATTCATGATCTGGATATGATAAATATCATATATATCCAGAATATACATGTATTTATAATATTACATAATCATTTAGAGGTAATAAATGAAATTCACCATTCATGGAGACGGTAAGTCGTACGTACGCATTAACGCTACTTTCATTTCTTTGTCATATTAATGGAATTAAAACTAAATGTGAGGTAAGTATATTTTAATTCCAGAATTATATTCATCATTTATATGTAACATAAATTATATATATCCATTATAAATATGTACTTATAATAGTACATTGCATTTGGGAATAAGAAATGAAATGCACCGTTCATGGAGACGGTAATCCGTACATACGCATGAACACTACTTTCATTTATATCTCATACATTAATGGAATGAAATAATAATGATATAGAGGTATATTATAATTACAGTATAACAACATATATAATAACTTTAAATCCATCCTTTATACATCCCACACATGGCATTAACGAATTACATCACTTTGAAGGGGCGGTAGTCCGCACTTGCTTAAATGAAGATATCGCGTTTACCCATAATGGAAACCATAAAGGTATGACATAAATGAAAAATAATGAAGCTTAAGTAAAACATAAAAATATTATATATCATATATAAATATAGTGACATCTTAATGGCCACATTTGAAGGTGTTATATGAGTGTTGAACAATCATCATTTCGTGAGACAGAAATTCGCCATCCACGGAAACAGTATGTTCTTTAACCATTAGATGTAGGTGCGTGTAAGTGTATCTCGAATCCTTCTTATAACTACATCCTAGTATATTTAAGATACTGTATTTGTTACAAAAGAAATGAATAAAAAGTGTTATGGGGTTGGAGAGGCAAAATAAAACAAAAGTAATCAAGTGAAGACATTACCTTAAAATCGGGTAACTCCCTTTGGTTTGTGCTCAAAGGCTTCCTTGGGATGACTTATGCCCAAAGTGAGGCTTCAAGGAGTAAGAGAGGGAATTGGAGAGACAAAATGGGCAGGGGTTGGCCGAGCCAAAGGCTTTGTAAGTGAGGGTAAAGAGGAAGAGGTTGGGGCCTTTTATAAGAGGAGAGGATGGGCACTCTTGGAAAGTAAAGAAAAGTCACTTTATTTTAAAATGATTTTCGGATTTAAGATATCCCACATTGAAATATTTCTAGGATAAGGTGATAAGGGTTCGAAATCCACTCATCCAACAGGTTTTGGACATGTTTAGGTCTTAGATATTACACTATCTTTCCATTTTATTTAAATCGTTAAATAATGAGGTCATCGCTGCATCATCAAGATGTCATAAATAATTTAATTTATATAATGTCTAAAAATTATAAAAAAATAATTTGATTTATGAAATCGTTTTATCTTTCCAATGAATATTTATAGTCAAAAATATTATTTTTATAACCCCATGTAAAAATTGTTTTAGTAAAACATTTAATGTTTGTCTCATTTTTACTTTAACTTTAAATAAAAAGATATTAATTTCATTTCCCAGCCAAACTGGCTTCATGGGGTCCCCAAGTAGACCCATGGGTTGTATTGGTTGTCCATGACACATCCAATTAGGTTAGGACATGTGTCATGTTCATTTAATATTATTAAAACATTATTTTTACCTTAAACTACACTAATTATCTCTAATCGCGATTAAGAACTTCAAAGTTACTATTCACCATAAAATTATTTTAATCTCATTGAACCACATTTTACTTCTTAATGAAAACCATGTATGTCAGAGTTTTGAAATTCAAAACACAGAAGTGGTAAAATTTCATTTAAATGAAAAATCAGTTTTTATAAGTACCACTTAGTGGTTTCACTATTCATCAAAAATTAAAGTTTTTCAGAAAAATCCCAAAAATCCACCCTAAGATATATTTGATATTCCGAATTCAAAACTGAAGTATATTTTAAAAAATTCAAATCATATAAGTGACATTATTTAATTTAATAATTAATTCTCGCTGTCAGAGAAAATAGTGTGTTTTTATAAAACAATAAGTATCAAAAGATTGACACTAGTTTAAGTATGATTTCAAAGTGAAATTAATTCCAACGACCACTATTGAATTTAATGGAAAAAAAATATTATAATTTCACTTTAAACCCAATTCAAAAGATAATATAATCATATAAATAAATTATATTAAAAAGAGGTTTTAAATTAAAATACAATATTTTACACTATTCATTAAAAAATGAACTTTATCGGAAAGATATCAAAAATTTACACAAAGTAAATTTTGATGTCCTGATTCTAAAGAAGAGTTTTATTTGGTCCCATAGAATGTATAAAAGTGAACAAAACTATATTTAATGACGGTTTTCCATCAAAAGGCGATAAGTGAACCGTTGGTGAAAACTATGGCATATACGCCTAAAATTGAATTCGTTCCATATTTTAAGCCTTTAACTTTTATTTGATAAATGTAAAAACTTTTAAAAACATATATAATCATATTTTAGTTATTTATATCCATTCCCGCCAATACAACGGCTACATGTTAACTACCATTTAAAATAATATTATTTTATTATTAGAGTGCAACGTAAGATACCCAAGAAACTCGTTGATGCGTGTTGGGTACGCCATCCAGCATAGCGTCCCCTTTAAAGTCATATTAATATTTTATTCAAAAATATGGATAAATATGAAAAATTCATATTCTTTATTTACCTGGGGTGTTACATCCTTCCCCCCTTTTGGGAATTGCGTCCTCGAAATTTTTAAAATTGGGCTTGGAAACATCTTTGAAAGTCCCACATCGGAACAAGAGTCGGTAAAACAATCACTTTAAAATAAAGAAAGATAAGTAAAAAGGTCACCCGAGTTAACCCATAATAGGATTCCATGTATGAAAATATGGACCTGGAGGAAAAAAAGGGTCATGTTCTGATGGAGAGTGATAGTAAACATGTCTAGGAGAAAGTTAACCATAAGAAAATCACAAACTTGTGATGGGTTAAACGGTATTCGATTCCCCAGTAGGAAAGGTTAATTGAAATTTTTTTTGTTTTAAGTTACTTTTTATTGAGGAATTTATTCATAAGGAAACTTAATCACTTATCATGTTGACTTTCAACGTTTACTAGATTCTTTAATCAAAATCATATTTTCTCCAAAAGACGAGTATTTAGGAAGACTTGTTCTCATTAAGAGTAATATAATCAATTTCTAGAGAATCTCCTAATCCACAATAGAGAACTATATACATCCCATGTCTTTAGACTTTAACCAAAACCAAAACCAAAATGTTTAGTACAAGATCAGATAATCCATAAAAGGATAACCCTTTATAAAAATAAAATCTATTCTTAATCTCCAAAATTTGTCCAACAGAACACAAAGTTCAACGAGGACTATTCGATAAAAAATTTGTCCATAAAATTTTTCAAAGTAAACCAAACTAAAATTGAAAACCAAATATTTGAAGGATTTAGTCACATAGACTTCTATGTTAAATCGTAACATTTATCTCCAAACAACATCAGCTTCTCTTAATGTCTCGTATTGAAAAGTAATTAACCAAATCACATATCCTCCATGATTGGTTAATAAATTTCCATAGATAACCCAAAATCTACTTACTCTTAATTCATATATTCATCTAACTAAAAAGAATCAGTCAAACTAACTAGGGACTTCACGTAGTCCAGTGGTAGGCGATAAATACCAGTCGCACTTTGGTTGTGGGTTCAATTCCGACAGCTTTCTCCGACGCGACAGGTTGTCACACGGTCTGTGTGTTGTCCTTTTTCCAAAACTATATAATTCTCACATCATTCCCAAAAAGAGATAAAATCATCAAAAATAATCATAACATATTTTAACCTCAAGTTTATCTCATGCCTTTCATTTTCCATCATAACATATAATAACACATAATTACCTCAAAAGTAAGGATCATATAAACTCTAATGGTTAACTTTATAATTATTACCTGAACTTCCACATCGATTGGTCTTCCCGTACATGATGCATTATAGATCATACCAAGGTTAAAGTGGTTGATCATGACTCCTTGATAGTTGGTTTAGAACAACCACGAGTTTCCTCATTGAATACCCCATTTCATCCAGTCTCTTAATCAGAGAACCACCACAGTTTCCTTCAAACCTATTGTCTCTTTGGTGCCTGTTAGATCCATCCATTCACTAAAAACAGAAATGTCAGTGTGAGTATATCAACAAAACCATCATGTACTAATGAGGAAGGTAAACACTAAGATATACTTACTCACTCACTTTATCTAAAACTAGGACTCTTTCCGAAATCCTAACCATTATGGTAATGTCACTTGTGCTTAGAGAATTCCCTAACCTCTAAAGTTATCTAAACCAACCTCTGATACCAACTATAAGGAACCTGCCTTAAACCTTACTTAATATTTAATTAAATGAGTAATTCACATTGAGGATCTTTTCAGGTTTATAGTTTTAGAGAATTATGACATAACTGTTACATCTCAAAATATTACAAAGTTGACACTTCTACTGAGTCTCCATAAAAAAAACTCTTAAAAAGAAACATGTCTAATTCCATGTTTTATATAGTATGACTTTCCCTTGATTCCATCCATGAACATATTCCACATTAAGTCTTGTGAAAAACATTTCAAAAAAACATGGGGTGAGCATAAAAAGCTCAGTAAGGGATACACAAATAATGAAAACTGTTAGTTTTTCAAACATAAAGTAAACCATGTATACATTATCAAAGTAACACCTTCACCTTCATGAAGTAGTAAATACTCTTAACTGAATAAAAGATCATTACTTACCTTTTTGTAACCAAAGGATTACCATAAAACCCAGATGAAGAACACATAACATATATAAAGGTAACTTGGTACATAAACATACTTAAGTGAAATAACCATAAGGTCTACTTCCACACATATCACTTAATGGAATACCATTCGGCCAACTTCCATACATACTAAATGGAATAGCCATACGGCCAACTTCCATACCCAATGCATTGGAGGTTATAACGTAACCACCCATCCTGGTATTCACGACACCACCCGTCATATGGTTTATCACATAACCACCCGTAAAATGTCCAACTACCATCATTACACATAAAATATTGAAAATATAAACATTTCAATAACAAAATTTCATTTGCAATCACAATAAGTAATTCACAGATATTGAATTGATCAATCCATTTTCAAAAACCATTTAAAAGAGATTTTTGAATCAAAGTGTCCCATACCACTTTGAATCTTTTAATGGAATTATAATTTTAAAACATTATGTCCATATAAATAAATACTAAAAACCATTTTGAAAACATGGACATTAAAGATAAATATTTAGAATAATAAATCATTAAAACACTTAAAATGTTTTTTTTGTTAAATAGTTTTTAACAAAATGAGAGACTCTTGAATACAAATAATAGTGGAATAACATTTAATACGAACATTATAATATCATGAGAATAAAAGGATTCATGATATAATATGTCAAGGGACAGTATACACACAATATAAGAGTGAATTGGTGCAAACAACAATGAAGTCTCAAAAGAAATGTAAAATGAGATGAAATCCATTATAAAGAAGGTATCCTTAAATTAAGGATAAATCAATCTCATAATTATGTGTGAAAAATATAAATACACCCCATAGAAGTGGATATTAAGTGTAAAACAATAAAAGGTTATTCACACGTTTTCAAAGGATAACATATTCAATAACTACATGTTGAACCCAAAGAAATCGAAATTGGGTTAAGAAGTTCCCTTGGTAAAATTCGACAGCCTAACAACGTCACATAAAATTTTACAAAAAGGGTTGATGAGAGAGATAAAGGGGGTATCATCACTTGGACATAAAATTTACATAAATAAGGATATAGAAGAACATATCAAAACATAATAGTATTTTAATTAAAAGACATAACAAAAGAAGTCATTTTAAAAAAAAGGAGGGTGAAGGGTCCCCTTACCGAGTTGGGTAACTTTCGAAACGTAGACCCCATGGAAGAAGGCTCATACAATGAGGATGTGAATAAAAATAAATGAAATTATACCTCACAAAGTGTATAATAATGGTAATTACATACACCACTCAATGGAAATTGTCGCAAATGTAGAATAATTCTCACGGGAATAAAAGTGAGATGAAAAATCCCTTACAAAAACTCAGCAGCCTAACAACACCACTTAAAACTTCCAAAAATGGATTGATGAGATAAAATAGGGTATCTCATCACATTAAAATAAAATGTACAGAAAGAGGAATATAATATAACATCCCCCGTCATAACAAAGTGGAGCTTAAAAGAAGTGACATAAAGGAGAGTACTTTAAAAGAAAGAGAGAGGTTAGATCTCCTACGAAAATTCGGCAGCCTAACGGTGCCAATCAAAACTTCAAAAAATGGACTGATGAGAGAAAATAGGGCATCTCATCATATGAACATAAAAATTACAGTAAGAGTAATATAAAACAACATCACAATAACAAGAAAGATGAGCTTTAAAAGGAATGACATAAAAGAGTGTACTTAAAAAGAAAGAGAGGTGTAAGATCCCTTACCTCGGGTCTGACTTGACTCGATCGTTCTTTAACGTCCTGAATAATAAACTTGAATTAATTTCAACTTTCTTAAGAACCTTTTTCATGATCATTATTCATTTTATATCAATTATTTACATGTTATAATCATTATGTAATAATTTAAGTTAATAATGTTTGTTTTGTCGATATTTGGTTCTTAAGTCAAAAGTGGACTTCTTACAATTACATGTTGTTCATGTGGTCAATGGTTCATTATATCCAGAATGATATTAATGATTTGGATATCATATATATCATATATATCCAGAATATACATGTATTTATAATGTTACATAATCATTTAGAGGTAAGAAATGAAATGCACCGTTCATAGAGACGGTAAGCCGTACGTACGCATTAACGCTACTTTCATTTCTTTGTCATATTAATAGAATTAAAACTAAATGAGAGGTATGTATATTTTAATTCCAGAATTATATTCATCATTTATATGTAACATACATTATATATATCCATTATAAATATGTACTTATAACAGTACATTACATTTGGGGATAAGAAATGAAATGCACGGTTCATGGAGACGGTAAGTCGTACGTACGCATGAACGCTAGTTTCATTTCTATCTCATACATTAATGGAAAGAAATAATAAATATATATAGGTATATTATAATTCCAGTTTTATATCATATATAATAACTTTAAATCCATCCTTTATACATACCACATATGGCATTAACGAATCACATCACTTTGAGGGGGCGGTAGTCCGCACTTCCTTAAATGAAGATATCGCGTTTACCCATAATGGAAACCATAAAGGTATGCCATAAATGAAAAATACAGAAGCTTAAGTAAAACATAAAAATATTATATATCATATATAAATATATTGACAAATTAATGGCCACCTTTGAAGGTGTTATATGAGTGTTGAACAATCATCATTTCGTGAGGCAGAAATTCGCCATCAACGGAAAACAGTATGTTCTTTAACCATTAGATGTAGGTGTGTGTCAGTGTAGCTAGAATACTTCTTATAAAAACATCCTAGTATATTTAATATACTTGAGTTGTTACAAAAGTAATTAATAAAAAGTGTTTAGGGGGTTGGAGAGGCAAAATAAAACAAAAGGACTCAAGTGAAGACATTACCTTAAAATCGGGTAACTACCTTTGGATTGAGCTCAAAGGCTTCCTTGGCAAGACTTCATCCCAAAGTGAGGCTTAAAGGAGTAAGAGAGGGAAGTGGAGAGACAAAATGGGCAGGGTTTGGATGAGCCAAAGGCTTTGGAAGTGTGGGTAAAGAGGTAGAGGTGGGGGCATTTTATAAGAGGAGAGGAGGGGAGCTCTTGGAATATAAAGAAAAGTCACTTTATTTTAAAATGATATTCGGATTTAAGAGGTCCCACATTGATATAATTCGAGGATAAGGTGATAAGGGTTCTAAATACACTCATCCAATAGGTTTTGGACATTTGTAGGTCTTATATATTACATTATCTTTCGATTTTATTTAAATCGTTAAATAATGAGGTCATCGCTGCATCATCATGATGTCATAAAGAATTTAATTTATTTAATGTTTAAAAATTATAAAAACTACTATGATGTAGGAAATACTTTTATCTTTCCAATGAATATTTATAGTCAAAAATATGATTTGCATAACCCCATGTAAAAAATTGTTTTAGTAAAAAATTTCAAGTTTGTCTCATTTTTACTTTAACTTTAAAAAAAAGATATTAATGTAATTTTCCAACCAAAGTGACTTCATGGGGTCCCCAAGTTTACCCATGGGTTTTCATGGTCGGCCATGACACATCAGATGAGGTTAGGACATGTGTAAAGTTCATTTCATATTATTAAAACATTATTTTTACCTTAAACTACATTAATTACCTCTAATCACGATTAAGAACATAAAAGTTTATTATTTACCAAAAAATTATTTTAATCTCATTGAACCACATTTTACTTCTTAATGAAAACCATGTATTTGGATTTTTGAAATTCAAAACACATAAGTGGTCAAATTTCATTTAAACAAAAAATCAGTTTTTATAAGTACCACTTAGTGCTTTCACTATTCATTAAAAATTGATGTTTTTCAGAAAAATCCCAAAAATTCACCCTCAGCTATATTTGATATTCAGAATTCAAAAATGAAGTATATTTTTCAAAATTCAAAACATATATGTCACATTATTTAATTTAATAATTAATTCCAGCTGTCAGAGCAAATAGCGTATTTTTATGAAACAATAAGTATCAAAAGAATGACACTAGATTAAGTATGATTTCAAAGTGAAATTAATTCCAATTAAAAATTTTGGATTTAATGGTAAAAATATATTATAATTTCACTTTAAACCCAATTCAAAAGATAATATAATCATATAAACAAATTATATTAAAAAGAGGTTTTGAATTAAAATACAATATTTTACAATATTCATAAAAAAATGAACTTTATCAGAAAGATACCAAAAATTTACACAAAGTAAATTTTGATGTCCCGATTCTAAAGAAGAGTTTTATTTGGTCCAATATAATTTATAAGAGTGAAAAAAACTATATTTAATGACGGTTTTCCATCAAAAGGCGATAAGTGAACCTTTGGTGAAAACTATGGCATATACGCCTACAATTGAATTCTTTCCCTATTTTAAGCCTTTATCTTTTATTAGATAAATGTAAAAACATTTAAAAACATATATAATAAAATTTTGAGTTATTTCTATCCATTCCCGCCAATAAAACAGCTACATGTTAACTTCCATTTAAAATAATATTATTTTATTATTAGAGTGCAACGTAAGATTCCCAAGAAACTCGTTGTGGCGTGTTGGGTACGCCATCGAGCATAGCATCCCCTTTAAAGTCATATTAATATTTTATTCACAAATATGGATAAATATGAAAATGTCATATTATTTATTTACCTGGGGTGTTACAATGTTTACCACACCTAACATACATTTCTTATTAGTATTTTCTAGTAATCATCTTTTGTGTGGGTCACAGATATGGGTCTTCCCACTTTTCAAAGTGAAGAATTATAGATGGTTTTTCATACATCAATAAAAATATGTATCTATGGATTATTTTTGAAATTATTTACATTTCTCATAATTAATATCTCTATCATGAATGTGGGTTATCTATCAAGGAATAAATGTGAGAGTGTTCATATTTTTTTGATCACCTCACTCAATGGGTTTTCCTAGGTGCTTGAGGCTAGGCGTCCTATTCAAGATATTGAAAGCTGAGATCTTCACCATCAAGATATATTGGCTCCATGCGCCATTGTTGGATGTATATGCTGTAGAGACCCATAAAATGATGTACATAGACATTACATTACTTTTTTAGAATACATAATACATGAAAAAACAAATGCCCAAAGACTGTATTAGTTTAGTGTCTTTGGAAACTCAGAACATAATCATCTAATCATTGTGAAAGATCATCGACATCTCCCACAACGATATAACCCTTCAGTTTTCTTACCTAAAACCATTCTTTATATCCTGAGGAAAAGAAAACATATAATGGGTGACCTAAAATTCTCAGTAAGGGTAGGCATGGAGAAAATAAACAAACTATATACATTTGAATTTAAAAACATGAACAAAATGTTTAAAAATCAAAATCATGAACAATGATGTAAAACATGGAAGTACACAAGTTATATATCATAATGGAACATCAATAATTCTAAAATATCATGGGAATAAAACATGTAATTGTGGAAACCATTGAGCACATGATATGATTTCCATAGAATCCAAGGCATTGCTGCCAAGACCATCATAGTGGACAAAGTCCCTTACTGAATTGAGTTCACTCCTCGTTCCATTCATGTATCACTTAACCTGATTAAGTTGTCATTCCTACCATGTAAATTTAATGGGATATAAATCTTTACCCAATGATTTGGATGGGGACCTATGTCCCACACATCTCATAATTAAATCATTCTTACTTGTTCCACAAAATAAAAATAAATCATTCATAATAACCCAACAAATAAAATAGGTTTTATAACTATCATCCAATCATAACATAATGCATATAAAAAATAGATATCATTTAATCATAAGAAAAATCAAACCATTTAAATAATATAGAAATTATACTTAAACCATAATCATACTACATAATGTCATCTTATATGGAAAATTGTTTTGAAAAAACACTTGAAATGAATACTTGAGGAAAATATCCTTTCTTCTTCAAAATATAGTTCTTTTCAAAAAATTCCACACAATTTTAAAAAAATTATTTTATTAAAAATAACCATGAAAACATGTATAGGAAGCTTCATGAAAATTAGGCGTTATGAAACCGTAAAAATTCATTTGTGCTATATAAGTTAAAAAACATTGTCCTCATACATTTGCCGGAAAAGTCAAAAAGTTCCTCATATGGTAAAAAAAGAAGATTCTTTCCATAACAGAATGTAAAAGTTAAATAGGGGTAAACCTGACTTTAAACATACATTTAATAATATTAAACACTTTACAAAAAATATTTTTATGGACATGGATGAAAAATATAACCCCAGTAAATACATACGTATAAGCAATCTCAGATAAAAATGAGATTGAAAAATTATACCTTACCTTATGTCCAATTTCATCTATATGTGTCAGAGACTCCTGTATAGTGGGTTTAAACATATTATTATCTTGTAACATAATCATAATAATATTTCTGATATCATATATGATTCACTTATGACTTTATATTGACCGTTCGTTTGTCAATTTCATGTTAAAGCATGGTTTTGTGTAAAATCGTTTTATTTATCATACGTGTTTGGACTTGTATTTTCATGATATTATTATTACTTATATCAAGATTTACATACTTCTATAATGTAAAACATTATTTATATATCATATATATTCTGTATATATAAATATATATAATAGATGGATAAATGAAATGAAACACACCGTTCTTGGAGACGGTAGGTCATACGTACGCATGAATGATGTTTTCCTTTTTCTATTGAATTTAATGGAAGTAAGAAGATGAAATATATATATATATATACATAAATCCAGTAGCTTTATAATGTCATATATTTCATTATTATTCAATATATATACTTTATTATCATTATTTATTGGTTAAAATGGAGAATGAATATAATCGCATCGTGGAGACGGTAATCCGTGTGTACGCACGAGCAATGATATCATTACCATAATTATTGAATGGAATTTTGGTGGATGATATAATATCTCATAAATTTTATCATTTTATAATAATCATATATAGTTATTCTTTACACAATTATACACATCCAAGTAAGGTGGTGGTAGAAAAACATATTTCATCACGACGTGCAGAGGATATTCCGTACGTACGCATGCACGATGATTTTGTTTTTCGTTGGATGGATAGAAGGTGAAATAGGTTTTTTGATATTTATAATAACATATCAGTATATATTTAATACTTATATTATTAGTTTATAATTAAACAACTAACGAAGAGGAAGTAGAAGAAGAAAGAAGCTTGAAAGAATCGGTAGAAGAGATTACATCTTCTTCAATGTGCCTCTTTTAATCTTCCTCTTAGGTAACTAGAGTTTATATTTTGAGAATACCAGAACATATGTGATATAAATATAGTGGTTAATAATATATATTGATAGGGTTTGACAGAGATTTAAGGCCCAAAGTTGTGTAATGATTAGAGGGAGGATGTGCCCTTTTATAAGGGAGGAGAGGGGCACCATAGGAAAAACTTAAAATATAATATTATAATAAAATCATATTTTTTTATAATGTCTCCAAAGTGACTTATTTCGAGGATAGGATGGGGATGGATCTAAATACTTTCAATTATTATGTTTTAGACATGTTTAGGTTACCACTTAAACTTATCATGTAGATTTTACCCTATGTTAAATAATTTAACTTTTACCATGTCTTCTTGTATTCTTACACTATATGGTTAATCAACATACAATAAACTGCCATTCGAACCCCAATTGGTTCACTATTGTCATATATATTATTATATAAGTCATTTTGATTATCCGTAGATTTTGAGGATCATTATATCAATTAATAATATAATATCTTTTTTAAAAACTCTTTTATGTCAATTTTGACACTATTTGGTATTTTGTTTTCTCTAAATTCATAACATCATTATTAATTAAAAAAGAATTAATATAAAAAAACCTAATATGTTATATTAACCTATATAATTATTATAATTCAGAAAAAGTCTCAAATTACATTTATTTGGGTATTTATAATATAAATTAAGATAATGTTTCATTAATAAGGTAATTACTCCATCATCATTGTGTTATAATGAAATTAAATTATTTAATGTCTAAAAAAAATAAATAAAATACCATTATATAGGAAATATAGTTATATTTCTAATGAATATTTGTTGTAGAATTTATCTTATGAATAAACATATATTAAAAATGTTTTATTTATTAAACATTGATTTTAACTCTTAACTATTCATGAAATAAAATAATAATAACTGTCCTAATCTAATCCATGTGGAACAAATGGGACATATTTAATTACTAAGGTGATTTTTGGTAGAATTAAACTTATCCAATAGAATTATGACATGTGTTAGAGTTATAATAATATCATTTTTACACTAAATTACCCTATTTACTTTTAACTGTGGTAAATAAAAGTAAGAAGTTACTATTCACCAAAAAATATTTTTATCTTATTGAACAAAATTTTACTAACTGATATCAACTGTGTCTCTCAAAGTTTTTAAATTCCACTCATATAAGTGGTAAAATAATGTTTTATGTAAAATTTCAAATTCTCCTAGGAGGTGGGTAAAAGACGGTATAAAGTTAAATAAAATTTTTATACATCTAAAATTATTATAAAATGACTCGAATTAATTAAATTGAACTTGTATAGGTATTATGTATCTATTTTTACCTAAAATAAATTTAAATAAAATAATTGAATATTTAAATAAACAGTCTGTTTTGAAAAATATTTCAGTGTTTTCACTATTCAGAAAAAATTGAATGTTTTCAGAAAAATACCAAAAATTTACCCGAGGCTAATTTCGATATTCTGAATCAAAAAATGAAGTCCATTTTGAAATATAAAAGTTATAAAATTAAAAAATTTGGGTATTAATATTCAAAACGGCTAGTTTGTATAATATTTTAATAATATATCATTGTTTAGTGAAACTCTGTATTGCGTACCACACATGCTATCGGGGAAGGTCGCGATTGCATGTAATGCAAGACAAGTCAGGGTTGCGTGTAGTGAAAGATCTGTTTCGTGTTGCTTATAAAATAATAAAAACATATTTAAATTATTTATTAAACAAAATCTATATTTAAAGTTGCGTAGCATAATTTCTACAAAACGAACTTGAAATTGTGTGTAACACGAGTCAAGAATAGTGTTGCGTATACTGCAAGCTAATACGATGTTGCGTATAGTAGAAGCTAATATTTATCTACTATACAATAGAATACATCAAAGAAATCAAAAATAATATATCTTATAAAATATCAGGGTGTTACATTCTACCCCACAAAAAATGAAGTTCGCCCTTGAAATTTTTCAGGCTTATAAATCCATTACTACTTGAAAGTTTCATTCCTAGAAACCCACATCGTAAAAATGAATAGAAAAACATTATATTAAAAAGTGATGTAAGTAACGTAATGGTAACCCAAATTAACTCATCAGTGGGTTTCTGAATAGGAGAACACATGGGAAATATATGGTTATGGAAGAGAGATATAGCCATCAAATTCTGAAGAAGAGTGGTAGCAGACATGGCTATGAAAAATACAACAATCACAAATAAATAAATTTTTGATGATCTAAGGTACCATATGAATAATCAGATATGAGGGAACTAGGACAACATTTTTGGTTTTGAAAATCATTTCCCTAAAGTTGATGAATTTTTTAATTAGTATAAATACTTACTTTATTTCATTGTAATATTATCATTGGTCACTCCATGAATAATTTGGACATCATATCTTAATGAAATGATGTTGAATTTTCATTCGTGAAGTGTTAGAATATCATGTGATAAAATGATGGGTCATTAGATTTTTCTAAAACAAAATGTTATCAAAAGTTTTTAAATATACATAATTTCGTCTATGATGAGATTAATCGTATATGGTTCCAAAAATGGACTTATACATCATTGATAATACCTCATAATGAAATAAAAATAGTTTCTACTAACTAGGGACTTCATGTTGGCCAGTGGTAGGAAATAAAGGCTTGTCGCACTTCGGTTGTGGGTTCGATTCCCGTAACCTTCTCTGACATGACGGGTTGTCGCCTGTCCTACAGGTTGTGCTTTTTCTAAAACTACACAATAATAACATTCCCTAAATAATATCAAAAAAAATTTCTAGCCTAAAACAATACTATCTGCTGTCCAACATAATCCCTTAGAATCTTTAGGATTATCCCAAAAAACATCTGTCCAATCTCATAGTATAATGAAAATGATTACATGAAATGTCACATAACAAGAACGTGAATACCATCGTTTATCCCCCATATATCAGAATATATATATTGTTGATCGCATTCCAATCATGTGAATACCTTAATCTTGTATTCTCTTGTAACATAAATTACCAAAGAATCATTGTAAAAACATGTTTACTATCAAAATTCAACTCTTTCCACATTCAAAAATCCCAAAATTTCTATATTCTCAAACCATGATATCACTTAGTCCTTATAGGAGCTCATTAATACTATCAAACCTTCCATTATCTCTTTATCCATTCATTATGCGCATATCATCTACTTTCAAAAATCACTTTTCATGGTTAGCAGTACCAATCATCATATACATTAAAATACTCAAGGAAAGAAAACAACATAAAAATACATAGATTTTTCATTATTCTATAGTACCATAAATTAATCATGAAATCATTCCACTACCATTTCAAAACACTGACCGAGAATCATCATTTTATTCCTCAACACTTCTTTCATCTCATATAACATATGTAGTGTCTTCATCATCATCATCATAAATACTACCCATGTGACCGTGCTGATTATCTTCAAGAGATTATCCCTTAGAGAATTGGTTTTCATAATGCCCATACATTCGACATTTAAAACATTTTACCATTTTTGATGTCTTAGAAATACCATTATCCATGTCCACTGTGTTAACTGAACCTTTTCCTTTGCAATTACTAGTTATGTGTCTTTCTTTTCCACACCCAAATCATCTTCTAGTTCCTTTGAAACATTCTACTTGATACCTCTTCCCACATGACTTACATGGTGGAAATTGAACTTTGTTTCCTCTATGATCATCATGAAACTCCATCTTTCTCTTATTAGCTGAGTGAGGAATCTTAAAAAAGTTGAGATTATTGATAACATTATCAGATTTCTTAGTATTCATAATAACGATTTTTCTCCTTCCAAATACCATTTCATTTGGTAGCTTTTAAATAATATCATTCCATTGTCCATAATATTCCCAATTAACATGAATCTTTTTGTTTCCTGCCATTTTATAAAACCCAAAAAGAATAGCATGAGAAGAAAATATCATGCTAGTAAAACAACCTAATAAATGGGGTGTACCTTAAATATCTAAGATCTTAGGTTTATTTCTATGATCTTTACTGTAATTCTAGGAATATAACATATACTTATTCTTAACCATAGGGACATCCTCAAACATACCTTAGAACTATCTCTAGGGATCTCACTAATGTTTTCACATCCTAATTTCCAAATAGTAACTAATCCTTTTCTCTAATAACAACTGTAGAGACCCATATATTGATGTATATATACATTACTTTACTTTTTTGGAATACTTAATTCTTGAAAAAAACAGACGCCCAAAGACCATATTATTTTAGTGTCTTTGGAAACTCAGAGTACAATCTTCTAATCATGGTGAATTATCTTCAACATCTCCCTTAAAGATGTAAACTTTTTGTTTTCTTACCTAAAACCATTCTTTATATCATGGGAAAAAGAAAACATATTAAGGTTGAGATCAAATTCTTAGTAAAGGTATGAATGGAAAAAATAAAAAAAACTATATACATTTGAATTTAAAAACATGAACAAAATGTTTAAACATCAAAATCTTGTGCAATGACATAAAACATGGCTGTACGTAAGGCATAGATCACAATGGAACATAAATCATGCTAAAATAGAATGGGAATAAAATATTTAGTTTTGGAAACCACTAATCACATGATATTATTTCAATAGTAGCCATGTAATTGCTTCCAAGACCATCATAGTGGAAAAAGTCCCTTACAGAATCGAGTTCACTCATCGTTCCAGTCCTGTATCACTGAACCAGATTAACTTTCTATTCCAGCCATGTCTATCTCATGAGATATAATTCATTACCCAATTTATTGTAATGAGATACAAGTCCCTCCACTCTCATAAATAAATTAGTCTTACTTGTGCCACAAAATAAACATAAATCATTAATAATAACCCAATGAATAAAATTGGTTTCATAAACATCATCCCATCATAACATAACCCATATAAAAGAAATGGATATCATTTTATCATAAGAAAAATCAAACTATGTAAATAATAGAGAAATTATACTTGAAATATAATCATACTAAATAATTTCATCTTATATAGAAAATATTTTTGACAAAATACTTGAAATTAATTCTTGAGGAAAATATTATTTCTTCTTTAAAATCATTTTATTTTCACAAAATGCCTCACAATTTAAAAAAGAAACTGATTTTATTGAAAATAATGAGGAAAAGTTGTTAAGGAATCTTCAAGAAAATTAGGCGTTATGAAACCGTAAAAATCCGTTCATGCCGTATAAGTTAAAAAAAACATTCTCCTCGTACTTTTGCCGGAAAAGTCAAAAAGTTCCTCATATGGTAAACAAAAGAAGAATTCATTCCATAACACAATGTAAAAGGTAAAGAGGAGTAAACAAGACTTTAAACAGACATGGAAGAATACTAAACACTTTATGAAAAACATTTTTATGGACATGGTTGAAAAATATAACCCCATTAAATACTTACGTATATGAAACATCAGATTAAAATGAGATTGCAAAATTATCGTTTACCTTATGTCCAATTTTTCTATATGTGTCTAATAATAATGTATACTGGGTTCAAACATTTTATTATCTTATAATAGAATAATACTAATATCTATAATATCATATATGATTCACTTATGAATTTATATTAACTGCTCGTTTGTCATTTACATGTTAAAGCAATGTTTTGGGTAAAATCATTTTATTTATCATACGTGATTGGACATGTTGTTTATTGATATTATTATTACTTATATCATGATTTACTTACTTCTATATTGTAAAACATGATTTATATATCATATATATTGAGTATATATATATATATTTATAATATATAGATAAATGAAATGAAACGCACCGTTCATAGAGACGGTAGGCCGTGCGTACGCATGAATGTTGTTTTTCATTACTTATACACATAATGGGAAGTAAGTAGTTGATGTATATATATACACACATAAATACACTATCATTATTATGTCATATATTTCATTATTATTCCTTATATATACTTTATTATCATTCATTAATGGATATCAAGGAGAATGAATCTAATCGCGTCCTGGAGACGGTAATCTGTGCGTACGCACGAGAGATGATATCATTCCCATAATTATTTAATGGAATTTGAGAGGATTATATGATATCTTAGAACTTGTAACAGGTTATAATAATCATATATAGTTATTATTTAAACCATTATACCCATCCAAGTAAGGTGGTGGTAGAAAAACATATTACATCACGACGTGGAGATGGTATTCTGTACGTACGCACGCGCAGTGATTTTGTTTTTCGATGGATGGGTAGAAGGTGAAATAGGGTTGTTTAATATTTATAATAACATATAAATATATATGTAATAATTATTTTAATACTTATTAATGAAGCAACTAATGAAGTGGAAGTAGAAGAAGAAATATGCTTGAATGAATCGGTAGAAGATAATACCTCTTCTTCGACGTGCCTCTTTTAAACTTCCTATTTGGGAACTAGAGTTGCTCTTTCGAGAAGACCAAAACCTCTATGATATAAATAGATAGGTTGAGAATAGAAAATTGGATGGTATGGCTGATCTTGAAGGCTCATAATTGTGTAATGTAGAGAGGGAATAGGTTTCCTTTTATAAGGGATGAGCGGGGCACCTTAGGATGAACTTAAAATATTATTTTATAATAAATTAATATTCGGTTTATAATGGATAAAAAGTGACTTATTTCAAGGATAGGGTAGGGATGGTTCTATATCCTCTCAAACAATAGGTTTTATTTAAAACCCCAAGTTTCCACGGTACATTTCTCTTTGAATAATACACTAGCATGTGTTGTATGCAACTTCGAGTTCTAACACACACCACAACCAATCAAACCTGCCATTATGAATAGTAATACCGACATTTTGAAATTTTATAAATTTCGTCTCTCAAAAATGACTTCATTTTAGGATTCAGATTATCGAAATTAGCCTAGGGTAAAATTTTGGAACTTTTCGGATAACATTTATATTTTGATGAATAGTTAAAATTAGTGAATTTTAATTAAAAACTACTTTTTTAATCGAAATAATTAATAGTGATAAATTATGAATTTGAGTGTTTTTAAATTATATTTAGAACATATTTTTACCATTTAATACAATGTTGGTCATTGGAAAAATTTCATAATTAAACTGGACATGAACAAGTGTCAATCTTTTTATAGTTATTATCTCTTAAAAACACACCTTTTGATTTAATAACGAGAATTAATTTTAAATTAATTTCGGCCACTTCTGTGTATTGAATTTTGAAAAATGAAATCAATATTTGGAATTTGGATTTACAAATTGTCTAAATAGGTAACTTTTATTTTTAGACATTTTGAATAATTACTTCAGTTAAAATTTTATATACCATGGTTAAAGGGTCAATACGGTAAATAAGGGTAAAAAATAATATTATAATAATAATAAATTACCCTAAAACATATCCTAACCTTATTGGTTGATACATTTTCGACCATGGGTATCTTTGGGTCGATTTTGGCACCCCATGGAGCCACTTGTAATTGATAATGACACTTTATATTAATTAAGTTAAAATAAATACAAAAAGTAATAAGCATATATCTTTTAGCAAAACAATTCTTACATAGGGTTATATATGTTGGATTATCGACTATAAATATTAATTAGAAATATAAAAACATTTCCTAAATAATGAGATTTTATTTATAATTTTTAAAAAAACTAATAATTAATATTATTTATGACATAATAATGATGCAGTATTTTCCTTATTAATTAAAAAAATCAAATAATTGGTATTATAAATGTTAAAATTAATATAATTTTAAAGTTTTTATGAAAACCATTACTTTTATTGCTTAATATCACACTATAGGATTTCTTAAATGAATTTTATTTGAATTAATAAATTTGTTAAAACTTCAAAAAAAATCAATTATTGAATAGTGTCAAAATTGTCAGAAAAGAGTTTTTAAAAGAAATATTATATTATTAATTTATATTCATTTCCTAAAAATCTAAGGATCGGCCAAGAGACTTATATCATGATAGGTGTGTCATTAATGGACCACTTGGGGGTGTCTTGGTGGTATATAGTATGTTTATTAACTATATAATATAAAAATAAAAAGTGACATGGTAAGTGTCAAACTAATTAACTAAGAGTTAAAACTAAAAGATAAGGTTAATATAATAACTCCAGTATATTATATATAATATTATTTTATTATAAACAAGGTATAACCATATTTCAGTATTCAATCCATCCTTTGAATTACATGTCACCATACGTGTGTACGTACGACTTACCGTCTCCACGTCGTGGTGTAATTGTTATTCAAACCATTATTATTTGGATAGTTATAATAATGATGTGTAATTCATGTAAATAATAAATAAAACATGATAATTATTCTGTATATATTATATACCATCCAATTAAATATTATTTTAATATCAAAATAATGATATTGTCGCTCGTGCGTACGTACGGACTACCGTTTCCACGAACGTGATGAGATTCATTCCCCATCGTATCCATTCAAGTCTAATTCTCATTTTATGATTAATAATAATGTTTAAGGATGTAATATCATTCTGGATATGAATAAGATTCAACATATCCATAACAAACATGGCCTACGTAACAAAACATATAAAATATAATGAGTATGTTAACACCCAAAATGAAAATAATATTAAGATATTAGTAACAAAGCTATGTTAAAAGGTCATATATGATATCATATTAATGTTTACTATTCATTTATAATTTAATAATAATTATTTCACCATTATACTAGAGGTTAACCTACCCCCATCCAAGGGAAAGTTCAATGTAAGGGTTTATTTCACAATCTCTTCATTATCCGAGGTTATTTATACGTATTAATATACCGGGACTTCTTAATCATCCACATGCATGTTTCTTAAAAATGTATTTCAAAACATTTTTACTATTTACATAATATGGGTTCAAGTCATTTATACCCTTGTTTGACTTTTCGTAAGAAGTTTATAAAGGAATCTTTCCGCTATTTTCCAAACAAGTTCCTTTTTAACCTTTTCGACAAAATTAAGCTAAGAATTTCTTTTTTTAACTTATATGGAAGGTGTGTTCTTTATCTGCCGTTATTACACCTTTGAAGCTTCCCTTAGACGCTTATAAGGATATTTTCAAAATAAATGTTTTCTTTTATAATTATTTGATAATTAAATGATTTCATGAAAGAGATATTGCTCACAAATATATGAAAATGGAATGCAAATGTATACGTATTTAACGCAAGATTAAATTTTTTTTCAGAAAAACTAACTCTCGAGTGTGGTAAAAAGGAAGGGATTGGGCATGGACCCATCATGGCATGTAATTAGTCATGATGTCTCAGAATTTGTTATTTTGTTTTAAGAATCTTGCATATTGTTTTCAGACAAACACAGGAGTATATTTGAGCAATTTTAAACGTATGTATCCTCTAAAAAATTTCATCGGTAGGTATCCTGAGACAAACTAGTTTCATGGAACAAGGCCTTGAAAAATTCTTATATATAGTCTTGGCACGAGGCCTTGACTCTGTGGTTATAATAGTCTGGCATTATGCATTCCATCATTATGAAGGTGGTTATTGATATTTCATGTGATTATTCGATTAGCAGAATATCAATGTGAATAAGTAAATGTCATTATTTCATTCTATTTCTATAATATTATGTTGAAGTTCATTTTTAAAAGGTTTTTGTATTAGTTGTAAATGTCACGACCCGTTCTCGGGGCCCTTTCCGTGACTACCCCAAGCCCACCTTCCATAGGCCAGGGGCTGGGGACTAGTACCAAGGCGTAAATCCCAGTTAAGGGGAAGGCATTGCATTTGTAAAGTAAACAAGCACCACAGAGTAAGCAAGCAGAAAGAGTAATAACTAAGTAAAAACTGTAACAAGGTGTGCTGAAAGTAAAAGGTGCCAGAAATACAAGCCCAACTGTAAAGTACAACTGAAAGGGTAAAAAAACAACTGAAAATAAAATCCACAGCGTCGAGTCGTCCTCTGGAAGTCCCACCTGAAGGGCGAGCACAAATAGCCTCCACAGCTCCTCAGTCCAGCCGTCCACTCCGAGTACGTCCCGCCTAGTGGTCCACCTCCAGGTACCGTCCTGCTCCGCATGCCTCCACCACGATCAGTGATGTCCGTCGTCTTCAACCAACAAAACGAAGTGCGGGCATAGCCTGTGCAGAGGTGAGTATAAGCTACTCAGTAGGGACCCCGAGACCCCCGGAGGTCTCCCGAAATCCACAGAGGATAAACCACAAGATAAAGATACAATCACGAGGTAACATCTGACACTGCTTAGGTATATTCCCATACATATACCTAAGTCATCAATTCTCGCTAGGCCCCAACATCCGAGCTCAAGTACAACCCAGTCCACACAGGAAAGAAAAACGTAAATCCACACAGGATAGCACAACACAATCAACAAAGGAGAGAAAAACATAAATCCACACAGGATAGCACAACACAATCAACAAAGGAGAGAAAAACGTAAATCCACACAGGATAGCACAACACAATCCACAAAGGAAAGCAAAATGTAATCCACACAGGATAGCACAACACAATCCACAAAGGAGAGAAAAACGTAAATCCACACAGGATAGCACAACACAATCCACAAAGGAAAGAAAAACGTAATCCACACAGGATAGCACGACACAATCCACAAAGAAGATTAAACAGGATTTCAGCTCACACAGGTACACATCGTCGAAAAGGTAAAAGGGATGATCAGATATAGATACTGAATCATCTAAGCTGGGACCCACTTAGGATACAAGACCAGCTATCTTCATTGATTCACTTATGCTGGGACCCAAATAGGATACAAAACCAGCACTGAATCATCTATGCTGGGACCCACATAGGATACAAGACTAGCACAGCTAGGACCCACATAAAATACAAGACCAGCTGTCTTCATTGATTCATCTATACTGGGACCCACATAGGATACAAGACCAACACTGAATCCTCTAAGCTGGGACCCACATAGGATACAAGACCAGCACATCTGGGACCCACATAGGATACAAGACCAGCACTGAATCATCTATGTTCGGACCCACATAGGATACAAGACCAGCACAGCCAGGACCCACATAGGATACAAGACCAGCTGTCTTCATTGATTAATCTATACTGGGACCCACATAGGATACAATACCAGCACTGAATCATCTAAGCTGGGACCCACAAAGGATACAAGACCAGCACGGCTGGGACCCACATAGGATACAAGACTAGCACTCTTCATCGTCGCAGTCCACTGAGAATCTCTGCACAGTCGTCGTCGTCGAAGTCGCAGCCAGCACTAGGGTTCCCACACACAACAAGATCGTTCGGGATGGTCCGCTCCACGAGCCGAGAGGCTGATACATCAACTGACACAAGGTCCAGAGTTGATGTATCCAAAAGTTCTGTATCGTCAACAGAAACTCAACATCGCAGATGGCGCGTCAATCGGACGCCCAGTCTGAGAGTTATTGGCTTTTTCGTCTCAGGGCCCCGGTTGGTTTTTAAGGAAATTCCAACCCGACCATACTCTACCTACATCCAAACCTCGGACAGAGTGATCCAAAATATCCGTCTCACTAAGAGTAATCCACCAAAGTTGACGACACATCAATCAGACGTCTGGATCTCAAGATATTAGTGTTTCCGCTCCGAGGGCCCGGTTTGTTTTTTGAACGAACCAACCCGGCCGAACCCAAAGTTTTCCAAAACCATGAGTGCCATATACCAAAACGACCGTCTCGATCCAAGGATCGCGTTGCCGCTGAAGGAGAGTTGTTTGGATGACCGTAGCACATGTTACGGGAAAAATACCGAAAAGGTCTGAAGACGGGGGGTCTGGGCCCGGACCGACCCGGCCCGACCCCCCTGGGTCGGCTGCACCCGGTCGACCCGAACCGAGTCGACCCGACCCGGTCCGACCCAGCGGGACCCGGTCTAGCCAGGCCAGGGCGTGGCCCGGCTCGGCCGGCCGGTCCGGCTCGGCTCGGCCAAGCGGCCGAGCAATGCGGGGGGAGCGCATGCCCCCACATGACAACACTGCAGCCCCTGCGGGGGGGCCGCCCTGGATCACCCGGACGCGGCCAGGCTGCTGCGTCCCTGAACCACGGTTACGCGCGGATGCGGAACCGCCTCGCCGCTGCGGCTGAAGCCGCGGTGAGGTTTTCCCGGCGGCGCGCTGGTCGCCGCCGCCGCCTGGCGGCCGCCGGCGCCGCCATACCGGCGTGGTGCGCCGGTGGAATCTTCTGCGGGCCACCAGAGTTGCTCTGGTGGTCCCTTTTCATTTCCGTCTGTGCCGAGGTTCATCTCGGGTCCCGACCATCACTGCAAGGCCCTCAAATCTCCCTTGCGGCCCCGTTTGTCATTTCCCGTAAATCTGCACGTCAAAAACGAACGCGCCATCTTTGTGGTTTCTCCGGCGTGGCGCGACGGTGCCACGCTCCTTCACCGCGATTTTCCAAACTCTCGTGCGGTCTTGCTTGGTCGACGTTCGCCATTTCGCACAACAAGAACGAAAAGGGGCGGTGGGTTCGGACTTGTTCGCTGGTCCGCACCCACCGCGTTAGCGGTTCGAAACAAAACCATAATTTCCAGCAATTGATAAACCTTGACCTGCAAAAATAAACCACAGACCCACTTATTAATTTACTTGTTCCGTGGTCATGCCTTGGAGGAAAACAACATGGAGTATTAACATTTCGAGACAACCCCTACCTCGTAGGTCGTCACACGCGCGTTCTTCGCGGAATTGATCGTCGCGGAAGGAGGGGATCGTCGTGTCGTCGCGATATCTAGCGTTGCGTCGGCGAACTCCAAGGACCAAGAAACAACAGATTTAATTAATAATAATTAAATCCATAAGGTTGTTATAACTCACAAGGAGATTTAAAAGGAGCTCTACCCCCTACCTTGTCGTTTTCGATCGAAGGTTGTCGCGGGGTTGGATTGTCGCGGAAGAACGTCGCGAAAGAATAATCGTCGGCGTCGCTATACTTGGCATCGCGTCGTCGTTCTCCGAGGGCTCGGCGTTCTTCGTGTTCTTCGCGTTCATCGCGTTCTTCGCGACGGACGATGAAGAACATAAGGTTTCTGCCAATCCTCTCAACGAACAACACTTAAGGAGAAAGAGCGTTGGTCTTATTTTATTAACATGCCAACAAACGAAAATTTGATAAGTAACGACCCATTAATTCTTAAAATTAATTCAACGAATAAAACCACCCAATTAAATGGTGCATTAAGAATTTAATAAAACGCGTCAGTTGACTTTCATAATGATGGGTTTCCACGGGTGCGTTACAAAGCGGAAATGAAACGGTGGGGCTCGTGCGGGCCCCACCTCAAAAATATCCTACCAAGAGGGTAGGATATTTTTGGATAGCACCCTATCCGCATCAACTCAGCTTAAGCAGATTTTAGTGTCTTTCAAGTGGCTTTAAGTGAAATAAAAAATGTTTACCGAACAAATTATTTTATTTCTGAACATTATGCACAAAAATTAAAAACCACACCCGAGCAAACGCAACTCCGGAAGAGGCATTTCTAATCAATTACCGGCGTTGCATTTCCATCGGTGCCCGCAAAATTCGATTCTGTGCACCGGTTCAAAAGTTATAAAAACCCGCTTGTCCGTTCACTGAACGTACCCGAGTGAAACTTCAGAAAATGATTCCAGGCACACCAGGCCTCGAAATCAGGTTCCGTCAGAAACTGCGTTCTTGTAAAATTCCAAAGAAAATGAAGAAAAAAATTTCTTGAAATTTACGGGTCTTTACATTACTACCACCATAGGGCTTTACATCCCCTTAAAGCTTTACCACAAACTTAGGGATACAAAGGCGGTACTGAGCACGCATCTGAGCCTCCCGCTCCCAACTGCTCTCCTGGAGGTTCCCGAGCTGCCATCTGAAGAACACTAGAGGAATTGATTGTCCACGTAGGACCCGCTCCCGTAGATCCTCGATTTCCACTGGGACCTCCGTAAAAGTCGCCCCATCATCAAAGACTAGCTCTCCATGGTCAAAGATTTGTGTCGGGTCGTGCACGTATCTCCTCTGCTGAGATACGTCGAAGACGTTGTGCACCCGGCTCAACTATGGCGGTAGAGTCAGGAGATAAGCCTCTTTGCCAATCCTACTGAGGACCTGGAAGGGACCGATGATGCGTGGAGACAACTTGCCGCTTCGGCCAATCCTCTGTAATCCACGTCGAGGTGAGACCCGCATGAAGACATGGTCGCCATCCTTGAACTCAAGTGGCCTCCGACACCTGTCAGCATAGGTATTCTGTTGGCTCTGATCTATACTCATCCGCTCCTGGATGACCTGGACCAGCTCCAATCCCACAAGAACTGCTAAGATTTATTCTTTGCCGATAAGAGAAATATGGTCTCATCCCCTGGATGAACCACTTCTTTTTCCTAATAGAGTCAATCCCGACATGGATGTTTCTAATCCATACCAAAGATGACTTCGAAAGGCCTCGACGCTACTACTAAGAGATCCATCCGTTACTCTCTCCTCCAAGGGTTGATTCACTCTGTCGGCATCAGTGTGTGGTAACTGGGTCTCCTCCAGTATATGTCTCACAAGTGAGGGTCAAGTCAACAGTCTAAACTGGAACCTCTTAGTAACAACACAAAAGAGGATAGGAATGAAAACATCACAAAGGTAAGCTTCTTTTACTATTGCAGCTCATAATACAAAGACACTACACAACAACAAGGAACTAGAAGTACAAAGGATGTATCCACTAGTTCCGGTCCTATCCATCTGCTCCCAGAGCTCCATGATCGAAGGCCTCAGCTACCTGAAGCTGAGCTCTCACATGTCCACCAACTCCCTGCGGTCGGGGTGGACCTCCTGGTGGTGGTGGTGGCAACACCTCAATGTGTCACCCAACATCTGATACTCGGCCAGTTCCTCTGCCTCGTCTGCCTACCCCCTGTGGACCACCGTGGCCGAACCTCTGTCTGGGAGGTCCCTCTACCACTCGCTGCTCATCTGTAAGACGAGTCGGGCAGTCTCGAGCCATGTGACCTCTCCCCCTTCATGCGTAGCAATGCTTCCCCTCATGTAGCTGGCTCTCCTTCGGGCACCCCACATAACTGAATCTTCATCCTGAGACTGCCCATCTCGTGGTCTGGCCCGTTTGGACCTCTGCATCTCCTGTCTACTGCCAGCTGCAGAGGACCCTGCTACGGGCCGTCGGGCAAGGGGCCCTGTAACTGGATCCTGCTCGGCGAGAAAACTCTCCACTAGAAGGGCTCTCTCTAACACCTCTACCTGTGTCGGAATGTTGAGGGAGATAATCGAAGCCCTGATCTCGTGCCTCAGTCCTTGCTCGATGGTCCGAGCCTGGAAGAACGAGTCCCGTACCATATCTGCAGAGTAGCGCGAGGGATCAGTAAATATCGCCGAGTACTGGGCCACTGTCATGCTGCCCTTCCGTAGCTGTAGCATCTCTTGGATGCGCACCGCATGGAGGGTGGCAGGGACGAACTCGGAGCCAAAGATTCTCTCAAATTCTGTCTAGAGGAGAGTTGTCTCGTCGTGCACCTGGAACATCAAGATCCACCATATGCATGTTGCCGCGTGCAGGAGGCTCGCTGCGAGGATCACCATGAGGTATGCTGGGGTCCTCACTAAACTGAAAACCCGCACCACTGCCTCCAGCCAGTCCTCGGCTACCTGGGGATCCATCTCCCCACGGAACCTGGGCGGTCGCTGACGCTGAAACTCATGATGCGCGCTAAGGCGACGTGCATCGTTAGCGGCTGGGGATGGTAGCATCGGTGGCTCGGTGGGTAAAGGTACCGTCGGTGCCTCTGCTGACAAGGAGCCATGCACCGAGGCCTCGTCGCTCGGTGGGCTGTCATCATGCTCCACTCTCGGAACCCTAGCTGGCTGCCGTCGTGGGGCCATCCTGAAAAGAAACAGGTGTTCCATGGTCAGAATTGTATACCTGGTGAGCTGACACAAGTAATCACAATGAAAACATGAACACACATGCAATCAATGTTTTCGTGCATTAAGTCGGAAATCAGAAGTTAGGGTCCTGGTGTACGGATACGTCGACCGCCGCACCAACACTGGACTCCCTGGACTGATAACCACACCCAATACACAGAACACTATTTCATCGCATAGAAGAATGATCAGAGTCTGCGGTAGAACCGAAATCCTCTGATACCAATTTGTCACGACCCGTCCTCGGGGCCCGTGCTGTGACTACCCCAAGCCCGCCATCCATAGGCCAGGGGTTGGCGACTAGTACCAAGGCGTAAATCCCGGTAAAAGGGAAGGCATTTCCTTTGTAAAGTAAATAAGCACCACATAGTAAGCAAGTGGAAAGAGTAATCACTAAGTAAAAACTGTAACAAACTGTGATGAAAGTAAAAGGGGCCGGAAATACAAGCCCAACTGTAAAGTACAACTGAAAGGGGAAAACAAAAACTGAAAAGAAAAGTCACAGTGTCGATCCGTCCTCTGGAAGTCCCAACTGAAGGGAAAGCACAGATAGCCTCCACAGCTCCTCGGTCCAGCCGTCCGCTCCGAGTACGTCCCGCCCAGTGGTCCACCTCCAGGTACCGTCCTGCTCCGCAAGCCTCCACCACGATCAGTGATGTCCATCGTCTGCAACCAGCACAACGAAGTGCGGGCATAGCTCGTGCAGGGGTGAGTATAAGCTACTCATTAGGGACCCCGAGACACCCGAAGGTCTCCCGAAATCTACAAAGGATAACCACAAGGGAAAGATACAATCACGAAATAACATCTGACACTGCTTAGGTATATGCCCATACATATACCTAAGTCGTCAATTCTCGCTCGGCCCCAACATCCGAGCTCTAGTACAACCTAGTCCCCACAGGAAAGAAAAATGTAAATCCACACAGGATAGAACAACACAATCCTAAAAGGAGAGAAAAATGTAAATCCACACAGGATAGCACAACACAATCCACAAAGGAGAGAAAAACGTAAATCCAAACAGGATAGCACAACACAATCCACAAAGGAAAGAAAAATGTAATCCATACATGATATCACAACACAATCCACAAAGGAGAGAAAAACACAATCCACACAGGATAGCACGACACAATCCACAAAGGAGAGTAAACATGATTTCAGCTCACACAGGTACACATCGTCGAAAACGTGAAAGGGATGATCAGATATATATACTGAATCATCTAAGCTGGGACCCACTTAGGATTCAAGACCAGCTGTCTTCATTGATTCATCTATGCTGGGACCCACATAGGATACAAGACCAGAACTGAATCATCTATGCTGGGACCCACATAGGATACAAGACCAACACAGCAAGGACCCATATATGATACAAGACCAGCTGTCTTCATTGATTCATCTATACTGGGACCCACATAGGATACAAGACCAACACTGAATCCTCTATGCTAGGACCCACATAGGATACAAGATCAGCACAGCTGGGACCCACATAGGATACAAGACCAGAACTATTCATTGATTCACCTATGCTGGGACCCACATAGGATACAAGACCAGCACAGCTAGGACCCACATAGGATACAAGACCAGCTGTCTTCACTGATATATCTATACTGGGACCCACATAGGATACAAGACCAACACTCTTCATCGTCGTAGTCCACTAAGGATCTCTGCACAGTCGTCGTCGTCGAAGTCGCAACCAGCACTAGGGTTCCCGCACACAGCAAGCTTGTTCAGGAGGGTCCGCTCCACGTGCCGAGAGGCTGATACATCAACTGACACAAGGTCTAGAGTTTATGTATCCAAAAGTTCTGTATCGTCAACAGGAACTCAACGTCGCAGACGGCGCGTCAATCGGACGCCCGGTCTGAGAGTTATTGGCTTTTTCGTCCCAGGGGCCCGGTTGGTTTTTAAGGCAAAACCAACCCGACCATACTCCACCTGCGTCCGATCCTCAGGTGGAGAGAGCCAAAATATCCGTCTCACTAAGATAAATCCACCAAAGTTGACGGCACATCATTCGGACGTCCGGAGCTCAAGATATGAGTGTTTCGGCTCCAAGGGCCCGATTGGTTTCGTGAACAAACCAACCCGGCCGAACCCAAAGTTTTCCGAAACCTTGAGTGCGATATACCGAAACGATCGTCTCGATCCAAGGATCGTGTTTCCACTGACGGCGAGTCGTTTGGAGGCTCGTAGATCATGTTACGGGCAAAATAACGAAAATGTCCGAAGACTGGGGGTCTGGGCCCGGACAGACCCGGCCCGACCCCCCCTGGGTCGGCTGAACTCTGTCGACCCGAACCGGGCCGACCCGACCTGGTCCGACCCGGATGGACCTGGTCCGGCCAGGCCAGGGCGCGGCCCGACTCGGCCGGCCGGTCCGGCTCGGCTCGGCCGAGCGGCCGAGCAACGCGGGGGGCGCGCATGCCCCCGCGGGGGGGGGGGGGGGGGGGGGCACGTCCCTGAACCACGGTTTCGTGCGGCCATGGAACAGCCTCGCCGCCATAGCTGAAGCCACGGCGAGGATTTCCCGGTGGTGCACTGGGCGGCGCCGCCGCCCCGCGGCCGACCGCTGCCTGCCGCCGCTTTCGGCCGCCGGTGCTGCCGTGCCGGTGTGGCGCGCCGTCGGATGCTTCCGCGGGCCACCCCAGTTGCTCTAGTGGTCCATTTTCATTTACGTCTGCGCCGAGGTTCATCCCGGGTCCCGACCTTCACTGCAAGGCCCTCAAATCGCCCTTGCGTCCCCATTTGTCATTGCCCGTCAATCCACACCTCAAAAACGAACGTGTCGTCTTTGTGGTTTTTCCGGCGCGGCGCGACGGCACCGTGCTCCTTCGCCGTGATTTTCCAAACTCTCGCGCGGTCTTTCTTGGTCGATGTTCGCCGTTTCGCACACCAAGAACGAAAAGGGGTGGTGGGTTCAGACTTGTTCACTGGTCTGCACCCACCGCATTAGCGGTTTGAAACAAAACCATAATTTCCAGCAATTGATAAACCCTGACCCGCAAAAATAAACCGCGGACCAACTTGTTAATTTAGTTGTTCTGTGTTCATGCCTTGGAGGAAAACAACATGGAGTATTAACATTTCGAAACAACCCATACCTCGTCAAGTCGTCGCACGCGCGTTCTTCGCAGAATTGATCGTCGCGGAAGGAGGGGATCGTCGCGTCGTCGCGGTATCCAGCGTTGCATCGATGAACTCCGAGGACCATGAAACAACAGATTTAATTAATAATAATTAAATCTATAAGGTTGTTATAACTCACAAGGAGATTTAAAAAAAGCACAACCCCCTACCATATCGTTGTCGATCGAAGGTTGTCGCGGGGTTGGACTGTCGCGGAAGAACGTCGCGGAAGAAGAATCGTCGGTGTCGCGGTACTTGGCGTCGCGTCGTCGATATCCAAGGGCTCGACGTTCTACGCGTTCTTCGTGTTCTTCGCGAAGGACGATGAAGAACTTGAGGTTTCTGCCAATCCTCTCAACGAACAACACTTAAGGAGAAAGAGTGTTGGTCTTATTTTATTAACATGACAACAAACAAAAAATAGATATGTAACGACCCATTAATTTTTCAAATTAATTCAACGAATAAAACCACCCAATTAAATGGTGCGTTAAGAATTTAATAAAATGCGTCAGTTGACGTTCTTAATGATGGGTTTTCGCGGGTGCGTTACTTAGCGGAAAAGAAACGGTGGGGCTCGTGTGGGCCCCACCTCACAAATATCCTACCAAGAGGGTAGGATATTTTTGGATAGAACCCTATCCGCATCAACTCACCTTAAGAAGCTTTAAGTGGCTTTCAAGTTGCATAAACTAAAATAAAATAAAGTTAGTCGAACCAATTATTTTATTTCTTAAATTTAAGCCCAAAAATTAAAAACCAAACCCGAGAAAACGCAACTCCGGAAGAGGAGTTTCTAAGAAATTAACGGCGCTGTGATTTCATCGATGCCCGCAGAATTTGATTCCGGGCACCGGTTCAAAAGTTAGAAAAACCCGCTCGTCCGTTCACTGAACGTACCCGAGCCAAACTTCGGAAAATGATTCCGGGCACACCGGGCCTCAGAATCAGGTGCCGTCAGAAACTGCGTTCTTGTAAAATTCCAAAGAAAATTAAGTAAAAAATTTCCTTTAAAATTTACGGGTCGTTACAGTAAATTTCCCTAAATTTTTTATGCTTATTTATGAATGTTTCCGCTATATTGTTATCCTTACTGGGCATTCGAGCTCACCCCTTTCTATGTTTTATTTTTCCCAGGATGTGAAGAAGTATTTTATGAATGACCTTCATGGATAATATGAGGGGATAAGAGGGTGGAATATGGAGAATATATTGTTGTAGTTTTAATTTTATGATGTAATATAAACATTATGAATGTATATAGTTAATCCACGGCTACTGAACTAATCGGTCTTTCGAGACATGATCTTTTTTGTGATCATGCCTGTGTTATGTAATAATGCACCGACTCTGGTTAACTGGGGTCGATGAATTATAGTTGGTATCAGATGAAGTTTAGCACAAACCATGGAAGCTAGATTTATATAAACTCTGATTAGAGCACATAGAACTAAATTGAATTTGATGATTATTATAGATGAACTTCCTAAAATTTTGGTATTGTAGAGATTTTGTGAGTTTTTCGAGCTATACATCCATGTCTGGATATGATCTGGTAGAGGAGTATCTGGTATAGATGTACCTTAGGGTAAAACCCGAATAAACCGCTTTGAGCTAAACTCAAACGGGAACTGGTGCACCACAACGAGCCATGCTGCACTCTTGGTTATGACACTCCTGGGGGATATGCATACGATAAATATCATTTTCATTACAAATCATTATGAAGGGTTTATGAGTTTATACTTCCTCAGTGAAAACATTTTTTTGAATATGGATTATATCCATAAATAGTTCAATTTATGTTAAGTGTTTTATAAGTATGGAATTATGTATTTTGATTCATAAACTGATCTAGTTTATTCAATTGTTTAGAAATGGAGCCTAGTGGAAGAAATGGAAACCGTATCAATGGACCCACTCCATGTAGGGATTTCCCTCCTAGTCATGATAATTATAGTGGATCTGGTGATGCAATTGGTGATGACCAGCTAATCACCATACTGGGACAACTCGCTCAGGTTGTGAATAATAACCTTACCCGTATGGAGCACCCTAACCCGCAGCGAGGAGTATCAATGTTAGATATCTTCATGAGGAAAAAACCACCAATGTTAAATTGGAGTACAAATACATGAGTAGCTGAGTAATAGATATGTTACCTAGAGAAAATATTTCAGGCTTTGAGGAGTAGTGAAAGGGAAAAAGTTGTCATAGCATTTTATCACCTCATTGGAGATGCTGATCAATGGTGGTCATTGATTAAAAACACAAAGGAAGATTATGAAGTATCAAATATGGAGTGGAGGGAGTTAAAATATCTGTTTTTAGAAAAATACATTCCTCGTGACCATCAAGTAGATATGGAAAGGAAATTTCTGAGTCTCAGACAAAAGGAGGATGAGAATGTCACAATGTATGAGGCTATCTTTACATGGTTAGCAAGGTATGATGGATATTATATACATAACCCAAGAAGTAATATTGATCGTTTCTTTGATGGGTTAAAACCATTTCTCTGTCGAGTGTTAGTCTCACAAACTTTATCATCATACGAAGACATTGTCCCATGTGCTATCTAGACAGAGAAACAATTCTATAAGTCTTATGACTTAAAAAAAACAAGAGAAGAAGAGATCTACTGATCAATCTGGGGATGAAAATAAAGGGAAGAAGAGAAAAGATGAATATCCATCCTATAGTAAATGTGGGAAAAAACCCCATTGTACTTGCTTAAATGGAATGGGAGACTGTTAAAAGTGTGGTGAAAAAGGCCACCAAGCCCATGATTGCATGGGGAAGAAGGAAGATATCGATGTCCAATGCTAAAATTGTAGGGATATTGGACATTATGAAAATGAATGTCCTAAGCGTCAGGGGATCTTACCTTAGAAAAAGCCAAGGGATCAAGGCCAAGCTTATCCTATCACTACTGTTGAGGTAGAAGCTCCGAATGATGTCGTGGTAGGTAATTTAATGGTTTCCTCATGTTTAGAAAATGCATTAAATGATTCTGTATCATGGAATTGTTTCATATCTTCCCAGATTTCTAAGAAAATTAGATATTTCTAATTTGATTTAACATGTGAGATGTCAGTAAAAACTCTTAAGGGAAGTATCATTGCAACAATGTTTTCTGAATTAGTCCCTATTAGAGCACATAGATGATCTCTATCTGCTGATCTCATCATCATACCTATGATTGAGTTTGATATAATAATTGGTATGGATTGGATTTCAGACCATGATGTGATGATTTATTGTAAGAAGAAGAAGGATAAAATTTTTGATGATGATTAAGAACCCCTTATCTTTATAGCAGAATTGGTACCACCTAATTCTTATCTAGATCCACCCCCAGTAGCTCAACTAAATTCAATTATTGGGGAGGAAGATAATGAAATGACTGTGGGTGAGGAAAGGAATGTTCAAATAGAGGATGTAAATATTGTGAAAGAATATGTAGATGTGTTTCCGGAAGATTTACCTGGACATCCTCTAGAATGAGAAGTTGAGTTTTCCATTGATTTAATTCCTAGATCAAGTCCTATATCGAAGACCCGTTATAGAATGACAACTATAGAATTAGTTGAACTAAAGAAACAACTAGAGGAATTTAGTATTAAGGGATATATTCTCCCTTGTGTTTCTCCCTGGGGAACACCTGTTCTTTTTGCTAAAAAGAAAGATGGATCTTTTAGGTTATGTATTGAATATAGGGTGATCAATTCTATAACAATAAAGAACAAGTATCCCCTACCTCACATTGATGATTTATTTGACCAACTGCAGGGAGCTCAATACAGTTCAACGATTTACCATTGGTCTGGATACCATCTATTCTGTGTGAAGAAGGAATACATTCTGAAGTCATCATTTCAAACCAGGTACGGGCATTATGAGTTTACGGTAATGCCATTTGGGATGACTAACACCCCTATGTATTCATGGATCTAATGAATAGTGTTTTCAAGGAATATCACGATGATTTTTTGTTGGTATGTGTTGATGATATCTTGGTATACTCCAAAAGCTACGAAGATCATGAAAATCACTTTCGGATTATCCTGAATACTCTGAGATGACATGAATTATATGGGAAATTTATCATGTGTGATTTCTGGCTTCAGGAGATTTCATTTTTTCGCCATATTGTCTCTGATAGTGGAATCTCTATTGATCCTTCTAAAACAACGGCAATCCAAGAATGGCCTGCACCAACGAGTATAACTGAGGTATACAGTTTTATTGGTTTAGCAGGTTATTATCGACGTTTGTCCAGAATTTTTCCCGATTGGATAACCTATTAAAAAAGCTCACACGTAAGGGGGTTAAATTTGTTTGGACAACAGAGTGTGAAAAATGTTTTGAAGAACTGAAGAGAATATTATTCAATGCTCCTGTATTGACTCTACCATTGGGGAATGATGAGTTCGTTATTTATAGTGATTCATCAAAGAAAGGACTTGGTTGTGTCCTTATGCAGAATGATAGGGTTATTGCATATGCATCACGACTGTTGAAAATTCATGAAAAAAACTATCATACTCATGATCTCGAGTTAGAAGCTGTGATCTTTGAATTAAATATATTGAGACACTACCTTTATGGTGAAAATTGTAAGATTTATACTGATCACAAGAGTTTGAAGTATATTTTTTCACAAAAAGAACTCAACGTGAGGCAAAGGCGATGGATTGAACTACTCAAGTATTATGATTTCATGATACAATACCACCCGAGGAAGTCAAATATGGTGAAAGATACTTTGAGAAGAAAAGATCATGGAGTTTTGAACATGATGAGAATTTAAAGGGATCCTATTTTTAGGGACCTAGTAAAGTAGGATATGGGAATCACCATGGCAGGTGAAACATCAATGCTTTTTCAAATGGTTGGAAAACCAACTTTACAAGAAAGGATAAAGAGTTCTCAGACCGATGATGAAGAATTTCAAAAGAAGATTAAAGCTGTGAATGATGGGAGATGGAGAGACTTTGTCTATGAAGAAGGAATTTTAATATTTGGGAAAAGACTTTATGTTCCCAATATAGCAGATCTAAAAAGTGAATTGTTGGATGATGCTCATAGATCCAATTTATCTATACACCCTGGGAGCACCTAAATGTATAGAGATTTGAAGGAACAATTTTTGTTGGACAACATGAAGAGGGAGATTGCTGATTTTGTGTCGAGATGTATGATTTGTCAATAAGTGAAAGCTGGAAGGCAACAGCCTGGTGGAGTCATGCAACCTCTTTCCCTACCGGAGTGGAAATGGGACAATATTACGATGGACTTTGTCATGGGGATACCAATGACTCATACAAGGAATGATACAATATGGGTTATTGTTGATCGTCTTACCAAGTCAACACATTTTCTTGCTATAAGAGATGATCGACCACTAGAACGTCTAGCAGGACTATATATTAATGATGTTGTGATACTTCATGGAGTAACCCTATCGATAGTTTATGATTGTGATTGCCGTTTTATTTCATGATTCTGGAAGAGTCTCCACAAATCCGTGGATACTGAACTTTGTTTGAGCACCGCATACCACCCTCAAATGGATGGACAATCAGAATGGAATATTCAGACCTTAGAAGACATGTTGAGATCTTTCTCACGTGACTTTTAGGGTATGTGGGATCAATATTTACCTCTCGTAGAATTTTCTTATAACAATAGATTCCATTCGATTATTTAGATGTCACCATATAAAGCATTATACAGAAAGAGATATCGCACACCAACCTGTTGGGATGACGTTGGTGAATGAGAACATGTAGGCCCAGAACTGGTGGAGGAAACAATGGAAAACGTAAAGGTAATCTAAACCCACATCAAAGAATCTCGACGTAGGAAGAAGAGCTATACCGATAACCAAATAAAGGATTACGAATTTCAGTCAAGAGATCATGTTTTCTTGAAGGCATCTCCATGCAAGGGATTTATATGTTTCAGTAAGAAGGTTAAATTGAGTCCTATGTACATCAGACCTTTCAAAATTCTAGAATGAATTGGGGCTGTAGCTTACCATTTGGAAATGCCGCCAAGTCTCTCCAATGTTCACAATGTGTTCCACGTATCACTGTTGAGGAAATACCTTCCTGACCCAACAAATGTACTCACCTATGTGGAATTAGAACTGGAACCCGATCTGTCTTATTGTGAAGTGCCCGTCAAGATTCTTGATACGAGAGAACAAGTACTGAGAAACCAGATGACTAGTCTGGTAAACGTTTTGGTGAGAAACCATAAGATAGAAGAGGGAACGTGGGAACCCAAGGAACTTATGATGAAGATCCACCCGAGTCTTTTCATGTAGTTGTATTCTAGAAATTTTGATGAAAAAATTATTTGAAGGAGGGGAGAATGTAACAACCCAAGCATCCATGATACGCTTACCATTAAATAATACAGTAGGGTGTGTTGTACACAACTTCAAGTTCTAACACATGCCACAACCAATCAAATTAGCCGTTATGAATTGTAATTATAACTTTCTAAAATTTTATGAATTTAATCACCCAAAATTGACTACATTTTTGGATTCGGAAAATTGAAATTATCCTAAGGAAATGTTTTGTAACTTTTCAGATAACATTTATATTTTGATGAATAGTGAAAGTTACTAAATTTTAACTAGAAAAAACTTTTCTAATTGATATAAATAATTGTGATAAATTAATAATTTGAGTGTTTTTAAAGTATATTTATAATATATTTTTAACATTTAATACAATGTTGGTCATTGGACATAATTTGACAATTAATCTGGACATGAACAATTGTCAATCATTTGATAGTTATTATCTCTTAAAAACACGCTTTTTGTTTTAATAACGGGAATTAATATTAAATTAATTTATGCCACTTCTGTGTTTTGAACTTGGAAAAATGGATTCCATATTTGTAATTAGTATGTCCAAAATGTGTAAATATGTAACTTTAATATTTAGTCATTTTGAATAATTACTTTGGTAAAAATTTTATTTATCATGGTTAAAGGGTAAATCCGGTAAATAAGTGTAAAAACATAACATTATAATAACATTTAATTAACCTAAAATGTTTCCTAACCTTATTGGATGATACATGTCCGACCAGGGGAATCATTGGGTCGTCTTTGGGACCCCATGGAGCCACTTTTAAGTGATAATGACACTTTATATTAATTATGTTAAAATAAATACAAAAATGACATAAGCATATATCTTTAATAAAAAAAATTTTTACATAAGGATATATATGATGGATTTTCGACTATATATATTCATTAGAAAGATAAAACTATTTCCTACATAATGGTATTTTATTTATAATTTTTAGAAATTTAATAATTAATATTATTTATGACACAATAATGATGCAATATTTTCCTTATTAATGAAAGAATCAAATAATTGGTATTATAAATGTTAAAATTAAAAAAATTTGAATGTTTTGAGGAAATCCATGACTTTAATTGCTTAATATGACATTATATTATTTTTTAAATGAATTTGGTTCGAATTAATATATTTGGTAAGACTTTAACAAAAATCAATTATTGAATAGTGTCAAAATTGACATAAAAGTGTTTTTAAAACAAATATTATATTATTAATTTATATTCAATTCCTAAAAATATAAGGTAAGGCCATAAGACTTATATCATGATAGTTGTATCATTTGTGGACCACATGGGGGTCTCTTGAAGGTATATAGTAAGTTTATTAACTATATAATATTAAAATACAAAGTGACAAGGTAAGTGTCAAACTAATTAACTATGAGTTAAAACTAAAAGATAAGGTTAATATAATTACCCAAACCTATATAAATTATATTGGTTGAGTGGTTTTAGACCCATTTCCACCTTTAACATTAAATAATCCACTTTGGAGTGATTAGAACCCGAATATGAATATATTATAAAATAATATTTCTAGCTTTTCCAAAGGTGCCCCTCACCCCTCTTATAATAGGGCACTCCCCCTTCTTATTAATACACAACTTCAAAGCCTTTTGGTTCAGAAAAACCCTACCCAAGTACTCTCTCAACTTCCCACAATTCATCCTATAGGGATTCCTTTATTCAGAAATCCATCCTAAGGAGTCCTCTTGATCAAATCAAAAGGAAGAACCCAAAGAAGAGGTAATGTTTTCCCCAACTTCTTTCAAGTTCCTTTCTTCTTCCACTTCTTCATTCTTTGTTATTACCATTCTAAAATAATAAATCTAGTATATTATATATACTTTGATGTTATTATAAACATTGTATAACCATATTTCAGTATTCTATCCATCCTTTGAATGACATGTCACCATACGTGTGTACGTACGGCTTACCGTTTCCACGTCGTGGTGTAATTGTTATTCAAAACATTATTATTTGGATGGGTATAATAATGATGTGTAATTCATGTAAATCATAAATAAAACATGATAATGATTCTGTATATATGATATACCATCCAATTAAATATTATTTTAATATCAAAATAAGGATAATGTCGCTCGTGCATACGTACGGACTACCGTCTCCACAAACGCGATGAGATTCATTTCCCATCGTATCCATTCAAGTATAATTCTCATTTGATGATTAATAATAATGTTTAAGGACTTAATATAATTATGGATATGAATAAGATACGACCTATCCATAAAAAACATGGCTTACATAACAAAACATATATAAGAAAATGAGTAAGTTAACACCCGAAACGACAACAATATTAAGATATTATTAACAAAGAAATGTAAAAAGATCATATATGATATCATATTAATGTATACGATTCTTGTATAATTTAATAACAATTATTTCACCATTATACAAGAGGTTAACCTACCCCCAACCATGGAAAAGTACAAGGTAAGGGTTTATTTCGCAATCTCTTCATTATCTGAGGTTGTTTATACGTAATAATCTACTTTCTCTTCTTAATCATCCACATCCATGTTTCTTAAAAATGTATTTCAAAACATTTTTACTATTTACAGAATATGGGTTAAAGTCATTTATACCATTGTTTGACTTTTTATAAGAAGTTTATAAAGGAATCTTTCCGTCGTTTTCCAAACAATGACCTTTTTAACCTTTTCGACAAAATTATGCTAAGAATGTCTTTTTTTAACATACATGGAAAATGCAGTTATTCTCCACCGTTATTACACCTTTGAAGCTTCCCATACATGCTTATAATTATATTTTCAAAATAAAGGTTTTATTTTATAATTATGTTCATTTTAAATGATATCATGAAATAGATATTTCTCTCAAATATATGAAAATCCAATGGAAATGTATACGTATTTAACGGAAGCTTAAAATTATTTTTAGAAAACCCGACTCTCGAGTGTGGTAAACAGGAAGGGATTGGGCATGGACCAATAATGTCCTCTAATTAGTCTAGGGGTCTCATAATTAGTTATTTTGTTTTCATAATCTTTCATAATGTTTTCAGAAAAACTATGGAGTATATTTGAGCAATTTTAAACATAAGTATCTTCAAAAAAATTCATCGGCAGGTCTCATGAGACAAAATAGTGTCTTTGCACAAGGCCTTGACAAAATATTATTTTTAGTCTTGGCACAATTCCTTGACTATGTGGTTATGATAATCTGGCATTATTCATTCCATCATTATGAAAGTGTTTATTGATATTTCATGTGATTATTCGATTAGTAGAATATCCATGTGAATAAGTAAATGGCATTATTTCAATTTATTTCTTCCATATTATGTTGAAGTTCAATTTTAAAAGCTTTTTGTTTTAGTTATACATTGCGTTAAATGTTTATTCTTATTTATGAAAGTTTCCGCTATATTGTTATCCTTATTGGGCATTTGAGATCACCCCTTTCTATGTTTTATATTTCCCAGGATGTGAAGAAGTATTTTATGAATTACCTACAGGGATAGTATGTAGGGATAAGATTGTGAACTATGGAGACTATAGTGTCGTAGTTTTCATTATATGTTGTAATATCAACTTTATGAATGTATCTAGTTATTCCAAGGCTACTAAACAAATCGGTCATTCGAGACATGATCATTCGTGTGATCATGCAAATGTTATGTAATAATTCACCGACTCTGGGTAACTGGGGTTGGGGCATTACATTTTAGACAAGTTTAGGATACCATTTCAACCTTATCCTTTAGATTTAACACTAAGTTATATAATTTCACTTTTACCGTGTATTCTTTTATTCTTACGCTATATGGTTAATATACATACTATAAATTGCCAATCGAACCCCAATTGTTTCATTAATGTCGTATATGTTATTATATATGACTTTTGGTACAACCATTGATTTTTAGAATCATTATATCAATTAATAATATAAGATTTGTTTTAAAAACTCTTTTATGACAATGTTGACACTATTTGGTATTTTGTTTTCTCCAAATTCATAATATCATTATTACATCGAAAAAAATTAATTTATCCAACCCTAATATGTTATATTAACCTAGAAAAATTGTTTAATTCATAAAAATTCTCTAATTACATTTGTTTGGGTATTTATAATATCAATTATATTAATATTTCATTAATATAGTAACTACTGCATCATCGTTGTGTCTTAATGAAATTAAATTATTTAATGGGTAATGAATATAAATAAGATAAAATTATGTAGGAAATCTTTTTAGCTTTCTAATTAATATTTATAGTCTGATTTATCTTATGTATAAACATATATTAAAAATCTTTTAGTTATTAATCTTTGATTTTAACTCTTTTGACTCTTCTTTAAATAAAATAATAATAGATGTCCAAATCTAATAAAAGTGCACCTAAAGGGTCATATATTATTCCTAAGGATGATTTTTGTCGAATTAAACATATCCAATAGAATTAGGAAATGTTTTAGGGTAATAATAATACCATTTTACCCTAAATTACTGTATTTACTTTTAACCGTAGTAAATAAATGTAAAAAGTTACAATTTTAAAAAAATTATTTTTATCTTATTGAACCACATTTTACTTACTTATATCAACCATGCCTCTCGGATTTTTGAAATATAACTCACATAAGTGGTAAAATTATGTTTTATGAAAATTTTCAAATTCTCTTAGGAGGTGGGTAAAAGACGGTAAAAATTTCAATAAAATTTTTATATATCTAAAATTATTATAATATGAATCCAATGAATTACATTGAAATTATATAGATATTATTTATATATTTTGATCTAAAAAATATTTAAATAAAATATATTATTATTTAAATAAAATGCATGTTTTAACCAATAACTCAGTGTTTTCAATATTCATAAAAAATTTAACTTTTTCAGAAAAATACCAAAAATTCACCATAGGCTAATTTCAATATTCCGAAACCAAAAATGAAGACCATTTTGAAGGATAAATTTTATAAAATTTCATAAAGTGTGTATTACTATTCAAAACATCTAGTTTATATAATATTTTAATAAAATATTGTTGTTTAGTGAAACTCGGTATTGAGTACAACACACTCTCTCAGGAAGGGTCGTGATTGCGTGTAATGGAAGCCAATTCAGGGTTGCGTTTAGTGAATGATCCCTTTGGTGTTTTTCATAACATAATAAAAAAATATTTCTTTTATATATTAAACAAAATCTATACTTAATGTTTTGTAGAAAAAATCCTACAAAACGAACTTGAAATTGCGTGTAACACGAGTCAAGAATAGTGTTGTGTATACTGTAAGATAATATTGTGTTACATATAGTACAAGATAATCGTGGTGTAGTGTACAATAGAATACACCAAAAAAATTAAAAATAAAATATCTCATAAAATATTGTGGTGTTACAGATGCTATAAATATTCTTTCGTTGTGACTCCTTTAATATTTAAATGATTCCATAAATGAGTTCTGGGCCCTCTTACTTAATGTAAGGGATAAAAATATTTTAATATTTATTTTGATGTTTCTTAAAATGTTTTGAGATGAAAATCAATGTTATCTACTTATTGGCCACCATCCCTCATTGGCTATTGGTTTATTGGGGATTCATATTTTTTAGGGGTGTGCATGTGATTAAGAAGGTAAATAAAATACAATTTATTTAAAACAAGAGACATAGTACACTTTATACATGGTACTAAAGATATATGTATATTATTTTTGTCCTCATATTTTTTAATTTTATATAATATAAAATAGAAGATACGTGCATTACCTTCAGCTGGTGGGATTAAATTAGATATAATAGAGAATATTTGAATGTTCCATGAGTTATAAATTACAATAAATAATATGAAAAATCAATAATTATGGGTGAAAATTCCCAAACACATGAGTAACAATGTATTTTAAAGGGAAATCTATGTATATAACGCATTTATTTTTGTTGTTCTACGAAATTTGCTTCCAAAGTGTCTGAAAAATCCACCAATCGATTAACAGTTCATTGTAATTTTTTCAGATCTATTTTCATGCTGGTATAGAATCAAATTATTCTTATTAATTAAATATTTAACACCTAATGACTCAAATTTCCATGATAATTAATGAGTGTATGTTCTATAGATATGAGTCCTTGGGGACATAGAAAACAATTCATAAAAACTCACATTGTTTGAGGGAATGAGAGGTCGTGATCATCACATCCATTAAGGAGGGAAATAATGCTTAATTTGGGACCATCATTCATATTTTCCACATATTCATGAATCCATTTTTAATTCCAAATATTTAACTGGTCACCACTATATATTAACTATCATACATGGACATGTTTTTAAGGGATATAATTTTTGTGTATTTGAGGATCTACATTGATGAAGATTATTTTTATGAATCATATAATTTATAACTTTTATACTTTTTTTACTATGAGTCTTATAAGCCAATAACTTTGGCCCTATAGAATTTTTTTTATCTATGACGATGGGAGTTGTTCATATTTTGGTAATGGGAACATGATAGAGGCTTCATATTAATTATTGTGAGAGGATTTAGAACCCACATAATTTGATTCTAGATAATTTCACTAATCATACATTTTATGGTTATGTGAAAATTATTTTTATATACAATATGAAGTCATTCTGCAATGACATCTAGGTGAATTTGGCTCTGCAATAGTTAGCAATGGACCTGTACTAAGATAGACCACGGGAACTGGAACAAATATAACCCCTTATTAGAGGGCATCATCATACTGAGAATATTGAATATTAAGGATATATATTGTAGGACCTAGAATTATTATATCCCTCCATGATGGATATGACCCTACATGTAATATGGAATAAAAAGGATTATGATTAGATTACGATGTAGGGTTTGAACCTCAATGTGGATTCCTATGTATCAAATTTTTATAGAAATAAAATAAAATATTTTTCTAAATAAATGTGATAAAAACTATTTAGGATGAACAATTGAGGTTATTTTATCATGCAAGTGATCTGATCACCACTAACCCCAATACTCATGTGAATCATTCTCAATTTTAAAATCAAGTGGAATTGGATGATGTGGAATGACTCACAATATCGTTTATTTTCTAGTGGATTAGGATAATGGTGATGGAAGAATATGTACCATATTAAATAAAATAGGATTATTCAAAGTTTTATAAATATTTTTCCATTTTTTCTAATTTTAAGAGTGGGATAGGTTGAGGTTATTGATGGAAAGTGGGGATTTTCATCCAATTCACATCAAATTTCATGAAATAGATGTCATTTTTCATCCTAAAAGGCCATACTCCATATTCAATAACAATGGGATCATTGTTTTCATAGGAATTTATCATTTAGGACAATATATTAATCCTTACTATTAAGTAGGTTCATATTGGGACCACATTTACCACATGAATATACGATCCAGTGGGAACACTAGTGAGATGTAGGTTCCAATCAAACAAGTTTGAGGATTTAGAAGATGTCTTAGATTGGAACCCCTTAGAAGGGTAACCATGGTAAAAATGTTACCTGTCTTTGGAGATGTGTAAATAGAGCTCATAAGGTTCATCAAACAAGTGATACATAGTATATTTTTAGGAATTATTACAAATTTATTACAAGGTGAGATGGAATTCAATTATTCAAGGGGATAAATGAGAAAACTAAAAGTCTTCTTCAATTCATAGATGTTATGTGGGACAATTTTATTTTTCCGAAAACATGTATAACATTGTATGAAAGAAATAATAATAATATATGTAACTGATCATGGGTGATACATTTATCAAAAGTCTTAGGGTCTCCTCATATGCATCTAGAAGGGTTACGAGAAAGTCCCAAACATGGTAAGAGGGATGAGACATAGGAAATTGGAAAATGGGGAAGTGGAACCTCAAATGGGAATTTTTTATTCTAAACTATAAAGTGAATCTTATCCATGAAATCCCACATATTTCATCTTGTTTTGAATCATAAAGGTATAAATTGATTTTTTTGAGGACACGAGTGAATGAATTCGTTGAGACAAGCCTCAAGTGGATTCCTCCTGCATTATGTCTTGTAAAATAAGGATCCCAAGGGTCCCATTTATATGAAAGCTCAAGAAACAAATATTAATATTTTGGTAACAAAATTTACATTCATTGGTTCATCATTTATGTTTTACCATTATGAGTATATGTTATCACATGTGGTGTAGAAAAGGTTGGACATGTGTTATATTCCTGTGGGAGATCATATGGGAAAAATGCTTTTGTTCACCTCTCATTCATTTTCCTCCTCAAAATATTTTCTCTATATTTCTTTGAATAGATTCATCTTGAAGTGAAAAGGTTTGTGTCAATATATTTATAGTGACTTATTATCAAATAATCCATTAATTTATTTATAATGATGGGTTTTCTGTAAACAAAGACTAGGTCTTTAATTTTTTCCCCAAATAAAAAATATCACAAATTATATTCGGATTTAATATAATAAAAATTATTAGGGTACTTCTTTGTCATCATCTTTTTATTTTCCCATGTAACTTCTTCATAAATTTTGTTTCTCCATAACACATGGAATTGGTGAGGTGTCTTACATTTTATAACATTGAATCTACAATCTACGATATTCACTAACTACACGTTGTATTAAGGATCATTTTCTAATGGTGCCACCTATATATTAAATACATTTTTGAGGTCTAGTGTGAAATTAATTATGAAGGAAACACAGAACGTACCATCTATATGGGATGTGTTAGGTTGTAATTCTAGTCAATATGAATCCACTCTGATAAGTTCATGTATCTAAATGAGTATAAAGTGTCTCGGAATAAGGTTTCACATATTTAAAAACGGCATTAAATTCTTCCATGAAGATATATAATATTTCTCTTGACATAATCCAAATACTACATCGAAAATTTTCTATAGAGAATCTCAATTTGTAGTGTGAAAGACTCCTATAAAATTTAATAGAATGTCCCATCTCTATAATTTCATAGATAATGTCATGTCCTATCATCATATACTATATAACTTTATCCAATTATTTCATATTATGATACATTATCTAATATAGAGACCAATAAGATTCTATTTGAATTATAGAATGGGAACTATTGTTATATGGGGACCTCACTAGGGGAATGTTTCATTCCAAAAATCATATAAATCTATTTAAAATAATCTCATCATATACCTAGAGAGTAGTAATATCCATTTTGGACTAATCATTAATCATTGGTTGATAATAAGTTATAAAGATCATTAATATATCTAGTAACTATTTAATACATCTCTAAATTTTTTAGTTAATACTAGGATCTCAATCATATAAAATAGAGGGTGGTGCTATATATATAGTTGTAACACTTCCATTTGGTATATCTTGGGGAGTTATCCAAGATAAAAATATTCAATGATTGGAATGAAATGCACAAACAGAGTGAGGAAATTTACAACCAACCAAATTCCATTATTTTTATTAGGTGTTCAGTGGAGTCCAAAAAAAATACAGGGTTATGTTTCCCATTACAATACATTAATGAGAAATGGTCTCATTATACCCAACATATTCCTTTTTATCTGAATTGATATGCAGGAATATAAAGATTCAATATTAAAAAAAACAATCTCCCACTTCATGTTATCAAACTATAACATATTCATTAAATATCTATGCATCATAGTTTATTATTGTATTTATAGGGATGATTCATTGATTCTCTTCGTCTAGAAATTCTATTTTTTATTTTAGTTTTAAGGTGGAAACTATTGGGGTTCCAAAACTATTAACTCGATCTTCAACAATGATGAATAATAGAATATGTATTACCTTATTCTATATAAAATCATAATTATTATAGATCCTGTTGATGCTCTCGAAAATATAATGTTGATTAGGTATTTGAGAAATGTAAGATGATGTCTATCTTATTAATCTAACATATATCCTATGTAAGTGTAATATGATTATATCAATTTCAATACTCATCATGGATTGGGATGTGAGATCCTCCATAATTATTGGATCATCCAATTTTTTTAATCATTGGTTGGTAATTAATTTAAGAACCATTATAATTTATTATCATTAATCACATTTTTGGGACATATTATGATTATATTTGTGAATTTACACTTGATGATATTATAACATGTATATATCCGACTTATTTCCCGATAGAGATAAAGATTATATGACTTTATGTGAATATAAATACAACTCATTCTAGATAATGATTTGGGTATTTCTCCATGAGGATCATTAGTTGGTGGATTGTATGGGCTATCACTTATTCAACATGACTGAGTAAAAACCCAAAAATATTTTTTGATGCATCATAGTGGATATAAAATCCACCCCTGATATTTTTTAGTTTTAACATAGGTGTAGTAATTATTCAATTATTCATATCCTTAAAAAATTCATCACATTCATAAAAGGATTCAAAACTGACTCCCTTATGAATAAGGATGGTTATTAGGTTTTCCACTGTGAGAAGTTCTGGAATGTTGATGATAATAACAATGTAATCAGAGGGATATATGGATTTCCATCATAGTTGTCATCCTTGGAAATCCATTAATTAAATTGTGTTTCATAGTGTTCTATAAAAGATATTAATTTCTAATAACACCCTCATGAATGATACTAAGTCTATGAATAATTTCATAATGAAATAAACATCTTATTTAGTGGGAAGACCATCTAATTATTCATGAAATAAATAATGAATTCCATTACCAAGGGCATTTCATCTAGATGATATTTTACTTATTCTGAACGATTTTATCTAGAGAAAATTTTTTATATGGAAATAATATCCATAACTAAAATAATGACCCCAAAAGAGATTAATCCCCAACTCTATTATTTTATAGAAGCTATGAGTGACATGATATATAAAGGGTGATTTATTCTCTTGAAAATGCATGTTTTCTTTATAGAAGAATGAATTACCAGACGAAGAATATCATCAAATTTTTTAAAATGAATTATCATAGGGTTTTTTGTGATTTTTATCCCATAAATAAGAATTTAGGATTACTTGTATTATGGGAAAAATTAGTTAACCACTTACCAATTTCCAATATAACATGAATTCCATGATTTTAGGTGGTATTTGATTAGTTCATCTAAACTTTTATGATATGATGAAATTCATAGAACCATGTAAGAAAACCCTGGATTTCACTATTTGATTATTGTTCAAATAATTTATTTCTTCCGATATACATACAGGTATGAGAATTTACAAAACAATAAACACATAAATAGTAAACCATGAATATTACTCCGATAACTCATAAATGACATGTTTTCTTTAACATATGAATATATATATTTTAATCCTGGTTATCTATGATCTACTTACACATATAAAAATAGATGGGAATTTATAGTCCTGATATTAATGGTTTGTATAGTGATAGTGAATTTACCACACCATATCCCCTGAGAGTTCTATACCACATGTGTATAAATTACATGGTTTTCCAACTAGGTGATCATTATATCTAGATCAATGTACCCTCTTCAGGGATGTTACCTCAATATAAATCTAATTAGGATATATTTTCTATATACAGAATAAAAATTTAAGGATGTAATCCTATGTTTCGTCTTATCCTTATGGAATTTAATAGATTTTTCAAATACTAATCAAATAATAACTATAATGTCCTTTTGTTATGAACTATGACTCCCCACATGTTTTTAAACATTATTCAATGATTTATCACATAATTCTACACATTATACAATCTAAATAGATCATGATATATATTGTATTTTGGAAAATAGGTTCATAGAACATCAACTTGATAAATTGATAAAATAGAGTTATTTAAAAAAGATCTACTATAATAAAATTATATTAATATTTTAAAAATGAATTGGATAAACTTGAGAGATATATAGGAAAAGGTATAGCTAAAAATCAATTTAAGAGATTAAAAAATCATAACATAAAATAAATTAGTACATGTGATCCATGATTAATATCAACATAATACGATTGGGGTGAGAATAATAGATATGAAAATTATATTGTATCTTTTAAGATGACATTATAAAGGAAACATTGAAATGTGGATAAACATAAATAAAGTCATAAATATAAGTCAATGATGACTACCAAGAAAACATGAAATAGCTCATGGAATCATGTTATTGATTTGGTTAACTCTCTAGTCACATACAAGACCTACCATGAGACTAAAACATCAGCCAATGAATTAGAATGCAATCCAGGTGCACCCATAATAATACATACATGAATATGTGAGAGACAAAGATAATTCAAAAAAATGTAATATTTAATCACATTTAATCCCTTGAATATCAAGCTAGGTTAAAATATAATGAAGTCTAAATGAAATGAATTATTTTTATATTTAGGATAACATAATTTATTTTAAATGGGTGTTAATATTGAAAACAACATTATCATGGGAAATAATTGGATAATTTCAATAGTATGTGTAGGGTTCTAAATCATTAATTATGATTCATAATGAATGTGAAAGGATTACATTATCACCTAGAAATCTGAAGTGTTCTAAATGGGATATATAAAAAATAATATAACATGAAAAATTGGGAATTAAAATGAATATGAAAATTAATTTTATAAATTAAATATGAGTATGAGATGGTCTCATAGCTTCACAAGATGCTAATAGATGTCTTAGAGGAGCATATTAGGAGATTAGGAACACTTTGAGAGGGATACAGGTAGGAATTAAAAAAATTATTTAATACTATAATGGTCTTTTTTTGAGACAAATGATGTATTTAGTGGGTTTATATAAAAATGGGACGAAAGTTCATTATTAATTTCCATATATATGTCTTAGTATCTCTAAGACAATGTATTCAAAAACCAAAAACCAAGACTTGGATTCTATAGAAATGGATTAGTTTGAATTTATTCTCATATTGAAGAACTGAGAGAATTATAATAATACACTTTTTTAGGTGTAAGTGAGTAATGAAAACATATTATCTATTTTATAACCATAAAAATATTATACATGTATTTTAGGTTTCATTATGGGTTTATAAAATTTTTATATTAAATTCAAAAAGTTTATTTTAAATGTGAAATATACATATTGAATAAATAAATTAATATTATATATTATATAATGACCCATGATTATTCTACATTGATATTAAATATTTTCATATTAATATACATTAATGTACAGAAACACAAACTAAAGCATCATAAATGTTTTGTTCCTCTATAACACCATCTAGTCTTGTGATAGCTCTTCAATGTTTCACACATAGATCTTCCCATTAGGTAATCTTCATAGAAAAACCCCACAATAAACCATTGATCATTAATTGGGGAAGGTAATCATATGAATCAATGATCTCAAATGCTTAGTATGGGTTTACTAAGGAAATATATTACCAAAACATGAACATATGTGTATTATAACGTCAAAATAACATATTAAAACAATACATTGCATATCAATGATAAAAATAATGATTCATGATATAATTATTGGATTTCAATAATACATTAATCATTATTAAATAAATTAAAACGGTTTATGTGAAAATAATATTTGAACAAGACATTGAATTTTGGGATTAAAATTACCATTGAATATAATTTCCATAGTTGTTATGTAACAATGACACAAACATATTTGGGAACTATATTTGAGAATAAACATAATGGTTACGACATACCAACATCCCTACTGATTTCCATTTCCTCATAGTGGAATGGTCTCACCCCTCTAAAAAATTATATTAGTCAATGTTCACTTCCAAGTCCACTAAATATGAAATAGTGTTGGGACCAATTTGGGTTTTAGAAGAAAGTAAGCCGATTTTATCATTATAGAGTGTTGTCATTTGTTGTCAATGTAGATAAATCAGTTTACTTTATATCAGATTTGAAAACCAGACAATTCATTGTGATTTTTATATCAAAATTATCATAAGATATGAGGACATGTGATGAAAGTATTATCAAATAAAGGAGGAGTATATATGATTCTAGTTGTATATAGTTTTGACTGGATGGAATGATATTGGTGGAATATTGAGAAGTTATAATACATTCCATAGAATCTAAAAATATGCTAAAACTGGACATTAAATGGATATATATCATGATAGAGGATATTGTAGTTAAATATAAAGAATGGTTATAGAATGTAGTGAAGGGAATCAGGATAAAGTAATGGATGATCTAAAGTGGAACAAAAGAATGTTTTAAGGTGGCGTTGTTTCCCAGTGTTTTCCAAATTATGGGGCCTAAAAATCGGAAGATGAAGAATTTTGTTTTTGGAAAATTGTGTTGCATGAAACATTGATGATGCCTTAGTATGTTGTGCACATGTGGAGTTCCATGATACAAAAATCAAAATAGTGCAATGAAGATGCTTTCTTGAAATATTGGGTTTTGCGTTCAATATTGGTTTTTGCGCACAATATCGAATGATGTTTGGAATCTTGGGAACAAGGTAGGATTCGAGGTAAAGACATGAAAAAATGTAAAAGGAATGATGTGCATAAAATATTCTAGAAATGTGAAAACGATGAGGTTGGTGTGAAAGAGAATTATGCACCCAATGTGACATCTAATGTGGTTTTACATGATGTTTCATGATCTTGAGTGACTCATTCATGTTTTTGCGCACAGTGGTTGACGAGGTCTGTATATAAGAGGTAACCCCCTCACATTTTAATTTATATACCCTTAGGGAAATATCGATCTCTATGGCACGAAAGAATTTTATGTAAAGTGGAGTGCAAGATTGAAATAGATTTGTGCACGAAAAAGAAAAGTTGTGTGAAAGAAGATAGTTTCATGGGATATTTAAGTTATAAGAAAGAGGCGTTTCATGAAAAAAGTATACTCTAGAGTTCGGGGTATAAATGATGTATTCAAGACGTATAAAAGTGTGTGTGAAGGATTTGGGTTCGTTACACGTATTTAGCTGTTTGTAAGGGAGTTCATACAATATCCTGTGTAGGAAATTAACGAGTTATACTTTAAAGAATATACCTGGAAAATTGTAAAGAATCACTGAAATAAAATAATTCCCTATCAATGCTAAGAGGTTGCACACGTGCTTGAGAATTTTTTTTGATGTGATACACAAGTGAAAGGTTATATCCTACTAATTTTATTTTACATCAACACTTTCTTTTATAGTGGATTGTGCGGTACTAGATTATTTCTGTACCATTCCATGGAGGTAGTTACTCAAGTTAAGTAGTGAACCTTATAAATCATATGTTCCTATGGTAGAGTTTTTTCAGAAGAGAAGAAACTCTTTAAGATGATGTGAAAGTTGATTCAAAAAGATGGAAAAGAAAAAGAATAATATATCACTGATTCACCCCTCCCTCTTCTAAGTGATACTTTGATCATGATTGGGAACATCATATAGTCCCATATCTAAGAAGTTTCACTACCCATTATATTCCATTCTATCTTAGGAGATATAAATCATTAACGAATTAATTATAGATAGAAATAAGTCCCACACATCATTTTTTATAATAAGTCCACCATACTTTGTTAACACGTAACTAAGGGAAAACAATATAAAAATCAATCATATGTCTGATAAAATGTCTAAAAACATTAAACATGTAATAACAAAGGATAGGAAATGCATTGTATAATCACTTATTCAAATCATAAAATATTGAAAAGATATTGGCATCAAAATAATTTAACGATTTAATTAGAGCATAACCCATGGAGATGGAGTGGGTTTTATAAGAATTGTATCACTGTATAACCCATGAATGTGAAAAATTATTGATAACAATATTTTCAAATAATCATAAAAAATATAGTAAAATAGTTGTTATGATATCCTTTAATCATAACACAATTATGGATTAAATAACATCAGTGCATGTCGTCATAGAATAATTTTTTTGAATGATCACAATGAATAATTCATGAGGAAAATTTCTTTTCATTTTAAAACACATTTTAATCAAAAAATTTAAAAAATATATTCATTTTATTGTTAAAAAATAAATTAACATATAAATGAATATTTAAATAAATTAATATTGATGGGGGTAATAAATTATGCTCATTTTTTACCACTTAAAACTATAATTCCTTTCATATCTTTTATAAATCCAAATCTGTAATTGTTTTGAAAAATTCCATGAAGATTACTTAATAAAATATTGAAAATTAGAACATTTGTTAAAATTTCCATAATAAAACATATCATAAATTAGGAAATATTTATGGAAAATAATTTTCTGAAGTCATTATTTTTGTCAAATAATTATTTTCAACCGTTGAGATAAATAAATTAGGATTGTCATAAAAACCTTGTGTCAGTTATTTTATGAAACAAAAAGTTAGAAAAATGATACTATCACAATTAAATATCATTAATAACTATATGATAAATATATTCATTAGTTTATAGATATATTTATTATAATATATTATCATCATAAACAAAATCATATACAATCACGACAAATGATGCGATTTTATCATAAAATCACTACAAACTCTATAACATTTAATCAAAATATCCATGAATGAATAAAAAATAATAATAAAATGTATCAATATGATATATAGTATCATTAAATTTCTTTTAATTTTTTTATACACACCTCTCAAAATAATATTGGTGCATAACATAACATATATCGTAAATAAGTAAAATTGAGAAAACTAATCCATTTCCGATTATGTATCTTTTGGAATATAAACCCTATGAAAGTGAGAAACAATAATGTATATTTAAGTATTTATAATTTTATATATCATAAAAATATCAATTTTTATCAGTATACACAATAAATATTTAATATGCGGTTAATATGGAATTTGTCTCATATAAAATAAACCTTAGAAATAAATCCATTACCTTTCGTCCCAATTTCAATAATACACAATCAAACATCATTTATAATAAATATACTCTTATTATAAATAAAATAAAAACCTATACTTCTGAATATCCTGCCGTATATGATTTACTTATCTATATGTTATTTAAAATATACTAAATTTTACAAGCTATATTATGTTTCAAGTAATTACTACTTTTTTTCATATAAGTTTGGTATTTTTTATGTTCATATTCCATTAATCAAGTAAAAAATATCTATATAATAATAATAAATAAATAATTATCAAATTAATACATCCATAATAATTATTATACCAATAATGATATATGGGTATTAGAAACGAGTTACATTATAATCACACAGATGGTCTGTCATAAGCACACATGAGTAACATATCAATTTTAAGAAATTCGACATGGAAAGTGGCTTATTATATCATATCATTATATAGTAATAAAAATTTCATAAATACTATATAATTTTTCTAATATAATTATACATAACATCAACGTGGCGTAGAGATTGAAAGAGGGTTTCATCGCATCGTGAAGGTGGTCGTCCGGACTTATAGAAATGGGGTTATCATCATTCAGCGAGTGAAAATGTATGAAATAAATTGGTATATTTTCTTTAATGAATACTAATTATGTAATTATTATAAAAAATATATCACTTTTATCACTTATATTTGATACATATTTTCATATTATCTACTATTTAAATTGATAGTGAAAATGAATCACATTTCATCATGATGTGGTAGTCCACCATAAAAACAAGTGATGTTATTATATACCTTGTTTAATGGAAAGTAAAAAATGATATATAATAAATAATTACTGAGTTTTTTAATTATGTAATAATTATAACAATTTAATATTTACACTCATCACCATACCCATTTTTCAGTGGTCCAATATTTTAAAACATTTATGATCAGTTCGTGAGGCGACAATCCACTATACACAAAAATAAAGATATTATAACATTTTATATGGATGTGTATACCATTGAAGGTAATTAACTTAAAAAATATATATCTGTCTATGGTGGATAATTATGTTTTTATATCATCATAGAATATTAATAATTTAAATATGTGATTGAGGAAATAAAAAAACTCTCATTTATAACATTCAATATTTTTCACGTATCATCATTATGGATTGACCAAAATTGATAATAGATTATATTTATGTAAAAAATAATGATTTTAATATATTAATTTGGATATTTTAATTTACATGGGTAGATATTTGAAAAATAAAATGGTCTACATGGTGTGAAGAATGGAGGATAATCAGCAGCCATTTATAAGGGATTTTATTGGAACACTTATAATTTTAAAAAAATAAATAGTTTTACCTAAATTTTTATCATAATGAAAGGAAATAAATTATTTATTATAAATAATTATTCATTATAGGGTCTAAATAAGTCCTTATTTATTTAAAAAAAATCATTGATTTATATTTAACCGTAATCATTTTAGTTTGAACCCTTATTAATCCATTTTCTGCATAACCATGGAAATTGTTTTTACTATTTTTATATTAAATTTATAAAAACCTATTTTGAACATGTTATATAATATATGTTTTGATTATAAATAAAATTTATTAATTTTTTTGAATTTACAATCATAAATGTGAAAATTTTTAATTTAAAAATAATCTCACACACACGAGGAGAAAACGAGGGTTTTAAGAGAAAATGATTGAATATTTGAAATGTTATTTATCATAGTTCCATATAAAATTAATTAATAATTTTTAAATAGTATTATTAAATATATAATTGAATATTTTTAATTAAAAACTAATTAAAAATTATTTAAACTATATAAATAATGTATATTAAAATGAGTTTTTCAATTTAAATTAAATGATTATTACAATTTATTATGAAATTAGATTTTCATGAAAATTATTAAATTTTCCAAGTAATATTGATTTTACATGTTTAATTTAAATTTTTTCTATATTTTTAAAAATGAAATTTCTAAATTAAGAAAATATTCAATTTAAAAAAGTTGAAAAGAGAGTGTAAAAATATTGATTTTTTGAGAAATGTATTTTTCTTTTGAAGAAAAAGCTGATTTTATGATAACTATATATCTAATAATAATTATTTATTTGATATTTGTTAAAATTATTATATATATAAATATATTATAAAACTGTAATTTAAGTATTTATTCAATAGGCATTACATTAAATAATTAAAATGTGGACCCCTATAAACATTAAAAAAAGATTTCATGAGAAATAAATATTTTTACCCAAAAATTACATGTACTAAACTGATATAAAAATTTTATTGAAATTCAATTTTGTGTATTAGTAATGAATAAATAATACATGTGTAACTTTAAATAATATTTTGGCACTTGAATTACATGATTTATTGAAATGAAAAGGAAAATTTATGAAAATTAGTATTTTCACTACTTATTGAATGTTGTACATTTTTAGAATTAATTATAACATTTAACCATATTGTAATTATGATATGATTTTATCAATAAACAATTCTGTTATAAAATTAATTTTATAAAAAAATTTAAAATTTTATTATATTTATTCACAAATAGAATAATATTATAAAGATGATTTTTTTTAAAAAAATATACTTACATTACGATAAATTTATTGATGATTTAATAATAATTTGTATATAAATTTATATTTATAGGTAAATATATATATATATCTTAAATAAGAATTTTTATAATATTTATACTATTATAATGAATAGATATGTTATAATTGGCATATTTATAACAATAATATTCCATTATTCATTGAGAATCTGTGCCACTTATCAATCACGCTATCGAACAAACAAATTGATTCATGTAATGAAAAAAACATGGTTCTTTGTATAATATATTATTTTAAAAAACTAAATTATTTAAAAAAAATTATAAAATTTCTGGGTGTTACATTCTAAACCCAATATATATAATTTTCTCCTCCAATTTTATCTCTTCTATCAATAGTTTATCAGCTCAAAATTTGATCATGAAAACCAACATCATATATAAGAAAAAAATATTCCCATAAAAATGGTTTGTTGGGGACTTAAATGTAAACAAATATAACAGTTAAATTGGTTTCAACATAGTAAAACTTATGGTGTATGTGAATATTAGTTCATATATGTAAAAAATAATTAACTATAGAGAGTTATAGAGATCATCGATCACATGAATGTGGGTGATCAAGAGAAATTTAGAAACCACAAAACCATAAACCAGTGAGGTGTGATAAATGTCAATGCTATAATAAAAAAGATTATAATATAGAAACATTTCAGTTCATATTATTTTTTCTAATGTAGGGGAATTTTCATTAGAAGATATACATGAATATATTCAATTCATTTAATAAGAAAAATCTCAATCATTCATTGTGATTTTATTAAAATCCAATTCATTTATTATTCAATGAGAGAAACGTTTCATGTCTAAACCACTATATTAGATCCCAAAAATAAGAAAAATTCATTCCTTATATATATTTTTATAATAAAAATGAAAATGGTTGGAATAAGTTATGCATTAATATTTCTATTATAATATAATAAATTAATATTTAACCCCTTATCCAATTTAAAACATGTACCATTTCATAAATAGCTTACCATAGGACCCATACAAATGACTAAAATAAAAAAACATTACAAATAGTGTCACTAAATATCCAATATTATATTAAAATTATCCTAAAAAATAACATAAAGTAACTCTTAATTGTCACATACTAGACTTGGGTATACATACATAATGTATTCTATTGTAACGTGGTAATAAGAAAAATTACTATAAAACAATACCGAAATCATACATACATAAATAATCCCTAAAGTAAACATATATTTTTGGAAATAATCCAAAAATAAAAAAAAATCTACAAACCCAACAAATTAATCCAATTTTATCACATATCAATAATCTTTTCAATATTTATTATTTCAATAAAATTTACATTTTCCATTTTAATCATCTATTTATCCGAACTAAACACTATTTCATTATCACCAGAAACATGTTATGGGTTACCTTTCCCATATTCATTTGTCTTCCATAAATTTCTCATCATTATTGATACACTTTTATAGGTCATAAACATTATTCATCATATTCTATCAAATATTCTATTAAAAAAATATAATAAATAAGTATTAAAAAATTCATAATTATTAAATTCCAATACATAAATATATAAATAATTCCACTTACATATCTAATCATTATATAGGAATAATTATCATATTCTAAAAAACATCCTTTATTATTTCATTCTAATTCTCTATATCAATAATAGAAATACCATGAGTCATAAAACCGTGTTGATTCTATTCAAAAGATTTACCCTTACAATATAGATTTGAATACTTCCAATACATTTCACATTTAAATAATTAGGGATTCATTGATACCTTAGTGATACCATTATTAATATCAATTTATTTAATGCAACTATTATCATATATCATAAAATTATTTTATATGTTCTTTATTTTTTGCATAATAATCATCTTTATGTTCCTCTATGAATTACTATTATGTGATTCTTCCAAAATTATTGAAATCTGTGCAATTGAATCTATATTCCTATATGGTTTCCATTAACAAAACTCTCACAAACACTATACATCTATTATTTAGTGTATTTGGGAATTTTTTTTGGTTTACACAGTTAATCATCATCTATGATAACAAAATAAGAACAGTTTCATCATATTACACTCTAGTCATTATCCCATTTGGTAGATCAACAAAAATCCAAGCACATTCAATGATAAACCAATCATTTCTAGTTATGGACATTGATAAAACAAAATAACATAGTGTCAACAATAGTAATCATAGTGGATATTTATATAATAAACAAATTCACAAATTTTTTTTCTAAATCAAAAAAACATGAAAAAACTAAATGACACATGAATATTAACTTAGGAAATACATGATAATCACATATTTAAATCCTCCAGGATGGTTCTTGATGTGTTTTTTGAATTAAAAAGTATATCCCTTGAGATTTTCAAACTAGTTGTGTTGGAAGACCTATATTTATACATGAGTTCCTGATCAAGTCTAGATTAATGCACCCATTTATGTGTTATACCCCCTACATAGCACTGTTACCCGGCCACATCCACGTGTATTGTCATGAACAAGATTAACTTTTTGAGAAAAAAATTCTATAACCATTACCAAAATTCTTGAACTTTTTCATATAATATTAATCATTTATACTCTTATTATTGGAGAAATTATTAGAAATATACTATGAAATATCGCTTGGGTTTTCTATAATGATTTTTCATTGTTCCAAAATGATATCTAATCATTTTACGTAATGGATATTATATTGAATCTATACTATCATACAAATATAATACATATCTTTATATGAATATTGATTACATTACACAAACACAAATTTGATATTTATAATAGTTTATTTCCTTTAGGCACTAGGAACACCATGTTCAAATCCATTGAAGGATCACCAATGTTTCCCATAAATATCATTGCATTTAGAACACTTCATAAAAATTAACTACATAAAATATCTCATTATAACATGTGTAAGGGAATGATTAGAAATTTATATATTTAATGATCATTAAGGGTAAAAAATGAAGAAAAATAAAAATATTTTCAACGTAATTTAATGATAAAATTATAAAAACATATTCAGACCATTCTATTTATATAAATGATCAAAATCATGAGGTAATACTTAAATATTGGATGTTAATAGAAAATTAATATAATATAAATGATATAACATGAGTCATAAGAGCATAACATAGACATTAAAAATAAAAATCATGGTATAAATGAGTATAGAAAATTTGTACTTATGTATTCAAGTCTTATTGTGAAAAATTATCTTAGAAATAAACCTGAAGAAAAACCACCAAGGAGAAAAAAATAAACATAACCAATGGAAACCACTTCCTCATAGAGTATTTTTTTCACTACCCATCTCATCATAGTTTTCATGATCCACTCTAAAGGACATTTTAGTGGAAAACATACCCTAATGAATTAGTTTCACTCCCTATTCTTATCTTGTATAAGTGAAGAGATATAAACCATTACCCAAGGAATTTTATAGAGATATAGGTCCAACCCATCTTGTGATATAACATAACCATCGTCTATAGTTATAAATAACCACCTTAATATAAATAAAATAATATATATGTATACCACAAGATCGTAATACATTCATCGTGTAATAAACCATGAAATGAAATGTGTTTCATAACCTATTAATATAATAATAACTAGTAAAAATGATATAAGTTCCATTATAATGTCATCACTTCATCCTTACAAAACCAATGAAAAATAAGTTAGATTATTCATAATTTTACCATGGTATAAACAATGGAATAAAAAGTGGTTTCATAAGCATAATTTAATTTAAAATATAAACCATACACGTAATGTGTAAAATGGTATCCTTGAATAAAATCATAATTAATGAATATTTTATGTCAAAGGATTTCATGTTATGTGGAAAATTATTTTGAATGATCAATAAGAACATATATTGAGGAATCTTACATTTCATACAAATAAAATATTTATCTAAAAAATCATAAAATTTATTATAAATAATTTTCATTGAATATAACATTAGTGAAATATATCTTAATACTCATAGAGAATAGAAATAATTAGTGGGGGAAATCATATTCCTTATATTCATGTTAAAAAAATTCCATTAACATTTTCACTAATATCAATCATGGAATTGTTTTTCAAAGCATTATAAATATTCCAATAATTATTTTATGAAAACCCAATTATTGGTTGAAATGTATTCATAAAATTACCTAAATAAATTTAATATCAATTTTTTGTTTTGTTTAAAGTGGTTTGGATGAATATTGAATTCTAATTGATGAGAGAAATAAAGATATATTTTCCAAAAAATATTTAGGAATATGTTTTAAGTGCAAATGATTGGAGAAATGATACTGTTAATATAAAATATTATGAATAAGAAAAGGAAAATAAATTTCATTATATTTTTTTATATAGAACATATTATTTTATCATCAAAATAATATTCATAACTAGACTATATAAATAATGAGATCATAACATAAAATCATTATAACTTTGGTATCATTGAATCCTAAGACTTAAGAATGAATATATTAAATATATCATAAATTGTCATGAGGATAAATAATTTAATGATTTTACTAGAAATATAAGATAGATATAAACCTTGATGAATAATATTTTTTCATAACAAAAAATATCTCTCAATGTAGAAAAATTCGGGCAAAATCACATACAAATTTATAAGATTTTATTCTAAAACCCCATAAAAGAGAACATAAAATGGACATATAAAAGAAAATTAAATTTAATTATAATCATTATATAATACCATAATGGGAATTATATACACCATATTAAATAATCATGTGTTGAATATTGAATATTTCTCCTAAAAATATTTGTGAGACATAAATCCCTATTAATAAGCCTTAATAACCATCAAACACGTTAAAAAATACAATATGATAAATTTATTTTTAAGCACATAATACAGAACCATATTTATGTATATTAGAAAATAAAGTATTTAATCATGTATTTCTTGTTATAATTTTATAAAAAATTTAATTATAAATTCATGTTTCAGGTAATAACAACATATTTTAATACATATTATTTATTTTTATTTTCTAGTCATATTACTTCGATCATGATTATATTTACTCCATAATAATAATAATAAAAATGAGGGAATTATAATATATATATATTTATTTATTTATATATGGTTTTTATAAAATAGTTATGTTATGATAATGAAAACATTTGGTGGTACATACACAAGAACATCGTTTCAATTTTCCTATGATCATATTTAAAATATAATAATTAATAACAATTCATTCTCAAATTATTATAATATCATAAATAATATATTATTTAAATAAATATAATTATTCATTCTTTTAATGTGGTAGGGTGAAAAAAATAGAGTCAAATACTTCGTGAAGGTGGTAGAATTATATTATTTATCATCAATGTAATGAGTCAGATAAAAAGTCACATTGCTTCGTGAGGTCATAGTATAACATACACTGAAGAGAAAATATCATATCCCCAAGGAAATTGGAAGTAAACAAATGATAACTATGATATTATGACTAAAAATTTAAAATAATGTTATAAATTTCCAATATATACATAATATAAATCATAAAACCCAACTATGTTGGTTGTTAATGGAGAACATAATTACATTAGTTCGTGATGTTGTAGTATATCATACACAAGAACGATGAATTTATAACAATTTTTTTTGCTGAGGTGATCACTTTAGGTTATTAAAATGAAATAAAAATCTTATTATATGGAATATAATGATGTTATTACAGCATAATTTTTAATTGATAATTGAATAATGTAGATAATGAATTAAAATAAAAAATCTCATTGAATAATGTTACTAATTCTTTGGGAAACTTCACTAGTGTGAATAAAAATCCTTCATACGTTAGAATTATAACATAACTAAAGCTTATAAGTCTAGTGGATAAAATTTGGGAAAGGATTTTGAATAGTATTTTCTAATGTTTTTGGTTTTTATGGTCTCAATATAGGAGTATTAGGGGTGTCTTTTTTATGTGAGTTAATTGGGACACATCGTAGTCTATGAAATGAACAAGGATTCCCCTGATTTTCCCCTACCAAATAGCTAAAATATTAATTATGGTAGGTAAATATACATTATAGGGTCTAAATATTTCTATATCGTATGGTTTTGGGAAATTTATTATTATTTAAGCCTTATCATTTTGATTGATCACCCAGGGTAAATTTGTTTTTATTTTAATCAAGAAAAATAATTTTAAAATTTTTAACTGTTAATTTTTGTCACAAAATAAGGTAAACATATTATAAAATTTTAATTATTTTTATTTCAAATATATAATAAAAATTTCCAAATTCTAGTTGTATAAGTGATAAAAATTAATTTCAAATATAAGAATAGGAATCAATTTTTTATTGACAAAATTTTGAAATGTTAGATATGTTTTTATATCAAAATTCAAAATAATATTATTTAAAATGGAAAAATTTAATTAATAGATATATAATTAAAAATTATCATTAAAAAAATAAAATATGATTTTATTATATAAAATTTTATAATTGAAATAATGTCATTAATTATTGTTTTTTTTCACCACTGATAAAAAAATTAATAATTTGAAAAAAATTATCAAAAATTAAACACAATAAAAATTTTACATGATTTTTTGAAAAATATATTTAAATATTTTAAAATGAATATATGAAATTATAGAAATAATTTTATTTGAGGAAAACCCATAAATGTGAAGATAAAGTGGGTTTCAAGAAGTGTATTTTTTCACGTGTTAGATGATTTTATACCAAATCTAAATATATAAATAATCATAGTATGAATAAAAAAAATAATATAATATTTATACTTTTTTTATTCATTTCTTCATTTTATTTTTATTTAATGAATTTAATTTGGAAAACATCATGCAATTGAAATGATTTTTCAAAAAAAATCCCTCCTTAATCCAAAAAATAATCTTCTCTTGAAATATAATATAATATTTTTTTTATTTATTAATTTTTATTATATATTCCTAAATAATACTTATGATTATGTAAAAAAATTTCATTTATGGTACATAATTTATTGAAAATAAATGACATGTTTAAAAAAAAATCATTATTTCACTATTCAAAAAAATCAATAGTGTCCAAAATATCCCAAAATATAAACATGATATAATTTGGATATGTTTATTTCAAAAACGGATTTAATTTATCAAATAGTTTTTTTAATTCCTTATAAAATAATTATAATATTTTGTATAGAAATAAATATAATTCATTTAAAAAAACACAATTTTTTATAATATAATTACTTCATTAAAAATTATTTGATTATTTGATAAGAATTTATAAATAAATCTATATTTTCTGTAATTATATATGTATACATATATTAAATAAAATTCTTATACTATTCATGCCCATATTTAATATATCTTGTTTTTAACGATAAAATTAATAATAATAATATTTTGTGGTTCGCAATGACCATGTTTTGTGCTTCTTATAGAATATCAAATAATTAAATTGTTGTGAGTAATTAAATGTAAATTTAGAAATGCATAAATCTCAAACTATCAAAAAATATAAATTAATTTGAAAATCATAATAAAATCTATAGATGTTACATTTTTTAACATTAGGGTTATTATGAAATCATAATACACACAATACATTATATTGTATTTTATTTTAAAAAAATAGATGTATTATAAATTTATTATGAAAATATATTGGATAATTTTGACATGATTATTTCAATTATAATATTTATTTCATTAATATAATTCTATAATTAATATAATTTAGTCTTTTATACCATAAATCTACATTTATTAAACAAATAATAGTTTTAATAGTAACATTTTTCTAAAACTTATACAAATTATTTTTTAAATAGGAATATTATATTGTAATTTTTATTTACTTAAAATTTTCTAATAATAAAATTTTATAAAAATTTAAATTGTTTAAAAATTTATTAAATCCATGAAAAACTATTTTGTCAGGGATAGTTTATTTTTCCCAAAAATGAAATTTTTGATTTATCAAATCAATATCTAATTTTTATTGAATGAGATACATAATATTATAAAATCTAATGAAAAGAAAAGAAAATATCTTTTTTTTTATTTACAAGGAAAAACATTCATGTTGTTATTTTCTACACAAAGATCAAATTATTATAATATTGAATTCAATACGAAAAATGTCTATAATGGAATGATTTTATTTGGGGGGTTCAACATACATGGATTATGACATGATAATTATGAGCATGAAATTCTCCCACATATATTTGTACTCATGATTTTTATATTGCATATCAGCATGATCATGATCAAGGGAATTAATTAGTGATTCTATCTCCCATGTATTCATTAATAAATTGAATTTAGAGGTTATGATATTTCTGGTCGAGGTCATATCTTATTAATTTTGTATCAGTTGGATTTTATCATAACCCAAAATATACATGTCTTAATGGTCATAATATAACATCTATTTTATAAAGTATTATGATTCGTAATGATATTTTAAAATTGAAAAACCATATAACTATTCAAAACATCCAATATTGTGCATGTGTTTCTATAACATGAAAACATATTAATTAATTTGTAATTCAAAAATAGTGTATTTAATTTATAAATTTTTAGGTAATTACACCTCACACCCTCAACATCCATTATGTCATTCTTAGATATGAGGGTCTATTTTAATATTTCTGAAATAATTGTGAAATGATAAATTTTCACTTGATATTGGATGGCCTTTGTATGATCAACCTCATATCAACTCACACGGGTGAATTTAATAATAGAAAAAAGAGGACTGAACAATTTTAGATAGATCAAATTATATAAATAGTTTATGGAGAATATATTATCATTGTGTATTTGTATAAATTCCATACTTATTTGGCACTCAATGTCTTATGGAATAAGTAAACATAGAAACCAGTCTCGATTTACCTATATACCCTACACTAATTATGATCATCGTTATTTAAAACATCCCAAATATAATTTCATGATCCATGAACGATGCATGTATTTTTCATGAACCTCATATACAAATGTTTATCCAGATTCTCAATGACATATAATGTGTCTTCAAACCATGACTAAATATACTAGGGTCCACAATCTACGATAAAATAGTGGATTCTTTATCATGATATCTCGTTTTAGCTCTTACATCATATGTGAAAGATGTGGAACAACCTGTAATGATTGCACTGGGTGTTAGAGAACTACATAAAGCTATTTTAAAAACCTAGTTCACATACAATAGGAGGTATAACTAGATGTTCAATCGGTGGAACTACTGGTTGGTTATGTTTGACCACATCAAGAGTTTGTTCATGGTATCCTTCTTTGTGCCCAAAATAAAGCATTTATTGAGGAATATATCTAAAATAATATGATCAATAAAAAAACAATAAAAAATTTACTATTAGAGAATCAGATATGTAAAAATATTCAATGTCCTTGGTAAACCCTAACCATCAACCTACTACTATGGCCATAAAATTGGTATGGTTCCCGGTTCTCAATCAAAGATGTCCCATTATATAGACTATCAATCTTATATTATAGAAATAAACTCATTGTTTGTTTTAATTGGAATCCACATTTAATCATAGATATTTCATTTATGAGTTTTAATTTATTATATTCCGAATTTATTTAATTTTTCATTTATATGAGTGATGATTTCCATGTTATAAATTCAAACCCATATAAATTACAATTAGTACTTCATATAAATAAAACCAAACCATTAAATTTTGTATTCGGATGTTACAAGTATATATTCAATTATTTTTTCATATAAATCACCCTTCCTAATTTTTAGTTTAACATTTTTATAAAAATATAATTTTAATTATATTTATATCAATCAACTATCATTTTATCTCATTCAATAATAGTTACTCAGCTCAAAATGATCATAATTGGTTATAATGGTTATACCGTCATGCTATGTGGGAAATAACCATTTAGGTTGATGTATAAATATTGTGTAACTAATTATTTACACATTCTACATGCATAAAATTATAATTCAATTGTAAATTTAAAAATCAAGTCACTAGAAATATATAATAGGGAATACCCAAGGTAAATAAATATGGAATATCCTAGGCATGAAATATTAATCCTAATGCATCTATAATGATGCACAAATAATTATTCTATTTAATAATGATCCACTACCAAACGAATATTCAAAATGATAACAAATTTGACAAGTCACGTGTTTCTCCCAATTGGTTACATCATTAAAACTATAATATTAAAAATATAGAACAATAAGTCTCATCCATATTAACATGGATTTCCCTAAAAACATGGACACTTATAAAAAAATGATATTTATAAAATTATAACACATCCCACTATACTTTCTACCTTCATAAGATTTTAATGAAAATAATTGAATATTTGATACCACTTGTTGATGTCCCTACCATAGTCCCCAAATAATATACTGTATCGTATGTCCACATGACCTTATGAATGACCCCTTCCCCCAATTCTAGTGGTTTTAAACTAACAATAAGGGTCTATAGTGGTTTAATGGGGAATCTCTACACTCAGTGTTAGAGTAGATAAAAATGAATAATTATAATGATAAATTGAAATAAACAAATGTAAGAAATTTGAATTAAAACATCAATATGTAGATATAAAATAACTATTGAGAAGCATGATAATAAAAAATTAGGATTTCAAGACTATATAGAGAGGAAAGAATTAGAAAATGTTGAACAAACATCATAATATTACAACATTAAAACCTATATGTACAAAAGAGGGATAATCTATCACATTAGAATCTCAAGAAAATGATATGTAATCATTTAATAGGAAACCATTCAATCATACATCATATAATTATAATCTGATTATTTCTATTATCCCCACATGTTTCTATGAAATTTGATGATGTGATAATTTGTGGGCCATACATGGTGTGAGTAAAACACAGTGGGTTACCACCAATGGTGTCAAATACTATCCACTATATTAATATATTATAAATATATGTAATTTAATAAGTCACAAACAATGTAAATGTAATAATAGAATCCATTTTTTGACTCTGTATCCATGTTGTATAAATGAATGAAAATATCTTCCTCAACATAATCTACGATTTTTAATATTAATTTTTATTCTATAATATAATCTTGGGAACAAAGGTTAAATATAATGGTATCCTTGAAAATTGAAAACCAAATAACGGATCAACATTTCCAATGGAATATTTTACATAGAAATCATAGGTGAAATAAAAAAAATAAAAAAAATTTAGTGGACAAATTTCAATCCAAGACAATAATTTTTATTCCCACGACCTACATCCCAAATAAAAGTGTTTGGTACTCAATTAGCAATGTGGGGCTCCATGAAAAAGTGTGTATATAATTTTATGTCAAATAATTCAAAATTAGTGGTGTGGATTTCAATATATAACTAAAATTTTAGTAATGATTTTTCCTTGTTATTTAATTAGAAGAAAAAAAATTTAAATATATTAATTCTCAAGCAATAAATTTAATCATTTATTTATAAAATTATAATTTTAAAAATAATAAACATTAATCAGGCTAAGTATTAATTACATTCATCATTAATTTTATCACATTTAGTGAAAGGGAATATATCAAAATTTAATAGGATCCATGAGATATGTCCATACAATTCACTATATTTATAGTTTTTATAAAAACCATAATTAATAATGGGAACATATAAAAACATTAAAATGAGGTTTAATTAATTAAATGATAATATATGTTCATGTTATTTAATAAAATAACTAATGCAGGGTCTAATCCTGATAATAAGGTATGCATGTCATTTAATATAATACACACGTCCTAAGGGGTGGTTAATTAATGGTTAAAATACTCTTATTGAAAATGGTTATGTGGAAAAGGTAATTTCCGGATATACCAATTTATTTAATAAATTCTACATATATGAGGTGGAACATGGAGCATCCTATACGAGATACTATAGTTCATATTATAAATTTCTAATTATTTATGGAAAATATATAAACAACTTTCCTTGTATTTTTTTTAAATACATATCCAATCTCAACCTCTAACTTGGGCCAAAATGACAAAAATCATCTGAATAACACACACACACACTAAAATATAGAATAAGAGATATCATGATGATTACATCATTTATTTTGGAAAAAATAATGAAAATATTTAGGAGGACACATAGAAATATCTTGGGAAACCATAGTTGGCCAAAATAGTTTCATTTCAATTTTGGATGATTAATATATAATCTAGCATAATAGGAAAGAAAAGGGAGAGCTCATGTAGGATGTTATATGTGAAATTTTTGAGATTAATGAGTAGATTAATGTTAAATGAAATGGTAGAAAATTGATATATCATCCATTTTAAAGCGGTGCATCATTTGGATATGTGGTTTTCTCTACCAAGAATTGGAAGTACATATTAAAATTTCAAATAACTAGACCCTAGAATGTTTTATGCCCATTGTGTTAAAACCCACATGTACCCCATGTGCTTAAATATATAAAATGGTCCACACCATGTATGGAAATGGTTCACCGTAATTACATTCCATGCATAATCCATGACTACCTTTGGAATAAATATTATATTTCAAAAGGCCATGTGGACTTACATTAAAGGTTAACCAAACAATATAGAACCCATTCAGTTTCATGGTCAACACAAACCATGTGATACCCATGATCTTCACTCATTTTCATTAATAAAATGAAACATGGGACACTGAACAAGAACAAATTGTTTCCAAACCTTCCATAACACATTAATCTCACAAATTATGATAACCAAAGTTGATGATGAATAATTTTAAGCATACCATGCCCCGTAATAAAATTCAATATTCTATAAGAATTGAAAAATCCTTTATAAATGAAAATATATAAGAAATCATATATACTGATTTGTAGATATAATCACGTGGGATATTATGAGTAATAAATTCAAAAAATATTTAACCATGCAATTTTTTATTCTGAACCACCACTTATTTTATAAAATGATTAATTCCTGAAATGATATGGTGGTGTAACAATCCCTTCCCCATGGGAAATGGTGTATCCTACCCAAAAATCCATAGGACCACACATTTCTGGGAGTTTTATGACCATGTGGGTAATGTTTGAGTGATAAATGCCTCATCCCTATAGTATATGGTCATGTTTATGTTTTATCACTAATTTTGTTGAATAATTATTTTAATTAAATGATAACACCATTGATTAAACATTGTATATTGTAAATTTTGTTTACCTTATATGTGTAGTTTCATCCATTGAATGTGGTTCAATCTCTGATGGACTAGATTTATGATAATAAGTTGTTTGGATCACATTTATAGACGGTTGAAGTCATTTCTTATCAAATGGTCATTCATATAAACCATTTTAATTCTAGTATTTCTTGATAATGAGATTTTTTGGACTAAAAAATATATATATTGAACTAGTATCCATGAATATGTCTAAAGAAATGATATTTCATGAAACCATTATGATAAATCTTTTCTTTACTTTTAGCGTATGGATTGTGCATATTTATATTCACAAAAAAACTAATTATTTTATTATATAATGTGTCATATTTCATTGGGTTGAGTTTCCTTACACTATTGAGGTGTGATTCCAAGAGGCACTCATTATATCTTCAGAATTTGGGAATATGATCTGCTATGTTAGAGGTTAAATCAACATTATGACACTGCTCATCCAATTAACTAACAATATCAATGTACTCATTAAAAAATATTATAGAATATTATGGATATTGGAGAGTTTCTCATATGTCACAACGAAGAAAAGAGTACAATCATATTTTAATGTATCTATAATGTTATATAGGGTTGTTTTAATAGTTAATAACATGTATAATATCATATTTTTTGTTAGTTATTCACACATGATGGTATATCATCATTTAGTATAAATGTGAGTTATTTGACCAGATCTTTCTATAAAATCAATTTTTAGTCATCTCATATTTGGAAACAAGATAATATTAGATATAATAGGTCATATCCTTAATTTTATGATATGTGGAAGATATAATAATGATTATTTATTTATTTAAGTAATAATTTATGGGAAATTACTTCCAAATTATTATAGATTTTGAGGTATGGTACAAGTTAAAGTTTTTAATTCTTTTCTATATGAGTACATATTTGGTATAATTAGGAATCAGTGAGTCGCATCATGATAATGTGACGTTTAATTGTGGGAAGAATCATTACAATTATTACCATGGGTAAGACCTCAATAGTTGAATTTATATTCATCCACATGGATGACCCTTAACATAGGATAAATATTTGATCCCAATAGGGAGAGAATTTTTGGATTCTATTTTTTTCATCATAGTAAGGGACATCACTTTGGACATGTTTTCTCATTAGCAGGAACACTATAACATAAAATTTTGTCTAACCTCGGTATGATGAAATTTCACACAAGGATATGGAGATGTTATGTATATATCATAAATTATTTGCTGACATAATCAAGTTATATTTTGAATGATTAATAAAATATTATAATAATATAGTATGATTATTAGAATGGTATGATGGTAAAATCATAATCCATTTTATAAAATCCATGAAATAAAAATATTGAAGATTATGAATATAATATATCTATTCAATCAATGGGTGGATCTTCAAAACTATATGGTTTAATAAAATTACCTAATAAAATCAGGTTACTTATGCTACAATATTTAAAATAAACAAAAAATATATATAAGACATTTCTCACATTAGAGAAAATATTACATAATGTTCTAGTATCAATGCTCATGCAATATACATATTTTTATAAGATAATAATGAGTTTATAACTTTAATTGGTGGATATTTCATTTGTATTCCACTTGTAATATTATAATGGACATAAGTATACATATCATATAAAAATATATAAATCAAGAATAAAAAAAAAAGAAATATAACTAATAGAAATAAATGGGTGACATAATGGCTTCAAAGGTCATACACAAATGGTGAGTCAGGTATATTACACGAACAAGAAGGAAGAATATAATTTAATATACTAAAATCACAATGAATATAAAAAAATAGTTAATCTTATGATTTAATATATAATATTGATGATATAATGTAATATTAATTTTGTAAAAATGATAAAACTAGAAACTATTTCTTTCAAAGAATCACATGTATTTTTTTGAGGAATAAAAAAATTGAATTGTAATGGGTTAAATATCCCTATATAAAACAATAACTAGGAAGATTAAATTACATGACTATTGAATATTAAGTAGGGAGACACATGAAAAATGGATGGGGTAGAGAACATATCATTGAGAATGAAAATCAATAAGAAATAATGATTATCTCATGCCCTAACATACATTTAAACCCTATATGGACACATGAATATTCATGATATATTTATTAATCATTATAATTTAGAAATAATAATATTTATTTTATAAAATATAATAAAATTTTAATCACTTTTTATTCTTTTATGAACTTAATATAGATCACATATAGAGTGTCAACATTTGTCCAAATTGAAGTTCCAAAATTCCATTGATGTGTTTCTAACAAATGAAATGCATTTTCTAATACTTATATATTCTCCAGAAGTGTAAACATAAGTGATTAATATAATAAAAAATATAATGGTGTAAAATTTATTTATATATATTTAATGATTCTATGGATATTCTTCAATAAGATTGTTTTTTAATGTTATGAATGACTATTAAAAATTACGATTTATATCAAAATAATTATCACTAGCTTTTCATTCCTAAACCATATAAATGATATAATGTGACTATTTTGTTGTATTAAATACTAAAAAAAATTACAAAAAATTTTAAAAATATATTTGAAATATAAAAAATCATTTTTCACGTTTACAATATTGAACACAAATGGGTGAATTGGTTTTTTAAAAATGTTTTTAAATGTAATTGATAGAACAATATGTATTAAATTTATTTAAAATACATATATATTATAGGATATTCATTAATGATAATATTTATTTATCCATTTTATTATAATATGTATATGAAAAAATGGAAATATGGCATTTGAATCCCTTACATTTCAATTTCTATTACATCCTTTAAAACAAGCCTAGACCCCTCAGTGGATAGAATATTGGTTTCGCCATGGAATTTTGGATGCAGATATGTGGTTTTAAATGTATATTACATATAATAATTTTCAATTTTTTATAAATTAGTATACTTGGTGGATAATTATTAATTATAAAATTAAGGGGGGTGGGAATTGTAGATTAAATTATTGAATATTTAATTATATAATCCAATGACAATGATTAGTGTTGATTACAATGAAATTTACTAGTTTATAATCAATAATTGGGTGATTAAAGGATACTTTATGACACACAAAGGATTAATAGAATGTTTTAATGAAAATTATAAAATATTGAGATTCAAATATATTTTATCATTTTAATGAAATGTGATTTATATTTAAAATTTCAAATATAAATATATAAAATATGAAAATTAATTTTCAATGAATTAATAAAATAAAAAATATATTAAATTTCTAGAAAATTTATTTATTAATTCTTTTTTTATTTTAATATCATATTGATATAATAAATTTCAATTTATTTTATTTTAACTGTGTTTCAATTATTCCACAAAAAATAAACATTCTCAGAAAAAATAAATATTCAAACTAAAATAATTTTATGGTTTTTATTAAAAAATATTCCATTATAATATATAAAATAGTAATGATAAAAATTTTAATTGTTTAAAAAATCATATAATTTATGGAAAATAACATTATTTCAACTATATATAATATAGTTTTCTGTTAATAATAAATTTCATATTTGTTATTATTTAGAAAATTTTAATATTATATTTTATCTATTATATTATATCTTCCAATTTTTTTTAAAATAAAAACTGAAATATTTTAATATCAATTAATATATTTATAATTAAGATAAAACGATCCCAATTAAAATATATACATCATATTATTTAAGATTCATAATTTGAAAAAAAATTAAAATGTTATAATATTCATAATTATTTATTTATACATTTTAAACAAAAACCCATTAGAATTTTTTTTTCAAATTATGAAAAATTTATTTCTCAAATAAATATTTATTAAATGAAATAATTTTATTGTGAACTTAATGATAGAGGGAATATATATATAACAACACAATATTTTAAAATTTATTTTCTTTTGTAACTTACTGTATTGGATAGATTGTTTCACTTACCAGACCGAACCCAAATAATCATTTAAAATGTAAATAACAAATAATATTTTATTTTATAAATGGATGGTGATATATTTTTAAAATAATTATGAAATATATGTTGAAAAAATTCACTATTAATACTAATGTATTGATGAAATTTACATATTATATATTAGTAACTAAAAATATTTATTTATAATTCATAATTGAATAGTTCGTAAAGTGGATTTTTAAATTATATTTTAGTATATTGAATATGTAATTAAAAAATCTATTTTGGTGATATAGATAATATTTCAAAACCAAATATTGAAGTTAAGTTATAGACAATATTAATTTACAAATTTAATATTTTAAAACAATATTTTCAAATGAAAGCAATTGAAATTGTATATTTATGTTTTTAATTAAAATATATGTCCTCAAATATTAGATATTTAATTTCAATAAATTGACCAATTTTTTTATTTCTAGAAACAATAACAGATAATGTTGATAAAAATTTGATATTTTTTTAAAATAAAAGTTTTAATGTGATTAAATAAAAAATATAGTACTTACTAAAGCTGTTATATTTATGGACATACAAAAAAATATAACATTAATTATTAGAAAGTAATTTCAATGCGAAAGTAATTTTAATATATTATAAAAATACATTTCAACATAGTCTAATGTATTTTTAAAACCTATGTTTATGATTTTATAAACTCTAGTGATATTTCTATATAATAATTTTATATAATTAAATAATGTTATTTTAAAATTCAGTTTTTTATTTCATTAAAAGTTACGTATATTTTCTCATAATAAAACAATTTGTATAATTAGTATAAAAACTATTAACGTTGACCCTATAAAAACTATAATATTAAAAATATAAATTTCCATGAAATGAATATTTATTAATAATATTAACAAATATAAAATTTATTATCACTTAAATAGTGAAATTTTTTTTAAAAAATTTTTATCCTATATTGAAGAATATAGAGTTAAAAATTATTAAATTGGGACCATTTTATTTTTATTCATTAAATGTAAATTATATAGGGTAAATTAATTAACTGATGTAAACACAATTATGATGATATGTAGAAATATTGAAGTAATTGCCATGAAACATTTTTGAAGCTTGTTATAAAGTGAATAGTCGAAGTTGAATTGACATTATATCACCCAATAATCAATTATTTTCCATTTTTATAGCCTTTCAACCTTCAATATTAACAAAATATTATTGAATTGAATGGTATTTAACAAATATTTTATTCTGTTATCATTTATTTGGAGAACACTTCTAGCATTTCATGATAGAAAAATTCCGTAAAAAATTTCATGATAATACACCCAATTTTCCTATCATATAACCTGATTCCATTTCTATAAACTCATGGTGTCTATATGTTATCACATACCATTCATTTCAAATGAAATCAAAGAAATATAAGGTTCTCTTCAATAGTAATACTTCTTATATAACATTTTCTACTTAATCTTCAACATCAAAAGTTAACCAGTATATGAAATTATGTTGACATTAATAATATTAATATCATTATATTTTATTATACTAAAAGATATAAAAAAATACCTTCATCCAAAACCATTCAAAAAAATTAAGATGTCATGACACATTTTTTCAAACTATCACTTCCACAAATGGTGGGATCAAATATTCAATAAAAATTTCCACATCTTTTTAAAAAGAATTATATGAGAAACAAAAATAACTTTTATAGCATGTCTAGGGTTATGAAATGAAGATTATAACATTTTTAACCTCCACATTCTATGAAAAATTGGAGCATCATTCATGTAGATTCATTTAATCATATCAATAAAACAATGTATTTAGATTTTCATCACCTCATTTCATGGATAAGCATTGAAATTTTATCAATAGAATAAAATATGATGTTTATGAAATTAATAGAATATTTAAATAAAATGATAATATTATATTATTAATATAATAGGAAAAAAATTGTGTGAATTTATACATCTAAAATATGTATAAAAAATTATTCATTCAATGTAATTATTTCTTATCCATTACAACATATTCAAAACCCTGATAATTATTATATGTAAATTTATTACAAAATTAATAATATCATTATTAATCAATAGTAATAATATTATAATAAATAAATTGACCATAATATTTTAAATGATGGTTTGTTCTTGTTTGGGTATATTCTAACACATGCATTAACAATGGTATAATATTATATAGTGTAGAAGTATGATAAATTGTCTTTTAGTATTATTTGATGCAATTACGTGAAATTGTTAATGTTATAATTACTATTAAATTCATTATTTATGATACAAACATATTTTGGAAAAAAAACATTGAATCATGTTCATCCTTGATTTCAAATTAATTGGTGATAAACTAAAATATCATATAATAAAATTATTAAACTATAAATATTTATTATTATTCAATTATATTAAATTATGTAATATCATAATGATTAAATTTTGGAGAATAATTAGGAATAATGTTTATATTTAGAAACTAATTAAATAATGATCAAGTCTAACCACACATGATATTGATAAACATATAATAAATAATTCAAACTACAGTAGATAATAATTATAAATTTTTTTGTAAAAATTATAATATATGAAAAAGATTCCTAAAAATGTAATTTATATATTTAATTTATTTCCCCAATATGTTCAAATTCTTTATTGGGTTTCAAGAATTAGTGTAATTGTTATTTTTCTCTCTTTTCAATTACATTTGATATGTATCATATTTTCTACACTCAAAATATTATTAGTGTATTCACATACCTAATTATAAGAAATTACAATTAATACCATTCATTTTTTGATATTTTAATTTCCTTTTCATAGTCTCTACCTAATTTTGTTTTCATTTTTATTTTACCATTAACATAAGGGCTCTTTGAATTATTATTTTTTTCATGATACATAATTCTTATTGTGCACAATTTACCCTTTTATTGTGTAATTATATCCACATAAGGGTATTATATCATGAAAGCTATTATATTAATTCTATTTAATTATTCACAACATATTTACTCTTTATTTGGGTTTTTACTTATGAGTTATCAAAGAAATAATGTTTTCATATTAATTTTTCATTCCATAATGCATTTTTTTGATTATGAACCTTAAATGATATATATGTCATTTATTATACCTTTATAAAACATTATATCAGTAAAATGAATTTTTTTTATTGAATTACATTTCTGTTAATTATTTTGAATTTCTCTCCCATGTACTTTGACATCAATTTATATTCCATGTGTTACACATGAGATATGAGTTGTGTAATATCAATATGTATTTCTCCTGCTAGCTTTTGTGAAAATTTTGCCATTACTTTCATCATAATGTTTTGATATTCCAAATGTTATTATCTCAAAATGGAATATTTTTTATTATTATGAAATTTTAATGATTCAATTTTTTGAAATTAATATTTTTCATATACTCTTGTAATTGATGTTGTTGATGTGATGGGTGGGGTACAATTTTATATAACACCTAAATGAATCATTTGTTATCATGCAATAAAATGTTTGGATATTTTTGGTTGCCTTACAATTGAAATAATAATGTATTGATTGTGACCATGGTGATAATATTTTTTTCCTGGATTCTGAATTGATAGAGATATTAATAATTTTGTTGATACCTTTAAGGAAATGATCATGATGTTGATAATTCTAAATTTAATCACCTAGAATTATTTTATTGATAACCCAATTATTATTTATATTTTTATATAATACATTGATATTTTTTAAGTCATGGTGTTTTTATATGTCGTCAATTTTAAATCATTTATTTCCTACCATATTATTTATTCCATGACTATTAAATGATCTCTTCTGGAATACAAATTCCCTTATATAGGGCTAGAGCCACCAATTTTTTATGTGACCTACCAATGCATCAAGGAGATATAGTAGGCTCCGACCATCACATACTATGTCCAATTCATTCCACGTATGAAATAGTTGAAACATAACATAAACATTCATTTTAAAATTAGTATAAGAAATGTTAATATAATAACCATAAACAATGAATGGTATAAAAATAACATATCCATGGCCAAACATATCTCAAAACAATCAATACAATATGGAATATTGTATCATAACAAATCAACATCAGACAAGTGTAACATTAATCACAGAATGTTGACATAGATGAAATAAAATCTATAAGAGAAAAATATCAAATTTTATTTTGAAATAATTTAAAATTCAAATAATTATAAAATAAGCATTTATTTTGAAAATATTCATATAATCTCATAATGTAATATTTTAAGGTGTTATAATGTTTGAAAATTATCTCACTAGCCGAATAAGTTCAAAAAACATTTTTACCTTAATTTTTCAAAAAGGTCAATAGTACCTTGATTGGAAAAAAGATAAAATATTCCTGTAAATTGTTTTATATAAATTCAATAATGGGTATAAATGATTTTAACCCATATTCTAGGAAATAGTAATTATATTTTAAAATACCTTTTTAATAAACAAATATGAGTATGATAAAAATTCACAGTAGATGCTTAGGTTTAAACTACTTCCCATAAGTTAAGAAATTGTAATATTAACACTTACATTAAAATTTTCTTTCTTCATGGGTATATTAACCTATTGTATAATAGATAAATAATTTTTATTAAATTATAAAATAACCAAAAACATAAATATGATATCACATATGATCTCAAATATTTCTTTCTTAATAATATTGTAGTAGTTTCATTGTTTCTGGTGTTAACTGGTTCAATTTACTTTGTTTGTTTTGTTACATATGCCATGTTTGTTATTAATATGATGTATTAGACTAATATCCATAATTATAATATATTATAAATCATTATTATTATTTTTCAAATGAAAATTATTATTTAATAGCTATGTTGGAGACCAAAATCTAATCGCATCGGGGATACGCTAAGAGATATGCACACATGAATGACAATATCATTCTATTGATGGTGAAATCATATGTAATTGGAAGTTATATTATATATTTAGAATCATAAAAATTATATAGTTATTATTTATCTCAATTATTCTCATTATTTTAGCCATCGAAATAATGAATTGTTGAATAACAAATCTACACCACGACGTGCTGATGTAAGCCATACATACAAATGAATGACGGCTTTTACATTCACAAGATGGATAGAATAATGAATATAGTTGTACCATATTTTATAATAACATCAGCATTTGAATACGGTACTAGGTATATTTTTTGGATATAGAAACAAGAATTAAAGAGGATGTGGAAGAATAAAAATCCTTTGAAAGAGGTGGTGAAATTATTACATCTTCTTTGGGTAATTCTAATTAATTTGATCAAAAGTGATCCTTGGATTGGATTTCTGATCAATGTATGGACTATAATATGATTTTATGGTAGTTGATAGGATTTTTGTGCTAGGGTGGGTCTAGAAGAATGGCTTTGGTGGTGTGATATTATGATAAGGTGTAGTAACATTTTATAAGGGAGGTGAGGGTCACTTTAGAAAAAGATTGAAATATTATTTTATTATAAACCCATTTTATGATTATAATTCATAAAAATAGATTTATTTCTAGGATAAGGGTATTATGGGTCTAAATCCATCTAAATAATAGGTTTTAGACATGTTTAGGTCACCATATAAACCATATCATTTAGATTTAACTCTTGTTTAACTTTTACAATGTATGCTTTTATTTTAATATTAAATAGTTAATAGACATACTCTAAAATGAATGAAAACCTAATGTAAATAATTAATGACACATATATAATTATATAATTCATTTTTCCTATCTTCATATTTTAAGTAATATTATATCAATAAATTATATAGTATTTGTTTTACGAATTAATTGATGTCAATTTTGACACTATTTACTATTTGGATTTTCTATAAGTCAAAAAAATTTAGTACATCAAAAACATAAATTATGTCAATACTAACATGTCAAATTAACCTATAAAATCAGTGTGTTTCCATTAAATTTAGAACATCATGTGATTTACCCTATTTATAAAACAAAAATAATTCTTGTAATTTAACTAGTAGATACAAGATATATTCTTACTGTATAATTTTATCGTTTCACCTATGGTGCTGACTAAGAGGTCCTTCTATGTCCTATATTTTTTTATTCCAAAGGTTATTATGGAAAAGGTCCATATGTGGCATGGATATCTAGTTATCTATTGTGTATACAAGAACTATGATGTGGGAAAATATTATTTTATATAATCCGTATGGAAGTGGGTGATATACATTTGGAGATAAATAGGTTTCATCTAGAAAATATAGTATATATTCTGATGTTAATTTTTTTTGTTTCATTTCAAATAATTAAAAACAATTTTGTTAAATTGAAAAAAACCCACTACTTTGATAGTTAATCTAGATTAGTGTTTATATATGGGTTTGAATAGATAATTTTTTTGAAATATAAAATATTTTTTATATTTTTAAAAAAGTACACATCATCAAACATTCAAAAATATTTTAATGGATAATAACATATATCAATATTCTATTTTATTCACTATATATTTTAATTATTTATTGGATATTAGTTAAAAATATTAAATAGAATTTTTTTGGTAATCATTCCACCACCTCTTTAGATACACACATAAAAAACACATTGAATCCTCTATCATATTTGTAATAATATCACTTAGTGTGAATGCCTGACTTGTGCCTCACGAAACAATATAATTCATTCTCTATTTCCGCCTCTCATAGTAGGTTATAATTATGTATTTAAAATATGTTTATAATACTTATGAAATAATTAGAACTTTTTATTTACATTATCAATTGTAAATTTTTTACATTCAATTCCTTGTGAATATGATATTTTATCACTTTATAGTGTACTATTTACTAGCAATGTGATCTGAAACATTTCTAACTTATGCTTATACATTAAAGGTAATATGGATAAATATAACGAATATATATGATATATATGAACTAAAAATTATTCAATGATTCTAATATATTATATACCATTATTTCCATTTAACAATCTTGAATATGGAAATAGTGTTTATTCCTACATGAGGCTTAACATCTCCATGAACATATTAATTCCTTTTCATTCCCTAAATTTTAAATATTACAATTAATAATTAACAAATGAATATAAAATTTCCATTTATTATGGTTGACATTATAGAGATGATTGAACTGAGATTAAAATTAAGGGCCATAAGACACAGTACATAAAATTCTAGAAACATAGCGAATGATAGATTAAATCACTTTGATGATGATTAAATTAGTTTCATTCATTATAAACAATTAGGCATTTTTTAAATTGAAAAAGACATGTATTAACCTAAAATCTTTTAAAATTCATTGGTTTAAATTTATAATTTTATATTTTGAAATTTAAATATTAAAAAAATAATATCATTTTTTAAATAATCATAATAAAAATTACATTGCGTAATTTTATTGTTATTTTTGAAATATATTTATTTTTCAGTATGTATGGATGAATTCAAATTTTTGTTATAATTATATTCTAAATTATATAATTTAATAGACCAAATATGTTTGGAATAAGTTTTAACGTAACATAATTTTTATTTATTAATATTTATTACAATTAATTACAAATGACTCAACATTATATTGGATTTTAGTAATATTGTTTTTTGGATTAAAAAATGCTATTTTTTACAAAATATTTTTAAAATGAATAATGTATATACATTTTTATTAATAAAATTAATACCTAATATATAATTATTAAAATGAAATTTAATGATTATATTATTTCAAATAAGAATTTATATTCAGAAAATAATTATATCTAATGATTGAGTTTAATTGAAATCATATTTTTCTAAAAACATAGAATTCTTGAATATCGAATTTATCATTATGTATCTGGGTGTTGTTTCAAATTTAATTTTTTTCCACATTAGGAAGATTATTCTTGTCAAATTGGATCTATATTTGGAATGATAATATTTTATATTTTCTAATGAATTCAAATTAATTTTTTTACAATTATTAATAGTTAAAATAGTTTATCATAGTTTCCAGGGATGATGTATAAAATTGTGTTACTGGGGGATAAACAATAAAATAGTTAAAATGTCCAAATAACATGTAAAAAATAATTTTATTTGGTCATATGTTTACATAATCATATGTATGATTAGATAATACTCTAATTTGGACTATTGTTTCATATTAAAATCTTGTAAACAATTTTTTTATTTTTAAAATAAAAAAATTTCTCCCCAACAAACATATATATTACCACACACTCATCTATATTATTCAGAAAAAAATCATTTTTTCATTAGTAAAATTCTATAATAACTTCTGAAATTCCATAATTTCATTAAATAATCCTTTTGTTAAAAATCCATTCTACGAATACATTAGATATAATTAAAAAGAGTCGGTCTAAAAATAGGAAAAAATTAGGACTATGTGTTTTGTTATTATTTCATCATGCAACTCCACAAAAATATTATTCAATTTATATTATATTATATCAAATATATCTCACATATATTTATATTTTATTTTATTAGGTTAAATACCCATTTCCATTTCCAATTTTTTCAAATGTGAAACTATAATGTCACTCATGTGTACAGTGGACTATAATCTCACAAACGGGTGTTCCAAGATTTCCACAAACACCTCTAAATGACTGCAATGATGATATATATTAAGTATATATATATGAAATTTATATGATTAATATAATTTTTATTCATTATATCATATATAACAGTTTTTTCATTCCATTCCATAAGAAATATTACAACATCACCTATGTGTATGGTGGATTTCCACCTCATGGATCATTGTGATTCATTTTTTAGTAATTACATACATATAATGTAATATTTATAATTTTCATGAATATATTTTAAATAAATGAAATAATCATTTTATACATGGATAAATTTTCATTAAAAATGTTTAATATTTTTTTAATTATTCTATTTTCACACCATGAAAAGTTAAAACGACATTCCTGTATTTGGGGACTACCACCTCCATAAATTGATGTGATTCCATTATCATCACTATATAACAATATGGTAATATATAAGACTATTTAAAGGAATAATATTTAATCGATCAGTTTATGGAAATTTGTTAAACATATAATAATACATACATTATTTCAATAATGATCATTGAGAAATGATCGATTTACCTAAAAGTATGATTTTCCTACTATCACCAAGATCACGATATAGTTCATTTATTTATACCATAATTCATAATTATTTTTAAATGAATATTTTTTTAATAAAATCAGTAATTATGTCATTATTATTATTCATTATATGTCTAAATAATGACAACATTAACCATAGTCAACCATCTCAAGTCATTTTTGACATAATAGATGAATATGATAAAAAATTAGAAATAATTTTTTTTACTATATAATAATATACAAAACATAAAAAACTGAAAAAACTTGATTAGTCTTTTTGAAACGTGATTTTATGAATATAAATTATAATCATGATTTTTGTATTCATGATGACATCTGTGGTGAGTCGGAATCAAGGTAACATGATCTGTCTAAAATTCTTTTTATTGAGTAATATTTTGATTTTACACCATTATATTATTCTAGGATAGGTATATAAAGACACTATAAAATTTTATATTTTTAATTTATATATTATAATTTTAATTAATTTTTTAAAATGTTATTGTTTCATTGGTATTATGAATCAAATATTTATAAAGTGATAAATGTGTTTTCTGAAAATATTTCATTGATTATTTCAATTTTAACTATATTTTTATTCCATTTAAATTATATTAAAATGATTTTATTAGGGAAATAAGAGTTTTATTAAGGTAATTTCTGACATTCTATAAAATATATTAAAAATATATGAATCTTTGTAAATTCGGAGTTACATTCATTATAAATGAAAAGAATAATGACATATATTAATATATATATATAGTGATAACCACATATACTCCATTATAACCATTATTTGTTGTTTGTATTAATTTATATGATTTTGGGTTTGGTTGAAATAAAACCCATCATTCAAATTTTCATGAACTTTTTATACAGAAATTTGGTTTAAAAAATATTTATATTTTATAATCCAAAAATTATTTCTTCATAATGAAGATAATATTTTATGAATGTGAAATTGAAAATTATAGGGTTTTATGTGTAATTATTATTGTATGGTTTGTGGAAATTATTTATTTTCATGGGTGGTTATATTATAAACCATTGATGGGTAATTATATTTTAAAAAATCAATGAGTGTTAAAGTTTGAAACATCAAATTTTTGGGTTTGATATAAACCATTGAACGGTGGGTCTATGATATAAAACCAATGAATTAGTTATAGAAGATGACTATATGGTTATTAAATTAGTTATAGTAATAAATATAATGTTTTCTAAGTACACATGTATATTGTCTTAATAATTTTTATAGTATTTAATGATTTATTTGAGTAGAAAGAGGTTTTTTTCATATGAAAATTATTTACTTAATTTTCTCATGAAATATTTATACAATATTAATAAATTATTGGGTTTTATGTTTTCACTATACATACACATTTCTCTCATGTTATAATGCTAACTATTTTTATTTTTGTTCATTTCATGGTTTCAATAATTTTTGTAATTGGTTTTAATGACATTGAAGGGAGATAAATAAGAAATTTTTAAGCTCTTGAAGAATATTCATGATTATAAATCACATTTTATACATAATGTTTTATATTGGGAAAAAATATATTCAAACCATAATAGTACACATTATTTTATATGGTTAATTTATGTACAAATTTTGGACTAATTATCTAAAATTATTAACCTAAAGAGAAAAAAAAATGTAATTGAATTAATCCAGGGATCAAAATTCTATATTATATAATGTTTAATGTCATTTATTTATAGATGTTAATGGTGGTCAGTAGAAATAAAATTAGTTTTTTGAAAAATTATAATACAATAAAATTTAAATATTTTAATTAATGTTAGATTGGATTAATATACAATTTAATTAATTCAATGTTTCTTAGTCCAAATTTTCCTATTCAAAATTGTAATCTATATGGGAAATATGAATGGTTTATTCTAAATATTCCAAGAGTAAAATATAATTCTTATTCTATATATTGAAATTGTAATAATTGGTACATAATGGTTTGTTTTTTTTGATATATCATTTGAAAAAATTTATAAATGGTGGTGGAATTTATTCTAGGCAGCATTCTGATATACCATAGTCGAACATGTAAACCTTGGATCATTTAATGACACAAATATGTCCATAATTCCATGTAACATATAACCTATAATGTAGAATGACATATTAAAAACAATGAAAATAAATTCAATGTCCTGGAATTGTTAAATCCAAAAATGATATTTATTTATATATTCCGTTTTTAAGATGAATCCCACCATTGGTGGTCAATGGTAATGAATACAAAATAATGGGAATATGATGATGCATTTTAATACATTTAATTTGATATTATTTTACTTGTGAAATATGTTTCTAACGAATTTTTATATAATAAGGAAGATAAATTTTTTAAATTGGGAAATAATGATGGATATTCAATGGTTGTATGTGAATAAAACAACCCCTAATTAGCATGGAACTTTAAAAAAAAATTGGGATCAGGAACGTGATATTTGGGAGTTTAACAAAGGATTTAGGGAATGATATCATTGAGAATTGATATATAATTAATTCCAAAGTAATGTGAAACCTCTATTATTTTCATTAATGGAAAAAGGAGTATTTTGATGATTAAATATTCAATGAAAATAAAAAAAATAAGACGTCTAGTTTGTAGGAAATGGGGATGAAATCATTGTAAAATTCAATATGTATAGAAGCCATGTTCCCATAGTTTTTTAGTTGTTGAAGAAGAATTATTTATAAATTCAAAAAAAATTCCTGTAGTGCTTGATACATACAATTATTTGTCATATATATTATTAATATAATAATATTTTTACAAAATAAAAAAAAAGTTGATGGTAAGATATTATAATTATAATGATTATGGGATTTAATCCTAAGTGTGTTAATATTTAGTTACATGTACTAGTATCAGAAATATCTAATGGAAAAGGATGTTGAAAAATATTGTAAATTTTCTTTGGTTAATTTTAAGCTATCAAATTAAGTTTATTAATGTATGTAAATACATTATTATAATTTTGAAAATTTCATATTGGTGTTTTGATTTTCATGTTATTTCAATTTTGAGAAATTTTTACGTAATATGGGAATATAACCACATGATAATAACATATTTTTTTAAACATCAGGATAAAATATTTAAGAAACCAAGATTTAATATAGTATTGTTTTATTAGTGGGAAGGTATTTCAAAAAAAATATAATTGAAATGACCATAGTAGGGTATGATATAATTTTTGGTATAGATTTATGTTATTTAATAATTATATTATTTATCTTCATCGATTTTATAACTTTGATAACTTAAAAAGATGTTTAGATATTGATTACAGATGGTAGTGAATGTTACATAGCTCATAATGTTGATAGTAATGAAAATACTCAAATTATTGATGTTCTAGTTATAAATGAATTAATAGATGTATTTATAAATGATTTTACACGAGTTATTCCAGATTTTGTGGTTGGATTTTTATTTAACATTGTTTTTAATTCTATGGGGGTTTCTGAACTACATTATCAAAAGGTTCAATTGTATCTTTAATAATTTAAAATGAAATTGTCGGGGTTGTAATATAATGGTTTCTTTCAACCTAAAACATCTACATGGGGTAATTTTTATTTTAGTATAAAAGATAATAGTTGTTCAATGAATTTTTTATTAATTTTAGATAATCGAATAACATCACAATTTTGAACATGTATCCTTTAACAAAAATAATTTATTTCATTGATCACATACATAATGGAAATCTGTTTTTATGTTTTATATGTGTTTTGGTTAAAATATGGTAATGATAAACGCAGATGATATTACAAAAATAAAATTTTGGACTACATAATGAATATATAAGATTTTTGACCTTCCCTTTAGGTTGACCAATTATTTTTTTTATTTATTGACCATATTAATTTATTTTTTCTTTAGTTTTTTGATATTTGTGGGTTATGTATATTAATGAAAAGTTATTGTATTTTGAAATTGAGTGATAACCTGAAATACATATAAAGACAATATTTATTCCTAAAAAAAATGAAATTGTATGGAATATTTATTAAGTGTTATTTTTTGTTGTAAATTTTTTTATTTTATGGACTTATTGTTTCTGATGATGGAATAAGCATTGACCATGCTAAAACAAAAGTTGTTTCACAATGTCAATAACCTAGAAATAATATATATAATCATGGTTTATTGGTGTTGGTGAGTTATTATGGTATGTTTATTGAATTTGTTTTTCATTACCCCTTTCTATGTGAACCCAAAAAAATTTAAACAATTCAGGGAAAAAATATTTTTATTTTTTTAGGACCTAAAAATAAAATTATTAAATTCTCTAGGTTTTGAACTCTTTCAACAAATAGATAATATTTAATAAATACTGATTCAATATTGAAAATTCATTGATATATATAATTTATAATTATTATGTAATTACTTATGCTTCAATCTAGTTTAAACCTCATTAGTTAAATTAACCAACATATTTTCTGGAAATAACAGCTCTGGAGTTTTCTTTAAAATTTTAGTCAAGTAAATTTTTAAAGTAATTTTTGAAATATATACATATCAAAAATGATTTTTGTATATATTCAATTAGAATAAATTCTAAATTAGATAGAGAAGATGGCTGGAATATATCAATGATTATGATATCATGATTCATTATTATCTTATAAGATTAAAATAACATTTCTAGTACTTTGATATGAAAAATTGATAATACATTAACAATGTTACATTTTGGAATGAGAACATATGGTTAATAGTATGTTTAATATTTTATTATATCTCATGGATGTTCCAACATCCACTATTTTGTATTATGTTTCAGTTCTATTTAATATTCATTAAATAATTATGAAATTAGAATATGAGGATCATATTTTGTAAGAAAAGTTCGAATATTTTAATAATTATAAGATTATAGATATTAATTTTAATGAATAATTAATTTTATGCTTTGAAATAATATTATGTTAGCCTTCTGATTCCCATTTGAAGAAAAATTTCTATACTAAAGCTCAATATTCTTTATTATTTATTCATATAAGAATCACTATTAAGTAAAGCATCCGTCGAGAGTATTACAGGTGGGACAAAATAAACATTGATGTTTCTACATTTATCATTAAGTGGTTATTATTCAGTATTGTAAAGAATAAATAAAATTACCTGTTTGAATGGGTATAACCTTTCAAATTATAGAGTTTATATAGAAAAAATATATACATTTAGTTTGTGGTGGGGTTACCAAACACTATCTGAGGTAACAAAAAAATTTGTTCTATTCTATATGGAAAACCAAAAAACTACACATTTCCTTCACTATTGATATAAAATATCATTATTTTATGATTCTTGAAAATTTCTAAAGGATACATTATGGTTAAATTGGTTCCCCTCTCCTTTGTATCAGACCATGATCCCATGTTCACATCTAATTTTTAGAAATGTAATGAGAATTAATTTGGTACTAAATTAAAATATATAATAACATTTCAACCTGAAATCCATTTTCAGAATGATATAATTATTAAATTCATGTATGGTATTTTTCATTCATATTCATTTGATTACCATCTATTTTGGGATCTATATCAATCATATTTTTATATTAATAGTTTTCATTATATGATACAAGTGGAACCGTTTGAGAAATTAATTGAAAAAGTGTGTGGAACTAAATATATATGAGATGAATTCAATAAAATGATGTTTATGTGACCATAGTCGGTAGATTCAACAAATTAAAAGATAAGTTTATTATATATAACTTTCGAAAGACACCTAGAATAAAAAAACATTTACAGGTAACCAGAGGAATGATCTTTACTTCAAGATAGTTGAACATGTTTTTATTATATGATATCAATGGAATATTGTTATAATCTTTTGTAGAAGGGAAATGTAACCCCATTTTTCATTATATTATATGAAATCATTGGTAATCATTGATCAGTTTCCTACCTAGTGGGTTTCCAATTTAGTTTATCCCAAACATGAAATATATTTCATATTTCAATTTTTAAGAACAGGGTAACAGATTAATCTAAGGGGTTAATGAATAAAATAGTTCAATTATAAAAGTATATTACTTTTAATTAAATATATTTTCCTGTGTATTAGATCAGACTATCAATGGTGAATGATATTCATAATTTTCCTAATTTAGAATGATATTTTTTATGTTATTGTGGATAATTAATCATGACTATCTAATTAATTTACCATGTTAACATGATAGGGATCCAATTTTATCTGGTCAGATAAATATATGGGGAATTTCAAGTAAATAATTATTAGATTATTCACTATACCTATACATATTGTACGCTTTAATGGATAAGGGTTTGAAATAAATATCGATACTTCTATTAAATGATTGTTATGATTTATAAATAGTAATGTAATGTTTATAGCTTATTCTTCATGAAAATTGATGGTTAATGATAAAAATTACCTTACTCAAGATTTGAAGATATTTTTAGTAATTTTTTCATTAATAATATAGAGTGATTATTGATATAGATAGAAGTGTGATAAATATATTGATCACAAATTTTTTATCTATATATTCGCATTGATAGAGTAGAACATTTTCCAGGTAATAAAATTAGAATTGATTAAACATTAATAATTCGCAAAACATCGCCATCCTAACAATGTGAACATGATTGCTTATACATTAAGTCAAAAATATCATGATATCATATTCATGATTAGGGAAAAAATTTATATAGTATTTATTTATTTCTAATAGATAAATTTTTAAATTATAATGGAAGAGAAGACATAAGATATTTCTCCAATAAGTGTTCAATCAACTATCCAAATAAAGTTTAATGGGGTGTACAATTAAGAATATGAGCTATAGAAAAGTTTTTTTAATGTTCCAATGTTTCAGTATAATGGTGATTCAATTACACTGTTCATTTACAATGTATGTGTCCCATACATACCTAATTATAAGAAGGTTATATTAGAAGAGTCCCAAATTTATTCTCCCTTTATTCATCCTTGAAGTATAATGATTTATATGTATTTGATCATGTATTTTGGAGGGAATGGAATAGTGAGAGATGTTATAGAATCTGTATATTCGTGATTATTATGTGTTCATGTAATTTATGAGAGAAAAATATCTGAAGGGGTAATTCAACAATTATGAATAACAAAATGTAAATATGAAAACATCATAATGGATTTTGTCTTCATACTACATATAAAATCTAAGGTAGACATTCTGATATTATTTTAATTTTATTTTTGTATAAATCTATTTAACTTTAATACAATCAAATAATTTATATCACAAGATATTATTTAATGGATTAACATTATATATGTGGAATGGTTTAATGGATTACCATAAACCATTTTATATGATCAGGGTCCAAGGATTAAAATGATGTTCCGTAAAAGTATTTAGAAAGAACTTGTTTAAAGGATGAGTTTTAGAACTATGTATCATTATATTGGATATGGTTAGTATAAGAGAATAATTTATATACTAAAGGATATATTTAGATATTGTACTATTGATTTGAGTTTTTGTTGGTATTAATACAATAATATAGTTTAGTTTACTAAAACAATATTGTGTATCTAATCATTCCAATAGATCCTTCTAAATTTCACTCTAGAAATAAGTGTATAAATTAAATATATTGATAAGAAGATAGATAATGAAATATATTAGGTCTTGATCATCTATATTTAAGGGAAAAAATGTTAGATCCATTTAGAAATCGATAAGGGAATCCCAAATTTGGTAGAAACGTTTTATATACAATCACCTATGTGATTTGGAATGTAAATTTTTTGATATGGCATTTCAAAAGTAATCCACATGGAAGAAGGTAATGAAATTTGGAGGAATGGAAAATTGGTACCTAGGTAAATCAACCCATTTGAATTCATGATCATGTTCACACTTTATCATATCATTGCATTCTTCTATAAAACCTCTCTTATGTTCATGATGTGTTTCATGTATCTTTCATGTGGAACAACATATCAACACTATGATATGTGGTGAACTCAGGGTGGGGGGGTTTACTGAGGTATCATGAAATTTTATAAGGGAAAAACAATTTGAAATTATAGATCATGAAAATATATTTTTATGAAACAAGACCGCACAACTTTTCATCTTATTTGTAAAAACAAAAACTTTTAAGATATTTTATAGTTAACCTTAGGATAAGATGATACCGATGTATTTTCATCTATTTGAATTTAATTCATGAATATAATAGTTAAATTCTATTTTATGGGTGGTAAAATTTAACAAAATAATAATTTTATGAATTTGAATTTGAGTAAATTTAGATTCCTTTATAGCTTGAGGTATGTGTATTATTGTTTTTTAACAAACCCAAATAAACTATTAATATTATTATTATTTAAAAATGGCCATTATCACCTACATATTTAACATTGTAGTAATAAAGTGAATATATAAATTTTATATAAAATATTTAAAGAATATATATGGAAAAAATTTATTGTAAAATGGATTCAAATGTCGTATAATATAAGTTATACTATAATTAAATTATTATCAATTCAGTGTAATCAAATTCATATTATATTTTTATAAAATATACTTTTTCAATAATTTTATTGGAAATTTGTTTTTTCATTGTGCTTTTTAGTTTAATTTTGAACAATATTTTTTCACTAAAGTGAAGGAAAATTAAATAAATGGTTTCCATACATTTAATCATAATAATTAAGAGTATACAATTTTCAACTTAATTTTTAGGTCAAAATCAATAGAAAAACTAGAATAAATTGATTATTAGGGATTATGTTAAAAATATTTTTTAGGGGTTAAAAAAATATATATTTAATAAAATTTCATATAAACTTGTCCAAAATTTAATTAATGTAAATGTTTATATTTTAATATATATAATTTTCTTAAAGGAAATATTTTTATCCTTATTTGTATGTGAATACATACGGAAGAATTTATTATTATTTTAAAAATACATGTGTTTTCCTTTCCCCACTAAACCATTCTACCTCTCCGCTATATTCTTCACAAATAAAAATCATTTTTGATCAGTATAAACCTAAAAAAATATCTCCTTTAATAACCTCACCACATACTAGAATCGTTATTTTGATTAAGAAACCCTCTTAAATAGGATTTTAGTTTTAAACTAATGAGATGCATTTAATAATATGTAATATCATTAAACATTATTTTTTGTTTTATATCTTCACCCTTATCCATTATCTATTCTTCAACAATTATATTATTATTAAAATATTTTATTCAATATAATGATATTTTTTTATGATTATATAAAAAATTATATCCCCCTCCCTTTCCATAAATATGGTAATGAAATTTTCAATCATGTGTATATTAGGCTACATCCTTGTGAATCAATGTAATTTAATTTCTAATACAACAAATAATTCTATTTTGTTTAAATGAATTTTAAATATTTATATTATATTTATGATATAATTATCCCTCTATGATGTTGATGTCCCAAATTCAAATTTTTTAATTTCTATCCTGTGGGAATATGATAATTTCATTCTTGTATAGAGTGTTTTTTATGATCATTCATGTATTTCTATTTTGCGTGATTAAATTTTTTTTGTTGATTTTAAATATCTAAAACTATTTAATTATTTTATGTGAAAACTATTTTTAAAACCACTTAATATTTTAATTATAAATTGTGTTGTAGGGATATAAATTTTTTTATTCTTGCTTAATTTGAATTATAAAATTCTTATGTAACCATTTTTTTAATAATAAATTTTGTAATTTATTCACAAGAATTTTCACATTTAATCCCAAACATGATTCATGTTTATTTAATTAGGTAATATTTTTATTATAAACTTAATTATGATTTTTTATATGTTATGTTTAATTATAATTTACGATATATTGATACGATTATTTATAAAACTATCCCTGTGGAAATAAAGCTGACATATATTAATTTTAGTTGAATATATTGAGGTTTGATTTTATTTTTTATGGGGTGCACAATATGTTTGATAATCATAAAAAATATTTGGAATTTTTGACTTTCTTTTATTGAAATTATTTTTTTTCTTTGATATGTAATTCATTTGTAATCTAAATTGTTCTATTTTTTCAACCTTGAAATAAAACATGGTTTTCATATTTTTATTAAACTATATGAAACTATAATATTTTCATTTACAAATAAATGGAAAAATAACTTCAATGGATAATGTTTTATTAACAAAAATCACATTATTTTAATCATGTCTCTGATAAAACTTATCAATATTATTTTAATCATGATTCTTTGAAAATATATTGAAATTAACTACAAATAAGTCTTATGGAAGAAAAAAAAAATTATTGGTTTATATGGATAAAAAATTGATGAAATATTTATGTGAAGTTTGAACATAAAATGAGGAAACACTAATAATCTTCTCATACATCCATCCACTTTCCTTCATAGACAGTCCCTCAAGATCTTTATTCCTCATGCTTAAAATCATTAATTATATTCATAATCGTATCTAATATTTTGCATCATTTCCCATCAGTCACTATTTCCTATAGTGGGTTATGAATATCATTCCATCATATAAAAACAACGAATTCAACATTTGAAATTCAAATAGTTGGTGAATTTTAATAATAATGGTAGATTATCTCCTATAACTAACAATTATACATTTATTCCCATTGACAATGGTTGGTCATATTTTCATATCCAATAGTGGGTATTCATCTAATATACAATGCGAGTCCTTTAATGTAATCCAATAGAGGGTTATTCAACTTCCCAACTGTGGATTTTTTCACATTTAGATGTTTGTTGTTTTTTTCCCTTGAATGGTTGATTCCAAATTCAAAGGGTGAGTAAATTTAATACTACAATGTTTATTTGTTTCAGATTTCAAATTGTGACTTATTCTATTTTAATTTGACAGTATGGATAATGGATTCCAATTTTGGGTAATTTATATCTAATTTTGGGGATGATTTACCGTTTTCCAATGGTGGGTAAATTATAATTAATAGTCGCGAAAATAAATATTTTAAATTATTTAAAAAAAATCATTATTTTTCTAATGGTGACACAAATTATTTTTCAATGGTGACTGATTTCACAATAGTGACTCATTTTAACACCAACAATTCCTCATTTTATAATTAATAGTGACACATTTTGGCTATCACAGTGTGTTTTTTTCCTACTATTGAACATTTTTGATGCCCTATTTTTATCAATTTTCATACATAATTGAAGATCATCTATTATATAATTATTTTAATTATATTATTAATTTAAAAATTAGTATATATTTTAATTATGTCAATTATAGTCTTACTATAACATTATTTTAGTTTTTGAATATTATAAAATATATTTATTACTGTTACATAACAATTAAAATAATATTTACAAAATATTTATGCTCTAATATTTTCAATAAATTATTTTGAATGATTATATTATAAATTTATATTTAATTCAAATTAATTTATTAATAATATTTTTTATTGTATTTAATCTATTATAATTTTTTTTGAAATCATAAGATTCATTAAATTAAATAGTATATATCATTTTGTAAACAGGATCATGATTTTTATACAGTTAATTTAAACTATTACTGTCATTTTCCATGTTATTCAAAAATATATAAATTGGTCTTTATATTATAAATTCAATATAATTTTGTTAATATTCATATAAAAGCTAATTTAATATATCCTTAATAATTGAATAACTATTTAATTTGAATTTCTTTACCAGTACATTTTTTCGTATGAATTATCTTACAGTACAAATATTATGATTCCAAGACACATAAAGAATTAAATTGGGATATCCTGTCCAATAATATTTTTTCTCATTAATGATTTATGATCCATAAAACATATTTTACATTTCTAAATTCCTATTACACCCTATTTCATCATTTTTACATTCTCTCAAGTATTGAATCTGGTATTCTCCAACTTTTACTACATTGATAACAGATGATTTATTATTTCAAAAAAACTCTCTATTTTTTATAATATATATTTCACTTGAAAAATTAGTTCTTATTATCCTTGGGTGGAGACACTTATATTATAATGTTCGGATCTAATGGTTGTTACTCTCTATATCTAAATTCGGTATTGTAAAGTTGTGGAATTCCTATAGAAATTCTCGTTTCATCGTTATCCCTAAACCAGAGATGGATTCTATAAAATATTATGATTCCACATTAATAAATAATGTATTGTACACATATATCTAAATGTGTATAGTGATTTAAGACTTAACTAGGTCCACATTAGGCTGAAACAATATAACAATTCACATGTCATTTGTTTTATTTATACTTATTGTTGTCTATAATAATTGATAGTAATTAATAATTTTAATAATAAATTTGTTTTATTGATTATTTTTAATCTAGTACATCCACCCACACTAGACCATCTTCTATTCCCAAATCCAATATAAAACATATTATCAAAGAATAATTTTCCTATGAATATTTTATATATAACATTCTATTTCTTGATAGAAAACATTTATTATAGGTTTTTCCTTTTGCAAATTTCCAATCCCTATATAGGTCATACTAATATTTTATTATTTTAACCTATTTATATACCTCACAGTCTTAATAATTATTATTACTATTATGAAAGGATTGAACCAAAACAATTCCAAGATTCATCAAAATTCATTTCATGCTTATGAAAATGATTAGGGATAATAGATTTCTCGAATGGAAGAATACCTCAAATAGTTGATCATTTAGCACTAGTCCATCATAGAAAAAGTATAAACACATCCTAATGATGAAAAAAATATGATTACTAAATGCAAAGCTATTAAATATGTGTTAATTAAAAAGGTTATTAATATATTAAATTTTCTTATTAGGAGATTTTTTTTTCATGTGTCTTTTTGTGGGAAAGATCATGAAATTATGATGATTTTATGAGTCATTAACCTTAGATCAGACCAATTATTCAGGATAAATCATGGAATTATTTTTGTTGAGTTCCATTACATAATGATGGGTGAAGATGAAACTATAAATCAATTGTTCTATTGATTCAATGATATTATGAATATAATCAATTATCTTGGAGTATCTCTATAAAATCCAATACATATAGAAAAATTTATATAATCTATATCTAATAAATTGAAAGATAATAAGGATTCTACTGAAATAATAAATAATATCATAGAGTACCCATAAGATGAATTGACTGGGTAAATACTATAGTATGAGATGGAACTCATAAACATGGCTTCTAATGATGCATAAAAAAGAAAAGGGGTAAATTTTAAATCTATTAATATTGTTTATACTAAATATTATAATTCATATCTAAATGATATTGAATATGTAGATATATCACATATTGTGAATGGGGTTCAAAAATAATGATAATGAAAGTATTTTTGTACCTGTTTAGAAGAACACTCAAAAATAGAAAAAAGGAAGATAAGAAATGTGTTAAAAATTAAAATGATTTATATATATATATTTATATGAGTGTAGGAATAAATAAAAAATCATGACTAATTATCCTAAACAAAATAATTACAAAAAAATTAAAAAAATGATAAACAGGTATTGACCACCAATTATAGTGGTTCATAAGAATCTTATTCCAGTGAACAACCTGTAATTGAAAAATAAACAAATAAAATTTAATTCATAGAGAAACTAGATATGGTTAGTAATTCTATTCTTGTTCAAGCTATTTAGATTATAACAATGATTATAAAAAAATAATGTTTCCGAATTAAATGAATAAATTGAATGATATTGAAAATATATTTTTAAGATTTATAATTTGTATTATAATATAATGTAAAATACCAAGAAAATAATTTTTATAATAAAATATGAAAATAAGAAAATGAAAAAAGAAGAAAAATAAATTCTTATTATCTTTCAATAGACTATGAAAATTTTATATCTTAGTAATATTTAAATGAAAAATTTAAAAAGTCATGTTGAGATTATAAAATAATGATTATGAAATTTTATTAAAGGTCTTGAAAAATATCATAAATTGATATCATTGAATAAAATATATAAAAATAAAGTTTTTTGGGGATATGATAGAATATTTCATCAAATGATTATAACAAATTTTGTTATATATATAAATGGATGAACTTCTATGGTAACTTTTTTAAATGTGGCATGAAAGGTCACTATGAAAATGAATATTCTCTTAGATTAAATCAATATTTAGGGTGGAATATTTTTTTCCTAAATACCCATTAAAAATAGTAACTTACAATTTTTTTCACCATTTTAGGGGAACCATGAAATTTTATTAGTAATCATATTAGACCCCAAATTAGCTTGTTAAAAAAAATATTCAAGTAATTGATTTTCATAGGATAAATACAATATATTTTTCATGAAAGACATCAGGTATATGGAATGTGGATGTACGTGAATATGATTAGAGACCCATAAGTTTTCACCACATTAAAAATATTTAATTGATGCATAGTTACATTGGGAGATACATAAATAAGAAATGTGAAATAGTTTTGTCATATTTGTGTCTCAAATTTATCCATTATTTAAAAAATAGTACATGGTTAAGGGTCAAAAAATAATTTAATTAATATATCATGTTTTTTTGATTATGGAATGAACTTTAAAATTCAAAATGATAAATTATTTGTTTTTATATATAATTATTTATTGTTTTATCCTAATATAAATTAAAATAATTGTACTACTTATTTTATGAAACTAATTATCCAAGATATTATGTGTTTTTATATTGTACATAATGATACCATCCTTTGTAATCAAATTTTTTGTTATGGTAATTTCATAAAGTTACATAAGACAAAAAATCATGATAATGTGTAACCATTAGCTTCCTAGATTAAAAAATATATCCATATTTTTGACTTTTTCATGAAATGGAATCAATAAAAAATTTTATTTCTAACTACCAATAAAATTTGTACTAATAGACCATTATAGTTTGTAAATATTGATAAACTTACAAAAAATCAAATTTCTAGTATTTTAGTAATGAAATATATTGTATTAATTATTTAATTTTATTTATAATTACATTCATATACTCTTTCTCATAAAAATTATACTTATTATTGATTTTTTTAGTTTATAAAATTTAGATTGAAATATAAAAGGTTGTATGATTGTTATATTTCTTATGATAAAGGTGGTGACTATAATATTTTATAACTATAAAAATTATTTTAAATAATGGTCATTTTAATAAATATTATACTTTTATTTCACCATAGAAAAATGGTGTTTTAGAATATAAAAATAAAACACTTTTTAAAATGCAAATAACTATGTTAGGTGAATATAATTTGATTATATTTTTTATATGGGATTTTTTGAAAATTTTGTCGTTAATATATATATATATATTTAGATCTTGATTAATGAAAAATAATTATTAATTATTTATAAATAAAAATAACAATGATTGTTACTTTAGAGTGTTTGGTTGTAATGATTTTATTTATAATTCAATGGATAATATATATAAATTTTATGGTATGAGTGATCAATTAATTTCACTAGGATATAATAATAATATAAACACTTATAAAATTTACCATAATTGATCTACGGTATTGAAATAATATATCCTTACTATGATTTTGGAAAATAATGTTAAATAAAATTCTGATTACAAGTATTTCTAAAGAGTAGTTTTTTTTATTTTAATTATTGTGGATAAAAGACAATGTATTTGGATGAATCAAATAAGATGTAAATAAATTCCGTCTCTATCTGACCCTAGGTCATGGAAGATTCATAAATACCATCCTATGGAAAATATATCTAAAAATGTTGATTCTAATGTTAAAACTAGACATTTGGTTTAAATTTTATCATGTTAATTCTTATTTTATATCATATATTGTTCTGAGTGATATTAATGATGCTTTAATATATTGTAATAGGATTATTGGTATTAAAGATAGACTTCATAAGTTTGAAAAAAATAATTTTTTCTCTTATTTTTATTGACGAAGGATAAAAATTTAATTATAAATAAATCGATATTTTGAAATAATCTAGATAAATTTTGATGAAATTTAGAAAATAATGCTATAATTGGTTCTCAAGGATACCCACAAGAAGATGTTTTATAAATTGAAGATTAATTTAACCAGTTTTTATATTATGGGTTATTATAATTTCTTTATATTTTTTAATGTTTTAAATGATTAAAATAATATCAAATATATTTAAAAGGATCTTCATCTAATGGATTTATAACAGAATTTTTTTTTGTTTCTCTAACTATTTTCCTTGAAAATGAAAATTTTCATTAATTATTTTGAAACAATCTAAATTTTGTTCTATTCTTAAAAAAGAATGTCTTTCTTAGTATAAAATACTTTTTTAATGAATTATGGTTTGATGAATGCTAATATTGATCCCATATTTTTTATTAAAAGAATTTTTAATGAATTTTAAATTTTAAATTTTTTTTATTATATAGTTTTTGTTTCATCTTTTGGAATTATTTGAAATGATTTTTCAACTATCATATCATGTAAATTTGACATTATTTTAATGGAATAATGTATGAAAATTCATGGACTTCAAATTTCTCAATGAAAATATGGTAATTTTCATAATCATCCTAATTATTCTAAAGTCATAGTTAAATGATTTTGTCTTGATTCATCTAAATATATGAAAACTCATATGGGTTGTAATAATAAATTTGATATTTATTAATCTAGTAAATATGTTGATATAATGGTTTCTAGAAGAATGATAGGTAGGTTTAAATATTTCAAATAATATAGACCCAATATCTTGATTGATAATTGATTATGTGCTATATTTAAAGATGATCCTAAAGAGAATAATATTATTGATATAAAAGATATAATTAGATATAGTAATGGAACTACTTAATTTGGTTTATTTTATCGACAATATTAATTTTTTTAATAAATATTATAATTTTACTATGATATTAGAGGCTATAAAATTGACATATAACATACATTAGCAGGCATCATTTTCTGGTAAAAGTTTTTATCTATTTTTCTTCTAAGAATAAACTATTTAATGTTTTGTCTGCTTAAGAAGCTGAGTTTATATCAGATGCCAATAATTGTTCTGAATAGTTATAGATTAAGAAAAAATTATGTTATTTTTTTATTTATCTTGATTAATTTTGTATTTATTGTGATAACACATCTTTAATTTAATTTTACAAAAATCTAATAAAATATTCTATAACAAAACACATCGATATTATATTATATTTTATTAGATATCACTTAAATATGGACGATAATAATTTATAATTATTTGTGATAAAAATACAATAGAAAAAATATTTACAAATCATGTAAACATTTATATATTTAAAAAGATTAAATATGAACATGTAATGATATAAATTCAATTGTTTTATTATTATTTTACATTAGGGGGAGTTATTTATTTCTGTCTTTGTTTATTTACAATGGGGGATGTATTTTAAATGTTTTCGATTTGTAATCAATCAAAAAGGGGGATCTTTATTGAGAATGATCATACATGTATTTCAATTTCGTTTTATTACATGTTATTTAAAATTTTAAAATATCAAATACCCTTTTATTATTTAATTAAAAAATTGTTTTTAAAACCTCTATATATTTTATTTATAACTTATGTGGTAGGGAAGGAAGTTATATAATTCTTATTTAATATGGAAGATAACAAGTTTATTTAAATCATATGAAACTGAAAATTTGTTTAACTACTCATTTAAAAATGTTTCCATTTAAGACAAAACATAATTAATGTTTTCTATCTAAAGTTGTGTTTTTAGTATAATCTTTTTTAATGATATTTTATGATTTCTAATTATAAAATATACTATATTGACATGGTTCATTAAAAATCTATCTCATTTTAAATCTATCTAATTAACAATAATTTAATTAGAATAAATGATGTATGATTTTACAATTTATGGTACTTGTCGTAGGTCTAATGATCTTCCAATAGAAACGCAATTCGGAATGGTCTATAATTGAAAATAATTGTTGTTTCTATGATATCGCTTTCATTGCTGATTAAAATTTATTTATTTCTTCAATTTAAATGATAAAAAGTATTTCTTAATTTAATTTAACTATATTGAACTTTTTCAATTTATTTTACATACCTTAAAAATGTCTGAAGTACTGAAATGATTTCTAGAGTATTAAAAAAAATCATACTATTGTTATCATATATCATTCAATAATTATCATAAATAAGTTATTCTAGATTCGTTTGAAATCAAATGACATTATATTCAAATTATTATGTACATAAAACAAAAAAATTATATTATTTATGGAATTAAAATTTGGTTCTCTTTATCTGTCCAAATTGAACATATTATAGTGAAATAGTATTCATTATCTTTTACATCCAGCCACTTTGTTCAATTTTTTTATCCTTATAGATTCATCTACATCATGAATATCTTAATTTCTTAATCTAATCACCTCATACAGTATGTAATATCCTTTCAAATCAATTATTCAGTACTATGCCGGATTATGAATCTCATTTATCCTTTATAAAACGGATAGAAACATCTTTGATTCCAAAATGAAACAGTGGGTGAATTTTATTACCGATAGTATATATTCCATATAAATAATGGTGATTTATTTCATCCCCTTTACAGCTGCTATTTGGATTATTATATCCATCATTAGGATGGTTTATCAAATCTAATGGTGGGTTTCCTACTCTAATATAATAGTAGGTTTTTTTATCACACTGTTTAGATATGGTTTTTTTCACATTAAATGGTGAGTAGTTTTCTTATATTAAATGGTGGATTCCCAATTATAACAATAATTAATTTTAATAACCCAAGGGTTTCCTTTTTTTATATTTCCAATTATGACATAGTTTTTTAACTAAAATTAGGTAAATTAAATTCAAACTGTGGGTTCATTAAATATAAATGAAATCCAATTATAACTAATGATGGGTAATATTTCTCTATTTGAAATGGTGGATAAATTATAAGTAATTTTTGGAAAATTTATATCTTTTCATGAATGGATACTCAAGTTATTTTTTTCAATGGCGACTCAAAATATTTTTCAACGTTGACTTATTTTACAATGGTGAATCATTTTATAACAATCAGGGAACATTTTATAACTAATGTTTTCTCCATTTACTACCACATTGTATTTTTTCTACCTCCAGTGAATATTTCTTTATGCAATATTTTTCATCACATTTAATAATTTGAGCAATTTTTTAATTTTTTTAATTCACATTATGGTATTATTAAATTAAAAAATACATATATATTATATTTATCTTAATGAAACTATTACTATATTATTTTATTGAATTTTAAAATATTATTATATTTATTGATTGGTGTTACATAACTCAAACAACGTATTTAATAAATATTTATGATTCAATATTAGAATTAAATTTAGCTGATAGATCAATTTTTTAATAATCATTTAATAATAATGAATTTATTCAAAAAAATATATGTTATATAAAATAGTATAATTATATATTATATTACAAGACACAATAAATTAAATTTTATCCATGCTTTTTTTAAATAGTATTACTATTTTAATGGTATTTATTTAAATTATTATTATCATTTAATGGGTTATTCAAATAGTTTAGAATTGGTATTCCTATTTTAAATTCAATAGAATGTTGTTACAATTTTTATTGGGGATAAATTTAACTCTCTATAATAATTCAATCATTTTTTAATGTGAATTACTTTACCTTGATAATGTTTTCGAACACTATTGGAAAATTTCCCTATGCCCATGGTTTGAAACTATCGGTATAGCCCTTGATACCATTGGAAATAGAGGCATAGTTATAACATTGAGCTATATCCATGGTTTATGAAACTATGGATATAGGTACACTCCACCATGTTATTAACCTATACCTATGGTTTTTAAAACCGTGGGTATAGAATTGAAAAAATACGTGGCTAGGGGATTTGATCCCTAGACCACCCCTTTAATCTTCATTTTACTAATCACTACCCTATTTAACATATTGGAATATAAATATATATCTACATATGTATATATAAACTATGGATATAGATTGAAAATAATTAGAATTAGTGTTCCCATTGTATTTATTTTGTGTCCCATGAAAATGTTTTAATCCTGAAATAATATTGGAATTCTATACACATGGCTTTGGAAAACCATGGCCTTTGGTTATTAAAAACAACCTTAAACCAATTGTTTTACTCAAAAAATGGGTATTGGTCTTGAAAAACAACCTTATACCCATTGTTTAGGAAAAATTATGTTTATGGGTGTTGAAAAAATACATATACTCCTAGTTCTCCTAGAACCATTGGTATAGTGGTTTATATACCCACAGCTTTCCAGAACTATGTGTATAGGCTCCCATACTGTACCTATACCAATGTGTTATGGAAAACCATGGGTAAAGGAATATTTTAATGTAGTTGTAGTTTTGTTTTGTAGATAAAATTTTATGGTTTTATGATACATCAATGATTATGTCATGTTAAAATATTTGATACTTTTTTTACCTCAAGATAGAGCAATGAACATTTTAAAATGATCTACATTTTCATTGTCTTTGGATAACCTATTTGATCATTTTGAAATTCATTGAAGTATTGGATTTACTCATTACTGACTTGTACTGGCATGAATATATTATTTAATCTATTCATCAAGAACTGGTACTTATAATTTCATTATTTATCTTATCCTTCTAATTTTTTATCAGTCTATAACACTATTTCCTATATCACATGCACTATGTATTTTTACTGTTGAGGGATTTATATAATAAATAATTTATTCTTCTCTTCCTCATGTTTATTATCTAAAATTCTAACGTCAGGATTTGAGAGTTGTGAATCCTTGTATCTAATGTCAGCTTTGTAAGAGTTGTGACTATCTCTATAAAACTTAATGTTGTTTATATCCCTCCCCATGAAATGAATTCTATGATGGTCTGTGATTCCCCATTAAAAAATTAGGTTATGCAATTGTATCTTTCAATGAGTAGAAAGATATAAGCCTTTACTCTGTCCACTTTGGACTGAACAAAAATAAATGTTCATATGATCAAATTTTAATTATTATTCTAAATAACATAAATAATAATTGTCAATAATTAATTCGAATAATTTTTTTGATATTTTTTTATTCTATATTCACCGGAATATAGACCATCTTCCACTACCATATCCAAGTTATCATGGAATACTAGATTCTCCCAATCTAATGTGATAAAATTTTCACATACAATATTATATAGAAGATAATGAGGATAAATTTATGTAGTATATGCGATATATATGATAATTTTTTTTTAATTTTAATAGTATATTTTTCATCTTTATTTTCATTCCTTGTTATAATATAAATCATGTTCATGAGTACATATTACCTACCATCTCCATGAATTGTGTAATTCATTTTCTAAATATAAATTTATTAGTGTATTGTAAATAATTAAATAATGAATATATATTTTATTTATATCATGGATAAAATTATATATATTATTAAACCATGATCAAATTAAATGAAAACAAGTTTTAAAAACAAAAAACCATAAAAACAAAGTGGTTATTATGAAAAATGTGATTTTAAACTTAAAATGTTAGTGAATCAATGATAATTATTAATATATAATTTTCTGAAACGTTCTTATTTTCTTGATAAAAAATCATGTAAATTATTTTTAATGGTTTTTATACCATATTATACTATTTTTCATTATAATATAGTTTAAATGATTTTGGCTATGTGTATAAAAGTTATATTTTCAGTCATTACTCACCATCATAAATGACACACTACTTGATATGAGCCATATCATGGAATGTTGAACCCTCATTTTTGTGTTACTCTAAAGATTGAAATTTCAAAATATATCGAAAAGTCGTAAAACCATAAAAGATTCCATTTTAGTATAAATCACTACCATACATGACTCTTCATTGAACATGAATCGCAGTTTATAATGACCTACCGTCAAATATTAACATTTAAAAAGAGATATTGAAATAAGTAGATAATAATTTTTTAAAGTAATCACCCTTAATATTAGTCACCACTGAGATGACCAACTATTGTACTCACTCACCAATAGCTTAAGTCACCTACATGATGGGTAACCTCAAGATTTTTCTTCTTCTAGAAGAGTCATCATCACTACTCTACTTAATATGAGTTAAATATTAATAATTTAAATAATATTTCATTTAATAAAATGGTTTATTATATATATATTTTATTAATTATTTTGTTGATAGATTAATGTGTGTGTTGATATTTAGTATAAGGTGTAAGCAATCTAGAAGATTATTCTTCAAACTTATGTTAATTCATACTTCTTATTTATGATAATATGTACACTCCCTATTTCATGCATGAAATTAATGAGGGAACAATATTAAACAAATTAAAATAGATCAATGTTTTTATAACATATTTTGATATTACTTGTTGAATCCTTACATACACTTCACTATAGAATAGTACAAAAAAGTTCTCATCCAAAACCCTCTATAAATTCAAAATAATGAGATCATGTGATTCCCTAATTTACAATGTTTTTATGATGACCTACTCTAGATCCTCTCTAGGATACATCCATGGAGAGTTAATATTTTGTAGATCACCAGATCGAGAAACACCAGATTATCAACCTTTAGAAATTATCATTATTCTTATTTATTTTTCATTTCTAGTATTGGGTGTTTTACAATATTTATTAAACACAATCCATTTACACATTTTTACTATAATATAAAAGATATATTTTTTATTTTCATTACATTTTTTAGCCAGGGTGATTTAGGAGAGGATTATATTGGGTCCTCTGGTTATTTTATAACAATATTTAATGTGTGGAAGGTCCCTAGATGTCCTGGAATGTTGTTCAACTTTTGTGTATACCCTTTCTAAGATGTGGATAAAAAATTTTTTATATAAAATTCCAGAAAAATTTTGATTTCTTATCGATTTAATTAGGTCTTCACTTGAGAATGAACATATTTTTTTAATTCATATGTGTTTTTCAATTCACTAAAGTAATTATTTCCTAAAATATAATCAATCCACTATATAGATAGTTATTATTAGTTAGTGTTTATATATGATTTTGACTAAATAAATTTATTTCAAAAGTAAAATATTTTTCATATTATTTGATCTTTTTCTAAATCACTATTTAATAAATAATTTTACATATTAGAACTTATATCAATATAATATTATGATTAACAATGATATTTTGAATTATGCACTGCAATTTTATTTAATTTTTTTTAATAAACATATTTATTGGGTATTAAATTCACCCACTACTCTTGAGATTGTCAGTCTGACCAAATGTTTTTATAATATGATTTTAAACTCTTTTCAACTATCAAATATTTTTCTATTTTTATTGTAATAAATTTTTGTTAGTATGCAATTTAGTTAATTAAATAGATAATAGAAAAAAATCATATTTCTTCCTATAAACCACCTTTAATTAATGGAAATAACTATACTAAATGTAAATTAATTTTGAAAATATATATTAAAATCATGGGTTTACAAATATTATCTTTTATAGAAAACAAATATTAATTACCTAATAATACATGGAATACATGGGATGATACTATTATACATTCTTATAAAAACAAAAAATTCATTAATGAAAGATACATTTCATTATGTGGTGATGAGTTTATTAGAATATTCTAAATTAAACCATCTAATAAAATATGGGTTCATTAGAAATTTATCATTACTAAAAGTATAATTTTAATTAAATGATATTAAATACATATAAAATGATTTATGTTAATATTATGAAAAATCTTAATGAGATAATTTTTAATATTTATCTCATATTTTTTAGATGATGAATCTAATGAGATCATTTGAAAATATACATTCATAATAAAAAATAAAATCATGTGACTACTTTGATGTCTCTAATATAGATAGATACAAAAATCAATTTCTTTAATAGAATCATGTGGAATTAGTAATCTACCTAAAAAGGAATTAATTAGGATGTATTTGGATGATCTTGATGTTAATATTGAATAATTAAATAACCCAAATAATATCCCAGCATCATAAAAAACTAATGCATCAAAAAATATTACGTGTTGAATGGTCCAATAATGATGAATCAAAAACTCATAGAGATGAGAAAATTTCCTATATAGACAGTTGGGATTATGAAATTACATAATAGTAAATTCATTAAAAATTCGCGATTTATTCTAATGTATTATAATATAGGGAATTGGAAGAAAGACTAGAAAAGAAATGATAATTCAAATAATATTACCTATTATAAATGTATTAGAAAAGGGCATGAAAAGGCTGACTATATTATATTAAAGTAAAAATAATATGTATGATGATATTGATAGAAAATAGAAGAATTAAATGAATGTCACCGGAAATTCCACTAAGGATATCTCCATCGACTCATTATCAACTAATGATGAAAATCATGATAAATATATTGTGTTATTCTTGTAAAAAAATATATGTGGTGCCTATTATCAAACATCTACATAATTCTAATCATTTTTTATATGAATAAAATTATGTTGATATGTCAGATGATGAAATGTTTGAATATTTCAATACTCTATAATATATCACTAATGAGTTGAGATATAATTAAAAAATTATGAATAAAAAATATTCTATTTGTATTAATGTTAAGAGTGACCTTAATATATTAATGAGATTAAAAATATAATTTGAAAAGAAAATATTTAAAATAAATTATAAAATGATAAAATAAATAGTGTTATTCGGATATTTAACAATTTAATATAAAGTCTTTCTAAAATAATCAGAATAAAATAGTACCTAATTATATTAATGATCTAATTTACCCACATAGACAAGAAAAAAATATTAAGAGGACTTTTTTTCTAAATATAATTCAGTGAAATCTACTACTATGTATTATTCATGTGGACCATATAATGATTTTTATATTAATGAGTTTTTAATATTATTATAGTAAAACCATCAAAATAAAATATGTGTTCTTAATGTTCAGATATCTACCATATACGGATCCATGAAATTTTGGGTTCCAAAATCATATTTGTTCTAAAATTTATATTTGTGGAACATTCTAAAAAATTCCCAATAAATATCTATGGTACACAAAAAATGATTTCTCTTTACATATGATCAAATATTACTTATTCTCCAAGAACAAGATAAGTTATGATGGTGGAAATTTCACCTTTAGTTAATCTTTTAGGTGAAATTTAAATTTATTTATCCAAACATGTAAATATATCTCATTTTTAATTTCAAATTAAATATTCTCTAATGATTTAAAATTTATTCTACTTATCATCTTATAGATATGTAATGACTATTTTTAAATAAAATTTGAAAACAATTTTTGTTATGTTTCTAATATCAAAATTGGTGAGTCAAAAGTCCCCTTTTTACACTTATATTCCCTTTTGTTTTTGAAATCATACACACACTTTTCTAATCAATTCATATGTTTTTTTATTATTTTATGGATTTTATTTTAAAACATAGTAATTAATGTTTTATACTTTTTACATTAAATATCATAAACAACAAGAAACACACTTCTGTATATTTCCATATTTATCAAGATGAGGCTAAATTGGATTTATAATTTACACACCAAAAACAATTTATATTAGTCATGATGATTACAATTTTCATCATACACACAAATCGGTGTGATACAAAAAAATAAAATCATATTCACTATCAATACAATAATCAACACACTCCTTTTATTAAATTTTCTTTTATTCAAAAAATTCAATTATAATAAAAAGAAACTAGTAAATAATTATTATTTTTTTTATTATGTTTCAAAAGGTAATATAAAATTTTGTTGTCATTTTAGATACAATATGATCATTGGATTTTAATGTGTCCTAATACCTTTTATATTTTAGGAAGAAATAAAATATTTCGAGCCAAAATATGACCATTGGGACAAGGCCTGTAAATTTTATGGCATTTTGACAGTATCAATACTTTTTATGAAATATATACATCCTTTGAGAGCTCTAACAAATCATTCCATCATATTAAATACACTATATTCATGTTGTGAATTACTCATTATACATACTTGTGTCTTTTATGGGATATTATTATTTCTAATGCAACATAGCTCATTTGTGATTATTATCGAGGGATTCATGGGATAGGAATATAGACATATTGATCATTTGTTAATCGGGAGATTCTAGGTGATGGATGACATAGTTGTTTATTAATTTTATAATTTAGGGTGTATGGGGATAATAATATAGAAGGTTCTCATCATATTTATAGATTACCCTGATGTGGGAAATACAATCATTCATGAATTTATAAATAAAGGGACCTTTATCCTATTTTAATTTATACCATTTTGGGTTTAATGTATTGTATTCTTTATAATTTTTTATAAAATGTAATAGACAGTGATTTAGTATACTCACAAATCATTATAATATATAATCATTTTATCATAACCAATATGATTATGAAATATTTGTATTTATATTATTAAAATATTATTAACTACTTAATAAATTTCAGTATTCTTTCTAATTGAATCATCTCATTGTTTTACATTGATCATCATAACCCTATATATATTCAATCTTATACTCAATCAAATAGTTTAAATCATTTCAACTATTGATGTTATTAATTTCAATTACGGTATCTACTATACTTATTGACACAAACCTGATTATGATATTATTTTTAATTGGAACTAGGGCTGAATATGGTTAATTATAATAAATACATTAAAAAATTTTGTGAATTGAATTGGTACAATTTCTTTTAAGCTAAAATTTTTATAGGATTAAAACCCAAATTTCATAAACCTATAATTATCCCATCTTTTATTATTCAATCTTCATATACATTGAAATCCAAAAAAATTCTTATTTTTTAGTGAATCGATAAATTAGAATATGTATATTTTTAATCTTGATACATTAAATTGAAAAAAATTATTCTTACACATGTTCTTTACATAATGATTAATCTTTTTGATAAGGAATTCTAGTCCATTGTATTATTCATTCACTTATAAATTTTTTTAGGAAAGGTTTAGTCTGGGATCTACCTAAATTGAATCCCAAAATCATATTATTTGTAATCCCAATAAAAATGGGAAAAAAACTAAATATAATTTAAATAAAATAAATGAGCTTCAATATCCCAACATCTAGATTTGTTTCACATTTAAATTTCATTACGATCTATATTTTCTAGTTTAAATGGGATGCATTGTTTCTATTTTATTTAATATGAAATTTATAAGTATACATGGGTTACATTTTTATCTCACAAAAGTGAATCTTACTCTTATTATAATAATTGTGATAAATATTTTGAATAACTAAGAGTACATAGAATTCCTACATCAAGAAGTGACAATGGTCGTGTGTTTGAAAAGACATACATTTTGAATTTTATTTCACTAAATGTATATAACCATTAGTTATTTTCACAAAATAACCCTCAAAAGAATGGATTTGTCTATATAAGAAATAAAATACCTCAATATATATTTACATCAATAATAAATGAGTATGACTTACCAATGTAGTTTTTCGAAAAGCCTCTGAAGAAAACCTTATTTATAATTAAAAGAGTATTAATTAAAAATATATTAAATAAAACCCCTTATGATATTTGTAATAGTGTAAATGATGTGGTTAATCACTATTGATTCATTTAATGTAATGTAATAATTCATAAATCTAAGGATAATATTGATAAGATTCCCCCAAAAAGCAACGATGGAATTGTTCTGGGTTATTCAACATCTAGATAATCCTACAGTGCTTTAATAGGTTAACCAAAATAGTTGATCAATATGTTCATTTAATGTTTTATTATATAGGTATACATGATCCAAAAACTCTTTTAGAAAACCCATAGTATGACTTATATATAATTAACATTAATTCTGTACCATCTGATTATTCTTTAATGCAAGAAAAAAATTTATCTAGCTGAGAGGAACATCCAGAAGAATAACCATAACCTATAGAAGGCTATGATATTATCATCCCTTATTTTTCTTGGTTTGTTAGCACTCCAATATATAACCCTCTATATTCTATATTTTGAGATGTTGATAGAGGTACACCAAATAGATATTCTGTAACAAACTGGGTTTAACATCATCTTTTTTTATAACAACACGAAACTAAGAACATCAGTCATGAAATAAATGATTAATTATAGGAAATAAATTTTCTAGAAGATCATAAAATATTTTATATTATTATATATTAGGAAATTTTTATTGATCTAAATACAAATAAACTCTATGTAGTGAATGGGTGTTTTGAAATATGTTTTATAAATCCAAAAAAATAGTAATGAATAAGTATAAATTACATGGAGAATTATATATTCAAGAAGATGTTATAGACTACGGGGAAATGGTTTCACCTTTAGCCAGACCTAATTTAATTATAATATAGATATCCAATGAAAAATATCTACATTTTAAACTATATCAAATTTATGTCAGAAGTGCATTCACGAATGAGTATATAATTTTTATTATTTTTATAGAACAACCCCCTAGAATCCAAAATCCCCATTTTCAATATCAATTTTTTGATCTAAAATTTCATTTTATGTTTTAAAAATATAACGTATTAATTGGTATGATAGTGTGACTTATTTTTTTATTTCTAAAGGATTTTTTAAAGGTAAAGCTGATCCAAAAATATTTATAAGATTAATTTATATAATTTTATTGGTTTTTAATATCTAAGTAATTAATATTATCATTGGATATTAAAAAAATTATTTATGTACTAACATTTCATAAATGGTTAAAATTGAATTCTAATTGAGTTTAAGGGGTGTACTGAATTTTTTTCTTGTTTTTCTAATTTTTTATAATAAAGATGGAATTATTTCTATTTTTTAATTATAAAAAATAATTTTTAAATAGTTTTGATTTAGATAGCATAAATATTAGTTCTAATCGTTTGAGTACCACATTACATGTTTTGCCTCTAATGAAAATAGGAATTCAATGGATCATAATATCTATAGTTTTATGATTATATCCCTTTTTCTAATTAACTTCTAGATGAACAAACATTATGTTTATGGGGTATTGTATCTTTTTTTCACGAAATTCCAATAGAGTCCCACATAAATGATGTGAAACTAATTTTTACATACATCAAGTGTACAAACAAATTAGGACTATTTTATCCTATAGTAAAATCATTATAATTAGTTATTTATTCATTTATATATTTTTATGTGTGAATTTTAGATTCAAAAATCACATCTGGAACATCTCACCATCTAAGAATGTATACTGTATAATGGTGTAATAAGAAATAAAATTATGTTGTGTTGTATACTATAGATGTTCAATGAAATATTGTAAGTATATTATGTGCTCGGATTTTTTGGATGAAACACGCATTACTAGAATGTAGAAATCTATTCTGATATGTACTAAAAAATTGTGACAACATTGTTTCTATAAATGTTTATAAAAATATTAATTCCCACTCTAGAAAAAAATTTATTTATATATAAAATCACTTTTTGATATATTGTTTTCTTAAGGATGGAATAACTGTTAAATACATTAGTAGTGAACATCATCTCAGATAAATTACATCAATGAAATTTAAATCCTAAAGACATGAAAACATAAGAAATTAATTAAGTATGATTAACATTGTTTTCTGATTAGGTTCTGGGGACCCCCCATTCTAGTTTACCTACTGTTAATGATTACCATCAATTGGAATTGAGCCACCACTTGTGTTTTCCTACCATTTGATATTACTCACCTTTGGTGATTACATGTGATTAGTAATAACCCACTTTTGTTTTTAATTATCCCTTTCTAATTTATATATAGAGATTTATATATAACATCTTTCAATTTAATTAATATTAAATATTTAAATCTATAAATCCCAAAATGATTTAAATTTATTTCATAGTCTAATTTCATCCTACACTTCCTCAAGCCATAACAAGGCACATCATTTCCTCCCTTTCACTCTTCAAAGTGAGTCTCCCCTTAAACTCATCTGAACCTTACACCTTGTTCTAAAATGTTATTATCAAGGATGAATAATATTAATCTATAGACGAGATGTATCCATAAGTGAAGTTGAAATCATAATCAAGCATATCTATGTTCAAACCAGGAATCCTAAAACTCCAAAGTCCAATTGTGGTACATGAGATAAAAGTTCAGGTTGATTGTTTTCTATAAGGAATATAGTTTTTTCTTAAAGTAATGTTAGATTTGGGATGTTTATAGTCGTCTTCAAATAGTGAGAGTCCTTTATATTTGAGGTTAGTGAATCACTTTTATCAGAATATTTAGTTTATCATTTTATAAGACAAAATAATGGGTTCAAAGAAGGATAACATCAAGAAGGTTTTTTTCTATTCAATTAAATAAGAATTATATCATAATGTTCTTAAGGAATGTGTTTCAAAAAACTATAAATGATCTGTTAAAAGTTTTATTGATATATTTGTGTATAAATATGCATTATAAGAGAATACTAAATATGAAAAAAATTTAAATACTAGCTACAATAGATTTATATGGTTATTAATGTTTTAGGAACAACTTTACTGATCAAAATTGTTTCATAGTGGAAAATTAATTTAGCATAATTAGTATAAATATATATATATATATATTATCAAGTGATGATAAATGGTTAATTTGTGAATAAAACTAGTGATTTATATTACGGATATGTCTAAATCATCAACCAGATCAAACTCCCACAACTACACTTTATTAATTTTCTATATGCAGGAGGTCAAGTGATTGATAGATGAAGAAGAAAAAGGATAAGTAAATTGTGGAATATTTTTCCTTACCAGATTCAATTTTATGTTAATTAATATAAGTTTCAATAATTATTTATGTATTTGGGTTTTGATACATATAAGTTTTATGAGGATTCAAATATTTTGATAATTCAAAATTGTGAAAAATACTATGCATCATGTTTTTAAGATCGATTAATTAGTATAGTATTCTAACGAGGATCATGAATAATAGGAGGATTCTTTTGAATATAATTATGAGGAGAAATACTTCTCAGTTAATGAGGATAGTAGAAAGGATATTCCCACATGTCCTTCATTAATCTTTTTTTTCACCAAGTCCATCATGATTTCTCCAAATTATAAAAACTCTTTTATATGAGGTATGTAAATAGGACGATATTGAGGTTTTTAAATAATTCTTTTCATTATCTGATGTTAAATATTAGTGTGATGATGAAAATGGTGATAATAGTGATGGTGAATATGAATAAATATAAGATGATATAGGTGTAAATGATGATAAAGATAACAATGATGATAAATCATAACATTATAGGCATGATAATCAGGAGATGCCATAAGTAGTTTTTTCTATCAAGCATTATTAGTTTCTTATAAGTATGGGAGATACCAATCGTAGTTCAAGATGTTGTTAGAGTTTCTAGATATGATTTTTCACAATATGTTAAGGCAAAATAATACCCATTTATTTTTAGTCTCCCTGTTGATCATGGTGATCGAGACCATGTTGAGCCTATTGCTAATGAAATGATAGTTGGTGTGAAAAGTGTTGATGAATATGAATCTATTGATAATACTTGTATGTATTTTTCTAGGATGGGTGTCTTGGGATTCGAATAACGGGATAGGTGTCTTGGTGATTACAAACATGGTTTTAAATATAATTACTAAGATGATGATTGAAACCCATAAAATCATGTTTATCCTATTATACTTATTGGAATGAAGACAGATCATATGTGATCAATGGTGAATAAGAGAGATTCTTCCAGAGTGTTGCATAGTTTTTATTATGATATGCATACTATAACTATTCCTATAAAGGAATATAATAAGAGTGTTTATTCATGATTAACTATTGTGGCTATTTCTATATTTCATTTTTATGTTGTACCCAGACCTCACTTATACCCATAAGAGAATGGATTATATTGTATTTTGGAATATTTTTTTAAATCAATCACCTTATTTCGCAATATTTATTCATAGAAGTGTAAAATACTTGTTTGGTCTTATGATACTCCACATCCACTGTATGATGATTCATCACATTCAGGAAGTGGAAGTAAAGAACAAAAGACTTTTTAGTGAGATGGACTATTTGAGATCTATTATAGAGGGAATAGAAATTATTATTCTTCTTGAATGGATTCTTTTCTTGAGAAGTTGGACAATATTAATTATGCCCCTTATATTTCTTGTACTCAAACTCCTTCTTATTCCTTTGATGATTATTTTATATGATATTTGGTTACGGATGATCATCGATTGGATTCATGAGTTTTTCAATAAATCCATTATGATATTTTGAGGATGATTTAGAATAATAGTGGTCATATATACAATATTGAAAGAGAATGCCTAAATGAGTTCATATCGGATTGGGAATCTATTATTAAAGAAGAAAAATATTAATTATCATTGATTTTAACTAAAATTAACATCAACACCCATTTCATATTTCTTACTGAGAACCTCAAGAAGCCTCTAGTTACTCAATACATCAATGAGTAGGCCAATCCAACAAAAGTGGTGACCCGAGTGCTAAAGTTGATTATATAGAAGAAAAGGGAATTTATAATTTCCATGGAAAGTAGAGGAAATATTATAATATTCATAGTAAATATATGAATCCATTTCATCAGGTTTAGGGAATCTCAGTAGTGTCTCGGGAAGCTATCAAATTGATTGTTCATCTCACTCCTCCAATCCCTACCCAAAATATGTTCAAAAGTAATGTTACTAAAGATCATGATTTATATTTACCTACGCATCTCAAACCTCTCATCCTATCTTTAAGAGAATCTGTCTAGCATCATGGACCGATTAACATATGTTATCATACTTCTCTTCCTTTTATCCATAAATCAATAACTATAGATTCCTATGCACGATCTAATGTTCCCTGTACCTCTAACAAGGGTAAAGAAAATGAACAAATTGTTCTTACTACCCGACATAAGAAGATTTTTTATTAGGGTGTCTTTATAGGGACTTCATTATAGATTTAATTTTATATATTTTTTTAATTTTCATCAATTAAATTTTTTCACTAACAGAAACTCTCTTATCCTTTCTTTTTGTCATTATATTATTTATTGTTTTTATTTTTCTATTTTCATAATCCAAAAGGGGGATAATAATTATGTATTTTACATAAAATTATTTCATCCATTAATTATTTTGTTTTTTGGGTTCCATTATCATATATTTTGATACCATTTTATTTTTAATTTCACGTTATTATACTTAATAAAATTATTTATGTTATTACTTCAGAAAACTATGTATTCTATTTATCCCTTTGATATAATCATAATTATTTTTTTATTTACTTTTATGATTATGCAATTATTTTTTGTAAGAATTATTATGTTCATTTGATAATTAATTAATATCTCTGATATATATTTCTTTTAAATACTATGTTCAACCCCCCAAAATATCTCTTATAAATGTTATGTAAAAATATATTCAAACAAATTTTATCCATTATACTGTTCTAATTTTTTTACATTTTATCATCAAAAATAGAATGATTATTGGAAAACTCTTCTATTAAAGATCCATAATAATGTTAATTATGTTTTTAATTGTTTTGTCGCTTTATGATATAATTTCAAAATATAATCAAGTTTGAAAACATATTTCATAATTTCCAAAATGACCTACCACTAAAAATTAGTCACATATAGAAATACCAAACAATTGGAGATGAGTCACTACAATAAAAGACCCATAGTCATAGTTAAGTCACCATTCTGATAATTTTTTTAAAATTATTGAAATTTTGTACCAAAAAAAACGAGAAACTATTGGGGATGACTCAAAAAAACATAACTCACCATTAATCATGACTCATCATTGAAGATGAAAAATAATCACCCTTCACCTTCTACAATGAAATATGGAAAATTGATTAAAATATATGAAGATAGAAAAGGCTCGTTGTTGAGAAGATTACCCTTTGAGATGTATAACCAATGAGATGTGTCACCCCAAATGTGACTAATTATTGCCCGAACACATCACCATATTAAGTCACAACTAGTTTGAGTCATAAATAGAGTTTTCTAACAACCAGAAGAGTTATTATCACATTTCATTTTAATTTGAAATAAACATTATTAATAGTTATATTATTGAATTTAATGTTATTGATTATTTTATAATATATTTATTAAATATTCTAGGTATACATTACTGTGACTATTAAAGATTTGTAGTTCAAAAAATATCAGGATAAATTCTTTTCTATTGGAAAATCCAAAACGATGTTTATTAATATTAAAAATTAGACACAATCATGAATTAATTACAATAGATCCATAAGAGTATATAATAATTGTATGTGTGTTGTTATGTGTGTGACACGAGAGATATCATATAAACTGCATCCTTACCTACACTAATCTATGGTAGAGTATAACATACTTTTTATTTATATCCTTCCATATAATCATAAAAAGAGGGATAATGAGACTTTTTAATACTTTGTTTTTTAGAAATGTATTTATACCCCTTTATATGCGATATTCTAGGAGTCTTAATATTTTAGAGAACATCATATCGAGAAACACATCATTATCTATGTTTATAAAATCATTATCGGCATATATTATTTATATTTTGAGCAGTGTTTGTTTTAAACTATTTTCAAAAAAATTTATCTCCTCCCCCAGAAGTGTAATATACATGACATTTTCTTTTCATTCCTTACATTTTTTTAACCATGGTGTTGTGGATGATGTCCATATTTGGCATGTGTTTATTATATTCTCGTGGTTATTATAGAATATTTTGTGTGTTAACCTCTTGTTTTAAATCCACTATTTGTTTTTTCATGTTTTAAATCATTAAATTGTATTTATTTTAACGTATAAAAACCTATATATATTTATAGTAATTCCTAATTACCATTTACATATGATTTTGATATTGTAAATTTATTTTAAAAAACTAATATATTTAATATTGTTTTAGTTGGACTTTATCCCTCATTGAGAATTATTTTAATTGATCAAATAATATATCAACCTACTATTTTTATCAACATAATATTCTTAATTAAAATGGGGGATTTTATTTTTAAATTTATTAACATAAATTTTTATTAGGTCCTTAATTCACAACCAACAGAATATTGAGAAAATCATTCAAACATACATAAATAATATATTTTATGTTACTTATGAATTCCATTCATTGATATATGTATATAATAAAAATATATTTATTATAATGTTAGTTTTATCATGATTTATAAAATTTGATACTTAATGTTATGCAATTTTCACTAAAATTGTATTCATTGTGAAATAAATTTTGATTTGAACATAACTAATATTTTGAATTGTATTTTCATTTACAATGGAATGTTTTAATAATAAATTATTTATCCTAATGATATTTAATGTTTTAATTAATATTATTCATTCATGGATCTTATAATTCAAATGATACCAAATTTTTTTGGCATTCATGTTACTGTCTATTTTATTATAAAACTTTTCTTTGAATATTCCTTCAATGATAAATAATTGTGATATATTTCTAAAAAAATGATAAATTTTTTATCCTATCGTTCATACATAGGAATAAACGTTTTATCTTGAATTTTGAATATTATAAACTCAATATTACAAAAAAATGTTTCTAAATAAAATCCATATTACGTCCAAATTTTATAGATATCATTTTTCATCAATATCCATTTTTCAAAAAAAAGTTAATTTTTTAATATTACTCTATTATTTTGTAAAGTTCTTATAATCTATTTGTTGAATATTTAAAAAATGGATTAAAATTAATCTTATATTTATTTTCCAAATAATTATCATTTGGAATTTGATAAAAATGATAATGGAAAAAAGATTTTAACATGTAAGGAAAGAATATAATTTCTCACCACCATGATTTAATGATGTTTCATTTCCACCATTAAATGTGACACATGTTATTTTAAGAGAAATATTTTTTATTAACATTATGATAAATTTTATATTTTTAATAAATTATTTTAGGAGAAATGGGGTTTTTCAACATGATGTTTTCCGTGTAATATTTCACAATAATTTTGAATATAAGTTCATATAATATTATTTTACATTAGAATTTCTAGGAATATTATCTAATGTTACCATACTTTTTCATTTTATAACAAATTTATCCTTATAATTACAAGAATATTATGAAACAAAATTTATTTCCATGGGATATTATATGGTGAAAAATATTATGAAAATAATTTAATTTTATGGGATCTATTATGATGAATGTTTTATAATCTTATGGAATAAAAAATTAAGAATTGTTTGATTGTTGGTACCTATATCCCCCTCCAATTAATTGGTAAATGATTAATTTTATATGATCACAAGGAGTACCTAGAAGGTTATTCGAAGCCAGATATATTGTACACAAGAGGTTATCCCAATCCTAAAATATAGTAAAGAGGAGGTTATCCCAATCCCAAAAGAGGGTACATGATAGGTTATCCCAAGACCGATGTAGGTACATATGTTGTTGGACCAAGACTAATATGCTATGATTGGGTTGGTAGATAACCTAGACATATAATTTAATATTCGTATCTTAATGACACATATCTAAATCTTATGAATTTGTTATGATATCATGGCTCATATTATATGATTACATTATGATTCATGTCTTATAAACGTCCATGATTTATTCCCTAACTAGTTTTTATGATCTATTATATACATAGTGTGGTTTGTCAAATGTGGTTATAATTTTCTAAAACAATCTTTCTCATATTATTTTTTATATTTCTTAGGTTTACCATTACTCAACTTCTTAGATAACCATTTCATAAATTTTTCTCTCTCCCTTGTTATTGATAAAGTTATTTTATATGATATTATTATGAAGGGTGGTAGTTAAGAAGAACATGGTTGAAGATGACATAGCACACTTATATACCAGTTATTGATTTTGTGAGTCTCAAATAAGAACTAGACATGTATTATTCCAGTTTGGATCATTATATAAGGAAACAAATATTCCTCTTTAATGATCTAATATTTAAATATCTATATTTTTTTGTATTCATATAAAATTTCATGATGTCTGTCATTTTAGAATGTTTTTTTAGTATTTAATATAATTCAATGGGTTGGATTTTTCATATAATAAAATGAATGTATTGTGTTATCTTTTCCATATTCAATAATTCATTATTCACTTTTTCTTAAATATAGATAATAAACCTCATTAACGTTAATAACAATTAGAAACTAAAGGAAAATGATTTTCTCTAACATTTATAATGTATTAAAACATGTATTCAATAATTATTTCCTTACATTATGAGTGAGATATAACTATAAATGTATTCTCATTTATCGTAAGTTAAATATTTTATTTTAGTACTCCTTTTTTCATTTATTATCTATGATTATTATAATAACACTATAGAAAATATTTTTCTCAACATTCATCCCGTCTATATTTTTCTTAACCTAATGATATATATATTTTGAATTCTGAAAATTTATATATTATTTATTCCATATATTTCAATCATTACTATGTTTTTGTGTCTTTCTGAATTTGACATCTATTTTTCCACCCAATAAAACTATTGATTATTTGATAAAAGATTTAGTGAAATTTTATGTTCATGTGATAAATTGAATAAAAATTTTTATATTTGAAAATATAAGTCCATAAAAAAAATTCTGAACATTTATACTATTTTTCTCCCTTTTGTAGTTATAATATCATGTCCCTTAATTAAAAATTAGTTAATATTAATTACCATGAACACTTTTTCCAAAAAAAATATATTTTTATGTGAAGTAATTAATATTGAGGAAAATCATTTCATTAAATATAATATAGTATATTTCACATGATTCATAATGTATGATTTGTTCCACTCATAATATATTTGAATCCTAATTTAGTGGTGATAAAAAACATCAATATCATTTCTATTCTATTTTAAATTGAAATAATTAAAATCAATAGTATGTATTTTTTATTCCAATAAAATTCTACAAATATGATTTATATTTTAAATAAATATTCCATAAACTTTTTTTTTCTTTTATGGATTTAATATAGATTACTTCTATCTATACACAATATAAGTCATTTATTTACAGATTAATTTTCTATTGTAGGAAACAATTGATAAATTTTCGACTATTATTCACAAAATGATGGAGGTCCTAATTTTTTATCAAAAATTCTATCATTTGGATGAAATTTTAACATTTTATATCATATTAATATGAAAATAACCATTTTAAATGATGAAATACAATAAAAATTCCAATTTTTTTTCATGGTGCTTTATAAATATCTAAATGAACCATTTATTTTTCATTAAACATAAATAATTATTTTCCACATATATGATACCCTCATATATTTTGATATTCCTTATTATAGAAATAGAAGACATTAATGTAGGAATGTATATTTTTATACCAAAATCCCCTTAGTATATTATTTTATTCATACTATAACTTGAATCTATATTTTCATTATCATAAAAACACATACCTATCAAATTGTATAGAATCATTGTAAAGTATTGGTGGAACCCTTAATATCAATCCATCATTATAATCAGTCATAACACCATTAATAAAACCAAAAATACATAATAACATGGATAAATTTTCTTCTATTATATCTATATAGGTTATCTTTCGTCTTTGTTTTCTTCATTGCATTTACTAAAATATCATGAATCATTTATTCAATTCGATCTGACATGTCATCTTAAAAATCAATAAAATCAAATGATCATGAATAATATTCAATTTCTCTATTTTTCAATCCATGGAATGTTACTCAGATTAAATCCATGAAAAAATAAATAACATATTATTCAAATCCCTTAAATATATTTCATATATAAATATTCCAATTATGTATATAATTTTTTTTTAAAAATATTTTGTATATAAAATCCAAAGAAAATCAAGTCCTTCATAATATTAATCACTGCATCACTTTTTATTAATAACACTATAAATCAAAATCTTCTATTATAAATTTCATTTATTTAAATTAATGTATATTGAAATTTAAATTGTTATTAACTTTATATGTTTTAATAGATACAGTTAATTATAAAAATATGGATAGAAAATAGACATTATAAATGATATTAATAATATTATATTTTAAAATTTTGAAATGGGAATCGAGAGACAAGTTTCTGAATTAAAAAAATTGTTGATGAAGATTTTCTATTTATAATTAAATATAAATTTAAATAAGAAATCGTATAGTGGCACAATTTTGAACTATATCAAATAGTTTTATAGATTAAGTTATTGTTTCTTAATGAAAATAATAAAATTATATTCTACATATATTATATAATATTTTAGTATGTTAAAAAATTATCAAATAAATAATTTATATGTAGTAACAAGATAGATTTTAATAATAATTGTAATACAATATTATGGTTTAGAATATAATATCATATACTATATTTATTTTATCTATATTTATAATTTCTATATTTCTATCAGAACAATCATTAAGGAATCAAATTTAGTGTTCTATCGTTTGTGAATATGTATCTATATATTCTATCAATGTAATTTGATGTGGAGGAAATTATGATATTATAGTGTATACTTTTTTATGGAAAATTAGTTTGGTTTTAGGATAATTATTTTAGCAGTTATAAAATATTAAACCATTTAAATATTTTCTTTATGAACATTATAATTAATTGAAGAAATAGTTGCTACTATATTACATGAACAATTACATAATCCATTGATGCATAAAATAATTATTAATATATAAAAATATTATAGTTTATTGTTATGAAATTAATACGTAGGAATTCCAAATCCATTCTTCTAATGAATATTTTGGGTGCCTGATAAATTATACCCCCTTTTTTGAATTATGATGGATAATCTATGTATATATAAATCAAGTACATAATATTAAAGTTCAATTATTATAGGAAATGAAATATTTCATGGAGAATATAAAAATTTTATAGAAGAAAATAAAATATCATAGTCTTTTAGATTCATGTTTAACATAATACAATACTAATGAAATTTTAGTCTTATATTACTATTAAATCACTGAAGCCACTCTTCACAATTATAGAAACCAAATTTCTAAAAAAACCCAAGTAATAATTTATAATATGATGATTTTATGATAATGATAATATTATTTATTTAAAACATGGAATAATTTTTTCTTTTAAAAATAATCATCAAAATTAATATTCCTTTAATGTAGTGAATAAATTGTACAATGAAGATAATCCATACAAAACATTTCAAGAGAAAGATAGTGGTTGAGAATGTTTAAAACAATATAGCTACAGATTAGTGATGACTATGTAATTTCGCTGATAATGGTGATTTCAAGGATATTGATGGTGAAGTATAAAAAGGGTTTTCAAATTTTGGATGTATTTATAAATGATATAAGGGTTTATTGAGTGATTAATTTATAATTAGAAAAATATAAATGAAACATGATTCAAAAAATAAATTTTTAAATTAGTTTTTATGTTTTTTATATTATTAAAAATATTATAAAGCCACTAATTTTTCTGAAATGTGAAACTATGTTAAAATAATGTTATTTAGGAAACACATAGTTTAAATAATAGAAGAAATATATAACCGATATAACCATTCAAAACCCTAATATCCTAAATGATGAATTTTTTATTTGGTATCATAAAATATATTAGAAAATAAGATTAAATGATAATTGAACACCCTGAGAATTTATGATACTATTATTTTTCATTATAAATTAACTTTTAAATATACATTCAAACATGGAACACATATATTTGTATGTATGATAAAAAATTCAACATGTAACACGGAGAAAAAACAAATGATGATATATGTAAAAATTATAACTTATCCGTTAAATTGGACGGAATGAAACATGTTAACTATAATATGAAATATATATTTCAAACTAAATATAATTTATTTTTAATTTTATTAAATAATTAATTAAATATTAGTGACGTTATTTTATTCCTAAATAATATGCCTTCTTCAAAAATAATATTTATTGATTCTCATGAATGATGTACTGTAATTAATTTTTGAATGATTTAAGAAAGTTTAATTGATAAAATTTGTTTCATTATTTATTTAAAAAAATTAACATTTATTTGGGGTAATTTTTTTTGTTAGGAAAAATTTGATTTTTGGTGAATAGTAAAAAATTCAAATTATGTAAAAATATCATTTCATTTCAATAAATAATTAATTTAAAATATAATAATGTTTTTAATAATATATAAATAAAGATATTTTTTATTTAGTTATATTTAATTTACATAATTACATTCAATTATTATTTTTAATTGTATTTCATTATAAGTTTGTTTTTTGGGTTAAAAACGTGATTTATGTAATTTTTTTTAAAATTCATAATATTTCTCAATTTTAATTAATTAAAATAATAAATAATTATTAATTATTTAAATTATATTTTAATTTTATATAGTGTTAATTTTCAATCATCTTTTTGTTAAAAAATACAATTATCAAAATAATGCTTTTCATCATGTCTTCCATTTTGTTTTTAAATTTAATTTTTAGAAACATTTAAAAAAACATAAAAATAAATTATTTTTTAATACATTGTGCTAGAAATCTATAAGGGATAATGATTGATAATTTCCTAAAATGATTCATTTTTCAATAATAGTGAAAAATAATAAATTTTAAATTAATTCTTCAATTCAGTATAATTTTTTAATAAATAAGAATTATATTTTTAAAAAATTTCAATGTAATATTAGTTCAATTAGAAATCCATTAATATAATTTATTTTATTGAAAAAAATAACAAATTAAATTTTTATAGAAAAACATTATATTCTCTTGAACCAATTCACTTTAAAACCTAGCATTCACGTCACATATGCAAGATTTAATTTTAATTAAAATTACTAACTTCAATTAACATAATACTAAAAAATTGATACTATATTTTGAATAAGAAATGTTTCTATTCGCTAATAAGGGAAACATTAATTTTTATATAAATTAATATTGAATTTAGTAAATTTTAATTACATCTGTTTCGATAAAAATGGGTTTACAAGAGGATAAACTAAAATGATAAGGGTAAAAATGAACTATAAACATTTTTAAAACTATTTTATGAAAATATTACCTCTATGAATCTTATATAGATTTACATTGTCTTATTTTTTTACAATTTGAATTATAAAAAATAAGAGTAAATTATATTCTATTCATAAAATACAATGTATGTACTCTACCCCACTTATAAAAGGCCACCTTGTGTCCTTATTTCATCACAAATTCAAACCTATTTGGTTTTGAAAATACATTTGAAAATAATTTCCCAACATCCATCCCCTCATCCTATAATCAATTATTTGGGAATAAATCCATCATTATAATGATTTATTGTATTCATGATATTGATACCCTAAATAGAAAAGGCTAACTGATATTCAACCGAAAAGATGAATGATTTAAGGGGTTTTAACCATTATTTTTGTGGACTATATTCAATATTGACCACATTATTTTTGTGCTTTATATATTATTATTTATTTTATTTTATTATTATTATCTATAACTCTATAGATATTAAACTATCTAGTTGAGGATATACCATTGATCAGTTTTACTATTTCAATGTAACTTTAGTGGTAAGGGATATTTAACTCATTTTCACATCATTGAGATATATGTTATGTTATAGTGCTTCCTTCTTTTTTATTGACTATATAATTCCATTATAAAATTTAATATGACAAACTTATTTATCCTCATAATATTTTATGATTCATTCAATGATATTATTTCATGTTTCTTATGTTTCATAGTTACTAAAGTGGTAATAATTTAATATTAAAAACTCGTCATTTCTCATGATTTTTTATGATTAGGATTTAAATGTGTATATTTTATTATCCACCCATATATAATTCTCATGAATTATCTTATATTCTATTTATTGTTTATATTTTCAATTAATAGTGTCATTGTTTCACTAATTGGTGATTATAATAAATGTGAAAACATTTTCTATAAAAGTTTTACTTCATTTCTCTCTTCGATCCAAATATTGTTATATTCCTAAAACATATAATTTTTAAAATGAATATATTGGTTTTTATATTATCAAAATGATTTATTAAATAAATTATTTTTTCATAATTTAATTTTTAAATTTTTTTCTAATGAATCATCATATTTTTATCTAAAACAATATTCAACTAGATTTTACTAATAATGTGAAAGGAATACTCATTTTATCATGTACAACATGAACTTAATTTACTAACATAATGACCATTATATTCTTTGAATATTTCTTTATAATTTTTCGTGAGTTTTTTATATGAAAATTATTTTTAAAAAATAAGTAAATTTTATAATTTTTTTTCAAAAAAAGAAATCTTAATTTCATCCAAAAATGATTTATATGATTTTAAACCTTAAATTATAAGGATCAATGGATGTTTTAAAGTAAATTCATTTTCAAAATATCTTTTGGATATTCATTCTTATATAAAAATTTTAAATAAAAAATTAGTTTTCCTCTAAAATTCCTTAATGTTAATTTCATCGTATTACAATTCATCAATTTCAACAAACCTTGTTATTATATAAACTCTATATGGGGTGTTTTTTATTAATGTCATGATAATTTATTCACTTGATGAATTAATATTTATTCAATGAGATTGATGTGAAACCTGTTTAATTTCCATTGGTTAATCATGTTTGAAATACATTTTTAAAGACCTATTTTTCCCTAGTTTAATGATGTTTAAATGTGATTTCTATAAAACCAATTTCTTTATAATTATTCAATCATGATATGTAAGGAATAATTTTTTTTATCCTGATGATGTATAATGTGTATGGATTTTTTTTTTCATTCTAAACCATTATATGTGATAGGTTTTCTAATATTTCTTATGGTGATCCTATTAAAACATATATAACGGAGCACTCAAAATAGCACAAAGTGAGTCCATTATAAAATAATTGATTGGTTATCTTAAATAGTTCTCAAATTAATTCAGTAGTAAATACGTTCTTTAGAAAAATTTTATTTTATGTCTGTCATATAGTTAATATATTCGTAAGAGATCTCTTAGGGTTTTATGTGTGCATTGTAAAGTTGATTTACATTAATATCATAATGTGATTTGAATTCTTTCCAATGAGTATATAATTTTTATACTCATCACAAATGATAATACATGCATAAATTTTATTTATTCATATGAAATTTCACTTTTTATAGCAATTTTAAAAAATTCATGATTGATGATTCTTGAATTTATGTGTATGAGTTCTTTTATGATTCTCTCATGCACTCTGGTTTTGTAATTAAACCCTAATGAAAATTAATGAATAATTCAAGAAAATCAATTGTTAATTATTATGTTTAATCATATAAATCATTTCAGGACCCCTTATAATATTTCATTTTCCCTAGGTTATAATGAATGATGTCGAATGAATTCTTCATTTAGGGTATATTTTTAAGGATGATAATTAAGTCATAATTTTAAATAATAAAAGTTGTTTAATGTGGGATAAATACTTAATTAATTTCATGGGTAGTATTTATATAAGAGTTTGATCTAATTTTATAAATTATAATCCCAAAAGGACATTGATAATATTTATATTTCTTTTTTCCATTTGATGTAGTATGTTTTATTTTTGAAAAATTTGTGTTATAATTATTAGTATCATAGTTGGAAATATTTGTTTATGATTTCATCACTAATCCTAAGAGTCCAGGTTGTTGGATGTTATAGTTTGAATTTGAGTTCATTATAGATATCATAGAATATTAATACATTATCATCTGAGGTTATATTAAGTGTTATTGATATGATATTATTTCAAAAAGATAATGTTTTTTCATAAGATTAATTGACTAAACACCCATTTTATCTTTTAAGCTATGAGATCTTAGTGTGACCAATGAAACATTAAGTGATGAATTATTAGGTTTCATTGTATGTAAATAATTTTTTTATTGTATTTATTAATCCCTATTTTTTGGAATATGTTTTATAGTATTGATAAACGTAGGTTTTTTAATATCATGTGTACTGATTTTATAATGACAATAAATATTTCATCATATATATAACCATGAGATTAAAAAAAGTTTTAGTGACTTAATAATTTATGATATTTCAAAAAATGTGATATCATGATATTGTGTGCCTCTAAGTAATAAGTAATTAGAATACTATTTAGTAGAAACTGACCATTTTTTTGTTTATTTAGTAATGATTTACATTGATCATTGGATAATACAATTAAATTTTTATGATTAAGGAATCTTATGAATGTTTAAATAGTTCTGGAAATATCATACCACGTGTTAACCATATTAGTTAGGGTTAATGTGAAAATAAAAGAATAATAAATAATCATCCATTTTATGGTTATATAGTCCTTTATACTTTTATTTTTAGTACTTTATCCATGTCAAAATATTCACCATTTCTCCTCGTTTGGATATAATTTTTTGATTCTGTGGGGAAATGTTTATAGGATGAATTCTTTATTGATAGGTAGTCATATCTGACAATTTTTTCAATCTAGAATGAGAAATAATTCCTCAACTCTTGGGAATGTATCTTAAAAAAATATCAAATTACATTAACATAAAATGAATCGTATTTTTTAGATCATTACATATTTGTGTTTTTAATCACCTTAAAAATATATTTTTCATTAACTAATTTTAGGGAATTATTTCAATTTCCATCTATATATATTTATAAATATCTATATTCCAAATTATGTACTATTCTTTGAAACCCCTATTTTTTTATTCCATATGACCTTTATAATTACTTGTTTATCTTAATAAGAGGAATTTATATTAAAAATTTTTATTTGGTGGGTTTAGAAAAATTAATTCTTAAATATCTATCCTTTGATTAATGATATAATTTTCAAATTGGGGGGATGAAATTTACAAAAGGGGGAGGACATAAGAGCCTGAAAGTTTTAAAGGATAAATTATTGTTTCATAGAATAAAAAAAATGAAATTATAATAATATATGGGAATATAAAATCCCATAACATTAGAAAATATTTCTTTTTATGTATATTTTATTTCAATAGCCTGCAGTATATGTAGGATAGATTTTTTTTATGTTTGATGTCATATTCAATATTTACCTCCATGCATAAACATCCAAAAATATATATAACCGTCATAAAATATACATTAAATTTGGGGGTATCAATATTTCTAAAAATATTATGATAAATAATTCTCATAAAACACATAATCTCTTGTTAAATTTATAGTAAATAATCAAAACAATTTTTACTAATACAAATTTATTATGCAAAAATAAGTTTTCTATAAAATTCATATCTGTTTATTTTCATGAATATTTAATTAATATATATAATATTTTTTAAATTTTCTTGATAAATTTGAATTCATTTTTTATATCATAATATCAAAATATATTTATGGACATTTTTTTTATTTTTTTGAAAAATTATAATTTTTATAAACAGTTAAAAATACAGATTTTTGTAAATTTATATCTATATTCAATAAGATATTTATTTGAAATGAAATATATATTATTGGATAATCTTAAAATCAAAATAATAATTATTTATTTATATTTATACTAATTAATTACTTTTAAATGAAAATTATAATGCTTTCTTGTATAATTTTTGTGTGTGTTCGAAATCATGATTTTAAGAATTTATTTGAAATTATATATTATTTACCAATTTATGTAATTTAAATTAATACATAAAAGGGAATGTTTTAAAAAATATTTATATATAATATATCAAAAAAATATAATTTATATCCAAACAATGTTTATTGATATAAATAGAGTTAATATAAAATCATTTTATTCTTAAAAAAATAAATGTATCGAAACCCTACATTCCATAACATTTGTTGAATTATATATAAATTAAATCTTCCCCATTTTTTAAAAAGATGTCCATGAAATCAAAATGTCAAAATTAAATATGGGTGAATTATAAAGTTTTTTATGAAACTTCTCTTTTTGAGTAATAGTGAAAATAATGATTTTTTTTAAATTCTTTTATAATATAGAATAATAATAAATAATAGTTTTAATGTATAATTAGTTAATTAATAAATTAATTAATCTTGTTTTTTTCATTGGAAGAATTTTTATAATGATGTTTATTATAAAAATATTATAAACTTTCGAACATTTTCTCTTTAAAAACTAACATTATCATTCCATAAGAGGGATTAATTTTAATTAAAATATTCACATTTTGGAAAATAATTTTATTTACTGTATTACATATTTTGAATCATAATAGTATAAAAAATCTCATATGGTCCACATAAAATCTGAAAAAAAAATTATTGGTTAATGTATAAAAAGTTATTTCATGTAGTTTAGGAAATGTGTGTTATTGGGGAGTTAAAATGAAACAATAAGGGTAAAAACTGCATAAGAAATTGTTTATAAACCCTTTTATGGACATATTTCAATTATTATACATATAAGGTTCCATAGTGTCATATTTTGGACCCTTGTGACATATTAAAACCAATTCATTATCATATTATTTTAAAAAATACATAGTACATCCTCTCCTTCATAGGTTAAAGGCATACCACTATCCTCTTTTTATAACATGTTTAAACAAATTTGGATAGTAAAATCCATTCTATATTCACATAAAAAATTACCTCCTTCATAATAGAGGCATTTTTTGTATCTAAATCCCACTTAGGAATGATTTAGTGAAACATATGGATGTCACCCGATGACGACGAGGTTCAAAAGAATAAAACGAGAAGGAAGTGTGTTGTAAGGGTCTTCTCATATCATATTAATTTATAATGGATATCTGACATATTCAACACTAAATATTTTTTTTGTGTATTTACTATCAATTATTGTTTTATATTATTTATATCCTTAATTAGTTATTGATATATATATCTATTTTGGAATCTCTCTTCCAATAGTTTTACAGTTTCAATTTTACCAAACTAGTAAGAGTTTTTAATCTTAATTTTCCATCATTGATACACATGTTATGTAATAAAACAATCTTATTTTATATTATATATATAATTTCTCATTATCATATAATATATTTACTATAATAAACATAATATATTTTTTTTAAATCATATTTCTTCATGGGGCATACGTTTCAAGGTTACCAATGTGGTAATGATATTATGTTATAATCTCATCATTTATCTTGACATTTTTTTTAATTTTAAAATGAGTAAATATTATAAAAAAACCTTACATTATTATCATGTATTATTTTATCCTCGATTTATTCATGATATTTTCATAAAAAAGTATCATTTTTTCACTGTTCTATACATAATGTAATTTATAATGTTTTTTCAATTAAATACAACATCATTTCCCTCATCGTTTGGGAAATTTTATTTCCCAATCCATACGTTCTAAATGTGATTTAATTTTTTATTTAATTTTATAAAATTTAGTTATTAATAATTTTACTACACTGAGATATTTTCATAAAGAAATGCATACTGATTATTTTCTCTAGAGAATTATATTGGATGTAGACCATATGATTATTCAAATTTAATGTTTCTTTAAGGATTGTGTAATTTATATATGAATAATTTATCAGATGATACCATAATGTTTTATCTATGATATCCATTATTTGGAAATGTTCATTGGATAAAAATTGATATAATATGTATCTTTATTATTGATTTATATCAAACATTCTTATTTTAAAGACTCATTCATTTTTTAAATATTTAGAATTTAGTTAAATATGTGTAGGAATTATTTTATGATTCTTTCATTGAATCTAATTTTGTGATTACACATTTATATAATTCTTATGCACACTGATGAAATTGAAAGTTTTGTTTTTATGATTACCCTTACTGAACATTTGGGATCACTATTCTTAATTTATCATTTTACACCTCATTTTTAAGAATTGAGTTCAATTATTTATTTATATATGGTATTTTATATGGATTATGATGAATACTTAATGTGAAAAAATAAATATTGAATTAAGTGGGAGAAATTATCATTTAGTGATATGTGTGTTTTTATGTAAGAGTGTGTCCTAATTATATATAACACAAATCATAAAAGCTACTTGAGGATATGTTTGACTTTATTTTTCCATCTTATATTTTATTGTTTTTATGGGAAATAATTTTGTAATAATCATTAGTAACAAAAACTGTAAATATAATGTTTATAATTTCAGCACAATATCTTGGACAACTGGTTTTGGGATGATAGAAACCACAGTGTTAAATAGGATGGTATGAATTGTATTAATAAATTTTTAAAATTATTTATTAAAATATAAATTTCATTCTAAAATAACTATTTCGAATAACATAGAAAATAATAAATCAATTGTTTTAACTGTAATTTTATTATAAAAAAGAGTTTTTCTTAAAAAATGATATTTATTTATTTTTTTGAAATTTTTTAAAATTAATATTACCAAATTTTAGATATATTATTTGATAAATTGAAATTTATTTTCAAAATAAACATATTAAAATTAACATACTGTTAAATTTTAGGATTTTTTTGGAAATATTGAGTTTCCAATGAATATTTAAAATACATATTTTGTGTAAAAAATTATTTAATTTTAATAAATTTAGTACTTCTAATGTATATTTATATATTTAATATTATTAAAATAAATATAAATATATTTATATTTATATAAAAAACATTATATTTTATATCAACTTTAAATTGGAATTTAGGGTTATAATGTTCTATTTAAAATATATTTTTCATAATAAAGTTTTAATGTGCATTATGTTTTTCAATTTTAAATAAATAAAATAATAGATAATGTTTAATGAATTATATTAAATTTAAATATAATATATCAACATATATTAAATGACATTCGTGGAAGATTATACTTGTCTTCATGTTATTATAAGATCATTATTTTCATGAAAAAAAACCTTCTTGAAAACCATAATTTTTATTATGTCTTCAGAATTAATATTAAATATTATATTTATAATTTAATGATCAGCATTAGTTTTTTTCATAAATAATAGTCATAAGTGTAATAAATACTTAAGTATAGTTAAAGTGGAAACATGTTTACGACCGGTTAAAATAAAACGATACAAATTAAAATATATAAAAACTTATGTAAATATTTTTTATAGAAATATATCTACCCTTATTATCATATTATATATTATTTTGAACATGTGACAAAATTTTATATAATGGTGATGAAAAATTTAATTTATGTATAGAAAAAGTCAAAATATAACCCCTATCTTTTAAATATCAATTTTCATTTCACATGCATAAAAAATAAATATGTGAATGAATATTTTTTGTAATTTTGAGAATAAATGTGCTAATATAATGAAGGTAGTATATTTTTGATATTTTATAATTATATAATTACATATAATGCTTATTCAAAACCAACAAAATAAATATTTAATTAATATTACAAATTTAAATAAACTAAAAATGAAAAAAAATAACAATCAAATAGAATATTTTATCCTATGAATATATCACTGAAATATATCATAATATATATTAAAAAAGATAATATATTTTAATTTAAACTTTTTTTTATGTTTTTAATGTGAAATTAAATTAATATAGTCAAAATTGTTATTAATGTCATTCAATTATAAATTATATTTATTTAAATTATATAATATTTATTCAAATTTTATCCTCCTCTAATTTGGTGGTAAGTGATTAAAATATGTTCAATATTTCATTCATAAACTAATTCATGTTTTATAGTAATTGTAATTACCCTTCAAAACTATATCACTATATTAGCATGTTATTGGGTATAATGGGTTTTTGTTCATTTCATTAGTTTTGGTTGAAATTAATCATTTATTTATATTATATGTTTTGTTTAAAAAAAATTTATTCATGGGGTACAAATTAACAAATAAGGGTCAATTTATTTCTACTCTAAATTGATCAATTTTGAAGATAAAAAGGCTAGTTACCATAGTGAATACTAAAATATTAAAAGGAAACATATAATTCTATCATATACATTTTGAAAACATATATATTTTTATATGTTATATTAATTGATAAATCATTTAACCCCACAAAAAAATTATTAATAATTTTTTTAGTCCCGTGTAGTCAAAGAGAAATTCCATTAGGGAATAATTTTTGGTATTTAGGCAATTGTCATTGCTCTGTCATTATAAAAGGCCACCTCCTATATGCTACTCTTCAAAAATTAAAATACATTTGGATTGGACATGAAAACCATAAATACTATCCTTAATTCCATAAACATATCATGTAGTCCATTATTTTTTTTTATAATGACAACCTATGAATTCTTTTGGTTCTTACCAATGGAGGTTGTCTAAATAATATATATGAGGAATAACCGAGTGTGTTTAATTTATTTATTCTTCCATATCCATAAAAATATTAATATATTATTATTATTATATAAAACTGAAATAAAAATTATATTAAAGGTTATTATATTAATTTTATAACATATATACATCTCAACAAACCTCAAATGGGATAAGAAATCATCTTTTGGGTGTAAGGTGGACTACCTCCTCTACAAAAAAATTTATTTACATTTCCATTATTCCCTCAGAGAGAATTTTATAATAATGTATGTAAAAATTATATATGATATTTATAACATATCAATAATTATTCTATTATGATATCATATATATGTAACTTCATAATTTCCATTTCGGGGGGATATGATAACGTCACGTGTCTATATGGTGGACTATCCCATCACGATCCAGTGTGATTGTTTTCATTAATGCTTTACATGGAATGTAATGAAGGAAAATTTAGTTAATATTTGATATATAAATAATATAATAATGAAATAAATGATGTATTTAACATTATTAAAATATAATAATTCATTTGATTCTTTATAATGGAAAAAAATAATGCCATCCATTCCTACGTGTAGACCAATTCATCAATGTTGTGATATGACTATTTTTTGTTCCAAAAATCAGATGGATGATATATATTTCAATTTAAATAAATAATATGTTTTATATTTTAATAATTAAATTTTTTTAAAAATAAAATAATAAATAACTTATTTCCATATTGATCATAAAAAATTGAAATATTAATCATTCTTACGTATGACCTACCGTATACGTGATCGTATAATTGTTAATTTATTTAAACCATAAATAGTTATTGGTTATAAAATTATAATTTACATAGAAAAAATAAATACTTAATTATTATTATCTTGAATATATTTACATAATGATTACATTGACCAATAGTCCACATACCGATGCCATTTTTGTCACGTAATCCAAATAACATCAAAACAATCAATATAAATTAAATATATTAAATAATTTTATATGACTTGGTAATGAGTAAAATAAAAAAAAATAAAAATCATAAAAAATGTTCTATTTAAGTAAATAAATAATTTTTTTAACTTTAGGAATATAAATAACTTGTATGATGAGCTATAATCATGGTAAAAGATTTCATCTAAATATCTTTCCATTGTGGAATATTTTTATAGGTAAAACCCCCCATATGTGTATGTGACACATCTACAACCTCTTTGACATGTTATATGATTATTTAATCTTATCACATTATTTTGAAATGTTTTTTTAAATATTATACATTAATGGTGATCAAGAAAAAAATTGTTTTAAGGTAGTAAATGATGTTATTTTTAAAATACATCTTATAAAATTTTCTTTATGACCCTATATATTCAATTTCATTTTTTCCAATGATTTTATATAAGTATTTATATTGAAATATAAGATTCATTAATTACTTTTTATGAATATTTTTACTTTTTTTCATGGTTTTTCAAATTTGTTCTCTTTATATGTTTTTTGTAGAACATTTTGAAAAATGAAAACTAAATTGATTTTTGATTAATATATATTGTGATAAGGAATTTCCCATATATAGGTCTAGTTATTTGATATCATGATTCCTTTTTCTTATTTCATTTTTCTTCAACTAAACCCCTCTTTTTCTTTTTCAAACTATTATTGAATTAAAATTGTTTTTAAAAATGAAGGGAAATTTAATATTTGAAATGGTTTTTCAAATTGGATTAAATGTTTCTTATATAGGGTTTTGGGATAAAATGGTGGAACAAAAAAAATTTATTCAATATATCATAGTAGATAATTATATTTAAAACACGTGAGCTATATATTGCTTATATGATGGGTTCATTCGTATTATAACTCAAGGGTGAACCTCTTATTATATATTATAAGTGTTGATCTCTATTATTTATTACTAAAAACGTATAAGATAATGAAGCCACATTGAAAATTTTATTTTCATCCCTTCATTTGAAAATAATTTTCACATTCTCTAAGGATGGGTAAGAGAAAAGAAAAGGTAACTTTTCTATTCGAGTTATTTTTCAATAAAAATTAATATTGATTTATTTTTGATGTATAATATTATTTGAAAATTGTATACAAATAAATAGTTACCACTTTGTAATTTATGTTTTATTAATGTATGTTTTGTCAAGGAATTCACTAAAACGATAAAATAAAAAATGTCTTAAAATATAATACAATTAATTGTTGACATTGAATTCATGTTTACGAAATGTCTATTGTTGGGTACTTATAAATAAAAATTATATAATCTATATTTATTTTCCCATTAACAATATATAAAATATATTTTATTTTTTTAATTAGAATAATGATATAGAATTATTATGTTTTGTTATATAGTAACTGTCATGGAAATACCTTTATAATGTACATGTTTTGTTGCCGAAATTATAATTTGGTGTTTGTTAAAAAAATTATCATTATAATGAAATTTTTCTATAATGTTAGGGGTCATAAATTATTGATTTATTTTTGGAATATATGCTTCACATGAAATTTCTATGAATATATGTTATTTATGGCCCAATTACAATATGGGATTCAGTTATTTCAAATTTAGTAACCAACTTTTATAATTTTTAAATGTTTAAATTATTTTTTTAACTACACTAGATGAAACCATTGTATTTTGATATTTATTTTAAGTTTGAATATTTATCTATTTGGGTATATGTGTATTTATACCATTCATATGAATTGGTGGGTTAGGTTATAATTCTTCCAAATTTATATCATTAGTTATATTATAAATGGTATTTATAATTTAATTCTCCCAAACACATTCACCTAGAGATAATAGTTTATTTATTAAAAGGTAAATAGATTACATGATATACATACCTGAGAACATGGATTATTAGTCCTTATAATTCTATATACAAAAACAATAAATTATAACATGACATAAAAATCATTGGAATAAAGAAATATATTATACAAGGTTATACCTTTACAAACTCATAAATTTTGTTTGGCATAATAACCATTTGAAATGTGATACAAAATACAATAATGATATTTTATCATTAGTAAGATATGATGTATAGTGTATGATAATATGTCACAATAGTGGAGAAATAAATATTTTTTTTAATATACATATATATGAATCTCGATCAATCAATACATTAAAAAAGAATTTTTTATGTTAATGGAAGTGCAAAATCACATTGGAAACAATATATGATTACATAATGATCTAAATTATAGCGAAAAAAATTCATTCCCCTTATGAATATTATCAAAGCCTTTTCTATTTCATAATTTATAGATTGTACTAGTGATCTTAGTACAATATAATAGATATTTCATTAGACCTACAATTGAATTAAGGGGACATATATTATTATTCTCTTATCATAAAAGTTAAAACAATTCCTTTCCTTATTTACTAATATAGAATATTTCATAAATAAAATAATGTTAAATAATGAGTAGAGATTAAATAAATATCATATTTTCTCAATCAATATATTATTACAACAATTTCATATATAAAATAAATTATTATAATGAATTATTATTAATTTATCCCCAGTTGATGAATTAAAATTATTATTGAGGTGTATTATTTTTAATAAAATTATGAATTACCTGGTATAATCATTAAAAATTTAAATCAATTTTATGTGAAAAAATTGAAATATTGTGGTTGGGAACTTACAAATAATATGATTATTATATTTATTAGACAATTTTAGACATTAAAATTTCTATGTTATATATCCCTCAATTTTTTGGATTCATACTTTTAGTTACGGAATGTAACACCTATATTGATAAACAATTTAATATGGTTTCCTCAATTTTTTATTAATAGATCTATATATTATTGAGAAAGTGAAATTTGAGCATCCTTGAATGTAGAATTTATTAACCAATCTAGCGATTATGTTTCATTTTATTTAGAGTTCGGAATAAATATTGTGATGTAATGTACTAATAAATCATCATTATATTTTATGTTAGATAATTTAGTATAAAAATAATTTATATTAAATGTCATTAGTTTTTTTGGAAATATTTTGCCATGGTTATGTGCACACTGAGATTTACTAGCCACCATAACAATACACATATTAAAAATTAAAAAAACTACATTGTAATGCATTAATTGGAACTATATATTTAATGAACCATATCCAATTAGACTAAATTAACTAGTTACATTATTACATTAGAAATAGATAAATATAATTGATTCCCAAATATTAAATTGTTTAGTATTTTGGGTAAACTATATTCATACATGAATATAAAATTAAAAATTAAGACAAAATGTTATTTATTGTATATTATCTATGAAAAAATTATTTTATAAGATTATTAATGTATGTAAATAATAAAATGCTAAATTGAATTAGGGTGAAAATTAACAGAATAAATAATAGTGTGAAATGATTCCCAGTAATTGTCTTCATACAATTTAAGTTACAATAATTAATAATATTTATGTAAATAAATCGAAATAAAATAGTTCAATAATAATATGAGCTAAAAACTAATACACAGATATCATAACTACTAAAATAATAACATAGAAATATAAAAAATATCATAAAGAGTTAAATACCGAATTCTGTATATAATTAAAATTAAATTGATTCCCCTATCCTAGGGATCTTTCATAGAAGTGTATGGCATCAACAAATACCTATGGTTGATTTTCCAAGGAGACCTTCCAAATAATTGATGGGATATAGAGGACATCACCTGTCACTTACAATGTCCCATTAATTAATCAAATGAAATGGTTGAAAATTATCAACATAAAAACTAATATTTTAATTAACATAAGAATAATTAAAAATTTCCCCAATCAGTAAATGTAATTATAAAATATACAATTGATTATATTTAATATAAATAAAATAATACATCACTAATAAAATATATTGTTAAATATCAAGTGAAATAATAATATTAAATTCAACATAATATATACCCAATGTAGTATACCTAAAATAATGGATTTTACCTTGATGAATAGATACACACACAAAAAATCATTTAAAACCATTCATTAGGAAAATTGAATTTTCACTTTGAAAATATTTTACTTGAACAAAAAAAAAAGTTATGAAGTAAAAAAATTATATATAAAAAATTAATATTAATATAAATGAAGAATCAATTACAATATTTTTAATTAAGTTTGTAAAACTCATTCATAATAATTAATTAAATAAAACAATCCTTATACTCTTTTCTATGAAATGTAGAAAAGCATCTTGTTTGAAAAAAGACAAGAAGATTGATTGAAACCCATTTAATAGATATAAACATGTGATAAATACTAAAATCCCATAGGTGAGTATTAAAAATATTATTTAAAACATATGATTGAAAATAATTATATGGAATAAAATATTCTCGTTGGGATACTTGTCCATAAAAAATATCGAATATTGATGATATTGTGAAATAAACCCATCATAGAGGTTCAAAATTCATTTTACAAGTTCAATACTGATGTATAATAAATTAAAATTAAATATAAATATGTTAAATAACTATAATAATACGTATAAGAAAAATAATGTCAAAATTAAATTCTATTATCACATTTTTCTTGATAATTCATTGTTTAAAAACATTGTTTTTGGTGATTTCTACATGATTTTTTCATTTTTGTTTTCATTAGGTTGATTTGGTATTTTTAAATATATCAAGGATAAATAAAATACATAATTTAAATAATGGTCTATATATCATAGAAAGATATTATATATATATTTAATGTAATTAATTAATGGTATATATAGAAAAATTTATTACACTGATCAAAGAGATAATATGATATATATATATGCATAAATATAGTTTTTACTCTTCTATGGGGAAAATTAGATATATTGAAGTGATAATTATAATATATAAAATCAATATATTTTCATATATATACTATATATTATTAAATTTTACCCTTATTACCATCCATGAAATATATAAATGAAAAATATTAGACATCACATTGTGGAGTTTATAGTCCACACATTATCAGGAGTGACGTTAAAAATTATAAATAGTATAAGATATAATAAGGTACATATGATATATATAATTGAGGATATATAATACATTTATAAATATATCATTAAAATATTAAACCTCTCATAATTATCAATATAAAATAATTTAATTAAAAATTAATTGTATCGGTACTTGGTGATTTTAAGTGGCACCTACTCATGAGTGATACATGCACATATCATTTGAAGGGAAAGTGGGTGTGAAATGATGGTTTCAAGGTTATAATAAAATTTAAGAATATTTATGACACTGAATTAATTATTTTATTAAAACATACGATATTTTATAGGCGATAGAAAAACCACCAAATTGATAGGGTTTGGGGAACATAATTACCTATTCCTTAGGAGAACTTCTTTTGATCGTCCATTAATGAACATATGTATACGATTAAAGGAATAATTGAACCTCTATTACACTTAAAGTATTTTTATATGATTAATGTTTAAGGATTTATTCTGATATATGGATCAATTTAGTATGAATAAGTGAGAGAGGAGGTTCACATTTTAAATTGAGGCGAGGGGAAAGTTTTGAATTTATCCAAATATTAAATTATAATAAAATAATTCTCATTAGAAGCTCCCCCAAATGGAATTTTATTCAATTATACTGTACGATATGGTTTTAATCCTATCATTAAATAAAATTTAGACTTTTTGGGTGTCATTTTAAAATATATCATTTTGATAATCCCATAGTTAATCAATTATAATTTTAACTATGTTAACAAAATTGTCAAAAATTTTGAGTTGTAATTTTTACTTATAAGGATGATATTTTATAATAAGTGTATAATTAATGATATTTTATATATTATAATATCCACATTTTGTTATTTTAAAATTTAATTAATTTTATTTAATTTAATAAAATATTATTTTGATATAATATCATTTTTTCCATTATTGACAGTATTCATATAATTAATCATCAAATTCAAAAACGTAATTTTGTAATTATAATATCATTCATTAATATCTAGATAATATTTATTTAATATAAAAAATCATTGGACACATTATATAAATCAATATATATTTAAATTAATATTATTAAGATTGTTTATTTTATATTTATGTTACATTAATATATTTTTTATTAGTGATGCAAAAGAATTGAATGGAATTATATAACATAAAAAAATAAAAATAAATCTATCTAATAAAAATAATTTTATTATTCTCATTATATACTTTTTTTGTTCATTAATATATTTCTTTTTTTCCCATCTAGATACCTCATAGATATTAATAACAATGAGAGTGACAACATAATACTATCCATGATTTAAATAATTTCTAAACCATTTTCATGGACATGTGTCTATTAGAAAACTCATATTTGATGTTAATGTGTTTTTTAAATAATTAACATAACCAAAAAAAGATTTTTTTTCGAAAAATTATATATTTTAATTATTTTATCCTATAATACTAGGACATATCCTTTTTCGATGGGATAATATTTCCTATTGTTACTAATAGAAATGTCATAAAATAGAGGTGAAGTATTTTATAAATTTTAAAAAATTGATTTCAAATATTGAAAAAAAGTAAAATTCATTACCTGTTTTTAGAAATATTAATTTTGAAATAGGTTCAATGAAAAGTTAAAAACATAGAATTTTAGAAGATGTAGTTTTTATAATAAAACTCAATTAATTCTTATGAATTTTATTGTAATTATATTATATGAATGCTACAGATATTTTTTTGGGCATATAATATATTAATTTAATGTAATTAATTATAGAATTTTGACTAATTATATATATTTAAATTTATATATATTTCACGTACAAATACAGTTTTCAGAAAAAACACTTTTATAAAAATTAACTGTTATTCATAATTATTTGATGACCAATAAATTTATTGAATAAATGTATAAAACATATATTTCCAAATAGCCTTATCTATAGTTATACCTCCCAATTTTACACGTATATTTTATGGTTCATATAATAATATATCTTGTTTCATTTAAAATCAATGATTCTTGAATCTTAGGATATTAAAAAGATTGAAATTATTTTAAAAAATAAAATTAAAAAATAATGGGGTTTAACATTTATATGTACCTCCAAAGATGATATTATATAAATTTTAAAATTTTAAAAAAATATTTAGATTTGGGTAGTTCTTCATCATAATTCTACTTGGTTACCATGTCACCTCTTCTATCGTGTGATTTTTCTAATGTCCATTTTCAAGTGGAGTCATCTGATTCAACAATACATGTTCTATTGTTTCCAAAATATGGGTGGGATATTTATAGTAATATAAATCATAGTCTAATTTTGTTTAATTATAAATTGTAACATGAATGAATTATTTCACGTACATCCTTAATAAAAATATATTTAAGTGATCTTGTAATTTAGAAATGCTAGCTGACATTTCCAAATAAAAATACAAATATCCATTTAATTCCACAATTTCAAATAGTCTAATGTAATTGGGGATCATTTTACCTATATTAATAGATCTTATAACACCCTTACATAAATATACCTTCAATAAAACATTATACCATACTTGAAATTTTAAATCCTTCATCTTGTAATCCCGAAAGTCCATTTTCCTACATTGATATTCTTTGATATTGGATGGAATATTCTTTACCTTTCCCTTTGTTTCGTCCACATATTCAAGCCTGATGGACTCTATTTTTCCATATCATCTCAGAATGTAGTTATGAGGCATATCATTCTATATAACTCTTCATTAGGATCCATTTTAGTACATGAATGTAAGATATTATAATATGGTAATTCAACCAAAATTAAATAATGATGCCATATACTGTGATGGAAATGTGATAATGACCAAAACTATTTTTATAATGATTATATAGTAATTTTTAATAGTACAAAATTTTTAGGATGATAATAGAATACCCAATACTGATTTTTATGAATTTAAATATAATTAAATTTATATAATTTTAATGTAATGCATGGATTACAGTTATAAATAATTGAATGAGGTGAAGAATTATGTCATATAAATTGATTAGTATAGATTTGGGCAATTCAATCCATTAAATGGTTTCTATTATAGATAAAAAATGAAATTATTTGGTAAATAAATCAACAATAACCCATATCAAATAATAATATATATGATTAAATAGTAATCATTTAAAAATACATAGTAATTTTATACTAAGTCTATATAAGAATAGGTAGAGGTGCCATTGATCATCTCTGAAATTGTCTCCCAACATTAAATTTTTAAAAAACTAAATATCATGAAACATAATAATAAATTTTATACATCAAATTATTCCACCATAAATGTTACATAAAATCACTATACATATTGGTGCTACCATAATATGTATAGAAATTTAATATATGAGAATCATCTAATAATTATATTTTTATTTTTATTATATAGTTAAAAGCGATATTCCTTCCATTTTTTATAATTCTATATTTATATAGGTTTTCATCTATTTTCCCATCCTTAAAATTAGTTTTTAAACAAAAAAATCATCACTAAGAAGATAATAGTTTATATTTTCTGATACATATTTTTTGGAAATCATCAAAAAGGGATTTATTCTTCCACAACCGTAATAATTCTAAGATACATCATCCCAATATCAATGAACATAAGATGTCTATAAATTATAATTTTGATCAAAGAACAATGTTCCTTCATAATAAATGAATTATATATATTATTTTCCTTCCTAATGTGGTAGTGTATTGAAATATCATAATACTTGAGTTCCTTGATCCATCTCTATCTCCTTATGTTGAGTTATTTATTTGAGAAGATGTTTTTACAAAACTATAGAATTGTATATTTCTCCAACATTTGAAAATAAATATAGATGTTGCAAATAAAAATTGAATATATTATGGATGATGAATTAGTAATAATGGTTTGATAGTTACATTCATTACATTTTAGATTCCTTGATCCATATAAAATAAAATTATCATTATTTATATGGAAACCAAAAATTACCTTCCATGATGCATCACTATATATCACAAATCCACCATTTAATGAGCATAGATTCATTATTAGAGCAGTCATCATTATCCTCCTCAATTATAAAAAACATTATTGGCATTCTATTTTCAAAATAATCATAACCTATTTATGAGTAATCATATTTTATAGGTTAAAAATGGGGGAACCATTTTTTTTTTAAAAAATCAACTTTATTAATTATCCAAATTGATGAAAATAATTACCTAATTTATGTTTTTTGGTATATTCCATTCATGGTATTCCTTTTCCATTATAAGATCAATAATTATTTAATATATTCAGATAATATAGAAAAGTAGAAAATATTGTTGGAAATAGAAATCAAAAAAATATATATAACACATTTAACACATTTTATCTTAGACTCTCAATAATTCACTAAATTTAGATCCCATATTCCTAATATTTCATAGAGTATACCAATATATCTTAAATAAATACCATAAATATTATCTAGATATTCAATAATTACTCTTTTTTTGTGATCAAAAAAATAATGTTATCATTATTCAATTATTATAGAATTAGTAAAAATGCATAATGATCATTCCTCATTAAATGTATTTTCCATATAATTTTATTTTTTACTTGCAAATTATGATATCCTGAAATATGTTTAAACATTGATAAATATTCGGGTCCAGGAATTGGGATAAATAAGTCATCAGTGCAAGATAGAGGATATTTTTAATATATCATTATATCCATGACATCCCAATAATCGATGAAAGTTATTGTTAACTTATATTTATTTCTACAAAAAGATTATGGACTCTTCAAAGAGAAGCACTAGGGACTATAAATATCATACCATTTAAATACTCAAGTTGTTTTATATATTCATATCACTCCACATTATCTATTTAATACGGAGCCTTTCAGATAAGTCTTATATTGGGGATTAAATCAATGGAATACTAAAATTCCCACACTAAAGTGTATCTATGAAATTCATCAAGAAATACATCAACATATTATTAAATAATCAGGTAATACTCAATTTGATTATAACATTTTCTTTATGTGGGTTTTTTATATATTTATTTTCTAAGAATAAAATTCTGATGATCTGTTGTAGGTGGATATAGGATTTAATCATATGAATAAATACCCACTCTAAATAAAACAAATTCAATGTCATAAAGATGAATAATAATTTCCTTCTCCTTGAAATAAATTTGTTACATTATAATTTGAAATATTGTTTAAACCAAGGATTATATCACTATTAACAAAACATATGTAAATAAAATAAAAAAATAGGGAAATTATATGTTAATTTATTGGAGTTTTATGAAACCTAATTGTTATAGTGAGGTTTCCACATGAATTATTATTTAATAACACCTTCCTAATATGAATTTGAAATATCATTTTTTTGGAATTTTTTATGATATAAAAGAATGTGAGGATCCAATAAAAAATAACAATTTTCCTAGATATAAAGATATTATTAAAGTACCTGACACCACATATTTAGAAACTCCAACCTCATCTATTCTGGTCAAATAAGCTTGGCCTTCCCCACATCTCATTTTTATGAGTGAATTACTTAGTTAAATATAAAATCATTTAAATAGATTCCAATTTACATACAATTGATGAATTATATAATTTCAACTTATTCGAAATCATTTGATTCATGGTTCTATTGTCCTTTTCCCCTATTCCAATAGAAAACTAATACATCCAATAATAATGTTCAATTTTATTTATTTCACATTTACTAAATATTAGAGATTATACCATTTTTGTATTCTACATTTTATAATTTCATTTTCCACTATAATAAGCAAACAATTTATAGTATTTCATATTATAAAATCTATAACTCTTTGATAATTATTTTTCATTCATGGTAAAACATGATACTATATCATTATATGATGAACATGATTTGTAGACCCGTGAAATTCAAGGAAATTTCTTAAACAATCTTTGAAATGGTCAATATTTCCCTTTGGATTATTTAATTTCAATAAATTTAGTACTTTTAATGTATATTTATTTATTTAATATTATTTAGATAAATAGAAAAACTATTTATATTTATAAAAAAAACATTGTTTTTTAGATCAACTTTAAATTGGAATTTAGGGTTATAAAGTTATATTTAAAATATATTTTTCATAATAATGTTTTAATGTGAATTATGTTTCTCAGTTTTAAATAATTAAAATAATAGATAATGTTTAATAAATTATATTAAATTTAAATATAATATATCAATATATATTAAATTACATTTGTGGATGATTATATTTGTCTTCATGTTGTTATAAGATCATTATTTTCATGAAAAACATCCTTCTTGAAAACCAGAATTTTTATCATGTCTTCAGAATTAATATTAAATATTTTATTTAAAATTTAATGATCAACATTAGTTTTTTTCATAAATAATAGTCATAAGTGTAATAAATACTTAAGTATAGTTAAATTGGAAATAGGTTTACTACCGGTTAAAATAAAACGATACAAATTAAAATATATAAAAACTTATATAAATATTTTTTATAGAAATATATCTACCATTATTACTAAATTATATATTATTTTGAACATGTCAGAAAATTTTATATAACGGTGATGAAAAGTTTAATTTCTGTATAGAAACTGTCAAACTATAACCCCTATCTTTTAAATATCAATTTTCTTTTAACATGCATAAAAAATAAATATGTGAATGAATATTTATAGTAATTTTGAGAATAAATATGCTAATATAATGAGGGTAGTATATTTTTAATTTTTTGTAATTATATAATTATATATAATGCTTATTTAAAACCAGCACAATAATTATTTAATTAATATTAAAAATTTAAATGAACTAAAAATGATAAAAAATATATTATTCAAATAGAATATTTTATCCTATGAATATCTCACTGAAATATATCATGATATATATTAAAAAAGATAATATATTTTAATTTAAACTTTTTTTATGTTTTTAATGTAAAATTAAATTAACATAGTCAAAATTGTTATTAATGTCATTCAATTATAAATTATATTTATTTAAATTATATAATATTTATTAAAATTTTATCCTCTTCTAATTTGGTGGTAAGTGATTAAAATATTAACAATATTTCATTCATAAACTAATTCATGTTTTATAGTAATTGTAATTACCCTTAAATACTATATCACTATGTTAGCATGTTATAGGGTTTAATGGGATTTTTTTTCATTTCATTAGTTTTGTTTCAAATTAATCATTTATTTATATTATATGTTCTATTTAAAAAAAATTATTCTTGGGGTACAAATTAACAAATAAGGGTCAATTTATTTCTACTCTAAATTGATAAATTTTGAAGATAAAAAGGCTAGTTACCATAGTGAATACTAAAATAGTAAAAGGAAACATATATTTCTAGAAAATAAATGTTGAAAACATATCTATTTTTATATGTTATATGTATTGATAAATCATTTAACCCCTCAAAAAAATTATTTATAAATTTTTTAGTCCCGTGTTATCAAAGAAAAATTCCATTAGGGAATAATTTTTGGTATTTAGGCAATTGTCATTCCTCTGTCATTATAAAAGGCCACCTCCTATACAACACTCTTCAAAAATTCAAATAAATTTGGATTGGACATGAAATCCATAAATACTATCCTTAATTTCATAAACATGTCATGTAGTCCATTATTTTTTTCATAATGACAACCTATGAATTCTTTTGGTTCTTACAAATGGAGGTTGTCTAAAGAATTGATATGAGGAATAACCGAGTTTGTTTAATATATTTCTTCTTCCATATCCCTGAAAATATCTATAAATTATTATTATTATATAAAACTGAAATAAAAAATTATATTAAAGGTTATTATATTAATTTCATAACATATATACATCTCAACCAACCTCAAATGGGATAAGAAATCCCTTTTTGGGTGTAAGGTGGACTACCTCCTCTACAAAATAATTTATTTACTTTTCCATCATTGCCTCAAAGAGACTTTTATAATAATGTATATAATAATTATATATGATATTTATAGAATAAAAATAATTATTCTCTTATGATATCATATATATGTAACTTCATAATTTCCATTTCGGGGGGACATGATAATGTCACGTGTCTGTATGGTGGACTATCCCATCACGATCTAGTGTTATTTTTTTCATTAATTCATTACATGGAATGTAATTAAGGAAAATTTAGTTAATATTTGATATATAAATAATATAATAACGAAATTAATGAATTATTTTACATTATTAAAATATAATAATTCATTTGATTCCTTATAATGGAAAAAATTAATGTCATCCGTTCCTACGTGTGGACCAATTCATCAACGTTGTGATATGACTATTTTTTCTTCCAAAAATCACATGGATGATATATATTTCAATTTAAATAAATAATATGTGATATATTTTTATAATTACATTTTTTAAAAATAAAATAATAAATAACATATTTCCATATTGATCATCAAAAATTGAAATGTTACTCAATCGTACGTCTGACCTACCGTATACAAGATCGTATCATAGTTAATTTCTTTAAACCATAAATAGTTATTGGTTATAAAATTATAATTTACATATAAAATATAAATTCGTAATTATTATTATCTTGAATATGTTTAAATAATTATTACATTTACCAATAGTCCACCTACGGATGCCATTTTTGTCACGTAATTCAAATACCATCCAAACAATCAATATAAATTAAATATATTAAATAATTTTATATGACATGGTAATAAGTCAAATAAAAATAATAAAAATCATAAAAAATGTTCTATTTATGTAAATAATTAATTTTTTTAATTTTAGGAATATAAATAACTTGTATGATGAGCTATAATCATGGTAAAAGATTTCATCTAAATATCATTCCATTGTGGAATATTTTTATGGTAAAAACCCCCATACGTCTATGTGACACATCTACAATCCCTTTGACAATTTATATGATTATTTAATCTCATCCCATTATTTTGAAATGATTTTTTAAATATTATACATTAATGGTGATCAAGAAAAAAATTGTTTTAAAGTGGGAAATGATGTTATTTTAAAAATACATCTTTTAAAATTTTATTTATGACTCTATATATTCTATTTCAATTTTTATAATGATTTTATATAAGTATTTATATTGAAATATAATATTCATTAATTACTTTTTATGAATATTTTTACTTTTTTCATGGTTTTTCAAATTTATTCTCTTTATATGTTTTTTATGGAACATTTTGAAAAATGACAACTAAATTGATTTATGATTAAAATATATAGTGATAAGGAATTTACCATATATGGGTCTAGTTATTTGATATCATGATTCCTTTTTCGTATTTCATTTTTCTTCAACTAAACCCCTCTTTTTCTTTTTCAAACTATTATTGAGTTAAAATGGTTTTTAAAAATGAAGGGAAATTTAATATTTGAAATGGTTTTTCAAATTGGATAAAATGTTTCTTATATAGGGTTTTAGGATAAAAAGGTGGAACAATAAAAAATTTTATTCAATATATCATAGTTGATAATTATATTTAAAACGCGTGATCTATATATTACTTATATGATGGGTTCATTCCTATAATAACTCAAGGGTGAACCTCATATTATATATAAGAAGTGTTGATCCCTATGATTGATTATAAAAAACGTGTAAGAGAATGAAGCCACATTGAAAATTTTATTTTCATCCCATGATTTGAAAATAATTTTCGAATGCTCTAACGATGGGTAAGAGAAAAGAAAAAGTAACTTTTCTATTTGAGTTAATTTTCAATAAAAATTAATATGGATTTATTTTTATTTTATAATATTATTTGAAAATTGTATACAAATAAATAGTTACCACATTGTAATTTATGTTTTATGAATGTATGTGTTGTGAAAGAATTCACTAAAATGATAAATAAGAAAATGACCAAAAATATAATACAATTAATTGTTGACATTGAATTACTATTTACGAAATGTCTATTTTTGTGTACTTATAAATAAAAATTATATAATCTATAATTATTATCCCATTAACAATATATAAATTATTTTTTATTTTTTTTATTTAGAATAATGATGTAGAATTATTATTTTTTGTTATCTAGTAACCGTCATGGAAATCCCTTTATAATGTACATGTTTTATTGCCGAAATTATAATTTGGTGTTTGTTAAAAAATTTATCTTTATAATGACATTTTTCTATAACGGTAGGGATTATAAATTAATGATTTATTTTTTGAATATATGCTTCACATGAAATTTCTATGAATATATGTTATTTATGGCCCAATTACAATATGGGATTCAGTTATTTCAAATTTAGTAACCAACTTATATAATTTTTACATGTTTAAATTATTGTTTTATCTACACTAGAAGAAACCATTGTATTTTGATATTTATTTTAAATTTGAATATTTATCTATTTGGGTATATGTGTATTTATACCATTCATATGAATTGGAACGTTATGTTATAATACTTCCAAATTTATATCATTAGTTATATTATAAATGGTATTTATAATGTTATTCTACCAAACACATTCACCTATTGATAATAGTTTATTTATTACAAGGTAAATATATTACATGATATACATACCCGAGAACATGGATTATTAGTCCTTATAATTCTATATACAAAAACAATACATTATATCATGACATAAAAATCATTGGAATAAAGAAATATATTATACATGGTTATACCTTTACAAACTCATAAATTTTGTTTGGCATAATAACCATTTGAAATGTGATACAAAATACAGTAATGATATTTTATGATTAGTAAGATATGATGTATAGTGTATGATAATATGTCACAATAGTGGAGAAATAAATAATTTTTTTTAATATACATATATATGAATCTCGATCAATCAATACATTAAAAAAGAATTTTTTAGGTTAATGGAAGTGCAAAATCACATTGGAAACAATAAATGATTACATAATGATCTAAATTATAGCGAAAAAAATTCATTCCCCTTATGAATATTATCAAAGCCTTTTCTATTTCATAATATATAGATTTTACTGGTGATCTTAGTACAATATAATAGATATTTCATTAGACCTAAAATTGAATTAAGGGGACATATATTATTATTCTCTTATCATAAAAGTTAAAAAAACTCCTTTCTTTATTTACTAATATAGAATATTTCATAAATAAAATAATGTTAAATAATTAGTACAGATTAAATAAATATCATATTTTCTCAATTAATATTTTATTACAACAATTTATTATATAAAATAAATTATTATAATGATTTTTAATAATTTATCCCCAGTTGATGAATTAAAATTATTATTGAGGTGTATTATTTTTAATAAAATTATGAATTACTAGGTAATATTCATATAAAAATATAAATCAAATTTAAGTGAAAAAATTGAAATATTGTGGTTGGGTACTTACAAATATTATGATTATTATCTTTATTAGACAATTTTAGACATTAAAATTTCTATGTTATATATCCCTCAGTTTTTTGGATTCATACATTTAGTTATCGAATGTAACACCTATATTGATACACAATTTAATATGGTTTCCTCAATTTTTTATTAATAGATTTATATATTATCGAAAAAGTAAAATTTTATGCATACTTGAATTTAGAATTTGTTACCCAATCTAGCAATTATGTTTCATTTTATTTATAGTCCAGAATAAATATTGTGATGTAATATACTAATAAATCAGCATTATATTTTATGTGAGATTATTTAGTATAAAAATAATGTCATTAGTTTTTTTGGAAATATTTAGCCATGATTATGTGCACACTGAGATTTACTAGCCACCCTAACAATACACTTATTAGAAATTACAAAAACTACATTGTAATGCATTAATAGGAACTATATATTTAATGAACCATATCCAGTTAGACTAAATTAACTAGTTACATTATTACATTAGAAATAGAGAAATATAATTGATTCCCAAAGTATTAAATTATTTAGTATTTTCGGTAAACTATATTCATACATTAATATAAAATTAAAAATTAAGATAAAAGGTTAAATATTTTATATTATTTATAAAAAAATTATTTTATAAGATTATTAATGTATATAAATAATAAAAGGCTAAATTGAATTTGGGGGAAAATTAACAGAATAAAAAATGGTGTGAAATGATTCCCAATAAGTGTCTTCATACAATTTAAGTTAAAAAAATTAATAACATTTATGAAAATAAATCGAAATAAAAAAATTCAATAATAATATGAGCTAAAAACTAATACAAATATATCATAACTACTAAAATAATAACATAGAAATATTAAAAATCTCATAAATAGTTAAATACCTAATTATGTATATAATTAATATTAAATTGATTCCTCTATCCTAGGGATCTTTAATAAAAGTGTATGGAATCAACAAATAACTAAGGATGATTTTCCAATGAGACCTTCCAAATAATTGATGGGATATAGAGGACATCACCTATCACTTACAATGTCCCTTTAATTAATAAAATGAAATGGTTAAAAATTATCAACATAAAAACTAATATTTTAACTAACATCAGAATCATTAAAAATTTCCCCAATCAGTAAATGTAATTATAAAATATACAATCGATTATATTGAATATAAATAAAATAATACATCTCTAATCAAATATATTGTTAAATATCAAGTGAAATAATAATAGTAAATTCAACATAATATATACCTGATGTAGTATACATAAAATAATGGATTTTCCCTTGATGATTAGAAACACACACAAAAAATCATTTAAAACCATTCATTAGGAAAATTGAATTTTCACTTTGAAAATAATTTACTTTAACAAAAAAAAAAGTTATGAAGTCAAAAAAATTATATATAAAAAATTAATATTAATATAAATGAAGAATCAAACACAATATTTTTAATTAAGGTTCTAAAACACATTCATAATATTTAATTAAATAAAAAATCCTCATACTCTATTCTATGAAATGTAGAAAAGCACATTGTTTGAAAAAAGACAAGAATATTGATTGAAACCCATTTAATAGATGTAAAACATCTGATAAATACTAAAATCCCATAGGTGACTAATAAAAATATTATTTAAAACATATGATGGGAAATAATTATATGGAATAAAATATTCTGGTTGGGATACTTGTCCATAAGAAATATCGAATATTGATGATATTGTGGAATAAACCCATCATAGAGGTTCAAAATCCATTTTACACGTTCAATACTAATGTATAATAAATTGAAATTAAATATAAATATGTTAGATAACTATAATAATATGTATAAGACAAATAATGTCAAAATTAAATTCTTTTATCACATTTTTCTTGATAATTCATTGTTTAAAAACATTTTTTTTTGGTGATTTCTACATGATTTTTTCATTTTTGTTTTCATTAGGTTGATTTGGTATTTTTAAATATATCAAGGATAAATAAAATACATAATTTAAATAATGGTATATATATCATATAATGATATTATATATGTATTTAATTTAATTAATTAATGGTATATATAGAAAAAATTATTACACTAATCAAAGAGATAATATGATATATATATATATATATATATGGATAAATATAGGTTTTATTCTTCTATGGGGAAAATTAGATATATTGAAGTGATAATTATAATATATAAAATAAATATATTTTCATATATATACTATATATTATTAAATTTTACCTTTATTAACATCCATGAAATATATAAATGAAAAATATTAGACATCACATTGTGGATTTTATAGTCCACACATTATTCGGAGTGACGTTAAAAATTATAAATAGTATAAGATATAATAAGGTACATATGATATATATAATTGAGGATATATAATAATTTTATAAATATATCATTTAAATATTTAATGTTTCATAATTATCAATATAAAATATTTTAATTAAAAATTAATTGTATCGGTACTTGGTGATTTTAAGTGGCACCTACTCATGAGTGGTACATGCACATCTCATTTGAAGGGAAAGTGGGTGTGAAATGATGGTTTCAAGGTTATAATTAAATTTAAGAATATTTATGATACTTAATTAATTATTTTATTAAAACATACGAAGATTCATAGGTGATATAAAAACCACCAAATTGATAGGGTTTGGGGAACATAATTTCATATTCTGTAGGAGAACTTCTTTTGATCGTCCATTAATGAACATATGTATACGATTAAAGGAATAATTGAACCTCCATTACATGTAAAGTATTTTTATATGATTAATTTTTAACGATATATTCTTATATATGGCTCAATTTACTATAAATAAGTGAGAGAGGAGGTTCACATTTTAAATTGAGGGGAGGGGCACGTTTGGAATTTATCCAAATATTAAATTATAATAAAATAATTCTCATCAGAAGCTCACCCAAATGGAATTTTATTCAATTATATTGTATAATATGGTTTTAATCCTATAATTAAATAAAATTTAGACATGTTTGGGTGTCATTTTAAACCATATCATTTTGATAATTCCATTGTTAATCAATTATAATTTTAACTATGTTAACAAACTTTTCAAAAAATTTGAGTAGTAATTTTTACATATAAGGATGAAATTTTATAATAAGTGTATAATTAATGATATATTATAAATTATAATATCCACCATTTCTTATTTTAAAATTTAATTAATTTTATTTAATTTAATAAAATATTATTTTGATATAATATCATTTTTTTCATTATTGACACTATTTATATAATTAATCATCAAATTTAAAAACGTTATTTTGTAATTATAATATCATTCATTAAGATCTATATAATATTTATTTAATATAAAAAATCATTGGACTCATTATATAATTCAATATATATTTAAATTAATATTATTAATATTTTTTATTTTATATTTCTGTTACATTAATATATTTTTTATTGGTGATGAAAAACAATTGACTAGAATTATATAACATAAAAAAATAAAAATAAATCTATCTAATAAAAATAATTTTATTACTCTCATTTTATTGTTTTTTTCTTCATTAATATATTTCTTTTTTCCCATCTAGACACCTAATATATATTAATAACAATGAGAGTGACATCATAATACTATCCATCATTTAAATAATATCTAAACCATTTTCATGGACATGTGTCTATTAGAAAACTCATATTTGATGTTAATGTGTTTTGTACATAATTAACAAAACCAAAAAAGATTTTTTTTTCAAAAAATTATATATTTTAATTATTTTATCCTAGAATACTAGGACATATCCTTTTTCGATGGGATAATATTTCCTATTGTAACTAATAGATATGTCATAAAATAGAGGTGAATTATATTATAAATTTTAAAAAATTTATTTCAAATATTGAAAAAAGTATAATTTATTACCTATTTTTAGAAATATTATTTTTGAAATAGGTTCAATGAAAAGTAAAAAAATAGACTTTTAGAAGTTGTAGTTTTTATAATATAACTCAATTAATAATTATGAATTTTATAGTAAATATATTATATGAATGCTAAAGATATTTTTTTGGGAATATAATATATTAATTTAATTAAATTAATTATAAAATTTTGAATATTTTTATATATTTAAATTTATATATATTTAACGTACAAATAATGTTTTCAGAAAAAACACTTTTATAAAAATTATCTGTTATTCATAATTATTTGATGACCAATAAATTTATTGTATAAATGTATAAAACATATAATTAAAAATATCCTTATCTATAATTATCCCTCCCAATTTTACACGTATATTTTATGGTTCATATAATAATATATCTTGTTTCATTTAAACTCAATGTTTCTTAAATCTGTGGATATTAAAATGATTTAAATTATTTTTAAAAAAATTAAAAATAATGGGGTTTGACATTTATATATACTTACAAAGATGATATTATATAAATTTTAAAATTTTAAAAAAATATTTAGATTTGGGTAGTTCTTCATCACAATTCTACTTGGTTACTATGTCACCTCTTCTATCTTGTGATTTTTCTAATGTCCATTTTCAAGTGGAGTCATCTGATTCAACAATACATGTTCTATTTTTCCAAAACATGGGTAAGATATTTATAGTAATATAAATCATAGTTTAGTTTTGTTTAATTATAAATTATAACATGAAAGAATTACTTCACGTACATCCTTAATAAAAATATATTTAAGTGATCTTGTAATTTAGAAATTCTAGCTGACATTGCCAAATAAAAATACAAATATCCAATTAATTCCACAATTTTAAATGGTCTAATGTAATTGGGGATCATTTTACCTATATTAATAGATCTTATAACACCCTTACATAAATATACCTTCAATAAAACATTATACCATACTTGAAATTTTAAATCATTCATCTTGTAATCCGGAAAGACCTTTTTCCTACATTGAGATTCTTTGATATTGGATTCAATATTCTTTTCCTTTCCCTTTGTTTCATCCACATTTTCACACCTGATGGACTCTATTTTTCCATATCATATCAGAATGTAGTTATGAGGCATATCATTCTTTATAACTCTTCTTTAGGATTCATTTTAGTACATGAATGTATGATATTATAATATGATAATTCAACCAAAATTAAATAAAGATGCCACATACTGTGATGGACTTGTGATAATGACCAAAACTATTTTTATAATGATTATATAATAATTTTTAACAGTCCAAAATTTTTAGGATGATAATATAATACCCATTAATGATTTTTATGAATTTAATTATAATGAAATTTATATAATTTTAATGTAATTCATGGATTACAGTTATAAATAATTGAATGAGGTGAAGAATTATGTCATACAAAATGATTAGTATAGATTTATGCAATTAAATCCATTGAAAGGTTTCTATTATAGATAAAAAAATGAAATTATTTGGTAGATAAATCAACAATAACCCATATCAAATAATAATATATATTATTCAATAGTAATCATTTAAAAATACATAGTAATTTTATACTAATTCAATATAAGAATAGGTAGAGGTGTCATTAATCATCTCGGACATTGTATCCCAACATTAAATTTTTAAAATACTAAATATCATGAAACATAATAATAAATTTCATACATCACATTATGCCACCATAAATGTTACTTAAAATCACTATACATATTTTTGCTACTATAATGTGTATAGAAATTTAATATATGAGAATCATCTAATAATTATATTTTTATTTTTATTATATAGTTAAAATAGATATTCTTTCCATTTTTTATAATTCTATATTTATATAGGTTTTTATCTATTTTCCGATCCTTAAAATTAGTTTTTAAACAAAGAAAATATCATCACTAAGCTGATAATAGTTCATATTTTCTGATAAATATTTTTTGGAAATCATCGAAAAAGGGATTGATTCTTCCACTACCGAAATAATTCTAAGATACATCATCCCAAGATTGATGAACATGAGATGTCTATAAATTATAATTTTGATCAAAGAACAGAGTTCCTTCCTAATAAATGAATTATATATATTATTTTCCTTACTAATGTGCTAATGTATTGAGATATCATAATTCTTGAGTTCCTTAATCCATCTCTATTTCCTTATGTTGAGTTATTTATTTGAGATGTTGAATTTACAAAACTATAGAATTGTATATTTCTCCAACATTTGAAAATAAATACAGATATTAAAAATAATAATAGAATATATTATGGATGATGAATTAGTAATAATGGTTTAATAGTTACATTCATTACATTTTAGATTCCTTGATCCATATAAAATAAAATTTTCATTATTTATATGGAAACGAAAAATTCCCTTCAATGATGCATCACTATATATCACAAATCCACCATTTAATGAGCGTAGATTCATTATTAGAGCAGTCATCATTATCCTACTCAATTATAAAAAACATTATTGGAATTCTATTTTCAAAATAATTATAACATATTTATGAGTAATCGTATATTACAGGTTAAAAATGGGGGACCTATTTTTTTAAAAAAATCAACTATATTAATTATCCAAATTGATGAAAATAATTACCTAATATATGTTTTTGGTATATTCCATTCATGGTATTCCTTTTCCATTATAAGATCAATAATTATTCCATATATTCAGATAATATCGAAAAATAGAAAATATCGTTGGAAATAAAAATCAAAAAAATCAATATAACCCATTTAACACCTTTTATCTTAGACTCGCAATAATTCACTAAATTTAGATCCCATATTACTAAAAAAATTTACAGTATACCAATGTATCTTAAATAAATACCGTAAAAATTACCTAGATATTCAATAATTACTCTTTTTGTATGATCAAAAAAATAATGTTATCAGTATTTAATTAATATGGAATTAGTAAAAATGCATAATGATCATACCTCATTAAATATATTTTCCAAATAATTTGATTATTTACTTGAAAATTATGATATCCTGAAATATGTTTAATCATTGTAGATATTTGGATCCATGAATTTGGATAAATAAGTCATCAGAGCAAGATAGAGGATATTTTTAATATATCATTATATCCATGACATCCCAATAATCGATGAAAGTTATTGTAAACATATATTTCTTTTTACAAAAATATTATGGACTCTTCAAAGAGAAGCACAAGGTAATATAAATATCATACCATTTAAATACTCAAGTTGTTTTATATATTCATATCACTCCACATTATCTATTTAATATGGAGCCTTCCAGATAAGTCTTATATTGGGGATTAAATCAATGGAATACTAAAATTCACACACTAAAGGGTATCTAGGCAATTCATCAAGAAATACATCATCATATTATTAAATAATCAGGTAATACTCAATTTGATTATAACATTTTCTTTCTGTTGGTTTTTTATATATTTATTTTCTAAGAATAAAATTTTGATGATCTGTTGTATGTGGATATAGGATTTAATCATATGACTAAATATACACTCTAAATAAAACAAATTCCATGTCATCAAGATGAATAATAATATCCGTCTCCTTGAAATAAATTTGTTACATTATATTTTGAAATCTAGTTTAAACCAAGGATTATACCACTATTAACAAAACATATTTAAATAAAATAAAAAAATAGGGAAATTAAATGTTTATTTATTGGATTTTTATGAAACCTAATTGTTATAGTGAGGTTTCCACATGAATTATTATTTAATAAAACCTTCCTATAATGAATTTAAAATATCCTTTTTTTGGAAACTTTTTATGATATGAAAGAATGTGAGGATCCAATATCAAATAACGATTTTCCTAGATATAAAGATATTATTAAAGTACATGACACCACATATTTAAAAACTCCAGCCTCATCTATTCTGGTCAAATAAGCTTGGCCTTCCCCACATCATATTTTTATGAGTGACATTACTTAATTAAATAGAAAATCATTTAAATAGATTCCTATTTACATACAATTTATGAATTATATAATTTCAACTTATTCGAAATCATTTGATTCATGGTTCTATTGTCCTTCTACCCTATTCCATTAGAAAACTAATATTTCCAATAATAATGTTCAATTTTATTTATTTCACATTTACTAAATATTAGAAATTATACCATTTTTGTATTTCAAATTTTATAATTTCATTTTCCACTATAATAAGCAAACAATTTATAGTATTTCATATTATAAAATATATAACTCTTTGATAATTATTTTTCATTGATGGTAGAACATGATATTATATCATTATATGATAAACATGATTAGTAGACTAGTGAAATTGAAGGAAATTTCTTAAAAAATCATTGAAATGGTCAATATTTCCCTTTGGATTATATAGATATTCCATAGAATGTCATTTCAACATTGTAAATGTTTCTATATATATAACTATATTATCATGTTTCTTTTTTCCTTAGGCAGAATAATAGTATCTCCATATATTCATGATGTACGTGATGAAAATATTATCCAATTAAATAGTCCTTAAAATAATTCCATTCAATGTTTACTATTTATTCCTCCTACATATTTTTTATCTAATAACCACCATTGAACCACATCTCTTAAGAGATGATATACATCCATGACATCTTTATCTCATTAAGTACATTTTAAAGTATGAAATATCTTCTTTACGTAACTAATACAGATATATGTTATTAATGGAAGTTTAGTTTCATTGAATGTTCGATGTTTCTGATACACTAAGAGGTTTAAAATTGTTACATTGTGTTGTGGGTTTGAAAGATACTCTATAAGAGAAATAAATTTTCTTATAACCTGATTATACTTTACCCATATTTTTATAATTTTTTAATCTCATGTTTTAACTCAATAAAAATCATCATTATCATTCCTATTAGATAAATTTGTATAATTATGATGTACATTGATATTTTTTACTTTCATTCATCTAGGTTCGACTTTTAAACAATGTCATATGCTTTTTTAGACAATGATTAAAAAATAATTATTTTAAAAAGTATTAATAAAAATAACATAATACTAATATATATGTATAAATTATATCAAAATATTAGATTGGGATTTCAAGAAAATTATCAATATATGTTATAGGTTAACATTTCCATAATATCTATTATCTAAAATTTTGTTCCAAATTTTTCTTCCAAATTTTTATTTATACCAAATATAATGACCCTAACTCAAGTATCCCATGGTCGTAAATTAAATTATTACCTTGTAATTATCAAAATAATCACATTCAAAAGGAAAAAATTAATTAGTATTTATTAGAAACTAGATATACATATATTAAACATTTATTATAATTGAAATCACATAATAAAAAATATAATTTACATTGAGAACACCATTAATCTCTTATATTACCTCTACATATCAATCATAATATTCTTTATAGAATCCTGGAAAAATGAACTTAAGTAAAATGTTGCACTTAGATTCTCACAAGGGATATTTATAATGTTTAATCTAAATATGTCTTGAATAAATTGGACAGAAATTAATGGAAATAATATAATGACGTAATAATATAAGTCTGTCTCATAAGATATAATGATGCATTGTGGGGCTACAATGGGTCATTTTAATCATGTACTATATACAATTCATTCCTTTTGATAAAGGGGTGAAGCATAATAATCAATAAATTTACTCATGAAACAAGAATATGATATATTTATAATTTCCCCATATAATAAAATAGATCATTAAACATCCAAAGTAATATTTTGAATGGTATCAAAATAAAAAATCATTAAAAAATATATCAAAAACTATCTTGACAAATATCAAGGATTATGTAATTATAATATATCTCTAGTATATAATATCTAAAATATGATATCATATGATTAATGAATAAAAATATAATAAATTTTTTATTAAAGTCATTTTAGTGGAAAATAACTTTTTCACATTGACAATACTATTTTTGTAAAAAACTGTTCAATTTTCAGGTAAAAAAATTTATTTAAAAATATTATTTAAATATTTTAATGTTAAATTCATAGAAATGTTTTTCCATGACATGTAAAAATAATGTTATGCATTATAATTTAAAAAAAACATATCACACCATTTTTGGAAAAGTCAAAAACTAATTTGTATGGAAAAAATCAATAATATTCAATTCAAACAATTTTGTATGAAGTAAATATGGGTAAAATGTATTTAATAATTAGAGGAGTGTATAAAAAAAAATTTAAAAATATATGTAAAATATGGATATGGGGGAAAATGACATACCAATAAAAATGTAACCATAATAAAATACTGAATATTTATGTGATTTTTAAACAAACACATACATCATGTAAAATTACATTATACATATAAAATTATAATATATAATAAATATAATATTATTATATATCTAATACATTATAATAATCATATATTCTCTACCATTTATTTCATACATATAATAAATTTCACCCATTACATAACAATTTAATGTTAATAATCACTATTGTTGGTAATAACTACTTCATTTTCTTTGTTTATTTTGGTCTAGTAGATTTATTCTTTATAATATAATAACGTTTTAATAATATCAATAATATTAGTAATTTTAAAAAATATCTTATATATTTATTTTTTTTATTTTAAGTAATCTATTAAAGGTAAAGATAATGAATGATATTACACCATTAATGATGATGGAAGGTACAAATAAATAAAAAGATAGATAGATAATAATTTATATTTATATTGTCATATTAATTTTATATAAATCCTATATATACATAAAATATAACCTTGTTTCCACACACGTAATATAGAAATAAAAAAGTTATCACATCACTAGGTGATATCATTTTTCCACATGTATTCATGAGGGAAATTATTATTTACAAAAAATTTGAATGTTAATAAGGAAGATATGATATTATTATCTCATAATTACAATTTTATTATAAATTTCATATATAAATTTGAATCCTATTTTTATTTTATATTATAAAATTTGGTAATGAAAATTGAATTGGAACGTTATGTAGAGACGTTGTGTTGTATATACACATGAGTGATACATTCGCATCCAATTTGATGGGAATGAGGTTTGGTAATGGGGGTATTTAAATTATATTGAATTTTTATTAATTATTAATACTTATGTTTTAATTTTCTAATAATATCATGTGACACATAGAAGGGGTAATATGGAATGAATTGAACGAGGTTGGGTAAGGGAATTGTAACTGCATCGAAAATAAATTATTATATCAATTCCTATGGGATTTAGGAAATGGTATTTTGGGGAGAAAATTACATCATAATATTATATAAGGATGCTTAACAGATAAATTATTTTGTATTGGTTGATCTATATGTCATAATGATATATGAATAAGTGGTGGAGGATGATCCCTTTTATAATTGTGATGATGGGCACTATTAGAATTTTATAAGTGATTAAATTATAATAAATTAATTCTTATTATAATGAAATAATATTGGAATGTTATTATAAGATAATATAGTATAGGGTTTTAACACAATAAACCAATATATGATATAAAATTATTTCTGTAGTTATATTCTGTGTCATTTGGATTAATGTTTTGTCAAAGACTTTTAATTTTCGCTTTGGCTAAAAAATCTACCATATCAATGTGTTTTTATTATTATATGTTATTTTAATATAATCCTATAATTGGCCATTTTATTAATTTTTACACCATATAATATACCCTTAACTAATTACATGATTTTCTTCTTTTTAAACAATTTTAGAAAAATTATTATGTTGATAAATCATCATTTTAAACAATTTTGACATAATTAATTAAATTTGACTCCAAATACATCAATAAAATGCTGAATTCAATTATAACTATATTACACCTCTATAATATGTAACATATGTTAATAGAAATTAGTTTTTACAATTTTTTAATTTAATTTATATAAAAAATGATATTTATAAAAATATAATCATTTTTTTAACTATGTAAATATTATATTATCATTAGATATGAATTTCATGTAATTATATAATTTATAAAATTTGGGATAAATTAATATAATGATTTTATTAAATTAATATAAAAATATTCATTTAATATCATTAATATCTATATTTTCCCTCGTGTGGAAACATAATAGATGTTAAAAACAAAGATTGTGACATCTTATAATTACCACTGATTTAAGGAATATATAAGTCATTATATTGGAAATTTACCATTAAACAACACAATTCTGAGACTAATTTCTTTTTTTAATTTAAAAAATCCAATAAGAGTTAAAATATATGGTGTTATAATTTAGTTTCGAAATATATTAACTTCTTTTAACATTTACCGTTGAAAAAATATATCATAATTACCTTTATTAATATATTCAAATATTAGTTTTCTATTTATTTAATATGATCCTATTAATTTCAAATAATTAATCAATTAAATTTTATTAAATACATATAAGTAGTAAAATTAATATTAATATATGTTTTCAAAATGGGAAAACCCATGGATTTTAGAAAATGTTGTTTTTATGATAAAAATCGATTTATTTTTATCCCATGCATAATAAAAATATATTAGGAAGGTTAAAAATTATGTTATAATATATAACATATGAACTGAGTTAAAATAATTCTTTAATAATGACTAATTAAATTTATTTTGATATAAATATATAACAATTATAAAAATAACTTTTTAGAAAATACATGTTATTATTTATAATTTTCATTACAAATAAATTCATAACTAATGAATTTATTCTATCAATGTATAAACCAAATATTTTAAAAATATTATTAACCTTACTTATACCATCAAATTTAATAACTAATTTATCAATATAACATAATAATAGATCATGGTTCATCTGAATACGGTGTGGCCTGAGACACCATTTTTCAAATAAATTAAATTTATATAAAAAGATACATACTTTAAAATCAAGTAGTGTTGTAATAAAAACCCATTAAAACGATTATTGGGCATATAATTTTATTTTATGTTCTTGGTATCTATTATGAACATTCTCCAACTTCTAAAATCAATTTAATATTTGTATTTATCAATTTGAAATAAAATCAAATGTTTGATATCAATTATTTCATGTATTTTTATAAAAACATCTTACCATAACTCTCAAATTGAGTCTCAAAATCATAAATATTACATTTTTGGATTTATACGAATAATTATGACGTGATTTTTTTCATCCAGAACATTCAATATCATATGGATATTATAGATCACATATAAACCAAATGACTTTTTACATTTAATGTTTTAAATAATTAGGACCAAATATTACATAAAATATACATGGGAATTTAGTACTGTATCTTTCCAACTATTCCACAAATTATATATTCTGTACTAGGTCATCTACATAAAACATAAGAAACACTTCTCTTAATAACTTATTCAACATCATTATTAATAACATGTGGAAAATAAAACATGATAAGGGAGATCTTTAATAATCATTTTGGGAAATATTAAGAATAACCCATTTAATTTCATCAATCAGAATATTAAGAAAATTTAGGTATGATGGCATAATAAAAGTGAGTTAGTATTAAAATATAATATTCATAACCATATGTATATAAATCATAAAACAAGAAAACATTGAAAATATATTTTAAAAATAATGTATTCATTAAAATAAATAATCACAATCCTTGTGATATCAATCTTGATCAAATGTAACATTTATATAAAACAAAAATCATAACGAAAACATATTTCTTTTTTTGGAATATTTTCATCATATTTAAATTTTAACGACTGAAAGAAAAGCAAGAGCCTGGGGACATGTATAGGGGAAAGTGTAACGCCTTAACCCCAGTTACCCAGAGTCGGTGCATTATTACATAATATTGGCATGATCACAAAAGATCATGTCTTAAAAGATCGATTTAGTTTAGTAGACTTGGAATAACTAGATACATTCATAAATTTTAGATTACATCATGAAGGGAAAACTATTAAAACAACATATTGTCTTCATATTCCACCATACTATCTATTTAGGTCATTAATAATTACTTCTTCGCATCCTGGGAAAAATAAAACATTGAAAGGGGTGAGCTCAGATACTCAGAAAGGATAAAAATATAGTAAGAACTTTTATAAATAAGTATAAACATTTAAGGCAATGTATAACAAAAATAAAATCCTTTTAAACATGAACATTAGCATAATATAGAAAAGATGAAATGAAATAATTCCATTTACTTATTCAAATGGATATTCTACTAGTCAAAAAATCACATGAAATATCAATAACCACTTTCATAATGATGCAATGCATAACTCCAGACTATCATAACCACATAACCAAGGCCTCGTGCTAAGACTAAAAATAAGATTTTGTTAATACCTTGTGCCAATACATAATTTTGTCTCATGATATCTACCGATTCATCGAGGAGCTATAGCAGGCTCCACCCGTCACATATTAAGGCCAATGCATTCCTCATATGAACAGGTTTAAACATAACATAAATATTTATGTTAAAACTGGCATACGAAATGTCAATAATTTCTCTATAAACCAAGAATGGTATAAAAATAACACATCCAATGTCAAACATATCAAAAAACCTTCAATAAAATATTAATGTTTTGTATCAGAATAAATCAACTTCAAATAAGCTTAAAATCCATCAATGGATGTTGACATAGATGAAATAAAAATTATTTGAGGGAAATATATCTTTTTATTAAATCATTTAAAAGTAACATAATTATAAAATAAAACATTTACATTGAAAATTTTCTTATATTCTTGTATAAGAATCTTCAAAAATTTTTAATGGCGGAAAATAGCCGCACCCTCCGTATAAGTTAAAAAAAGTCATTCTTACCTTTATTCTATCGAAAGGGTTAAAAATGACCTTGTTTGGAAATCGATAGAAAGATTCCTTTATAAACCTCTTATAAATATTAAAAAAGAGTATAAATCACATTAACTCATAGTATTTAAAATATTAAGAATGATTTGAAATACATTTTTAAGAAACATGGATGTGGATGATAAAGAGGTCCCAGTAGATAATTACGTATAAACAACCTCGGTTAATGAAGAGATTGTGAAATAAACCCTTACCTTGTACTTTTACTTGGTTGAGGGTATGTTAATCTCTTTTATAATGGTGAAATAATTTTTATTAAATTATAAAAGAATCATATAAATTAATATGATATCATATATGACCTTTTAACATTGCTTTGTTCATAGTATCTTAGTATTATCATCGTTTCGGGTTATAATATACTCGTCTTATTTGATATGTTTTGTTACATAAGCCATGTTTGTTATGGAAATGTTTTATCTTACTCATATCCAGAATGATATAAAGTCCTTAAACATTATTTTTAATCATAAAATGAGAATTAGTCTTGAGTGGATACGATGGGGAATGAATCACATCGCCTTCGTGGTGACGGTAGTCCGTACGTACACACGAGAGACAATATCATTCTTTTGATATTAAAATAATATATAATTTGATGGTATATCATATATAAATAATAATTATCATGTTATATTCATTATTTACTTGAATTACACGTCATTATTATACCCATCCACATAATAATATATTGAATTACAATTACACCACGGCGTGGAGACGGTAAGTCGTACGTACACATATATGGTGACACTTTATTCAAAGGATGGATAAAATACTGAATATGTTTATAAAATATTTATAATAATATCACATTATATAGAAGATACTGTAGTTATTATTTTATAATGTAAATAACAATGAAATAAGATGTTGAAAATGAAAGGAACTTGAAAGAGGATAGTGAAAACATTACCACTTCTTCGGGTTATTTCTTTTAATTTGATCAAAAGGGCTCTATAGGATGGCTTTCTGACCAAAGTAAGTCCTATAGGATGAAGGGAGGATATTTGAGAGGGTATTTGGGCAGTGTTTGGCCGATCCCAAAGGCTTTAATGGTGTGAAATTGAGAGATGGGGGAGTGTCCTTTTATAAGAGGGGTGAGGGGCACCTTTGGAAAAGCAAGAAATATTATTTTATAATAAATTCAATTTCGGTTAATAATGTCTAAAAAGTGAATTATTTAGATATTAAGGTGGTTATAGGTCGAAAAACACTCAACCAATAGTTTTTAGACCGGTTTGGGTCAGTTTTTTAACCTTATCTTTTAGTTTTAACTCTTAGTTAATTAGTTTGGCATTTACCAAGTCAATTTGTTTTTTATATTATATATTTAATAAACATACTATATACATTCAAGAGACATCCATGTTTTCCATTACTGATAAACCTATCATGATATAAGTCCTTTGGTCGAACCATAGTTTCTTATGAATAGAATATCAATAAATAATATATTATATTTTTTAAAACACTTTTATGTCAATTTTGACACTATTTAATAATTGATTTTTTAAGTCATAACAACATTATTAATTAGAACCAAAATCATTTGGGAAATAATAACATGTCATATTAATTAATTAAATTCTTATATGTCATCAAAACATTCATATTAAATATATATTAATATTTATAATACCAATTATTTGATTATTTCAATAATAAGAAAAATATTGCATCATTCTTATGTCAAAAATAAATTTAATTATTCACTGTCTATAAATTATAAATAAAATACTATTATTTAGGACAAATTTTTAGCTTTCTAATGATTATATTTATATTAAAAAAATAATATACATAACACTATGTAAAAATTGTTTTTCTAAAAGAAATATGATTATGTCATTTTTCTATTTACTTTAACTTAATTAATATAAAGTGTCATTATCACTTACAAGTGGATCCATGGGGCCCAAAATTGACCCAAAGATGACCATGGTCAGACATGTATCAAAAAATAGGATTAGGACACGTTTTAGGGTAAATTAATTTTATTATAATATTATTTCATTACACGTATTTACCGGATTTACCCTTTAACCATGGTAAATAAAATATTTACCGAAGTAATTATTCAAAATGTATAAAAATAAAAGCTACCTATTTAAAAAAATTTGAACTCATAATTCCAAATATGGAATCCATATTTCTAAATTCAAAACACATAAGTGGAAGAAATTAATTTAAAATTAATTCTCATTGTTAAAACAAAAAAGCGTGTTTTTAAGATATAATAACTATCAATATATTGACAGTTGTTTATTTCTAGTTTAATTGTGAAGTTATGTCCAATGAACAAAAATGTATTAAATGGTAAAAATATATTCTAAATATACTTTAAACCCACTTAAATTCATAATTTATCACTATTAAAAAAATTTATTATAAAAGTTTTTTTTACTTTAAATTTAGTAATTTTAACTATTCATCAAAATATAAACGTTATCAGGAAGGTTACAAAATTTTACCCTAGGATAATTTTGATATTAAGAATCCAAAAATGAATCCCATTTTGAGAGATAGAATTTATAAAATTTCAAAAAGTGGGTATTACTATTCATAACGGCTAGTTTGATTAGTTGTGGTGTGTTTTAGAACTCGAAGTTGCATAAGACAAACACTACTGTATTATTCAATGAGAAGCGTATTGTGGAAGATTTGGGTGACACATTCACTCATATGTCAAATAATTTCATCAATGAAATTTCTATAATACTACTGCATCAAAAGACTCGGGTGGTTCTTCATCATATGTTCCTCGGATTCCCATGTTGCTTCTTCTATCTTATGGTTTCTCCACAAAACGTTTACCAGAAGAGTCGTCTTGTTTCTCAGTACTTGTTCTCTCGTATCAAGAATCCTGATGGGCTCCTTGCAATAAGACAGATTAGTTTCCGGTTCTATTCCTCATAGGTGAGTACATGTGTTGGGTCAGGCATGTATTTCCACAATAGTGATATGTGGAACACATCGTAAACTTTGGAGAGACTTGGAGACATTGCCAAATGGCAAGATACATCGCCAATTTGTTCTAGAATTTCGAAAGGTCTGATGTACCTGGGACTCAATTTACCCATCAAAACGAAATGTATAACTCTCTTCCATGGAGATACCTTCAAGAAAACATGATATCATACTTGAAATTCCAAATCCTTCCTTTGGTTATCGTCAAATTTCTTTTTCCTACTTTGAGCTTCATTAATGTGATTTTGGATTACCATTACCTTTTCCATTTTTTCATCCACCAGTTCTGGGCCTACATGTTTTCATTCACCAATGTCATAACAACTGGTTGGTGTGAGACATATCTTTCTATGTAATGCTTCATATAGTGCCATCTGAATACTCTAATAGAAGCTATTGTTATTGGAAAATTCTACCATAGGTAAATATTGATCCCACATACCCTAAAAGTCAAGTGAGAAAGATATCAACATTTCTTCTAAGGTTTGAATATTCTGTTCTGATTGACTTTCTATTTGAGGGTGGTAGGAAGTGGTCAAACGAAGTTCAGTATCCAAGACCTTCTCAAGAATCTTCCAGAATCGTGAAGTAAAACAGCGATCACGATCCGAAACAATTGATAGAGGTACTCCATGAAGTATCACAACTTCATTAATATATAGTCTTTCTAGACGTTCCAGTGGTAGATCTTCTCTTATATCAAGAAAATGTATTGACTTGGTAAGACGATCAATAATAACCCATATTTAATTGTTCCTTTTCAGAGTCATTGGTATCCCCATGAAAAATTGCATCGTAATATTTTCCAATTTCTAATCCGGTATGGGAAGAGGTTGGATGACTCCTCCATGTTGTTTCCTTATAGCTTTCACTTGTTGAAAAACCATACATCTTGACATAAAATCAGCAATCTCCCTCCTTATGTTTTCCAACCAAAAGTGTTCCTTTAAATATCTATACATTTTGGTGCTCCCATGGTGTATAGATAAATTGGAGCTGTGAGAATCATCTAACAATTTCCTTTTCAGATTAGGTATATCAGGAACACAAAGTCTCTTCGCAATTTTTAAAATTCTTTATTCATACACAAAGTCTCCCAATCTCCCAACATTCACAGCTTTAATCTTCTTTTGAAATTCTTTATCATCGGTCTGAGAACTCTTAATCTTTTCTAGTAAATATTTTTTGGCAACCATTTGAAATGGCATTGATGTTTCACCCTCCATTGTTATTCCCATGTCCATCTTCTTTAGATCCATAAAAATTTGATCCCTTTAAATTCAGATATTGTTCAAGAGTCCATGATGTTTTATGCTCAAAGCATCTACCACCTTATTTTCCTTCCCTAGGTGGTAGTGTATTGGGAAATCATAATCCTTGAGTAATTGAATCCATCTCCATTGCCTCATGTTGAGTTCTTTTTGTGAGAAAATATACTTCAAACTCTTGTGATCAGTATAAATCTCATATTTTTCCCCATAGAGATAGTGTCTCCATATCATCCAAGCAAAGATCATAACCGCAAACTCGAAATCATGAGTAGGAAAGTTTTTCTCATTAATTTTCAACTGTCGTGATGCATAGGCAATAACCCTGGCATTCTGCACAAGGAAAAAACCAAGTCCTTTCATCGATGCATCACAATAAATAACGAACCCATCATTCCCTGATGAGATAGTAAATATAGGAGCATTGACTAATCTTCTCTTCAGTTATTCGAAACATTCTTCACACTCTTTTGTCCAAACAAATTTACCCCCTTTACGTGTGAGATTTATTAATTGGTTATCCAATTGGGAAAAATTCTAGACGAAATGGTGATAATAACCTGCTAAACCAATAAAACTGTGTACCTCAGTTATACTCATCGGTGCAGGCCATTCATAGATTGCCTTGGTCTTAGAAGGATCATCATAGATTCCATCTTTAGAGACAATATCTCCATGAAAAGAAATTTTATGAAGCCAAAATTCACAATTGCTAAACTTACAATATAATTCATGTCCTCTCATAGGTTTCAGGATAATGTGCATGTGATTTTCATGATCTTTGTAGATTTTGTAGTATACCAAGATATCATCAATAAATACCACCACAAATTCTTCTAGAAATACCCTGAAAACTCTATTCATTAGATCCATGAATACAGAGGGTGCATTAGTCAATCCAAAAGGCATTACTGTAAACTCGTAATGCCCGTACCTGGTTCGAAACGCTGCCTTCGAAATGTCTTCCTTCTTCACACACAACTGATGATATCCAGATCGAAAGTAAATCTTTGAAAAGTATTGAGCTCCATGAATTTGGTCAAATAAATCATTAATGCGAGGTAGGGGATACATTTTATTTATTGTTATAGCATTGATTTCACTGTAGTCGATTCATAACCTCATATATTAATCTTTTTTTTACAAAAAGAACATGGGCTCCCCATGGAGAAACACTAGGGAGAATAAATCCCTAATTAAACAATTCCTGTAGTTGTTTCTTTAGTTCAACTAATTCCACAATGACCATTCTATAAGGGGTCTTCGATATAGGCCTTGATCTAGGAATTAAATCAATGGAAAACTCAACTTCTCGTTCTGGAGGATGTCCGTGTAAATCTTCCGAAAACACATCTACATATTCTTTCACAATAGGTACATCCTCTATGTGAACATTCCATTCCCCACCCATAGTCACTTCATTCTCCTCCTCCCCAATAATTGAATTTAGTTGAGCTTCTTGTGGTGGATCTCGGAAATAATTTGGTTGTGATGATTTATCTCTAAAGATAATGTGTTCCTTATCATCATCATCAAAAATAGTAACCTCCTTATTCTTACAATAAATTTTTGAATCATGGTTTGAAAGCCAATCCATATAAAGAATTATATCAAATTCAATCATTGGTATGACGACGATATCAGTGGATAAAGAACATTTATGTGCTTTAATAGGGACTGATTCACAAAACATTATTGCAATAATACATCCCTTAAGATTTTTAACTAAAAACTCCCATGATAAATCAAATTGTAAAAATCTAATTTTCTTAGCAAACTGGGAAGATACGAATCAATGCAATGATCCAGAATCAAATAATACAATTTCTAAACATGAGGAAACCATTAAATTACCTACCACTACGTCTTCTGGAGCTTCTACCACAGTATTAGTGATACCATAAAGTTGGCCTTGATCCCTTGGAATTTTCTATGGTATGTTCCCCTGATGCTTTGGAAATTCATTTTCATAATGTCCCATCTCCCTGAAATTGTATCACTGGACATTGGTAGCTTCCTTCTTCCCCTTAAAATCACGATCATGGTGACCTTTTTCACCACACTCGAAAAAGAATTACATTCCTTTTAAGCAAGTACCGAGGTTTTTCTTCCCATGTTTACTGTAGAATGGATATTCTACTTTTCCCTTCTTCCCCTTATTTCCATTCCCAGATTGATCAACATATCTCTTCTTCTCCTACTTTGCTTCAAAGTCATAAGACATAGAGAATTACTTTTCTGTCTTGATAGTACAAGAGACAGTATCATCGTACAACGAGAAGGTTTGTGACACTAATTCTCAATGGAGAAACAGTTTTAACCCATAAAAAATGATCAATCATACTTCTTGGGTTACATATATAATATCCAACATACCATGATAACATTGTAATGTTAGCCTCATACTTTGTGACATTATCATCCTCCTTTTCTCATATACTCAGAAATTTCCTTTCCATATCTACTCCATGGTCATGAGGAAATTATTTTTTTATGAAAATTTCTTTGAACTCCCTACATTCCATATTTGATACTTCCTCATCATCCTTTTTTTGTTTTGAATCAAGGACCACCATTCATCAGCATCTCTAGTGAAGCGGTAAACTGTAATGATAAATTTTTCCCTTTCACTACTCCACAATCCCTGAAATATCTTCTCTACGAAATTTATCCATTGCTCGGAAACTAAGGTATTTTTATTCCTATTGAATTTTGGCGGTTGTTGCCTCATGAAGCGATCTAAAATTGATCATCCACGCTGCGGATCAGGGTGCTCCATAAGGGTAAGTTTATTATTCATACCCTATGTGAGTTGTCCCAGTATGGTGATTAACTGATCAGAACTAGTTTTATCACCAGCTCCACTATAATTATCTTGAGCAGGAGGGAATTCCCTATATGGAGTGCGTACATTGATACAGTTTTCATTTCTTCCACTAGGTTCCATTTCTAAACAATGGAATAAACTAGATCAGTTTATGAATCAAAATACATAATTCCATACTTGTAAAAAAACATATATAAATTGAACTATCTATAGATATAATCAAAAATCATAAAAATGTTTTCTTTGGGGAAGTATATACTCATAACCCCTTCATAATTGTTTTTAATTAAAATGATAATTAAACTAAGAATATCCCACAGGAGTGTCGTAAACATGAGTGCAACAAGGCACGTTGTCATGCACCAGTTCCTGTTCGAGTCCAGCTCAAAGTGGTGTTTTCGGGTTTTACCCCTAGGTACATCTGTTCCAGAGCCACCATTACCTGCTCGTATCCATATAGGGATGTATTTCTCAGAAAACTCACAAAATCTCTACAATACCAAAATTCTAGGAAATACTTCAATACTAATTTTCAAAGTCTATCTTAGGGCTATGTTCTCTAATCAGAGTTAATCTAAATCTAGCTTCCAAGGTTTTGTACTAAAATTTCTATGATACCAACTATAACGCCCCAACCCCTATTACCCAGAGTCGGTGCATTATTACATAATATTGGCATCATCACAAAATATCATGTCTCAAAAGACTGATTTAGTTTAGTTGCCTTGGAATAACTAGAAACATTCATAAAGTTTCCATTACATCATAAAGTGAAAACTACCACAACAACATATTTTCTTCATATCCCCTCATATTATCCATGTAGGTCATTCATAAATTACTTCTTCACATCTGAGAAAAAATAAAACCTTGAAATAGGTGAGCTCAGATTCCCAATAAGGATAATAATATAGTGGAAACATTCACAAATAAGCATAAACATTTAACGCAATGCATAACAAAAAAAAGACTTTTAAACTTGAACTTCAGAATAATATGGAAAAGATGAAATGAAATAATCCATTTACTTATTCACATTGATATTCTACTAGTCGAATAATCACATGCATTATCAAAAACCACTTTCATAATGATGGAATGCATAATGTCAGACTATCATAACCACATAGCCAAGGCCTCGTGACAAGACTACAAATAAGATTTTGTCAACGCATTTTGCCCAGACACTAGTTTATATCATGATACCTACAGATGCCTCGAGGAGCTATAGCGTCCTCCACCCATCACTTATTAATTCCAATTCATTTTTCATATGAATAGGTTTAAACATAACATAAATATTCGTATTAAAACTAGCATACGAAATGTCAATACATTCACTATAAACCATGAATGGTATAAAAATAACTCATCAACATACCAACATATCACAAAACATTTAATACAATATTTAAGTTATGTATCACAATAAATCAACTTCAAATAATAATAAAATCCATCAAAGGATGTGGACATAGATAAAATCAAAACTATTTGAGAGAAATATATCTTTCTTTGAAATAATTTAAAAGTCACATTATTATAAAATAAAATATTTACTTTGAATAATTCTTATAAGATTGTAAGGGAAGCTTCCACGATTTTATAACGGCAGAAAATATCCGCACCCGCCGTATAAGTTAAAAAAAGACATTCTTACCTTAATTCTGTCGAAAAGGTTAAAAAGGAACTTGTTTGGAAAATGACAGAAATATTCCTTCAAAAACATCTTATAAAAAGTCACAAATGGAATAAATGACTTTATCCCAAAGTCATTAAAATATTAATAATGATTTGAAATAAATTTTTAAGAAACAGGGATGTGGATGATAAAGAGGTCCCAGAAGATAATTAGATATAAACAACCTCGGATAATGAAGACATTGTGAAATAAACCCTTACCTTGTAATTTTCCTTGGTTGAGGGTAGGTCAAGCTCTAGTATAATGGTGAAATAATTGTTATTAAATTATATGATAATAATATAAATTAATATTATATCATATATGATCTTTTAACATTTCTTTGTTAATAGTATCTTAATATTGTCATCGTTTCGGGTGTTAACTTACTCGTTTTATTTTATATGTTTTGTTACATTATATATGTTTGTTATGGATATTTTGTATCTTATTCATATCTAGAATGATATGAAATCCTTAGAAATTATTTTTAATCATCAAATGAGAATTAGTCTTGAAATGATACGATGGGGAATGAATCTCATCGAGTTTGTGGAGACGGTAATCTGTATGTACATACGAGCAACAATATCATTCTTTTGATATTAAAATAATATATAATTGGATGGTATATCATATATACATAATCATTAACATGTTATATTAATTATTTACTTGAATTACACATCATTATTATACCCATCCAAATAATAATATTTTGAATAACAATTACACCATGACGTGGAGACGGTAACCCGTATGCAGGCACATATGGTGACATGTCATTCAAATGATGGATAGAATACAGAATATGGTTGTACCAAATTTATAATAACATCACAGTATATAGAAGATACTAGATTTATTATTTTATAAAGGAAATACGAAATAAAGAAGAATTTGATGAAGAAATGAACTCGAGAGAGGGTGGTGAAAACATTACCTCTTCTACGGGTTCTTCCTTTTGATTTGATCAAAATGGATCTATAGATTGGCTTTATGACCATTGTAAGGCCTCTATAATGATGGGACAATATTTGAGAGGGTATTTTAGCAGAGTTTGGCCGAGCACAAAGTTTTTGAAGGTGCTAAATTGAGAGAAGGGGGGGTGCCATTTTACAAGAGGGGTGAGGGGCAACATTGGAAAAGCTAGAAATATTATTTTATAATAAATTCATATTAGGTTTTTAATGTCTCCAAAGTAGATTATTTAAAGATTAAGGTGTGTATAGGTCTTATACCACTCAAACAATAGGTTTTAGAAAGGTTTGGGTGACTTTATTAACCTTATCTTTTATTTTTAACTCTTATTTTATTAGTTTGATATTTACCATGTCACATTGTATTTTTATATTATATAGTTAATAAACATAATATATACATCCAAGAGTACCCCTAGTGGTCCATTAATGATACACCTATCATGATATATGTCCTTTGGCCTAGCCTTATATTTTTAGGAATAGAATATCAATTAATAATGTAATATTTAAAAACAACAGTTTTATGTGAATTTTGACACTATTTAATAATTGATTTTTGTTAAAGTCATAAAATCATTATTAATTAGAAAAAAATTCATTTCAGAAATAATAACATGTCATATTAATAAATAAAATTCTTGTATGTCATCAAAACTTTAAAATTATATTTATTTTAATATTTATAATACCAATTATTTGGTTCTTTCCTTAATAATGAAAATACTACATCATTATTGTGTCATAAATAAATTTAATTATTAAATATCTAAAAATTATAAATAAAATTATATTATGTATTAAAACATATGATCTTTATAATGAATATTTATAGTCGATAATATAATATATATAACCCTATGTAAATTTTTTTTAAAAGACAAATGCTTATGTCATTTTTGTATTTACTTTAACCTAACTAATATAAAGTGTCATTATCACTTACAAGTGGATCCATGGGGTCCCAAACTCAACCCAAAGTTTCCCATGGTCAGAAATTTATCATTCAATAGGTTTAGGACACGTTTTAGGGTAAATTATTATTATTATAATATTATTTGGTTACCCTTATTTACCGGATTTACTCTTTAACCATGTTAAATAAAATATTTACCGAAGTAATTAATCAAAATGTCTAAAAATAAAAGATAACTATTTACACAATTTGGACATCCTGATTCCAAATATGGAATACATATTTCTAAAATCAAAATACAGAAGTGGAAGAAATTAAATTAAAATTAATTCCCATTGTTAAAACTAAAAATGTGTTTTTAGGAGATAATAACTATCAAAAGATTGACAGCTATTTATGTCCGGTTTAAATGTGAAATAATGTCAAATGACCAAAATTTTATTAAATGGTAAAAATATATTCTAAATATAATTTAAAACCACTTAAATTCATAATTTATCACTGTTAATTTTTTTGATTAAAAAATTTATTTTTAATTAAAATTTAGTAATTTCCACTATTCATCAAATAATAAGTTATCGAAAAAGTTCCAAAATTTTACCCTATGATAATTTCGATATTCCGAATCCAAAATTGAATTCCATTTTGAGAGATAATATTTATAAAATTTCAAGAATTGGGTATTACTATTTATAATTCATAAATTTTATTGGTTGTGGTGTGTGTTAGAACTCGAAGTTGCGTACAACACACACTACTGTATTATTCAATGATAAGCGTACCGTGGAATCTTGGGGTGTTACAGAATTCCTCCAGTAACTCCATCAATATTCCCTCTATGTAAAAAAAATACTTACCCAATACATTGCTACAGTATTTTGGAGCAACTATTTAGTAACCAATATTCTTCTCACCCGATATAATTTTGTTGCACCTATTATATAATCTATAAAATGATCATGAGCTTTTATGCGGGAGAACCAGAAATATAATCTATATTAGGATCACTAGGATCTATCCGGGCACACACATCTTATAAGCTATATTATTCTCTTCTATAGTAATTACTAAATACCAAATACCATTCACAAAGAAAACATTATGATTATTTTGCTTATATAGATAACAATTATAATTGTTATTTCATAGCTTTATTCCCTATAGGAAATTATATTTTTTCAATGAAAATATCATAGCCTATACTAATAATGATTATAGATTAAGTCAATAACACATATCACCATTGGAGTGAATATAAAATAATATTTTACTGTCATTAATGAATGAAAATATCATTACAAAAAAATTAGAATAATTTCTCTTTGAAATACCATTATTTAATTGAAACCCCATTTAAAAACATCAAAAAATATTGTGAATAAAATATTCGTTGAAAAAACCACTTGAATAATATAGTAAAAAAATTAAGGAAAATAATGGCCATAGTTAGAGAGAGTCCCATTGATGTTCTAAAAAATAAAAATAAAATTCATTTGAATTATTTTGTAAATAGAGTATATATCAACACATTTTAAAATCGGAAAAAAATTTAATTTAAAACATTAATTAAATAATATAATATACCATGTAAATTTTAATATAGATATAGTTTTTTATAAATAAACATAATTAATTTTATAATTGCACAGATATTGAAGAGAAAGTTATATGTTCTAAATGGAAATACATTATTAGTATAACATAAAAATGACTTTTAGTATTTTTAATTAATTAATAATATTTGAAATAGAAGTAAAAATTGATAAAACATTCATTAAAAATATATGAGAAACTTAATTTTTTAATTAAAATATTATTATATGATAACCTCTAATGTAACCACGAACATACCAAATCTCAAATGAATGGAGATTGTAATCTGATGCCTTTTATACTATGGTGAATATTCAAATGTAATCCTTGTGAAATAATAACATCAAATGATACATTAAATATTATTAAAATATGATGTTTTGTGATATGATTTTTCAAATGATAAGTTGATACTACTCATAAAATATTATAGGTTCATAACCTAACATATATCCCAAATAAATTTTTTTTGATGATAAACCCTTACAATTATTGTCTGTTTAAAGGTAAAATTAATCATTTAATCTATTATGTTTATAATAGTTAAATCCAAAAAAATATTAAATAAAAAATATACTGAAAATTAATTATTAAAATATTATTATAATTTCAATGTCAATGAAGAAATAATACAACCCCATGAAATTGTATTGAGTAACTATAATTATATAACATAAGGTAACATTCAACATAAAGCCCATTAGAATAAATAATTAATATTGAAACTTAAATTACCATTGTGTTTTATGCGATCATGATAAAACATAAATATAATGTATTATATAAACCAAAAAATACAAATATGTTGTGAATATGGTATATATATCTTATAAATAAATGTAATTCAAGAAACCCCTACCCCATGTACATACATTCCATGAGTTTCATATATTTAATATATAATAAATTATTTATATATTAGGTGTTTGGGGGTAGAGTTACGTTAAACTCATAATAACCACACATACAGGTTGGAGAGAAAGGCCATAGAACCCCACATATTTCCCACCTATAAAATATTAATTGCTTATAATTATATCATTTATTTTAATGATATATTTTCTAAATAATCAATTAAATCCATGTCATGGTTTTTTGGATGTAATGTTCATTATTACAAAATAGCATTGGAGTGTTGACCACTATCAATGTGTTCATTTTTCAACATCTTCATAAATATAATCATGAAATAGTTATCATATTTGATTATGAGTTATACACTTAAAATGAATCAAGATAAATGGTTATGATAATGGAACTTTGTTACAATATTGGTGATTGTAGGTCATACATACGCATTAGTAACATTTATATTTTTTAGTGATCATTGTTTAAGAATGTTATGTAATATTTTATATTTATATAATGATAATAAAATATTAAATGTCATATTATTTATATAAATATAATTATATATATCATATTTTCTTCGTTGGAGAAAAGAGAATCGTTTTGTTTCATTAGGCTCTAGTCCACATGAGCTAAAAAATGACACTATAATTTGTCATTGTAAGTGAGAATGTGATAGGTTAATTTTTAAGTATTATATAAATTCCATTAATAACATATTTATTTCATTCATTTTACATATATTTGTTCACATTATCATTATTACCTTACATGTTCCTAATTAGTGAAAAATGAATCACATCACATAGGAATCCAACATTTTTCTTTGCCTCTAAGAGGCATCGTTAATTATCTCTTGAAGCTATGGCTACCACCTTCATATTTTTTCCCATCCCCTTCTGGAAATTTGGTCGTCTTTACATCAACATCACCCATCTCGATGCTTCTTGGTCAGTTATGTGTTGGAATCCTTCATTTCGGGGTCAGCAAGATTCATGGTGGAGGCTTCCATCATCGCCGCCTAAGGAATAGTGGAAGTATCGTCATCCTATCATGTCTTGGTAGGTGAATGATTCACTGGTGATGCCTCAGATTTGGGCGACCAAAGGCATGTCGATGGTGGATTCGGTCTCGATGGCTGCATGCTTCTGGAGTAGCTTAATTTTGACTCTGATGTGGGGAAAAGGGGGAGGGTTTCAATGATGGTTTTGTAGGTTTCAAGATAGTTTTTATGGTTTTCCTTTGGATGATCTACTGGTGTTATTGTTTCATTTTCATATCTGATGAGCACCTATTAATTTTGGTTGGTACCTTCTGATTTCCACGGGTTTTCCAATTTGGAATCTTGTGAGGGTCCTTTCGTGGTCTGATCTATTAGACACCAGCCCACTGTGGCATTGTTGGCTCAGGTCGGCTCAGATAGGCTCAGATCTCCTCATTGTTGACCTTCCCTCGATGTGGTGTTGGTTCTTCCAGTCCTTGGTGATAAAGGATAGCTTGATGCTCCCTCATTTGCCTTCCACATTGGGCTGATGCAGATGTGTTGAAAAGGGTTTCTATGGATGCATATGGGTAATTCTGGATTCACTTATGGTGCCAGTGTTTTTTGATATTTTTTGTTTGTTAAACTAGATGATGGTGGTTTAGGTTTTTAGTATCCAAGGCATTGAGGGTGCAAGTTCAGGTTTGAGAGGTTTTTCGGAATATGTGGGGGTGGTGTTTTTTTTCCGGTGATATATTGGTCCTTGAGTAAATTTGAATGTTGATGGAGTCGGATACAACTACATAAAATAGGCCCCTAAAGAGGATTTTGTACGGGTGATTCATCTTTATAGATCTTTATGGATTTGGATGTTTGAGAGGGCAGGACATTGTCCATTATATTAGGCATATATTATGACATTGGACACATTCTTTTCAAACAACCATGAAAAGTTTGAGATCTTCATCACAATCAAATTATTCGGAGGGCAGCTCCATAGTGATGTTTGGTTTTACACTCTTATACCATCATGTCATGATTTTTCTATTTCTATGATGTATTTTTGGGTTTTCCCCCTTTTTACCTTAAAAGGGGGATTTATTATAATTAAATAAATTTATGGCCTTCGTGCCATTGGATGATGAATAACATCACTTTGTAGGGTATTATTCTGTTATACACACGAGCAATGTTATCATATCCCCTTTATAAATGGAATTATAATATAATATCTGATATCATAACTAAATTTGTTTGTTTATTTTATAAATAAAATATACATATATATATAATTTCATTATTATGTATTGTATAAGGTGGTTATTAAAAGCAAAGGACATCGGTTCACAAAATGATAGTCCCTCGTACAGAAAAATGATTATTTTTTATCATGTTTGATACAAGAGGAGAGTGATTTAGGTTATTACATTATCATAATAACATATATGTATATTATATATACATGTGTTGTTTTATAATAATAATATTATAATACCTTAAGGATTTTTAACGGGGAAAAAATTGCATGCTTAAGAAAAATATCTCTTCTTTAGACAACCTTTTTACGTGAGCATCAAAATCCTTTATAGAATCTATTTAAAGTCAAAATAATAGATGTATGATAACTGGAAATAATATGCGATGGGTGTTTTTAATGTCTTCAATGATAAAAATATTTATTATATAATTTCGTGGAGAAGAGAGTGACTAGCCATTTGTAAGTGTGGCAAGTAGAACACTTGTAATTGTTTATTAAGAAAATGATGTACAAAAAATTTGACACGATAAAAGGACCCAAAATGAACCACTATCTAAAAATTGAAATTTATTGATATAAATATATCTATAAAATAAATGTTACACATTTTAAGTGACTTTGATACATATCATTTTACCCAAACCCCTGAGTAGACTAGTTCATACACAAACCATGGTAATTAATATTTTCTCTATTCACTATAAGTAATGGTCAAAAAATATTTTCAAAAAAGTATATAATATTTGTTAATAAGACTAAAAATATCTAATACATCTTATAAAAATCAATTTGTCGTAGTGTAAAATTTTAATTGAAAATTATACCCACATATATGAAATAATTGGGCTTTCAAGAAGTGTATGTTTGATAGAAAATATTATTTTACATTAACTATATGACTAAATGTAGTAATTTACGGAATATAACATAATAATTATAGATATATATCATATATATTTAACTTAAATCATTTTTCATTAAGAATTATTTTTATTAATTAATTTGAATATGAATTATTCAGTTTAAAATACATTTCATAAAAAACACTTTTATTTACAAAAAAATAAATATATGCTAAAACACAATATGAATTTGATTACATTGTAATTAAGTATATTAAATTTAAATAATTAATTCTCTTTTCATTTTAATTCATATTACTAACATGATGGAAAATTTAAATCTACTTAATTTATTTAAAATAACTGGCCATTTTACAAAAACAAGTATTTTTCATTATTCACATAATAATATAAACATCCCAAAAAATACAATATTTATCATACAGTGAATATCTATATGATTTATTAAAAATTAATTCATTTTAATCAAAAACATTTTCTAAAAGTTCTTATGATTAATTATAATATTATATCTTTAAATGTTATAAAAATCATTTTTTATGATAAAAAAAATTAATAATAAAATTACTTAAATAAAAATTGTATGATAATATCTTATAAATTTATCAATATATTATATTGAGTATTAAATATATAATTTTTTTAATGTGTTTAATAATATATATATCAAATAATTTATCTTGTAACACAATATGATTTTAAAAGATAATTGTGTTTGGTATCAAACAGGATACATGACACTCAGTCGAACAATCATATTGTCATGACCCCCTCCCAACAAAGTTTCCCCTCCTGAGCTGGAAATGGTGAAAGGGAGATAATGAACCCCAAGTCCCACCTCCATTAGGCCCCGGGGTGGCGATTAGCACTAAGGGTATGAGTTTTCATAAATATGGGAGGCGTTACCCTTTTATTATTTAGGATCGGGAAATAGGACAAGTCATCAACCAAAAGGAAAAGAACCAATGTATGTAAATAAACCCAAACCAAGCCCACATGCATGTTTAAATAATTTTATAACAAGGTACAAGTACACGAAAGCTCAAAGTACAATACCAAAAGAAAACAAGGTACAACAACAGCAACAACTCCAACTGTCCGACTAGTAGGGTCCTGCATGACCCTGGTAGTCCTCCTGGAAACCTGAAAGTAAACGTAGGGTGAGCATACAAGTATACATCATCGGGAAACCTAAAGATCTCGTGCATAAGTGGGGAGACATCCTAATGTCTTGTGATAACAACAGAAGAAACCTAGAAAGGAATTCTATCCACCCAACCTCACCAGCCACACTCACCAAAACACAAGAACAACTGGTAGTAATATATAAGAAACAAGAGTATTGGGTACCACTTACCATTTCCCTTTTTGTTAGCTGCTCTTCCTAATGACGAACGTCCTGACACTGCCACACTCTCCCCACCCGCACACACCTGTGCCTCACAACCACGTATCCCGCCCGCACACACCTGGGCCTCACAACCATGTATCCCGCCCGCACACACCTGGGCCTCACAACCACGTATCCTGCCCGCACACACATTGTCCTCACAACCACGTATCCCGCCCACAGACACCTAGGCCTCACAACCATGTATCCTGCCCGCACACACATGGTCCTCACAACTACGTATCCCGCCCGCACACACCTGGGCCTAATCTCGAAGATTCTTGGGAAACAGTAGAACCTGCCTGAAGAGTCTTGGGATAAAACCACCCGAATCGAAACCTACCCGAAGAGTCTTAGGTGTAAGGTCGCCTCAAGCCATCATAGCCTAGGGGAGAAGGTGTAGGAAGGAGATAGTAACTAAGGGAAAACACCCTCTCCCATGAAATGGGAGTGTTCGACACTAAGTGATCAACATGGGTGGGGTGCGATAAAACACAAAAGATACAGATATATATATTTACCCACCACACAACCCAACCTATGGCTTCTAAACAGAGAAACTAAGCACGTGCTTCGACACTTATACTACGAAGCATGCATACAACAAACATTCCCCAACCCCATTTAGGTTTTCACGTTTCAGCAGAATTTGTTTATTTAGTTCCTCAACTACTGAAAAACTATCCACAACTAACCACATCGATTGTTCGTAAAGCATAACCCTTCCATCCACAAATCAAGTTAGGAAAACACAAGAAACACAACCAAGTCCTCTTATTAAACAACCAACCCCATTTATTATTAAACCTGTTCCATTACCATGACCCACAGTTCATTAAATCGTCCACTTTTTATTTAAAAATATCACAACCCATAGCCCGTTCACATTCAATCCCATCCCTGCAACCCAGTTGCCAACCACCATAACCACGACCACACCGAAACCACACATAATCTTCCATTTAATACAATTTATCGTAGCCCCGCTACTCACCACCATATCCATGACCACACCGAACATCATTATCCCTTTTATACCATTTATCGCAGCCCCGCTGCTCATTACCAATAAAACATTCACACCAACCCACAACTAAGTCAACCGTAGCCCCACTGCTCACCCTATCCACAACAACCCACAAAACACCCCCATCACATTCCACATATCCAAGACAACACCCACATTTTCATTATTCCATTTTGTTTAACTGGGGTAATCACATAAGGGTTCCAGATTTTAAACAGCCAAATTTATGTGATTAACCAATTTCCACATTCCACAAAGTTCCATCCATAAGAAAATAAAGAAGTAGAGGGAAACATTTAATTTCATAAGGAAAGGCCCCCAACAACCGTGATTTTCCGTAGGCAGAAGCTCATTCAATTCAAAACATAATATCACAGTAACAACAATCACAAATTCCCATCCCCGTTCTTTAACCAATTATTATCTTTATTTAAAGGTTCAACTGTACCTCATGAAAACAAGAGGATACCCACCCCCACATGATTCACAAATTAGAGAGACGAAGGTAAGATCCCTACCTCAATAGGTTCCTGACCGCAACGCTCCCCCGGATCAACCTTAGAAGACGTCCGTCGGCATCTGTCGCTTTTGTCAGGTCCCGGAAAAACCTCATCGTGTGGAGGTCGGAAAGGAAAGGCCGAAGTAATGACAACAGATACATGTTCGGAAGCTCTACCTCATTGTTACGATCCCGTGGCCGCTGACGGATCATAAATCGGAGCTCAGACGAAGAAGTTATGGAAGGAAGAGCCTTCGAGTCACTTAAAAGAGCTCTGCTCAGAGGAGAGGGTAAGAGAGGTTTGTGTTAAAAAGAAGGATGGGACCCCTCCATTTATAGGCGTGAAAAGAAAAAGTACACGGAGTGAAATTTATGGTACACGGAGTGTACTCAGTTCTTTCACACGGTCTCCACGCGGCTTCCAACACGGCTCCGCGGCCGTTGACTGGTCAACAAACGGTTTGAGGGTAATGCATACACGGGGAAGGACTACACGGCATGTAGTTTGGACACACAGCGTGTACTTATTTATTGCAAATGTAATGGACACGGATCCAAAATGGCACACGGCCATTGACTGGTATTGCGTATGCGTGGAGGGACTACACGATGTGTAAAACTAGTCACACGGTATGCACCCATTATTCCACACAGCAAGGACCTAGCTTGCAACACGAGGTACACCCAAAAAGGGAGTACAAGGAGTGTACTCAAACTACACGGTGTGTAGTTTCAAAATTCTGGAAAGTGTGGGAAAAGTTCATCTTACCCTCTAGAACACTTCTTGACCTTATTTTTGAAAAATAAAAGGGCTGGAGAGGTCCAGGCTATTACATCAGATACCTCTTAAAACATTTTCTTCCCCGAGAATTCAAAAACCAACCCAAAGGAACCCAACAAGATACCTCTTAGGGTTCTCGTTGTAACAGGAACACAACCAACAACCCTAATCATATGTATTAGGAATTCCTTCTCCTATGTCGAGATATTATCAGCTTTAGGCGACACTGACTCGCCTGCACGGGTTTAATAGCATCCTCATTAATGCGTCTCGATTAAGAATTGGGTCTTCCCACTTTCACACATTTGGATTTTTCAACTCGCACTAACCGCAACACCACACAACCAACACACTTCCCAAACACGTGGGTTTGGGAAATTCCTTCACCTATGTCGAGATATTATCCTCTTTAGGCGGCACTGACTCACCCGCACGGGTTCAATCGCTTCCGCATTAATGCATCTTGATTAAGGGTCAGTTTTTTCCCTTTCCCACACATACGGATATGATACACATTTCTAGGGAACAATGAAACAAAAGGTCTCACAACTGAAATGCCAAGAATTCCATATGTCAAAGGTACATAGTACAACATCAACACAAAGCTCAAAAGAACAAGGGAAAACACATGTCAAAAAAACTATAGGTACTGAGCGTTCATCTGGGTCTCCCGCTCCCACGTGCTCTCCTCGAGGCCGCCATACCTCCATAACACACAAACCAACGGAATGGTTCATCCATGGAGCACCTTCTCTTTACGATCATCGATTCTGACTGGGCATTCCTTGAAGGTCCCGTAGTCTCCCATATCTAACTCTCCCCAATAGATAACATGGGAGTCATCGTGTAAGTACCGACGAAGCAGGGAGATCTGGAAGATGTCATGAACCTTCTCCAACTGAGGTGGTAGGGCCAGCTGATATGCCACCTCGCCGACTCGCCTCAGCACCTCAAAAGGTCCGATGAACGTAGGTGAAAGCTTTCTCCCTTTCCGAAACCTCTACTGCCTCCGTCGAGGGGAAACATTCATGAACACATGATCTCCCACCTCAAACTCCAAGGGCCTCCTCCGACGATCAGCATAAGACTTTTCGTCGGCCCTAAGCCGCTTTCATCCTCCCACGTACAAGATGGACTTTCTATGTGGTGCTCTGTACTAACTCTGACCCAAAATCACCTATCTCACCAACCTCTGCCCAGCAAATGGGTGAATGACATGGCCTTCCATACAAAGCCTCAAACGGTGCCATGCCAATAGTAGAGTTGAAGCTGTTGTTGTAGGAAAACTCTACTAAAGGAAAATGTCGTACCCATCATCCTCTGAAATCTAGAACGCATGCTCGCAACATGTCCTCTAATGTCTGGATAGTCCGCTCCATCTACCCATCGGTATGGGGGTGGAAAGCAGTGCAAAGGCGTAGCTGGGTGCCAAAAGTATGTTGTAACACCCTCCAGACTCATGAGGTAAACCGAGTATCCCGATATGAGACGATAGTCATCGGGACTCCATGAAAATGTTCCACCTCGTCTATGTACATCTGAGCTAAGGTACTCACTAGGCCTAACTCCTTAATTGCTAAAAAGTGAGGTGATTTTGTCAGTCGATCCACCACCACCCAAATAGCATCATAACCACCCTGAGCTCTGGGTAGTCCTATGATGAAGTCCATTAAGATGTCATCCCACTTCCATTCATTGACATCTAATGAATGCAACAAACCATCGAGAACACAGTGTTCAACCTTCACTTTCTGACACACTAGGAATTTAGCCACAAACTCTGCCACTGCCCGTTTCACCCCGAGCCACCAAAACTGATCCCTCAGGCCTCAGTACTTTTTTGAATCTCCTGGATGTACCGCCAAGGCTGAGCTATGGAACTCATGGAGAACTCCCTCACACATCAACTCCGGATCAAAAAACCTTCCATGGAAAAGAATATGATGTCGGCTGTCCTCTGACCATCCTTCTGGAGCATTCCCCGGATCGACAAGATCCCTCGTCACTTCCGCCTCGGAGTCCCCCCACTGAGACTCTTCCACCTGCTACAACAAGGAGGACTGCACCGTCAACTGAAAAAAACAGCCTCTAACACCTCCTACCCTTTCATCCAAGTGTAAGGCATCCAACTCTCCCATCACCTTCCAAGCATCAGTGGATTCCTGAAATACTTCATAATGAGACTTCCTGCTCAGGGCATCAGCCACAACATTTCCCTTACCTTTAGTGTAAGAGATATCAAAGTCATAGTCATGGAGAAACTCAACCCATCTCTGATGCCATATGTTCTGGTCATGCTGTGAGAAGATATAACGTAGGATCTTGTGATATGAGAAGACCACAATGCGCTCCCCAAAGAGGTAATATCTCCACAACTTCAGTACGAACACTACTGTTGTAAGCTCCAGGTCATGGGTGGCATAGTTACACTTGTGAGGGCGCAACTGCCTAGACCCATAACAAATCACTCCCTTCTTCTGCAACAGCACGCACCCTATCCCAAGGCCAGAAGCATCACAAAACACCTCATACAACAACCCTTCCTATGGATACCTGAGTACGGGTGCACTGACCAACTTCTCCTTCTGGTAGTCAAAAGCTTTCTGGCACTGCTCACTCCATAGGAAGACCTGGTTCTTCCCCTTCAAAATTTTCAAATGAGCAGCATCTCGAGAGAAGTCTGAAACGAACCTCCGATAGTAACCTGCTAACCCACGGAAACTATTAACTTCATCCACGCTCATGGGTGCTGCCCAAGAAAAAACTGCCTCGACATTCGACGGGTCCACCGATACTCAATGCTGAGTCACCACGTGCCCATGGAAGTTTAATTATAGCATCAATAACTTACACTTCGACAATTTCCCGTAAAGCTGGTGGTGTCGAAGTACTTCCAAGACTGCCCTGAGATGCTCAATGTGCTCCTATTCTGACCTTGAGTAGATCAGGATGTCATCGATAAACACAATGATTAACTGGTCCAAAAAATCTTGGATGACAAAGTTCAAAATTCCCATGAACACAATTGGTGCATTCGTAACTTCAAATGACATCACTACAAACTCTAAGTGCCCATACCTGCACCTGAAATCCGTCTTCAAGATGTAACTATCCTTTACCCTTAGCTGATGTTATCCCGATCGCAGATCAGTTTTAGGGAACCGACCTGCTCCCCTCAACTGGTCGAAGAGATCATCTATCCTTGGAAGGGGGTAGATGTTCTTGACCGTTACCTGGTTTAACCTTCGGTAGTCTATGCATAGCTTGAGACCACCATCTACCTTCTTCACGAACAAAACTAGAGCACCCCATGGAAACACGCTAGGTTGAACAAAACCCTTCTCCATCAGATCATCAATCTGAATCCGCAACTCCGAAGGTGCCATCCGATAAGGGTCCATTGAAATCAGATGGGCACCAGGTTGTAAGTCTATCCCGAACTCAACGTCACGTCGGGTGGGGGGGGGGGGTAGAGTAACAACCTCCTCGGGAAAAACATCAAGGAACTCCCCAACAACTTCAGGGACATCCATCATCTCTGTATCAGCTGGAAAAACTGATAGCCCACCTAACAAGGAAAGGAGAGGCTCCACACGCCTACTTCCCACCTGATAGATCCTCTCGCCATCAAACGATACACGTTGCCCGTCCATGTTAAAAAACACTACTCTTCCCCGGAAGCAGTCGATAATGGCACTAACAGAAAACAACCAGTCGATGCCTAGGATGACATCGTATGGCTGCATTTATAATAGAAGAAGGTCCCCACGAGATCGATGTGGTCCCAACATCTACCCAAATCCCTGGAAAACACAAGATACACTGGTCTAGCCACTAACTGGTGTACTCAGCACCAGTGGTATGGAATGTCTATCTACATCTAGTCCCAAAGCATGGGCTAGACTAGGTGTAACAACGGAGTGCAAGGATCCTGAATCGAACATAGTAGAAACAAGAGTGCTGAACAAACAAATCGTACCTCGCACCACCGCTGGTCCTGCTGGAGCTATCAACTCTGTTGCGTGCAACTGTCCATGCCCAGCTCCTCTGCCTCTCTGCTGTCGTCCACCTCCCTAACCACGCGCTTGTCATGGTCCCCGAGGAGCACCCTGAGGTCGGCCTCCTCCTGCATTGTCTTCCCTCAGAGGAGCATGGTCCTGCTGGTGCTGGAAGGGCCTCGCTGGCAACCGGTGCTACTGAGGTGGGAACTGAACCTACCCACCTCCACCGTACTGAGCTCGGGTAGGGAACCCACTCTGAACATGCCCGAAACCTCCACAAGAAAAACACTTTAGTCCTGGGCTCGTGAAAAAAGGACGAGGACCCGAAGATCTGAACTGGAACTGTTGGGGCCTGCTCCCCACTGGCCTAAACCTGGAATGTCCCGTCGAAGGAGACCTGCTGCTGACTGCCTTCCCCTTTGACGAACCTAGGTGGATCCCCTCTCGGGGTGCACCTCCCAGCGAGTGGATCCTCTCTACAAACTCTACCTTCTACTGTACTACCAAGTATGTTGGAAGGGTGAAGGGGGTGATATCATACTGGAGCGAAGGACGAAGCACCTCCTCCAAACGTCGCGCCCGATACTCCTCATCTAGAAAGAGATATGGAGAAAAGGGTAGGAGATCCTTCAACTTGATCCCCAACTCTCGTACCGACATAATCCCCTACTGAAGGGAGAGTAACTCTTGCCGCTTCTACGCCTTGATCATGGAAGAAAGGAATTCCTCTTGGAATTCCTTCTCAAAGTCAGCCCATGGAACCTCTGCCTCTATCCTCTCTCCTAGGTAGAGCGTCCACCACTGTCGTGCCACACCTCTCAGCTGACTGACTGTTAGGGGAAACCAGTACTCCCTCGGATCACAGATCAAGGTAAAAGTGATCCCTATCTCCTCAAGCCACCCCTCTGTCTTCGTATCTGAAGTACTACCCTCGTACTTCTTGATCGTCTGCCACTGGAAAGAATGGAGAGTCTTCTACCACTGGCTATCTTCCTCCTCTCGGTCAATCCCCAACTGATTGACCGCCTGAATCTGCTGGGCCTCGGCCGTCTGAGCCACATAGGGACGACGTCCAGGTGCCATTGCTGTACAGTAAACAAGGATCGCCTAAGCCCAAGTATTAAGGAAAAACTCAAGGTTTCATTTTATCATTTTATTTAAATTTCTTTCGCAGAACACCCAAATAAATTAAAACACAATCATGATGATGCATGTACCTTCCCTAGGGTCTCTACCCTGCAATCAATGTAGTCTCACTTGGTCATTAGGTAGGCTCAGAGTCCTTGCATCGGATCATGGGGGGCCCTAAAATCCCGTGTCCTAGCCGGTCTTCCCTGGCCTATGTCACGCACCATGATTAACTAACATTGTTTCCCTACCATCCCATGAAATCCTCACTGTCCCTAACTCCAGACTCTATCCTATATCTCAACCATCAGCTCTGATACCATTCTGTCATGACCCCCTCCCACCAAAGATGCCGCTCCTAAGCTGGAAATGGTGAAAGGGAGATAATGACCCCCAAGTCCTGCCTCCAGTAGGCCCTAGGGTGGCGACTAGCACCAAGGGTATAAGTTTTCACAAATATGGGATGCATTACCCTTTTATTATTTAGGATCGTGAAATAGGACAAGTCAACCAACAAAAGGAAAAGAACTTGTGTATGTAAATAAACCCAAACCAAGCCAATAAGCATGTTTAAAAAATTTAATAACAAGGTAAAAGTACAAGAAAGCTCAAAGTAAAATACCAAAAGAAAACAAGGTACAACAACAACAACAACTCCAACTGTCTGACTAGTAGGGTCCCACATGGCGCTGGTAGTCCTCCTGGAAACCTGAAAGTAAACTTAGGGTGGGAATACAAGTATACTCAGTAGGGAAACCTACAGCTCTCGTGCACAATTGGGGAGACATACTAATGTCCCGTGAGAATAACAGAAGAATCCTAGTAAGTAATTCTATCCACCCAACCTCACCAACCACACTCACCAAAACACAAGCACAACAGGTAGTAGTATATAAGATACAAGAGTATTGGGTACCCCGCACCATTTCCTTTTTTGTTTGCTGCTCTTCCTAACAGTGAACGTCCTGACGCTGCCACACTCTCCCCGCCCACACACACCTGGGCCTCACAACCACGTATCCCGCCCCCACACACCTAGGCCCCAAAACCACGTATCCCGCCCAAACACACCTGGGACTCACAACCATGTATCCCGCCCGCACACACCTAGGCCTCATACCGAATATTCTTGGGAAATAGTAGAACCTGCCGAAGAGTCTTGGGCTAAAACCACCCCAATCGAAACAGACCCGAAGATTCATAGGTGTATGGTCGCCTCAAGCCATCACATCCTAGGGGAGAAGGACAAGGAAGGAGCTAGTAACTAAGGGGAAAACACCATCTCCCATGAAATGGGAGTGTTCGGCACTATGTTCTCAACATGGGTGGGGTGCGATAAAACACAAAAGATACAGATATATATATTTAGTAACCACACAACCCAACCAATGGATTCTAAACAGAGAAACTGAGCACGTGCCTCTGCACTGCTACTACGAAGCATGCATACAATAAACAATCCCCAACCCAATTTAGTTGTTCATGTTTCAGGAGAATTAGTTTATTTAGTTCCTCAACTACTGGGAAAATATCCACAACCAACCACATCGATCGGTCGTAAAGCATAACCCTGCCATCCATAAATCAAGTTATGAAAGCACAAGCAACACAACCAAGTCCTCTTATTAACAAACCAACCCCATTGATTATTAAACCTATTCCATTACCATGACCCAATGTTCATTAACTCTTCCACGTTTTATTTAAAAATATCACAACCCATAGGTCGTTCACTTCAAACCCATCCCTCCAGCCCCGCTGCCAACCACCATAACCACGACCACACCGAACCCGCACATCATCATCCCTTTAATACCATTTATCGCAGCCCCGCTACTCACCACCATAACCACGACCGCAACATCATTATCCCTTTAATACCATTTATCTTAGCCCCACTGCTCATTACCAACACAACATTCACACCAACCCACAACCAAGTCAAATGTATCCCCACTACTCACCATATCCACAAAAACCCACAAAACACCCCCATCACATGTCACATATCCTAGCCAACACCCACATGTTCATTATTCCATTTTGATTAACCGGGGTGATCACACAAGGGTTCCAGATTTTAAACAACCAAATTTACCTAATTAACCAATTTCCACATTCCACAATGTTCCATCCATAAGAAAATATAGAAGGAGAGGGAAGCATTTAATTGTTTAAGCAAAGGCCCCCAACGACCTTGATTTTCCATAGGCAGAAAATCTTTCAATTCACAACATTATATCACAGTAACATCAATCACAACATCCTATCCTCGTTCTTTAACCAGTTATTATCTTTATTAAAATTTTCAACTGTTCCTCATGAAAACAAGAGGATAACCACCCCACACGATGCACAAATTAGAGACACGAACGTAATATCCCTACCTCAATTGGTTCCTGATTGCAACGCTCCCCCAGATCAACCATAGAAGACGTCCATCGGCGTCCGTCACTTCTGTCGGGTCCCGTAAAATCCTCCTTGGGTGGAGGTCGGAAAGGAATGTCCGAAGAGAAGACAACTGATCCATGCTCGGAAGCTCTGCCTCGTCGTTACAATCCCGTGGCCGCTGACGGATCGTAAATCGGAGCTCAGACGAAGAAGTTATGGAAGGAAGAGCCTTCGAGTCTCATAAGAGATGTCTTCTCAGAGGAGAGGGGAGGATAGGTGTGTGTTGAAAAGGAGGAGGGGACCCCTCCTTTTTTAGGCGTGAAAAGAAAATGTACATGGCATGTACTTTATGGTACACGGCTTGTACTCGGCTCTTTCACACGGTCTCCACGCGGCTTCCAACATGGCTCTGCGGCCGTTGATTGGTCAACACACGGTTTGAGGGTAACGCATACGCGGGGAAGGACTACACGACCTATAGTTTGGACACACAGCCTATACTCATTTATTGCACCCAGCAAGGACACAACTCCAACACAACACATGGTCGTTGAATGGTAACGCATACGCGGGGAGGGACTAAACGACATGTAGAACTCGTCACACAGGGTGCACCCATTATTCCACACAGCAAGGACACAACATGCAACACGGGGTATACCTGAATAGGGAGTACACGGCGTGTACTCAAACTACATGGCATGTAGTTTCAAATTCTAGAAAGTGTGGGAAAGGTCCATCTTACCCTCTAGAACACTTCTTGACCTTCTTCTTGACAAAGGAAACGGTCGGAGAGGTCTGGGCCATTACACATATATTGTTTTGTGATCATTATAAAAAGGTTATTAAATTTGTATTAAATAATTTAATAAATTTATTTCCTAAATATCTAATTATTATATAGAATTTTATTTAATTAACTAATTATTTTTGAGAAAACCCTTGATTTTTATGAAATTCATATGTTATTAAAAAATATAACTTCATGAAAAGGGTTTTTATTATTTTATGAGTGTATATTATAAAATATTCATAGAAATTGAATAAATTTTATTTTATAAATAAAATATAATCTCATAAATAATCATATTACAATTAAATTTTGATGAATAATTGGCATTTTTCATAAAAATTTATTTTTATGTTAATAGTGAAAAATATTGATTTTATAAAATGATGATATAATTTCTATTAAAAAGTTCATTTGATAATTTATTTTTTTTTAAATTTAGATTAATTAATCTTTAGTAATATATAATCTATATAATCAAATTTTATTCAACCTTACACATTTTCTAGTAAAAGTAAAATTCTATAGCATAGAATGCCTTTTCATTAAAATAATTTTGTGTTTTGTTGTTGTGTGATTGATATTAAATATAACTCAAAAAACTCTATAATTTGAATATTAATTAATGAAATAAAAAAATTAATATTTTCATTAAAATTTTGATAATTGGACCATTTTTTTGTCATTATGAATAGTAAATATAGTAAATTTGTTATAATGGTCAGGGTAAATCAGGTAATTTAGGATAAAAAATAATAAGTACAAAAAATACCGTAAAATGAAATGATTTTATTAAAAGAGTAATTTTCATCCATTTTCTTCATTATTTAGTTATACACCATTTTTTGGCCATTGTATTGAGATTATGAGCTTTATAGTATTTTATTTCATGAATGGTTGAGCATGTCATACTCTATGGAATAATAACTATAATATTTTTAAATTTTATTTAGAGATATTATATTATTGAATATTAATAGTTTTTATAAATCTAATATATTTATCATTATTTTGGTATTTGTAATATAATATTTTGTTAATAAATTTTTAGATTAAATTCTTACACAACACTGATAATGTAATTATTTATTTCATGGGATATTCAAATAAATGACATTAAAATTAATAAATATAAAATAATTTGGGATATTTATGTACATCCAATAAATTTATTGATTAATAAAAATGTTTTTTGGTTATAGGCCATTGGGAATCATTTGGCTCAAGAAAAATCTTATTAAATTTTTTTATTTTGTGAAATTACAAATGTTCCACTGACCTAAATTATAATTGTAACCCCATCCTTCACATACTAATAGTACATTGAGCCACATAACATGACAAACCAATTAAAATTACTCCTATAAAAATAATTATCCATTTTCTATTGGTTATATTCATTCTAACCGACCGACTCTATACCCTAAAAAACTCTATTTAATGGAAGTCCTCCTATGAATATGCATTTTCCTTTACCAACTCTATCATGTTAATATATACTCATACTTCCACTTCATGTGTTTCTTCTCTCATAAATTCATAAATGAAATATCACATATATATAATTTAATTTTTTTGATAACATTATATTACACAATTTATAATTCTTTGAAAAAGGAAATCCCCACTTGTGCATACGTATGTCTTACCGTATCCATGCTACAGTGTAGTTTTGTTCAACACCCGTTTACATGGATGGTTATAATAATGGAATTAATGGATTTATATTATAGTTATGATATTTTATTGATTCCATAGTACTAATAGATCATAAAATTATTGATCTTTTGAACCAATTAAAAATTATATCATTGCTCATTTGTACGTACGACAAACAATAACCCTGAAGGGATATGACTCATTTTCATTGTACACATTTCTAGAATGAATATAAAAATGATAAAATAAAAAAATCAGATATAAAATGTCAAAATAATTCATTATATTAAGTAATTATGTCCTATGAAAGGAAATATATAATACATTATAAAAAATAGAGGGTAAAATAAAGTAGTGAACACCCAAAATAGGTGAAATAAGGAACTTCTATTAACAAAATATTTATAATATGAAATAATAAGATCCTCCTTAGTATTATAAATGTAAATATGGTTCTATTATAAATATATAACACTTTTAAACAATTATAAAAAATGTTAATTTTCATTAAACTAATGTGATGTGTGAGGTAGGGGACTTCGTCTCAATTAACATTAATTGATGCATATCATAAATTTATGCACCTAATTTATTTTATATGAATTCTATAATTCTTATTTAAATATAATATCATTATTAATTTATTATTCAGGGTATTTTAATTTTGTATTTTAATTATTTAATCAAAATTTTTTTGACTTTTAAAATAATGCTTCATTGAATTTATTATAAAATATTACATTCTTATTTATTATTAAATTTCATTTGAAAGAATATCATTCATGTAATAATTTTTTATTCGTTATTAAATTTCTATAAAATAACTATATCCATGAATAATGGATATAAGTAATTATTAAATGATATAATTGTTTTATATATTGTGTTAATATTTAATGTTATATGATTACCAATGAAAATATAAATAATCATATGTTCTCCACTGAAAGAGAATATTTGTGGATAAGGAACATGGTTCATGGATTAAATAGATTATATTAAATATGAATAATGATTTAGACATATAGTGAAAATTCAATCATTAAATTGTATTCCCCATCAATGTATTATAATTCTCATGGGATGATTTTGTAAAATATCATTAAATGTGTTTCTAAATATGGTTTTAATGCATCTTGTGAATGGTATTGATATTATATGTATCATCTATCAGAGAACATGATATATCTTAATTAAAAAATTCCTTCATTAATGTTTTATTTATTATTATCAATGATATATTCCGAATGATATAATATGTTAATGCATATTATTCTGAGTTTATTGATTAAATTTCATCTTATTTTGGATATATACCTTAGAATATTGAATTTTTCTTTTCATGATATGGTGGTCTTTTTATACATTAAATAGAATTTTAATTTTGTTATTTACCATTCAATGTCATTTATTATTACTTATTGATGATATATTTCACTTGACACATAATTAAACTATGAACTAGATCTCACCCTTTAATATGTTTCTATTCTCCATTATGAAATAAAATGTATAATTATTGATATTTAGGGATATTATAAATAAAATAATTTTTTACCCTGAAAAAATCAGAATTATATTTTTAATCATGTTATTTTTAATGTGAAATTAAAGTATGATTCTATATTACGATGACTAATCTATTATCTGGTCCTTTGGGATGTGATTTATTGTAAATATTTCTAATGTAGTAATGTGACAATGATACCATGGCTTTAGGGGTTAGGGATATTATAGTCTAAATTAGTAGAAGATTAGTTGAAACATTTGGAAAAAATTTGAAAAAAAATTAGTGGATGGTAACCTATGAAATATTTTTCCAATATTCCCAAAGAAACCAACATATTATTTACAGATATGATATATGTAAATTGTCAATTTATGGTAGTTATTTCCCTATATTTTAGTTGAATAATTATATTTTATAATTTAATGATCTAGTATAGAATATTAACTATTCATAAAATTGTGACTAGAAGAAGTAATGTAAATCATATCAATGTATTTAATCAATGTTGAGATTTAAATATTAATAACTATATTGAATTTAGTGTAGGAGATGTAGTTTGAGCTGAGAAAAAAAAGGCTATATTGGGACAAATGTCTTAGGATATGAGTAATAACATTGAATATTTCAGGTATCTCAATGGTCAACAATTTTGTGTAATAACATTCTATCTACTCGTGTTTTAATAACCCTCATCATTTAATGGAACTATGAATCCATTTTTTTCTAATAAGTGGATATTTTTATTAATGAAGTTATTGATATCATTGGAATGTAATGAATGGGAGAATGATTTTAGGGACTTTTATCTTCTATCAGGGGAAGATAATCAATGGTGTTCATTTATTCAAAACACTAAGGATGAGGTTGAAATTGGGAAAATTCTATTGAAGGACGTAATGGAACTATATTTGGAAAAATAATTTCCTCATTTGAAAATTACAGATATGGATACAAAATTCATGAGTCACAAAGAAATGGAAGTGAAATTTTTTAATCCTTATAAAGAGAAATTTATAAGATTTTCAAAGAATTATAAAAAAATATGTACATAATCTAATGAGTAATATTGGATATTTATATAATATTCTTATTCTAATTCTTTGAACAGAACTGTTATCCAATAATTTATCATTCTATGATGATATATTATCATGTGCTTTCAGGAAAGAGAAATAATTCCTTATGTAGTATTTCATTGAAGGAAATAAATAGAAGAAAAAAATTGTATAAAAAATACAAATATAGGGAAAATGTAATAAAATATTTTCATATATATGATAATTGTATAATGAAACACCATGGCTCTTTAATGAAAGGATAGGTAGTTCTTCAAAAGTGTTGGGAGGAAGGACAAAATTCTCATCATTTCATGAGAATAAAAGAATATCAAAATATTCATTTATTCAACTATAAGGGAATGGGGAACAATTAAAATGAATTCCCCAGGTTTCAAGGAAATATAAGTTATAAGAAGATAAGGGTTCAAGGAATAGCTTATAAAATTAGAATAAACGAAGTGGGATGATTAAATATAATGTGTATTTGGATTCAAGAATTATGTTATAGGAATATATTATTAGTGAAATTTGAGTTATAATAATAACTAAATGAATAACGATTGTAATACAAAAAAATTTTGTAAAGTATTTTTTAGAATATTTTCAATATTAATGATGAAAAAAGCTATTTAGTATAATGTTTTTAATTTTATATGACACATTATTCACAGAATATGACCCAAAATATTTTATAAATATTTAGATAATAAAGATTAAGATATGTTACGAGCTATTATTGGTGACCATGATCTTTTATATTAATAAGTTTTTTTCTTTAATCTGACTTGGAGTTTACGACATATTTGGATTCAAGGAATACATTTGACAACATGAGCATTAATTATTTAAATCATTTTTGTTTTCATATAGGATAATGATAATAAAATATTTTAATAAAATATATGATCAATTAATTTAAAATTTTTAATTTGATATTGTTATATAAATTATGATTTTTGGGAATCTAATTTTAAGTTGAAATTTACATAAAATATTCATTATTTTTTTGAATCATGAATACTATTGATAATATTTTGGATGATCCTTATGATTGAATACATATAGAATGAATTTTGTTTAACATTATATAATAACATTATTATTTAATGTATAAGAACCATTGATAATAATTGTTTATATGGATAATATTTAGAGCATTAATTAATGAATTTAGGAAATTCTGATTCATTTAAAAGTTGACCAGGAGTGAAAATATATAATTATATCATTTTGTTAGATTAATTGATGATATTAAAATATTTTCAAGAACAACAAAATAATGATATTATGATTACAACATGGAATTAATAAATTATTATTATTTTGAAGATTTATTTTTCAGGATATCAAAATAATCCATTGAAATTTTTAAAAAGGCCATCAAGTAAAAAATATAAATGTTTATTATTATTACCAATTAATCAATTTCATTTTAATAAATAATAGATTTATTGTTTTTTGGTGGTTATAATTCTCACTATCATATTATCTATTACATTATATCAATAATTGGAAGTCCATTTTATCTTCCACATAAATTTTTCCACTTCCCACATATGTTATTTTATTTGGAAACCTAGTTTTATGCTGATATCTACATTGACCCAACCAACATTTTAAGAGGAAGTTTTACTGAAAAATTATAGGATGTGTGATTTCTACAAAGGCCTTTTTAAAATTTAAAACTCGTGATAACCAATATGATGTTAAAATTTCAAATATTCTATTTATTGAAGTATGATAGAATATAACATCGTATAATTTTAAAAGAACATTATGCTAAATGCTGTTAAAGATACACAACAGTATATCAAACGACTAAAAAATGTAATTTAATAATTATAATATTGATGTAAAATTTGAAAAAATGTATTTTATATATGAAATTATGATCTATATAGTTTTTTTATCAATTTTTAATTTATTAATTAAATCTATTTGAATAATAATTTTTTTAGTAAAATTACTTTTTCATCGAAAATATGATTTCTCTAAAAAATTAATATCATTCCTTTTATGAGTGAATGTTATAATAAATTTTATGAATTTATATGAATTATATATAATAAAAATAATATCAGTGTTTGAATAATTATTTTATAATTGTCATATGTTTAATTATTTATATTTTTCTAAAAAGAATGATTTTAATTTGAATAGTGAGAGATGCAAATTTTTATAAAACTATCATTTTATTTATATAAAAATATAATTTTCTAATTTTTATTTTATCTAAAATTAAAATAAAAAGTTATAGATATAATATAATAATTTATATTTTAATGATCCTTATACCTTCTTTTGGTAAATGCTAATTTTTAGGCCTAAACACATTATAATGAAAACTTTTTATCTCTGTATCTAATGAAATAAATTTTAAATTAAATTGTTCATCTTGTTTGAGGTGAATATTGAAAAGCCTATTTAATATTTTGAAAACTTTTATCCAATTATTGTTAATAGGTCCCTTTTATTTTTTTACATTAAAATAGTAATTATTGTAATTTTATTACCACAGTAAGGGTAAATCAGGTAATAAGGGACAAAAATTAAATGATAAGGAATAAAAAATAACCCTAAAATGTTACATAAAATTATTTAATGAGTAAATTTATTTTGTAATCGCCCATGATTCAATTATATTCCTATTTATAGGTAATGTAATGAAAATATAACAATTAAAGTATTTTATTTCAAGAAAATTAAAACATGTCACACTCTAGTTCTTAATAAATAAAATATTTTTAACATTGCACTAACCGTATGATATATATCATAATAAATATTATTTTGAAATATAAAATATTTATCATCAACATAGTTGTTGTTTTTTCAAATATATATGAATAAATTGTTAATATAATGTATTACACAATAATGATGCATTAAATATTCAATTAATTAAATAATAAACTAAATCATATTAAATATAACATAATATTATATCTATAATTTGATTCATTAATTATTTATATGAACATGAAATTTTTTGTATACAATAATATATTTTGTATTTATTTAAATAATTTTTTGGAAACATTAAAGGAAAATTATTGAATAGTAACAAAATTAAGCATAATAGTATTTTATGGGATTAATAATTTATAATTTATTTTAAAATATAATATATGTATTAAAAAATTATAAAGGGAATAAAATAGTGTCAGAAATTTGATCCCAGGTGCATTTATTATACATTTGAATGTATTTTTCTATAACATTAAGTTATTATATTTTAATATTTTTTTACATTTTATATACTCTACTCACATCAATTTTGAAAGTGCAATCGTTCTTTCATTTTTCCCAATCTCATCCCCTTTATTTTCCAACCCCATTAATTTAATATTATAAACACAATTATCCATTTTTAGAGGTTTTTCCCCTTCAAAATCTCAAATCCAATATCCCTTAAAAATATATCTAATGTAAATCTACAGAAGATGTCGTAATCAACATCCCTAACTAAATCACATTATTTTATCATATACATCTTATTTCTGTGTTTCTTACATCATAAATTTATACATCTAGTATGATTGATAGATATATATATATATTATTTTAATTATTGTTGAACAATATTCCAACATTTATTCATCCGACAAAAAATGAATGCACCAAACATGCATGCGTACAACTTCTCGTATCCATACAATGGTGTAATTTTGTACATTGGAATCTTATTTGGTTGGTTATAATTATATAAAAAATTGATAAATATTATAAATAATAAAATTATTTTACCAAAGAAAAATAATATATCATCACCTAATGTACCCTTTCAATCACATCAAAATGATATCATGACATTTGTGTTCGTACAAATTAATGTCCCCATAATGTGATGTGACATATTTTATATGTCCAAACTTCAAGAATTATTCAAAAATTATTCAAATAAATAAATATTATATTTATATATTTAGAATCATTTTTGTGATGATGTTAATATATCTTATTCACATCAACAATATTTTACATGATAAACCATATAAAGGGAAAATAAAGTAGTTAACATGTGATACAATTGTAATAATTAAATATTATAAACAAAATTATGAAAAGATGATATAACATGATCTCATTATATATTAAAAATATATATATTATAATAAAATAACTTAAAAAGTTGTTTAAAACCATTATATGTGTCAATGTATCATTTCTAATTAACAAGAATCTTGTGGAAAGGGACTTTACCTAATTTTCTCCTAATTGAGACATATACTAATATTATAAACATAATTTCTCTAATATGAAACATACAATTCCCTTGGAAAATTAATATATTTTTCATTAATAATTCCTGGTATTATATTTATTTATTTGAATTATTTTTTATAGCGTATTTGAATTGGAAAATTCAATGTTAAAAAATTTAATATATTAACTCACATTATTTTGTGATTGTTGGAATTATTTTGAAACATTCACTTTCTTATAATAGTATTCTAGATGAAAATAGATTTATTTTAAATATGGATATTATTTAATTATTAATATGATTAATTCCAAAACTATATACAATTTTTACCTATGGTGTTTCATTTGATTTTTATTTGATCTACTAGGATAATATTAAAAATATACATTCATTAATCAATGTAAATATTTCATGATATATAAAACTATTCGTGAAATATATCAATTATTTGAAATAAAAATAATGATGTTTACATGAACTAATGGGTGGAGTTCATATTTATATACCCTTTTGAATCATGGAGAGTATCATGAGGTGAATTAGTAAGGTATAATTAAATGTGTTTCTACATGTGGTTTTGAACAACCTTAAGAAAGGTAATAATGATAGTGGAATTACATGAATATGAACATTATAGAAATATATTAATCATTTGTATTATTAAAATGTAATTTATTATTATCTATGATATTTTATCGTTGAAATTGTATCTGAGTGAATTTTAATCTCATTTTACTAATTATATGTTATGTTTTTCGGATATTTAGATTGCCATATTTATTTTTAAATTTCTAGATCTAATATGCATGATATTGGTTAAATGGAATATTTTTCAATTATTTATATTTCCATGTATTTTATAATTATTTATCTATTATAGCATCAATTTTATACAAACCCTTACTATGGATTACATCTCACCCCTTTCCTATTTTTTTATTCTACAAGATTCCTGGAAGAGTGTTTTGAAGATATACATGTATATTTCCAATGAAATAATAATTCAATAATATAATATACTATATATTAATAGGATTTAAATTATAGTGTGAAATTTATGCTTGTATCTACTTTACCAAGACAACTAAATTATTTGGACCAAGGTGATATGATTCTATATATCTAGTTAAATTTTAATAAAGTAACCATTGAATCCGAGATTTTATGTCAGGGACCTTACAGAATAGTAATGTTATAAATGATATATAAATATTTTATGGATTTTATATTATTTGTTTTTGTTGTTTTATACATTATCAATCACTAAAATATTGGGTTGGAGTGTTCTGAAATATATTAAAGATATTAAATTTCTTTTTAGCGAAATATAACATAATATATTAGGGAGTTAAATTTTATAGTATGTATAGTGATTCTAGTAAAAATATAAATAAAATATAATTATATTATTTATGACTATCAGGGTCTTATATACTCTCACTTTATAAAATTTTTTCTTCTAGTTTTAAAATTATCTTAGTAATCAATCATTTTATAATTAAAAATATATCCGTTATAAACATACATTATAAATACAGTCAGTTATACATTCTTATAAAAGAAGAAAATGAGAAATTATAACCATAAAACATAACTAGGATTCCATATATAATAAAATTGGCTCAACCTGATGATATGGAAATATATGTAAAGAATAAGTAATTATATATACTTATATTAATCATTGTTTATAAAAATTGGAGTGGTAAATAAAAATTTATGATTCTCAAAACCATAAACCTATAATGAGTGAAAAGACCATTGTTTCCTTTGAAGTAATGATAATAGGATAACATTTTTGTTTTGAGATAATGTTTTTTAAATTATAGGTATTACATTACCATGTAAATAGAATACACGGAAAAATATACATACGTGAAAAAAATAATTTTACCGTTAATCCTATTTCCAAAAACCCATTTTTTCTATATATTATAAGTATTCATGATGATTTATTCAATCATATGAAATAAAATAAACCATTACATACCATATACACCTAAAAGGGAGAAAAAACTATTTTTATTTTCATTATACATTACGCAAAACCAAAATGGATAACACCTCGAAATAAAATTCAAAGAATCAGTAAACTATAATATGATACAATAAATATGAAAAAGTAAATTTTAATACTCAATTTTCAAACCCAATCATTACATAAATAATTAACACCATTTCCCAAATAACATCAATAACCTAAAATGGAAACTGTGTTTTAACGTCCATTTTATCTCATACCATTCATATAAAAAGCATTCCAATATAGAAATATTTTTATATAATAACATCAATTACATTATAGACAAATCAATTTTCAATCCCCTGCTCAGCTATACTATAAAACATGTGTCCCCCTCATTTAACATTATATCCAATATCATAAAAATATAAAAATTAACCAATACCATTCAAATTATTTATATATAATTAATGGTATTCTTTCTCAAATAATACATCACAATAAACTTACCAATTTCTTTTATATCATCTTAGTTATAATTATACCAAAATTTTATAAAATTTTTTTGGATCATATCACATTAAACCAAAAATGGTGTTTCTAATACATAGATATTTTAATCAATATTAAAATCATAAAGGCAATATTGAATCATAAAATATTATGATAAACTCAATTGAAAACATCTAAAATATCAAAATTGATAACATAACCCTCTAAAATAAACTATAACTACCCCAACCCTAAAGTAAGATATCTCGTGCTAAAATAATAAAATTTACAATACTATTATTCACACCAATAAAGGTGAAATAATTTTATCCATCAAAAATATATAACATAAAAAAAGAACATATAGAACACTAATATACCCAAGGACCATTTAGGTTTAGAGTTTTACATAATCATGAAAAAAATTATAAAAAATAACCATTACTTCAAGAATGTGTTGTTACCACTATCAACAACATCTAATATTTCATATTAGGCCATCAGAAACATCCATATGAATTTCTTTTAGATGTAATTAATTCAACATCATACTAGATAGCCTAGAAAAAAAATAAATCTATAAAGGTTGATAAAAATCATTTTTTAGGGTAAAAAAATATCATTATCCATTGAATTTCATAAGTGAGTATAATAATATAATAATCATATGATGAAATAACAATATTTATGATAATTCCAAATGAATATTCATAGTCATCAATATGAGGATATAATTCATGAAAGATGGAATGAGCTTTATTAAATGAATGAGTTATAGCGATCAATAATCATGTGCTATGTGATACAAATATTTCTCACATGATTCATTTATAAACCATTTATATCACAATAAAAATTTGTTGGTATATTGGGAAAATTGATGCAATAACCCATTTCAGACCCATGTAAAAGTTATTTGGGATTTATTAAATCCATAATAGAATCCCTCTATTAACGTTATCCTACGTTTCACTAATTAAATTTAGTGCAAACTGAAGAATTGAATCACTATCTTGGTGAACCCATTATATAAAGTAAATCAAGCTCACCCGATCCTAACCAGAATAACCAACCATCTAAAATATCATGGGATCACCCACCATTATATGGGAAAACCCATCATATAAGATATACCAGCCATAACCCAAACAATATTGGAGGAAACATCATATAATCTGTATTTGGTTAACCCTTGTCATAAATATTATGCAAAAACCATTAATAAACAAAACATTTAAAATCATTTAATTAACAAAAAATAGTTATCATTGTTCATTCATTTCATGCTCCATTCATGGAAAGGAAATGTCATCCATGACAATCATATAATACATATATATATAGATTATGGATTGTTTAAATAACAAAAATCCATAGTTTATTTTATGCATCATCATGGTTTTTTACACTAATCAATGTAAATAACATTAAATTGTTTTTAAAATCATTCATGAGAAAAATACTCATTTTTACATTGAAAACTGCTACTAAAAATTAAAAAATAATATTTACTGTGAAATTAATTTTTATTGAAAAAAACAATGGAAAATGATAATGTAATTACTATAGAAAAATATATACATTATAATGCGTAAATCCATTGATATTTTAAATGATAAAATATAAATTCATTTTACAAATTTTAAAATCAGTTAATAAGATATCCATTAGAAAAATGTTAAGAATTTTTTGTTGGAAAACATTAAAAATAAGTCCAAACTCCTTGTCAAATATTTTTTGGAAGAAATTAAATTTTATTATGATAATTTTAAAAAATATTTTTGAAATGAGTGATAGATATGGGAAAACTAGATGATCTTAGAAAATTCTAAACTATTATCACTTAAAATAAAATTCATTATCTTTAATTAATTTATTTGGAATGAAATAGAGAAAAAAATGATTTCCAAATACATAAATTGTGAATAATAATGATAATTTAATCATTAAAATATGATTATATTTTTTCATATAATTTAACATTCTATATAAATAATCCAGAAAGAATTATTGTTGTAATATAAATCCATTCCAATGATGTTAACTCTTAAATCATAAGAACATTAAAAACCATACATAGAATCATACTGTATATATAATAAAAATAATATTTTTCATTATATAATATGTAAAAGGGGTAATAGAATATCGTAAAATAATATTATAGGCATATAAGATAACATATTACTCAAAATGTATAATTTTGGATGAGCAGCCCTTACAATGTTCATAATAGTGATGGGATAATTAAATAACTAATCAATTAATATTATAAAATTAAAATCTAAATTAAAATCATAAATATTAAAAATGATAATAAAAATTAATTACACACAAAATTTTATTATATAAATTGAAATGAAGATGTAATATATCCCAATGAAATGAATTTGATTTATAAATATTCCTTACCACTAGTTAATATTCATGACAAATACCATTGGACTCTATAACTTTTATTAAAGAATAAAATAACATGAATTGTACAAGTTTCATGATATCTCTTGATTATGTTCTGGTACAAAAATATATATAAATAAGTGGTGAATATGGTATATATCAAAGAAATATCATTGTGATGAAAAACCTTTACCTTAAGTCCATAGTATCCATTTCTGTCCATTAAATATCATATAATAAGATAATATAAATTATTTTAATTAGGAATATTAGTTTTTTATTATAAAACATTATACATAAATATTTATTTTATATCTTTTATTCATATAATGAAATACACAATCAATTATGTGCACATCGGTTTTATTCCAGATGTATTGTTCATTATCATTTAAAAATATTTTTTGTGTTTACTATGGTAAATGATTTCATTATTTTTACAAATGAAAAGTAATAATCATTTAATATTTCACATTTTTTATATATAGTTTACTTTTAAAATGAATCGTGAAATATTTTTATGAAAACATAACATCATTACAATCATGGGGACAATAGTTTGTACACACGCATGAGCAGTGTTTCTATTTTTTCAACAATCATTATGGAAATGTGTTATGTAATTTTTCATATTTAATGATAAGTAATAACATGATAAATAATATATAATTTCATTAACTTTACTTATATATATTATCCAGGTTCTATGATGATGAAAAATGTATTCACATCGCTTTTTGGATGCACTAGTCCACACATGTGAATGCATGATTTTATTATTTTTTACAGTAAAAAGAAAATAATATATCTTATTTTATGAATTAAAAATATATCAATAATATAATAATAATATCATTTATATTAAATATATTATTTATCCTTATTCATATTTCGATTAATGGAATGTATTAGTGAAAAACGAATCGTATCTCTTAACGAGGAGGAAGTCCACCATACACATGAGCATTGTTATTGTGCCCCCAAAAAATGTAAAATATATTGATATATTTATTAGGGTAAATAAATATTTTAATATTATTATAATTATAAAATATATATATATGAAATCCATATATATAATAATCATTGTTATGTGAAGATAAAAAATGAATGACATCAGTTTGTAAGGTGAAAGTTCATCATACATACAAATAATTCATTCAAATCCAATTTTATGGAAGAAGAGATATTATTATGTTTTTGAAATTTAAATTATAACATATTTTTTCATTAGACATAGTGGTTTTATAATATAAAAATATTAAAATAATATATTAAGGACGTATGAGAAGAAATAATATTTAAAAACAATGTTCAGAACGACACCTCTTCTTTAGAAACCTATTTATGTATGAAATAAAATCCTTTACAGAAATTATTTGGGATAAACATATGAGAAATAAAATATGGGGAATAAATTTAGAAAATTATTAAGGTACTATTTTTTTATAAAAAGGGGTATGAAGGGATGAATATGAGATCAGTATCGGTGGCCTTTTATAAGTGATTTTAGTGGAACACTTGTTAATATGTGAAAAAAAAATTCTACGAATATTTTAGAATTACAAAAGTCAAAATAGATAGCCTATATTTGATATTTATGAACTATAATGTTGATATATATCCATAAATATATTTAAGACAAGTTTTTAGGTCATTTTGATTCTTCTTTTTTTGTGTTTAACCAATTTTTATTACATTTTTTCATAAACCATAGTAATTAATTTTTGTACATTTCAATATTCATCGATGTTAAATAAATTTGTTGAACATAATAGATAATAAAAAACTATTATTATTGTTTATGTAATACATTTTACCAAATTATATTCACATAAGTGTAAATATTTAATTTAAAACTAAACCCACAAACAGAAGGAAATGAATTGTTTTCATGAAAAATATTTTTCAAGAAAATAATTATTTTATATGAACTATATATCTAATATTAGTAATTTTTTTATATAAATTAATATATATTGATAAATTATAACTAAAAATTAATTAAATAATTTTTCAGTGGTTGTTATTTCCAATAACTAAAATCATAAAACATTTTGCAATTTAATTAGTTTTCAGAAAAACAAACCCATTTTTAAACTAGAAAAATACAATTATATACTATAATACAATATAAATATTATTAATATTTAACTATCTGGATTAAATATAAATAAATAAAACTTATCTCATTTCACATCATATTTAAAACATAATGGGACTATTAAATTTACACAATTCTTTTAAAATAACTATCATTTTCACAAAAATCATAATTTTTCACTAATCAAGGAAAAATATATATTTTAAAAAAATGAGGAAAAATATTCCAAAAAGTATCTTTTTATATGAAAATTTTAAATATTTAATTTAATTTTTTCAAATAAATATTTAAATATATCTAAAAATTAATAATAATATTCTTTCATGAACATCATTAAAAATAAAATTTGAATAAATTCATGTGTGGTTCAATTTTACGTTGAATAATCTATTATTAGGTAACTTGGGATTTCATTCCTTGTAAATATTTCTTATCTAATAATGTTATCATAATACCTAGAATTTTGGGGTTAGGGTTTTTTCAGTATAAATTATTAGAAGATTAGTTGAAACATTTGGAAAACAATTTATAAAAAATATATTAGGGGATTATAACCTATTAAATATTTTTAAAATATTCCCATAGAAAATAACATATGATTTTAAAATATGATATACATCAATTGTCAATTTATTTTAGATGATTCCCTATATTTGAGTTGAATAATTATATTTGATAATTTATTGATCTAACATAAAGTATGAACTATTCACTATTTGGTGACTAGAAGAAGTATTGTAAATCCTATCAATGTATTTAATTAATGTAAATATTTAACTCTTAAAAAATATAATTAATATAGAGTGGGAGATGTACTTGAAGCTGAACCAACAACAACTAATTTAGGACTATTGGATTTGGTTATGATTAATAACATTGCCTATTTAATGTATCAAAATTGAATAAATTGGAAATCTTCCACGGTATCCAGCAAGAGGCTCATTCCAAATATATTTGAATATCATGCTTCTAAACAATAGACCAATGATCTAAACTCTTTCCCATAGAGTGACTCAAATATTTCTATGTGAATCTTATCATGGAAACTATTTTTGTACGTAAACATAAATAGAGACATGTGTTTTCCCCTAAAAAAATAAAATCCTAGACTTAATCCCTCCTCGGGCTTCCTAGAAACCAAATAGTATGTTTGGCTGCCCATTTGTCAAGGGGTAAAAATTTATACTAAATAACACTTGGATACTAAAACCCTTTTGTAATAATTTACAAAAGCATGATGTGAAATGTGTATCTCAGTATTAATATATAGTTTTCTATACTCAATGAAACACTACTATCTCTTGAACATATTTCTCATCCAACCGATCAATTGGTTATGTCTCCTCGATCTACGAGAAATATTCCACACTAATAAAATGATCCACAACTATAAAAAACGAGTCATTCTTTAGAGTAGTCCTCAGAAGTATGACTACAAAATACTTCATTACATCATCCCACATCCATTAGATAATCAGCATCTGGTGTAAAAACCCACCCCAATGAAGATTATCAGCCTTCAACTTATAATAATTACTTTATCCTTCCATAAAACCTATAACCTCATTCTATATTCTTTGTCCCCAATACTGTATATAGAGATCATTATACATTTTATTCAAACCAGGATAAACATACCACCCTAACACAAGGAACTTACTCATCAAATATTATAGCATACACAACAGAACAACCACACTACCAAAAACACATACAGTCCCATCATTACCAACATCCGAACTAGAAGTTGAGTCCAAAACATTATTACATTATTTTATAGAAAAACACTCTGGGTCTTTAAGATGACTCTCCTTGAGCCAGATAAAAAGAACTGACTCGACTATTATTGATTCAAGATTCACCTACTAGTTCATATCATGAAACTCCTGTTTCATCTTATAAATCAAGGGTATCATTTTCCATTCATTGATGGGTTGCTAAACATTCATATTTTGAGTCCTTCAGTATAGATCATATGTTCAACTCTTCCTTCTTCCTGGTCTCTAAACTAAATCGATGTGAAAAACTACATGTATTCAACCAATATTTACCACATAATATTTAAATAATACTGAGAGAAGATGTACATAAGACTATTATGATAAGTATATATTCTAATGTACTCTCCTAAAAAAATAATCCATTTAAATCATTAAGGAATAAATCGTAGTTTCCAACTAAAGATCATGAATATTGTAATTTCATTCATGAGGCCTCAACATTCATGACCCATATGCTATAACCCGATTATACAGCTTCAAAACTACCCCAATCCCAACATCATAAATAACAAAAAACAATGTGTCTTTCTTAACCATCCTAGAAAATATCAGGACCTATGTGGACTTTATTAACTTATTCAACTCTCGAAATGAATACATTCATGCCCCGAACAATTCATACTTGAAAACAATCATAGTTAAGCACAAGAGTTATGCTACCAAATGGGATAAATATTTACTTAACCTTTGGTAATAAAAATAAAATCCCCCAAAACACTAAATATCATATTAATTCTTGGGATTCGCCTTACACACAAACACCATCACGTTATTCTAATCCACTAACAAACATTCCTTGATGATAATGTGACCCTTGAAATGCAACTCATCAATACAAAAATAATATTTTCAATACCTAACGTATATCATATGCTCAAATAGTTTACTCAGGATGAGGTTAGGATGTTGGGAATGATCATCATGATTTCTATAGGCACTATGATTCCAACAACAACAACAACTTCGACCTAATCCAGATATGGATGAAGAATTCTCTTCATTAAATCCGTGAACACAATAATTACATCGGTCAACCCAAACAACATCACCACAATTCATACAACGTGTACAATCTCGTGAAGTCATTCTACGGAATATCAAGAGACCTCACCATAATATATTGATATCGTAATCAGATATATATTATAAAAAACATTAATGAACCTCTTAGATGGCCAAAAAAATCATCAATTTGAAGAATATGGTATCCACCCTTAATTATCAATTAATTAATCTTCCTATAATTGAAACATAACATTAATTATCCATTATAATTCTTATCATACAAGAGGGGAAATTCATATGGTGATATGCTAGGATAACTGAACCATATCAACTCCAACTACTATAATTTATCCTTATATTCTATGAGTTCTGATGGTTCGATCCTATATGGAATAATGAAAACTAGCTATGATCCCAACAAAAAATCAATCATAAACTCAAAATCCATATGATGAGGAATATCTAAAAATTCTTCATGAAAAATTCCTAATACTAATCCTCCATGAGAGGAACGACATGTTATCCAACTCAACCATCATCTAGCACATGTCAAAACACATGGTATGTGACTTCTGCCAACTATTAATAAACTAGACCAACACCAATTACAAAAACATCCAATTCACCAAGATGGACATACATTTCTCCCTCAAGATACATGAACATCACTTGATGGTGGTAACAATAGATATTGGAATTATGAAACTCTATCCAATCCATTCCCCAAAAAACTTCAGAATCATAAATATAGAGGATTAATAAGTCCTACATAAAATTGAACCTTCCAATCACCAGACCACTACCCAGACATTGTATGATATCCTCAACCCGCATCCCCAATAGTGTTTCAATTTATATAACCCCACACATTTGATACAAATTTAATCCTAACACAACCCAAAAAAAGAGTTTAAGTAAAACAATGTGTGGATCGTGTGTAAAATAATGAACTAGAAATTATGGAAACTACAAAAATCATACTTCAAATTACAAATGGAAAATCCTATCCTCCTCTAAGTGTATACTGAACTTCATGAAAGTGAGATACAATCTGATATGGATTCTGGTCTAGATACAATTACTACACTACCTTGATGCTATGGAAGCTATCACCCTGGAGTGCTACAGCCACCACCCATACATGTACGACCTAGGGAACTCAAACTGAATTATTGATATGGGAAACTGAACATGTTAATGCACATAGAATATATCAATCTCCTCCATTTATTCTCAATATTCAAGGGTTCCTATTGAATATTTGTAAGTACCTCATTCTGCAACATCCCAAAAACTTCACTAAAGGTCGGTGTCATTGACCGCGAATGTTCCATAACATGAAACACAAGGAAAAAAACATTGCATGTCCACCCTAAGGGGATGGACCTATCTTTTAATTTCTCAATATACTTCCACCAAATGGGAATCTCTCAAAACAATTATTATAACCTTTAAAGGCCACAACACTCTTCCATCAAACTGGTAACACAATTCCAATGCATAAAGCCCCTTTCATGTTCTACTTTGAAATAATACCTTGACCAAATAAATAATAAAACCATATCAAATAAAATATGATCTTTTTAGACCTAATATCATGTCTTAGCCTATCCTGGAATATTTTCTCCATAGTTCCCCTATTTCATAATTGATATGTAATGAAGCATCCAAAATTAGTAAAACAACTTGCATAATCTGTCACTAACATTACTCGTTGGGGAAAACTCAATAAATAAGAAACCATATCCACCATCAAGGTATATGTATAATTATATTCTAGAAACTTCCTCAGAAATCATTCCATATCATTCAAATATATAGTTTGGTATAAACCATGATACCCCACCAAATGTTTTTCTACCCTCTCAACATATATGATAACAACAAAACTCACTTTTCAGAATGGGTCTCCAAATGGTCTGGAATCACCTCGATGGAATATATATCAAAATAATCAACCTCTAGATCACTCTTTCTGGAAAATTTCAAACGGTAATGCATTAGAAATTCCCCAGTCAGCTCACACATGCATAATACAACACACCATAGGACTCATTAAATCATTTACATAATGATATAAATGTTATTATGAAACATCTCATCCATATTATCATGTATCAGCATTTTCTCTTGATCCACTACTAGACGATAATTTTATGAAAAATGATTGTATCTCCCAATTGACACACATCTTTGAGGAAGTATTTCTCCACCTTCCAAACCATGATATTTATAATACAGAACTAAAAATCTATCACAGATTGTATCGAAGAAGTATCAATTCTAAACAAAGAAAACCCATTTGGATAAACTCTCTTGGGGGTCATCAAAAACATCCCAAACACTACCCGTGACCATCCCCATCATGGGTCGTGGATAACGTATGGTAAATAACTAACATGTTCACATTACATACCATGGTCACAATTAAAAATTTTACCCCTTAATTACTAAATAAACCATCCCTCCAAGGGATATTTCCCATATCAAGAATTCTTATATTCAACATTTAAAATCATATTCAATCCATAATTTTTCCAAACTCTATAACAACTATATTATTTTCATTCCCTTTTTATCCATTTTTATCATTTTATTATACAAACGTTTATTCGTGTTTTGAAAAATGTAAAATTCACTCCACCTTTATTTCCATGGACACCCACCCCATGTGTTCCTATAATGATTCATGCAACTTTAATTCCTAGGATCATATAATGATTCATCAATTATCAACCCAATGACATTGCAAATAATATTAAAATATCATTAAAATTGTCTTATCATATAATATGTTCATCTACCAAACAAGAAATATCATCAATTATAATAACACAAAACAAGAATAACCACTCTCACACTGGGTGACATGGAATTTACCTAGAATGTGGGTTATATACTCCACACCATTATCTTATTACCATAATTCCACACTTTATAAACATCTGTTATACCATCTCAAAATACTAAGCCACTGAAAAGTTGTCCTACGATACAACTTTGTCACATCCCTTGTCAAATATTAACTAAATCAGTATTCTAATCATGGTCTCAGGTGACCTCAAGAACACCTCCCCATACGCCAGAGGTTTCGAAGGAGAAGAGAGTGTCTAAATGATCACATGGTGAGACTATAACCTCTATACAAATGTAGGTAACAACAAAAAATTGAAACGAAACATAAATAATAAAGACAAACAATGAACATTCCTAAACAATTATCTACTAAATTGGGTAATAAAACATAGGCAAAATTAAACATGTTCTATAATTATAAACAATAAAACGTGAAAAAACCAAAAAATGAAAAAATGAAAAATGAGAAAATGTTATTATCTACACGAATATAACATCACCAATGAATGTCCATGTCTTCCTTAACTCCCAATGATGTGGAATTATATCTTATACAGACTTATAAGAATGATTTATTCTTGGGTACCCAGTGGAAGACCAAGTAGGGTGTGTGTACAATTATGTAGGCCAACACCAACTCTTTCTAATAAATATAAATTAACTATATACTTCATGGATTTTTGGTGATGGATTCTGTTGGTTCTTCCTCAACGATGGTTTCTCTTCTCGTTTCTAATGGCGTTGTGCCTGGAGCTGGGGATGGCGTGTTACTGAAGGCTTCCTTCAAGGATGTTCTGTGCGGAGTTGCTTCCAGGGGTGGTGCTGGAGGATCCTCTTCTTCTGTGCCTAAGGCACCTCTAGACATTCCATCCATTAATGTGGAGAGACAACTAGCTAAGAATGTTGAATTTGATCATGATGTGAGACTCTCGGCTCTCGAGCCGTGGGATGTGGCATCCCTCCCTAACATAACTCTAGTGGCTCTTTTTGGACGCAACAAACCTTCTTGTAGTTTTTCTCGATGATTTGTGGAATCTTGGGGACTATCTCATCAGATGGTGGTCTCTGAATTGTCATGGGTCGATTTCTGCATCCATATTTCATCCATGTATGATTTTGTTAAGGCTTTGTCGTGGGAGATCAGAATATGTGGATAATTGCGGTTTTCCTTGACATGGTGGTCATGAGACTACCACTTTGGTCGAAAATAATCTTTCGATATGGTGTGGTTATCGCTTCCAGGGTTACCTCTTCCTCTTCATAACCCGGTGATACTAAAGGTGGTAGGAAAATTTATTGGTCCTTTCCTCTGTGCTGAGGAGAAAAATAGATCCCTTCAGGAAGCTGCCAACCCCCATATTTTTGTGGAGTTAGATCTAGCTATACGACGTCCGTCTTCGGTTTTGGTCGAATCCGATGATTGATTTTAATGGAAACATAGGTAGTGTTATCATCAGTTTCCACGGTTTTACACCTTCTTTGGCTTCCATGGTCACCTAGAGAAGACTTGTTGATTAAGGAGGGAGGAGGAGGAACCCTCCCGACAGGGTCCAGATGTGGTCTGAGTTAATTATAATCCTTCCTAGGATGGAAAGAGAAGGGAAGATGTTACCCTTATCCCTTTCTCTTTTTCGATTTCAAAACAATCTGTGGACCATTTAATGGAAAAAATGATGTTTGGTTTGACATCAACTGACACAGCCAACATGCGGTTGACTCCTTCTTCGGATTTCCTGGACCTTATCTCTTGGTCGCCTGTACCGGATGCTCAGGAGGTTTTCACTTTTTTGTAGATGGAGGAACGTGCCTTAGAGGGAAACAGAGGTTTTATTATCTTTATCCTTGGGATGTCCGATGAGATATTTTTCTCCCCCTAATTCACCTATCTATGTTTCTTCTTAGTTGTCACTGGATATAATTTAGAAATCCCTAGCGAGTAAGATTTCTATTCATTCAGAGGAAGTGAAGGAGAAGGGAGGAATGGCTCCCTGAGTGGAAAAGGAGCTGATGATATCCTGTGTTTCTCCTCAATGGGGACTTTTAGTGTCTTTAGTGCACGGTAAAATGGGTTTGGATTCCATGGATTATCATCTGTTTGGGAGAATGTCTATCCTAATGGATGCCTATGGTTCTTTTAAGAAATTGATCATGTCCCCAAAACAGAGCATGCATGAAGAGGGTTTTTCAGGGCCTCTTAATCGTTCTAAGACATAGGAATAAGGTATCTCTACACCCCATCCCCCTGTTATCTATTTCATCATATTAAAAGGCCCGCAAGGGCATACTATAATGTTCTCTCTTATTATCCGGAATGCACATGAATTTGGATCTCAAGCCAAGTGTGTGTTTTTATCATCGGAAGGTATGAAGTGTAAGGTATATTTGGTGGTCGTTTTGGAACCAAAACATGATACATGTATATGGGAATATATTTATTAGAATATGGGATTTCCGAACTCCATGAAATGAGGATCTCTTAACACACAGATTTGGATTGGCTGGAAGAATAGCATTTCAGTGGAGGTGGTGAATATTTTTCCCCAGTGTATTTAAACTAGAATTGTTGTCGGTGGACTTCATCTGTTATTTTTGTTCATATATGTGAGAATTGTGGTTATAGTAATAAGGGACCTATGGAACCATATAAAATAAACTAAAGCTGGTTTCCTCCTATGCATTGTGGGAGGGGAATTTAACAATATTGTGGATCAGTCTGAAAAAAGAGGTTGATTGAGGTTTAATCATGAGAGTATGCTGGATTTCCAAGAGTGCATGGTTCATGCTGGTCTTATGGATTTGGGCTTCACGGGAACAATATTAACATGGTGCAACAATTGTAAAGATTCAAGTCACATATGGAGTCACCTAGACAAATTCCTCACCAATATGCAAGGTTTAGATGTTTTTAAAAGAACTTCGATCACACACCTCACTCGTATTATTTTAGAACACGCCCCATTTTGATAGAGGTCAGATGTGAAGTGGTGTTGGGTAGTTCTTTCACCTATTCGGTTGAGTGGCACCGTGACCCAGTGTTCATGCAAGTATTGAATGTGTCTTGGCTTAAGGAGGAGAGAGAGCGGTCTTGGGGAGGGCCGGTGAATCATCTCAAATCATATAAACACAATATCGGAAGACGGTTGATTGACCTACCAGATTCCTCTAATGGGGTGGTTTCAATGCAAGACAATATTGATAGATTGGAGGGTGCTCTATAGTTTTCCATAGAATTTTTTAAGACTGTATATTTCTTTATGTATTAGGTATATAAATATTATTCATAGAGAAAACTCGTTGTTGGAAAGGGTATCATTTTGTTAAATTCTTTTTTTATCCACTTGGTACCCCATAAGAAGATCCAACTTCTACATTTTCATCACACTATATTAAACAATGATCCTTATTATGAAATTTTTATCCATAATATCATTAATGGATGTCATGAATATGGATATTTTATTAAGGAATTGTTTTTAATTTCATACCAGTTATGTAAATATTTACATTATAACGACATATAACTGGAGAATAATGTTAGGAAAATGGGGTCTTGAAATAATTTTATATCATAAATAATCACATAAAATTATATCACAATAATATCAACAAACACTCATGGAAGATGAAAGAGATGAAAACTGGAAATCTACATTAGGATTGAAAAGAGTAATGAAATTACAACTATAAATCATGAGATTCGTAGAATATAGATGAAACATAGAACATACATGAATATTCCTGATTGAAAAAAGAGATCTTGGAGAGACTCTTTAGAGGTCCATAATGCTACAATTTATCAATTTTTTTTATAAATGATAGGATGTGAGGATATATATTATTTTTGAGAGTGGAATACCTTTGAAAATATATTAATTATCCAATATATCATTTTCCCCACTTCTCCCTATAGTTCTCAAATACCTCCATTATTATATTACAATAGTGTTCAAGGAAAAAATTACGAAATTTTAAAACCCATGTTCATGTTTAGTCATACATACATATATATGTTGTAATATTTTTTTTTCTCACTTTCCTTATTTAGTGATTCTTTACTTATTTTACTATTTTTACCAAAATAATATAAATTTTTCATAAACGAAAAAATCAATATCGTTGTTTAAAATATATAATTCATTTTATAATATTCATTTTATAATTTAATGTTTTTTCTTTTAAATAATGATAATCCATTAATAAAATTATATTATTAGAGTAAACATAAATTTATTAATATGATAATATATGCATTAATATATATTATCCTCTGGATACATAACCCCTTGTTACATAAGAATAACACCTAAGGGTAAGGTTTTATGTGTTATTTATTAATGGTTTGTTTGACTTAAATTTATCTAGAACTTATTTTTAGAATCATAAACTTATGGAAAGAAAATTACTAAACACTGACAATAATTAATAAGTATCAACATGGTTATAGTTGAAGGAAAACACTAGTGATTCTACCTCCATCACAAAATATGGTTAATGAACATTATAAGGGATATTATTACTATTTTAATACATGGTTTCTCCCTTTTTTAATTGAATATTTTCAATACCTAGAATATAAACTCACTGTAATGGTAACATTATAACTTCAAAGTCACCAGGGATATGTAGAATTATCTTCCATATAATTATGATATTTACATTCAATTTATTTATATATTCATTTATAGAAATACATTATAGTATAATTACCATATTTATAATTTTTTATAGAGTGATATTACGACTTTTATTATTTTTCTTTTGTAATGTACATTTTATTAATGTGATTTTAAATAAATAAAATAAAAATGGAGGAATAATAATTACAGTTTCATTATTTAATTAAATTTTTTTTAAAATATTTATATTGATTATAGTAAATCAATAACATTGATTTGTAACAAATTATAATATAACCAACAACTGTTATCTTTTTTTAGAATTTTATATGTATGATGTTTTACCCCCTTAAAATTATTTTATCATTAAAATTAATAGTAAATAAAAAAATAACGATATGACTTTATCAATGATTGATCGATAACTAATTTTTCCTCTTCCTCTTATAGATTCATCAATCTAACCTTCACCAATTATGTCATTTCATTTTATAGAACATTATATCTCATAACATGAATCTAAATAGATTCATAATTATATGATTATTCATTGTATAATTTAACATTCTCATACTACAGAACATGTGATGGGCCTTGAATATACCATACTAGAAGAGATGTATAGAATATATGATGATCCATAGAATTTTCTGATAGAATTACATAATGATATTCTATATCACGTTTCCATTCTAATATTTCAAATCAAACAATGTACCTTGGAAATATACTCCCTTTATTTTTAATTATCAATACCCCTTTATAAAGAGTAATATTTTGGATGACAAGGTTCACTACATCATATCCCACATCATTTACTTATTTTTCACCCAAACTTTTTATCTACATTTTGATAGTTTTGTATTCTACTTGATGAATCCAACATTATATAATGAATATTAAAAAATAATAGATAACTTCATTTCTCAAAATCTACCCCACTATATTAGAGTATAAAAAATATTTCAATATTATGAATTATATAGTCCCATTTGAATGATGGATTTTTAACTATTGTGTTATGAATGTCACCTAATAAGGAAAAATTTGATCTCAACGTCCTTATATGTCATGAGAGGAGAAACATAGAATATCCTCCATTGTTTAGATTTTTTATTAAAAAATGTCCATCCATTTTAGGATAATATTCTATTCTAGTATTTTCAATTTTTTTTGAATACTTAAATAATCCTGTAAAATTAATATATGAATATAATTTTATGATTTGATATTATTTATAAATAAATTCAGTTGATTATTACAACTTCATTTCCTATATACCTCATCACATTTTTCCTAAGTTAATATTCTCTTATTTATAGGACACAGTATAACGATTAATGATTATCAAAAATAACCCTTATTATATTATAGAGCATGTATTTCTTAGAAATCCTTGTAATGAAATGTTGTGTAATAGTATTCCACTTTTAATCTGTTATATGTAATGGATAGATAATTTTTTTATGCTTTTGTCTTTTATCCATTGCTTATTTTTAATAATAATCATCTTATAGAGTTATATGGATCTCATGCATTTAATTTTTCCACCATTAATGATATCATATATCCCTATACAACATCATTATACTCGTATGTATTATTAATTTTGATCAATAATACAAATATAATAAATCATTATTAACCTCTTGTACTTATATAACACCTATAATTTTACTATACGTCAAAACTCAACCATTATTAATATAGATATATAGTTATTTCCCATTTCTATTTTCCTCCACTTTCATTTATATAATACCATCACATTTTTTTTATATTTCTAATTCCTCTCCTGTAAATATGGTAAGTTAATTACATTGAATAATAATAGTTTTCCACTTCAATCATAATTATATATTTGATTATTTCTAAATCATTTAGAATTTAATCATTATACACTCTCATTATGGATAAGATAGTGTACCCTTTGACTTAATACATAATATTTCTTATTTTCATTCACTATATGATCATGCTTTTCACAATCAGAATACATAGTCATATTTAACTATCTCTTTATCCCCTTGTTGAAATATTTCTAAAAAAATATTTCACACTCTATTGGTCACATTATATACATTATTTAACTTCACAATAATAATTTATCCATATATATATTTAAAAGAGAATTTTAAATTAATCTAATCCATGCCTTGGATAATTAACCTCATGTGTTTTCATCTATCCAGATACAAAGTCCAATGCACTATTATTTGTAATTAGAACACATCAATGGAATTTATTTGATACATATTCATAAACAAAATATATTCATTTAGTGTCAGTTTGGTTTAATATAAGTTAATTAATCCATATTCTATTTAATTTCTCAAATATATCTTAATATTATTTTATCTATTATAATTTAATATATATACATATTAATTTTTTTGTAAAATATTAACTAAGAAATAAAATAATTTAATGAAATATCAATAATATTTAAACAATCCATTGATTCTCTTCATTTATATTTTATTTATGGGATTCAAAAGTTTTTCAAAAATTTAATGCATTAGTAGATGTAACATATATAGAAAAAATATTTCCCATGAAGTCATCATGTGAAAGGAAACATTCTCATTTACTAAATTTCCAATATAACACATTTTCCATCTAAACCTCTTGCATGATGTGAAAAAGAGTTTCATGGTCTTAATAACATGTAGTGTACACCACTTTTAATAAAAAATTACATCTATAAATATATTAATCTAATCTTCTAATACTCATTATGATAAATATTTTTAATTTATATGTTTAATTTTTTCACCCAAATTGCAATACAATGAAATAATAATTATCATTACCTCCTAGAAACATTTTCATTATCATATCATTATACAGAAATTTTAACTAATTATAATAGTAATGAAAATCGTTTTTTTGATAAGTTTAGAGTCTATAAATACCCAACCATCTCATAGATATATATTTCATCATTTTATATTACTACTCATTAAATAGGACAATAAAATATACAAAAAATATAATAGTTTTAGTGTCCATAAATAGAAGATACAAAACAAATTATCTAAAAATTTCAATCAACTTGTCTCCCAATGATTATTTATAAATGATAAACTTATAGATATATAACAAAAAAGCCACCTCTTCATAACCTAGATAATGAAAATATAAAAAAATAGAATATCATAACTAATAAAGCTATGAACATATGGGCGTGATAAAAAAATAAATTATATGAAAATGAAAAAAGGAAATCATACACTATAAAATGTGGTTCAAAAAACATAAAACATTATATAATGAATTTTCATGACAAAATAAGTGAGTCACAAGTGTGTGGAATAATGATTCAATAATCACAATACATGAAAAAATGACATAAGAACATTTAATAATATAATAATATAGCACTAAATTAATATTATAATTTCAATTGATATTTCAAGGCATACAATGGAAAAATAATTAAATATTGGATCAATTCCCATAGTGTATTAGGTTCACTCAAAAATAAAATGATCATAGTGGATTAGTCCCATAGTGGATTGGGTTCACTCTCAAATCAATTAAAAGTGATCTTGTGATATATAAATATTTACCCAATGCATTATAAGGGTATATATTTTTATTCACTCCTATAACATAATGAAAACCCAAAATATTTGTCCCATATGAACATTTTAACATAAATAATTACATCAATGTATACAATGATGAGACCTTATTGAAGTGTTAAGGGATCCTCCTTTAAATCTAAAACACACAGGTTCTAATCTGGGTGCGGGAGAATTTTAGTATTATAGTATCATATAATATATAAGTACTGTAGGAGGTATTATTTGGTACTATGTAATCCATAAAAATTTATCTGACTTGGGTTCTCTTGTCCACCATTTTGGGCTTACTGATCTAAGGGCATTCTGGACATCAATGGAATTCAGGCCATTGGGCCTTTGGGCCACCAAGGCCTTCAGGCTATAGGGGCCATGATGTTTTTGGGAAGACCCCACTATAGTAGACCCCGAAAGTGGATTTATAGATAATAACATCCACTCAAAAATAGAAAACTGGATTAAAAGAATGAGAGGGTATTGAAATTTCCTTTGGTACTTTTCCATATTTAGCTTTTCATGGGGACATTCTATCCAATCGTCCATGTGATGCACATAGAAAAATCCTTCAATGTACCATAATATTTGGAGAGTATGTTCCCAGTGTAAATTTATGGCATTCAAGTTATGAATTTTTCCTTATACATGTGGACCTTTTGGTTAATGTAATACACCTTATTCCACTAGGCCAATAAGATTTTTAAGGGTTACCCATCAACAAATATATGGGATGTTATTAAAAATATAAATAAAAATATAAGGTCTTTATTCTATTCAGTAATCAATGTATAATTTTCTCATTTGATGGAAATTATTTACTTAAAAAACAATCACATGAAATGATTATAAGACACATATACAAATAATATGGAATGTATCATTATATCATATCCCCAGTGATTCACATACAAGGTGTTTTTATTTCTATATGATCTTAGAAAAATTATATATTTGTGTTGTCTCAATCCACATTGGCTACTATGTTGTATCAAAATAATAGTTTGTGGTAAATCACATGAATAACATGGAACACTTATGTGGTTCTCAACTAAAATTTGTGGTGTATAATTATAATTAAATATATGTGTCTAATTTAATGATTAAGATGAAAATAAATAGAATAATAAATAAAATGGTGGCATAGATATAAATTAGTTTCCATATTTAGTAATAATAAATCATAATCACAACTACACATGTAAAATGATAATATTAATTACTTTCATATTCACTAAATTAAATGAATATGATAAGAAGATAATCCAAATTAATGTACAATGAAATCATAATTAAATAAAGATAAAAAATTATAATATCTGGTTTTCGTTATGATATGTTTAAAATTTCAAAATAACAATACAATTTTATATTTATTAATTATAAACAATTTTCTCACTAGGTCACTTATATGAAAATAAACTGTAGTTATGTTATTTGAAAAAAAATGATAATGATAAATTATAACAACACAAAATTTTAATAAAATCATTACATATGTAAAGAATAAAATATAATATTTTAGCACCCAAAATAACATCATGCACTTGGTTTCAGACAACAATTACTTAAACAGTTAGGTCACAGGACCTCAACCGTGCCTCCCCATAGGTCGTAGGTGGATGACTAAAAGCGTTGGTTAATATCAGTCTTGGGGAAAATATACCATATTTTTCGGAGTAAAAAATATTAAATTAAATAAAAAATAATGAAATATATAACCATAACAAGAGGGATTAAAATATCCCATAATAACCAAAACTAGAAATAAAATATCAAAAAAACAATAGATATGTCATGTTAATTTATGTGTCGTGTTTCAAAATCAATACTCAAAAGTAATGACACTGAAGATTTCCATATGGGTCCTATACCATGTCCATATCCCACATCCATTCTCCATACCAACATATCCATCTAACACAGCACCATACTACTTGTCCAGTCATGTAACCATGAAATCTATTCGAGTATAGACTCAACATCTCATGTATGGTGAGAGTTAAAATCAGTATGCAATGGCCAACGATTTTTAAAAAACCAATCAAATTAATTTTTTTCATATTTATAGAGAATAAAGAAAATGAAATAATAATAGTTATCAAATTATCATATATTCATTACTAAACCTCATAAACTGCTTCAGTTTCCAATGGACATTCATATCTCAATAATTGCTCCATCCTATGTTGTTGTCAAAGTTATCCCAAAGGGAAATTATTTACCATAATTTCAATGTTACCATTATTTAATTCATACATTAATGACTATGTAACCATTCAAACATTATACTTGAATTCCAATGTTAGTATACATCTTTTCACATTTTATAACCATGTTACAATTCATAATTTTACAATTGAATGACAACGATATCATTTTAATTTCAAAATTGAATAAATATGTAACCATTCAATATTTCATAATTCAATGACCATGTTAAAAAAGACAAATTTATATTTAATTCAATAATTATTAATTTTTTATAAATAGCATGAATAATTCAACAATTACTTAATCATACTAATCCCATTAATTTTTCCCCAATTAATTAATCATCTTAATCCCATTTCTAATTTAATAATTAGTCATCACATAATTTGTACTCAATTAATTCACCAATCTATTAAGAACACCAATCCCCTTAATTAATAAAACAATTAATTATTCACTAACCAATCATTCAACCAATAATTAATTATCTAAACTCACAATCTGAATATCCCATAATTAATTCAGAAATTAATTTATAAAAATCAAATATTTAAATATTTCATTATTAATCACACAATTAATCATTACATTCACAATCACAATTGTTCATAATTAATTCAATTATTATTTATCTCATGTCAAAAATCACAATATATCATAATTAATTAAATAATTAATTATTTCATTCACAATCTCAACACATTGTAATTAACTCTAAAATTAATTTTATCTAGTAAAAAAATTAGTATCCATAATTAATTATATAATTAATTCACTCAATCACAATCTCAACACTTCATAATAAATTAAAAAATTAGTTATCTTGGACCAAAAATTGAGATATCTAATAATTCGTTCCACAAATAATTATCTCCAATCAATAATAAAAAATATTCCAAATTTCACAGCTCCCATGATTAATTGAATCAATAAATTAGTCAATTTAATAAATAATTATTTTCCGAAATATATAACATAAATTCTAAAATTGAATGAACATAATTAAAATCAAGGAATTGGGATTAGAATTATACACCTCCAACATAAATTTTTTATGAATTATCTCTAATGTATAAATCCCCAACATTAACATAATAATGATGTAGAACATGGTCCATATCATAATCCTTATAACAAGATCGAATAATAATAATTCTATGATTATAGATATAGATCAACCAATATATATATATATATATCAAATTAAAATAAGGAAGGAAAACCCTATAAATGATGGGAGAAGAATGATAATGATAAGGATACCACAAGGGATAAGAATCTCTTAATAGGAGGAGTGTAGATCATTAATACGAGCATTGAATCAAAAACAAAAGAGGTCATAATTTTTCAAAAACCCTTCAAAAGGCTTTGGAATTGATTGAAATATACTGTGGTTCGAGAAACATAATTGAGGATGTATAATACATGGTTTGGTGATTCTTTAATATAATTCATGGGATTAAAATCATGTTCGCATGGTTTGATTCTTGGGGTGAGTAGTTTCCTCTAACCATGGGCCTTAACCATGCACCGCTTCTAGGGGTGCGTAGTTTCTAATTTTATGGTGTATGTATGAAAAATAAGGTTTCAACTATGAAAATACACTATTTATTGGGATTAATTTTGTATTCGGACAATTATTTCTATTAGGGAAACTATTTATCTTTTGCGAACATCCTTCATTCATCAATTTTTCTAAAAATTTCACAAAAAACACACCACATGTTAAAATCCGAAAAAATATTTACACAGTGCTATGCCATATTGTATATATAACAGAGATGAATACATCTCGAGAAGAGGTTCTGATATTAAAGTCTACCCAAATTATAATTTCTCATCCTTGAGTTGTAATCCTATGAATATCTAATACTTCATGTAAAAAAACGGGCCTTTGTTCTTTATATCTCGTTTTCACTCCCATGTTTCATTCTAATCATGACCATGTTGCAAAAATACACGACCTATCATCATTAAAATTTCATACATCACTTTCTCCTAGAAATATGACACATGTATCATATTCTCTTCAATGGAATCACCATCCACAAGATCAACATGATCCACAAATATCACATGATAAGGGTCAGGGTGACAATTTCTATGTTGCGAATATGGAAAACATCATGCATAGAAATATATCTCATTGGAATATATAATCGGTATGGCACTGACTTGATTCTCCCCAAAACCTCAAACTGAACAACAAACCCTGGAGCCTACTTTACCTGTTTATGTATCCTATGGTGAACCAACCTATGTGACATAAGACGAAATAAATTATAACCCTATGTTAAAAATTGGAGTCTTCAATTTCTATCATCATATGAATTGTTTTGACTTTGATCAATATCCATACGCTTATGATTTAGCTATACATGCTTTGATGTATCCTAAAAATTTATGGTCCTAGCCACTCATACTCACCCACCACCATCCATCATTAAGGTGATTTTCATGTCCAACCATAAAGCGCTTCATACGGTTCGAAATGTATTATTTTATGATGACTATTTTTATAAGTGTACTCCACCAATGTTATGTGATTCTCCCTACACACATTGATGTCATGCAAGCATTCTTGCAATATATCCTCAAGGATAATTATAGTACACATCAACTTCCGATATGAATGCAGGTGTAAATCCTTACTCAACCATTCTTCCATACCTAGTTCCTTATACAAGACCTTCCAACAATGATAATTATAATGAGAGTTGAATTCTGAAGCAGTATTATTTGTCAACCCATGTAGGGGGACTATTTCCTAAACATATAAATCATCTAGAAGTTCCATTGGGAATGTCTCTAGTATATAAAATAAATTTGATCCCCTGTTATTTTATCCACAATTTCCCAAATTGTGGTATTCTTCCATGGTGTCCTCAGGATATCCAATATAGTGTCTATGGTCACATCATCACACTTCCATTCTCGGATGGTTAATGTCTTAACATACCACCTAGTCATTTATGCATGTCCATCACCAATTGATATGTGTACCATCATGTCACAAACCCTAGAATCTCAATTTTATTGTCTGGACCATAAAGCTATCATTGTAGGTCACAATACATTTTGGTCACACCACGATGTATCACAAACTTCATGGAATGAAGAATACGAATTTTCTCCTCCCATAGACTCATAGGTACAAAAACATGATTTCCCCCATAGAAGATCTCATCATAATTTATTTTCAAAATTTAAGGTGACATCAAAACATTAGGGATTTTCCTCAAGGTCATGAGCTCTAGATCCTCATACATACTATCCAAGATCTGTCATTAAAGTTTAGAACCTACTGAAATGAAATGATATTCAACTTCCCAATGCTTTCCTACACCATAGTATGTTTCTCAACATATAAATTCTCCATCTCTCACTCATCACTACAGCCCTTAACTATTTGAGTTTGAGTTTTTTCATCTCAATGTATTAGTAACACTATTCCACTTCCTGATATTATATTCTAGCTCAAAATAAAAATCCTTCATATTATCACCCCATATCCACTACAAAATATTCAAATCCCACTTTGAATAGATGCACTATATGATATGGTGATCTATGTATACTCTGAACTTATGACATGAATGATAGTATCGCCAAATCATTAATGAATAAACATATTCTTCCAGATTTAGGTCATTCATAGTGAAATTCCATTCATGGGGCCTCATCTAGCAAGACCAATATACCACAACTTGATCTCCTTGGATCAATAGAACACCATGTATAATACCAAATCATTACAATACACCATATACTCACCAGCTAGATTTGGTAGGATCTAAATTGGTTCCAATGTGAATCTCATCTTCAATACATGTAAATAATCCTCACATGATGCAAACCTATAAAACAGTATTCTATTATTGGTCAATCACGAAATAACACATCCAAATCAAGAAATTGTAGGTAGAATATCTAATAATATATCAATAACTCGAAAAATATTAGGATATCACAAATATTCATGTGATGCCCAATTAAAATATTGAATAAATTTATCTAGTTCCAAATACACACCTTTATCCAAGATGAGGTGGCCCAGTAAGTTTACATTTTGTATCCAAAACATAACCTTATATTTCTTGGAGTATATCCCACTCTCCCTGAGCATGCATAAGATGTTTTCATAATGATTGGATTGATTGTCATGAGTCTTTGAGTTCACAAATATTTCATTAACAAATACCACAACAATCTAATCTAGTTAGCTGTAACGACCCGAATCCGGAACCCCTCAACTGGTGCCTCGTTCCCAGTTCTTCACATGACCTCAAGCGTATTTACCCAAACTCTAGAGGTGGCCGAATAGAAATGAGGGACTTCGTATGTTATTAGGGAAACTATGCCATCATTTGGTAGGGTATATAAGGTATAGGAAATAACAGTCAATAGCAGAAGTCGTAAACAACATATAACAACTGAAACTAAACAATAGAAGAAATGTATAATATAATAATCATAAAGCATGGTACATGTATCTAAGGAAAGCAGCAAACACAACAATGTTCTGAAATACGACTGAGAACAAGTCACTAAAAGTAGACAACAACTCCAACATCATCGCAAGCCAATGATCGGTCCTATGCACTCCAGCTCCAACAAGCAATCTTGTACTTGAAGTAGAAGGGACACAATCCCTATCCACACCTACAACCATATAACCTATTTGGGCTGAACAGCATGACCCAAATAGTGTGTGAGACTTATCCAAGTAGGAAATCACCATAAGACTTGCGCCCTACTGTCAGTGAGCAATATAGAAAAAGTAAAGGAAATAAATGCAGTAGAAAAACATGATTACTCTAAAGTAAACAATCCTACCAATCTCCATTCACATTTATATATTAATTTAATTCACTAATTAAATTATCAACCAAGGAATCTATAAAACAGCTCTATATTCTCAATGCATAACAAGTAACAAAACATGTATCTTAGCAAACTACCTAAACTACAAGAAGTACAAAACACAAGCTTGTTTTTTGTCTTGGTGGACTCGTCACAACCAACCAAACAATATTCACACTAAATCTCTGGGAGTCTCATACTGGCAGAACCCTATAATAAAATATTCATTTAAGTAACAGACACTCTGGGAAGCTGTCACAGTCAATTCCCCTACGGTCTTTCCTCAAAAGATATAGACTCTCTGAGGAAGAACATACATCTAATTCCCCCTATAGTACTGATACGTAAGTAAGGACACCATGAGGAAGAAAAAAAATTCCAATTCCCATAGGTCATGTGAATGATACTAATTTATAATAAAATCTCTAGGGAAGCCCTTAATCATCAATTCCCCATTTAGTCTACCACACTAGGTTCACACAGTCCTGAGCAATTTAGTTGTGCATAATTGACTATCAGCAGCCCAACATAAGTTCAACAACTACATGGCTAATATCTATAATGAATCAAAGCATATAAACAGCAGGGAATACATGCAATAAAATATCTCATGGTAGGCAATCAAAACAACAATGTATGCCTCAACGGAAACCTAATCCAAACGACGGTAAACAGCGAAAACATGCAGAAACACCCATGGGGTGATCCTCGACATGCTAACAAGAAATTATTATTCATTTAATAGTCTCAATTACACAAGAAATCTAAGACCTATAATAAAACAGGATCGAAGCCCTAACCCGAGGTACCTGATACATGGATATCTAGCTCTTTTGCACAAAAACTCAAAGACATTCAATGTAAGGAAATAACCCACCTACCTCGATCCTAGAAGATCGATATACTTGAACCTTGGCCTATGAATCAGCCTAAAATATAGAAGATCTGCAAAAATGTCTAAAACGTTCCACCTAAGATAACCCTCACATGTGAAGGAATCAAGAAACGTGGCCAAAGAAGAACCAAGAACTCACCGATGCGATTCTATTACAACCAACGACATTCGATTCGAATAACCAGTGACAGATCGGTGGATCATATATGATTCGGCCTCCTTAGATGCTCTGGATGTAATAAGGCGAATAAGAAGATGAAAACAGGTTTAAGATGCTACCCTATTCCGATTTATGAAATAAAAAGAAAAGTACATGACATGTACATCATAAGAGCATGGCATGTACTCACCCTTTCCATACAATGCATTAAGCTGCCTCCACATCACCACTACACACCATGTGTGTTTCACAGACATGGCCAGCACACGACCTCGCATGGGAGAAAAGTACACAATGTGTACTCATAAAGTACACGACATGTACTTAGAAAATTTCAAGATTTTCTTCTTTTTCTCAAAAACAACAAGAAATGGAAAAACATACCTGAAACAAAGATCTGGTTCCTTACAAACAGCCCCCCTTAATGAAATTCATCCCCGAATTTACCTAACATGGTGGCGAAGAAGAAACATCAATCAGCTCTGGCCACTATGATCACATATCGGCCTCCATCTCCCATGTCTTGTCCTATACACAGTCGTGTTGCCATAACACTTGTATCAGAAGAACAGGAAGGCCAAGGTGTATCATTGCACTATGATCAACAATCCTGATAGGATTCTACTTGAACGATGCATCCTACTCTAGCTCAAACCTCCTTGGGTTGAAAAATATGAGACAGTTCTGTGAAATAGCGGCGAAGCGGAGAAACATGGAAGACGTCCAGCATAGTCGGGTACCTCTGAGGAAACTGAAACCTATAAGAAACCAGCCTGACTCTATCCAGAACATAAAATATCCCGACGTATCTCAATGAAAGCTTAACCTATCTCGGGATCCACTTGTTTCCCAACCTCGAGGTAACATGTAGGAAAATCTGATCCTCGACCATAAACTCCAATGGTTTTCTCCGCTGATCAGCATAAGATTTCTGCCGAGACTGTTCAGTAGCAATCCTTTTTCAAATCAACTCCAACTGCTTTGTGGTCTATTGAACAAGATGAGGTCCCAACAAAGATGCCTCTACTACCTCCATCCAATACATGGATGATCGGCATGGCCTGCAATACAAAGCCTCATAAGGTGCCATCTGAATAGTTTCTTTAAAACTATTATTATAGGAAAACTCAACTAGAGTTATACGTCACTCCCATGAACCTCCAAACTCAAGGACACATGCTCGTAGCATGACCTCTAGAACCTGAATCATGCGATCTGACTGGCCATCTGTCTAGGGATGGTAAGATGTACTCATATGTACATGTGTACCCAAAGCCCTCTATATCCCTTTCTAGAAATGCAACATGAAGCAGGCGTTCTTATCTAAAAATGATAGTACTTGGAACCCCATTCATGCGTATAATCTCACGGATGTACTATCGTCCAAGCACATCCACACCGACGGTCTCCTTAATCAGAAAGAAGTGAGAAACCTTCGTGATCCTGTCAATGAAAACCCATACCATGTCATTCCCTTGAGGCGATCTTGGTAACCCTGTCACGAAGTCCACAATGACATAATTACACTTCCACTTGGGAATGTGTAACTGCTGTAAAATCCCTACAAGTCACTGGTGCTCCACCTTCACCTACTGACAGGTGGAACATTTGATGACAAAACCAGTAACATCTCTCTCCATACCCTTCCACCAATGATGGCATTGTAGATCACGATACATTTTGGTGATGCTAGGATGAACTTTAAAAACTGAGTAATGAAAGACTTGCATCAGCTCCTCGCATTTATCTTATGGCACACATACGTGTCCTTGGAAACGCGGGACCTCATCCTCACCTATGGTCTATTCGGGAAGAGGTTCCTCTCTTGACATGATTTCCCGTAGGACAAGGCCTTCGGAGTCTGATAACTTCCTCATCCGAACTCGGTCAAGAAGCATTGAGGTAACAACTACAAAAGATAGGAAATTCTCCCCCTATTTGTCGTGCATCTCCAAATGCATCTCATAGAACAGAGCCATAAGCTTCCACTCGCTAATGGCCCCCTAAAGTGCCTGTATATGTGTCCTTCTACTCAGTGCATCAGCCACTGAATTTCCATTCCTAGGCGTATAGGCAAGCTCGAAATCGAAAGACTACAGGTACTCAACCAACCTCCACCATCTCATATTCATGTTACACTACATGAAGATGTACTCGAGGATCTTTTGGTCAGTATACACCACAAAATGATCTATCAGAATATAATGTCGCCAAAAACGGAAATCATGAACAGCTGCATCCAACTCCAAGTCATGCATATGATAATTCATCTAATGTGGCCTCAACTGCCGAGATTCGTACGCAACAACGCGATCCTCATGCATAAGCACTACACCCTCCCAGATTCCAAATGCATCACAGAAAACTGTATAACTCTTTCCTGGCTCCAGCAAAACTTGAATCACTGCATAAGTCAATCTCCCTTTCAACTCCTATATGGCTGAATCACAGGCTATTGACCAAACATACTTCACCCCGTTCGTAGTCAAGCCCATCAACAGTGCTTATAGGCATGATAAGTCTTATATAAACTTCCTGTAGTCACCAGCCAGCCCTAAGAAACTCTGTACCTCGAAGACGTTCTTCGGCTGCTCCCAGATCACAACTACTCTCACCATATCTGGGTCTACTGATACTCCTATCTCTGAGATTACATGACCCATGAATTAAACCTCATCCATCCAAATGTGGCACTTTGAGAGGTTAACATATAACTGATGCTCCATCAATGTACTCAAAACATTCTCAAGATGGGTAGCATGGTCATGTCGAGTGTGAGAGTACACCAAGATGTCGTCCATGAAAACCACCATGAAGGAATACATGTAATGATGGAAAACACTGTTCATCATCACCATGAAAACTGCTGACACGTTCGTGAAACTAAATGGAATAACCAAATACTCATATATACCATACCTGCTCCGAAAGGATATTAGAGGTATATCAGATTATCTGACAAGCAACTGATTGTAGCTAGATCTCAAGATGATCTTTTAAAACACTATGGATCCTCGAAGCTAATCAAAGAGATCATCTATCTGTGGAAATAGATATCGGTTCATGACCACCAATTGGTTCTGCTTCTGATACTCCACACAAATTCTAAGGGTGTCATCTGCCTTCTTCGCAAATAGGACATGAGAACCCCAAGGAGAAGTATTGGGTCAGATAAAACCCCTTATCTCCAACTCCTCCAACTACTTCTTGAGCTCCTTCAACTAAGGTTTATCCATCCAATAAGGAGGAATGGACATCGGTGACTCTCCTGTTACAAGATTAATAGAAAATTATACCTCTCACTCTAGAGGAAAACCTGAAAAGTCTTCTGGAAAGGCATCTGGAAAGTGATCAACCACTTGATGAAAATTTACCTGAGAAGTCCCATGGTCATCCTGATATAAGATATAAATTTGGGTTGTAACACCACCCAACCCATGATGCTCTAGTCTAGTTCTGCTCGCCTGGAATCCCCATTCGCCCTTATGAAGAAAAAATCAGCCCTCTAGTGATGTGGAACTCATCATGTAGCAATAGCAATAGACAAAGGCCTAGAAGGTAACTAACCAGTCCATCCTGATAATGAAATCATATCCTTCCATCTCAAAAACATAGAGACTCCATGAAAAATGACACCCACAACCTCAAGGGGACAGTTTAAGCACTGATGCACGCTTGGAGTTCAAATTCCCAAGAGTGTGTCTAGCATCATCATATCCTCAGAAGTATAAATAGTAAGACTAAGGATTTCCACAGTATGCACAGAAATAAATCAATGAGAAGCTTCTGTATCGAAAAGTGCATATTATAAAATAGAGGCTACTAAAATCCTACCTCGAACTGTAGATGCTCTATGATCTTACTCTGGATGAATCTTCTCTATATCAAAAGTCTGGCATGTACCATGGCCCGACATAGAATCCTGAGATCCTTGTACATCTCCTCCCTGAGCATGACCATTGTATCCATGAACTCTACCTTGGCCTGAATGACCTGAAGAACTCCATCCCGCAGACCATTGTGGAACTGATAATATTGCTCCTATATGCAGAGTCGAAACTGATCCACCTTCAATAGCCGCTGGCAGAAGAACCGTGCAAAAGCGTGGAAGATTACCCATCTTGCTGCAAGATCGGCACTCCACTGGGTCCCTTGGGAACTGGGTCTTATTATTCCCACTTCATCAACACTGATAACACACCAATAGTTTTATAGAGCGAAGATCCCATTCACTAGAAGGAATTCCTTGATTCCTTGAGTCACCTCATGTAGACTCTCGATGGTTCTTCCTGATGTCTGTCTGGAAAGAATCAGCCCTGGATGATGAACCACACTGGTCCACAGCTCCAGCCTCCCTAAGGTTTCTCATCATAATAAGCTCTAGGTGGACTATCAGAGTGATAGATGTCAACTGAAAGATGTTTTCATGTGACCTGATATCCAGTTTGAGGCATTCCTCAAACATCCTTGCCAAAAATAGCTCATCATTCCCTAGAATAGGAGTGGAACTATGTAACTCTGTAAAGCGGGAGGAATACTTCCTAATTGAGAGATTACCCTGCTGCAAGTTCATGAACTCTCTGACTCTGTCATCCCACCACATTGCTATGTAGAAGTAGTCATAGATCATATGCTGAAACTCGTCCCAAGCAATAGTATGTTGGTGCCCTGCCTGCGAAAACACATCCAACCATCTCTTGGCAGAATCTCACAGTATATAAGTTTCCATCAATACTCACCTCTCTGTTGGTGTCTCCAGTTGCTCAAAGATGGACAACATGGATTCTAGCCATGACTCCGCAGCCGGTGGTCCTACATCCCTTATGAACGAGGGAGGGTGCTGAAGCTGAAAAACCCTCATCACCTCTTCCATAGACGGAGCAAGATGCTGAGCTCCCTGGAAGATCTTCATGAATCTCATGAAACACTCTCTGAAATTAGCGTAAGAACCAGTGTATGGAATCAGTGCAGGTTCCATGTTCGGAACGATATGTGGAACTACTGGTAGTCCCTGATCTGCCATATTAGATGTACAGTCACTCCCTGGTTCCTGACGTGCTATGGGAGGAAGTCTTGGTGCCATGAGTCTCGTAAGATCACAAGTACACCATTATTAAAATGAACACAGTTGCATATTAATAGAGTAAAACAGAGAAGGAGGGGAAAACATTAGAATTATGGAAAAACAAGACTACACGGTGTGTTAGTAACACTACACGACGTGTTTTCCGGAAATTCTACCCTGAGCGTCTACCTTGGCCATACATGGATGTGTAATCCACCCAAATACATGGCGTGTTCTCAAACTACACAGCGTGTACTAACCCATTTTTCATTCATCCAGATTACTCCCACATGACAAGGATCACGGACTATCCCAGCAAGAAACTACACGGCATGTTTGTCCTCTTACATGGCGTGTCCTTAAGAGTTTTCCCATGTCCATGTCGTTATCCAAATAGACTGGTACATAGACCAATACTGCATGGCGTGTCAACATGGTACACGGTGTGTTTCCCTGTGGATTTTCCAACCCATGTATTCAGCTACACTGCATGGTCACACAGCTCCCATAACACAAAACTACATTGCATGTTGAAGGACGACACTGTGTGTACTAGACATGCCATACCAGGCCCGTGTTGTTAGCAACACAGCTTGAAACACGACTGACCCTACATAGAGTGTTCCTAACAGACACGACGTGTTCTTGAATGAAACCTCCCATCCTTTTTTGTTTCTTACATGGCAGGATACCAAAGTCATACTACACTGTGTGTAAACTTGTACACGGCGTGTTCCTATAAGAACTTTCACAACCCCGTGTCCCTCTCCAAACAGTCAGTGACACAGCTAATAACTACACGACATGTATTCATGATGAAAATTCCATGTATTCTAGGTTCTTCCATATTGTAGACTCAGAACTACAACAGAGCCCATAAAACATAGAAAAACAAGCATTAAGGTGCCAAATTCTGATCCATGTTGGTCCATACTTCCCGTGAATCAAATCTTGCTTCATCACCATGCATATAATAAGTAAACAGTATAACAACTCACGACCCACCAAATTCCAATTCTTGAGTTCCCACAACACCTCTATGACCAGTGTCTGGCATTCATGATAAATAAGCTCTAAACAAATGATACCTTATCAGTATAGCAAATATTCTATCACAGCAGCTATCCCAACAACATGCATCTTCTATCACAAATTATATCACAACAACATGGAAATTCTAATGCAACCTAGATGGCATGAAAAAATGCATGACATGTGATTTTACAACCAGAGCCTATATGATGCGTTATATGGCACACCATCATCTCATCAGGTTACAAAAAAATAGAACCACAATCATATAAATAGTGACAACACAAAACAAGTGCACCACCCAACCGTGAAATCAAGTAAACTGTAATATTTTCAAAACTCAAAAATTGCAATATTCGAGGTAATCTGGATTTTCCCTTGTAAACGGGGTCTAGAACTCTCGGGAACAACTAATAAGCATTTACCTATTCCATCCTATCCCTGTATATTGTCTCTAAACAGTATGATAATAGAATGAAAATAAAGGCACCTCCTCTGATACCACTCTGTAACGGCCCGAATTTGGAGCCCCTCAACTGGTGCCCCATGCATAGTTCGCCACATGACCTCAAGCGCATTTCCCCAAACACCAAATCCTACCGACTAGAAGTGAGGTACTTGGTAAAATATTGGGGAAACTATGCCATCATTTGGTAGCGTATACAAGGTCCATGAAATAATTGTCAATAGAGGAATCAGTAAACAACATAAAACAACTGCAACTAAACAACAAAAGCAATGTATAATATAATAATGATGCAGCATGGTACATGTATCTAAGGAAAATAGAAAACACAATAATGTGCTGAAATACGACTACCTACAAGGCACTAAATATAAACATCAACTCCAGTAGCATCACAAGCCTATGCTCGGTCCTATGCTCTCCTGCTCCAACTTGTAATCATGTACCTAAAGTAGGAGTTCCACAATCCATATCACTACCTTCAACTATATAATATATTTGGGCCGAAAAGGAGGACCCAAACATAGTGTGAGACTAATCCCAGTAGGCAATCACCATATGATCTGTGCCCTACTATCAATGAGCAATATAGAAAAAGTAAAGGAAATAAATGCAGTAGAGAAATAAGAGTACTCTAAAGTAAACAATCCTACCATTCTCCAATGAAATTTATTTATTAATATAATTCATTCAATAAATTATCAACCATGAAATATAGCAAAAAACAATATATTCTCAAAGCATAATAATTAACACAATTTGTATCTTAGTAGACTAACTAAACTACAAGCAGTTCAAAACATAACTTGTTCTTTGGAATGGTGGACTCATCACAACCAACCAAAAAATATCCACACTAACTCTATGGGTGGCTCACACTGGAAGACCCCTATAGTCAAATAATCGTATAAGGCATAGACACTCTAGGAATCACTCTCTGTCAATTCCCTTGCGGTCTTGCAAAAAAAGCTAAAGACTCTCTGAGGAAGAACTTACATCTAATTCACCCTATCGTATCGACATGTAACTAAGGAAACTATGAGGAAGCACAAATTCCAATTACCATAGGTCCTGCGAACGATACTAATTTATAAAAGACTCTCTAGGGAGGCCCTTAATCATCAAATAACTCTTCAGTCTAGCGCACCATGTTCACACAGCCCTGAGTAGTCTAGTCATGTGTAATCGACTGTCAGCAGCCCTAAGTATGTTCAATAACTACATGGTTGATAGCTACAATGCATCAAATAATATAAACATTTGTAAATACATGGAATCAAATATATCAAGGAATGAAATCAATGAAACAAGGTATGACTTACAGGTAACCTAAGCCAAACGGCAGTACAAATCCAAAACATGGGGAATCACCCATGGGGTGATCCTAAACATTCTAACAAGAAATAATTATTCATCTAATAGTCTCAAGAACAAAAAAATATATGACAGATAATAAAACAGGATCAAATCCCTATCTCGAGATACCCGATACACGGGTATCCGACACATTTGCACAAAAACTCAAAGACATTAAAAAAAAGGCAACAAACCATCTACCTCGATCCTAGAAGATCAATATACTCGAACGTCAAACTGTAAATCAGCATAGAACGGAAAGGATGTGAAAAAAAATCTAAAAAATTAAAACATAGAAAACTCTCAGAAGATATGGAATCAGGAAATGTTGACAAAGAATAACCGAGAACTCACTGTTGCGATTCTATTGCAACTGACGGTGTTCGATTCAGACAACCGGTGACAGATCGGTGTCTCAGAGAATATTCAGCCTCCTTGGACGCTCTGGATGTAATTAGGTGAAGAAGAAGATGAAAATATGTTTAAGACGCATCCCCGGTCCGATTAATGAAATAAAAAAGAAAAGTACATGGTGTGTACTTCATGAGTACATGGAATGTACTCGACCGTTCCATACACCGTATTAAGCGTCCTCCACATCACCACTAAACACCATGTGTGTGGCCCGGACATGGCCAGCACACAGCCTCGCACGGGAGAAAAGTACACGGTGTGTACTTAGAAAATTACCATATTTTCTTCTTTTTCTAAAAAACAAGCAGAAATGGGAAAACATACCTAAAATAAAGATCTGAGTTCTTATAATCAGGGTGAAATACTTTTTTTGTCAAGTCCATAAACACTACTAGTTGTTTTTTTCACCTAAATAGAATTTGAACGATCCCATATATGTCATAACTACTTCTAAAAGTTGATCTCAATATATTAGAAGTCGACACTCTCAACTAATGATACTCTAATATCAAGTCAATATTTGAGAATATGTGAGCCCCTCTCAATTGATCAATTATATTTTATATATTTGAATAATGATATTGGTTCATACAGTAATATGGTTCAACTTTTGATAATAAAAACATAAGCAAAAACTATCTTCATAATTTCTAGAAAATATAACAGTTGAATCCCATGAAGACATATTCTGATGGATAAATACCTAATCCAAAAAACCACCAAATGAGTATTGTGCTCTTAATCACAATAGGTTCCATTATGTATGGTAATATTAAAACTGGATTATCTGCCCACATGTGCTCAATGGTAATATAAAAATCTCTCCCAACTGAAATACATAAGAATAATTGGACAAAAACATCCATAATAATATCTACTATCTGTAGAATGACATCATTCATTACACACCCTTCATCTTATAATATACTAGAAACTAGGGCAGTGAGATCTCACAGTTGCTGAGTAATTGTCCCTTCTTAACCGAATGGGATATCACACTCTCCATTGTGAATATAGTTGTAAACAATAAGAAATTTATAGATATTACCGTACTATAAAAATATATATGGGATCCGTATACTACTAACAGGTCCATAAAAATAATTTTTCCAAAGCCTAACAAGTATAGAAAATATAGATCCCCTAGAAAATTGTACTCTTAAACCTCATTAGAGTATCCCTTATAAAAAAATATATCTCTATATGGTAATCCTATAGGTGTGTATATTTTCAACAACCTCCTCACAAACTCCACTACAAAGATCATACCATTTATATGTTGTGGAGAAATAATGTTCATAGAGACACTAGTATCACATAAGGTAGTAGATATTATTTAATATACATATATTTTAACTCTAAATATTGATGGTATAGAATAATTATCCACAAGGGTGGGATGAACCAACTAAAACAATCCTACCCCTCTACCCTATTATGTATTACAAGTCCAATGAACTACACCACCATGATCAGAGTGGTGTTCTTGATCATAAGCTCTATGGCCACAGCCTCTAATGAAATTTCCAATAGAACTCCAGCTGCCAGCCTGATATGATGTATTGTTTCCCATTATTAAACTTTTATTTATTGCAACATCACCCACACATACCAACTATCGCTAGGTCCTAAAAAAATTGTGTAGATGTCCCAATTTTTCACAAGACTGTAACTCTACTAGTTATTAGGTGAACTGTCTCTAGTAGTGTCCCTAACTACATCGTGTGTGAAAAATCACATGGGAAAGGAACTTTTGTATGCTATTTTTCACCTTCATACTCCACCTATAATCACCCCAACTAACATATATGTATCATTTATTACTTATTTAGTAAGTAGTACCTATTAATGGTATAGTGGCATTTATCTCTCCAATACTAGAATCTAACTTCACATTCTTAATAACTTTCATATTCTGATCATATTCCTATGATTTATTTCTTAACTGAATGTAGATAACATGGGAATTAATTTATAATTTTGTATCATCATAAAATTCCCTCATAATACCCATATCATCCCCTTCCTATACATGAATAATAAAATTGAAATTTTGTAAACCATCTACCTTTTTCCATAAAAGACATTTCTACTTAGTTACCTTTAGAAAGTCAACATCTCTCTCTTTCCACAGGGGCACTAGACAGAGGGGATTTAGGAACATCTCTATGGAGTCCTTCCATAACATACAATCTGCTAGTCCAGTATGCACCTAAATGTCCCAACAATGATTAACTTATCCTTGTATCATATAGGTGACCAACTTGACCCTCTACTCAGTAGGTGTCTCAAAATGATCAAATATGTAATTTACGATCTCAACCAAAAACTAACCTCCCTCTGGTCAACCCTGTATAGTAAAATTTGGATGGTGCTGCAATAGAAACTCCATCATAAGATCGAACAAAATCTTCACAACAATCCATGGGTCTCTTTCCATGAACTCCTTGAAGTTATCAATGTTCTTTAAAAACTCATCCATGCTTCCTCACATGGAAAAATTTATGTTTCATGTCCCACTACTAGTATATCATCCCAATTACTCTGATCTTCTTCTCAAGAAGCATCATCAAGGATAAATATCTGTACAATGGAAAACAAGCACCATATTACACATTTCACCAACATTATCACATTTTAATTTAAAAAAAATATTCCACAAAAAGTCATTTCCTCAAACCCCTCCACATGGTCAACACTTAGGTACAATTTCTACCCTGAACCATCCAACACCTACGTCTTGGTTAACAAGGTCAAACAAATATCATTATTCATATTTCTCATTTGGCACCCATTTATTTTAATCTTAAATCATTTTAAAATTTTAAAATTTCATATTAGACACATATTCATTTAAATGTTAGAATATTTAAAATATTGTTCTTCTTCAACAACATTTCACAAAACCCATTTAAGGTTGTCTGAAAAAAATGACGCATGTTTCAATATATATCCTAGGTTCCTTGTATGATTCATGTAAACTCATATCTCATTCCATACTAGTAAAAGATTCAAATATCATAAAACATTAGAAACAACAATCACATCACTCCATAACAACATCACTGAAAGAGAAATACTATTGAACAGTAAGAGAAAATAATAATAACAACAATCTTACCATGTTTTTTTTGAGATCTACCTTTTATAAGATTTAGTTAATACCATGCACAAGCACATAACCAAAGCCAGAATGTTTATGGTCTCCTACCTTACATTCCCATGAAGAATTCAAAACAAAATTAAGAAAAAAAATTCATATGATTCCACATTGAAACATCATGGACTTAGTTCCACACACCAGTTCCCCAAACCAGTAGTTCACATGACCTCATGCATGCCTCCCAATATTTTAGAGGCTATCGAATATGAGTGATGGTCTAATGTCAGTCTTGGGGATTCTATACCCACTTTTTCATTGAGAAACACCTACATAATTTTAAATACAAAATAAAAATATATATAACATTAACCAGAAGGACGGAAATACCACATGATGACAAAAAATAGAAATACTATATCAGAAATGAATAATAGATATTATGTGATAATGTACATTCCATCTTTTTAAAATGTAAAATAAATATTAAAGACACTAAATAATCCCTTGTGGATCCCAAACCCCAACAGGTTCCCTCATACAAGCCACATACCAACTCAACCATCTAACACTTAGCCATTTCCCTTATCTAGTCATATTACAATGATATATATTCATTTACATATTGAGAAGTCCAATTATAGTGTATGTAGAACTTAGTAGGCCACCAAAAATAGTTCCTAAAAAATATATGTTTGAATAATAATGTATTTATCTGTAAAAGGAATAAATCATAAAGCATTAAAAAACTATTACATTATCAACTATTCTCTATAGTTCCACATAAACCCTTAGGTTCCCTTGGACACTCATATCTCAATATCTATTTGGGCAATTCTTGTGTCTGAACATACCATAATTCATATCATATATACAAATATCATTTTTACTATTATTTAATTAATTCATGAATTACTATGCTACCATTCATACTTTATACTCCAATTCCAATTTTACCATCAACAATTTTACAATTGATGACCATGTTACCATTCATAATTTCACAATTGAATGCCCATGTAATAAAAAATAATTTAAAAATGGAATAACCATGTTACCATTCATATTTTTACAATTTAATGACCATATTACCATTCACTAAAATATAATTTATTAATGAATTAATTCTTTAAAATAATTTTATTATTAATTGAATAAATAGTTTTTCATAATAACACCATTTATTAATACTTGAATTAATTAAACACCTCATTCCCATTAATAAATCAATTTTTAGTCATCAAATAATTTTCCTTTCAGTAATTCCTTGATCAATTAATAAAATATATCATATTTTATAACAAACAATTAATGACTTAGAAACCCATAATTAATTCAATAATTACTTATATATATTATAAAAGAAATAACTCATAATTAATATTAAAAAATAACTATATTCAACTATCACAATATCTTATAATTAATTCATCAATTATTCATTCAATTTTTTTTTTGAAATAGACGAGGCTCATGGCCTCTTTATTGAATATAAATATTTAAACTAGTGTATCAAAATTAAAACCCATAAGGTTCATATAAATAATGTACAGAAGGTAAATTCAGTCGATAATGGGTGTTCACACTGTAATGAATGATATGAACACCTCTCCCCTGAGGGTGTAGTCCCCTCTTCATGTCTTATCATACAACCACAGTCAATCACTCTCATCTTATAGATCAAAACAAATATTGGCATTCATTACATCATCTCGAGCCACACCATCAAAATTTTTCCCATCATCATCATTATTAGACAAGGGAATAATATCATTTGTGTTTTGTATACTAACATAAAAATATACCTTACTGATCGGAGAATGATATTCATTTTGATTGATGTTTCATAATCCCATAGCAAGGATTCATCAATTTTTTTACCTACTTAGTGGTAGGATGTTGTGCAACTGTGGTTATAGTATAACACCCAGAGATTTTATGAGAAGTATTCTTTTTAATTTATTTTATGACTTGTGTTGTATGATACACCAAGATTATCTTGCGCTATACACAACACAGTTTTAGCTTGCAGTATATGCAACACTATTCTTGGATCGTGTTACACAAAATTTCAAGTTCGTTTGAAGTTATTGTACGCAACATTGAGTGTATATATATATATATATTCAACATATAAATGCAATATGTTTGGATTATATTATTGTAAAAGACAAAAGAATCTTTCATTACACGCAACCATGACTTGGCTTGCATTACACGCAATCACGACCTTTCCTGATTGCATGTGTTGTACGTAATACCGAGTTTCACTAAACCATGATATGTTATATAAACTAGCCATTATGAATAGTAATAATCACTTTTTTAAATTTTATTTTCCAAAATGGACTTCATTTTTTGATTCTGAATATCGAATTTAGCCTAGGGTGAATTTTTGGTATTTTTCTGAAAACATTCAATTTTTGATGAATAGTGAAAACATTGGGTTACTATTTAAAAACTGAATTTTCATATAAAGAATTATTTATTTTATTTAAATTTATTTTAGGCAAAAATTGATACATAATACCTATATAAGTTCAATGTAATTAATTGGAGTAATTTTATAATAATTTTAGATATATAAAAATTTTATTGAACATTTCACCGTCTTTTACCCACCTCCTAGGAGAGTTTGAAAATATACATAAAACATCATTTTAGCGCTTCTGTGAGTCGAATTTCGAAAATCTGAGAGACACTATTGATATCAATGAGTAAAATGTTGTTGAATAAGATAAAAATATTTTTTGTTTAATAGTAACTTTTTACTTTTATTTACCACGGTTAAAAGTAAATATGGTAATTAAGGGTAAAATGATATTATTGTTACCCTAACACATGTCCTAATTCTATTATATATGTGTAGTTCGACCAAAAACAACCTTAGGGATAAATTATTACCCTTAATGTCCACTTGTATTAGATTATGACTTTTATTATTATTTTATTTAATAATGAATTAAAATGGTTAAAGTCAATGTTTAATAACTAAAACATTTTTAATATAGGGTTATACATAATATAAAATAGATTATAAATATTAATTAAAAAGATAATATGATTTCATACATAATGGAATTTTATTTATAATTTTTATACCTTAAATAAATTAATTTATTTATGACACAAAGATGATGCAGTAATTAACTTATTAATGAAATATTAACACAATTGATGTTATAAATACCAAAATAAATGTAATTTTAGACATTTTATGAATTACAATAATTTTATAGGTTAATATGACATGTTAGTATTAATTTAATTAATTTTTTTGAACTAATATTGCTGTTATTATTTTCAAAATAATCATGTACCAAATAGTGTCAAAAATTACATAAAATAGTTTTTAAAACAAATGTTATTTTATTAATTGTTATTTTATACCAAAAAAATTATAAGGTTCTGCAAAATGACTCATATAAGGATATATATATTAATAAGGAACTACTTGGGGATCTTTTGGATTTTTATAGTAAATTTATTAACCATATAGTTTAAGAAAACAAAAAGGCATGGTAAATGTTAAATTAGTTAACTTATAGTTAAATCTAAATGATAAGGATAAAATAGTAACCTAAACTTCTCTAAAACCTATTGGTTTAGAGGATTTAGACACATTCCCACCTTTTCTTAGAAATAAATCAATTTTGAGCTGTTAAAAAATTAATATGACTTTATTATAAAATAATATTTTAAGTTTTCCTAAGGTTCCCCTCTCCTCACTTATAAAAAGGGCACCCCTTCCCTCTTCTCTTCACACCCTTTTGAGCCTTGAAGCTCGTCAAAACCATGACAATTCATATTATAAACCTCTATAGTTATATTATATAGGTTCTGGTATTCTCAAAATACTAACTCTGGTTCCCTAAAAAGAATATTAAAGGAGGTACGTTGAAGAAGAGGTAATCTCTTCTACTGATTCTTTCATGTTTTCATTCTTCTTAAACATCTTCTTCTTTAGTTGTTTTATTATAAAGTAATTAAATTAGAATATACAATATAATGATATGATATTATAAATATTAAACAAACCCTATTCACCTTTTATCAATCCTATGGAATACGAAATCACCGCGCGTGCGTACGTACAGAATTCCGTCTCCACGCTGTGGTGTAATCTGTTTTTCCACCACCACCTTACTCGGATGGGTATAATGGTGTAAATAAAAACTATATATGGATATTATTAAATCGTACTAATTATAATATATTATATCTTCCACTCCAATTCCATTCAATAAATATGGGAATGATATCATCGCTTGTGCGTACGTACGGATTACCGTCTCCACGACGCGATGAGATTCATTTTCCATGTTAACAATTCAAGAATGATTATAAAGTATATATAATAAGTAATCATGAAATATATGACATAATAATGATAATAGATTAATGTAAATATATATGTATGTCATCTACTTAATTTTATTTAATTCAATAAGGAAACGAAAATAACTTCCATGTGTACGTACTGCCTAACGTCTCCAAGAACAGTTTATTTCTTTCAATTTATCGATCTATTATATATATGTATATTTTGAATATATATTATATATAAATCATGTTTTATATTTTTTAATTAGTTAATCATGATCTATGTAATCATATTAATAATTAAAAGTCAAAACACAGATGATAAATGAAACGATTTTACACAAAACGCTGCTTTAACATGGAATTTACAAAAGAACGGGTAATATAAAGTCGTAAGTGAATCATATATGATATCATAAATATTATTATAGTTCTGTTACAAGTTAATAATATGTTTAAACCTACTATATAGGAGTCTCAGACACATAAAGAATAAATTGGATATAAGGTAAGGGATAATTATTCCAATCTCATTCTTATACGAGCTTGTTTATTCATAAGTATTTACTGGGTTTATGTCTATCATCCTTGTCAATGTTATCTAAAAATGTTTTCATAAAATGTTTAGTATTATTCCATGTATGTTTGAAGAAATTTTTACCCTTTTATGAATTTTACCACAAGGTTTTTAAGTAATAATTATTTTGTTTACCATACGAGGTACTTTTTGACTTTTCCGACAAAAGTACGAAGAGAATGTTTTTTTAAACTTATACGACATGAACAGATTGTTATGGTTTCATAACTCCTTATTTTAAAGAAAATTACTATACAATATTTCATGACTATTTTCAAAAAAATCCTTTTCATTTAAAATTTCATGGCATTTTTTAAAAATAAAATGATTTTGAAGAAGAAATTATATTTTCCTCAAGAATTCATTTCAACTATTTTATCAAAACCATTTTCCATCCAAGATGAAATTATTTCATATGTGTATGTTTCAAGTATTATATCTTTAGGATTTACATGGTTCCAATTTTCTTATGATGAAATTATATCCATTTTTATTATATGGATTATGTTATGATGGGATGATGTTTATGAAAACCATTTTTATTCTTTGGGTTATGATGAATTGTTTATGATTATGTTGTGGAACAAGTAAGAATGATTTAATTATGAGATAGGTGCGATATATATCTTCCTCTAATGCATAGGGTAATTATTTATATCTCATGATATATACATGGATGGAATGTTAAGTTAATCTGATTTAGTGATACAGGACTTGAACGAGGAGTGAACTCGATTCAGAAAGGGACTTTGTCGACTAAGATTGTCTTGGAAGCAATGCCTTGGATACTTTGGAAATCATATCATGTGATTCATGGTTTTCCAAAATTACATGTTTTATTCCAATGCTATTTTATCATGATTGATGTTCCATTAGGATATATGCATTACGTACTTCCAAGATTTATGTCTTTTCTCAGGATTATGATGTTTAGATTTTATGCTCTTGTTTTTACATTCAAATGTTTATGGATTGATTTATGTTCTCTATGTTTACCCATAATGAGCATTTGATCTCACCCTTTATAAGTTTTTTCCCTAGGATATAATGAAAGGTTTTAGGTTAGAAATCAAAAGGTTAAGATCTTTATGGGAGATGATGATGATCTTTCACCATGATTAGAAGATTATGTTCCATGTTTCCAAAGACACTAAACTATTACTGTCCATCGGTGTTTGTTTTTGTTTTGTATTATGTATTCTTCAAATGTAATGAAATAACCATGTATGTCAATCTTTGGCTCTCTACATTTGGTATCAGAGGTTCAGTTTAGTCAGCCTTTGGAAACTAGGATGCGAGAACTTTAGTGAGATCCCTAGAGATATTTCTTATTTATGTCTTGGGATGTCCCTAAGGTTATGTATATGTATAGGTTATAGTCCTAGAATTACAGAAATGATATTTGAATTAAACCTAAGGTGTTAAATATTGAAGGTACTCCCCCATTATTATGTTGTTTTCCCTAGGATGATTTTTTCCTCTCACACAATTATTTTTGGGTTTTAGACGATGGCTGGAACCCGAAGGAACCGTGTTGATCAATGTAATGGAAAATGAAATGTTTGTCCTCTTGAACAACCAAATGTGATGGGAGATGGAGTACAAAATATTATTGCTATACTTACAAAATCTATGAATCATTCTAGATTTCCAAATGATCAGAGAAGGGAACAACATTCTATTGAGTCTTTCATGAGGCAACATCCAAATTCTTTCAATGGGTCTTCTGATCCACTTGTTGCGGAACAGTGGATCAGTACCATTAAAAAGATATTTTCCATACATCGTTATTCGAAACATGAAAAAGTCATTCCAACTATTTACCATTTAGAAGGTGATGCATACTTATGGTGGACTCTAATTAAGAATACAATGCCCCAAGATGAAATTGTATCCATGGAATGAGACAAGTTAGAGAACATGTTTTTCAGTATGTACTTCCCTCGTATTTTTTGAACAAAGATGGAAAAGGAGTTCCTTGAGCTTAAGCAGAAGGATGATGAATCTGTTGGTATATACGAAGCGAATTTTGCAAGACATGCAAGGTATGCATCTAGCTTTATCATCCAACATGAATGTAAAGTTGATCGATTCATTAGTGGAATAAAACCATGTCCTCGATGGGAATTATCTATAAGAGACTTCAATAGCTATGAAAAAATTGTGCATTGTGCTATCAAGGTAGAAATGGAAGTTGGTGTTACATATCCATCTGATGGTTTTGATAGGAAATGAAAGATAGAGTTCAAGGAGAAATCTCATAACAATGGTGAAAAGAATATGAATGTTTCTTTATGTTCAACGCGTGGAAAGAAGCATGGTGGAGATTGTCTAAAAGGTACTAGAAAATGTATTAAGTATGTAAAAGAAGGATATCGAGCAGCTGAGTGTCGAAGTAATGGAAAAATGGTTTCTAATGATACGAATAAAGAAAATACTGTAGAGAATGCACCACCAACACTTCAATGCATCAAGTCCAAGGAAATGGGGCACTATGCCAACCAATGCCCTAATCCACGCGTTAAAGATGATTGACGTGAGAAACCTCTTAAGGAAAACGATATAGGGAAGTCACATGAAATCACTATTGGCGATGTTGAGTATGACAACGATGTACTGGAATGATTATGTGTTTATGTAACGGGATTCCAAAATAATGTTGTGGAACCTAATTTATAGTAATGTGGAATATTGGAATATCTATGTATTGATTTATTATGGTTTTCAAAAATTATATGGTACTGGTAACCATGAAAAGTAATTCAAATATTTTGGAAAGAAGATGATATGTGGATAATGAAGTGATAAGGAGAAAATTAAATTTTTGATAGTATTCATGAGTTCATGATTGATATAAAGACTAAGTGATATCATGGTTTGAGTATATAGAATTTTTGGGATTTTGGTATGTGGGAAGAGTTAACTTTTAACAGCATTCATGTTTTCACTAAGGTTCTATAGAAATTCTTGTTTCAAAAGAATACATGATTAAGGTATTCACATGTTTGGAATGAGACCAAAAAGATATATCGTATGATATACGGGGGATAAATGATGGTATTCACATGCTCGGCAGATGACATTTATATTAATTTTTTTCTTTATATTATGATCATGGACAAAAGTATTTTGGATAAGCCTAAAGATTGGAATGGATTATGTTAGAAATAAGTTATTATTGTTTATAGATAGAACTTTTTTGAAATTATTGATGGAATGTTATAATAATATAGTTTTAGAAAAAGGACAACCAGAAGGACGGGCGACAACCCGTCGCGTTGGACAAGGCTGTGGGAATCGAACCCACAACCAAAGTGAGATAGGCCTTTATCGCATACAACTGGCCTACAGGAATTCCCTGTTTAGTAGAAACTAGTTTTATTATAGTAAGATGTATGATATATGATGTATATGTCCATTCATGGAGCCATATACATTTAATATCGCCATATATGGACTTCCGTATATTTAATAATATTTTCTATCATTTTCTAAGAAAGATGGAATGACCCGCCATTCTATCACATGATCTGCTAACACTTCATGGATGAAAAATTCAACTTCATTTCTTTAAGTGATTATGTGGAAATTGTTCAAGGCAGAAAAAATAGTATGATTGTAACAAAAATAAAGTGAGAATTTATTTTAATTCAACAATTCTTCAACATTAGAGAAATGATCTTGAAAACCAAAAATTTTGTTCTTGTGACCCTATATCCAATTAATCAGATGGTACATTAGATCATCACAAATTTATGGCTATGTGATTGTTGGCTTTTTCATAGCCATGTTCTCTACCACTCTCCATCAAAACTTGATCGTTAGATTTCTCTTCCATATCCATATTTTCACTTATGTGCTCCTATGTGAAAACCCAATGATTAGTTAAATTGGATAACCATTATATTTCATACATTATTTATTAATGATAAGTTTTGGTATTCCATTTACGATCTGGGTTTCTATTAAAACTTTCGAGTAGTAAATCATTTATAACCGCGACGAATTTCGAGGGTGAAATGCATTTTAAGGGGGGTAGAATGTAACACCCAGAGATTTTATGAGAAGAATTATTTTTAATTTATTTGATGTCTTGTATTGTATGCTATAACAAGATTATCATATGATATACGCAACACCATTTTAGCATGCAGTATATGCAACACTATTCTTGGATCGTGTTACACACAATTTCAAGTTTGTTTGATGTTATTGTACGCAACATTGAGTGTGTATATATATATATTCAATGTAAAAATTCAATATGGTTGGATAATATTATACACAACAACAAGAGAATCTTTCACTACATTCATCCCTTACTTGGCTTACATTACACGCAATCACGACCTTCCTCGATAGCGTTTTTTGTACGTAATATAGAGTTTCACTAAACAAAGATTTGTTATATAAACTAGCAATTATGAATAGTAATACCCACTTTTTAATATTTTATTTTTCCAAATGGACTTCATTTTTGGATTCGGGATATCGAAATTAGCCTAGGGTGAATTTTTGATATTTTTCTGGAAACTTTTTATTTTTGATGAATACTGAAAACACTAGGTTACTATTTAAAAACTGACTTTTTATATAAATAATTATTTATTTTATTTAAATTTATTTTAGGTAAAAATTGATAAATAATTCCTATATAAGTTCAATGTAATTAATTGGAGTCATTTTAAAATAAATTTAGACATATAAAATTTTTATTGAACTTTTCACCGTCTTTTACCCACCTCCTAGGAGAGTTTGGAAATTTACATAAAACATAATTTTACCGCTTCTGTAAGTGGAATTTCGAAAATATGAGAGACATGGTTAATATCAAGGAGTAAAATTTGGTTCAATAAGATAAAAATATTTTTTTGGTGAATAGTAATGTTTGACTTTTATTTACCACGGTTAAAATTAAATACGGTAATTAAGGATACAAATTATATTATTATTATCTTAACACGTGTCTTAATTCTATTGGATAAGTGTAGTTCAACCAAAAAAAACCTTAGGGATTATATATTACCCTTTAGACCTACATGGATTCTATTAGGACATTTTTTATTATTTTATTTAAACAAGTATTAAAATGTTTAAAATCAAAGTTTAATTACTGAATCAATTTTTCTATTGGATTATACATAAGATAAATTTGACTATAAAAATTCATTACAAAGATAAAAATATTTCCTACATAATGGTATTTTATTTATAATTTTTAGACATTATATAATTTAATTTATTTATGACACAATTATGATGCAGTGATTACCTTAATAATGAAATATTAACATAATTCATGTTATAAATACCCAAATAAATGTAATTTCAGAATATTTATGAATTAAAATAATTTTTTATGTTAATATGACATGTTATTATTGATTTAATTAACTTTTTTAGAACTAATAATTTTGTTATGATTAAAACAAATCATGCACCAAATAGTGTCAAAATTGACAAAAAATTGTTTTTAAGATAAATATTATATTATTAATTGTTATTTTATTCCTAAAAAAATATAAAGCTTGTCCAAATGATATAGATAAGGATTTATATATTAATAATGATCCACTTGGGGTTATTTTGGCTTGTTATAGTATGTTTATTAACAACATTGTGTAAGAAAACAAAAATACACGATAAAAGTTAAATTAGTTAACTTAGAGTTAAATCTAAATTATAAGGATAAAATAGTAACCTAAACTTGTCTAAAACCTATTTTTTGAGATTATAGCGACCCATCCCCACCTTAAATTAGAAATAAATAAATTTGGAGCTATTAAAAACTGAATATGACTTTATTTTAATATAATATTTTATGGTTTCCTAAGGTGCCCCTATCCTCCCTTATAAAAAGGGCACCCCTTCCCTATTATCTTCACACCCTTTTGAGCCTTGATGCTCGGAAAACCCTTCCAATTACTCTTATAAACATATCTAGTTATATCATAGAGGATCTGGTCTTCTCAAAAAACCAACTCTAGTTCCCTAAGAAGAAGTTTATAGGAGGTGCGTCGAAGAAGAGGTAATCTCTTCTACCGATTCTTTCAAGATTTCATTATTCTTCAACATCTTCTTCTTTAGTTGTTTAATTATAAATTATTATAATAATTGTCACTAATATACTGATATGTTATTATAAATATTAAACAACTCCATTTCACCTTCTATCCATCCTACGGAAAATGAAATCACTGCGCGTGCGTACGTACGGAATACCATCTCCACGCTGTGGTGTAATATGTTTTTCCACCACCACCTTACTTTGATGGGTATAATGGTGTAAATAATAACTATATATGGTTATTATTACATCATTCTTATTCTATGATATAATATCATCCACTAAAATTCCATTCAATAAATATTGGAATGATATTATCGCTCGTGCGTGCGTACGGATTACCGTCTCCACGACGCGATGAGATTCATTTTCCATGTTAACAATTCAAGAAAGATTATAAAGTATATATAATAAGTAATAATTAAATATATGAAATAATAAATATAATATATTTATTTAAATATATATGTATGTAATCAACTTAATTTCACTCAATTTAATAGGGAAACGAAAACAACGTTCATGCATTCATACGACCTATCGTCTCCATGAACAATGTATTTCTTTCCATTTATCGATCTATTATATATATGTATATTCTGAATATATATTATATATAAATCATGTTTTATATTATATAATTAATTAATCATGATATAACTAATCATATTAATATTTACAAGTCAAACACTGATGATAAATGAAACAATTTTACACAAAACGCAAATTTAACATGGAATTTACAAAAGAATGGGTAATATAAAGTTGTAAGTGAATCATATATGATATCATAGATATTATTATGGTTATGTTACAATTTAATAATATGTTTAAACCCACTATACATGATTATCGGACACATATGGAAGTAATTGGAAAAAAGGTAAGGGATAATTATTCCAATGTCATTCTTATCTGAGATTGTTTATTTGTAAGTATTTACTGGGGTTATGTCTATCATTATGTCCATGTTTTCTTAAACTATGTTCATAAAATGTTTAGTGTTATTCCATGTATTTCTAATGTAATTTTTACACATTTATGACTTTTACCACATGTTTTTTTATGGAATTTTTCTTTTATTTACCATATGAGGTACTTTTTGACTTTTCCAATAAAAATACTAGGAGAATATTTTTTAAAACATATACAGCATGAACAGATTTTTACGGTTTCGTAACTCCTTTTTTCAAGAAGCTTACTATACAATATTTCGTGACTATTTTCAATAGAATCATTTTCTTTTAAAATTTCATGTCATTTTGTAAAAATAAAATGATTTTGATGAAGAAAGGATATTTTCCTCAAGATTTCATTTCAACTGTTTTATCAAAACAATTTTTCATCCAGGATGAAATTATTTCATATGTGTATGTTTAAAGTATAATGTCTCTATGATTTACATTGTTAAACTTTTATTATGATGAAATTATATCCATTTTTTTGATATGGATATTTTTATGATGGGATGATGTTTATCAACCCCATTTTTATTCTTTGGGTTATGATGAATGGTTTATGTTTATGTTGTGGAAAAAGTAATAATGATTTCATTATGAGATGGGGGGACCTATATCTCCCTCTAATGCATTGGGTAAAGATTTATATCTCATGAGATATACATGGATGGAAGGGTATGTTAATCTGGTTCAGTGATACAGGACAGGAACGTGGAGTGAACTCGATTCAGAAAGGGACTTTGTCCACTAAGATGGTCTTGGCAGAAATGCCTTGGCTACTATGTAAATCATATCAAGTGCTTCATGGTTTTGCACATTTATGTGTTTTATTTCAATGCTTTTTTATCATGATTGATGTTCCACTATGATATATTCCTTATGTACTTCCAAGATTTATGTCTTTGCTCAAGATTTTGATGTTTAGATTTTATGCTAATGTTTTTACATTAAAATGTTTATGGATTGTTTTTTGTTCTCTATGTTTACCCTTACAGAGCATTTGAGCTCACCCTTTATATTTTTTCTTCTCCCCAGGATATAAAGAAAGGTTTTAGGTAAGAAAACAATAGGGGAACGTCTTTATGGTATATGTTGAAGATCTTTCACCATGATTAGAAGCCTATGTTCCCTGTTTCCAAAGACACTAAACTATTATGGACCTTCGGTGTTTGTTATTTTTATATATTAAGTATTCCGCCAAAGTAATGTAATTTCCATGTACGCCAAGATTTGGGCCTCTACATATAGTTTGCGAAAGAACAGATGAATTAGTTTTAATATCATTGTCAATCCAAAATGGAGGGCTTTTCGTGTTGTTATCATGTATTAAATTGTATCTGTCATGAATTCTTATGGAAACATGTCTAGTGGGGGATCAGAATGAGACCTCATCCTAGTAGTCCAGTATCCATAACCCATATATTCAAACACTGATTTTTCCCATTCATGATATTTTTATCAATAAGATGTGGTGGGTTAATATGTGATTTTTTTATGTTTTTCTAAAACAACCTCCACCTCCTATTAATGATTTCAATTATCAATTTAATTTAAATCAAACAAAAATCCACATGAACACAAGAATTTACATGGTTGACTATTCAATAAGAATTGTTGCATCCTGGGTGTGATTTATAAGTAATACAATACCCCACAATCATATTGAAATCAATCCTTGGATTACAAAAAAGAGGATATGCCTTTTTACTCATGTATCACTATGTAATAAATTCAAATGGTGTATGTGAACCCTATTTGGAAAAATAGGGTATAATAATTCTTTTGTAAAAACACATGGTACATGATATTATATTTAATTTCACAAATTATTTCAATTAAAAATACATATTCAATTTCTTACTAAGAAGATGTTAATAAAAATTTGGACATTATTAAATAAATAAAAATTCCTAATTTCTCAGTCTAATTCCTTTGAGTAAAATTCTTCTAGTCTAATTTTCCATATTAAAATTCTTTTAGGAACGAAATATAATACGTTGAAAGAATAAAATATAGATGAATCTGCACCACTTAAAATCTTCATCTTCCCTAGTCTATAAAACTTGGTAGGAAAATCCCCACCAGATTAGTCCAACCCAAAATAATGACCAACCAAATAAAATTGACAATACAAGTATCATAATAAACTAAGTATTATAATTAATTAGTATGGTGATCAAATCAATACAACATTTCAATTTTGTATATTTACTTTTCACTCCAATCCGACCAAAATTCTTTAAAAAAATTCGATATTATTAATTCTTATTTTCTCTAAAACTCTTATATTTTCCCTCATGAACTATACATCAGTCATCAGAAATGTATCGTATACTATTATAATTTTATAGGTTACCCTTAATTAGCTTTTGTGTGAATACCAAAAAACTTATTTTTAATCAAATTCATTCTTATATGATTTTCATCTAAAATATTGTGACAATTTTTACTTCGTCGACTCTTCTCCATGTATCTCGATTCTTATACAATCTTAGATTCATTATCATATATTCATTTCAATTTCTAGTCTAATTTTAATTCATGGGTCTAATTTTCTAAATATGATTTCATTAAAACAATGTTTTTTGAAAATTGTAAGAATTTTTATAATTAAATTGATTCCACAGTTATTTCTATATAAAATCATTCTTTTCAATTCAAAACCCCGCATGATAATTCATTTTTCAATTGCTTCCTTCAAACCTCTTTTACATTTCACTTCATCTCTTGAAACAGTTGGAAATAAATCATCTATAATACAAATTCTCTTGATCCAATTGAAAACTACAACGTTATTCCACACATTTTGAGTGGTTGACTACATTACTAATATGTAATAACAATATCCACCAATTTCATCTCATCATCACCATTTTCCTTCATTCACAAACATGCGGTTGTATAATGAATTACTTCATGAAATTGAATTCTTTTTAGAACAGATATATCAGCATCATACATCAACTAGAAATAAATAGAACATTCAATTCATCCCGAATTATTTTTTTCTACCCATCCTGAGTATTATATTTCCTAAAAATGATTGGCCTTGGCAGAATCACATAGGGTATGATCATTATAGATGCGATCATTATGAATATGATTATACTAGGTATGAGAAATATCTTTATAAGCCTATGTATGATCATCATGGTTACATAAGTATTCTTATAAATATAATGGGTGATTGGAGGCAACATTTGCTGACATACAATTAAATGTATTGAAATTTTACAATACTTTAGCAACCTATTTATTTCTTTTTCATCCTAAATTTTAGTTTTCATAAGTATTATGCCTTTTCAATAATTAACATCTATTTATTCACTTCCACAAGGATATGATATATCTATGTATGATTTGTAATAAATCTTTTCATTTTATTCCATAAAAAATTAATCATAAGTTCTTTATTCAGCTTATAATTTATTTGAAATACAAATTATAAAAGAAATATAACAGTTAAATTAATAAGTATCATACAAACTCTGATTCTTTTTAAAAACAATCTCTACCTTCATGTCTAATTCAGAATGAATATATGGTCAATAAATTTCTCATTGAGATCTTCTCCCATTCAGGACCCATGAAAAGTTCAACCAAAACCTTTTCTTCTAAACACCATCTTCTCATTACTATGGACAAAGTATGTTTGATTATTTTGAAATCAATAAAATTATCACAAAATATAAAGTTATTTGATTTTCCATTGATCTGAAACTTCTTTGACAAAACAGATCAATATTTGAAACAAAATACAATATTTGAAAACTACCAAATTCATCTTATGCATGGTCATAACTACCTCCCCCATTGGATTTAATTGTCAACCAAGTTTTATAAATTACTGATCATTTTATCCTCTTGAAATGTATTACATATCAATAATTCAATTCCTATATGAGCTAAATCATTATAGGAAACAAGAAACATTGAATGAAATATAATGATATTGAAAAGTAATGATCCTGAAAACCATAAATATTTTCCTTGCATAGATCATATTCAACATCAATAGAATAGAAAACATTTTTTACCCTATAACTACACCAATAAACAACTATACTAATTCACTAAAAAACAATTCATTATTCATAAATGAACCACATCTCTAGATTTTTACATGAAATAAATTAATTTATGTTAAAATTATCCCACTTGATGACACGATCCAATGGTAATATGATAGAGGTGATATAAAAAATATACATCTATATTGAATAGAATGAGATTGGACACCCATTTCCACCCTCAATTTAGTAAATGATTCATTTGGTAATGGTTTTGAAAATATGTGATCAACTTGTTCAGATGTTAGAACATAGCCTAGCTTTAATTTATTCTTATGAACATGTTCTTTGATGAAATGATATTGAATATAAATGTCTTTTAATGATAATTTTTAACTTGATTTATAGTGAGATTGATGTTATTTGATTATCAAAACCCAAGATCAAGGTTAACATCACAACAACAAGTAAATATTCTAATTGAATTTACATCAACATATGTTGATAAGTGGATTGAGTGTCATCAACAAACTCAACTTCAGCCATTCTGAGATAAATTGAAATATATTTCATTGAATTATATCTAAAAAAATCATTCCCATAAATAATACTCCAATAGATTTACTTCTTCTTTTTTAAAAATTCCCTATACAATCAGTATTTGAATACCCAAACAATTTAATAATATATCAGTTTCCATACTATATTTTGAAATCCATTGTGTGTTTAATGTATGTGAGAATTATTTTTATTTTAAATAAATGTGATTATTTTGGATCACTCTGTAATATTTCACATAATGTAATAACATAATCAAGTTAGGTCTTAAGGCATTAAAATACAACAAACATTCAATCAGCTATTGAAATCCCTTTTGGTCAACTTATTTTGTTTCACTACATTTGGATGACATTTTACCCACTGATATTGGGGGGGAAATAGGTTTTTATTTTTCCATTCAATATCATTTAATGGGGTTTTTATCATAATTTTGACGAGAATGAATATTTTATTCCTACAATTGATGAAATTTTAAAACAATAATGTATTTAATTTTCCTCACCAATTAAATTTCAAATTCATTTTTCATTTAATTAGGATATCATTAAAAAAAATTCATCAGTCCCAGTAATGATAATTTCGTCAATATATAAAATTACCATGAGGGAATACTCTTGAATTTTTCTAATGTATATATTGAAATATACTCCTCCTATGTTGAGATTAATATTCCTAATCATGTATAAAACTTTCAATACCATTCCCTTGTATCTTATTTAAGTCCATAAAAACCCTTTTTCAATATTCACACATAATATTCATCATTCCAAAAAAAATATCAAGTTTGTTTAATGTAAAATCCCTCTTAAAAATAACCAATTAATAATTCTGATTTAACATACATTTAAAAAAACTTATATTGGCATTATTCATCAATATTAATAAAGATTCATATTGATTCATGTCTTTCTACCAGATAAAATGTTTCATCAAAATCAATATGTTCAATTTTATAATAACCATTTAACACAAATCTTGTTTTTTTATTAATACATCACCTTCTTCATTCATTTTCTTTAGAAAACCCACATGGTGATAATAATGATTATTTTAGTCATGGGTATGGGTTCCCATGTATTATTATTTTCAAATTGATTCAACACTTTATTTATGTCATGAAACCACTCTAAATGCGCAATATATTCTTTCACATCATTCGGATCCCACATAGAATACCAAGAAGTATGAGTATTTTTATGGGTTGTTCGTATTTTTTAGTCCCTATGATATTGATAACCAACTTTATTCTGAGCCTCCACGTGCTTCCTCATCCTTGGTTGATATTTTTGAATATATTCTTTATCATCTGAAATAAATGACTACATTTCCTCTAATCTAGTTGGAATAAAATCATTTGTATCCTTATAAGAATTATTTTCTTCATCATTCTCAAATTCCATTTCATTTTAAATATGTTTATATTTATTACCACATTCAATTATACACTCATTAAAAAATTTAATAGTTACGTAAATTTCATTGCTGGAGCATCTATATCCACTTACTTCTAAATCACAACCATGAAAAATTTTTATCTTCCCTTTTAATCTCAAACATTAAATAGTTCATGTATTTCTTCTTTATAATACATGGACTCCAAAAAACAATAATGTGTTTTAATATTTTAGTGTTCCCAACAAATAATTTATATAGATTCATATCTGATTGAAGACTATAGAAAGAACCATTCATGATATAAATAGAAAACCTCATGGTTTTCCTGCAAATTTAATGAGAAAGACCATGATCATGTAACATAGTTCATCCCATTTCCACCAAACTCTTATTATATATTTTAGAAACTATATTTATTTATAATTATATATAGAAATATACTAATTAAAAAATTCCTTTATTTTCGAGATAAACATAAAATTAGTCATATCTATATTCACCCCAATTATCTTTATCTCAACTTATTCAAAGAAAAATTAAATTCCTTCTCAGCATTCCTACTGAAACATATTAACATTTCCAATTAAACTAATGTTAGATTCAAATATATAAAACAATTAATAAGAGTAAAATTATAATTAAAAGTGATTACATACATATCTCTATTTGTTTATTTCTTTCTCATTGGCCAACAAATTTTTAAAATGAATAATATCCTGGTTTTTTCTAACAAATCTCAAATTTTTTGTGCACACAGTTTGTAATGATTCTATTATGAATAATTGTGCAACAACATTCTCTTCTTCAAATAAAATCAGGAATGTAAAATAAACTATCTCTTTTTTATAAAATTATCATGTTTCTTTTACACATGTTCTCATACTTTTATTCCATAATTGTGTTTATTACACATTACATATGTAATAATAGCTTTATATTTCACCAACCTGAAACAAGTTTCATTTTGTATTTTGGCCTCTTGTAACGATATTTCTATCTCCCTAAATTTTCACCACTAACTCACCTTTTCTGAATATAAATTTTTTACCTTCATCAGTAAATTCTAAAACACATATAAAATTATTTTTCATCCCATCATCATATAGTGATTTCTTGGATTTCATCCTTTCATTCCCAATGAAAATATATCCTACACCTTTTATTTCAATGTATTTATTGGTGCTAAATGGGAATGCTCCTTCGGAAAATTATTTCACATACATAAATTATTTATAATTTCCATAATATGAGTATAGAATCATCAATAAAAAATCCATATATTTTATCCTTTTTTAAATTTCAAAACAATTTCAAAAACAACTGAATTTACTATTCATCTTTCTTTATTCACATTCTTCTTTTCAGAGTTGTTAAGAATCATTTGTTTTTATGGATGAAAAACCAGACATCCTTTTTCATTTTTTCTAGTTTGTTCACAATATTTAAAAATATTTTCCAATGTTTAGATCGAAATTTTAATCATTACTCTAATATTTTCATATTTCATCAAAATAATGTTCTCTTAGTTCATATTTTGAGGATATTGACTCCCCATAAACATCACCCTTCCATAACCTATGGGATATTAGATTTTTTTTCAATCCAACACATATTTTTCATAAGAATGAATCCTCCATAATACCAAAAATATTTATAGAATGATTATTTTCCTCTAAAACATTTATATAGACTGGCATTGTGAATATGTTTCTCAAAAAGATTATTGTCTTTCTTTTCTAAGACACCAAACATTATATTATCAATCAAAGTCATCCTTTTTCTATTTTATTTGAATCCGATGTATTCAAAACCATTTTAAATTGAGAATGTTTCCAAAAAAATTGGGACTCAGGGTTCTTAGATACTTTTGAATTTTTAACATTGTTATTATAGGCAACAAACACAACTTTCCAAACATTCTTCATTTAAGAAACAATTCTATTCTTATTCTCAGACTTTGATGGTATCTTTTATTTATCCATATCAGGTTTCACATTTTGAGAACATGAACCAACTTCTTAAATACATTTTTTAAAACTTATATATCTCTATTCGGCTTTGTAAGGTTTTGTGGGACATGTTCTATCTCATATTGTTTTCATTAACATCAATTCAAATTGCTCATTGAAATTATTTTATAATTAATGAGATTTACTCATGTCATGATTCTTCTTTATCATAAATACTTTACAATCGACAAAACCTTTTTTAATTATTGCTGAAGATAATTAGCTTCAAAATTATTGTTTTTATTTTCATGTATTCTAATATTAATCCAGAATTCATTAAATTATTCATTCAAATACAATTCATGATGAGTTTCTTCTTCTTTATAACTATAATTTTTGAATACCTCATCCCTATCTATTGTAATAAATCAATTTTCAATAAAATACTCAAATAATTTTTTAGATTCAATACAACTTACTTTTTCTTCTTCATATTTAGAAAACAATATTCTTCTTTTGGATTTGATGATTTTTTTTCAACCCCTGTGAAATTCTGTTTTCTTGTCTGTATGTTTCTTCCATCAACATATTATCTTTATTACATCTTCATCACTATATTCTCATTAATTTCTTTGATAAAAATTATCTTAATAGTGACCAATACCTCCACATTAATAACATTTCAAGGGATTATTCCATTTGTATTTCCAAGTATATATTTTTACATTTTTTGAAAAAAAATTATATAATATCATCCTGATTAATACGTACATAGTTTTTAAATTTATAATTTCCTACATCACCTTCAATAAGAATCTTCTCTGGAATTTAATTTTTTTATAATTTGAAGAAATTTCTTTATTAATTTTTTTTATTTTCATATCTTTCTCAATAATAATTTCCCAAGTGATGAGTGTGATATCAAAATATTCAAGAGATAATGTTTCAAAATAATTGTTTTCCAAAGAAGAAGCATTTTAAAAAAATGTTTCAAAAAGTATTATAAATATTTCTTATAAAACATTAAAATCATATAATTTTCACCAGGACATCTAATAGTATTTACAATTTCATTTACCATGGAAAATAATACCCTAACAGATTTATGCTCACTCATATATAATATTTACATTTAATTCTCTATATTAGAAACATTCACATATTCAATTTTATATTGCCTTCATTAACGTTTTTTTCATTTATTTCATATACCTTTAGATGTGGAAACACTATACAATATTAATAATTCACTTTGAAAAAGTGATGATAATATAGTATTTTTGTCTCTTCTGTCATTCTCCATATTTTTCTTATCAATAGATGTAAGAGGATATCTATCATAAATGGGATGAAACCCAATTTTTTAATTTAAAAAATATAATAATTGTGATAAATAAGATAAGTCAAAATTATCTATTTCAGGATATGATAATTCTTTCCATAAAATATTGGGATACAATTACAATTCACATAGATCAAATTCTCCATCAGAAAATAATAATAAAAGAGAACCTTGCCTCTCGTACCACATGAATATTCCCAGTCATGATGATTTTATAACATTGATGAGGAGGGGTGAATCAGTTATACTTTTTAGTTTATGTTTCTCTGAAACAACATTCACATTATGTTAATGATTTCAATTACTTGATGATATTCAATAAAAAACACATCCATAAGAACATAAAAAATTTATAAAGATCCCTAATAATAGCTCTGACCTCTGTATGGTTTGGAAGTAATGGAACACCACACAATACAATAGAAATCCAACCATGGATTATAATGAGGTGTATATACCCTATCACTCATGTATCACTATGTAAACAAATCAAATACTGTGAATGCACCATCATAGAACAAATAGGTTGATACAATGTTTTTTTGTAATAAATCACATTACTTATGATTCATTCAAATTTCACAAATGTATTCAATTGAAAACACATATTCAATTTCATACATACAAAATGTAATGAACTTTGACTTTATTAAGGAAAATAAAAGTCCCTTTTCCCCAATTTGTTTTCATGTCTGATTCCAATGAGTAGGTTTCTTGTAGTATAATTATTCATTGCTACTATTAATCCTGATATAAGAAATTTGACTTTGACAGAATACCATAGAAATGAATCGACAATAATTTAATTCTAAATCTTCTTAAATTTTGAAATACAATCACAGAAATTATAATCCAATTAATCCAGCCTGATATGATTCTCAAACGAATATAATTAACAATCCAAGTATGGTAATCATCTGAATATAATAATTATTGAGTACGATGATAAAATGGATTCCACATTGTGAACTTTTATCTTATCCTCTCACTCTAATACATTAAAACCCCTTCAACAAAATTTTATATGAAAACATAATATTCTCATTAAAACTAATATATTCTCTCTTCAATAAAATACAATGGTCTTCATAACAGTAAAATGTACTCGTAAACATTTATAACTAACCTTTGATTACCATTTTCATGAATCCCAAAAAATTTCCCACATATTAAAATTCACTATACTCTCTATTTCCCTTACAAAATTGTGTATATTTTGTCTTTCTCTACAATTTTCCATATTCCCAATTCTTCAACAATCATTAAAACTCCATTAAATTTTCATTAGAATTTTTAGTCAGATTATAATTCAGGGCTATGATATTCTGAAACCAATATTTTTCAAAAAATATTTATACCAATTGTATTAATTTGAATGATGAAATGGATATCACTCTGATTTATAGATATAATAATTCTTTTGAATACAATTCCCCACTATATAATTCATTCCAATCACACCACATTCAAAAAATATTTCGATCTTCACATATTCTCTTCACAATGTCGGAAATAATTCAAATCTTATACAAAGTAACTTAACTAAATTGAATGGTACAAAGTAATTCAACACTTTTTAAATAGTTTACTACATTTTTGATTTTTAATAAATTTTTACATTACCGTCATCTCAACATCCCCATCTTTTGAATTCGCTAACAAGTGCATGATTCATGACATCCTTCCTATCAATGAATTAATTATAGAACATCTTTAGCATTTCCAGACATCAATTGGAATGTATCAGTACATTACATTCACGATAAATTATTTCATTTCTTTGCATCCCAAATATTCTCTTTCTTATATGCAATTGTCCTGAATACAATATTTCTAGATGCGATCATTATGAATGTGATAATACTAGGTACTTTATTTTTTTACTATGCCTGAGTAAAATCATCCCTGGAATAAATAATTTCTTATGCATATGATGGATGTTCATATGATATAGTGCCTCAATTTCTATTGAATTTATTGAATCATTCCAATATTTTAGCGACCTATTTCATTCCTATAAATACAAATATGATTTCCATGAGTACAGTCCCTTTTCAATTAGAAACATATCTTTATTCTCTTAAAGTCATATATATGATATATCTAGGTATGATTTGTAATTCCATTATTCCATTTTCTTCCAATAATCTTACATCATATGATCTTCAATAATATTATGACTAATGTGAAATAAAATTGAAGAAAGCATTGTCACGTTTAATCTAATTATATTCATACAGTCTCTGATTCATCATCTTATAAAACTCTTCATTAATATTGATATTAGATTGAATCTGAAGATGATAATTTACTCATTTATATCTTCTCCCATTTGAGATCCAAGGTGATTCTGATAAAAGACAATTCATCAAAATATCCTCTTCCCATAATTATTAAAACAGTGAGTATTGTTATTTTTAAATTAATATGATTTTCACAATATACAATAGGATGTTATTTCCAATTATACTAAATATTACATGATGAAACAATAATTTTTTGAAAACAAAAGAAAAAATTTGAAAATTAAAATTGATATCTTCAGCTTGTTCTTCACACCCACTTTTACTAAACAAAAATCATTGGTAATAATAAGTACTACTTCACAAGAAGGTACCACTTGATAACAAGAATTTAACAATTTTATCTTATCTAGATAGGTAGAATAATCCGTATTTTATATGTTTTTTTAACTGAATCAAACAAAATATGATGTGATAAAGAGGTAGTGTATTTTCATTCCCTATAAATAGATCCTTGTTGGCAATCAACATGAATTATAGAATATGGAAGATTCCTTTTTTTCATTATTTCAAGAAGAAGAATAGAAGGCGTGATAAGCCTTATAGATAGGATTCCTTGAAATGTCACCATCCCCTTAATCTTTATATTTTTTGATTCTAAAATTAATCATAATCCCAAACATACTATGTTACAATCCAAATCCATCTGCGTATAATGTTCACTTACCACGTCTTTTTCATTTAAGACTTCCTCATATTCATTTCATATACATCTAGATAGAATGTTTATATATGTGAGTACATTTAATACATTTTTGAATGTGGTTCCTTAAAAATTCATTTGATTTTCTTTTGTACGATCATCTTCTGTTAATTTGGGATTTCAATTTATCTAAATATAAGATAGAAGAACAAGATCATCTTAGTAGAGCATATATATTTTAAAAGGGAGGATTCAACATAAGGTTGAGTGTAGATTTAAATAGAATTTTCATCCATAATTTGATTCATTCATAATGACTTATCAATTGATTTATAAGATATAACATCCTTGTTTCCATCAATAATTTCTTGATTAAACATCCATTTACAATGTCATGACTCATCAAATTTGGTCTTATAGAAAAAAAAATTCTTCTACCATTATTATTTGAATAAAAAAATTATATGTATCACAAAATGGGGGTGTTTTATAATATTCAATATGAGGACAGAGCTCATATTGTGGTTTTTATAGAACCATAAAATCATTCAATATTAAAAATATCCTTAATTGAAAAAAAACATCTGAAAAATTTCAATAATTAGAAAATTATGGGAAAAATCCATATTTATTGGGACACCTGTCACATAGGAAATTTTATATAGGTTATAATAATGATATAAAATAAAATTCAAACCGTTTATTTTGATCCATTCATGAGCACACAAATCTATGAACTCATTATGGTTTAATTTTAACTCCCCATCATGAATTCAAAGAGTCCATGGTATGACATTCAGAGATTTGATACTCCAAGAATTCCCCTTGATCTCTAAAAAGGGGAATAATTTGATAAATTACCCATTTCTATGGGAGACTCATTTAAAATCCACAAAAATCCGAATATCATATAAGTATAAGGTTAAATATAAATGTTTTGATGCTTCAAAGGAACCTCCCAAGACGCCTAGGAAATAAGAAATGTTTGGAGAGGAATCATTATTGTATTACTTATTATTCCACATGTAATATGACTCGAGTTGATTTTAACTATTAATTGAGAGGAATCTATGATTATTGATCCTCCTCGGAAGAAATACAGAAACAGAAACCTCGAGATACAGTGGGTCCTACCTCACTTTTTCCTCCATGGAGTGATTTATCATTCAATTCACAATCTCAATATTTCGTAATTAGTTTACAAGTTAATTATATAAAGTAACAAATATCAATATATCATAATTAATTTGAAATTTAGTTATGTATATTAAATATCAACACTTCATAATTAATTCCACAATAAATTATATCATGTCCCATATTTCAATATCTATTAAATGTCTCAACATTTAATAATTCATTCAAAAACTAGTTATCTCATGTCACAAATCCAAAATATGTCTTTAATAATTCCACTTGTTTTTTTCCAATCTATTATATCAAATATCCCCACTTTCACATCTCCTTTAATTAATTAATTCACCAAATTGTTTTATTAAATAAAGATATAAATTGATAAAAATAAAATAAAAATTATAAAATCACATGCATATATTTTCAATGAATACATTCAGATTTTAATCATATTCCACTTCCCTCTATTTGTTAACAATGTTCCCCAAAGCAAGAATCCCCAATTTCAACAGAATAACAATATAAGACAAGATATGGATCATAATCCCGGAATAAGGATTTATCAAACAAGGTTCCATAATTATAGTTTTATATAGAAAAAATTATCAACAGGTAACCAAAATATGGAATAACAACTCTACAATATTGAATAAAAACTTTTAAAGAGATGGAAGTCATATGAGATAAGATCCTCTTACTAGGAGGGGTGAAAATCATCAAAATAGGAATTGAATAATCATGAACAGAGGTTGGAATGAAATGGAATTCATCCATAAGGATTTAAAATTGAGAGAAATAAATTATGGGTTGATCAAGGTCTTTCGGGGATATAAGATAATGGTTTAGTAATTTTTTTTGTAAAATTCATTGGAAAAAATCATGTGAACACAATTTTGTACTCAGATCGTACAGTTTCCTTGAAATATGTGATCTGACTATTCCCATCATGTAGTAAGAGTAGATTATCTCCTTTTAGGGTTTAGAATTTTAAAAAATTGTGCCATATGTGAAACCCACCTCTATCCATGTTTGAATAGTTTTCTATGCTAGGGTACATGGTTATTGAAAACCGTGCATTGGCCATACACTGCGCTCTTTCTTCCAATTTTCACAAAATTTCACCAAAACACACCCCATTTTAAAAACCAAATAAAATTACTCAAGACTAAGAGAAATATTATATGTAAATAAGATCAGTCAATCTATATAAATTTTTATGTTCTTACATGCTCCCACTAATTATAATTTCAGTCTCCCAAACGCTATTTACCAATCATTTGTGGGTGATCTCAAAAGATGAATACACTCAAAACCATAGAGTAATTATTAAAAGAAATATTATGAAGAAAAAATAATAGAATTAAACATTTATTCATTAATAATTATAGAAAAATATATTATAATAATGTAAGAAATAATATGTTTTATTATATAATAGTTTCAATTTTTTGAACTGTAGAGGAAGCCTCCCAATTGTCAAACTCGTTACCCCTTGAATGATTCCCCCTCTACAACGGTTGAATCACCCATAAGTAGTCCTAAAAGTTTTAATTACATCCTATAAAACTGGACTAAATTTTCTTATTATTTCGATAAAGTATATTATTATTTTTATTTAATCATGGATCCTGAATAGAATGTTGATTTCACTATGTGAATAGTGTAGCTCAATCCACTGTAGTCTTATTATATGTAAATTTAAATGTTTTAATTATTATTTAAGCATGAATATACATTGAAATCAAATGAAAAATTATTTAACTAATATTACATTCATTAAAATTCTTATACTCTTCTGATACATCATTGTAATATTGATCACTATGTTGGAATGGTTGATGCCATTTTTGGCATATGTCTCACACATCCCATAAATGACATTAATTCAACTAATGATGTGAATGTTAGTCTGTCAATAATTTATCATTCTAGTTTTAAAAACTTTCATAGTTTCATGTCACACTGATGAACTATGTTTAGCCATCATATCACAATGCCACATTTTACAACAATTAATTTTTATTTACACAACAATGTTGGCTCCTCAGCATAAACAATGTAACACAAAAAAGGATCCATTAATATTATATTTGATCTATATATAATACATAAAAATATAAATTAATCCCAATAAAAATGTATGAGAAATATATAATCACATATTTTATCAAAATAAATATTCATGGATACTTTCATAGATGAAAAATTCATTACTAATTTTTAAGAAAATTAAATTGAAAAATAATTTGAAATAGTATTTAAATTTATAATAAAATTTATTTAAAAGAAATAATATATCTTAAAAATGTAAATAAATATTAAATTTGAAAATCCAGACGAATAAGAAATTAGTTTTCATTTTAAACACTTTATAAAATTGATAAGGGATATATCATGTAAAAAGAATTAAAAATTATATTTCTCTTACAATTTTTTAAATAATTTTAGTGCAATAAAAGAAACTGAAATATGTATGAATAATTTAAAATATTAAGTGAAAAAAATTTAAAAAATTTATATCAATTGAATATTAAATTATAAATCAATAAATGTATATATAAGGCCTCCATAAAATAAATAAAAAATATTGACATTGCAGAAAAAGATTCTAAACATAAAATATGCGATATTTCTATCCCAAAATAGTGGAAACCTTTAAATTGACTTATTACTCAATGAGTGGTTAATTGGTAATAAAAAAATTAAAACCATAAGATTATATAAGGAAAACAAAATATCTATCATTTTTATAGAAAAACATAACTTTTCCAACAATGTAAATTTTTGCATATAAAATCTCGATTTATATGATTGATTAAAATCCCATTCCTTAGAATTCAAAATATAACAACACACTCTTAATTATTTTATAATAAATAATTGTATAATATTAATGTGTAATAAAATTTATTCTTAATGATTATGAATAATATAAATATTTTATATTTTCATATTACCAATATATTATTTTTTTTATTTTAAAAAATAATATTTTTGTATTAATTGTTATTTTTCAAAAAAAACATAAGGGATGGTGGTCTTCATCCTCACAACATTATTCGGATTTTATCCCCAAAAGAATGTTAATAATTATTTAATATATGTGTTTTAAATTGTTCTTTATTTATATGATCATTTTATGGATATTATGATAATGTTTGAAAATAAACTCATAAAGATATCATATTCAACATGTATTGAAACAAAAAAGAATTTCATTTATTTCTGAAGATAACATTACATATAAAAATTAAAAACCAATTAATAATATCTAATTAATATTTATTACTGGTTATAGAAATAATTTAATTTGACTAATTCATTTGAAATGTAAATGTTATAATTTTATTCATGTAGGTTATAAACCCTAAGAAAAAAAACATATAATAGTTAATAAATGTGTAATAAAATGTTATTATATAATAATAATAATAAAATTCTAAATAAAATTAAAATTTCAAAATAAAATGTTCTCACCGTGATAATTAAGATATAAAAATTTGTGGATGAAGACTATAATGTAGAATAATTAAATACAAGATAACACTTAAATTGAATAATAAAATAATTTCTAAGAGATCCTTATTGTATTATGTGATTTTGGACACCTTATTAAGACCATAGTTAACAAAAAATGTGTAATAATTATTTTAGATATAATTATAGTAAGGATTAAAGATAAAACAAATTGAATTATTTATGGTTATGTGGGGTTGGGTAGATTTTATATATCAAATGGGAAGTGCTATTTAAGAATAAATTATAAATTATTTTACTATTCAACAATAATATTATTAATCCTATTAATTACCATGATAGTTACTAGTTTAATATCTGACAAATCAGGGTTATATGATATATATGCTAACAAAATATGGACCAAAATCTAATAGAACCATATCTAAAAGTAAATAATAAAACATAATTTTTTATATGAATAAAATATATACTAGTTTACATAATGTTTAATATAATTTTTTAAATTCTATATATAATTTTTAAATTATTTAATATATTCTATAAAAAATCATTGATATAATAATTTTACAATATTTAAATTAATATTAATTTCCTGATGATTTCATAAAATTTTATCTTATTCTCAAAAACTGATTTTTTTTGTTTCCCCCAAAAAGAATCTTATTTGGAAATATCAAGAAAATTGAACATAATATGATTTTAACATGTGGAATCAATAATTTATAATCATCATATCAAACTAGAAAAATAAAATTATGATATTTAACTTATTAATGAACCATAAAATATAATCAATAAATAGTTTTTATATAGAAATTAAATTTTCTAACATTAAATGTTCCTAATATTATGTCATATCAATATTTATTTAAATTATTTTGTACATATTATATCATATATAGTAATATTATATTTTATCTGAATCATCCTTTAAATTTTATCAATTTAATTTATTGGTGGAAATTAAACAACACATTGATTAAAAACCATGTAAAATATCACTTTTTAACAATTAGTTCTTTTATCCAAATCCCATAAAAATTATATATTTTTCTTCTAAATATGTAATTATATCAATCCAATTGTATTATAATTATTCTTTTTAAAAAATATATTATCATTATTTAAAAATTTTCATAATTATTGTAATATATATATAAATACTTATATTTTAATTATATCATTTTAATTAATATTTATATTTTTATTCACATGAGGTTTAATTAATATATTAATATTTATAATTTATTTATCTCATATTTTTTTAGATGTTTATAAAAATATTATACCATAAATCAATTATATCCTTTTTAATATAGTTCTGTGATGTGTGTACAAAAAAAATGAACAGACTAATTTTTTTAATGGATTATAGATATTAAAATCATTATGGGTTATATTTTACATCCCTTAAATTAATTTTGACCAACAAATTTCAATAAATCATTAATAAAATGTGGGTTTTTTTCATCACAACATTATTTGGTCCCCATTCCACATCCGAAAAATTACAAATCTTTAAGAGAACCTTAACTAGGTGAGTGGACATGTTACACAGTATATTGTATCTATTATCAATTATTTTTAATGGGTTTTACTGATACAATAACATCTGATTCTAGATATAAATCTTCATACATTAATTAATTTGATATATATGGTTTGTACTTCATAAATATAGTTTCATTGAACTAATCATGTACATAGGTGATATTATGTTTAAGTGAAAGATGATAAAGTACCAACGACTAATGATATAGTATTTTTAGATAGTCATTATATGGATGGAATGGAATTCCTTTAATATTGAAACATATAAGCATATTCCATGCTGATAGATAAAGAAATACCCTGTATTTGACTTCAAACTCTATATATGGTGAATGGATATTTTTGTATCTCATTTTCATAAATAGTCATGTATAATATATCACTGAATGGTTTGAATCATTCCATATATCATAGAAAAATGTCATAAACTATAATATTATTCCCCCTAAATTCAACCAAAAATATTGGGGTTTTACATATCACCCTCAAATGTACATTATATGGTTTCATTTGAATGATTGAATAAAAATTTATATAAAAAAATATTATAGGGGAATGTGTTGATTACAACCATCTTTGAAATCCATTAAAAATAATAACCAAATAACATAATATGTTTCAATGGTCCTTTTAAACTTTTAACTCCATAATTTTAAATTTGTAACGCTATAATTTTTCTTAACATAATCCATAGATCCATATCCATTTTTATATTATTTCACGATATTTATATTGATGGATGATTGATAAATCATTAGAGAATGATCGAATTTATCAAATTAAATTTTTATTTTAGGATCCATCAAATAAAAATACATTATTATTTGGTCACTTTCATTCATCACCATGGATAATGATTCATGATACATTTTACATTGGTCATCATACAAATACATTACATTTATAAGGTAGTAATATGTTCAACAATAATAGTAGTGGATCAACTCTAAAAATCCACATCAGTTTATTTTTAACTACATATTTGTCAATATATACACTAAGCTCTTATAATTATATAATCTATGAAAAATTTAATATAACACTAATGATTCAATAAAATAAATGAAAACAATTACTCTACGAGCTCCAAATCATGTGTTATTTTATTTTTCATATGGATTATTAATTGACATGAGGATTATATTAACACAACATAATTTGGAATGAATACACATCCTATTCCATTCAATGATGTATCAAGATATAATAAAACCATATTCCACTATAGGTTATTGTCAGTATATGTATAATTATCATAAATCACTCAATCTATTTAAAATATTATTAACATTCATCTATCTTGTAAAATATAAAATATATATGAGTTAAATTTGATAATTTATTTCATAGTGGAGATAAATTAATAAAAAAGATCAATTATATATAAATATTCCAACAAAAAATATAGATATCTATTATAGTGTTTTTTTGGGCCATTAATTAAGATCCTCTATCATTTAATGAGACACATATATATAATGTGTTTATATTACGAGAATTAAGAATGATACTTTTTGAAACCAAAATTAAACCATGATAATTTTCAATTCTAGTTTCACTTTTACATTAACTTTCAAAGAATAAAAACATTATTTTCATTCCCTTCCATTGTCTTTTAAAATATTTGAATATCATTTATAGATTCTAACAATAATTGATTTCGGTAATATCTGATTACAAGTTTCATCATGTTTATGAAGATAACATAAAAATTTGTTATTCCAAATGACAATACTTGTAATTATTATTTTTTATATATCATATGAAATTTTTTCATGGGTATGAAATTTGATTTTAAACATTATTAATGATATCAATATGTAAATTAATACATTGAAAAATAATTTATCACTTATAGATAATCTATAGTGATGAAAATTTTTTGTATATTTAATGTACCGGAATTTCCAAATATATATTTTTTTAGTTATATGAAATAATTTTGAGACTGATAAATTTGACGGCACGTGATTCCAAGGCCTGGACTACCCGAAATGATATTTTGAATCATTTTAGGCATTAAAGAGCTTGTGCAAGTAGTTTTCTGAAAAATTGCAATATCTCTTATATGGGTTCCCATATCAGTAATATGAGGGAACCATTGCATTTAGTATGGAAGTTTTATGATAGGTGTGACATTGGTTTAGTTGGAGAAGGCCTCTGGTGAGAAAACAAGAAAATCGTATAACAATAAATAAAATTATTTAATAAATTATTTTATTTTTCAAATAATTATAACTCATGAACAGTGACATAGATTAAAAATTTTAGACCACCACTGAACTTTTAAGGGAATTATTTCAATAGTCAGATCCTAACAATGGGCTCAACATTCCAGAAATGGATGTTAGTTTTTTTCCATATATAAAATAATTATGTAACAATTATTTTATTGTAAAATCATTATAACTCTTATACAGTAAATCAGATTGGAAATCTGAGAGTAAAAACAAGATCATGATGTCATTTTCCCGTTAGGAGGAGTCTAACCTCGACTATCATGGGTCGAGAGTGTCTGTTAGTAATTTTTTAACTTTTTTAACATACATTCAGTAAACATGAAAATTGGATTTTATGTCTATTGAAAGGGTGCTTTGATCGAAAATACGAGGGCACCGTTGAATTTGAAGCACTGATATTCACATTGGCGATGCTTAGCATCGACTAATAGGTTTTATATGAAAAATATAAATTTTGGACTTTTAGAAAAAAAATCATAGTTATTTTATTCTTGTTTCCACCATTGGTGGTTATTGGTGGTACCACAGTGTAACAATGATCAATAAATCAGTGTTATTTAACGACACATCCCCCTGTATGTGTGACCACAATGTTCATGGATTAATGGTTCATTAATATTTTTTCATTAAAACCCATATTAATAGAAACAATATGGTGTTTTTTCTTTTAGTTAATCAAACGTTTGGTATAAGAATTAGAAACTTGTGGGAGGAACCTCTGAAAAAACATCGATGACTTTACTCTCCAATTAAGAATGGTGGATGAATGGTGTCCATTGGGGGAATTAATCCCATGATCTATGAACAAAATTGAATGAATTCAAACACCAATCTACTATTCATCTGCAATAATATTCCCAAGTTGGTGAATTACATGCTTTTTTTTTCCTCTCATTCCATTCATGGAAAATAAAATCAACGCAGTCCAACGGACAAATGGGTTGATCCCAGTCTCATTTGTTCTTGTGGTTGGTTGTTTCGGGGTTTCATTATGGAGTTTTAATGATTATTATTCTTCAACATGTTTCAGCACTAATGCATAAAGCTTGGTGATATCCTAACAAGGCTCGAAATCTCCGTCATTCATTGGTATGTGTGTTATTTTTGAGTGACCAGGCCATGTGGAGGAATGAAGAATCTATGGGCGTAGGAGTAATGAAAGCAACCCAGGAGGCTTGTATTCATAGACGAGAAAGAAAACGCACCACCAAATCATATCTGATGTCCCATGGATGCAATCTCCAATGTGGCACCACCGGCACGACAATACCGACAATAAGAAGCGGTGTCGGCCGTCCGAGCCAGCCGGGTGGAGGAGTAGTGCTCGCAGGCACTGCAAAGGTAGGATTCGTGGACATCCAGGACTTGGCGGGGGAATGGTGTGGCCCTCATGTGCCACTTGGGGACATGATCGGCCCGCTCACCCCCTTGGTTGGACCAACAACCGGTTCCAGCCTGTAGTTTCAGATGAGGGGTCAGTGCCCCGCTTGCAACGCCATCTAGCAGCATCAGATGCACTATGTCCAGTCGATGTGACCAAAACACATCCTCATATTCCTGGTTCTTCCAAGTAGTCTAGACCCAACAAACTGGCCAGAACCACTATCCCAAATGTCTTGGTAGGCCAGACCCCTTCCGGACCTAGACCCGACTTGCCTTAATTCTCTAAATTGTGTGTATCTCCCAAATCGGGTGTCCAATTGAGGCCTCTTCGGCGGAATAAGTACACTCACATTGAGGATGTTAATTTGAGATACTATACATGAGATTTTTCATAATTTGGAGTATATATGGGTTGGTTTTTACTTTAATGCAACAAGGGCCTAATTACCTTTTTTCCTATATCATACAAACTGGGCGTTTGATTGACAGGTCATCTTTCATGTTTGATCCCCTATAAAAATGCTGTAATTTGGGATAATTGTTTTGTGGGACTTCGTGTTGGTTGAAATAAAACTGATGAATTGAGGATCAGATCCTCCAAAAATCATTTGTCCTAAGTGTGGGGACCTTGTGGCTGGGTATTACCTGTAAAGTGACGCTTTCTGGGTCAGCACTAGAGTGACACTGTGTGGATCATTAGTATCATGACCCAAATATTACCAGCCATATAGAAGCTCATTGTGGATCAATGAATTATGACCTAATGTGGATTGATGACTTCAACCCTATGTGTATAAACCCCTTAAAACCCTTGGTGGATCAACGACGTACGACCCTGTGTGGATCGACCACTTTCGACCTTGTGTGGAACGACAAATCACAACCTTATTTGGATTGTTGACTTGAGACCCTATGTGGATGAGCAATATAAGGGCTTCATCATGGTTTAGTAGTGGGAAATACTAATGGAATAAAATGATTATTCTTTATGAGAAATCATCATTATTCCTAATTTTTATGTTATACACCGGGTGTGACAATTATTTATGTTATGCTTTTTCATTGAGAATTTTTTTTGTAATTCTTCCATTGAGGAATTTTGAGAGACCTTTTGGGGTCTCGGGGTCCCTACTGTGTTTTTTTATACTCACCCCTGTGTGGTATTTTTTGCACTTTATTGTGACTTGTGAAGACAACAATCATCCACATTGAGACTCGAGGAGCGAGGGATAAATGGTGCTTGAATTTGATTAACAAACGTGGTGAGTGGCAGTGACGATGGAAGATGAGTTGTTCCTACCAATCAGGTAGAATCCACGTTGGATAACCATCGGTGCCCATTTTCCTTTTTTTACATTCCTTTCTATGGGAATTGTATATTGGCCCCCATTACATTAATTTATTACCTTTAATCATTTTGGTGGTTTTTCATAGTGGTTTTAGATTCCATTTTTCTGTTTTGTTTTACATGTATGTACTATGTACCTAGATTATCTGTGATTAGGTTTAAAGGAAATTCCATCCCTTTTCGGGTTATGCCATTCTAGTGTTAGTCACCAACCCATGTCCTATGGAAGGCAGGCTTGGGGTAGTCACAGAACAGGCCACGGGGGATGGGTAATGACAAAGATGTATCATAGGATGGTCATTTCTACCAGATGAAATAAGAGTATGTATTTTCAATGGGGGAATTTGTGTTTAGTGTCTTGAATGTTGATGTCATTCCAAGAAGTCTTGTGTAGGTGTAGAAACCAACGTATCAATACACCATGACCCAGAATTCTGTTTCCTGACTCAATACAAAAAAACACTAGTTGCGTGTGTTATGGAAATCTTTTTTTCTTGATCTCTTTTAATTCGAATCACCAGATATAACTTATTAACTGTGGTTCATCTTGATTCTCATTCAAGATTCCTCCATAGAGATAGCCAACCAAGATCCCAATGTGTGATCCTAAGGATGGTCCGCATTATGATTACACTTCAGTAAAAGGACAGTTTCTCGAGATGGTACCTTCCGATGGTGTGCCAGTGATACCAGTTTATGCTGGGCAGCAGTTTCTACTAGAAGTATAGGTAGATGACACATATAGACTCATTTCCATACATGCGTGTAATGTCCCTGGTTTTGGGGTCCAATACTTTGTTAAAATGTCATGTTGGGTTTTCTGGACTGGGAATCTCAGTGAAGTTTGGCGTAAAGGTAGGCCTACCTGTTGCTTTAGCCTACCGGTAGTAGGCCTACCAGTAGCTCAGTCTACCGGTAGCCACAGCCTACAGGTAGCTCGGTCTATCGTTAGCTGCAGCTACAGTAGCCCTGTCTACTGGTAGCTTAGTCTACCGGTAGCTGCAGCCTACCGGTAGCTCGGTTTACTTGATGCTACAGCCTACCGGTAGCTCGGTCTAGTGGCAGCTTCAGCCTACTCGTAGCTCGGTCTACTGGTGGCTTCATCCTACCGGTAACTCGGCTACCGGTCTATGTCAGCCACCGGTAGCTCCCAGCTACCAATAGTTCTCGCCTACCCCCACGGGGTCTTTCCATTAGCGCTCCTTTTTGCATAAATTGGGCTTTAAACCCTATTTTCACCCCTAAAGCTTGTTTTAAAGCTTGGTAATGCCCATAAATGCCGTTTAATTTAATATTTAATGAATTAACCGGGTGTTTGCGCCGATTTAAATTGCCAGACCCTTTAATAACGTGTGGGGACGAATGGTCAACCCATGACCCCTGATCTTTACGCGGTTCCACGTTGTTATCTCAACCGTCCCCGGCCCTTATAAACTAAAGGGTTCGTTGTGGGTTTCTTCTTTTCTCGATCAACCTGTGCTGGAGTACCCTTCGTTCAGATGAGCAGCTTTTCGTTCGGACCAGCCGCATCTCTACCCATGAAGTTCCACAACTAGGGCTTAGCATCGATCGTTGATAACATGTATGGAATTTATCATTCATCTCTCCCTTTGTGTATCATTCGAGGTGGGCATGATTTTAATTCTGTAGAATTGGATAAACCCGAACCTTAACGATGATAATGAATGGAAACATAATAATGAAAGGGGGTTGTGATCGATGATGCTGCTCTGTATTATGATCTTCTAATCTGAATTTTGCGGGCTTACGACTACTGAAAATCATGGCCATTGGTGGTCTTTCTCTGTGCACTAATGAACCCCGCGTGATGTTTTAAATTGCTTGTTTTGTAGTTGTGAACTCCTGCTGTGAAAAGTAAATCAGTTAATTACTTACATTCGGCTTAACAAATTGAAATCACCAGGATCAACTCCCTTATATGATAACCCCGGTTAAAGCACACAGAAATTGTAATCATGGAGTGTGTTAAATCTTATAAATCTGAAAATACTGGCATGGGCCTGCACTGCTTGGTGGTAGTGGTTTGATTTTTCTTCCTTCACGTGCCATTTTCTGGGTGATGTGGGTGGGGATGGGATCCCCTATTTTTATACTCTTGTTGTTTGTAAAAATTGTGGGTGGGATCCCCTGTGTTATTCTTTCAGTGGTTGTGAATTTTAAGACCGAGTGGTTACATTGTTTATATCACGAATTGGGGTGGAATCCTCTGTTGTTGAGAAACCTTTTGGCTCCTGGGTATTGGACAAGGGGCTACATCATGGGGTTTCCTTTGGTTGTTGTGGATTTATACTAGAGAACCAAGTGTGGATGTTGTAGTTAATGCTTGAATGATTACTTTCCTGGACTTGTTTCTATGCTTACTAGTTTCCCAAGTATGTGCAGAACTTAATTAAACATCCCTGTTGAACATGAAAACGAATGGGAAGAATGGGTTTTTGTTGGCGAGAGTTGTGACTCAGATCTGAGTGTTGTTTGTGTTCCTTAGGTTGGCTGAAAAACTTAAACATGGGAGAGTTATTGTTACCTATATATATATACTTTTATTTTTGTGTTTCTTATTCGCGCCCCACCCAAGTTGAGCACTTAGTGTCGAACACCCCATTTCATGGGGGAGGGTGTTTTTCCCAACACTATTATTAGTGGCTGGTTATTAGCTCCTTTTCTCCTCCCATTCCCAGATAGCCGAAATATCTTCGGGCAGGCTGTGATGGCATGAGGTCCATTATTATCCCAAGAACCTTCGGGTAGGTTAGTGTGGTGGTTATGGCCTAGGTTGGTGCGGGAAGGTGGTTTTCCCAAGTGTCTTCGGGATGAGGCCCAGGTTTCTTCGGGTGTGGCAGCAGATCTTCTAGCCTAGGTGTCTTCGGGCATGGTGGTTGTTGTTCTGGACTAGGTGTTTGCAAAGGTGGATACGTGTGACAGTTGTGGCCTAGGTGTGTGCGGGCGGGGTTTGGCAGTGGGACTGGTTCAGGTTGTGGCCCAGGTGTGTGTAGGATGGTGTGGCAGTGGGACTGCGGTGAGAATGGCGGGATTGGTTTGATGCGTATGATGTCTTCAATAACCAGTGGGAAACTGGGGTGGGGTTCCCAATCATCGATGTTCTCTTATAATATATATATTACTTGACTTGCATTATTTGGGGAGTGCGCCTTTTGTGAGGCTTGGGTGGATAGTTTACCTTATTAGGTGTTTGGTTTACACTTTTTCTCACGTGACATTAGTATGTTCCCCCACCTGTGCATGAGAGTCTTTGGTTTTCCCTACTTAGTATACTTATATGCTCACCCTATGTATATAAATTTGTTTTCAGGTTTCTAAGAGGTCTTCGGGGGTCGCACGGGACCATACTAGCTCAGGCCTTGGGGCAGTTGTAGTTTCTATTTTTCGTTCATTGGTACTTTACCCTTGTAGTCACTTTGTACATTGTGGTTTTTACTTTTGGAACATGCATATGGGAATGGTTGTTCTTGGCATTACTTTTACTTACCGGTTTTAGTGTTTTTGGGATTTACCATCTTATCTCCCAATCCTATTAAAAGAAAAAAATTGGTAATGTCTTCCATTTATTGAGTGATTTTATACCCTTGGAACTGGTCGCCACTCTGGGTCCTATTAAAGGTGAGTTTCGGGGGTCAATATCTCTCCTTCAACTTGATGAAGGAAGGGCCTGTCAATCTGCTGACCCTTCCCTCCATTTATTAAAGGAGAGTCGTGACAGAATGGTATCAGAGCTATGGTTGATAGGTAGGATGCAATATGGAGTTAGGCATAGTGAGGATTTCATGGGATCGTAGGGAAACAATGTTGGGTGACCATGGTGCATGAATTAGGTCAGGGATGACCGGCTAGGACATGGGATTTTTGGGCCCCCCATGATCTGATGCAAGGACTCTGGACCTACTGAACGACCATGTGAAGGAACACTGATTGTAGGGTAGAGACCCTTGGAAAGGTACATGAATCATAATGACTTGTGTTATCGTGTTTCTAGGGTGTCCTGGAAAATAATAATAAATAAAAATTTGAAGAAGTATTTAGAACAATACTCTTCATTACATGGGCTTAGGCATTCCTTGTTTACCTTACAGCTATGGCACCTAGAAGAGGACCACGATTGGTGTGAGCGATTGAGGCCCTGAAGACTACCTTGTCCGATCGGTAGAGAGCTGATATAGCATCCCACCTTTTTAACATAAACTTTCATTACATTTTACAAAACCGAGGATCTTTAAGGTTTACTGTCTTGGAAACCAGGAACGTAAAACATGAAAACATAAAAAATTCTTCTTAAACACTTGAAAGGATTCTCCTCATGTTCCCCCTAGGTTCATTACTACATCTCATAACATGGGGACATACAGCAAAAGAAAGGGTGAGCAGAAGGCCCAGTAAGGGAAACAAGAGAATCATTTTACATGTGAACTTGAGATACTTCAATAAGGTCATGAAAATAACTTTGAGGCTTGATAAAGAAATAATGAGATATATCATAATAAAAATAACATCTTTCATAACATGAAGATGTGGCTACATCATTTAACATAGACAATCATGAACATATCACCAAGGTCCATCCCCAAGGTATCATTTGAAAATTACCAAGGTTATTCACCAAGGTATCGTGAAAATTGTAATCTCTAGTGGTTACATCATTACCCAATGCATTGGAGCTCTATCAGGGTGCACCCTTAAATTTTCCTTTATTATCATGTTATCCACATATATCATCATACATAATTTCATAAACATCCCATATAGAATAAAATAAATGGGTTTCATTTCATAATCATATCGTTTTAAAAACTGCTTTAAAGACATGATCTTTTCATCACTTTAAACCCACGGAAAGGGAAAGCGGGTATCATGTATGTAAATCCCAGAATTTAAAATAAAAAAATTTGGTATATATGTGAATAACCCTGTATAAATAAGAGCTTCTAGTATTCACTTAATAACATAAAATAATTTTGAGAAAAAGAGAGAGGCATTTTGAGACGAAAATTCTGCAGCATAATGACTACGTTACAGGGTCTTAGAAAATGATGAAAAGAGAGGGGAAATGGGTCAAACATTCATAAATGACCCATAAAATAGTAGAGGGACAGAATATAAGGTATTTAAGAACATGGTAATGATATTAGAAAATATACCATATGAAATGAAGAACATGAAAGGAAGACAAAAATAAGATTTCTCTTATGAAAATTCGGCAGCCCAACGACATCACTTAAACTTCAATAAAAATGAATTGACGAGATCAAATAGGGTATCTCATCACATGATCATAAAAGATCATTATGATAGATATAGAGATAATACCCCAACATAATACAAAAGAAACTTGAAATACTTTACATGAAAGTAGATTTTTTAAAAATGAGAAAGGCGAACGAATCCCTTAAAAATTCGGCAGCCTAACGGCGTCTTTTAAACTTCAACCAAAAATGAATTGAAAAGATAAAAATAGGGTCTCACATAATATTAACATAAGGGTTCAGTATTATAGATATAGAGATAATACCCCTACATAATAAAAATGAACGTGAAAGACTTGACATGAAAATAAATCTTGAAAATGAGAAGGGTGAAAGAATCCCTTAAAAATTCATCAGCCTAACGGTTCCACTTAAAACATCAAAATACAGAATTTAAGAGATAAAATGGGGTCTCTAATCATATAATCATAAAATATAAAAAATATATATATAAATAATACCCTAACATAACAAAAATGAACATGAAATACTTGAAAAGAAAATAGAACTTGAAAATGAGAAGGGTGAAAGAAACTGTTACAAAAATTTCGGCAGCCTAATGACGCCACTTAAACATTCATAAAATGAAATGATGAGAGTAAGAGGTGGTATCTCATCATATGAACATAAAAAGGACAGTATAATTAATATAAAAGAACATCCTCCAACATAAGAACATGGAGCATAAAAGAAATGGAATACAAGAGATCACTTGAAAAGAAAGAGAGTGGTCAAATCCCTTACCTTAAAACGTACCTCTTAAGACTCAAAGGTTGGGACCTTTAGGGCATGGGGGCACCTTTGGAGGACTCCTTGGGAGGTAAGGAGACCATAAATTCGTTGGGGGAGAGTGGGGAGTCGAATGGATGATAGGATGGCTTGGTATTTATAGGGAAAGTGAGGGGACAATGCATTAATGGCCAAGGGACACCTCATTAGTGGTTTTGGAAAAACCATGGGCTTGCCCATGGTATTTTCCCATGGTATTGGCCACTTGTGACACCTAATACCTTATCCTACTATAAATAATTCGGCCATATTGATTACATACTTAATACATCATTTAATGATGTCATTCAACACCCGTAACTTAAAAACTGTATTTTCACTATTCATCGAAAATTCAACATTCTCAGAATAATCCCAAAATTTCACATTAACCAAATATAAATGCTCTGATTTTAAAAATGAAATCCATTTTATAAAAATAATATTCTAAATATTTTTAATTAAATTTTTAATTAAAAACACTATTCACTTGAGAAAACTAATACTTGAATAATAATTTATGAAACTGTTATTTACCCATTTTACTGAATCTCATTACTTAATCTATGTGTCTAAATTATATTAAAACATTATTTGAGAGAAATTACTAATCCATTTGGTCACATTACTAATCCTAAGTGTAAAATCACTATTCATAATTTACTATTCATCAAAAATCAAGTTGATCTTATTAGACTCAAAATTTCGTACTGAACACAATTGTAGAAGACCATTTTTTGAAAATCATTACACATTTTTATTTATTTAAGGTTTAAATAAACATTTTTAAAATATCCTTTCTCTAAAATTCCTCAAAAATATGCATACTATATTTATCCGGTCATTTGAAAATTCATAAACTTCATCATAAGAAGAAATCCCAATTTTTATTTAAAACAAAGGATTACACAAGGCAGTTACAGTCTCCTTACATAGCCCCTTATCACACCAGCATAAGACCTAAGTGTAAGGTGTGCTAAGGTGAGAGAATCCGGGGGAGGCTCGGCCAACATCGCATGAGTAGTGATTTCTATCAGTTTGAACTTCTCGTAAAGGCGATCCCGTTCTAGCTTCACACGATTAAGTTCAGCTTGGGATTGGTCCAGAGCAAAACCTAGTGGTGCTACCTCCTTCCCAAGTTCTGTTAGATGGGCTTCGATCGGTCCAATACTACTGGGTGAGGCCATCGAATCTTCTTTCTATATTAATTAAACAATATTGCTTGTATTTAGAGACAATAATCAGAATGTTTAGTTTCCAGCGGTCATATTGACCATTGTTTAAATAAAAGTCAAAACCCAACAGTCTCATTTTAATTATACTCATGTTATTAAATGAAACATTTTTTTAGTATAAAAATAAAATAAAATAACACATAAAATTAGGAAACAAGATTTATTCAAAATTTCGGGTCATTACAATCTTCCCCCCTTTAGAAAATGCGCCCTCACAATTTGTAAAATTGGGTTTTTAAATTTCATTGAAAGTCCCACATCGGAAAAGGAGTCAGTAAGACTATTACTTTAAAAGAAAGAATGGTAAGTACAAAGGTCACCCGAGTTAGCCCACACTAGGATCCCATGTAGGAAAACATGGACATGGAGGAAAAAAACCAAGGGTTACGTTCTAAGGGAGAGTGATAGAGAACATGATTAGGAGAAAGTTAACCATAAGAAAATACCAAACATACGATGTGTGTAAAAAGTCGTTGATTACCTAGTAGGAAACATAAACAAACAACGTTTTTATTTTACGTTTCTTTTCATAATTTCGAGGAATTTATTTACTACATAGAAAATATACCTACCTTTATGTAGAGTTTTATCCTTTAATAAGTTTCTACCCAAAACTAATCTTTTCTCCAAACTATGAGCATTCAAAAACACATGGTCTCATAAAAGCACAAGAATCATCTTATAGGGAATCACATAATCCACAAAAGATTAACTATCTATTTCTTCAATCTTTAAACATTATACCAAAAACAGAAAGGTTAAGGTAAAACAACTCTTCAAAAATAAATAATCCCTTAGGAATGGAAACTAATTTTAAATCTTCAAAGTTCCATGGTACTACCCAAAGTTCATCATAGACAATTCTATAAATAACAGTCCTTAAGATTCCTCAAAATAAACCAAACTAAGATTGAAATCCAAATACAAGAAGGAGTTGATAACATAGTCTTCCAAAATAAACTTCATTGTTCATCTCCAAACAACATCAACCACTCCTAACATCTTATAAAAAAAGTAGCTAAACTAAACATATTTTACTCAAGATAGGTTAATCATTCCCATAAGTAACCTAAATTTCAATAAGTCCACCTTAAATTCATCGATTCTTCAAAATATAAGTTAACCTTACTCCTCAATGAAAATACGGTAGTAATCTATTTACCTCGATCATATAGGGTCCCCAAAATTGTGAACGTCTTCCAGAATAATAATCATCCATTAATCCCCTAATCATCACTATCATATTAATATGGAAATCATCGCATTTCCTATCACATTGGTTTTTGGGACATGTTCTTCCATTTCCCGCCATTAACTAAGAAAAGAAACTACAATTAGGGGCTCAAATACTTAACCAATAATCATGAAAAGGAGCTTAAAGCATATAAGGATAACTTGTAGAAGAAATGTATACCCTAACTTGTGATCCCCTAGGTTTCAAACTAGGTTATCCAGGATCATATATTCTTATGTGAATCTTTATTTTATTTTATCTTTGTTCCTTTAATAATGGTTCAAACTAAGCTTATGAATTTACCAAAGCATATCCCCCGGGAGTGTAATAACCAAGAGTGCAGCAAGGCCCGTTGTCGTGTACCAGTTCCCGTTCGAGTCTAGCACAAAGCGGTGTTTTCGGGTTTTACCCCTATGTACATCTGTTCCAGTGCCACCTCTACCTGCTCGTATCCAGACTGGGATGTATTTTCGTGGAAACCCCTTACTCAATACTCACCAAAATATCTGGATGATATCCTATATTTAAACTTTTCTATAGGGTTCTTCCTAAAGTTTTCATATCCTAATTTCCACAAATAACTAAACCATCCTTTGATACCAACTATAGCATCCCACCTTTTTAACAGAAACTTTCATTACATTTTACAAAATCGAGGATCTTTAAGGTTTAGTGTCTTGGAAACCAGGAACTTAAAACATGAAAACATATGACATTCTTCTTAAAAAATTGAAAGGATTCTTCTCATGTTCCCCCTAGGTTCATTACTGAATCTCATAACCTGGGGACATACATCAAAAGAAAGGGTGAGCAGAAGGCCCAATAAGGGAAACAAGAGAAACATTTTACATGTGAACTTGAGATACTTCAATAAGGTCATGAAAAGAACATTAAGGCATGATAAAGAAATCATGACAAATAACATAATAAAAATAACATTTTTCATAACTTGAAGAGGTGGCTACATAATTTAACATATAAAATCATGAAAATATCACCAAGGTCCATCCCCAAGGTGTCATTTGAATATTACCAAGGTTATTCACCAAGGTATCGTGAAAATTGTAATCTCTAGTGGTTACATCATTACCCAATGCATTGGAGCGCTATCAGGGCGCACCCTTAAATTTTCCTTTATTATCATGTGAGTCAAATATATCATCATAAATAATTTCATAAACAACCCATATAGCATAAAATAAAAGGTATTCATTTCATAATCATATTGTTTTAAAAACTTCTTTAAAGAAATGATCTTTACATCACTTTAAACCCACGGAAAGGGAAATCAGGTATCATGTATGTAAATCCCAGAATTTAAAATAAAACATTTAGGTATATATGTGAATACCCCTGTATAAATAAGATCTTTGAGTATTCACTTAATAAAATATAATAATTTTGAGAAAAAGATAGAGGCGTTTTGAGACGAAAATTCTGCAGCACAACGACTACGTTACAGGGTCTTAGAAAACGCTAAAAAGAGAGGGGACATGGGTCAAACATTCATAAATGACCCATAAAACCGTATAGGGATATAATATAAGGGATTTAATATCATGTTAATTATATTTTAAAATATACCATATGAAATGAAGAATATGAAATGAAGACAAAAATAAGATTTATCTTATGAAAATTCGGCATCCCAGCGACGTCACTTAAACGTCAACAAAAATGAATTGATGAGATCAAATATGGTATCTCATCACATGAACATAAAAGATCAGTATGATATATATAGATATAATACCCCAAAATAGTACAAAAGGAACTTTAAATACTTGACATGAATGTAGACCTTTGAAAAATGAGAAAGGCGAACAAATCCCTTAAAAATTCGGCAGCCTAACGGCGTCACTTAAACTTCAACCAAAAATGAATTGACAAGATAAAAATAGGGGCTCAAATCATATTAACATTAGGGTTAAGTAAATAGAGATCATACCCCAACATAATAAAAATTAACTTGAAAGACTTGACATGAAAATAGATCTTGAAAACAAGAAGGGTGAAAGAATCCCTTAAAAATTCGGCAGCCTAACGGCGCCACTTAAAACATCAAAATACGGAATTGAAGAGATCAAATGGGGTCTCTCATAATATGATCATAAAAGATCAGAATGATAGATATAGAGATCATACCCCAACAAAATAAAAAAGAACATGAAAGACTTGACATGAAAATAGAACATGAAAATGAGAAGGGTGAAAGAATCTGTTACAAAAATTTCGGCAGCCTAACGGTGCCACTTAAACTTTCATAAAATTAAATGATGAGAGTAAGAGGGGTTATCTCATCATATGAACATAAAAAGGACAGTATAATGAATATAAAATACCATCTTCCAACATAAGAACATGGAGAATAAAATAAATGACATACAAGAGATCACTTGAAAAGAAAGAGAGGGGTCAGATCCCTTACCTAAAAACATAACTCTTAAAACTCAATGGTTGGGACCATTATGGCTTGGGGGCACCTTGGGAGGACTCATTGGGAGGTAATGAGACCAGAACTTCGTTGGGGGAGAGTGGGGAGTCGAATGGATAAGAGGATGGCTTGGTATTTATAGGGAAAGTGAGGGGACAAGGCATTAATGGCCAAGAGACACCTCATTAGTGGTTTTGGAAAAACCATGGGTTTCCCATGGTATTTGCCCATGGTATTGGCCACATGGGACACCTCATACCTTATCTTAATATTCATATGTCGACCGTATTGATTACATACTTAATACATCATTTAATGATGCCATTCAACACCCGTAACTTAAAAACTGTATTTTCACTATTAATCGAAAATTCAACTTTCTCAGAATAATCCCAAAATTTCACCTCAACCAAATATCAATGCTCTGATTTCAATAATGAAATCCATTTTATAAAAATAATTTTCTAAATATTTTTAATTAAATTTTTAATTAACAACACTATACACCCGAAAAAACTAATACTTGAATAATAATTTATGAAACAGTTATTTACCCATTTTATTGAATCTCATTACTTAATATATGTGTGTAAATTATATTAAAACTTACTTTGAGTGAAATTACAAATCCATTTGGTCACATAACTAATCATAAGTGTAAAATCACTATTCATAATTTACTATTCATCAAAAATCAAGTTGATCGTATTAGACTCAAAATTTCGTACTAAACATAATTATAGAAGACCATTTTTTGAAAATAATTACACATTTATATTTATTTAAGGTTTACATAAACATTTTTAAAATATCCTTTCTATAAAATTAATCCAAAATATGCATACTATATTTATCCGGTCATTTGAAAATTCATAAACTTCATCATAAGAAGAAATACCAATTTTTATTTAAAACAAAGGATTACACAAGGCAGTTATGGTCTCCTTACATAGCCCCTTATCACACCAGCATAGGACCTAATTGTAAGGTGTGCTAAGGTGATAGAATCCGAAGGAGGCTCGGCCAACATCGCACGAGTAGTAATTTCTATCAGTTTGAACTTCTTGCAAAGGTGATCCCGATGTAGCTTCACACGATGAAGTTCAGCTTGGGTTTGGTCAGAGCAAAGCCCAGTGGTGCTACATCCTTCCCAAGTTCTGTTAGATGGGCTTCGATCGGTCTAAGACTACTGGGTGAGGCCATCTAATCTTCTATCTATATTAATTAACCAATATTGCTTGTATTTAGAGACAATAATCAAAATGTTTAGTTTCCAGCGGTCATATTGACCAATGGTCAAATAAAAGTCAAAACCCAACAGTCTCATTTTAATTATACTCATGTTATCAAATGAAACATTTTTTTTGAGTATAAAAATAATATAAAATAACACATAAAATTAGGAAACAAGATTTATTCAAAATTTCGGGTCGTTACATCTGATCAAGAAGAGGGGGACGACCTGTGGCAGAAGACACTTTGGGCCCTCCAGTGATAGACCCTCAAGAAATATGAGGGCATAACCTCTGATATGAAGATGGAGGGATGGATAGAGGAGCAAGTGGTACCCTTCAGCTTGATCTGGGCTCTGACTGAGTCCTGGGTACCTCTGGACGTCAGCCAGATGCTGGGAGTGGCGCGTCATTGGTGGACGCTTTACCTGGAGGAGTGGAGAGAGGCTGAGGTGGAATGGGCTAATTTTGAGGAGTTCCTGGCAGAATTTCTCTCTTCGACAATGAAGGTGGAACAGAGACAAGAGATACTCTCCCTCCAACAGGGGAGTATGTCAGTGAGGGAGCAAGGAATCAATTTCAAGGAACACCAACGTTTCTCTCCAGACCTATTTCCCGACGAGGAGTCTCGGGAAAAATGTTTAGAGGAGGCGCTCTGACCCACCCTCCAGTATACTGTTACCCCCTTTACCCTGCTAATGTACTTGGAGGTCCAGAAGAAGGCCGAAGTGGTGGAGAGGATGCACGCTCTAGGGGTTGTGTCAAGAGAGTGGATCCAGCTGGGACCATCAATGGGGAAGGCCGTCAACACCAGGGCTACAACGTCTGGACCCTCTAGGATCCGACCAGTAGGGAGCAGGCCGCAACAGTTCCAGTTCCAGTCCCTGGTCCTCTCCCTTTTCCTTCAGGCCCAATATCACGGTGCATCATCTGTGGGAGCCATGGAAATCTCCAGAGTGAGTGCCCGAACGAGGTACAGTACGTCGGTGGTAGACATCCCCAGCACCCGCCCCAACATCAGCTTCCATCCAGGCCTTTCCAGCAGCAGCAGTAGGGACAACGAGCTCCCTCTCCTCCGAGGGAAGATGTTGCAGGAGGAGGCCGACCTCAGGGTTCTCCTCAGGGACCTCGACCGAGGCGTGGTTGGGGAGGTGGCCAACAACCGAGGGGCGGAGGATCTGGGTGTGGATTGTTGCACACCGCAGAGGCAGTAGTTCCAGCAAGGTCGGAGGTCGTTCGAGGTACGATCAGTTTGTTTAGCACCATTGTGTATGCCTTTTTCTATACCGGAGCTTCTCACTCCTTTGTTTCACCCAATCTATCCAGTGCCTTGAGTCTAGATGTCGAAAGACATCCAGTGCCCCTAGTGCTGAGCACACCAGTCATAGGTCAGACCGACTTTTTATTTTTTTGTTGAGGATGCAGACTGATGATAGGGGCACATCATTCGGTTAGGGATCTTCTTCTACTACAGATAAATACATACGATGTCATCCTATGCATCGACTAGTTGTTCTATGTGTGTGCCTGCATCGACTGTTTCTGAGGAAGGGTTGTGTTCTCAGACTTTGACGGTCATTGTGTTACTTTCACCGGCAAGCGGAGCAATCTGAAGGGCATTAGACGAGAGGAACCCCTCCTCTCCTTGTTAACCGATCATTCAGTGGAGTTAGTAGATGCTGACATGGTGGAGTTGCCAGAGATCATCAAAGATTTTATGGATGTCTTCCCTGAGGAGGTGGAGAGTCTACCCCCTCGATGTGATATCGAGTTTGGTATAGATTTTCACCCTACTGCTCGTCTGATCTCAATGGATCCTTACCTAATGGCACCTTTGAAGCTACGAGAGTTGCGTATTTAGATTGACGATCTGATGAAGTGAGGTTATGTTCGACCAAGTGTGTCATTGTAGGGTGCTCCAGTATTGTTCGCAAAGAAGGTAGATGGTGGTCTCAAGTTGTCCATAGACTAGAGGAGTCTGAATTAAATAACAATCAAGAATTGTTACCCTCTCCTGAGGATAGACGATCATTTCGACCAGATAAAAGGGACAGGATGGTTGTTGAAGATCGACCTACGGTCTGGGTATCACCTGTTGAGAGTAAAATAGGGCAACATCTCGAAGACGGTGTTCAGGTGTAGATATGGACACTTCTAGTTCGTAGTAATGCCTTTCAGTGTTATGAACGCCCCAGCGGTGTTCATGGGGCTTATGAACTCCATCGTCTGGGGGTACCTGGATTGGATCGTATTCGTGTTTATTGACGATATCCTTATCTATTCGAGATTAGAGGTTGATAACTTATAGCACCTGAGGATGGTTTTCGAGGTTCTCCGACAGCCCCAGCTCTATGGTAAGTTGTCAAAATGAAAATTCTGGACAAGAGAAGTGCACTTCCTCGGGCACATGGTGTCCGAACAGGGGGTAGCGGTGGACCCATCAAAGTTTGAGGAAGTTTCTTCTTGGGCAACACCAAAGAATCTGGCAGAGGTCCATAGTTTCCTCGGGCTGGTGGGTTACTATCGGAGGTTCGTACCAAAATTTTCCCGAGTTGCAGCCCCTCTGATAGCCCTGACCTAGAATGACCATGTTTTCGTCTGGAGTGACCAGTGTGAGTCAGCCTTCAACTATCTGAAGGGGAAGTTGGTTAGTGACCCAGTGCTAAGGTTACCCGAAGAATTGGCAGCGTATGAGGTATTCGGTGATGCTTTAGGGAAAGGCCTCAGTTGTTTGTTGATGCAGTAGCAAGGAGTGATCTCTTATGAGTCTAGGAAGCTAAGACCTCATTGAGAGTAATTATGCTAGCCACGACATGTATCTTGCAATGGTCATTTTTGATCTAAAGTTATGGCGGCATTACCTCATTGGAGAATGATTTGTTGTCTTCACAGATCAAAAAAGATTGAGGAATATCTTCTCCCAGTGGGACCTAATCTTGCGGAAGCGGAGGTGGATGGAGTTCCTCCATGATTATGACTTTTACATTTCCTATACTTCAGGGAAGGAGAATGTAGTGTCCGATGCCTTAAGCAGGAGGATCTAGAAGGATGTAATCCGATAGTCGGCAGACGCCTAGAAGTCGATGGTGGAGTTGGTTGCCTTGCACCTGGATGCGAGGATGGATAGCGGTAGAGGTTTCCTATATCAGATGACAGTGCAGTCATCTCTGCTTTATCTAGTGGAGGATTTTTAGTGGGGAGACCCAGAGTGTGAAGTGATGCGTGACTGAGTCGACCAGAGAAATGATCCGGAAGAGACAGTTTTGGTTGCCCGGAGTGAAGTGAGTAGTGGCCGAGTTTGGGGCCAAGTGCTTAGTGTGTTAGCATGTGAAAGATGAACACCGAGTACCAGGCGGCCTACTGTAGTCTCTAGATGTCCCCAAGTGGAAGTGGGACGACATATCGATGGATTTAGTCACTGTACTACCCAAGGTCCAAGGGGGACACGACGCCGTCTGGGTGGTAGTGGACGAGTTGAAGAAATTACATCACTTTCTGGCGATTTAGGATTCAAGTGCAGTGGATGCCTTGGCACAAAGGTACGTGGATGAGGTGGTGCAGTTGCATGAGGTTTCGAGGTCCATAGTCTCGGATAGGGATGCACATTTTACCTCATGAGTCTGGAGGGGTTTCCATCATGCTTTTGGCCACCAGCTACGCCTTAGCACTGCTTTCCACCCCCGTACAGATGGGCAGATAGAGCACACTATCCATACGTTGGAGGATATGCTGCGGGCATGCGTTCTGGACTCAGGAGGATCATGGGTGCGACACTTGCCTCTGGTAGATTTTTCCTACAATAATATCTATCACTCTACCATTGGTATGGCATCGTTTAAAGACTTGTACAGGTGGCCATGTCGTTCACCTGTGTGTTGGACCGAAGTAGGAGAGGCAGGCATCCTTGGCCCGAAGGTGGTGCAGAGCACAATAGAGAAGGTTTAGCTCATACGGGAAAGGATGTAGGTGGCCCATGACTGACAGAAGTCGTATGTTGATACCAGGAGGAGGCCCTTGGAGTTTGAGGTTGGATACCACGTGTTCTTGAAGGTCTCCCCTCGGCGTGGAAAACAGAGGTTAATCAAAGGGAGTAAGCTTTCTCTGAGGTTCATCGGACCCTTAGAAGTGTTGCAGCGTGTGGGATAAGTGGATTATCAACTAGCATTACCACCGCTGCTAATGATGATACATGATGTATTCCTTGTGTCCCATCTTCGTCGATATCTGCACGAAAATTCACATATCCTTGGCTGGGGAGAGCTAGACATAGAGGATGACATGAATTTTGTGGAGAGACCAGTGATGATCGAGGATCATAAAGAGAAGGTGCTTCATGGGAGAACCATTCCCTTGGATCATGTATTATGGAAACATGGTGGGCTTGATGAGAGTACCTGTGATAGGGAATCACAGATGCGTGCCTAGTACCCAGAGTTGTTTGAGTTTGTGACGTTATGTTTGTTATACCTATTGCAGTAGAACGTCTTGTCTTGTTGGCTATGAAATATGCGGGTTTCTTTCCTCTGAATATGTATGAAGAGTCCTGGCTACAGGGAGGGGAGGACCCGACCCATAATCAAGACGCATTAAGGTGGATGCGATTAAACTTTTTTAGGCGAGTCAGTGCCACCCAAAGTAGATAATATCTTAACATGGGGGAAGGAGACTCCCCAAACCACAAGGTTGGGAAGTTGGCATGGTATATTGCTTGGTTCTTAAAAAGAAGGTGTTCTTATTTAACAATGGAGTTCACTCCTAAGAGGTATCTTGTGAGGTGGTTGTTCGGACTCTCTATTTCCTTCTCAGTTGTTTTGATTCTCGAGGACGAGAATCATTTATGAGGTATCTGATGTAATGGCTCGGGTTTTTGGGTTCCATTACTTTGTGAAAATCTCAAGTTGGTTTTTATGGTTTGGGAATCTCGGTAATGTTTGGTGTAAAGGTAGGCCTACAAGTAGCCTTAGCCTACCGGTAGTAGGCCTACTGGTAGCTCGGTCTACCAGTAGCATGGTCTATCGGTAGCTTAGGCTACCTGGAGCTGCAGCCTACCGGTAGCTCGGTCTACCGGCCGCTGCAGCCTACCTGTAGCTCGGTCTACTGGTAGTTGTCAGCCTACGGTAGCTCCAAGCAACTGGTGGCTCTCACCTACCCCCAAAGTTTCTTTCCAGTAGCGCTCCTTTTTGTGAAAATTGGGTTTTAAACCATATTTTGACCACTAAAGGTTGTTTTAAAGCCCAGTAACGTACATAAATGTTGTTTAATTAAATATTTAATGAATTTCCGTGTGTGTGGGCCGGTTTACACTGCTCGACCCTTTAAAAACGTGTGGGGCCACATGGTCAAACCACGACCCCCGCTCCTTACATGGTTCCACATTGTTATCTAAACTGTGTGTGGCCCTTATAAACTAAAGGGTTCGCCGTGGGTTTCTTCTTTTCTCGATCACCCTATGCTAGAGAACCCTTCATTCAAATGAGCATATTTTCGTTCGGACGAGCCATATCGCTATCTATGAAGTTCCACGCCTGAGGCTTAGCGTCGATCATTGATAACAAGTAGGGAATTTCTCCTTCGTCTCTCCCTTTGTGTATCATGCAGGGTGGGCATGCTTTTAATTATGTATAATTGGATAAACTTGAACCATAACGAAGATAATTAATGGACTCTTAATAATGAAGGGGGGATGTGATCAATGATGCTACTCTGTTTTATGATCTTCTTTTCTGAATTTCACAGGCTTACGCCTACTGAAAATCATTGTCATTGGTGGTCTTTCTCTGTGCACTAATGAACCCCTCGTGATGTTTTAAATGTCATGATTTGTAGTTGTGAACTACTGATGTGGAAAATAAATAGGTTAATTACTTACATTCGGCTAAACAAATTGAATGAACCAGGATCAACTCCCTTCTATGATAACCCCGATTAAAGCACACTGAAATTGTAATTATGGAGTGTGTCAAATATTATAAATCTGAAAATACAGGAATGAGCATACTTTTCTTGGTGGTAGTGGTTTTATTGTTCTTCCTTCACGAGCCATTTTCTGGGTGATGTGGGTGGGGATGGGATCCCCTATTATTATACTCTCAGTGGTTCTGAAAATTGGGGATGGGATCCCCTATGTTATGATTTCAGTGGATGTGAATTTTATGACCAAGTGGTTACCTTGTTTATATCAGGAATTGGGGTGGAATCCTCTGTTGTTGAGAAACCTTTTGGCTCCTGGGTATTGGACATGGGGTTGTATCTTGTGGTTTCCCTTAGTTGTTGTGAATTTTTATGAGATAATCGGGTGTGGATGTGGTAGTTAATGCTTGACTGTTTTTATTCCTCGACTTGTTCCTATGCTTAATAGTTGCCGAAGTATGTGTGGAACTTAATTAAACATCACTCATTAACATGAAAATGAATGGGACAAATGGGTTTTGTTGGCGAGAGTTGTGACTCAGACCTGAGTTTTGTCTGTGTACCTTAGGCTGGCTGAAAAACCTAAACTTGGGAGAGTGATTTTTACCTATATTTATATATATATACTTATAGTTTTGTGTTTCTTATTCCCACCCCACCCAGGTTGAGCACATAGTGTCGAACAACCCAATTTCATGGGGGATGGGTGTTTTTTCCGACACTATTATTTGTGGATGGTTATTATCTGATTTTCTCCTCCCTTTCCCAGATAGCCCAAGTATCTTTAGAAGGCTGTGATGGCCTGAGGTCCATTATTATCCCATGATCCTTCGAGAGGGGTAGTGCTGTGGTTATGGCCTAGGTGTGTGCGGGCATGTGGTTTTCCCATGTGTCTTCGGGATGAGGCACATGTGTCTTCGAGCATGGCAGCAGATCATCTAGCCCAGGAGTCTTCGTGTGTGGTGGTGGTTGTTCTGGCCTAGGTGTTTTCAGGTGTGGTTAAGTTTGACAGTTATGGCCCAGGTGTGTGCGGGCGGGGTTTGGCAGTGGGACTGTGTGAGGTTGTGTCCCAGGTGTGTGCGGGCGGGTGTGGTAGTGGGACTGCGGTGAGAATGGCGGGATTGGTTCAATGTGTAAGATGTCTTTAATAACCAGTGGAAAAGTGGCTCAGGGTACCCAAACATTGATGTGCTCTTATTAAATATATATTACTTGACTTTCATTATTTGGGGAGTGTGCCTTGGTGAGGCTTGGGTAAATAGTTTACCTTGTTATGTGTTTGTTTTAATCTTTTTTCTCACGGGACTTTAGTACGTTCCCCCACTTGTGCATGAGAGTCTTTGGTTTTCCCTGCTGAGTATACTTGTATGATCATCCTATGTATATAAAACCGTTTTCAGGTTTCTAGGAGGACTTCAGGGGTCGCGCGGGACCATACTAGCTCAGACATTTGGGCAGTTGCTGTTGCTGTTTTTCTTTCTTTAGAAATTTACACTTATATTCACTTTGTACTTCGTGGTTTTTACATTTGGAACATGCATATGGGAATGGATGTTCTTGTCTTTACTTTTACTTTCCGCTTTTGGTTTTTTTTGGGATTTACCATCTTATCTCCCGATCCTATTAAAAGAAAAAAAGAGTAATGCCTTCTGTTTTGTGAGTGATTTTATACCCTTGGTAATGTTCGCCACTCCGGGACCTATTTAAGGAGCGTTTCAGGGGTCATTACCTCTCCTTCAACGTGAAGAAGGAAGGGCCTAGCAATCTACTGACCCTTCCCTCCTTTTGGTGAAGGCGGGTCGTGACAATGAGTTTCAGTGACAGATAACCCTTATGTTCTAACGTGAGCCTAATGCACAACATGGTATGGAATGGCACGAGGTGTTGACTAATTTTCTATCTAGCCCGGGTACCATTAGATTAGATGGAGATCCTGAAATTGATAATTCTACATGGATCAACAGGGCTATGGTAGGATCAATTTTACCCATATCATATAATGATTTTACTCTTCTGTGGACAGATCTGGAGGACCATTATCAGAGTATGGGTCTCTTTCCATAAATACATAAGAGGAATGTCTTATCAAGAGATTCGATAGCATCGACATGATTACATGTCAGTAGATGAGTATTCATCAATGCATACCGAAAATTCCACGAACTCGAAGAAAACGACACGAATAATTCTTCAGGGATCAAAGCTCCCAGCAAGTTGTGTTTACGGACATCTGATCGAACACTATTCCTATATTAATCCCTATATATGTTATGGTTCTATGAAAAACCTTTCGTGGTTGAATGTTCTCCACTTGATTATATTCATCCAATGAATTTCAGTAGTGGGAAATTAAGAAACCGACCTCAATATCAAAGTCTTGGTTGTGTAAAATGTTTCTGGAAGAGGAAGTGATAATGATAGATGAATCTACAGGGAAGAATGTGTGGAAAGGGAGCTATAAGAGTAGCATGATCTGGTATACATTTTGACATGCTACAGCCACCACTCCAATGTGTTCCCCACCAGGCTTAGGGAGCTGAAGGACATGGGAAGGGAGAAGCTTTATGCGGTCGTTGAGTGTGAGCCATGGGCTCTAGGAATGTTATGAGGTACCGTCTGTGTCTACTAAAATCATTGGTATTAATAGAAATAGGTACTAAACATTACTTCTTATCACAAATCATGTTAAACACCTACAGTTTCTTGTTAAACCTCTGACTTGATCCTTACATCTGGAGATACATATGGGAGGATACTCAATAATCACTCATTTTTTGACGATGTGATCTGACCCTTGAGGTGAGAGTTGGTGTTGGAACCTTCTTGTGGAAGCATCGATTCCTTACGACATTATTTTGGGAATGGAGTGGTCATCCACAGTTCATTCTCAGATTGAATGTTTTAAGCAAAAATTTTACTGTATATCTCTAGTGTTGGAAAGGTTTTTCCATTGGTCTACAAAAAAGGAAACCCAAGTAGCGTAGGATTATCTTTGTCATAGGATGGTGGAATTGATCACTATTTAGTCGGAAAACCATACCTTTATGGAAGTTGATGTTTTCCGTTTTCAGTTCCTCACAGTAGTGGTGTAGTTTGGGAACATCAAAATATGTTTCCATGATTACCTTTTCACACGGGGAAGGACTTATGTATCTTTCTACACCTCATGACGGAACAAATTTTAGGATCATTATATGAGGGGACATTCATAGTGCTTCACAAAGAGACAATTTAGGTGGTGGAATTGTAGAAGAAGGTATAAGTGTGTCCCATTTTTCGAGATTATGTGTAGACTACCAGAACCTTATCCAAGTGGTAGTGTATACTGAGTACCATATACCAAAGGATAGATGGGCACATCTATCTATTAAAGTGGTTGCCTTTCAAGTATATGGAATGGTGACTGTAGTATTTTCAGAAGTTGAGGAATCAATGATGGTTGAAGTTCCTCTAGTACTATAACCATGAGGTATTCTATACTACTAGTATGTGAGACATGGAGGCAGGAACACTTAATAGAATGTATGGTTTACAGATACTGAGTTAGGTGATAGATCACCTAGTCACGATGCTAATATATTTTATAGATGATGATGTAGTAGCTTACCTCTAGTCTATGACTATCAATCCCACACTCCATCAATGATTTAGCGAGGCACAACTTGTGGATGTTGACGGTGAGGCCCAATGTGATAAGATATTCTAATGAAACGCTCTTGTTGAAATTTTGACAGCTAGAGAGCACACCAACATTTTAAAAGGACACCCCATTTTAACATTGACATTATAAGAAGAGGTGTTGAGGTAATTATATATATGATATTTGGATGTATATATTGGTGTGGTGAAGATGTGTCAGGACCTATGACGTCAGTACTGGATTCCAGGTACATAGAAAGTAGTGGCAGAGTTCATTTCATAATGCCTAATTTGATACAAAGTGAGAGATGAGCATTAGGTTCCCGCATGCGCTAGGGTAGCTTTTACACCCAGACAGAAGGTAAGATAGAGCAGACCATATAGACCATGGATTAAATGTGTCAGGCCTGTGTCCGATATTTCTTTCAATGTTGGAAGGACCACAAACAACTGGTGGAGTTTTCGTAAAACAATAGTTATCACTCCACCATTGTCATGGCACCATTTGAGGACTTGTACGTCACGACATGCAGTTCACCTCTATATAAGACAGACTGATTGGAGTCAGCACTCATTGATCCGGAGTTATTATGGGCTACCACTAAGAAGGTGAGGATCATCTAGGAGCAGATAAGAACTACACAGAGTAGACAGACGTCTTATTCCTCGAGGAGATGGAGACCCTTGGAGTTCGAGGAGGGAGAACATGTTTTCTTGCGGGTCTTAAACAGGCATGGATTGCGATGATTTGGCATGAGAGACAACATATCTTCTAGGTTCATTGGACCTTTTCAGTTTCTGAGTGTAATTGGCAATGTGGCATACCACATATATCTTTACCCACATATGCATTGGGATCACGATGATTTTCATATGTCACAGTTGAGAAGGTATGTGCATGATCCATAGTATGTCATCAACTCTAGTGATCTGGGCATAGATGAAGGGGTGACGTTTGTAAGGTTCTTGGTGGAGATAAAGAATTGACAGTAGTTGGTCCATCATGTATGGTCCATTACTCTGGTGCATTTTTGGTGGAAGCACAGGAATCCCCATGGGAGAACGAGTGACTGGGAGGCTTAGATTCAGGCCCAGTATCGCCACATATTTAATTTTCCATTTTTTTTGATATCAGGAATTTAAAGACCAATGATGGGGGGAATATAATGTCCTAGAATTTCGGTAATATTTTCTTTTAATTATATCAAAATATTTCAAGACTGTGAAATATTACGACACATGATTCTGAGGACTGGAGTGGCCGGAATGATCCGTCAAAAAATGTTAATATTTAAATAGCATGAGTGTGAATTTTTACATAAAAAGAATAATAACTCTTAATAGAGTTCCTGGATCAAAAATCTGGAGGAACCATTGTGTTCAGGATGGCGAGATTACCCTAGGAATGAGTTATGTTTAGATGGTGAAGACCTCCATTGAGAAGACAAAAAATTGTCATAACCGTAAATAAAATTATTAAATAAAATTATTTTATTTTTCAAATTATAACAACTCAAGAATGGTGAATGTGATAAAAAAATATAATTCCATCACTAAACTATTAATGTTATGTTTTTCTTAGGCAGATTCTAACATAGGCCGAAGAGTTCTAATAGTGGAAGTTAGTTTTTGACTATAAATAAAATAATTATATAACAATTATTTTATCATAAAATTTTATAACTCCTAAACAGTATCTTGGATTGGAAATCTGAGCATACCATTCTACTTGTGAGGATGTTTTCCCTTTTGGTGGAGCAAATCCATAATGGTGCAGGTTAAGGGAGAATGTTAATAATTTTTTATCCTTTTTAAGGAATGTTTACTAAACGTGCTTGTGGGATTTTCTATATTTTGTACTAGTTCTCAGATTAATAATCTGAGTGAATCGTTGAATTCAAAATGATGGTATTCTATTAGGATAATCCAATATTTTACCGGAAAGGGTTAGATGAAAAACATAATTATTGGATTTTCAAAAAAAATTAAAATAACTATAAGTTATTTTATACCTTTTGTCAATGTTGAGTGGTTGTTGGCAGAACTGCAATGTAATGATGGAAAAAAATGACGGTCATTTAATGACAACATGGTGATGATACTTTTACATAATCCAAACATTATCTTGGGAATTGGAAACCCATGTTAGGAACCCCTGACAAAATGCCAACGATTTTCCACTCTAATGATGAACGGTCGATGAATGACGACCATTAGGAGAGTTGATGTAGGGATTGATGAACCACAATGAATGACATAAAATGCGGATATTATACTTTGTCTGAAACACCATTCCCAAGTAGGGGGTTTATGTGTTTTATGATTCCTCTCATCCTATTATCAGAAAATACAATGAACGCTGACCCACCTACTAACAGGTTAATTCATGTCCTGTTTGTTTGTTATGGTGATTATTTTGGAGTTTCAAAACTGGGTTTTAATTATTATAATTCTGAAACATGTTTAAGAATGAACATAGAGGGCGCATGGAAATTATAACAAGGCCCAGACCCTCGGCCATTCATAGTAATTTTCGTTTTATGTGCGCGACTCGGCAACATGGTGGAAAAATGAAATGAAGGGACTCACAAAAATGACGGTGACTCAGGAGGCCTATAAGCATAAAAATAAAAGAATACCAACCACCAGACCATCACTAGTGGCCCAAGAAAGCTACTGCCAGTGCGAAGTCCCGAGCCCAGTAACACCTGTAACAGATGGGAGAAACTCGCCATGCCGGCCTTGTGGATGAGTGGCACTCACAAGCACTACTGTAGTGTATTGGCTCGATGCAGAATAGTTGTGCAGGGAGAGGATCGGCCCGCCCGAGACAATCGGTTGGACCAATAGATGGCTCCAATTTTCCATTTTCAAATAAGGGGTGGCACCCCACTTGTACCATCGGCTGGCTGAATCAGACATTGTGATAGACCTGTATCTACCCGGGCTGAGTTCTTCCATCGTTTTGGAATGCGGGGTTGTTTAATAAATTCACCTACATGGTCTTTATCACATAAAGTCCAATGAAGTTTCTATCTTATTTTATTTATTTTAATTTGAATTTTTTTAAGTTTAGATTATTATTTTAATCCCAATATATCACATTACATATCAATATATGAAACATGACTCATTATTTTCTCATGTTTTGTTTCTCCAGGTGTCTAATTCTGTTATGAATATCCTAAGACAATTCCATTACACGATGATGAAATTATATACATCCACAATCAATATAATATCTTGATCCAAATATTATTCCTTTTATTGACCATGAGAATTTATTCCCTTTTTTCCATGTGGAACTATCTCAAAAAAATGGCACATAATTATATACAAATAATAATGAATATTGATCCAAGGAATAAAATTAACTATTAAATTAAATTCTTTCAAAAACTCTAATGGAAAATCATAATTCGTTTTTAATATATATTATCATAAAATAATATCCATATGGTTTATAGAAATCATTTTTTAATGAAAACTAATGTCTCTATTGCACCAATAAACAGATTTGAGGAAGAATTATAATATTCAAACAGGATACAAGGAATAACATAATCAAGGAAGAATCTGTTTACCAAAATTGAAAATCAATATCAATACTAAGGTTTTATATTACAATGTTTATTTAAAAAAAATATAAATGTAATCATTCTTTCATCAATGAAATTACAATAAATGATCGCATTAGTATATCCCATGGAATGGAGGTAATAAAAGGTGGGATTCTATTTTCAATAATGGATGTGTTTTTCATAAACAAATATGGGTATATATGGAATAATCAATATAGAATTGTGGATAATAAATACACTTGGCATTAAATCAGAAACATGATATTCAGATAATTCCATGGATAATATAAATTTTATAATCATATTAATAATATTAACATAATTCTCAATTATGTAAATAGATATTGTCTAAAAGGTATGATATTATAGTCATGGTCTCGACCATGGAAATATAAATCATAGTTTGAAATTATTATCCAATACACAATCTTAAGTGTATTTGTATAATATAAATCTCATACCATAGTTTGCATTTATTTTATTTATTTCTCAACATTGGATATTTTTGTTGAAGTTTGGGGTGAGTATCCAATAAAAATATTTGAGTTTTTTTGTTTCGGTTTTCTTCTAGCACTATAAATGGTTATTTTGAATGTTATTGGGAGAAAGATGGATGGTTGAGTGTTTATGACACCCACATTTCATTATATTGTGTTTAAATAATTCTTGAATCATGGGGTGTGATTACCTAGTGTTTAGGGAGACATTATAGGTTTTTAGATTATTTTTTCAGCTCACATGGTAGAAGCATGGTTTTCCCAAACCGTGAAACTGAAACCAGAATGTTTTAGAAGTTTTCTAGTATCATTCAAATGGTTTTCACAAAATTTACAAGCTTTTTCAGAAAAAAATTACATCCCATGAAGACCTAAATAACTTTTATTTTAAGAAATTTTATTTAATTTATTCCACCTACAATTTGAAGCCCAATATGTTATATATCATCTAGAAAGACCCCCCTTCATTATTCATTATTTTGGGCCACTTATTAAACAATTTCTTACCAAATGTTTTTGATTATTCATGATTTCTTCATAAAATTTACCCCTTTATTCTTATCATCTCTTCCCTCTCTTGATGTCATGGTTTCTCTTATTGGGGTTTCACCTTATACGAACCCTTGAAGCTAGGGATTATGTTTGGGTGATTTTTCTTGGATTTGATTGTGTGTGGTTCATTCATTGGGGAACGTTATTACCTCTATTGAATTTTTTTGTTCACACATTGTGAAGGTTATTGTCTCTATTATTTTTCTTTCTGAAATATTCACTTCCATATTGATCATTCCTTGTTTCTTTCTGATAATATATAAATTTAATTTTTATACTTGTGATATGATGGTTTTATTTATTGTAGTGTTTTCATGATTATATAATGTGATAAAATTGATTTTGATGGGTTTCTATTGTTATGAAAATAAATATATTGACACAATAAATTCGATAAAATTACTATTATTTTCTAAACATGCAATTAATCATTATTCTGACATTTGACCCTTGTTTTGATTTGTTAAATTAGATTTTATGTAAGTACTTTGAATAATGTGTGATTTGAATATATTTTCTGGATTGAGAATCCGGTTGGTTATGTTTCTATAAGGATTATCCTTGTTTTGAAAGGGTTGTATTGATTTTTCAATTTAATGGGATTATTGGATTTGCTTAAGAAGATAGTTGTGACTTTTTTAAATGGTTTTAAAAGGTCTCACAGACAGAAAGGGTGTCTCATTCGATATTTTCACATCTATGGGCTTATGGAGTTCATGCATGGATGTGAATTATTATGATTATAAAAATATAAGGAACATTTCCCATTAAATATTATTATCCCTCCTTCCTCCCCTTTTTATTAAATTGGTATCATTTTTTTAAAATGTAATAGTGTTGATTCATGATCTTTAAAAATGATATCGTAAAATTAATCCCTTAATTTTTTCATATTGGGCTTGAAATAGGTTTTGGATAGAGATTGAAAAGAGTATATCCCCATTTGGTAAATTGATATTTGAGTTGGGTCTGTTTTTTGGAAATGATGGGGATATTTTGAATTTTAAATACATAAATTGTGTTTATGTTGTTTTAGAAATAATTTGTAAATTTTTTTCAAAAATGAATTTTTTTTAAATTTAAATCCCCCTTTAAAATGATTTATTTTTTAAATAATTGATTTAATTCTTAATTGATGTGATAGACCGGTTGGCACCTTCTACGATGTTATATATATGTATATGTATTTAGTGTCAACCTCGGTAGTAGGTATTTCCATTTATGGGTTATTATATAGTGGTTTTTGTTTTTAGGATTGGAAAGTACGATGATAGAAGTTAAGGTAAGTCATTAATTTGATGTCCTCCCTCTTCCCCAGTGTTACTACCATTATGGGTTGTAGGAAGACTTTTAGAGGATCATGTGATTGTATCTTTCAAGCCCTAGTAAGATGGGTTGGTACCCCTTGGATCGTTTAGAGGTCATGAAGGTTGTGCCACTAGATTGGCCAGTTGAGGGCGGCTAGTTGGTTATAGTCAAATAGGATTCACCATATGTCGACAGGTATTTTCGTAACACTTACATCCATAGATCATTCTAGGGATATTGAGGTTCACCCATGGTAATTAACTTTATTACTTGTTTACATTATACTGCACTAATTTTTATTTTTATCATTTTATTATTTTATGCAAAGCCCTAGTATTTTTTGATAATGTTTTTAAATAAAATGGAAATCTTTTTTGTATGATTTACATATTGTGAAGAGTTTTAAAATGGAAGAATTTTTTTATTTAATAATGATATGAAAACCCAATTTTTATAAATGTATTTCAAACCAGTTTTAATAGAATACATTCAAGAACAACAACATATGGATTCTTTAGTGATTTATTACAGAGTTTATTAGATGAAATCCTACATGTGACATTAAGTGTTGGTAAACCTGCACTATTTTGTAGGACCTCTTTATTTTTCAGGTTCTTCATTCAGATGCTCATGGTTAGAGTAGTTTTTTTGGTGGAAGGTGGTGACCATGAGGTAAAATGTAGATTAGGATGGTTGTATCTTACTTTGGTCTTGTTTTAGTTTTATTCTTTCTTTCCTATATTTGTATTTAGGTAACTAGAATAGTTTTTTATTTTTATATGATCATTTATTAGTTAATGCTTCTTGTACCTTTTTTTATTGATCCCGGTTTTTGTGATAAAACTGTTCCAACTTGTATTGTTTATTCATGAAACTAGTTTCCAGCCTGTGGGGATTGGGAATGAACTTTGGGCCATGTTGTGGACCAGGATAGGTGTTGGGTCGGAAGACATCCTAGGCTGGTTCATGACATATAAACAAAATACCATCAACATTGACATTATATTACTACCTCATATTATACATCACACCAATATTTTTTTCATCAGATATGTGGATATAAGTAGGGGCTACCCATAACTGACCCCCAATAACCCATTTAATGTCAATTGAATTATTTATAGTTCAAATTACTATTATAAGATATAATTAATAAACCTATTAGTAAGTAATTATCTATAGTGAATAAAAAATAAAGAATATTAGCATTTCCCTCGTGAATTAGATATATTTTCTAATGATAATTCATGAACTATGAATTTATGTGGGAATTTTATATAGTTAAATAATTATTCAAATATTTAAAATGTATATGAATAATATATTTGAATATAATCACTAATTCACAATGTGTAATGATAGATAAAGTGATCAAATTAAGGTGACTTATATAAAAATAACGTATGAATTAGAAATCAAAAAGATTCGATAGGAATACATTGATTAATTATAAATATGTTTTTTAATTAAAGAAAATTATTTCAAAGTTTATTGGGTAATTGAATTGAGGAATAAAAAATGAAATTCTATAAAAAAAATTAAATATATATTACAAATTATGTTAATAACAATTTTCAAAATTCCTTAAAAAATATAAAATAATACATTTATATTTTTTGTAAACAAACAAAAATAAATAGAATAATGAAATTATATATTTATTGTTATAAAATGGAAACATTGTGTTTTCTAAATTGAGAATAATGGCCACATAATTGATAAAATCAATTCACTCTATGTATTTTAAAAAGATACATTCCAAACATTTGTATAAATAGTCAACAACACCATTTTATTAAATTTTTTAAAATATTCCTTATTAATACATTGTGAATAATATAATTCTATATTTAAAAAGTTTTTATATAATAAATAGAGGGTTATGGAGTATAGATTTGAAACAATATTAGGTAAATTTATAAAGAGGAATAATATTTTTTTCCTAAAAGAAGAGATAAGGTTTCTATCCATTACATGAATCATACTTGATTATTCTTCATGTAATAATTGACGAAATGGAATATATTTATATGCCCAAAAATATTAATAATAGAAAAATTATATACATTTTTATTTAATATAATCATAAAATTAACTTAACAAAAATCTATACACAAACAATCTCGATATAAAATTACTTTGTGAAAAAATCCCTTACAAATGGTCTCATTTTAGTCGTACCTGTTTGATTATTCCATAAAATCAATAAATAATTATTAATAATCATATTTCAATCATATTTATTGTTATAATATAAATATATTATTATAATATAACATTTTATCACATGTTAATTATTGATTCTTCATTAACATCATCATTCTAGGTGTTAATTAATCCCTTTTGCATTTATGTTTTGGTTCGATAGTCTCAATTCATACATCATGATAAAAGTATCATAATTTCCAAAATCATAATTATTAGATAAGTATAAAATTAATTTAGTATATATATTGTTAAAATTAGACATGAAATTCTATAATGTTAAAATGTAATACACAATTCATGGAAACGGTAGCCCATATATACATGTGAATGATGTTTTCATTTTCTAATAAAAGGAAGAATAGAAGGGTAAATAATATTTTTTAATTATTGAATCATATTTTTATAATAATTATATTAATATTGTTTTAATATATTACTATATCCACCCTTTATTTGCAGTTATGAAAAATGAACCCCATCACTACATAGAGATAAAAGTCTAAATGTAAACATATGGGTTATATTCATTTTCCTTTCGATGAAAGAGTAATAAGTTATATAATATAATATCTTTAAATAGTATAATGATGAATTAAAAATTATTTTTAAAAAGGTATATATATTATTATTGTAACAGAATATTATTTTACCATATATTTTTATTTCAAAAAAATGTTAGCTATCATTGGATTCGACAACTTGTTTTATGGAACCATGATATTGTACTTAAATATTATTATATAATGTGAAAATTGTGACTAATAAATTATATTAAATGTTATAAATATTACCAACTAAATTATGATAATGTATATTTTACACAATTATTTTATGAATCCACATGTTAATAATTGATTGGATATAAAAATTACATCAATAAATAGTAAAAACTATTATTGTTTTATGAAAAATCTTTTTTTATTCACAAATTTTGTTATTAATAAAATAAGTTAATAAATATTGAAAAATAATTTTAATTTTATAAATATATTATATATTTATCAATTATTTAAACTTTCATCAAATAATGTTTTTGAGGAATGCTATTAAACTAAATCCATTTGTATGCATTTAAATTTATTCTTCTAAAAAAATTCCATTTCATTCTGCAGACATATTTTAAAATAAATTATAACAAAATATTGAAATATTTATTAAAACATCTATTAGATATTTGGAATTACGATGTTGAAATTTTTTAAATAATTCTTTTTTTTATTATGATTTTCTACCTAAGTAAATAGTTTTCACCTCTATTTGGGTAAAACAAATATAGCGAGGTTCAAACAATGATATACGGACACAAATCTCTCAAACACATAAAATTGTAATAATTTATTAGTGATTTTTCATATTAATAATCATTTATTTTAAGATATAGAGATATATTTCCACAATCATTTTATTATATCATTTATAATATTTTAAGAAAAGTTCAAATACCAAATGTTAGACAATTGATTTGAATTTCAGTTATAACCCTCACTAGGCACAATAAACAGTTATAAATGATATTATGGAATTATTTTAAAAATGAACAAATAAATTTTATTATTTTAAAATATTTTTTTTTATTTTATAATGAACTTGGACCCTTATTCAATGGTGAAATTGTTTTTCTGTAAGATGTAAAAAATGAAGGAAAATTATATTTAAAATAATGAAATTAATTTATTTTGGTCAAATATTGTTATGAAATAAATTGAATATGTAATTTTAATGTATAATCTATGTTTTTTGTAATGTCCGCTCAATCTAAATGTATTTAGAGCACAAAGAGTCCTTACATGGCCAAAAGCGACATCCTCATGATACCAATGGCAGGAAAAAAATGATGAAGGGTTTAAAAATCATGTTTTGGAAGATTTAACTTTTAATGAAACAAACCAAAAACACATAACCACAAGAAAACAACCACTTTATGATGGATGATGAAAAATACGACAATTCAAACAGATTATTAAATCAAATCTACCATTGTGCACTACCGTGGAAGATAACCAGACATCAAAGTACACTGCGGAAAACAACTGTAGACAATAAGAAGAACACAAGTCTCCATTATCCCCCATCACTAAGCTCCAACATCACCAAACATCCAAATTCTCATGATGTGGTACTAAAAATGTAAGACATGTTACCTTTTCCCCAATCGTAGAAGATAGCCTTGGAAAAAGAACCACAGTGCCAGAGTTGAGGTGAGTAAAAAACTCAGTAAGTTTTACCCCAATAAATTCCCTACTCACACCACTAGGATATAATAGTTAGTAACATTTATATAAAATAGTTTATGTAAAATAATTTCTCAAAATAGCTTATAACAAAATATAAACATGTTTCCAAAATATTTTATTTCCAAAACCATACAAGTTCGATTGAGACTAATTTCTATAGCATGTTATTTTTTCAGAAAAATTACTAAACATGATTTAAAATAATTTCACAATATTCCTTTTTGGAATACCCATCCATTCAACCTACACAAGAAACCAATCATGTGTCTTGTTTTATGACAGTTCCACACTCATGAGAGGTTTCTTGTCGATCTACCATGTCGTCATAAGGTTATTATATCCCATGTTTTATTTGACCTTTGGAATTGAGCCCAAGTTCATATTTCAAATATTCCTCATAAATGGAATAGGAGTACACACACACTAGTATGACCAATGATAATTCCAAAACACCCTTCAATGAAAACAACTTTCTATTGAATCCCATTTTCCATCAAAATTATTTCCATTACAAACAATTTCAAACAAACACCATTTTTATTGAAAACCTATTTAGCATAAAACCAATTTGAAATCCCAAAAAATAAATTATTTAAAATAATAAATTTATATTCAAGATACTAAATCATATTGCACAATGATTCATCATGATAACACAATTTCACCAAAACTGTAAATAATTAGTAAAGAATATTTATTTCAAGAATTAAACCAAGATTTCACAATAAATATCATTCATGATAATTATTTTAAAACTAATACAATAAATTATAGAATGATTTGTTGAGAATGAATCCACCTACCTCAATGGTTTCAACGAAAACCAAAACAAACAAAGAACACACAAGGCAACTCGGTCTATTCTCTTAATACCCACTATAGATCTCTTATTATAGCATGATCAAGTACAAATATAATCATATTTAGCATCCAAACACCTAGATATACATATTAAATTCTTATATATAAGAAACCAACAGAAGATGATATCTAGATCTCTGTAGATATTAGAAACCGATCAAGAACAAGGAAGAACGATCATATACCTCATGAATCTGGCTTGAATTCACCAATGAAAGCCACTGGATTTCCACCTGATAGATGGGAGAACCTTCTTTTTTCCTTAGACGAATCCAAATATCAATATTGGGTCTCTTATGAGAAAAAACGAGCATCTTAGTGGTAAAAACGGGTGAGATTCACTTTTTTTGGATCTCACATTAACCAGTTTCACAGTTAGTTCACATTATAAGAGAAATCATGTGCTATCTGTGTGTTAGCTACTGACTAGGCTAACCCTCTCAGGAATTCATTGCATAGTCTCACTAACCTTGTACAAGCCATGTTGTAGCCACTGCCTCATCAAGACCTATTACATATTGTTTGGACACACGGTTAGACCAATAGTGCCACTCCCGTGCAATTTCCATTTCCCTTAAAAAATACTTCTAATGTTCTCATAAATCTCCCATTCGACACACTAAAACATTATAACCATGAAAAGAATTAAGTAAGGGTTACATACCTGAAAACGGGGGAACTAAATTCTTTGCACCATTGGGATTTCTGTACTGAGAAAGAAAAAAACATTCGTTGTCCAGAAATATTTTTTGCATATTTCTCTTTCATTTCGTTCTCCCATTCCCAAGTATCTTCCTAAATATGACCATGCTACAATAAAACCTGCACTAGACTGATTATTATTTATTTCAAAAAAATTCTCATGCATATCCATAATCAGTATTGTGATATGTACCAATAAAGCATATAGGTATAGGTCAACATGATACAATATGATCACATGGTCAGGATCAGGCTGAAATTTTATAAACTGAGATACATGAAATGCATTATGCACTTAACATAACTATGGTGTTAATACCAACTAATATTCCACATCTGCAATTCATAATATTATCTCTAATGGGCATATGTATCTTGGAGATATCTTTCCCTTATTCCTGTAACGACTATGTATAATCCATGGAGATATCCTCCTGAACACACTATCACACACAACAAATGATAATTGTCTTCTATGAGGATATGCATAATATTTCTAATGACTTTTAGCTATCTCCATATTATCTCTAATCAATTGGATATTCTCCATTTTTCATGGACATGGCTCGGCCCAACATGTGATGTTTCACTTATTTCCACCTATAATTTGTGTAAAATGATAAGGACACCAAGATAATGCTTCAAACGATGCCATATGTATCGATTACTGAGAGCTGTTGTTGTATGAAAACACCACTAAGGGTATATGATTCCCCCATGGGCCACCAAAATCAATTAAAAAACCCAATAACATTTATTCCATTATTTTTATTGTCCACTCAGACATCCCATCCGTCTGAGGATGATATGTTGTGCTCATAGTTAATTGAGTCCCAAGGGATTTATATAAGGATTTCCCAAAATGAGATGTTAACATTTGATCTCTATTTGATACTATTGACACAGAAAGGTTGTTTTTCATTTCCACCTCTTGGATATTGATTTTTTACACATCCTCCACAATATGAGTTTCACAAATTCAAATGAAATGGGATGACATGGTACGATGAACAAATATAACCCAAATGAAATCATGTTTTTGGACTGCTCATGGAAGACCTATAATAAAACACATTCGTATATTCTCCCATTTCCACACTATAATTGGTATAGACTGCAAAATTCATGCTGGACTTGGTTTTTCTCCATTAACCAACATACATTTTAGGCATTAAGATAGAAATCAGACACCTTCTTTTTCATGTCGTTCCACCAAATCTGTTCCTTCAACGCATTATATGTCCTTTGTGTTACAGGATGTAAAAACTATCTCAAATGGTGTCAAGAATGAATGAGTTCTTCCTAAAAAACCATAGGTACATGCAACCATTCTCTAAAGAACATAACTGAACTCCCAATGTATTTCTATCCCTTAATGGTCTCCCCACAATGGATTTCTAAACTCATAACTATACATTCTGAATTAGATTATTGTATCAATTTGAATATTTTTACCATATCATGAACAAAAAAAGCTTAAAAGAAAACCACAAAAGCACACTAGTCTTCACCTTCAACAATCATGTTTTCTAGGACTGACATCAATATCCATTCATCTGATTCCTCATTTTTCAACATATCATATGAATTTTTTCTCAATCCATCTACCACAAAATTCTTTTTTCCAGTGTATAAATCATGTAAAATTCAAACATCTTAATATATTCCATCCATCTTCTTTTCCATAGATTTAAATATCAATGTGAGAATTTTTTTTCAAGAATTTATAATCCTTAAACATAGTGAATTTATCACCGATGAGAAAATGTCTCCATGTCTTCAAATTTTAGATGATTGCAGCTAACTCCAAATCATGTGTTGGGTAATTATTCTTGCGCACCCTCAACTAACATGAACTATAATCCGCAGCATGGTCTCCATGGATGAGAACACATCACTAACCTGATCCTAAATCACCAAAGTAGACCAAGTATCCCTATCCTAGATCTGGGAAAATCATGAGAGGTGTTATTGAATGGTTAACATTCAACTCTTGATATACTTCTAACAATCCTATATACATTGGAATGGATATATATTCTTTACCAGAGATATCATTTGAAAATATAATCATGGGAAATCACACAAAAAGAATTGGTAGTATCTAGATAGACTAAGAAAACATTGTATCTTAAAGACATTCTTTAGTGGTTTCCATGAGATATCAACATCTGTCATTTCAGGATCAACTAAAACACCTTTTTCAGAAATCACATGTCCAAGAAAGCATACATCCTCTATCAAAAAATCACACCTTGATAATTTTTCATTCAAACGGCGACCTGTCAATATTTGTAACCTTGTTTCCTAGTGTTTCGAATGGCCACCCCTTGTCTTTGAATACACCAAGATGTCATCCACAAACACCACAAAAAGGGATTCTAGATATCGCTGAAATACTTAAGTCATCAAATCCATGAAGTCTGATGGTTCATTTATTAGACTGAAAGGAATGGATACATATTAATATATTCTATATCTTCTTCGGAATGTTCAATATTGAGTATCTTCTTTTCTAAAATGCAATTAGTGATATCCTGGTTGATAGAAATTTTTTGAGAACCAGTAAGCACCCCTCAATTGCTTGAACAGATCATCAATGCATGGATGTGGGTACCTTTTCATTATCAAAACTTTGTCTGTATTATGAAAAATAATGAAAAACTTAAGAGTTACATATTCATTCATCATGAACAACACAGGTGTGGCCCATTGAGACGTACCTAGATAATTGAATTCCTTTCTTTACAGCTCCACCAATGAAACATTCAATTCCATTAAATTTGTTTGGGACATCCTATAAGATGGGAGGGAAATAAGATTGGTCCCCATAAAGAGATCAATCATAATCTCCACTTCCCTTAAAGGTGGTAAACATGAGAATTCATGGGAAACACATCTGGAAATTGATCCACAACTACTAGAAAACTATTTTCCTCAATCTATTCTATTGATTACAATGTCAACACATCCAAATGATAAGATAGTGTTCCCATTATTAGTTCCGAAAATCATTTTTCACATTTCATTACAATCCACTCTCTTCTAAAAATATGCTCGATGCCTCCCTCGGTAATGAAACTACCTATTCTGGTGGAAAGCACACTCAATTCATGAATTTAGCCACATTTTCGAAGACAATGATATTATACTAATTCATGCTAAATAATTTCATCATCCTCCAAATCTTGAACATATGAGTATATAATTATTTTTAAAAAAATTCCGCAAAATCCTCCAATGTATGGACCTGGTCCCCTTTTGTATTAAGGACATGTTCCCAACAGTAATGTGGAACATCCTCTAGAATGTTCGTGACCAGATTGAAATTGAGCTGTGTCAGTGTGCCGATCAATTTAAATATGCAATTCATCATGATCAGCCAATACTATACCTTTTTAGGTTGTAGTCATCCGTTATGATGGGTGGATTCTGCTTCATGAACTTGATGGAGTGATCTTCATGTCTGGAATCATCCTTCTGGTTCCATGTATCCACGTCTTGAAATTCTTAGATGATGATCTGGACATGCTTTTTGTTCACCTTTGGTTCAGTTGTAACAATGTTCTCCGCAGCTTATTTAGGACAATTTTGATGAAACCTACCCAGTTTCATTTTCTAAACTGACAACGAACTCCTCAATCTCACTCTCTAGAAATTGATGGCTAAGCATTTCAAATTCTATCACATCAACTATCACAGTATTTTTTGTAAAAAAATATATTCTCTATGTTCATCAATTTTTTTAAAATTAAATTCAATTTTTTCTTTTGAAAATAAATCCATTTTAAAAATACTCTATATATCATTTTTTTTAAAATAATTAATTTGGATGAGAAATTCTGCATTTTAAAAAAACTTCACTTTTACATCAAATCAAAAATCATTACTCAAAAAAAAATATGAAATCCTAGAGGGATGGTATTCCTTTAGAATGCATATCATGATCCTCACATTTGATAAACCCATAGAAATTATATTTCCAGATCCTTGAAGTGTCTCCAAACACTCATTTACCCAGCTTCCTTGTAAAATAAATTTCAACATAAAAGGGTTAGCTATGTTATTTTATGTTATATATTTCATGTTCTCACAATCCTACTCCTTTCTATGGTTTTCACACATGGAATAGACAAGAAGGATTTTCAACACCATAACCCTGAAAACTAATGGTTACTTAATAAACAAGGACCAAAAAAATGGATTCAATTTGTACCAAAAAGGATGGACTAGATAGATACCATTTGTATTTACCCTCTCAATAATAATGGTTTAAGAGCTCAATGAGTCATTACATGGCCTTAAGTAACATCCCCATGTTGTTGATGGATGGAAATACATTACAATGGGTTTGAAAATCAAGTTGGGAAAAATTTACCCATTAAGAAACAAATCAAAAAACACACAACAACAATTAAACAACCACTGTATGATGCATTATGAAATATAAGGAAATTTTACCACAATATTAAAATAGGTCAACCCAAGTGCACAACAACAGATGATAACAAAACATCAATGTACATAGAGGAAAAGAACTATAGACTCCATAATGTCTATATGACTCCATGATCCAGTAGCTCCATGTTCCGACATTACCAAACCAAACAAGTCTCGTGAATTATAACTAAAAATGTGAGACATGTTACCTTTGAACCTGTCCTAGAAAATAACATCTAGAAAAGCACCAAAGAGAAAATACAGCGGTGAGTATAAAGCACAATAGGTTTTTCCATGTACTTCCCTACTCACACCACTAGGTTGTAAGATTTAGTAACATTTATATAAAACAGTTTTTATTAAAAAATTTCTCAAAAAATATTATAACTAATTATTAAAAAGTTTCCAAAACCATTTATAACCAATCACATACAAGTTTAAATGAAAAAATAATTCACCTGAAAGTTATTTTCCTAGAAACATAACTAAAAAATAAGTAAAAACATCTCACAATATCACTTTTTGGTATACCTTAAATTCCGTCAACCGATCCAACCAACCATTCATGCTATGTGATGACATATCCATATTCATGAAAGGTTTCTCATCGATCTACCTAGTAATCACAAAGTAATTATATAAGGTGTGACATTTTAACTCTGGAACTAATAAAAAGTTCATATTTCAACCAATACACATTAATGATATATGAATACACATACACCAATATTCCCAAGGATAACGCAAAAAACCTAATAAATAAAAAAAATTTATTGAAAATATTTTTCCATCAAAAACACTTCCATGCGAAATAATTGCAATAAAACTCCCTTTTAATTGAAAAAATCGTTCCCATCAGCTCATTTATAAACCCAAAAAATAAATTATTTAATTAAATCATATTAAATTGAATAAACAAAATAAATTTTCACAATGAATCTTCATGATTACAAAATTTCACCAAAACCATAAATCATCACCATAAAAGATTTAATCAGGGAATTAAAACAATATTTAACAATAAATTTCATTCATGATAATTAATTTGAAACTAATACAATTAAATATAGTAGGAGGACTGGAGAGTGATATCACAAAACTAAAATATTTTGAAAAAAACCACAATGAAAAGAGAACGCACAAGACAACCTTGTCGACTCTCCAAGAACCCACCATAGATATCATCTCCTAGAAATATGAAGACCAAATATCATCATATTTGGAATCCACATACATAGATATACCAATAACGAGTGTAGATAAAAGAAACCAAAGAAGAGGTGAAGTTGATAAATGAAAATCTATAAAACTAATCCTGAATGATGAAGAACGTTGACATACCCCAAGAATACGACTTTGATTCACCAAGGAATGCCTTCAGATTACCTTTAGATCAATGGGAGAATGTTGTATGGACATAGAAGTTGGTACATCCCTATTTATGGTCACCTAGGAAAAAATGATCCACTTAGAGGGAAAAAGCGTGAAATCTACTTTTTTAGGATGCCACATAATCCATCTACACGGTTAGTTCAGAAAGTGTAACAAAAAGAGAACTTATCATGTGTTAGATACTATATAGGAATACCCTTGCATGGATTACTTTCACAGTCTCCCTACCCGTGCTCTAACTGTGCTATATACACTACCTCAAGAGGACCAATTTTAAATGGTTTGGCCGCATGTTTATAGAAACAATACACCTCCGGTGTGACTTCCATTTTTCCTCATACCTACTTTCAATGTTCTCCGAACTCTCCCAATAATCACCCATAAATATTACCACCAAAAAAATAATCATGTAAGTGTTACATAAAAGAAATCTTTGGTAATAAATTTAATTTTATTAATTTTTAATTTCATTTTTTTCCTGATATATTCAAAGTGAAATTAAATGAATAGTTTCAAAAAAAATACTTATATGATTTTTTATTTAACTAATATATTATTAGAGGATATAAAATTTAATTATATATATATAAAGATAATCATTTTAAAGGAAATTTTTATTAAATTCCCTCCAATAACCATTTATTATAACTTATTACCAATGATATAAATTAATTACCTAGAATATATAAAAAATGTGTTATTTCGAATATGATTAAAATTGGTTAATGAAATGGTTAAACAGAAAAAAAAAATTGAAAATGAATTGTGACCATGACTAAATATATGGGATAGAGAAATTGTGATCTTATCATGACATAAATTATATATTATAAACATTTTATTATAGTAAACATGATTATGATATGTATTATATTGAAATATTTTATGTTATTCTATTTGGGTCATTTACCTCCCTTATAAATTGTATAGACATGGGACCCTTACTAATAAATATTGAGCCAAATATATCATAAAATAACAAAAAAAATATCATCCAATATTATGGTACCATATCCAAAAAACTATTTTTCCATAAAAATTAAATCCTTTGAATGTTTCTTATGTATTAAAATGGAGGGTTAGTAAATAATGGGTAAAAATATTAACAATATAGATCCAATTAAATTTAGTTTTATATACCTAATAAATAATTTTTTATGAATTGTAATATAATTAAATATATACTGTTTTTATAAATAATATATATCAATATAATGGAATAATGATTATCCACATCATTTCCATTATATTGGAAAATAATACATCACTTGTCTATACATGTGGACTACCATCTCCCTCAAGCATTGTATTTTTTTCCTCATCATATAACATTGATGGTTAAATTATATATTTATTGAACAAATATGATAATTATTATATTTTTGTAAATATTTAAATGTGCACTAGTATTTCATTTTCATATGATCAATCAATCATAATATTTAAACATCACTCATGCATATGTAGAATACGACCTCCATGATAAGATGTAATTAATTTTTGGATAATTATTTATAAGATTAAATATAATAGTGTATATAATTATTAAATATAACAATAATTAAATTATTATATTTAATGAGATAATGGAACTATGATGTATAAATAAGTTCTAGAACCAAAAAACAAAAACATTCATTAAAAACAAAAAATTTATCACATATAACACTTAATTTAATAATTAAGAGAAAAAAATGTGATACATAAATGTTGTAACTAAATAATATAATTTATGATCTATATAATTACAATTAAATAATATATTTATAATATATATTTATAATTAAAAAATGATCAAACATTTTTTATTCAATGCAGTACTTGTGGGAAAGGGTTTATATTACAATCTCATTTATTATTGATATTTTCTATGAAAATTTTATTTTTATGGAAATGTTATATATAATATAGTTAAAACACAATTTTTTTTAGAATATTGTTATTTCAGTAATTTCAGGGTTGAGTTCCATTTTACTCTTTTTAGTATATAATATTATCTAGAATATTTTTTCAATGAATAGTTTGCATCATTTCCTATTATGTTAACGAAGTTTTTCTTCCATGTCCAGGTTTATAATTATTTTTTATATTTGTTTTTTACAATAAATGAAATGTTTTATAATGTTTAATTTTAATTCAATTTACTTTTTTATCAATGGTTTAGTCTAATTTTTACTTTTTACAAATTCCGGAAAATATTTCTTATATTCATTCTATATGACATAATTTTTTTTAACATTCAATTCCATTCTTTGAATTGAATTATACCTTTCAAAATTACATGATTTTAAAAAAACGATTCATTTGATATTCTAGTAATAATTTGTTAAATTTTTTTCCATGGAAAAATAGTTTTTCTAATTCTATCTAATGAATATTTCATTAATATTTAAAGTTACTATTCATCTATGACATCATCTATTATTAATTCATTGTTTCTATGGGGTTATGATCATACGATACCATATAAATTCATTATTCCAATGGATAATGATCATGATTATTCTATAAAACTGGATTCTCTACCACTAACTAATTATATTCTGATGAGTTCTTTTTTAATTATTTTCCCTTTCCATGGGTTATGATATATTGAAATAATGAGAGTTTTGTGGTCTTGGAGAAAAATAAGTTCGGTTTTCATTATTATATCGGTAGGTCTGACATATCCATCAAATGTAATGGTTAAATTATAAAATCTCATTATATAATAATGGGAAATTAGTTATTCTGCTATATCAATTATGAGAAATAGGTTGTATTGATTAATATACAATGATATAAGAAATTGGTGGTGATGATTAATATGTTGTCATACGGTGGTACCGATAGTTAAACCACAAAATATAATATATTTTTATGCAAATATATATTCGACAATATTATATCATTTTTACATACTTGTGATCTTATATCATGGATAATTGTTTTTTATTTTATGATTTTCCAATAATGTGAGAAGGTAATGGATTATAACATCACTCATGATTAAGATCTATAAAATATTTTTTGTTATTTTATTTTTATAATAATATTTTATCACAAAATTATGGTCCTGATATTCTTATATATGATGAATTATTTATATCTCCCATTTTTATGATTTCAATGAAACTGAGATTACTATTTCATATGTTTTTATTTTTCCCAGATTACGATGACGGATACTAAGTTTTATATTTCAAGAACAATAACTTATTTAAATAAATATAGATTAGTTGATAAATAATTTAATTAAATAATATATCTATATATATATTTACAATGTAAATAAAACCATTATAGTTGAAGTGCATGTATATTTGGGAGATATGTTGAGTATTCATAAAATTGATATAATATATATATATATATATATTTAACTACTTGATCATTATTTAGAAAACAATATAATTATTAAACAAAAATAAGTTTTATTAAATTACTAACAATATTTTTCTATTTATAGTCTTAATATTTTATCTTATATTTCTTCAAAACAATCCCATAACATAAAATTTGGACACATCCATCGAGAATCCATTTTTTCAGTAATATAAAGTTTTTAAATAATTTTTCTTCATTTTCATAAAAATCTTCATGATTCTAAAATAGACTTATTAATTATTATAAAAAATAATATTTACCTTTCACATTGATTTGAAAATGTTGGATATGTTAAAACAATCTAAATTAGACATATCAAATGAAGAAAATAAAATCATCGGTTCATTTCAAAACCATGGTATAATCTTATAGAGTTTAAATTTATCCAAGAAATCACTAAATAAAATAATACTGTTATTGACATGAAATCATAATTCTAAACAATATATTCTAAATAACTATATAATAAAAAAGAATACATCATATTAATTATGGATTCCTGAAAAGAGTGAAATACTATGGGAAAAAATTTATACAAAACATAACTTTTAAACCACAATGGTAATAATCATACCTTAAAATAAGAGGTCACTGGCTTACCTTAGGAAATATATATAATGACACATTAAAAAATTAGATATAAAATAAAATTAATGTTGGTTACTTGGGATACCATATTTATATAAGCTATATATAACCATTACATGAAGACATACAAATAGAAAATCTATTTTTTTAATTCCAATAGAATTATCTATAGAATATATAATTACCCAGCACATTATATAGCTATAAAAGTATCACCAAATAGCATATAAAGTTTAATTGGATGATAACATAAATAAAACACCTTAAAAAATAAATTTCCATCTTGAAACTCATAAACAATACCTTTTACCATATATGTAAAACAGTTTCAAATATTGATATATTCCATTCAATTAAAACCAAATTTTCAAAAAATAAATTCCATGAAAATAGGAAAAACAGATATCATAAAATAAAACATAGATGATTTCAATGGAATGAGAATATAAAATAACTATTACATAGGTGGTAAAATCAACTAATTCCATATATAGAAAATAATATATTTCTATTTTCCCTTTTTTCAAATCATTCCATATAAATTTGTAACAAATTTACTTTTGAATACCATTGAAGAAGATAAAAAATGGCATAACATTTACATCAAAATTAATTTAATTCCATATTAATAAATTAAAAATTATTTATATGAATATTAACATTGATGAAAATTATATATAAAACATCATTATAACATTTAATATTATTTTTAAAGAAATGTGCCTCTTACCTCAAATATGACATATCATGTAAATTTATTATATTTATAAATAATATTATTATGATAATCGTTTTTTTATTTTCATAGAAAGATTGTGTTTTTATGAAATTAATTTCTGATATAATAATATTATAATTAATTGTTATATTAATTATGATCACTTCAAATGTTTTAAGGATGTTGGGTTCATAAGTCCTAAATAGATTTTTTATGTCGGCACATGTCAAATGGGTCTTGGTTATATAATATACAGAATATTAATCAAGAAAAAAATATCATTTCTTCAAAAAAAAAATTATATCTATATCTAATTATGTATATTATTCTAAAAAAACCATTTACTATATAGTCTTTAATATTTGGTATTTATGTTTTCATGAGTAACATTTTAATTTTCCCACGAAAATGAGTGAGATAAGGTAAGTGTACTTTTATCACCAATTATGATTCCTATATTTTAAATATCATATTATTTATTCAAATAAAAATATATATACATGATATTTTATGATTTCATGAAAAATTAAATATATTTTTTCTTGAGGAAATAGTCCACACTTACACAATAAATTTTTTTTTAATTATGTGTGTGGTAATAAATTAAGTAAAATAATTTCTTAAATTAAAAAATAATATTCAATTCCAATAAATCTTTTCATAAAATTTGTATCTATTATTATTTACAACTATATAATTCAATGAAGTATAATTAAATACATCATGTAATATAGAGGTATCCCTCACGTAGGTAGGTAAATTTTTTTATTATTCATTAGATGGTCATGGTGATGAAATAAGGATAAAAATTAAGTATTATAAAATTGAATTATATGGAAGAAATTGTTAATATTACCTTATCAGGGTAAAATTATATTTCTTTAAAGAAAAAGAACAAATAAAATGAAAACATTTATTTAAGAACAATATCTATTTTCATAAAACCTCCATATAATTTCAGTTAAATGTGTTGTATGTAAGTATTTTTATCAAAACAATAACTATAGATCATTTGGATGGATTTTAAAAATATATCACATCAACTTATTTCTATAATAATAGTAAATTAATGAGTTCCCAAGAGTTAAAATGGTATTCCCTTTTATAAGTGTGAGATTGTACACTAATATAATAATTAAACTGAATAAAATATATTAAGCACCTATGAAAATGGATCTAATGTGACTCATATTCTATGAATAGACAATATTCGGTCTACATATGTCTATAAAATATAAAAAATCCTAATATAAATAATAGATATAAAAAATGATGATGATTTTATTAAAATTTAAATATAATTTTTTTAAATATTTCATTACAAAAAGAAAAATATTACATGTAGATAAATTTATTAATGATAATCTAATCTAATTTTATATTTAAATATTAATTAATAATCGTATAATGCATATGAATCTATAAAATGCAATTAATCAATAATAATAATGAATGAAATTCATTTAATAATTAATATAACTTTGTAGTTACATTCATCACCAATTTAAGAAAGTATTGAATTTTTATTTAACTTATTATCTAAACATGTGGGTATATTTATCATTAATTGCATTTTCTGGCCCAAATGAGGCATATTTAGTCTTATAGTATTTCCTTATAACATTAATATAGTGAATCATAATATTTTATAACAACAAAACCCTATAGTAAAGAAGTTGGACCCATTACTCCCCATATGTATGATTATCTTCCAACAAACGAATTGAGGGGTCAAAACATGGGAAACATGTATTACATACATTTATAACAATAAAACATGAGATATAAAATGTACCTAGTACAAAGTATGGGGAATTGATAGTTGATAAGATATATGTCTTACCTTATCAATGATTTTATATTTTTTAATAAACAATATACATTAATTTCCCTTTTTTCCAAAAGGCATATCACTTATCGATGGAGACACATTATTAAAAACAATGTCTCCTACATTGAAGGAACATTATTTAGTCTTATTTTCTTTATGTATTTTTTAATACTATTATATGGTATAATCTGTTGATGAATCATTTTCCACAATCTAAACTATTACATTATCCCTTTTATGTCCCGAAATATTTTCTTTCATATACATCATAAAAAAAAAATTGTAATCTGAATCCACATTCGATATAGTGACACAATAGGTTATATCTATTAACTAATATTATAAATATTATAAAATAATTATAAAAATATGGAATGATATCGAACCCATCATATATTTTATTCCATTAAATAAGCATGAATCATGCCATTTGATGTCTTCATCATTCACTATGACTTATAATCATATTGTGGATGAATATATGTATATATATTCAGTTTAGTAGGAATTTTTTTCATTCTTCTAAAAAATTAAATATAAACCTATGATCAATGTAAGATAAAAACGACAATGAAAATCCATTAATACCTAACTATCACCTGGAGATACGTTCATGATATATTATATAAAAAATAATATCTTTAATCAGTGGGGAATGGAAAAATTTAGTCATCTTATAAAAAATAAAAAGTAAAATATTATCATTATATTTTATTTGGAAATCACACCCTGAAATCCATATATATATATATATATATCAATTTCCAATCCATTATTATAATATAATTAATAAATAAAATTTATAACATTATTTCTAAACAAAATTAATGAAAATTATATCCTTTCATGGTAATGTTAATAATATATCATTTCATTGTGCCACATTAGATATTCTCAGGATGGAATCCATACATAATATTCAAAAAATTATGAAATAAATAGAGTTGTGAGCTTTAATCAATTTTTATGACTTTAACGGAAAAAATAAGGAACAAAAAACCACTTTCTAAATATGATAAAACACTCTTTATCTAACTAAATATCATGAAACATTCCCTTCTTGAATGATTCTAATATTTCATTCAAACCAATATCATCCTTCTAATTTTTTTAAACACTATATGATATTGATGACAACACTGTCACCTAAAAGAAATTATTTGATGATCCTCCTTGAAATATTTCTAGAACAACATTCATCAAATAATTAACCAAAGGTTCATTTTGTAATGTATTATATTTTCAAATTAATCCATCATGTACTCAATTTTATTTTCATAAATGTTAATGAATATTCAATTTAAAATATATAACCACTTCCAACCATCTTCTTATTCTCATTTGAACACATTGTATGTTAATATACAAAATAATATTTCATGAACAATATATATTTCTTAATATAATCCATATAAAATAATTCTATATAATTTTTGGGAAAACCCTATAGACAGTAGTTCAAAGTTATGTGTACGATAATTTATGTCAAAAGGATTCAATTGAGAACTGGTATATGTCAATACATAATCATTTGGTAATAGAAAAAAACTAGTTCCCTTCAATGATAAATAATTGTAGATATCACAATCACTATTTATGGATGGATAGGTGAAAAATATAGACATCACTAATCTCAATCTCAGTTCCTAGAAACAATCATTGCATTCATACATCATGTTAATCATAAATCCATCTCATGTTAACTTTGATATTTTTTCAGATAGTTGTGGAATTTTTTCAATAAAATATTTGTATTATCATTTTAATCAATTGTCACTAAATATATATGTGACATATGTATTCCATATAAACTATTAAACCACATTATTATTATCTAGATAAATTGTTATCCCATGTTTTTACAATACAACCAGTAAATAAATATTTTAAAAATAGAATCTAAAATTTATTAACATTTTATATAACATCTATTCAATCAAGGATTATATAATAACCCTAAAATATTTCTCCAGATTATAAATATATCAGGGAATATTTAATGATCTCAAATAAAATATATGAACTAATTGTAAAAAAATAATCATATAGTTCATAAATATAGTTGGAACGATTTTCTACATGTCAGGCAAAACCACAAACTCATAATACCTTTACTGTGAATACAATTTTTTCAACATAATGTCATCCCACATCACCATAAGATGATGGTACCTAGACATAAGATCAATTTTCAAAAAATATTTATCTATGAATAGATGAATAGAAAATTCATATATATGAAGTTTAATATTTTTATTATTAATAGTGAAATTTTTCAATTGTTTATAATAATTAAAAGCATTATAGAAAATCATTATTTTTTAAAATAATATTAATATATATCCTCGGTGAATTTATATGAATAATGATTCCTTTATCATGAATATTTTCTTACATATTTTTCAATACCAAATGTTCTACATGATAAATTTTATTGGTATTGAAAAATTAGAATAACATAACGAACTAAGTCAATAATATATTAAATCATTTGATCAAATATAATACCATAAATGTCATCTGTAAATACCATTAGATATTTATTTTCTATAGGATGGTAATCAATTTGACCAATCTCATTTTTCTCTGTAATTTTTTCTATGTGACATTTATTTATATATTTAATAACCTTATTAACATTGTGATATGTTGTAAAAGTTACTAATTAATTTTTTTGTATAAATATTATAACTCATTCAATATAAAAAATCATGAGAATTATAATCTATATTCACATGAAAAAAATTGAAATCCATAACTAGAATATCATCAAACATTATTAATGTAAATACTATATAGTTTATATGAAATTTCATTCTAAATGAAATATGAGGATTATTTAATAACTATATTTTTCCTAATAGACACACCTAGTGATTTTCAAAAAATTTATTGATTCATTTCATTTTATACAATTATAATTTAAAAATAGTTTTATTATAAATTAATGGATTTGTAGACCCCAAATAAATAATTGATTTACATTATCTAAATAATCACGTAATGTACCTACACCACATCATTGTATGGTGAAACATCTTCTAAAGTAGTCACAGAGTATTTATTCATATCATTATTCTTGTGATATTAACAACATCTATGCTTTATTCCTTCATTTATTCATGTACTCCATTAATGGCCCATTTCATACAATTAATGCATCATAGTACTTGAATTTCATTATTTTTCTAATTATTAATTTTATTATTTCATTATTATTGTGATTCAAATTTAGAAACATGCCACCACAGAAACACATTCTATATTTTATAATTAATTCTCCATGATGATTTCAATAATAATTATCATAATATGGATGCTTTATATTTGAAGACACCAAAAAAGCCTATAACTCGTATAGGATGTTTCGAAATTGTGATGTGAAGTCACATTCGGACCCAGAGGCTTAGTCTGGAGGGCCCGGAAGTGGTGCATGAAATTAAGGAGGACATGTGAAAAAAAAAGTTTCCAGTGAGAAGGATGTCTGGGATTCGTGAAAAAGCACTGGTGGGGATCGCAATTTTGTGCGCCCAATTCTGGGTGGTGTGTCCTTTCGGACTGACCAGTCCTGGCGTGGAAGATTTCGCGCGTCGTCTGGATTCCGCGATGCCTAGGGACAATAAATAGAAGGAGACCCCTTCCGTTTAGGGTTAGTGGAATTTGAACCGGCTCTCTTGCGTGAAAAGGACTTCTGCGCACGTAGTATGGCTGTTAGCCCCCGTTCTTTTCACGCCCAGTTGCCCCGATGTTCTCTTTATCTCAGGATCCCATTTTGCTTAGAATGAACTCTAATCCCTTCAGGGTTCGCCCCTTGCATGCAATTATTTCTGTTGAGCGGAGGCTGGCTAACTGGCACGCAATACATTTATAGAGCACAATTCCTTCTTTTGTGCGCAATCCCTTCCTTTTCACACAATACATTCGAGTCACTCTCAAAACCATAGCCCCCAATTCTATGCCAAATCTCCCCGATTTCACGCCAACCTAGTGTTTTCTGTGCAACAGCCTCAATTGCGTGCACGCCTGCCCTATTGCGTGCATGCATCCCTTATTGAGTGCAGCCTATCCTGCATGTTTCTTCTTTTACCCGCTATAGTTTTCTAGACTGCGCCCGTCAGTCCAAACAGCGGGGGCTGCACCCCCGCTCCCACACTCGGGGTCACTGTCGGGTTTCGGTCCCAGCCCATTGGCTAGGTCCCTTCACTACCGTCACTGACCCCCATGAATAATGGAGAGTTGCACCGTGAACTTTTCGGGCCGGGATATCGGGATTTTCAATTGTGCCCTTATGCACACCCAACTTCCACCTAGGAAATACAATGATTTAATATACTCCTTTGCACACTGTGAAACACCATGAGTTTACATATTATTCATGGTTCGTTTCCTATGTCATGAGTTGTGATTCTCATCCTCAATTCCTAGAGAAGAATTACCTATCATTTGATAATAGGATTCCTCTTGTTCCTAACAAGATATGCCTTAAGTGACATCCATAAGATGCATAATTCCATGATTACAATGGAGTAATTTCAAGTGCATTGGAATCTGTTCGTACATTCCATCACTACACCTCACGCTTTGCATGTCCTTCATTCGGATATGCATCCACTTATATGTCTGAAGGGACCCCCTAACAGTTTGGGTGATTGACCTACGGTCTACCTGCTGTAATAGTACGGATGATTGACCTAAGGTTTGCCTACTGTAACACTATGGGTGATTGACCTACGGTCTTATTACTGTAACAGTACAGATGATTGACATACAGTCCACCTGTTGTAACAGTATGGATGATTGACCTATGGTCTGCCTGCTGTAACATTACAGATGATTGTCCTATAGTCATCCTGCTGTAACAGTACGGATGATTAACCCATGTTCCTTCTTCCATCCTAGGCCAACACCCCACAAGACATTGGGTGACACTATGAGTCAGGTCCTATGTTTCGAACATGGTCAGCAGTCGACCCTCATTTGTTTGTCCCCATTTTAGGCTAATTCAATAGGATGCTGTGTTGAAAATATGGTCAGTAGTTATTCTCTATCTCCATGCCACTCTCATTGCATTCTGAATGCTGGGCATGTGATTCACACTTTTCATATCCCTTGTTCGGGCTGATTCCAACACCCTTGGCATTATCCCACTTGTGCAGTAGCGCATAGGTGTAGGCTGCAATCACATGCCTCAACCCACCAGTGAGTTGGGATGCCCTCACTGCCAGACAAGAGGACGCCATTATGGGATGCTTCCATGAGTAAGCCTCATCCATCGTTGCCACTTTTTAGTGGCACCTGGGCAGCTTCCAGGCGTAATCCCCATCCACCGTAGCCATGCTAACGTGGACCCCACGATGGTTCACCATGCGACCCCCTTTCACCACGGCCTTGTCGATTCCTTCCCTCCCACAAGAGGTAGAGGGTGTTCGGCATGTATGTTGTAACTAAATGAATCTGTAGCCCCTCCACTAGTGCCCCTTACCCGGTTCGTCACATGTCCTCAATAATATTTCACCAAACTCCAGGGGATTATGACTAGTAGCGAGGGCCATGGTAAGTCGGTGGGGGAAACTATCCCCTCATTTGGTAAGATATAAAGCAGAGAAAAAAAACCAGACACACTAGCAGAAACAATCAACAGCGTACAACAATTGAACTGAACAGTGGAAGCAATGCATAAATGATAATGATACAGCATGGTCCATATGTCTATGGCAAGTAGAAAACAACCCAACATGATGAATAAAACTGAAAAACAAAGTACAATGGAAAACAAAATAAACTCCTCAGCATCACATGCCTTGGATCAGTCTCATGCTCTCTAACTCCAGTGAAATCAAGATCCCGATGTCGGAGGGCACTTGCAGTTATCTATACCTGAATCAACAAAGTCTAATTGGGCCCAAAAGCATGGCCCAAACAGGGTGTGAGATACAATCCGAGTAGGCAATCACCAAAAGATTTGTGCCTAACAGTAAATGAATACAAGGCAGTAATAAAACAAGAAGTAGCAAAACAGGAAACACAAGCAGCTACAATCTACAGTTCTAACAAAATAAGTACACAAGTAATGATCCAGAAAAAATGAAAATAAAGTAACCCTATGGGTATCTCTCACAACCTAACCGCTATGGTTCATCCTATAAGTACTAAAAACCCTCTGGGAGGCACACACAGTCTCACCCCTATAGTCTAATATCATACTAATGGATCTCTGGGGAAGCACTCGATATATCATTCAACTTGTGTCCCACTATGAGGAACTACAGACTCTCTAAGGAATCACTCATCGTCAATTCCCTATATGGTCTCACATCATATTTAAAGACACTCTGGAGAATCCCTTATGTCAATTCTCCCTTTCATATACTACTCTAGGTTCTCACAGTCCTGAGTGAAAATAAACATGCATAGCGTGCATGTATCGTCCAAGTAAACCTCAAGAAATATATGGATATCATTCTAAGGCACAACAACATAAAATGTAGCAGTCCCACTATCCTACGGCTAGGCACGGAAACTGAAAAAATGAAAAAAAGGAAGAAAAAACATGGAAATGAATCCTGAGAACAAAATAAATTACTCTACTCATAAGCATAACCATCTACTACAAAAATCAAGAAAAACGGGAAAACAGTATGGGAAAAATAGGAAACCCACAATTCCCGGCCCAAGAGAATTTGTGGAATTTTGACGAAATACTCATCGAATTTCAACAGAAAGGCACAAACCACCTACCTCAATCCTAGGAGATCGATATATGTGAATTACAATGATTGATTCCCTTTAGAACATTTTAGATCCGAGAAAACGCAAAAAAAGATCAGCCATTGATAACTCGGAAACGAATAGGAATCAGAAAATGAATCTCAATCAGAAGGATGACCTTACCGCTGAGATTCCAACGTAATCGACCATGCTCAAATTGGAGGACGGATGAATAGGCGGGGGCTCATCCATGATTCGGCCGTACGGGTTGCTCTCGGATGAACGGGACCAAGAAGGAGGTGTTTCTGTGTGTCAGGAGCGACCCCAGTCCATTTAGTGAAAAAAAGAAATTGCACATCTTGTACAAGGTCCTTTCCGTACTCCATCAAAATCAGCCTCCACATAATCCCTACACACCGTGTGTGTGGCCCAGGCATGGCCAACCCACGACTTCAAGCTAGAGAAGAGTACACGGCATGTACTCAGAAAGTACACAGTGTGTACTTCAAAAATTTCCATAAAGTTAACTTTTCTTAAAAACAATAGAAAAAGGAAAAACATACTTGAAACAAATATCCGGGTTCTTACAAACTTCCAACCTTAAAAAATTAATCCCCAAATTTCCCAAAGGCGGCATAGAAGATTCCCCAAACAGTTTCGGCCACTGCGATCGTACATCGGCCTCCCTCTCCCAGGTCTCACCATGTATTTTCCGATGCTTGCATATAACCCGTACTAGAGGGACACACCACCCCTGGAGAACCCTCATACTACGATCGACAATCTGGATAAGATGATCCTCGAATGACACATCCACTTCGAGCTCAACTTTCTCAGGCTGATAGACATGAGACAGGTCCGAAAAATAACGTCGGAGCTAAGAGACGTGGAAGACGTCGTGCATCGCCTGGTACCTCTGAGATAGCTGCAACCAATAGGCGACCATCCCTACTCTCTCCCTGACCTCAAACGACCCGACATAGAGTGGTGAAAGCTTACCATGTCTTTGAATCCTCTTGTGTCCCAACCTCGGTGTGACACGCTGGAAAACCTGATCCCCGACCTCAAACTCTAGAGGTCATCTCCGCTGATCAGCATAAGACTTCGGTCGAGACTGTGCTGTAGCCATACTCTTCTAGATCAGCTCTATCAGCTCGGAGGTATCCTGAATGAGACGAGGTCCCAGCAAAGCTACCTCTCCTGCCTCCAGCCAGCATAAGGGTGATCAGCATGGCCTACCGTACAAATCCTCGTATGGTTCCATCTGAATGGTCACCTGAAAAATGTTGTTGTAAGTGAACACCACTAGAGGTATATGATTCTCCCAAGAACCACCAAAGTCTAGGATGTAAGCTCGGAGCATATCCTCAAGCACCTAGATCGTGCGCTCGGACCAACCATCAGTCTGGGGATGGTATACTGTACTCAAAAGTACCTGGGTACCCAAGGGCTTCTAAAGTCCCTGCCAGAACCGAGAGGTATAGAACACATCCCTGTCTGAAAAAATAGAGTGTGGAACTCCATGCAGACGAATGATCTCTCATATGTAATGTTTTCCTATATCATCGACACTGAATGTCTCCTTAATCAGTAAAAAGTGAGAAACCTTCATTGGCCTGTCGAAGACAACCCAAACAGCATCGTTCCCTCGAGGTGACCTTGGTAATCTGGTCACGAAGTCCATCGCGACATCATTCCACTTCCACTCTAGAATGGGTAACTAATATAAAAGGCATGTTGTTCGCTGATGCTCCGCCTTCACCTGCTAGAAAGTAGAGAATATGATGACAAAACTAACAAAATCATTCTTCATACCTGTCCACCAGTACTGCCGATGGAGATCCCGATACATCTTGGAAATGCCTGGATGAACTGCCGAAACTGAGGAATGAAAGTCTTGCATATGCTCCTCGCGTATGTCTGTCAGAACCCATACGCATACCTGGAAACGCAAGATCTCTTCCTCGCCCACTATCTATCCAGGAAGAGGGTCCTCCCCTGACACACTCTCCTACAAGACCAAGCCTTCAGAGTCTGATAGTTGCCTCATCCGTACCCGATCAAGTAGTGTAGAGGTAACAACTATAGAGGATAGGAAGGTATGTCCTTGTCTTTCATGCACCTCCAAATGCATCTTAGAGAACAGAGCCATAAGCTTCCACTCACTGATGCCCTCCTGAAGTGCCTGAATCTGAGTTCTCTTTCTCAACACATCTACCACTACGTTTCCCTTTCCCAGTGTATAGGCAAGCTCCAAATTAATAGACTGATGATACTCGAACCACCTGCGCTACCTCGGATTCCGATCGCACAGAGTCAATATATACTTGAGACTTTTGTTGTCGGTGAAGACCACAAAGTGCTCTCCCAACAGATAGTGTATCCAACAACGTAAGTCATGAACAACAACTACCAACTCCAAATCGTGCGTCGGGTAGTTCCTCTCATGTGGCCTCAATTTCCGAGACCCATACACAACGACTCCATCTCCCTGCATAAGGACATCACCTAGCCCAATACCTGAAGCATCACAGTAAATAGTGTAGCTCTTTCCTGGCTCTGGAAAGACTAGTATCGGTGCTGACTTCAACCTCCCTTTCAGCTCATGAAAGGTTGACTCACAAGAATCTGACCATAAGAACTTCATCCACTTTTTGGACAGACCTTTCAAAGGAGCTGCTAGATGAGAAATGTCCTGAATGAAGTGTCTGTAGTATCTAGCCATCCCTAGGAAGCTCCGTACCTCAAAGACGTTCTTCGACTGCTGCCAGGAAACTACAACACTCACTTTATCTAGATCCACAGATACTCCTGACTCTGAGATGACGTGACCCAAGAAGTGAATCTGATCCATCCAGAAGTGTCACTTTGATAGTTTAGCATAAAGATAATTCTCTCTCAGTGTACTCAGAAACATCTCAAGATGTGTGGCATGGTCTTGTCGAGTGTGACAGTACACCAAGATATCATCCACGAAGACCATGATGAAATAGTCCAAGTAAGGATAGAACACTCATTTCATCTCTTCCATGAAAACTGTTGGTGCGTTTGTGAGACCGATCAACATGACTGTATACTCGTATAGACTATACCTACTCTTGACGTCTGTCAGAGGTATATATTATGGTCTAACTCTCAATTGATGATAACTGGAATTCAAATCGATCTTCGAGAACACCCGAGATCCTAGAATCATGTCAAATAGGTCATCGATCCTCAGAAAGGGATATTGGTTCATGACCGTCAACTGGTTCAGCTTCTGATAAACCACACAATGCCGAAGGGTACCGTCTGACTTCTTTGCAAATAGGACAGGCGATCCCCAAAGAGAAGTACTGGGTCGGATGAATCCCTTAGCCTACAACTCCTCCAACTGCTTCTTGAGCTCCTTCAACTCAGGAGTATCCATCCTATAAGGAGGAATGGACACCGGTGCCACTCCTGGAATAAGCTCAATAGAAAATTCTACCTCATGCTTAGGAGGAAAACATAAGAAGTACTCTAGAAAGACATCCCTGAAGCGATCCACCACTGGGGGAAAGTCCAACTGTGGAGTCCCCGGATCATCCAGATAAAGACTAGAAATTTGGGCTGTCACCATTCCTAGCCCATGATGCTCGAATCCTGCTCGACTTGCCTAAACATCCCATTCGCCTCTATGAAGAAAGGATTCACCCTCTGGTGAAACTAAACTCACTCTGTGGCGATAAATGTCGGCGACTACCTGGAAGGAAACCAACTAGTCCATATTGAGGATGAAGTCATAGCCTGTCATCTCTAGGACATAGAGATCCCATAAGAAATGATACCCTGAAACCTATAGAGGGAACTCTTTACACTAGAGTACACTAGATGTCCTCATCCCCAAAGGTGTGTCTAGTGTCAATGAGTTGTCAGAAGACAAGATGCAGAGCCCAAGGCTCTCCACAACAACTACAGTGATAAAGCTATGCATAGTGCCAGTATCGAAAAGGGATGAAGATAAAACTGAGGCTACTAAAACCCTACCTCGAATTGTAGAGGGGTTGGGATCCTGCTCCTGATAGGTCTACTCCACGGAGAAAGACTGGACTACACCGTGGCCCTGCGCCCCTGACTGACCACTCTGAGCTGAACCTCCCTGCTGGTGCTGAGGGACTGGTGGATGACTGCCATGGCCTCAACCTCCACCTCGGCCCGAATGGCCAGAAGAACTCCAGTTCCCCGACTGGTGGTGCTGCTCCTGAACGAGGAGTCACGGAAGAACCAAGGTCACCAGCTGCTGGTGAGAAAACCTGGTAGAAACGTAGAAGGTGACCGGTCTTACTGCAAGATCAGCACTCCATGGTGTCTATCTGGCACCGTAGCCTCATGTTCCTTAACCGGATACACTGGTAGCATGCCACCTGACTTACTGATGATCCATCCCGCTTCCTCGGACCACCACGCATAGACTCCCTATGGAAGTTATTTTTGTCTTCTAGATGAAAACTAGCTCTGGTAGCAGAACCGCCATGGCTCGCAGCTCCAGAGTCTCTCAGAATACGCTCCGAAATGAGTGCCTTATTGAAAATGTAAGTGATCGAAGTCAAGTGGATGATATTCACCTGTGAGCGGATCTCTCGCCTAAGACCATTCTCGAACATCCTTGCTATGAACACCCCACTTACATCCCGGAGGGGAGTGAAACATTGCAGCTCGGGGAAGCAAGAGGAATACTCCATGTCAGAGCAAGTACCCTGCTATAAGCTCATTAACTCTCGGGCTTGATCGACCCTTAGGGTCTCTGGGTAGAAGTAGTCATATAACATGTGTTGGAACTCATACCAATCCATAACCTGCTCTTGACCCGCCTATGAGATCATGTCCCACCACCACATTGTCGAGTCTCATAGCATGTAGGTAGCGGGCTTGACCCACCTCTATGGAGGCGTCTCCAGATGCATAAAGATAGATAGCATGGCTTCCAGCCATGACTTTGCAGCCTGAGGTTCTCCTTCCCCCGAGAACGTGGGAGGATGCTGCTGCTGGAAAACCCACGTCAAATCTGCCATAGTCATGGCAGGAGACGGTGCTACCTGGAAGGCCTGAATCATCCTAATGAAACCTTCCTTGAACATCATATCAGCACCTACAACTGGTATAACAGTCGGTGCCAAGGCTAGCCCGACTGGATGATCGGCAGGAAGTCCCTGATTAGTCATATTTAGCGTCTGATCACTGCCTAACGACAGACGTATGACTGAAGGACATCTCAGAGGCATAGCTGTGAAAGATCAAAATTACAACTTAGATCAGGAAAACAAAGACAGAGAACACAAGAGTAAAAAATGGGAACAGGGGATGGAAAACACACATGTTTACAAAACTCGACTACACGGTGTGTATAAAAACATCATGGCATGTTTTCTTAAGCCACAGACATGGTCATGTACTCCTTCCCTACAAGTTTTGTACACCACAAACTACACGGCGTGTTGACCCCAACACACGCCGTGTACTCGAAATATAATCCCCTGACCAAGTCTCCTTACATGGATAAACCACACGGTCCGACTTAACCTAAGACTACACGATGTGTTCTTATCACACACTGCATGTACTAGACAAGGCTTCGATAACCTATGTTGTTAAACACCCATCCTGCTACATGGCTAAACCTTACACGACATGTTCCAAAAAAAACATGACGTGTATAGGTCGAGGAGACATCATCCCGTGTTGTTCGTGACATGGTCAGGTGCTTGGAAAGACTACACGATGTGTTCCAAAAAAACACGGCGTGTGGAGAAGACGGTAACGCCGACCCGTGTTGTCCATGACATGGCCGGGTACTTGGAAAGAACTAGAAAACATGTTCCATTACAACACGATGTGTGCTACAAGAGCTTCCCCGACCCGTGTTCTTAGTGACACGGTCGGGTACACGGATCATTACTACACGATGTGTACCTACCATACACGGGGTGTTCCTAAAGTTACTTTAACGACATCGTGTTCTAGACACACAGTTACTAACATGTCTTGAAAACTACACGGCGTGTATCCAAAAATTACACTACGTGTATTCTGGGTTTTTCTGGGCAGTAGCTCAGAAACTACACAGAACCCTAGAAACACTAAAAACAAGGAAAAGAGGTGCCAAATTCTGATTTGTGAGGGCCCATACTCCCTGCGAATCAAAGCACGTCATCTCCTATAGTCATATACAAGGGAAAACACATCTCTCTAACATAACATTAGGGATTCAATCAAGCATCTATCACCAAAGCATGCATAATCTACACAAAGACTATCACAACATCATGCAATCACTAATGCACCCTAGATGGCATGGCAAGAATGCCTGGAATGTGATTTCTAGAAGTGACTATATGATGAACGAGATAGAATACCCTCATATCATTAGGTTGCGATAGAAATAAAACCGAAATGTCAAAACAATAACTGCACAAGTCATGCAAATCACTCTAGGTGAAAACATATCAACCATAAAAAAACTCATAACCAGCAAACTACAATTAAAGAGGTAGTACAGATTTTCCATGTACATGGGTTAGCTACTCCCGAGCACAGCTTAATACCAAGTACCGATTCCATCATATCCCGGGATAAAGTCTCCAAACAGTAAGCCAAGAGAAAAGAACACCTCTGATACCACTTTGTAACAACCCTAATCTGGAGCCCCTATTGTGGTGAGCCGTACCTAGTTCGCCACATGACCTCAAGTGCAATTCCCCAAACGCCAGAGGCTGCCTACTAGCAGTGAGGGACTTGGTAAGTCAGTGGGGAAACTATGCCCTCATTCGATAAGGTATACAGTAGAGAAAAATAAACTAGACACAATAGCAGAAACAATCAACAGCGTACAACAACTGAACTGAATAGCTGAAGCAATGGATAAATGATAATGATGCAGCATGGTACATATGACTATGGAATGCTGCAAAAACCCCAACTTGCTAAAGTAAAAATAAAAAAAAAGTGTAAAGGAAAAAAAATAAACTCCTCAGCATCGCAAGCCTTGGTTCAGTCCCATGCTCAGAAACTTCAGTGCAATCAAGAACCCGAAGTAGAAGGGTGCTTTCCCATATCTATACCTCCACCAATATAGTCTACTTGGGCCCAAAATCATGGCCCAAATAGGGTGTGAGATACAATATCAGTAGGCAATCACCCAAAGATTTGTTCCTAATAGCCAATGAATACATGGAAGTAATAAAACAAAAAGCAGTGAAATATGAAACACAAGAAGCTACAATCTACAATTCTAACAAAAGAAGTAAACAAGTAAACATCTAGCAACAAGTAAAAAAGTAACCCTCTAGGTAGCTCTCACAGCCTAACCCCTATGGTTCAACCTATAAGTACTATGAACCCTCTTGGAGGCACACACAGTCTCACCCCTCTGGTTCAGCTATGAAATTAATGATAGACTCTCTGAGGAAGCAGGCACCGTCAATTCCCCCAATAGTCTTGAATCGCACAAAAGGCTCTCTGGGGAAGTACTCAACGTCGCATTCCCCCTGTGGCCTATGTCGAAGAACTAAAGACTCTATGAGGAAGCACTCATCGTCAATTCCCCATGTGGTCTCGCATCATATTTAAAGACACTGTAGAGAAGCCCTTACATCAATTCTCCCTTTGGCCAACTACTCTAGGTTCTCACACTCCTGAGTGAAAATAAACATGCATAGTGTGCGTGTATCGTCCAAGTAAACCTCAAGAACTACATGGATATTATTCAATGGCTCAATATCATAAAAAGTAGAAGTTCCAGTATTCTACTTCTAGGCATGGAAACTGGAAAAACACCAAAAAAGAAGAACAAACATGGAAAAGAATCCTAAGCACAAAATAAATTACTCTACTCATAATCATAACCCTCTACTACAGCAATCAAGCAAATCAGGAAAAAAGTAGGGGAAAAAATGGAAACCCACAATTCCCCTCCCAAGGGTATTTGTGGAATTTGCATGAAATACTCATAGACATTCAACAGAAAGGCACAAACCACCTACCTCGATCATAGGAGATCGATATATGTGAATCATGACGATTGATTCCCCTTAGAAAGTTGTAGATCTGAGAAAACGCACAAAAAGTTCCGCCCACGAGAACTCGGAATAGAATAGGAATCAGAAAACAAAGCTCAAGAAGAAGGAATATCATAACTCTTCGATTCCAATGCAATTGACCGTGCTCGAATCAGAGGACGGAGAAAAAGGTGGGAGCTCGTTAAAGATTCGGTCGTACGGGTCTCTCTCGGACAAACGGGACCTAGAAGGAGGTGTTTCTATGCATCAGGTGCAACCCCAGTCCATTTAGTGAAAAAAATGAAAGTACACGGTGTGTACTTTTAGAGTACACAGCGTGTAAAGGGTCCTTTACATACTCCACCAAAATTGGCTTCCACGTCATCCCTGCACACCGTGTGTGTGGCCCGGGCCTGGCCAGCACACATCTTCGAGCCGGAGAAGAGTACACGACGTGTACTCAGAAATTACATGGCGTGTACTTCAAAAACATCCAAAAAGTTCAGTTTTCTTAAAATCACCAGAAAAGGGAAAACCATACCTGAAACAAAGATATGGGTTCTTACATATGCCCTAGGGATGTGGAGAGAACCCACCTCATCTGAGCTACAGGACGTTAAACTTCCAAGCACCTCATCCCTAACACATGACGTTAAATTGTGATCCGACACCATTCCTCGCACGCAGGGTCCCCCTAGCTCGGACACTCTTTACACCTCTCATCTCCACAAGATTGGAATCTTCCTCACATGGAATGATATCATCCCACTCAGAGTGGAATGTTTCCACGGGGAAGGGATGCCTCAGAGCGTAAGCCCGTATCCTCTCTTGCGGATGGTATCACCCATGCACCTCTGTACATCCCCACTGCCACGGCTACGGGAAGGTGTTCTAAGGAACGAGGAATATCCTTTGTTCAGTCCCAAATCCCTCTCCCTCTGCGCTATGTCACATCTCAGGCCACCATCCTAGAGTAATTCCCAACACCATGGGTTTCTCAATGCGTAATCCCCTCTCTGATTCTCACAAACGCACCCTTCGCGATGTGATCATCCGATCCCTGGTGCCTCTTGTTTCTCACACCAAGAGTGACTCACATGGGCATAGAGTGAGCATGGACCATGACACCCCATTATGGGCCGCCTTAGAGCGTAAGCCCCATCCTGGTGTCCAAAGAGGACTTTGATCTATGCTATATCATGGTACGTAGGTAGCCTCCACATGGTTCAAGCCCACCACTCGGTCATTCCGACCTCTTCACACCGATTCACCAACACTTTGGGAATCCTCAGAGCGTAAGCCCCAAATGGCCCGTCTAGCATGACGTTAAACTGTATGCCCATATAGTGTGACGTTAAATTGTCTACCTCATTCCGCATAATCTTAAATTTTATAACGTCCAACATGATTTTAAACTGTATGCCCGATCTATGTCGAATTTGATCCATGCTAAATCATGGTATGTAGGTAGCCTTCACGAGGGTCAAGCACATCACTCGGTTGTTTTGACCCCTTAGTTTCAGTTCACCAACCACCATTTTGGGCCGCCTCAGAGTGGAAGCCCCATATCCATAATTGTGGGCCGTCTCAAAATGTAATCCCCATAACCACCATTGTGGGACGCCTCAGAGTGTAATCCACATATCCACCATTACGGGCTGCCTCAAAGTGTAAGCCCCATACCCACCATTTTGGGCTGCCTCAGAGCGTAAGCCCCATATGCATCCATTTGTTGGCAGCCTCAGAGCATAAGCCTCAAATGCCCCTGTCCCGCATGACGTTAAACTGTATGCCTAAACTATGTGGACTTTGATCCATGTCAAAGCATCGTATGTAGGTAGCCTCCATGAAGTTCAAGTCCCCTTCACTCCATCACCCATCCTGATTCCTACCCAGGCCAACACATCCCATGGGGACCATGCCACCATATTTCACTCCACAGTATCTGGGAATCCGCCTATGTGATGGCCCCGACATTAGTGTTCCCCCCTAGGGGGTTCTTCAATATGATCAACTCTTAGTGTTCTTATATGTCTGATCCATCTCCACAAGATGTTAAACTCGCGTCATATTATGTGTTAAACATGGGAAGCTGAGGAAAACCGCAGATACATACCTATGGCATTCCAATTACCCACATTCGATGTGGGATTCCTCGAGATTCCGTGACCTCGATAAGCCCTAAAATAAGGGATAGAAGACATACATTCCAATCCCCCAATGTCAAGACACGCCAACGATGCCCCAGCATGACCATTCTCCTCACCGAAGGGTGCTTCCCCGACCAGACCCCTTGGAGCATCTCAATATAAGCAGCGTAATTAACTAGTGTCCATGAAGATAGGGCACCAGGAACAAGATTCATGAATACAGCTTAAATCTATTAGGGACATCCAGACTAGGTGACGAGGTCCAAGGAGGATTCCACCGAGGGAAGAACTGACATCCCATCATCCTGGTTTCGATCAAGGAACAGATGTCCCTAAACAAGGAACAGATTCCGCCCGTGTTTGGAAAGTGGGAATGCGGGGCCACAAGTTGCTCGTCCTCCCCTGCGTGACGGATGAACGCACACTCCGACGGAAATCCTGGTAAAAAATATTACGACTAATTAATTTAATCATTTTTTATTCTTATTTTACTTCCACCAAGACTTATTTTTATTCATCTTTTTGAATCATATATTGTCTTGAAAATCCCATTACTATTTTATCATCAAATAAAAAAAAATCACAAAAAATTTAAATTCATTAAAATCTAATTCCCATCGATATTTCATATTTAATGTAGAGTAAAATGGATTTTTAAAAACCCGTATTTTTTCGGACAATCGATTTGATCAGAAATTTGAATTTTTGATATTGGATGCTCATGATGGGTAAAATAGTCATTTTACACTACCATCTGATCTAAAATAATTTTTCTGATAACAATATTTGTCCTAGAATTGGTATTTTACCCAAGGACAAGAGTTTGGAGGAAATCTGAGATGTTTTAATTTTGGAGGAATATTTAATATATAATATTATTATATTAAATATTAAATTATTCATTAAGGTTCGTTTGGAAATAACTTTTAAACGGAGTGTCAGATTAAGATTCCACCTGCACCGTTGAGTGGGGAATGCGGTGTTTTTACTAGCGAAGTCATAAACTAATGGAAGGTGTCGGGGCCGGCCTGAGGCCCTTTTTCGTTTTCTTTTCCTTTTCCTTTCTTTTATTCCTTCAATTATTTCCTCCTCCACCTTCCGAACATATCTTATGACTCCCCGTTGGCCATGACATGTGGGATATATGGATATTGAAAAATAGGGAGAGTTGGATTCCATGAGGGGCACCGATTCGATGCTCTCGACACACTGAGTCGGCGTGCGACAACCGTGATCTGTGGAACCAACCGATGCTTTGGCGGTTTCCACCAAAAAGTAGGGTCATTTATTTTTTCACCATAGATATCCTTTAAATATTTTTTTTTATGTCTTTAAATCATTATATTTCATGCTTGTAAGCCCATGGGGCTCGATCTGTTTTTTCGGGGGTGAAAACAGGCGTTTCAGGCGTTTTAAAGGATTTCCCATCAGAAAACCCAGAATACATGGAGTGTGTTCCAGGGGTACACACTTTGTGATCATCTCGTTCTAGAAATATTATTTTTTCTTAAATACACACCGTTTACATTGAGTACACACTGTGTAGCGGGTGTCCTTGTGGCTGACCGTGTGAAATAGAACACGAAATAGTGGTTCTTAATGAGTACATGTCGTGTACTATAAGTACATGTTGTGTAGTGGTACATGGGAATGTGTTTTAGTGAAAAAAACATGGGGTGACTTTTTTTTGAATAGTGCACGCCATGTAAAGTAATGTACACGCCATGTACTATTACACATTCAAGCCCAATATGTTCTAGCCATGTGCTCTGGCCATGTACTACTTCAGGTAGTATTATTGGGGATATCGTGGGATCTGGATGTCATAATTGGGAATGTGAGTAGTCGATTATAAGAGTTTTTTCACATAGATTTCAATGGAGAAATTCTGATTACATATAAATTAATCTAAATGGGTTTTTAGAGGGTTTGTATCTAAATGGATGGGTTCTTCCTGTAGTTATCATGTTCTGTTGAAACCTAAGAGTGATCCTTGGAATGGATGATAGGTTGGGTGTTCGGTCCAACATAGATGATACCTCTAATAGGATATGTGCTATGAGCTATCCCATGTAACCTATTCATCGAGGATGTTTCCCTTGTTAGACATTCCCTTCTGGCCTATGAGTCTGTGAGACCAGATACTTCATAGGATTCCCTGAGGGATGCCTTTACTTGAGTAAATACCTCTGGAGTTCCTTATAGGATCCCTTTCATATTTTTCTTATGATAGGACCCATGTTATGGAATGCCTATTTTTTACATCCTTTGGTTATTTCTGTGTATGATTCCTCCCTCAATCTTCACTAAGGATCACATGTAGGATACCTTTTCACATGTTTACCTAGAGGATCCCGAGTATAATGCATCCTAAGTGTTTGACTGGAGGGACCCAGTGTGTGCCTTTGTTTGACTGACCCTGAGATGTTACATTGGTATTGGGTATAGATGGTGATCGGGTGCCACCTAGAAACTATGCCAACCTGTAATCTCCTTTTCTATGGATGCATTTTTGGTTGTGTGTTCATGCCACCCCTAGTCATTTTTTTATATATAACTTGGTTTGATGAAGATTGTAATGGTTACCAGAGGTGATTCCTGGTTGGTGGTTATTGTGCCTGATATGAGGCATCATTCTTGTTTTTTGGAATTCTTTCTATGCTTGAATGCTGGAGTAGAGATTATTATGGATATGAATAGAGTAGTTTTATATGCTCATTGACTTACACATGGCTATGATAACCTATTTGAGGAGAAAATAATGGGAATTTACCAAGTGATATTCCTCATAGAGTCATTGATCACATTGGTCTACAAGAGGAATTGAACAAGTGATCTTACTCAGAGAGACTTTGAACTACATTAGACTATAAGAGGAATGGATTGTGTCAGCGTCCTCATAAAGTCTAGGATTACACATTACCATAAGGGGTTTAGACTGTGAGAGCTGCCCAGGTGGTCGAATATTATGTTGGACCCTAGGGGTTAGACTGTGGGAGCTGCCCAGGTGGTCAAATATTATGTTGGACCGAGGGGGATAGTCTGTGAGAGATGCCCAGGTGGTCATATATTATGTTTCACCCAGGGGGTTAGACTATGAGAGCTTCCTAGGTGGTCATATATTATGTTGGACCCAAGGGGTTATACTGTGAGAGATGCTCAGGTGGTCGCATATTATGTTAGACCAATGGGTTATACTATGAGAGCTGCCCAGGTGGACGTATATTGTGATGGACCCAGGGGGTTAAACTTTGATAGGTGCCCAGGTGGTCATATATTATGTTTGACCTTGGGGGTTAGACTGTGAGAGTTTCCCAAGAGGTTGTATATTATGTAAGACCCATAGGGATCAAACTGTGAGAGATGCCAGGTGGTCGTGTGTTTGTGATTGATGGATTGTTGAACAATGTATTTAGACTATGAGATCATTCAAAAGGGTTACTTGTTTTTCATTATCTTTCTCAGAGATATGATTCTGGGGTTGGCTGATGTACGTACATGTCGATGGAATTACAGATGTAGTGATCGACTTAATGATACACGACATGAGTGGCATGACCTCCGGCTCAATGCCCTTGCATATGATGATTAAATGATCGGTCTTATGGTCGCATGGATTGACTACTGATGTTGTTCATGTTATTTGAATCACTTAATCATTAATATTCATATTTATGTATATGTTTATAGGTATGGGACTATACATGTGTACATAGATAGATATGGAAATCCATGGTGGCACTTTCCTAGTTGACAGAGATTACATTCCCTAGGTTTGATTATGGTTGTACATTTGGTTTAATTACTTTGTTGTGTTCCAGCTAGGTTGAGCATGTTGTTTTTTCATACACATTTAAAAGAACAGTTATAGGTTTCTTTTCAGGGTTCCCTACTGAGATTATTTCTCACCGCTGCACATGCACCTCGATGTATGTGTAGATCTTATGGCTGCTTTTCCTGTTGATCATGAGTTGAATTGTGGATAGGGATGAGGCATAGTGTTTCATGATCGAGTGGAGCTTCTCGATTAGTTCTACAGATTGGGCAGCTACAGTGCGACAGTGTCTCGAGATTGGGTACATGGATTGTCTCGGAGATTGTAGCACAACACTGTAATTTACTTTCAGTTTTCAATGTACTTGCATCTGTATGGTCGGACAGGTGGGTGACTGATGTTGTATTGAATTGCATAGTTGTTTTGGATTTTCCAGCATTTAATATTACAGATTGTTCTATTACTATTGTTTATTACTTCAGCACTATCTTTACTTTGCGGTGTCTATGATACTTAGTTATTTTTGATGTTTTCATACACTGGTATTGGGGAATAGTCTCCCCACTATGACACCCTAGGCCCTCACGACTAGTCGGCAGTCTCTGGCATATGGGGAGGCGCGCATGAGGCCTTATGGAAAACCGGCTCGGAGCACCGATTTAGTGGCTTTTGGGTCGGGACGTTACAAAGTGGTATCAAAGGAGTATTTTTTCCTGGTTATTACTATTTTGGAAAGGTACATAGTAGTATTAGGATTGTGTTGGACCCTATTATGCATATCGGGTTGGTGCGTCGAAAACTCTTGTTCTGGAAAGAATTCCTAGTTTATAGGGTCTAGGATTGCTGTTATGATTTTGTGATGATAGAGTTGTATACGATTTCTTCCTTGAGAGATGCACATGTTGTGTTGTTTTTTGATTTACTATGGATATCTAGCTCTTGGCCATTGGTAAGATGCTAGGGAGGGATTTAGACTATTGGCTGGGAAAGGCAAGAGGTGTCTAATGCATCATACTAGGTGCATAGGATTAACTGCATATAGTCCATCTAGTTTGTTTTTTTACTGAAGAATGAGACTTTTGGGACAGCTTACACAATATTTTTACTCTGATGTTAGGTTATGTGGATCTATTATGAGGCTTTGGTGTGTGGATGATGACTCAGTCCTCATGCATAGGTGGTGCAGTCACCCCAGTTGGTCGATATGGAACATGATTCTTTTTTAACAATTAATGGGTGTGGTTTCTCAAGACTTTGGTTATGAAGTCGGATCGTTGAGAATGATGGAGATAGATACCAATGAATTTATTTTGAACTGGACCTCCATCTGGTATTACGTATACTGATACCCGATGACTGTCAGCTCAGTTTCACATCTTCATGGGTTATGGACTCAAAGGAGCCATTCCTTCTAAGGATGAATGGAGATGATCATGGTCCTTGTAGGTTGTGTTTCGGTTTTGACTTCATTATTCATTGTGAATTTTTCCTTCTTCTGAGTGGTTTTGGATCTTTTGGGATAGGTGTATAGACCTTGTGACCTAGTTGTGTGGCTTCTTCTGTAAGGATATGCGGAAAACCAAGAGACCCTTGGTTTTGAATCAAACCCCTTATAGGTCGATGTTTGTTCTGCTCTAGGAAAACCTCTGTGATAATGGTTGGCCATAATTTTCCAATTTCTTTTGGCGGTGTCTATTTTCTCGACTAGTTTCGACGAGAAGGCATATTCAGGTGCATGGCCTGGTTGACCAGTGTTTATGATACTGTTGTTGCAGGTCGCATCATTTGAATCTAGATCAGTGACTGGCTTGGAATGAGATGAGGACAGATGATTCAAGACATTCTGTGGACTCAGATCCCAGAAGTTGTATTGAAATGTCCTGTTGTTGTAGAGGTGACTTTGAGAAATTTTGGGTTACTGTGAAATGGTTTACCCATGCTTGAATCCTGGTCGAGTTTTTGAAGGATCTTGTTTGGCTTGGAGGGAGGTAGACAAGCCTTCGGTGATATCATAGTGTACTCATATAAGGGATAATAATGTGCCATCATCATTCATCTTGAGTATGTTGAGAGATCTTCGACCATGCATTGAGATCCTTTTTTTAATGTTAATCTCTGTTGAATATGGAACCTATTTTTTTTTGCGCTCATGGAGTGGTTTAAGGAAACACATATGGTGGGGAGTGAACCATTGGCCCTTTGAGAGTGTTTTTCCTAGTTTAGGATAAATTAAATTGTTTTTTAGTGGGCTTTTGGGCTCAGTTATTTTTTTTAGAAGACGTCATGGATATTCCTATGGTGAGGAGTTCTAGTTTGGTCATAGTTGAATATCTACTGTGTAGAAGGTGGTGGTTAATTCTATAAGGCTGGTCGTGGGATAGTCCAAATAGCTAGGTTCTACAGATTCTCAGGATGGGATCATGGAGGCTGGTCCTTTTACTAGGCTTCTCGAAGATGAGAAGGATTATGGTGGGGTGTTTCTATGAACCTGTGTTTTTCCAGATAGTTGTTTTGAGCAGAAATTCGAATTCTTTTTGGTGGATTCTCATGAGGGATAAAATGGTCATTATTTCCTACAAATAATCTTGGATAATATTTTTGACAACTCTGTTGGTTCTGGAATAGTATGTTTACCCTATTACAAGAGTTTGGTGGAAATATGAGCTGTTCAAATTTGGGCGGAATATTTAATATTTAATATTATTAAATTAAATAATAAATTATTCACACAGGTTCATTTGGTAATAACATTAAAACGGAGCATCATATTGAGATTCCATTTGAGATTTTGTGTCTGGAATGGGGATTTCAGACTAAGGATGGTATAAACTCATGTTGGGCCTCGGGGCTGGCCCGTGCCCCTTTTTCTTTTTTTCCTTTTCGTTTCATTTCACCTTGTCTTCTTTCCTAAACCTCCATGCACACGTCTCCTATGATTCCCCATTGGTAATGACTTATGGGATATATGAAGATTGAGAAGGAGGTAGTGTTGGAAGCCATGAGGGTTACCGATTCGAAGCTCTCGATATTTTGAGTCAGCATGCAGCAACCGTGAGCCGTGAAATCAACCGAAGATTCGGCGGTTTCAACCCAATGGTAGGTCCATTAATGTTTTCACAATAAATATCCTTTAAGAATGTTTTATATGTCTTTAGAAACATATATTTCTTACTTGTAAGACAATGGGGATCAATCTACTGTTTTGGGGGTAAAAACGGGCGTTTTAGGCGTTTTGAGGAATTTCCCGTTGGAAAACCCAGAATACACGGCATGTGTTCCAAGGGTACACATCGTGTGTTCTTACAGTATAGGAATGACTATTTTTAATTAAGTACATGTCGTGTTCTTTGAGTACACGCCATGTAGTGGGTGTCTGTGTGTTTGTCCATGTGAAATATAACATATAATAGTTGTTTTCAAGGAGTACAGGGTGTGTACTGTAAGTACACGCAGTGTAGTGGTACTTGTTCATATGTTTTTGAGAAAACGAAACACGGGCTGACTTTTTTTGAATAGTTCATATAGTTTAATGTAAAGTACACATCATTTACTATTGCATAGGTAGGCCCAGTGTGTTCCGACCTTGTGCTCTGGCCATGTACAACATCAGTTTAGTAGTTTTGGGGATATAATGGGCTCTAGATGTCAGAATTGGGCATGTGAGTAGTCTATTTAGGGATTTTTTCTGCATAGATCACAATGGTGGTATCGTTGTTACATTTAAAGGTCATTTAAAAGAGGATCTTGGGGTTTTTATCTAAATGGAGGGTTTCTTCCTATAGTTATCATGTTCAGTTGACACCGAGGATTAAGACTTGGCGTGGAAGATAGGTTGGGTGTTATGACCAACGTAGTTGAGACCATTAATAGCATGTGAGATTTGAAATATCTACCATAAGCTATTCTTTAGAGGATGTTTCCCTTGTGAGACATTCCCTTCTAGCATATGAGTCTGTGAGACCATATACTCATATGGATCCCCTGAGGGATGCCTTTACTTTTGTACAGATCTTGAGATTTCCTTGTAGGGTCCCTCTCATGTTTTTCTTTTAATAAGACCCATGTTAGGTAATTCCTATGTTGTCCTTACTTCGGGGATTCCCATGATTTATTCCTACCTTAATCATTGCTAAGGATCACATGTAGGATACCTTTGCTCATGTTAACCTAGAGGATCCCGAGTATGATGCCTCCTCAGTGTTTAATTTTGGGGACCCAGCATGTGTAGTTGTTTGACTGACCATGAGTTGTTACGTCGGGTTTGGGTAGAGATATTGATTGGGTGCCACCAATAACATGTGTCTAATAGTAATCCATTTATCTTTGGACGTATTTTCAGTTTGGGCATTCGGGCCACCCTCACTAGTTTGTTTATATCTAACATGGTTTCCTGATGTTGTAGTGGTTACTAGAGGTGATTCCTGGTTGGTAGCTGTTGAGCCTGACGCGAGGCATCTTTCTTGTTCTTTGGGATTCCATCTATGCTTGTATTCAGGGGTAGAGATTATTTTTCATATGAATAGTATTTTTTTCTATGCCCATTGAGTAACACACAACCATGAGAACCTGGTGTGGGAGAATATAAGAGGAATTGACTGAGTGAGCTTCCACAGAGAGTCTTTGATGACTTTAGGTTATATGATTAATTGACCGAGTATGCTTCCTCAAAGGACCTTTGAACTACTATAGATGAGAAAGGGAATTGGATGTGTGAGATTCCTTAGAGAGTCATTAATTACACATGACCATAGAGGGATTAGATTGTGAGAGCTACCTAGGTGGTCAAATATTATGTTGGAACTAGGGGGTTAGACTGTGAGAGGTGCCCAAGTGGTCGTATATTATGTTGGACCTAGGGGTTAGACTATGAGAGCTTCCCAGGTGGTCATATATTATGTTGGACCCATGGGGTTGGACTGTGAGTACTGCCCAGGTGGTCGTATATTATGTTGGACATAGGGGGTACATTATGACAACTGCCCAGGTGGTTGTATATTATGTTGGACCCAGGGGGTTAGACTGTGAGAGTTTCCCCAATGGTTGTATATTATGATGGACCTAGGGGTTAGACAATGAGAGCAGCACAAATGATTGTATATTATGTTAGACCTAGGGGGTTTGACTGTGAGAGGTTCCCAAGTGGTCGTATATTATGTTAGACCCAGGGGTTAAACTCTAAGAGCTTCCAAGGTGGTAGTATATTATGTTAAACCCATTGGGTTATGATTGTGAGTGCTACCAATTGTTCATCTGTTTGTGATTGATCGCCTGTTGAATAAATGGGTTAGAGTGTGGTGGATTTCTAGAGGGTTACTAGTGTTTCATTATCTTTCTATGAGGTACGATTCTGGCATTTGCCGAAGCTGGTACATGTCTATGTGATTACAGACCCACAGAACAACTTAATGATACACGGTTTGTGTGGCACGATGTCCATCTCAATGCCTTTTCATAGGATGTTTAGGAGATCAGGCTTATGGTCCCAAGGATCGACTGCTGATGTTGTTATTGTTATTTGAATAAATTATTCATGAATATTCATATTAATGTCTATGTGTATAGGTATGAGACTATACATGTGTATGTAGATAGATATGGACATCCATGGTACTTGCCCAGTCGATAGGGATTACATTCCATAGGTTTGAATGTGGTTGTATGTTTAGTTTATTTCCTTTATTGTGTTCTATCTAGGCTGAGCACGTTGATGTTGCATATAGTTTTAGTATCATAGTTATAAGTTTATTTTTGGGGTTCCCTAATGAGATTATTTCTTACCCCTTCACGTGCACCTCAGTGTACGTGTAGATCTTATGTCTGCTTTTCAGGTTGAGCATGAGTTGCATAGTGGATAGGGATGAGGCCCAGTTTTGCATGATTTAACAAAGCTACTCGAGTGGTTCTACTGATTGGGATGCTTCAGTTCGACAGTGTCTGGAGATCAGGTATGTGGATTGGCTTGGAGATAGAAGAAGAGCCCTATACAATACTTTCAGTTTTATTTGTACTTGTATCTGAATGGTAGGCATGGTTGGTGTCCGGTGTTTTATAGAATTTTTTATATGTTCAGGCTTTTACAACATTTTACTATTACATCTTGTTCTGTTTCAGTCATTTATTTTTTCCGCACTATGTTTACTTTCCACTGTTTATGATATATAGTTATTAAAAATGTTTACTTACTTTGGTATGAGGGAATAGTCTCCCCACTACCACACCCTAGGCCCTCGCTTCTAGTCGGTAGCTTGTGCCGTACGGGGAGGCACGCTTGATGCCTTATGGAGAACCGTCTAAGAGAACCAGTTTATTGGATTTTGGGTCGGGACGTTTCATGATTAACCAAATTATTTCTATCTATGATACAATTTTTTGGGAACCTTTTTAGAATGGAAAATTTAATTTGTTCACAGCTACTAAATCATCTGTCAACCAATATTCATATAATTGTTTTCTATACATAGTCGAAAAACATTAGAAAAAGACATAACGTCAATAATATTCTTAAATTCATCCCATTCAAAGGAATAGATTTCCTATATTTCATTATTATGATTAACCATTGACCATAAATAATCACATTAACATTTATAACATTAAAAAATAGTGTTACATTTTGATATTATTAAAAACCATTACATTGAATATCATATCTAAGGTATTAATCCATTATTTCACTATCATAGTGTTAGATTTTTCACTAAATTCTTTAGGATGTTATTTCAATAAAATTATGTAATGGAAATGTTCATTTTCATTGAATGTAGCTTATATCCCATATGGATACCACCACCATTTATAGACAATTTTAATTAATCCATCATATTAATTAACTACACTATTTCAGTTTTAAATAATCGAGTTCACTGATTTAGATGTATACTATTCTCATGGGAATATCCTATATCATTTTTCTAGTTTCCTCTCTGGAAACCCATTCAGAACAAAAATATCATAGAAGAAGATTCATTGTAATGTTAAAATTTTATATCCCAATAACCATAAATTAAAATATCTTATGTGTACTTAATTACTTTATTCTATCCTTTAAACATACATAAAAGGTGATCTTATATCAATTATAACGATTAAAATCCTTTTTTAACACATAATTTTATTTCAAAAAGAAGATTTAATTTTCGTACATTGATAAATATATTGTATGGTTTACTGATTAATATAATTAGGTCATAAATATTATATAAAAAACAATCATAAAAAATTGTAAAATTCTACTCAATATAAAATTTAAGATAATTTAAATACTTTAAAATAGATCATATTTTTTTATTAATATTCTTGATTTTGAACCTGAAACTATATGTTTTCCTAATAATCCATAAATTGTATGAATATTTTAAAATACGGGATAAGAACAATACAGATAGCAATAATCTAATGTAAAAAAACAAAATATACTCATTAGTCAATTTCAATAATAATGATATCATATGTTTTATTTTTCCATTAACATAAATACATTTATATAATGTAATTATTAACATACACATAAAATATTATTTATTACCCAATGTTTTTCATTAACTTTTTAATGGGAAAATAATAGAAAAATCATATTAATGATTTTTCCATAACATACATGTAATCCTATGAAAAACATTCTCTTAATAATAAACCATTACAACATTAAAGAGAAAAATCATACATTTTAACCACATATAAATATATTACATTATGGAATTAATACATTTATCTGAAATCAAATTAGGTAAAAAAATACTTATAGATTCATTGGTACACCATATTTATAGAACCATTACAACAACCCTAAAATAAGAAATAAAATACCCTAATAATTTGAATATCAATTTACCTAAAAATTATTCATTAACCAATGCATTGGATAGTAATATAACATTAAAATATTATCATAAATAAATTTTAATAATGTAAAGAACATATAACGAAAAAAATCATTTCAAACTTCAAACATTAAACAATATACTATTGATCCCATCAATATAAAAAATTTATTTTAATAATTAAATTTCCTTTAAAACAAAATATTCCCAACAAAGAAATAAGAATAATGGGAAGTCATGTTAATTTTTTAATAAATAAATGATTCTTATAAAGGATTTAAAATATGAAATACAGGTAATAGTGGTGGGAAAATTTTTTGACGTAATAATTGTTGAAATTGAGCATTCCCTCTTCCTTTTCTCAAAACATTCTATATAAAATTCATAAAATGATGAATTTTTAAAAACATTGATGGAATGTAAACATAGACATAAAATATCATTAATTATTTATTTATTTTTATATTAATAAAATCCTAATTTTTTATGTATATCTCAATATAAGTACAATATTTAATAAATGATTATTTAAATGACCAGAAATGAGTTTTTCAGGTAATGTGTCGTTTATCTAATATATTTCAAAAAAATTCAAGCTAATTGTTTTATTTACTAAAAAATTTATGTTGATTATTTAGTTTTCAAAAAACTATTTTTTGTTTTTTATTCCTTTTATTTCTATTTAATACTTTTCATACTAAATTATATAATTGATTAAATTTACATCAATATTTTTGATGTAACATAGTTAATAAGTCCAAAAAAATGATGGTTTATTTTGATGAAATGTATAATTATTTTATCATTTTATAATATTAATCATGTTATAATTATATTTTTATATAGTATTTATACATTTACAACAAACTCTATAATTTGGTCATGTAAAATGAATTATGTCACGATGATGTATAAGGATGGTCATATTTATTCATGAGTAAAAAAATTCCATTTATCAATGAATATGAGGGAAATAAGGTGTATATCATCATATATTTAAATATATATTATTATATAAAAAATTTAATAATAATTATTTAAATACACCAATATATACAAGACTTTTTCGGTAGTAATGAAAAATATAATACATTGGTCTGCGAGGTGGTACTCAACATGAAAACGTGAAGGATGATTTTTTAGATGTTAGATAATGATTTATAAAAAAAATTAACATTTATGAAATATATTTATATCATATATATCATATTATTCAATTTTTTTAAATTATTATTTCTAAGAATAATAGTTCGTGATATAAAATTAAATACATCATCTTTTGATTCTATAGTCCCAACACATGGACAACAATTATTTTATTACATAGAAGGTTATGTAGATGAAAATGGGTCATAACATAAGTATAAAAATATTCCATTATATAAAAAATCTGTATGTTATTATTTTATAATTCATGAAGAATATATTACTGATGTATATGGATAATTAAAACAAAAACCCTACATTAAAAACTATATCAAGTTATCACACAAACATTATAGATTATTCCAAATTCCATTGTATATTAGTTTTATAAACAAATATGGTCTTAAAGATTTTGATTTGAGATTTTAGGAAGGTTTTAAATAAGATATTATTTCTTGGCAGATAAGAGACATAGGATTCCTTTTATATGTGAATGGGATGTCACACATTGAATTTTGTAGAATATTAACATAGATAAATTTCAATAGAAATCAAATTTAATACAAAAAAATCATTTTTAAATATATAATAACATATTTTTTACTAAAATAATATAATATAAATTAAGAATACTTATTATTTTATTTTTAATCTTATTTTTTAGTGTTTAAAAATTAGCCCATTATTGTACTTTTTGTAGTATCATATATTTTTACCACATTTTCTATTCAAAATGACCAGAAATGAATATTCCTTTTTAACCAATTTAGAAAATATGATAAAAAATATTTTTTATATTTTTGAAAATTAAATTTCTTTATGTAGTGGAAGTTATTTTTGAAATAAAACCACAATGCGTGAAGAAGAATGATTTTTATGAAAAATAATTTTAATGGGTAAAAATTCATTTATACCAAATTAATTTATAATATTAAAAATAATAAAATATATTTTATTATATTTATTCAAAATTTTTGAAATTATTTTTAGGAAAATTATATAATATAATATGGATTTTTTAATACATGTATATAAAAGATAATTTATATAAAAATAATTATATTCAACAAGTCATTATAAAAATAAACAGTTATCGAAAATTCCCAAAATGGATCTATAAATTAATTTTTATAAAATAAAATTAATTAATTTGGAAATCATATTTTAAATAAAACCATATCCCACCCATAAAAATATTAAAACAATTTACAGTTTGAATGAAAAAAATATTTAAAATTATTATAATGAATATTACAACATGAGATATAATTTTGGAATAGGAATAATGAATGCAATTTACATAATATTAAAATTTACTATGATAATTTAGATATTCCAACATCTCAATGGTTAAAATTATAGCTTGTATATAAAGAATGTGTTTTGAGACTATGATCTTTTTGTATGATTCTCGGGTTATCTCAAATATACCACCATAAAATGTGGTGATGAAAAAATTAATAGATCACTGTTGGATATAGTAGTTAACATGTATTTATAAGTTATTCATTCATATACCCTTTCTTTTAATTTTGGTGGGTAAATATTCTTCCACGTGTATAATTGTATTTATGATTATTGATGTTGCTGAATGAAATTATTATTATAGATACACTAGATTATATGGTGGTGTATAAATAAATAATCATTTTATGTGATGGTTATACCTTGGGGGGCTATAATCCTCCATTCAGGCATGTGTGTGTATGGTTCATGTGTTCTTGAGTTAATTGTACCCATAAAGAAAATAATATAATATAGTACATATTAAGATATTTATACATTAGTTACTATTTACTATAGAATATAAGGAAATTATATTATTGACAATGTTGGAAATTCATAAATCTTTATTGGAAATACACTTTATAATATTAAATTTAAAAATTTTGTAAAATTACTATAAATACTATTTATATAGAATAAATGAAATAAAATTTAATGAAAATTTATTTTTAGTATAAAAATGATTCTATACAAACATATTGATAAATGATCCAAGAAAAAATAAATAAATGGTTCGCGACTGACTTTTGGAATAGCTGAATGGGAATTCTAAATACCCATGGGATGGTGACTAGGGACTATGAATCAGTTACAATTAGTATGGAATACATTCTTCAAAAGAAAACATTTTAGGTGTAATACATGGATAAAAAACAATTAAATAATTGTAATCCAAAAAAATCAACCAGATAAAGCACCATATGATAATATATACAAGTCACGAAAACATTAGTTCATCCCAAGTTTACAAATCAATTATTAGATTCAAAAAACTATAATCCCCATGTAATTAGCAGGTAAAACACTCCACCATTAACCCCCAATTTATAATGTCCCACTAATTTAGAACATCCATCACCAGTGAGTGGTGTGATCCCTTAATTTAGACCAGGAAAAAGAAAACCTGAAAACATATGATGGAATACATAGAATTTGAGTTAAAAATATAAATATATTTTTCCTTTTAAATACAAAGGTATATTCATATCAAATAAAAAATATGTTACATTTTAAATAGAACAATTCATAGTAATATTTTCACAATTAATGATAATAAATATTTAAAAAACACTTCAATTTATAGAATAAAAATCGTACAAAAGATAATTTACATTAAAATTTTAGTGTTAGAGTATCTTTTCCATAATACGAATGAGTAATAATATCGACTATATAAAGGAATATTAAATCATTTATATTCATATAAACATGGTTAATAGACCCGATGATATGTTAATATAGATATTCTCACACATATTGTTGTAATATAAATACAATTTTATACACTTCCCAATATATCATGTCTAGGTAGAATATAATTACACCTCAAAGAATGAACTCCACTACATATTCTTAGTTATTTTAGTGATTTTATTAATAATCTATTTATATGTAGGGATAATACATTCTTAGTAAGATTTATTCTGATATAAAAACCTATCTTTCAATGAAATTCAAGGAAATAAAACATCAAAGGTCATATATTTAAAATTATGCAACATCAAATCACTTAAATCAATTAGTTCAAACCAACCCTGAGTTCCTCTTACAAATAACATAACTTTATATCATCAACCAAAATAAATAATTTTTATGAATAACTGTTTCATTTCAATTAATTAATTACATTTGGAATCTTGAAAAAATTCATTCATTTAAATCATAGACATAATAAAAAAAAGGATGCTTCAAATTACACATTTCAATTAAGGATCATTTTTTGAATTTGATCATTTTATTTAAAAATGTATTATCAAAAGGATTTCTCCACATAATAAATTCCATTTCAAAATCATTTATCAATGTAAATGAAATCATAATTTGGAAACAAAACAATGGTCAAAATAAAAATCAGCATTCCTAAATGGATTCAATTGAAAAGAAAATCCTTTCAAAATCATCCACCTAAATTTAAAATATATTCACCCACAAAAAAATGGATCCACAAAATAAGGAAGGAGTGAAATGGAAAATGAATGGATACAAAAAACCATTTATCAAATTAGAATCATCATCTCAACATTTATAATATAATTTTAGGTATATGAATCATATTCCATAGATATTTACAATGATATAAGAATGACCAATACTAATCAGAGAAATGAACCTTAATTCGATGAAATATCTATACCAAATATAATTAGATAAAAACATTGAACTTCCATCTATAATCATCAACCATAATATTGATTTTTACATGAAATTTTAATCAAGCGGAACTATTATTATTTAGGATAAAATGGTATATAACATATATAATATCAATCCAATTGTCAAATATCCACCAATACCAATCACTGGGAGGCTAATAATCTCCAAACTCTCTTTGAAGAGTCTCCCTTTTCAATAGACAATTCCAAAAATGAAAAGAATGATAAAATTCATGTAATTATGAGTTATTGAAATATATATTCAGAATAATAATGTCTCATCTAATGGGTTAGACATGCAGTTTAATAAAAGATGAGGACCTTTTGGTATACTAGAACGGATGCACCATTTAATGAACTATTCGAGATCTGTATAACCTTACACACTCTCAGCTGGAATGTTTCTCCAGTGTAGGAGTCATTGATATTACTAAATGTAGATGCAACTATGTTCCCTCCACTAGAACTCAGACATATGGTTCCATTTTTCCATAGATGACTTTCATGTCTATCTCCAACCATTCCCCAAACATGAACATGCTCATAAACTTCTAAAAACAATATAATTAATCCAAAATGACAATAATAATTATAATAAATGATGTGGTAATAAAATTGATCGAAGTATATGAAATTATGTGTTGAGATGTAATAATTTTCCCTTAAATAAATTCTTTGTTACCCAGGAATACCTTCCACGAAGACTCTAGAGCGAAGAGATGAGGTCGCTCCTCCCACATGAAGGCCACACTCTCGCTAATATCATGAGATAGAGAACCATGTCACTATATCACCCAAACCAATGGTATAGATTTTAAATGAATAAAATTTTTCTAATAATATAAAATTTTATTCTCTTTCTATGAAACGGAAAACATGTTTTGGATAAAAGTCAAATGAGGTGGAAAATCCAAACAGTATCCATCCTCCTCAATCTACTTAACTCTCTCAAATAGTCCAATATATATAGGTGAAACAATCATCTATTTTCTAATTGGTAAATGAACTAACTGATGTTAGACTCTCAAAAACACATATTCACTCAATAAAAACTATAATGTTAATTAATAAAATGTACAAATGAATTTATACTTTATGTAATTTTTTACTATTCATTGACGAATCTTATAAAACTTAAAATCAATCTTCATGACCAAACTAGATCTTATAAAGATTTTTTTACAAAATAACATACCAAAGATTTGGGATTTACATGGTTATCAATAAATTACTTCAATTTTTACCATTTCAATGTGATATTAGAAACTATTGTTTTTGGAAATCTCAAGTGATCATAGACAGATATCTTATCCTCCCAAAAAATTATGGAAACAAGCCTGAAGAATGTGATCAATATTTTTTATTTCTTGTTCCATCTATCCATTGGTCTAATGGCGGTATATCATTCAAAACATAACCCTGGATTACAACACCTCATATAGGATTTACCATAACTAAAACTTGAAAAGTGTATCCCTGTTATAAACAATGTAATATTGAACAACATCCAATTAGATGATATCATGAACATATAGACAACCCATGTTCACATCATTGATCATACCATGATTTTCAATAATGTTATCTGATTTTTTCAATTGTTCAATGACTATGCATATCACAATATTTCATCGATGTTTACTTTTAAAACAGAACAATAATTCAATTAACATCTCTTCCCAAATCCACATCAGAATCATGAAGTATGTGAATTGGTCATGATGAATTAATATTTCCATCCATAATCTATTTACAGGTACAACAATGATAAAAAATCAGAATCTATAGTTTTATTTAGGAATTCCAGAATTTTCACCTCGTATCCAAATTTTTTTTTATTCATTGGTATACCACCCATTGTTATTTATTAAAATCCAGATTAATGGATATTCTTATCAGAAAAAAATAACATGCTAGTTCATAATGAAAATTATAGCCAAATAATATTGAGGCCATTCTATAATGGTCCCTCCATTATATAATGATTCCATAATTCCTCAAGAATAATCAACATGACATTGTTACAAAGGAATCAAATAAATTAAAAGGATTTAAACTAGACACTTTCTAGTATATCCCTACTCTAATCTTCTTGGAATATCAAGTCTATATAAATTAAACAAAACATTGGATTCCAATCCAAAAAAAAATTATTTCATTCCCTAGGATTGTTGTATATAATTAAAATTGTCAATAATTACATGAAGCATACAATGTGTTTTTGAAATATTGAAATAGTTAGATTATTGGCACTCAATGAATCACCTCTACAAAAGATATACATATATTTGTGAAAATTTATAACTCAAATTTTTTATGTCCATATTATATGATAATTTTTTCCAAAATGGAATATATACAAACTCTTCAGCACATACATAAATAATATGAGTTAAATATTATGAATGGGATAATTCTTCCAATATTCTCATCTATGAGGTAAATCATAACACATAATGAAATCACGGTTCCTGTGAAATCATTCTGAACCCATAACTTATATATATAAGATGAAAATATATGAATACATTTATGATGGATGAATCAATACATGTGATGATGAAAACCATTCCCCAACCCATCAAATGGAGATTTATATTTTTGAATCTCATATGACATTTACTCCCTTATGTGTAATACATGACGATATATAAGAAAATATTGAGATATCATTCATCAAATAGGGATAATACCCTACCATTCCAAATAATATCACAATCAAAAAGTAAAACAATATTTCATATTAGGTCATTACATCCTTCCCATTCTCAATATCATCTAGAATATCAACATTGGAAACAATGTGTCCAAATATTATTAACACCTAAATAAAGAATTTTAATTTTAATAGATTGGAATAATTTCATTGATATGTCAATATGATTATAACTACTATAAAATGATTCTCATGGTCTTCCATTATTTTATAGTGAAATAATAATTAATAAAAAAATACGAAGAAGAAGACTTTATGTACTGATGGATGAACTTGTGTATTAGTAAAATAATAATATAAGGTGCAATAATAAAAACATTCATTACATAGTACTCATGAGGACCATACCTACACCTTATGATGATCTTAGGGATATCAGACTCTATTAACATATGTTGACGAAAACCTGACCAAAGATCAATTTATGAGAACAATATCACTGTTTTTATATAGTCATAAAAATATCCTTTACAATGAAATGGATACTTGATCTTAACTACAACAAAATTGAGATTCTGACCATCAAAATCAATGTGAAGGGTAATTTTATCCTTCTCTAAAATAAAAAATGGTTCTCACCAAGGTGACACTATGGGTTGAATAAATACTTTAGTCATCAAGTCATCCAATTAAATTTTCAACTCCATTAATTAAAATAATTGAAAACATTAATAAGGAATCTAAAATTTTTAGTAACCTAATAAAAATTTGATTTAAAATCCACCTCCCTCAGCGGTTGAAAATAAAAAACACAATGTGGAAGAAATCAGGAAACAAAACACCCAATATAATAAAATCACAACCTAATGATTCATGATATAATGAAAAATCCCTCATGTATATTATCCCATAAAAATCTATAATATGTGGTCCAACAAGGATTTTTCTTAGGCTTATCACTCCGAAATTCTTATGTGAGAACTCTATACTTGAAATAATTCAATACAAGAAACACAAAACATTCAAGAGAATAATATAACCTGATATTTTAAAATATATTTGATATTTTAAATGGATTTGATATTTACAATAATAATTATAGTGAATTCCAAACTGAGTTAGTGTGAATTAGAAATAATAGAAACATTCAGTAATTATATGCATTACACGCATGATTGAGTTTTACCGAGCAATAATATACTATTAAAATATAAATATTAAATATATTAATAAATAAAATATCAATTATTAATAATATAAATTAAATTTTGAAAATATATGATTTACAAAACAATTTTATTGGTTACAAATAAATTATAAATAAATATAAGAACCAACCGAATAAGAAAATAATATTTTAATAGATATACATGTTTATTCTCAAAAAGTTATTTTTATCCTGAAAATTAAACTAATTAACTATTGATGTTAATTTAATATATATATAATGTATTCAATATAAGATTTTTTATATTCATCCAATAAATTCGATAGGCGTAAGATAAGAACAAACCCAATAGTAGATATCAAATACTATACTTTTATAAAGGAAGTGTGTATGCCTTTTAATGACGAACCTATTTTAATAAAAATCATGACAGATTTATAAATATAATATTTAAATATTTACCTCTTATTTTGAAATCAATACATAATAATTAGATTATGGTGAATTGTTGTTATTTTTCTAGGATGTTTCATTTTTTATTGAGTAGTGACAAATGCTGAAATTTAATTCAAAAATGAATTTTTATATTACTTATTTATATAGATACATTTTAATTTTATATGGTTTTAAAGTATAGTTAGATAATTGTTTTTCTTATATTATCCAATTTAGGTCTATTATCACATTGATATTGACTATATGAATATAGCAAAATTTAGGTTGTTTTCCCTCTAAAAACAATATTTATCGTCCCATCTGAGGGATCAAATATAAATTAATTTACTCTAATTAAATTATTATAATTCAAAAAAAATAATTCCATATTTAGAATCATCATAATTTATAATGAGTAATATTTTCAAATTATTTTTTTAAGAAACAATATCAGGGAAATTAGTTAAATTAATTGCAATAATTAAGGTGAGATTGTGCTTAACAAGGTACTAAACCATTAACATATGCCCGAAAATGACCTAGACACATGTGAAAACCCAAATTTCTATCCTAGAGTCATCTATAAAACTTCAGTTTTTGGGTTTGGATCGTTTTTGTGACTTTATTTAGTTAAAAACGTGGATACACCTCACATTATTCCAAAAATACCATTTGAGTCCTTTTTCGTCCATATAAAAGTTATAAACACTTTCCACATTATTAAACATATAAAATCACATAGTATCATAAAAATATCTGACCTAAAATATTACCATCCTCCCAAAAATCGTCCCTGATTAATCCCATTTTACAGAAATGCTTCCAATGAATCCCTTTGGTTATAACCAAAAGGTGTAACCCACTTAAGCGGTGACATCATTCCTTAAGTTGTTCAGTTTTATTTACATTATTCACCACAGATATATCATATTAATTAATTATGACATATAAAAATAGTATTCAAAATATACTAGGAAGTTATCATTCAATTTTTTACCTACACTTATAAAAACCTACTTCTAATGAGTAAATAGAATACTGTTTACTTGTAAGCTGAAATATCACCTCAAAAAACGATGATTCTTCATTTTTCCTTTACTACAACTCATAGTGGCCATTATGATTGAAACTATTATATATATTATATTTATGATATTTATTATGTATATATTTATCATTAATTATTTTATAACACTTACCTTTATAGTTTCCTTTTTTTGTAATTATGATAACATCATTTTTGGAAATGTTGACTACCTCCCCCACAAAGCGATATGACTCATTAATATTGTTCATGTAATGTTTTAAATATAGTTTTAATAAACCTATCTAACATTTATAAAATATATAATATAGTGGAATTATAATTTACTTATTTTTCTTTCATTTTCAATTTTTTTATATGATAAAGAAATGGAATTAGTGTTCATCAGTACGTACAGCCTACTGTGTCCATAAATGATGCATTTCATTTCATAACACCAAACACTATAAATTATTCTAAATACATATGTAAAAAATATATGTGATAATTATGTATTGTTTTATATTATAAATATTATTAAACTATAATGTAATTAATGAAAATAAAAATAACATGTCAAAGAATAGAATAAAAACTAGAAAACTAATAACAGAAATGGTTAAAATAATAAATGATTATTAAGGAAATGTTAAAAAAATATTATAAAAAGATAATTAATGTTATTACAAACATGAGTAAGATTCTATAATATTTTAGTAACATATTTAGAAACACTATATAGGATTAGAAATACCAAAGACAAAATACTAGAAAAGGTAAGCAATACCATCTCAATTTAAATTCCATTGAGACTTTTTTTGTTATGCACCAACCATCCTTTATATATTTTATATACTACCACATGAAAAATAATATCATAAATAGAATTATTCACATGATATTTTACATTTCATTTAATCTCGTGCATTTATTAGGTTTCTAATTTAAATGTTTCGATGTGGTATGTGTAAAGTTGGAATGATAAATGATTATTCTCCTCAGTAATGTCCTTAATGATAATCATTTTAATCTTAATTTCTTTATGATTGTTAATTTTATATTTATACAATTAAATTATTATAATAAATTATCATTATAATTTAATTTAAAATCCATATTCTTATTCAATTTATTTTATAAATTACTCAATTGTATTTCATTTTTACATATGGTGTCCACATGGATAGTTATTTGATTAACTGGGTAATCCTAGAAAAAATATATAATGATTATTCATTATGAATATTTGACATGGAATATTGTTTAATTTGATTAAATGTCATGATTAAAGATGTGGAATGGTAAATAATGGTGGTTCATGGACATTATATATCCCCTTGATGCATTGATATGTTCTAATGAGGCAATTAAGTTGGGAATACTAAACACATTTATATATTTTTTTCCATTATGTAAATGGTCATTTTTGTATAATTCATCATGTTCCATAGAGATTAAATCCATTATGAAATCGTTTCTCTCAATTATCTTATGTTATTACTAATCGACAATATTTTATAATGAAATATCTTTCGGTGCAATTAATTGGAATTTTACTAATTATGTATAATTCCTTTTAGATTAATACATTGGTATATTGATTCATCCTTATCAAGTTATATGAATGGCCTCAATTATCAATTATTTATCATTTTATTTTAATTTATTATCATTGATTCATTTTTCATTAGCATTACATACCCTTATATATCATTTTAAATCCCCATTATTATGTTTCCATTCCCCAAGTTATAAAGAACTAATCATTAAATAAGAATTAAAGGATATATTTTAATTAATTTAATTATGAATCATCTTTTTGTTTCCTATATCCTAATATATTATGTGTATCATGTAAGTAATTTGAATTATAAAATTCTAAATGGAATATGTTATTTGGTTTTAAATCCATTTAATCATGCCAATGTAATAAAATAATCATCAGATGTGGGATTCCAGGGTTAGGGAGTTACAGTTTTTATCAAAGTACATTTAGAAGAAATATGGAAAACCCGATTTATGAAACATATATTATGGTTAAAAACCATAAGGTATACTTTAAGGACACGTATAAAGTATAATTTGAGAATTTTTCTATTGTAGAGATTATGTGTGTATTCTTTGAAATGCATCCCTAACATGATACTATATGTGGTAATGGATCTAGAATAGATATACCTAGGAGTAACAACTCTAACCTGGTATGCCAAGATTACTCGGTGTAACTTAGTAGATTACAAAGGGCCTTACCAAACCTCATTTAACACTCCCAATAAATTCTCTTTTGATAATTCACATTTTTTACCTTCCATTATGAAGGATTTGAATAAAAATATTTTCAAAAAGTATCCATTTTTTTATTCTAGTATTTATGATGCATAAATTTTTGTTATGTGGAATTCTATTTTTAGGGTTATATAACATTAATATTTTTAGAAGATATTCAAGTATATTACATGGTTTAAAAATTGTGACTGGAATGAATAATGTTATCAATAATCATGTCGAATTAGAGGTTTCACTACTAACATAGTCAATACAGATAGTGTCAAAATTGAGAAAATTATGAAAAGATTTAGAAAGCTTACTTAGTTTATAAAAAACAACATTGAACTAATTGAACAAACCTTTTCCATGAAGTGAGTCTCTAATTGTGGATCTACTCATGTGTTAGAATACCATATAAAATTGAGAGACTACTAATACAATTTTAAGTGAATAATAGAATAATTTTTTAGGGATGATAATTATAGCCTTGGGATATATTTAAATGGAAAAGGTTACACTTATAGTGTGTTAATTCAAGGTGATGTTATTCAATGGTGTTATTTCATTCAGAATACATGGGTGTTAGAATAAATAGAACTCATTGGAAGTGAAATATTTTATGATACATTCTTTGATAAATAATAACTCATTATCTAAAAATCAAGATGAATATAAAGTGTCTTAGATAAAAGAATAATGAAGCATAATTTTTTTTCATATTAATTAGTAAAAATTACATGGTTATCTAGTCATCATATGTATAATATACAAAATAGGGAGTATAATTTTGATCAATTAATTGAAGTAATTAAGCCAATTATACAAAGTTTGTTGGTTTCTCAAACATTCCAATCTTACGGATGGGTTGTATTATGTTCCATAAAAATAGAAAATAAATTATAAATTTCATACATATTCATCCTTGAAAAATTAAATTACTAAATAAATATGAAGAGAAAGAAGGATTTTCCATATTTTGATAAATGTGGAAAGAATCAGCCATTTAAATTTATGAAAGGACTGGAGGTCTGTTATGAGTCAGAATGAAGGGCTTACTAGTTAAAATACCATAAAGAGAAGGTTGAAAAAACTTATATTCAATAATAAAAATTCAAGGATATTTGGAAATATGCAATCAATTTCTCCAAACATCAGTATAATATAATGTACAAGGATATAAGAAGTAAAGTTCAAGCATATCATATTGAGGCGACCTAAATGGATTGATTAATGTTCTTATATATTTGAATGTATGAAATATGATGTAAAATTATTTCATTGATTATTTTCTCCTTATATTTATTATAAAATATATATTGATTATATTTCTATTATTTTACAATAATATCTAATATTGTATGTCGAATTTTATGAAGAATATTAAATCAATATAATTTTAATATTATCAGAAAATAGTTGAATAAGGGAAATATGACAATTAATATGATCATGAGGACGATATAATGATGAAGAAGTGATTGATTTGGATAGGTATGGAAAACCATATAACTGCTTAATTAATTCATGAATACTATTCTATTATATCATTGATAGATTTTTATACACTTTTGAGTTTAAATAATATATCCTATAAAATGTTTCTTACTTAATAAATAATGATTAATGCATGGTGATTTTATTTATTACAATATTTCTAGAAGAGTCACTATGATGTTAATTAAATTTTTTGAATGTGAATACATATAAAACATTCATTTTAAATAAAGGTGAATCATAAGATCATTTTTGGAAATTTAGTGACCCTCCTTCAATGTGTTATATCACAATCCTTTGGAAATGTTAATCATTTATAAAATGGTTTAAGATGATCTTTTGATGATATTTTATATGTTACTGTAATTCTTTACTATATGAAGAATCATATTATAAGAGATGAAGAATAAATAGATCATGTTATAATCAATGAAATTGAGTGTTTTTATACAAAATCTATTTTTATATTATTAGTGTGAATGTATTTATCTACTCTAGGGAAAAATGGTATTGAAAAAATAACATATTATCATTGTTATTGATTAAATCAAATACATATATTCAAACATATGGATTATGTATTTGTGGTTAAAATATTCATCTAAATAGGTTTTCTTGTAACTTCACCAAAACCTGATTGTAAATATTTCTTCAGTATCCGGGTTTCCATTTCCCACCAATGATCTCTGACTAGGGAACTTAGTTATGTGATCATTTTACCTATCTTTCACTCATATTAAAAAGATGTGATATGATGTTGTCCTCTCGACAATATTTTATATACCATCCCTATATTAATGAAAATATATTTAAATTGTGAGTACACAATTGTTTTTTGGTGTGGAGAGTGTAACACCCCAAACGTCTAAAGTAAGAACACTATTTTCGATAACATTATTAAAAAATCACACAATGTTCTAAAGGGAATACAATAACATGATAATTTAAAATATATTAATTATGTTAAATGGATTCAATATATTATATATCTTTAATTTCATTCAAGAATGAGTTATCATGAATTTCATGCAAGAAACCCCTTCTTTAATGGCTTGTGTTACAAATAAGACCGAGTATTTCTAGGAAATAACATATTATTAAAATTTTATTATTTAATATGATAATACATTAACTATAAATTATGAATAATATTAACTAATATATAAAAAAAATGGTTTACACAATTAATTGATTGGATAGAAATTAATTATAAAAGAATATAAGAACCAATTTCATATGAAAGTAATTTTTTTATAGAAATATATTTTTATGCAGACAAAGCTATTTTACCCAAATTAATTTAATTAATTATGATTTTATATGAATTTAATATATATTTATATTTATATTTAAATTCAATATAATATTTTTAATATTCATCTAATACAATTTACACACATAATATAAGAATGAACCCAATACTACACATAGAATAATATATTTTTATAAAGGTAGTTTTCCACCATTTAATAGGGAACATATTTTAAATCATATTTGGGAGCATTTTATAATTTTATAATGTAAAAATTAACCTCTTATTTTTATAAAAAACATTAATATTCTTTTAGGGTGAATTTTTGTTATTTATCATTTAGATGTATTTTTTAAGGAAAAATGAAATCTACTGAAATTATATTCAAATATGATTTTTAATTTAAAAGATTTTTATGGATAAGGAACATATTTATTTGTATTTAATGTTAAATTATGTTATATATTTATTAATGAATCCAATGATGTTCATTATAACAAATTTCACATTGAAATTTACTGTAAAAATATAGAAATCATCTGAATGTTTTTAATTAGAAACCCTTCATTATCGCCAAGTCAATGAGACTGAATTTAAATTAATTTCAACCTATTCTATGATATAAAATCTGAAAAATGGATTCCATATATTTTATTAGTATCAAATATAATATATAATAAGTTCAACCATTTTTTCAAAAATATTTTTCAATGTAATGAAAATTAATTACAAAAATTTTGTGGAAATTATGCTCAATAAGGGACTATACAATTTATTTAGGGGCCCAAATAACCTAGCACATTTAAGAAAATCATTGTTTCCAAATTTAGGCCATATTCTTAATATTATTTATTTTTTTATGGTTTTTATTAAATTTTTTATGTAATCATGTAGTTATGTCTTTCTTCTTTACAAAAATACCAAATGCGTCATTTTCATTCCCTATAAAATGACATCACCCCTCCCACATCCTAACACCTCTAAACCCATATTTGAAACCAGCCTTTAAACATTAAATAATCCCATGAATTATAAAATAATATACATTCATACTAAATGAGTATCTTTTCGAGTTTAGAGTTTTAATGAATTTGTATATCTTACATACATTACATACCAGATTCTAATAATTAAGAAACTACTAAAAACAATATCCATTTTGTCCAAATTATAAAACATTAAAACATAAAAAATGAATAAATTGACATATCTCCATATCAAACAATACGACCCCATTTTTTCTCTTACCCACCATTATATCCTATGAAAAACATTTTAAAAACATGGTATGAGTATAAAACTCATCATGGGATATAAAGAATGTAATCAATATTCATGTGATGACATAAAATCCGACAAAACCCACAATAATTAAAATCATATTAATAGAATAATAATTTAATTAACTTGATACATATTTACCATATCACTCTTACATTCACCTTACACATGGAATAACCTTTTGGTCAGCCTCCATTTCGGGAGTAACCAATGCATCGGAGAGGTATAATTGGGATCCCTTGTAATATCCTAAGCTATAATGGGCTCAAACCAACATATATTGATCTATAATGGGATAAAAAATTAAATAATTTTCAAGGAACATATCATGGTAATAAATTATTAGGAGAAACCACTAATTCCATATACATATGAAAACAATCCTTTTGAAATTTATAAAAGAGGGTTTTAAAAAGATTTTTAAAAGAAGGACCTTTAAAATATAATTGGTGTGATAATTAATAAAATGGAATGTATAGGTGTATATAATATATATACACATTATTGATCATAATATATACATAAATTCAGAACACAAATAATATTAATAAAACATAATGAATAAATAAGAATGTTAACCCAAAGAATGGATATTGTGTTAAGAATTCCCTGACACATGGTTCTTTGTAATTAAAATGTGTTTAAACCTGATGTATAATGCTTAAAATATTGTTATTAATATCATAATGAAACATATAAATTTTTATAACACATTATATGATCATTTTATGACATCATTCGACAAATTAATTATTTTATATTTGTTATTTATATTGTCTTGAGTGCATTTTTTTCATGGTTTCCAGGATTGGTTCATGACGGATATTAATGTAGATTGGAAACGAAAATATAGAATAGTAATTGAATGGTATTTAAATATTAACATAACATTAAATTATACTATTTATCTTTTTTAATCCTTACATAAGGAGATTCATATGTCAAAAAATTATTGATCTTTCTTTGTATCATTATTTGTGATTTTTCGATCTTAATAAATTCATTTTGTTTTATAAATTAATCACATGTGTCAAAAAAGAATACAGAACATTATATAAAATATAATACATAAATTATAATATCGTTAAACTGTAAAAATTGTTTCATGACCTATATTCATGAATGTATGTAAAATTGAAATAATATTTTCCATAATATCTATAAATCGACACATCACGTATGATGTTTTAATTTATTAAGAAAGTGGGAGGGGAGAATAAGTATAATGGTGGATAATCCACAAACATTATGAAATGAATAAAATTTGAGAAATTGGACCATTTGCACCTCTTTGATAATGGGAATATAAATAATTTATAAATAAAATAAAGGAACTCTAAATAAAAGAATTGTTTAGAAATCCCTTATAAATATTCTACAGCATAACAACTAAGAAACATTGTTTTATAAAAAAATAAAAAAAAGAGGGGACATGGAAAACCCATACATAAAAGAATAATAATAAATTATAGTGATGGATTATAATATAAATAAGATCATGGTATGGAATCTTGAATGGTATACCACATAAAAAGTACATGAATTGAAAAACAAAGAAGATGATAATTCTTTTACCTTTTAGAGTAACTCTTAAAAATTGAAGGTTGGGACCTTGATAGATTGATAAAACCATGGGAGGACTACTAGATATGTATGAAAACTATATATTCAATGGGGAGGAATTTGGAATTAATGTAATGAAGGTGTTTTTATGTATACATGGAAAATGTTATGGAATATATTATAAATTTCCAAGGGACACATTATTATTGGTATTTTCGAAACAATGGATTTACCATGGTATTTCTCCATGATAATGGACACATGGGACACCTCATATCTTATTTTACTGTAAAAAATAATTATATAATTATTACATCATTAACGATGTCATTAACAATAATGAAACTCAAAAATTGTATTTTACTTTTCATTGAAAATTCGTCTGTTTGAGAAAAATCCAAAAGATTCACCCAAACCCTTTTTCAACATGTAGAATTTAAAAAAGAAATCCATTTTTTGAAAATAAGTTTCTAAATATTATTCAATATATTTTTATATAAAATTATAATTTATTCAAAAATAATAATTTTAAATATATAACACATTTTCTAACACCTTGAAAAATTAAACAACATCTCATTTTCAGACAACATGAGGAAAATAAAATAATAAAGAAATATACTATTTATTAAGTTAATATTACTATTCATATTCCTTTTCATAAGGGTATGTTACTATTCACCAAAAAAATTATGTTTGTTCTATTTGACTCTAAATAACTCACTTGTCACAATTGTAGATAACCATTTTTCAAAATTCAAAGCATAGAAGCTACAAAATTATGTATAAAGGATAGCTATAAATATCAACTTAAAACAATGTTTAATGAATATCCATTTATTTCACTAAAACATTGAGGTGTTACATTATACCCATATTCTATAAATTTTATCCTCAGGATTTTATTTACTTATTAAACAAGTGAGGGAACATTTTCCTCATTTCATTTTATGATTCCTGTGTTTCTTCTTCAACAATTTGGTTTCTCCAAAAAAAACCAATTCCTGGTGTTATCTGCATAACTTTTCTACCTGGTCTAAGATATCATTATGTGATACTAGGTCATCTTCACGTTCTTGGCCACCACCTATACTAACTCTGGTCCCATCAACTTCATTCCCATCACATCATCACAAAAAGCTGGAGTTTGACACTTATTCCCATTAAATGCATCTAAAGGTTTCATATATATACTAGGGTGAAAATTGTTATTATAAGAAAACACAACAAAATATATATATTAATCCAAACATCCTATGTTTTCAATTTAACGTTCTCAATTAATATCCTAAAATGATCGAATCATTCGTTCTGACATCCTATATAATTGAGGATGAGAAACTGTTCTAAAATTTAATTTTTATTCCCAACGACATCTAAACGTCTTTATAAAAATTAGAAGGGAACCAGGGATCCCAATTAGATATAATGGAAAAAGGAACTCAATGTAACTATTCAATATCTTTAAGGGATAATTGAAAATGTTTATCCAATGACATAGTATCTCTATTAGAAAGAAAATGTGCATAATTTTTCAGCTAATCAATAATAACCGAAATTGCATTGTCACAATGATATGACTTAGTTTTTCCCACCATGATGTCGATATATATATTTTACCATTTCCTCTATGGAACTGTAAAAGGTTGAAGAATCCCCTTATGTAATTTCTTCTATTCTTTAACTTGTTGACATTTAAATAATTTAACATTAAATTTGGAAATATTACTTTTCATCACATTCTACCTATAACAATCCATAAGGTCTGTGTACAAATTAGTAATTCCATGATGAATAGAAAATAGAGAAATATGCGCTTCACACAACAAATATTTCTTCAAATGGGAATCACATGGCACCCACAACATTTTTTCAAATAATAAAACAATATCGTTATCCAGTTTATATTTGGGAATCTTTCTAATTTTGGCCAATTATACTTTCACTGTAGCTCACAGTCTCCCTTTCTATTTGAAAACGATGACTACATAGAAAAATACAAAAACATATGTGTTTCCTGCACTAACCACTTCTATGAAAAAATTCATTGAATCATTAATCAATCCATACTTTATGCCTCATGATTAAATCCTTTTAAGTGAATATATACTTAAAAATATAATTTTAAGTATATATTTGACATTTTGATACGTATAAATGGTTCCTCAAAAGTTTCAAAGAAAAAACCACAACTTCCAATTCTAAATCATATATGGGATAGTTTAACTAATGATGTTTTAGTTTCCATGAATCATAAAAAATGACATGATCATTCGACATCAAACCCCTAACATGTCCCTTTAATGAAACATCATTTTAGATGACAAGCTCACTATTTCGGGATGGAAGGGCCAAAACTATTGCATTAATCGTTCTCATCTATAGTTTTAGAGAAAAATCAACATTTTCATCAGTCCAAAAATATTTAACCCATTTTCGTGATAAATTAGATAGCGAACAAGGTAGAAATGATATGTTTTAAACAAACTATCTATGATAAACACATAATCAATGAAATCTATGAATATAAATATAATTTGTAAGAAGTTTCCTTTAATTATAACCTTTTTTATTGGTAGGATCAATTGTTTTTCGATACATGTATACAATGTACCCAAAAAAGAAATAGGTTTCAACTAGAAATCACACTTGATAAATTTTCCATACAGTTTCTTTTCATTTATATTTTTCAAAACAAACCTTAGAAGTTTTCCCTGTTCCTATTTACTTTTAAAATATACCATAATTTCATAAATAAACACAACCAAAAACATATCCATGAAATCAAAAAATATGCTATTCATAATATCCATGAATACAGTAGGTGAATAATTTTACCTAGAAGTCATAACTACAAATTCATAATGAACATATCTAGTATGGAACATAGTCTCTGGGATTTCATTATCCTTTACTTTCAACTGATGGTACCTTGACCTTATGTCAACCATTGAAAAATACTCTTCTCCCTAGATTAGATAAAACAAAACATTTATATGAGAAAAAGGATAATTTTTATTAACAATATTTTTATTAAAAAATATATAATCAATAAAATGTTTCATTGAAACATCTTTCTTCTAAACAAACAATACATGAGTACCCTATGGTGAAATGGTAGGTCAGATGGTGCCGTTATCAAATAATTTATGAAACTACATTAATAATTCCATATATTCTATTTATGATATTCAATAATGGGGTAAAGAAATTTGATATGTGTCAGGAAGTATATAAATAGTAAAATCATCCTCTATAATATAAATAACACTAGGAAAATGATGAGGAAAAACATCCATGTTTTAATTTACCACTGTTACATCATTAATCAAGATAGTTCCCTTATCATGAATAATATTAGATATAAATCATTCATATATATCCATTATCATTTTCATTGAATCCTGATATGTTATCAATGGTATATTATCATTCATGTACACAAACTGAAATTATTTTTTAAAACAAACTTCTTTTTCTATATAATTTATAATATCACGATAAAAATAAATCTAGTCCATACCCAAGATATCATAGAACTATAATAGAGGAAAAACAATAAGATTCAAAGGTAAAATATTTCCAAAAAAACGTATAGGATTATTTTAATAATTTTTTTTCCATAATAATTCCACCAATAGTTTTTTCCATGGGATTTGGTTTCATTTAAGGATGTTGAATTCATGATTTTTCATAATATTTATCTGAAATGAAGGAATGTGTACCCCATGAATCAAACAACACTTTTGTAAAATATGATAAAACAAAAAATATACATGATATCACCTCATTTGGTGGATCAATATCAGCTACTCATTAATTTTCAGATCAATTTTTACAGTCATGAGACATGTGTCCAAGAATTCAACATTAGTAGTATTTCTCAGAATTTAAAAGACATTCACCAGTATGCCTTTTACTATATTTTTGAGAAAAAGGGAAATAAATATTTTTACATATATATTTCTTTAAGGAAGAAGTACCCCAAAACTACAAACATAGACTCTTCATTTCCATGTCATCACGAGGCACATACATGTCAGCAAACTCCATCTCCACTTCTTCAACACTATAAATAAGTTTCACATAGCTTTTGAACTCTTGTGAAGAAAAAACTTCTTCACATAATGGTTTAAAACTTGAGTAAAATAAATAAATTCTATTATCAATATCCCAAGTAAAATCTGGTACGTACATCACCAGTCATATAAAAAATTCATTATATTCTGCCATAGAATCAATATCTTTCTACTTTAGTACCAGGAATTTCTTCTCCATTTTGAGTCAAATAGTTTTGGAAAAATATTTTTCCAGAAAAATAATGTAAAATTCATCTTGTTTCAAACTGTCATGATCATATCATTCTCTCGTATTGTTAACTAGAGACCAACATTGATAGCATTCACCTTCCGAAAGATAAATGGCTAATATAGCCTGTTGACATTTTGAACATCCCATGAAATAAACTATCTTTTCTAGAGAATTCATCCATTCTTCAGCTATCACTTTATCTATGGTTCCACTGAATTCTATAGGATATTTCCTCATAAACTCTTCCATATAATACATTTTCCTTCACGGTAGATCATATTCCTCTCTAGAATGGATTCCACCCTCGTTTATTTTCTGATTCAACTAGTCTATTGATGTCACAAACTACACAGTTCTTATTCCCACCATTGGGGGATGCAGATTCGTACGGACATCATCCTCTTTGTGCCTTCCTACATCAGCTTCCCTATTTGTTCAACAAAAAAAATCTGAACATACATAACATAGATGACACACTATTATAATCCTTAAATTCTTTATCATTTCAAATTATCATAGAGTAAAAAAATTTAATGGTAATATTTTAACAACATTCTAACACCTAAAGTTATTGAAACCATCTTTTGATACCAACTATAAAAACCCGACCATAAAAAATATATATATGCCTAAGTATTATATAAGAATAGATATTATTACACAATGAGGATATTTTTGGGTTTATAGTTTGAAATAATTACGAGATCTTACATACATAAAATAACACATTCTGATAAAGATGATACTACTAAATATTGTATTCATTTTATTCATAATATAAAACATTAAAACATAGTAACATGATTTCTTTAACAACAATCCATATCAAGCATCACATATCCCTTTTATCTCTAATGAGTCCTTATATAATTTTTTTAAAAAAGTAGTAACTTGATATGAGTTTAAAACACAGTAATGGATATAAAGAATGAAATAATTTTTCATGTGCTAACATAAAAACAAATAAACCCCATCATCTTGAAAACTTATATTCATAGAAACCTCATGTAGATTACTTAGGTAATATTTTCCATATCACTATTACATTCACCCTTACACATGGAATAATAATTTGGTCGACATCTATCACTGGAGTACCCAATGCATTGGAGAGCTATAATGGGCCTCGCTCGTCATATGTGGAGCTATAATGGGATCAACCAAACATATCATGATCTATAATTGGATCAACCCAACATAAAAAAATTCCAAGTAAAATATCATTATAATAATGTATCTAGGGAAACAACTCATTAAATAAACATTTAAAAATAATACTTTTGAAATTTATTAAAGTGGGTTTCAAATGGATTTTAAAAGGAAAGTCCCATAAAATATAATTGTATTGAGAATTAATATAATGTAATGGATATGTGTATACAATGTAAAACTAAATAGTGAAACATAATATATATATATATATAAATTCATCACACTAATAAACATAATACCACATAATGAATAATGAATAAGAATATCACAATGAATATAAATTAGGATAAGAATTATCATACCTCAGGTTCTTCTTATATATAATTTGTTTAAATCTCATGTATAAATGTTAAAATACTATTATTTATTTTCTAATAAATAATATTAATGTTTATAACACATTATATGATCATTTTACAACATCATTTGACACATTTAATATTAATATTTTGTTATTTAGATTATTTCAGGTGAGTTTTTTACATGGTTCCCATGATCACTTCATGATGGATATTCTTGTCAAGTGGAAGTGATAATATAGAATTTTATTAGAATGGTATTTAAATATTTAGATAACAATATATTATAACATTTATAATTTTGAATCCTTAAATAAGGAAGATTCATCTGTTAAAAAATTATTAATCTTTGTTTCTGTCATTTCTTGGTGGTTCTTCAATCTTAATGAAGTCATGTTGATTTATAAATTAGACACATTTGTAGAAAAATACTCCAGAACATTTTATAAAATATAATAGATAAATTATAATCTATATCAACAATAAAAATGCTTTTATGACCAATTATGATGAATTTAAACGAAATTGAAATCATATCACCAATGATGTTGGTAAATCAACACATCATGGAAGGTGTTTTAATTTATTGAATAAGTGGGAGTGGAGAATAATTTTAATGGCGAAACATACATAAAAATTATGAAATGAATAAAATTTAAGATACAATATCATTAATTATTCTTGGATAATGGGATGATAAGTATGTAATAATAATATAATAGAACTCGAAATAAAATAATAGTTAAGAAATATCTTAGGAAAATTCACCAGCATAACGACTATAAAACATGGTTTTTTTAAAAATTAAAAAGAGAGGGGACATGGGACACCCATTGATAAATGAATCATAATACAGTATAGAGATATAATAGAATATAAATAAGAACTTAATATGTAAACATTAACGTTAAACCACATAAAAGAGAACTTTAATGGAAAATTAAAGAAGTTGATAATTCTCTTAACCTGTATAGTAAATCCGTAGACATGAAGGTTATGACATTTTTTGCATGAGGACACCATGGGGGGACTACTAGGTAGGTTGTAAGACCATATATCCATTGTAGAGTTTGTTGAAAAAAATGTAATGAAGGAATGGGTCGGTATTTACAGCAAAAGTGAGGGAATATTTTATTAATTTCCAAGGGACACATCATTAGTGGTAATTGCAAAACAATGGGCTTGCCCATGGTATTTGCACATGGTATTGGACACATGGGACACCTCATATATAATTTTACTATACACAAGTAGAACATAATTATTACATAATTTTTATATTATTAATGATTTCATTAAACACATCGATACTCAAAAATGAGTTTTTATATTCACTGAAAATTAGACTCATTCTGAAAAATTCCAAAAATTAACCCGATAAATTTTTCGATGTGAAGAATTCAAAAATGAAATCTATTTTTTGAAAATAAAGTTCTAATTATTATTAATTTAATATTAAAGTAATATCATAAATTTTTCACACATAAAAACATTAAATCAATATCTCATTTTTTAACACTATTAAAAATTAATCAACATATCATTATCTTATAACCATAAAAAATAAAATAATAATACATTTTACTATTCATTAGGGTCATATTACTATTCATTTATTCATCAAAATAATAATTTAATATTCACCAATAAATAAATGTGGTTCCATTAAACTCCAAATAACTTACAGATCACAATTCTAGATTTCAGGTTTTTTAAATTCAAAACATAGAAGTTGAAATGTTATGTTTAATGTCTAGTTATAAATATATCTAAAAAAATGATTCATGAATTTCAATTTATTTTTGTAAAACCTTGAGGTGTTGAAACCCAGATAGGTTCATAATTGATCTTCCCATATAGATCTCTTACATACCTACCATCCTCCTCGAATCCCCCCTTTCTGATTAAATCCATCCAAAGAATAATTTTGGTGAAAACCAAAAGGAGTTACCATGTTAAGAATTCACATATTCCCTAAAGATCCCTAGTTTAATTTCCATTATTCACCCATAATCACTTATTATTATATTATTATATACTCAAATAATTATATTAAAAATAATAGGATTTTTTATTCTAAGGGTTAAACCTACATAAATATACACATCAATCTAATGTGTAATGAACATTCTGTTTTCATGTAAGGGAAACTACATCCTCATGATACGATGACTGTTCATTTTCCATTTATATCTATAATTATGGTAATTATGATGAAAAATATATATTTATATATTATATATAAGATAATTATTAGTTATTTTTTCTTTTATTATTATTTTTAACATGTACCCCTATACTTCATTTTTTTGTAAATACAATAACAATATTTGTGGAAGTGTGGACTACCTTCCCCTCAAAGTGTCGTGACTCATTAACAGTATACATGGAATGTATAATGGATGGTCATAATAAAAATATAACAAAAATATAACAAATATATGATACTATAATTAAATTATACATATGTATCATTTACTTTCAATTCATTTAATACGATATGGAAATTAAAGGTGCGTTCATGTGTTTGCATGACCTACTATCTCCATGAACGATGCATTTCATTTATTATCTACAAATAGTATTTAATGTTATAAATACATATATACTAAATATAGGTGTTAATTAGTTAATTTTTTTACATTCTATTGACGATAAAATAATGATATAATTAACATTAATAAAAAATAAGAAGAAAAAATTTACTCAAGAATCTAGGTAATTAACAACCAAAATAGTTAAAATAATGAATGATTGTTAATAAATGGGTAATAAAATATGGTAAGATGTTACAATATGATATATTAAACATTATTATGGTTCATTTATATGTTTGTAACACATTTCAAACCACATTAAATGAGGATGAAAACCACACAATAGAAGTAATGTTAATGTATGGGATTTCATCTCAATTTACATTTCATTGGGGCTTATTTGTTGTTATGAACCAACTCACATTTATATGGTTTATATACAATAATTTTACAAATTATATCAATAATATTATTTTTCTCATGATTTAATAAGATTCATTTTTTAAAACACATTCTTGGGGATTAATATTTAAATGTTTCAATGGATACTTTGGATTGTCTAAATATTATTATACTCAATAATGTTCTTAATGAATGTCTTTAAAATATCTCTTCATTTTGTGATTGATTACTTTTTATTGAAATAATCTATATTTTTAGTCATTTTTAATTGGAAATTTAATTGAATATACATATTATGATAAAATTTATTTTAGTATTTCCTAAACTGTATATCATTTTTTACATATAGTAATCACTTAGAAATTTATTTGATTAACAAGGGAATTATTGATAAATCATTATTTTTTATTAAATGTAGATATTATATACAGAATAATATTTATTTTTATAAATTTATATAAGATGTTATATTAAGTAGTAATGATAGGTGGTTCCTAGAATTTATATAGCCACCTGATGCATCAATAGTATCAAATGAGATGATTAAGTTTTACAAATTAAATATAGTTTTATAGGTAGTTTTAAAAGTCTTGTGAAATGTATTTATAGTAGAAGATTTTATGTGTCTTAAACATGACATCCATTATAAAAATAATTTCAATCTTTTAGTTTTAGTCATTATTAATCCATGATATTTTTCATTTTCATAACTATTGGTGCATTTTATAATTATTTTATTGATTATGTGGAATGTGTTTGAGTTTCATACCATTCCTTATTTATTATTCCTTATCTATTTATTTTAATTGCATATGTTATTAGTTTTATACCTTGATATGTTAATATATTCTCACTGATTCCTTATTTTATTATCTTTACATTCCCTTACTGAGAATTTGATGTCATCAATATTATGTTTCCATTCCCCTATTTATGAAAAATAAATCATTTATTAGTTGTTCAAGGATAAAGATTATTCTATTTTATTATGTATCATGTCTTTTATTTTGTTCCCACTATCTTATGGGTATCATGTTATTAATGGGGCTTTCCATGAATAGTAAATTGTTATGTCCTTTGGGATTTGATTGCGTGTAATCATGCTAATAAAATAAAATAACACACAAACTCAAGGCTTCTGTAATGGGGGATTTACTTTAGGTCTCATTACCCCTAAATGACATGTTTTCCCCATATGGGGGTGAAAATGAGTCCTTTAGAGGGTAAAAATCAGTCCATAATTTATGTGTAACTAGTCTATCCATCATAATATGGAAAACAAAACTATTCAAATATAGTAAATAAAGTCCCAATAATACTTGAAAAACAAAAATGAGATATCATATTTAGGGAATCAGATACTATTATCTATATTCATCTCAAGAGGGATATTTACATCTTGCATATAAAAAATGACATATATTGTAAGATTCAACATGTTCATAGTGTGAGTAGATTTTAAATAATGATAAATAACAATATCAAACCTAACATTCACTAATGACAAAGCGGTTGTAATGGTACATCTCACTATAAAGGAACATTCATTAACATCCCTAATAGACTAGTCTGTTGTGATAGGAAGATGTATTCCAAAATTATAGGGATAAAACCATTTTTTCAAAAAAATTCTTAAAACCTCATAGTGCCTCCCAATACATAATATATTATACAACTATAAATAGTAGTTTAAACATGGATAAAAATCATCAAATGGAATAAAAATTGAAAGGGCTGTATATAATATGATCCTTTATTCATGTGTGCTTCATATTACCAATAATTCCAAACCAAAAAAATGTTAAAATAAACTCTCCAGACACTAAAAATTATTTATAATATGTCTACTAATGATATCATCTACATTGTATTTCACCATAAAATTCATCCCCTTTCAACTTCCCTTTAATGGGACCAGTCAAGATACCAATGCGAATAGGAGTGACTCCAATCAACCTTGAATTACCAGCCACATTATGTTCACCCATTAATTTCCTATGTAGAACATCAACATGCAAGTTGTTATTCAGTATAAAAAATGATAACTATATCTAATCGAAGAATTATATCAGAACATAGTGTATTGATTATCTCATTCAATTATACCTTATTAATGAAAATAATAATTGTAGAAAAATATTTACCATAACATGTCCCTGAACAACAACATTGTTTATAGTAACTAAATCTCTAATAAAAAAACTGTTTCTATTTATAATTTCTTAATAATGCTGGACCATGTTTATAACCACAACCGAGATATTAAAAAATCATCACAATCAGAAAATATAACTGATGGAAGTCATGGTGTCATATTATCTCATTTCTATAGAGGCACCCCATGATTTCTACTGAACACTGCTCTCAGATTGCTAGGAACTAGATTGACTTGGTGAGTCAGTCAACAATCACCCATATGGAATCGTGTCTCCAAGACGTATTATGTAAACCCATCCAAAAAAATCCATCTATATCAAACCTAACATCTATTATGGAACCACAATAGGGTGAATACAATTGTGAAACCTGGTTCTCAGCATTGACTTTTTGATAGGTAAGGCATCAAGAAACAATATTTTCTACTACATTAGTCTTTCTCGGCCAGAAAAATGATGTTGGAGGTCCAGGTACATATTCACCACACCGAGATGTTCCACCAAAGGGGATGTATGAAACTCCCACAGAACCTCGTCCTTCAATGATTGTGTTACTAATTTGCTTCCTCTGACAAAAATGATGACCTTCCCGCCATGTTAATATCTATTTGGATCATTCCCTAGGGAAATTTGAGCACATTGGGTCAAGAAGTTGGCATCCCCTAGTTCTTCCTCGATGAATCACTATAAGATTGGATGGTTATAAACCCCCGAAAAGAGGATTGATGCTCCATCTCCATCAACAAATGAAAATTGTAACATGTCCATCTACTCTGATTTCTCATTCCACAATTGAGAATTAGATATTTTACTGAGAACATGTTTTACCATGTTCCACTTCCCCATAGTATAGATAATATCAAATTCATAGTCATAGATGTTCTCTAGACATCAATTCTATCTCAATTTTATATCTGTCTGAGAGAATAAATATGAGACTCTTGTGATTAGAGAATCTGATAAAATTCTCACCCATCAAATAGTGTCGCCACATCTTCATTACGAAGACTAATACTACTAACTAAAGATTGCGGGTTACACAGTTCTGCCCATGTGATCTCAACTGGCACAAAAAAATCATAAATAAATTCTTTCATTACCATCAAGACAAAACCAATTCGGGTCCACGATGCATCACAGAATACTATGTTCTCGACACCCACATCCGTCTATCTCAATATCGGAGAACTCATCATACAGTTCCTCAACTGCTAAAAATATTGTTGGAACTTCTATATCCACATGAATGGCTACCCCATTCAAGTAAAATATATCCTAAGTGATGATACCCTGGAGAAATAAGGTATGAATATATAATTACAACTGTTTAATAAAAGGAAGCTCTGTTCATATATAATTCTCATAGGTGATTCGCATTCTAACAATAACTCATTCTTAGCCAGGTCTACAACTTCTCCATTTGATCAGATAACATGTCTCATAAAGCATACCAACTGATTCCGAAAATGATACTTCGGGTGTTTTCCACAAATCTATTTCACTCAGAGTACATCTAGACCCATATTTATATGGAATGACTACTCCTCCTCAAATTCCTAGTGCATAAGGATATCATCGATGAGGACTACTAATATCCAATATAAATAAGGGTGAATAATCTAGTTCACGGGACTCATAAACACTACTGTATATTTTTCATGCTGAAGGGCATAATCATGTACTCATAGTAACCATAACGATATCTTATGGTTATCTTTAGTATATCCTCATCCTATACTTCTAGCTGGTGATATCATGATTAGAGTTCAACCTTTGAAAACCACCATTCCCCTCTGACATGGTAAAAGAGGTTATCGATTCTCAGTGGTGGATAATTTTTCTTCATGGTCACATGGTTCAAGAATCAGTATTACACACACAACATCAAACTCTTGTTTTCCATTTTGGAAACAAATTTGGGGCCACAGAGGGGGAAACACTAGGTCTCCCAAATGCTATCTTCTGTAAGTCCTCCATCTACACCCTCATCTCTCAATGATCTATGGGATCCATCCAATATGTTTGAGCATATTTTGGATTATTCCATAGGATTAAATCATTGTAGAAGACTATCGTCTAGTGGGGATGTATTACTGGGGAATATTTTTTGAACAAAACATTGTACACTGCCACCAGTTCTAAAATCATGAAGCACATAACATCTGTTGAACCGAGGGTCAAAATATTCAACTGATGAGTAATTGGTTGCACCCCTATGCATGAGTCAAACCTATAATACACGAGATTCAATTTCACAAATAATGTAAACAATTATTACATCATTGTGGAAGCACGACATCCTTCACCTAAAATAGTCATTGTGCATTTGGAATGTGGATAACCAATATATACAACAAATGACTTCATAAGACCAAAACACTACCACTAAGATGTTCCAATTGAAAACCTCACCTCCAAGATTCATGTCACACTGACTGAACAAATGTGTGATCAATGTGTTTTATCTAGTAATTGTTTCCATGAATAATGGTTGAGTAATCTGTTAAACAAGAAAATATAGGTCTCAACCAAGATATAGGATGGAAAATGAATGACTGGAACCCATGTATATCATTATTATAGTTAAAGGTTAAAAGGAACAGATCATACCTCTAATTATTTATAGAGCCCCTAGGTCAAATGCCTCAACCTCATATTGTTCTCCCCGCTCATGTCCTCCAGCTACACAATCTTATCATGGACCATGTATGGGTGGTGATGATAACATGTTAAAACATTTATTGCCTCCTACAACAATCCCAAATACTCAGCCACATATTCCTCCCTAAGGATCTACCTTCTCCTATAATTGTCTCTACCTTAGGTTTTTATCCACTATCTCCCTTTTAGAAGAATGGTGGGTTAGAAAATCTTGAGTGGGATGTCCCCTTCCATCACATGAATAGAACAACCCTCCCCAAGGCTTACCAAACCCACACTGTAAGACCGGTGTTGATGATCCTCTACCCAAATATGTCCTCCTGAAACATCTCCCACATCATGGTCCATGGCAGTGATGTCGGCTACCTGTTACTAGTTTTTCTATGGCTTCTCATCCACTACTGACTATTGTTGGCTATATCGGCTATGCCAAGAATCATTAAATCATAAAATCTCACTCAATCACCATATCATAAGTTAGAATATATATAGTTATTAATATTTTTATGATGTCTCTACCCATTACTCACTCGACGGACAGAGCCCTGATGTACGGATCTATAACTATATCAATCGAGTATCTCGAAAGATTGGTGAACCTTGAAAAATAACCAGCCATGGTCTTGCGAACCTAATGGAGCTAAATATTCTCTTAAGTATGCAGATCTCTTAGAGTAACATGTGAGAAATACTCTATAAAGAGATTCACAAACACATTCCATGAGAGGGTCTCCTTATTGTGAGTGTAGTAAAAAAATCCACCATCTTCTAGCTTATTCATTTAGATGTATCGCTAACAGGACCTCCATCTAATGTGTTGGTGTCTAGAAAAGTTGAAAAACTTGAGTCATCACCTCACGATATTCCTCAAACTCTTGTGGTGTGGGTCTCCATGGAATATTATTAGTCTCTATCTCTAAAACTATTTAAGTGAATTAAAATTTCACTCTTCTTATTATGTTACTGCAGGTACCATGAACTGCTTCATAGGTGGTGGTATAGCTAGGGCTTCCCCTATAGGTAACATCTAGGAAATTTGTCCCTATATTGATGTCTCGTCATAGAGGGGTAATCCTCGTGATCGAGCGGTTGTATCAAAGATAGTATACATCATGGGGGAATCATGTAAGAATACAATATATACCACATTAAAAGAGTATATCTGGTGAGATGACTCAAGAAGGACATGGTTCCATAATCCATTATTATATGATTCATGTACAATAATTTTACATTCAACCAATTTTCTCATCTACTTAGTCGAAATACTGGTTATCAGAGTCCTAGTGCACGGATATGTCGGCCTCCCACACTAGTACTAGAGTCCCTTGCTTGAAATCCAAACTCAAAAAACATTACACTGTATCCCCAAAACAAAATCACCGACTCCTGGTCATATAGTAGATTCTTCCACATATAATATCACATTTTCATGACTCGTCCTAGTGGGGTCCATGCTGTGACTCCCCATTCCCCCTCTAATAGGACATGTGATGTTGACTAGCACTGACTAGTCATATCAAAATCATGGGAGACATTTCTTATGTACATGTATGAAAAACCACATCTCTAATCCCACAAAATTAGGAATCATTAATACCACTAAGAAAATAATGCATACAACCCTCTATATCCCAAACAATAGAGAATGGGAGGAATGTAATGCAAGGTGAAACTAAGCAATTTAAAATTCCACAAAAAAAAATTTGTAACCACAATTACAACCTGTATGAAAACCTACTGGTACATCTATATATAGTTTCATGAACACACCTCATCCTTCCTTATTTGACAAATCTATGTTTGTTCCTAGTTCACCTAGGACCCTATCAAATTTTCACTCGTCTTCACAAGACATGACACCTGCTGGAAAATCCCCTCTAGGGGTGAGTATAATAATACTTAGTAGGACAACCAAACATGGAAAAGCAATAAAGGAAGGAAATATACAATAATATCTACTAATAATATTTCTTCAAAACATATAGAAAAACATTGGGTTATAGTCAAACAATGACAAAAATTCAAGAGTTAAGTAACAACCACTATATACTATCTTTAGGAATTTAGTCTGCAGATTCAACGAAGTATTCATCCGGGAGAACACACTCATGTGTCTTATAACACTACTGATATCCGTATGAGAATTAATATTCATCACGAACCATCATGAGAGGTTTATATTGATAGATATGAATGGAATAAGATACCACAAATTAGAATTATAGTCACGGCCAAGGGGTGATAACAAATCAATCTAGAGTAACCTCTTACAAGAGTAATGATGCCCTATAAAGTTGTTGGCATCAATACCGAAGACTATAACTACGGTATAAATAAAAAATATAGGATCCGACTCTGGGTATCTTAGAGGGTTATAAAACTCTATATAGGAAATTATAAAAATGTAATCATAGTCTTATGAATCAGAAATTATTTTTATCTTCCTTTAAGGAAGTGATAGGGGAACGAATCACAATGAAACATGTCCATGATATTCAGGAAAATAGATTTATTCCATGTATAAAGGTCTACACATTGTGTAGTTGGGTCATGCGTCTTATCCCTTGACCTCAGGTACTTCCCATGAACAGAATCCCATTTCCTTACAACTGTGTTGTGTAGAATTTCGGTACACATAGTGTAGAAGTAGTCACATGTTGTGTCCTTCCATACAGAGTACACTATGTTGGAGTTGGTGCTCTATAATCCAAATTAATTTTACATGATGATAAAATGGTCCCCATTTGATTAATATTTATAAAAGACTTATCATATAATAAATTTTATATATGAGAGATACTATTTGATAATGTATTACAAAACCCTATTGAATTAAAACATCATAGGAGACCACTATTATGATGACATTCTTGAAGTTCCTCTAAACTATACTTGATTATATATGTTATATGGATAGATGATATCATTTTATGTGACAAAAAAGATACAGGATAACAATGGTGGGGACTAATAAAACATTGAGGCCCCATCTCAAGGTGTGTGACATAGTAATATCAAGGAGGAAATTATGAGAACATGACCAGCTAGTAGCAAATCCACATTCATAAGTTTCATTGGATGTTCCTATCTGCAGATGTGGGTATTTTTCCTTTGATATTAAGATTATTATTAATGGGTATAATGACTCATGTACTTATATTTATTGACAAAAACCAATTAGTCAGATGATGGTGGAAAGGTAGGATATGTTGGATGTGACAAGAGTATGATTTCATTAATGAATAATGGGAAATATGATTTTTCACTTTTATGGAAGTTTATATCTCAGTCATATTGATGGAAATTATATAGCATAACTAAATTATTCACATTGTGTTATCTGGGAATATTTTATTACATGATGTCAACGAATGAATAATCAAGCACATGGGTTGATGCGACATGCACTCAACACACACGATTGAAGATATGAAGACAAAGGGATTATATTAAATAGTATGTGTTCATATGTAGTGAAATTTTTTTTGACATCAACTTCTTTATCTTGGGTTCCACGACCCGTTACTAGACAGTAATATTTGACTTTCGGAAAGCCGGCCTAATAAAAAATGGAATAATGACTAGAGGGTCAGACAATAAGGGTATCCAGTTTCTCAGATAAATAATTTATATATTTAAAGAATTTAATAATTATTATTCCATGTTTTGGATTTATAATTATTCAGGTATTACAATTATCATTTATTTTGTCTCTAGTTATTCGAGAGAATATATTATAGAGGAAATATTTATTTTCGTCGAATAATGCAGTTATATTTATTTAATAGATAAATATTAATTATTAAAGTCCATGTAAATACCAAAGAGGATTGGAAAACCATGTTATTGTTTTAGAGAGAAATAATATTAAATATTATTTATCTAAATAATATATAATTATTACATTCATGTTATGAACATGTCATGGAAATAATAGCATTGCAATTATTATTTGACTAGGTTTTCTCATAGAATACAAGATAATTTAACAGAACCTCTGCTAATTATTTATTATTACCTAGGGAATTAAATTCCCTATTATTTTATTGTTCTCTATTTAATCCAAGAGTTAATTTTATTAGATAACATATCTTTGCATGGACAACATCCTTCAAAAAAAGATCTTGAGCCTAGAGAACTCTTACCAATCCAAAAACACTCTTAAGAACAAGAGATATCCTCCTCTACCAGATCATAGGTAATTCTTTGTATGAGTTTCCCACGAATATCGATAGTGGAAATTCTATGTACAATTTTTTGTGTGCTAGCACATGGAGACTCCATTAAAAACTTCTAGAGATACATGGAGAATGTGGGGATCAACGCTAGTTGATTCCTTTCCATGGATTGAACATCCCAATGAAGCTTCTCCTCGAACCTCGGGTCAGATGCATCAATGAAGAATGAATATCCTTTAGGTAATTATATAATTCAATTAATTTAATTATAAACGTAATATGTTTATCATCTCTTATATGTTCTAGGTTATCACATTTTCTATTATCATGGATCCCATTTTATGGATATTGGCATACATATTTATATTGATCCAGAAATATTAATCTATTTTAGAAATTTTCATTGTTGGGTATACGCCCTTCCTATGCATCCGATGTGCCTAGAACCTACAAGTGGTATCATAGAGGTAATATTTTAATTTATAATTATATAAATAATTTGTTGATGTTTTACTCTTTAATAATTTAGTTTGTCAATTCATGTTAAATTTTTCTTGTAATATGTATTTATAGATATGTTACACCGTTATAGTTTCTCAAAGATCTAAAATAGATGAATAATTTTATTATTAAAATTATATTAAGGATCTCAGATGGTGGTGAATATTTTTATGACTAGATGCCACAAGAATATGCAATGTATATTCAAATCTATAGGTCATGTATTTGTGTACAATGTATTAGGAGAAATTTGGAATCTACTCATGAAAGATTCATTAATGACACATAGTGTAGTTAATTATTTCACCATGTGTTTACAAGGAGATACTAGCACATGGTCAGCTGTAATACATGTTTCATGGATCACTGGACATGGAGTGTAGTCCCTACAGGTCATGGCTGTCATATATCCTATACATGGATTTCATGGATGGTGACCATGTAACGTGGAGTCTACATGGCATGTGACCCATTGGACACACCACAAACTCTGTTGACATACTATGTACACCTCACATGACATCTTCCTAGGCATGCAGTTCAGATGGATAGTGAGGAGGGTATATGTCGTGTATTGGGATATTCATGTCTTGTACTGTTTCTAGATTACATAGATTTTATAATTTTTATAATTATATTATGTAATCATGGAGACATGTACCGTTATGTGTGTGTAAATCTGTGACCCAAAATGTGATTGGTGTTTGATAAATATATATATATATATCTTTAGCTAACACATGTGTAATGTTCAATGACCTGCACATCATGTATGAGGTGTATTGTAATTATAATTTGGTGTTCATACTACATGTCATATATAGTATTTTTTATACAAGAATTAATACATTCTAGGTTGTATTCTATGGGTACTCATCTGGATTCTTCCAAGGTATAAACTAGGTAAATTTTAATAGCTGATAATATCAAGGAAATTCTGAAAAAGGATTATGTTAAAAAGGATGGATGAATTAAAAATAATGATTAATCAATTCAAGGATAATTAATCTATATAAGAATAATTATATAATTGAATGATAGTTTTATTTAATGTGTAATTCATTGAATTTATGTGGATAATCATGATATAGATCATGACTTTATATGTGATTGGTTCCCATTTTTATTTCTTAAATTAAATTTAACGGAATTCATGACTTATCCTCATTATTATGTAGGGCCATCATGCCCATGGTATCTTTTATGCAATCCCCTTTCTACCCCTCACCAACGTTTTAGTTAATTCCTATGTATTTGATGGAGATACATGCTAGAGGAGGGGGTTTAATGTAGGATCCAAGGAAAAAACCACTCCAAGAAGATACAATGTTGGTCAGGTTGAAAGTTGTAAACATGAAACATAAATAGCTCAATGTGTTTCCCCCCTTGGTCAGGGTTATTTTATCAACCACTAGGTAAAATAACGAAAATTAAAGCTCAGGGTCATACCCATTATCTTATATTTTTATATTCTATGGTTATTCATTATTGATGTTTTCCATGGTCACATAAAAAATGAACTAACAATGCATTCAAGAAGGAACTAGAATAAAAATGGGTTATGCGTAAATTTTATCTATACATGGTTAATCCCTTATGTATTTCCAAATTAACATTAACAAGAATGTGAAATGATAATATGTTTAAATTTATGAAAAATGTATTGAATCCCATAATTAAATATTAAGTTGTTATAGCCTTCCATTACAACGTTAATAATCAAACCATAATTCAAAGTGCATGAACTACCCTAGTTGGGGCACTTTCAATTATCAGGGAATTATAATTGGAATTATTTGGTTGACATAAAATAGCCTACATCATGGGTTGAATTCCCATAAATGGCATGGTTTAATAGAGTTTCCAATGTTGTATAAATCAAAATTAATGATTTTAGGAAAGTGGAGTCTACTCAACTGATCATTGAGTTGGGAGTCAATACTGTTGGTATTTTCAATTCCAAACTGAAACCTGAAACATTTCATGTCACTTGAAGAACCCTAGTTGGGGTAATGAGAAGGAAAATATACAACATTTTCTCTATAATATCCAGGAAACATGATATTCTGAATGCAATGATGTGGGATATTGGGTTTTGTCAAAATAATGGTGGACTAATATATATTAATTTATTTATTGGTCTATATTTATAATGATAATGTAATAACAATTTGTTCATCATAGTTTGTAGAAGTAGCTATCAAAATGACATCAAACATATCTTCTCAATCCATACTCAAGATGGAAAACCTTCCACCTACAATAACTTCCAAAAGTGGCAATGTTTCCTTCGAGTTATCCTTCATCTTGAGAGGAAACATTATGTTCTTGAAGATGCATTACATGTTGTACCCATAACTGAGAAGAGTGGCGAGGAAATCGCTGTGTAGGAGAAACTTTTTAATAACACTACAGGTGGTCAATTCCTCATGCTATCATACATGACCAGTAATCTCATGATGAAACATTATTAAATTGATGATTATATAATGATGAATCACCATTAGTATGTCATTCAGGATAAGGTGAGATAAGATAGGTATGCGATCTCCAACACATATTTCACTACTATTCATGGAAATTATATGTCAGCTAGACCACATGTTGTCCAGAATATTGACTACATTGAGAATCTGGACATCTTAGAGATTCAATTCCCAGATGAGTTACTTATAGATCTCATTCAATCATCGATGTGAAATACGTTCTATAGTTTTATTTTCAATTATAATATGAGAAATAATAAGAAGTGTATATCTGAGCTTCTTCTCCTAATTCTCCATGTTGCTAAGGACATGGTGTAACTCCCTGACCCCAGTTACATAGAGTCGGTGCATTATTACATAACATTAGCATGATCACAAAAATAAAATATCAAAAGATCGATTAGTTTAGCAGCCTTGGAAACACTAGATACATTTATAAAGATTACATTACACCATAAAATGAAAACTAAAACAACATAGTCTCCATAGTCCTCACTCATATCCCCTCATAATATCCAAACATGACATTCATAAAATACTTCTTCACATCCTGGGAAAAATAAAACATTGAAAGGGGTGAGCTTAGATGCCCAGTAAGGATTAAAATATAGCGGAAACATTCATAAATAAGCATAAACATTTAAGGCAATGTATAACTAAAACAAAAGCCATTTAAACTTGATCATCGGAAAAATATGGAATAAATAAAATTAAATAATTTCATTTACTAATTCACGTGGATATTCTTCTAATCTAATAATCACAAGCAATATCAATAACCTCTTTCATAATGATAGAATACATAATGCCAGACTATCATAACCACGTAGCGAAGGCATCATGCCAAGACTAAAATAATATTTTTTCAAGGCCTCATTCCAAGACACAAGATTCTCTAATTAGACCTATCGATGCATCTAGGAGCTATAATGTGCTCCACCCATCACTTATTAAGTCCAATGCATTCCTCATATGAACATGTTTAACAAATCATAAACAATAGTATTAAAACTAGCATATGAAATGTCAATACTCTCTCCACAAATAATTAATGGTATAAAAATAACACACCCACTATAAAACATATCACAAAACCTTCAATAAAATATGGATGTTTTATATCATAATAAATAAACTTCAAATAATCTTAAAATCCATCAATGGATGTTGATATAGATGAAATAAAAACTATTTGAGAGAAATATCTTTTTTTAAAATCTTTTAAAATTCCCATAATTATAAAATAATAAAATTAATTTTGAAATATTCATATAAGTTTGTAAGGGAAGCTTCAAATATTTTTTAAAAGTAGAAAATTTCTGCACCCGCCGTATAAGTTAAGAAAGACATTCTTACCTTAATTCTATCAAAAAGGATAAAAAGGACCTTGTCTGGATAACGAAAGAATGATTCCTTTATAAATATCTTATAAAAGTCAAAAAAGGTATAAATATCTTTAACCAATAGTCTGTAAAATATTAAGAATGATTTGAAATACATTTTTAAGAAACATGGATGTGGATGATAAAGAAGTCCCAGTAAATAATTATGTATAAACAACCTCGGATAATGAAGAGATTTTGAAATAAACCCTTACCTTATACTTTTCCTTTGTCGATTGTATGTTAACCTCATGTATAGTAGTTAGAAATTGTTATTATGTTATACATGAACAATACATATAATTATGATATCATATATTATCTTGTATTAATTCTTTGTTAATAATATTTTTGTATTATCTTAATTTCATGTGTTAACATACTCGTTTTCTTTTATATGTTTTGTTACATAAGTCGTGTATGTTATGGATAGTTTTTATCATATTCATATCTAAAATGATATAAGGTTCATAAAAATTACCTTTAATCATCAAATGAGAATTAGTCTTGAATGGATACGATGGGGAATGAATCACATTGCGTTCGTCGAAACGGTAGTGCATACGTACGTACGAGTGACAATATCAATCATTTGATATTAAAATAATATATAATTGGATGTTATATCATATATAAAGATTCATTATCATGTTATATTTACTATTTACATTAATTATACATCATTATTATACCCATCCAAATAATAATATATTGAATTACAATTACACCACGACATGGAGACGGTAAGCCATATGTATGCACGTATGGAGACATGTCATTCCAAGGATGGATAGATTACAGAATATGGTTGTAAAATATTTATAATAACATAAAAGTATATATAAGATACTGGAGTTATTATTTTAGAATGGAAATAACAATGAAAGAAGAGTTGAAGAAGAAAGGAACTTCAAATAGGGTGGTGAAAACATTACCTCTTCTTAGGGTAATTCCTTTTTATTAGATGAAAAGGGATCCTTAAGTTAGCTTTATGATCAAACAAAGGACTCTAGGTTGAAGTGAGGGAATTTTAAAGAGTATTTGGTTAGGTGTTTCCCGAGCCCAAAGGCTTTGAATTTGTGAATTAGTGAGAAGGGGGGTGCACTTTTATAAGAGGGGTGAGTGGAACCTATGGAATAGCTAGAAATATTATTCAATAATAAATAAACATTCAGTTTATAATGGCTAAAAAGTGTATTACTTAAATTTTATGGTGGGGATGGGTATAAATACTTTCAACAAATAGATTTTATATAGGTTTGGGTCACTATATTAACCGTATCATTTATATTTAACTCTTAGTTAAATAGTTTGACATTTACCATATCTCATTGTATTTTTATATTATATAGTTAATAAACGAAATTTATACCTCCAAGAGACCCCCAAGTTGTCCATTAATGATAAACCAATAATTATATAAGACTCTTGGATGAACCCTATATTTTTAGGATTTGAATATCAATTAATAATATAATATTTGTTTTAAAAACTCTTTTATGTCAATTTTGACACTATTGGGTATTTTGTGTTTTATAATTTTGTAACAACATTATTACATAAAAAACATTTATATAACCAATCCTAACATGTCATATTAACCTAGAAAATTAGTTTAATTGATAAAAAGTCTCAAATTACATATATTTTTATATTTATGATATCAATTATTTTATTATTTCAGTAATTAGGTAATTACTGCATCACCATTATGTCATAAATAAATTAAATTATTTATTGTTTAAAAATAATTAATAAAATACCATTATGTTGGAAATATTTTTAGCTTTATAATGAATATTTATAATCGAATTTATCTTATGTATAACCCTATATTAAAATGATTTAGTAATTAAACATTGATTTTAACTCTTTTAACTCTTCTTTGAATTAAAGAATAATAAATGTACTAATCTAATAAAGTTGAACCTAAATGATAATATTTTATTCAAAAGGTTGTTTTTTGTCGAGATACACTTGTCCAATATAATTTGGACATGTTTTAGGGTAATATTAATATCATTTTTACCCTTAATTACCAAATTTACTTTTAACCGTGGTAAATGAAAGTAAAAAGATACTATTCCCCAAAAATTATTTTTATCTTATTAAACCACAATTTACTCCTTGATATTAACCATGTGTCTCAAATTTTATAATTTCCACTCACAGGAGTGGTAAAATTATGTTTTATGTGAATTTCCAAATTCTCCTAGGAGGTGGGTAAACGACGCTGAAATGTTCCATAAAATTTTTATATATCTAAAATTATTCTAAACCAGCTCCAATGTATTAAATTTAAATTATATAGGTATTATGTATCTATTTTGAAATTAATTAAATTTAAATAAAATAAATAATTATTTAAATAACAATTTGGCCATAAACTATAACTCAGTGTTTTTCACTATTCATCAAAAATTGAATGTTTTTAGAAAAATACTAAAATTTCACCCTTAGATAATTTCGAAATTCCAAATCCAAAAATGAAGTCCATTTTGAATGATAAAATTTATAAAATATCAAAAAGTGCATATTATTATTCATAACAGCTAGTTATATTGGTTGTGGTGTGTGTTAGAACTCGAAGATGTGTACAACACATTCTTATTTATTATTCAAAGAGAAGCATACCGTGGAAGCTTGGGGTGTTCCATTCCCCTCTCCTTAAAATAATTTTGTCTTTGAAATTTCTAGAATACTACAACATGAAAGGACTCTGCTGATTCTTCATCATCTGTTCCTCAGGTTCCCACATTGTGTCTTCCATCTTGTGGATTCTCCATAGAAATTTTACCAGACAAGTCGTTCGGTTTCTCAGCACTTGTTCTCTTGTATCAAGAATCCTGATGGGCTCTTCGCAATAAGGCAGATCGGGTTCCAGTTCTAATTCCTCATAGGTGAATACATGCGTTGCGTCAGGAATGTATTTTCCCAATAGTGATATGTGTAACACATCGTGAACTTTGGAGAGACATGGCAGCATTTCCAAATGGTATGATACAACACCAATTTGTTCTATAATTTCGAAAGGTATGATGTACCTCATACTCAATTTTACCTTCATACCAAAACGTTTAACTCCCTTCCATGGAGATACTTTCAAGAAAACATGATCTCCTACCTGAAATTCCAAATCCTTCCTTCAGATATCGATATAGCTCTTCTGCCTACTTTGAGCTGCTTTGATGTGGTTTTGGATTACCTTTACCTTTTCCATCATTTCCTCCACCAGTTCTGAACCTATGATTTTTCTTTCACCAACTTTATCCCAACAAGTTGGTGTGGGACATCTCTTTTTGTATAACACTTCATATGGTGCCATCTGAATACTTGAATGAAAGCTATTATTATAGGAAAATTACACAAAAGGTAAATATTGATCCCTCAAACCCTGAAAGTCAAGTGAGCATGATCTCAACATGTATTCTAAGGTTTGATTAGTCTGTTCTAATTGTCCATTTATTTGAGGGTGGTAGGTAGTGCACAAACGATGTTCGTCATCTAAGGCCTTTGAAAGAATCTTACAGAATCGTGACATAAAACGAGGATTATGATCAGAAACAATTGATAGTGGTAATCCATTAAGTATCAAAAATTCATTAATACATAGTCTTTCTAGATGTTCAAGTGGTATATCTTCTCTTATAGCAAGAAAATGTGTTGACTTGGTACGATGATCAACAATGAACCATATCGCATCATTATTTCTTGGATTCTTTGTAGTCCCATGGTAAAGTCCATCCTAATATTATCCCATATCCAATCTAGTTTGGGAAGAGGTTGGCTGACTCCTCCAGGCTGTTGCCTTCCAGCTTTCACTTGTTGAAAAACCATACAAAATGACACAAAATCAGCAATTTCTATCTTCAGGTTGTCCCACCAAAAATCTTCCTTCAAATCACTATACATATTGGTTCTCCTAGGGTTTATAGAGAAATTTGAACTATGAGAATCATCTAAAAATTATCTTTTTAGATCATCTATATCAGGAACACAATGTCTCTCCCCAAATTTCAAAATTCATTCTTCATACACAAAGACTCTCAATATCCCATCATTCACAACTTTATTCTTATTTTTAAACTCTTCATCCTTGGTCTGAAAAATCTTTATCTTTTCTAATAAAGATTTTTTTACAATAATTTGAAAATGAATCTATGTTTCACCTTCCATGGTAATTCCCATATCCATCTTCACTAGATCCATGAATATAGTATCCCTTTCAATTGTCATCATGTTCAAAACTCAATGATCTTTTTTGGTCAAAGCATCTTCCAACTTATTTTCCTTCCCTATGTGGTAGTGTATCATACAATCAAAATCCTTGATTAGTTCTAGCCAGCTCCTTTTCATCATGTTGAGTTCTTTATGTGAGAAAATATTCTTCAAACTCTTGTGATAAGTATAAATCTCACATTTTCACCATAGAGATAATGTCTCCATATCTTTAAAGCGAAGATCACAACTTCTAACTAGAGATCATGAGTAGAATAGTTTTTCTGATGAATTTTCAACTCTCATGATACATAGGCAATTACCCTATCATTATGCATAAGGACACAACCATGTCCTTTATTCGATGCATCACTATAAATAATGAACCCATAATTCCCAGATGGTAGAGCCAATATAGGATCATTTAGTAATATTCTCTTCAGTTCATTGAAACATTCTTCACACTCTTTTGTCCAAAAAAATTTAACCCCTTTACGTTTGAGCATTGTTAATGGGTTAGCTACCCGGGAAAAATTTCGAACGAAACATTGATAATAACTTGATAAACCACTAAAACTGCGTACCTCAGTTATAATCATTAGTGCAGGAAATTCTTGGATTGCCTTGGTCATAGAAGGATCAACAGAGATTCCATCTTTAGAGACAATATGGCCATGAAAAGAAATCTCCTGAAGCCAGAATTTCCACTTGCTAATCTTACCATATAATTCATGTCTTCTTAGAGTCTTCAGGATAATTCACATGTGATTTTCATTATCCTCATAGCTTTTGGAGTATACCAAGATATCATCAACATATACCACCACAAAATCATCTAGATATTTCTTGAAAACTCTATTCATCAGATCCATGAATACATAAGGTGAATTAGTCAATCGAGAATGTATTACTGTAAACTTGTAATGCCCGTACATGGTTCGAAATGCTGTCTTCGGAATTTCTTCCTTCTTCACACACAACTGATGGTATCCAAATTGAAGTTCAATCTTTGAAATGTATTGAGGTCCTTGTAGTTGGTCAAATAAATCATCAATGCGAGGTAGGGGATACTTGTTCTTTATTTTTATAGCATTGATTTCCCTGTAGTCGATACATTACCTCACAGATCCATCTTTCTTCTTAACAAAAAGGACATGGTCTCCCCATGGAGAAACACTAGAGTGAATAAATAACTTATTACTTAATTACTCTAGTTGTTTCTTTAGTTACACTAATTCCATAGTGTCTATTATATAAGGGGTCTTCGATATGGGCCTTGATCCATGAGTTAATTCAATAGAAAACTCAATTTATTGTTCTAGAGGATGTACAGGTAAATCATCCAGAAACACATCTACATATTCTTTCACTATAGGTACATAATCTATCTAAACATTCCTTTACATACCCACAATAATTTCATTCTCTTCGTCCCCAATAATTGAATTTAGTTGAGCTACTGGGGTGGATCTAGATAAGAATTAGCAGGTGATGATTCTGCTCTAAAGATAAGTTGTTCTTTATCATCATCATCAAAAATAGTATCCTCCTTCTTCTTATAATAAATTTTTTCATCATGGTCGGAAATCCAATCCATTCCGAGGATTATATCAATTTCAATCATGGGTATGATAATGAGATCAGCAGATAAAGAACAATTATGTTCTCTAATGGGAACGGATCCATAGAACATTGTAGCATTGATACTTCCCTTAGGAGTTTTAACTAATAACTCCATTATTAAATCAAATTGGAAATATCAAATTTTCATATAAATCTAGGAAGATATGAAACAATGTGATGATCCGGAATCAAATAATGCATTTTCTAAACTTGAGGAAACCATTAAATTACCTGCCACCACATCTTTCAGAGATTCTCCCTCCGTAGAAGTGATAGAATATTCTTGGCCTTGATCCATTAGCCTTTTCTGAGTTATCTTCCCCTGAATCTTAGGAAATTCATTTGCATAATGTCCCATCTACCTGCAATTGTACCATTGGACATCGGTAGCTTCCTTCTTCCCCTTAAAATCACGAGTTTGGTGGCCTTTTTCACCACACAAGTAATAGACTCCCATTCCTTTTAAGAAAGTACAAGGGTGTTTCTTCCCACATTTACTATAGGATAGATATTCAACTTTTCCTTTATTCCCTATATTTCCATTACCAGATTGATCAGCAGATCTCTTCTTCTCCTACTTTGTTTTAATGTCATAAGACTTAGAGAATTCCTTTTCTATGTTGATAGCACTAGAGACAATATCTTCGTACAAAAAGAAGGTTTGTGTGACTAATGATCAACGAAGAAATGGTTTTAACCCATCAAATAAACGATCAATCATAGTTCTTGGGTTATGTATATAATCTGCAGCATACCTCACTATACTTGTAAAGTTAGCCTCATACTTTGCGATATTATCATCCTCCTTTTTCCTCAGACTCATAAATTGCCTTTCCATATTGGCTAGATGGTCATGAGGAAATTATTTTTCTAATAAAATATCTTTGAATTCCATCCATTCAATATTTTATACTTCATCATCTTCTTTTGTGTTCTGTATCAATGACCACCATTGATCAGTGTCACTAGTGAGGTGATAAACTGCCATGACAACATTTTCCCTTTCACTACTCCCCAAAGCCTAAAATATTTTCTCTAGGGAATTAATCCATTTCTCAGCTACTAAGGGATTTGTACTCCCATTGAATGTTGGTGTTTGTTTCCTCATGAAGCAATCTAACATTGATCCTCCACACAGCAGATCAGTGTGCTCCATACGGGTAAGGTTATTATTCATAACCTGAGTGAGTTGTCCCAGTACGGTGATTAGGTGATCAACACCAGTTGAATCACTATCTCCACTATAATTATCTTTAGCAGTAGGTCAATCCCTACATGGAGTGCATGCATTGATAGAGTTTCAATTTCTTCCACTAGGCGCCATTCCCAAACAATGGAATAAACTATATCAGTTTATGAATCAAAATACATAATTCCATACTTGTAAAACACATAACATAAATTGAACTATTTATGGATATAATCCATAATCATAAAAATGTTATCTTTGAGGAAGTATATACTCATAATCAATTAATAATGGTTTATAAAGAAAATGATAATTATCTAAATCATATCCCCTTGGAGTGTCGTAACCAAGAGTGAAGCAAGGCCCATTGTTGTGCACCAGTTCCCGTTCGAGTCTAGCTCAAAGCAGTGTTTTCAGGTTTTACCCCTAGGTACATTTGTGCCAGAGTCGCCTCTACCTGCTCGTATCCAGACAGAGATGTATTGCTCGGAAAACTCACAAAATCTCAACAAAACCAATATTCTAGGAAGTTCTTCAATGCTAATCCTCAAATACCATCTTAGGTCTATGTTTTCTAATCAGAGTTTATCTAAATATCGCTTTCAAGGTTTATACTAATCTTTTTATGATACCAATTGTAACGCCTCGACCCCAGTTACCAAGAGTCAGTGCATTATTACATAACATTGACATGATCACAAAAGATCAAATCTCGAAATATCGATAAGTTTAGTAGCTTTGGAAACACTAGATACAATCATAAAGTTAACACTACACAATAAAATGAAAACTACAACAACATAACCTCCATATTCCACACTCATATCCCCTAATACTATCCCTATAGGTCATTGATAAAATGATTCTTCACATCCTGGGAAAAATAAAACATAGAAAGGGGTGAGATTAGATGCCCAGTAAGGATAAAAATATAGCAGAAACTTGCATAAATAAGAAAAAAAATATAAAGCAATGTATCACTAAAAAAGAATTTTAAACCTGAACTTCAGAAAAATATGCCAGAAATAAAATGAAATAATTTCATTTACAAATTCAAATGGAAGTTCTACTAATCGAATAATCACATGCAATATAAATAACCACTTTCATAATGATGGAAAGCATAATTCCAGACTATCATAACCACATAGCCAAGGCCTCGTGTCATGACTACAAATAAGACTTTTTCAAGGCCACCTACCAAGATAGTAGTTTGTCTCATCAGACTTACTGATGCATCGATGAGCAATATCAGGCTCCACCCGTCTCTTATTAAGTCCAATGCATTCCTCATATGAACAGGTTTAACATAACATAAACATTCGTATTAAAACTAGCATACGAAATGTCAATATGTTCTCCAAAAACGATGAATGGTATAAAAATAACACATACACAATCAAACATATCAAAAAACCTTCAATAAAATATGGACAATTTGTATCATAATAAATAAACTTCAAATAAGCTTAAAATCCATCAAAGGATTTTGACATTGATAAAATCAAAACTATTTGATAAAAATATATCATTTTTGAAATCATATAAAATTCACATAATTATAAAAGAAAAAAATTACATTGAAAATATTCTTATAATCTTATAAGGGAATATTTGAAGATTTTATAATGGTGGAAAATAGCCACACCCTCCGTATAAGTTAAAAAATAAATTCTTTCCTTAATTATGTCGAAAAGGTTAAAAAATACCTTGTTTGGAAAATGACAGAAAGATTCCTTTAAAAACATCTTATAAATGTCAACAATGGTATAATTGACTTAAACCCTTAGTCTATAAAATAGTAAGAATGATTTTAAATACATTTTTAAGAAACACAGATGTGGATGATAAGGAGGTCCCAATAGATAATTACTTACAAACAATCTCAGATAATGAAGAGATTGTGAAATAAACCCTTACCTTGTAATTTTCCTTTGTAGATGGTATGTTAAACTCCTATATAATAGTTAAAACAATGTTATTACGTTATAAAATAACCATACAGAATATTATGATATCATATATGATCTTCTATTAATTATTTGCTAATATTATTTTAGTGTTATCGTCGTTTCAGGTGTTAACTTACTCATTTTCATTTATATGTTTTTTTACATAAGTCGTGTTTTTTATGTATAGGTTGTGTCATATTCATATAAAAAATGATATAAAGTTCTTAAACATTAATTCTAATCATAAAATGAGAATTAGTCTTTAATGGACACCATGGGGAATGAATCTCATCGCATTCGTGGAGACGGTAGTCTGTACGTACGCACGAGCGACAATATCATTCTTTTGATATTAAAATAATATATAATAGGATGGTATTTCATATATAAATAATAATTATCATGTTATATTTATCATTTAAATGAATTAAACATCATTATTATACCGATAAAAATAATAATATATTGAATAACAATTACACCATGACGTGGAGACGGTAAGACGTACGTACGCACGTATGTTGACATGTCATTCAAAGGATGGATAGAATACTGAATATGGTTGTAAAATATTTATAATAACATCACAGAACATAGAATATACTGGATTTATTATTTTAGAATGTAAATAACAAAGAATTAAGAAGTTGATGAAGAAAGGAACTTGAAAGAGGGTCGTGAAAACATCACCACTTCTTCGGGTTCTTCTATTTGAATTAATCAAATGAGATACTTAAGTTCGATTTCTAATAAAACTAAGGACTCTAGTTTGAATTTAGTGAAGTTGAGAGAGTATATTTTCAGGGGATGGCTGATCAAAAAGGCTTTGAATTTGTGAATTAGTGAGAAGGGGGAGTTCCATTTTATAGGAGAGGTGAGGGGTACCTTTGGAAAAGCTTGAAATATTATTTTCTAATAAATTAATATTCAGTTTATAATGGATCCAAAGTAGATTATTTAAAGTTTAAGGTGGGTATGGGTCTAAATCCTTTCAACCAATAGTTTTTAGACTGGTTTGGGTCACTATATTAACCATATCATTTATATTTAGGTCTTAGTTAAATAGTTTGACATTTACCATGTCTCTTTGTATTTTTATATTATATAGTTAATAAACTTACTATATACCTCCAAAAGACCCCCAATTGGTCCATTAATGATACACCTATAATTATATATGTCTCTTGGCCGAACATTATATTTTTAGGAATTGAATATAAATTAATAATATAATATTTGTTTTAAAAATTCTTTTATGTCGATTTTGACACTATTGGGTATTTTGTTTTTGATAAATTCATAACAGGATTATTACTTCGAAAAAAATTATATAACCACTCTTAATATGTCATATTAACCTAGAAAATTAGTGGAATGCACAAAAAGTCTCAAATTACATTTATTTTGATATGTATAATATCATTTATTTTAATATTTTATTAATTTTGTAATTACAACATCACCATTGTGTCAAAAATAAATTAAATTATGTAATTTTTAAAAATTATAAATAAAACACCATTATGTAAGAAATATTTTTAGATTTATAATGAATATTTATAAATGAATTTGTCTTATGAATAACCCTATATTAAAATGTTTTAGTAATTAAACATTGATTTTAACTCTTTTAACACTTCTTTGAATTAACCAATAATAAATGTCCTAATCTAATCCATGTGGACCTAAATTCTAATATTTTACTCATAATGTTGTTTTTGGTCGAGATGAAAATGTCCAATAGAATTAGAAAATGTGTTAGGGTAATATTGATATCATTTTTACCCTAAATTACCCTATTTAATTTTAACTATGGTAAATAAAAGTAAAAACTTACTATTCACAAAAAAATTATTTTTATCTTATTGAATCGAATTTTACATCTTGATATTAACCGTGTCTCTCGGATTTTAGAAATTCCACTCATAGGAGCGGTAAAATTATGTTTTATGTGAATTTCCAAATTCTCCTAGGAGGTGGGTAAAACATGGTGAAAAGTTCCATAGAATTTTTATAATCTAAAATTATTATAAACCAACTCCAATGAATTAAATTGAACATATATAGGTATTATTTATCTAATTTTACCTTAATTAAAATTAAATCAAATAAATAAATATTTAAATAAATAATCATTTCTAAACTATAACTCAGTGTTTTTCACTATTAATCAAATATTGAATGTTTTTCAGAAAAATACCAAAAATTCACCCAAAGCTAATTTCCATATTCTGAATCCAGAAATGAAGTCCATTTTGAATGATAAAATTTATAAAATTTAAAAAATAGGGTATTACTATTCATAATGGCTAGATTGATTGGTTGTGGTGTGTGTTAGAACTCGAAGCTGCGTACAACACACACTACTGTATTATTCAAAGAGAAGTGTTCCATGAAAACATGGGGTGTTAGACATGGGGCATGAAAAAACCTATAGTCCTTATGGTGAATGGGATGAGGAAAGACAGGGAAAAGTGGGATAACATTTATAAGCAATCTAAAGCCTCTGATCATCTTCTGACCAAGAAGAATAATATCCAGAGGTAGTGAAAGGAAAAGGTGGAAGTATGATTTTCTTGTGGCTTGTACAGACCCAGAAAGAGGATATGGACCTAAAGTCAAGGGGAATCCAAAGGTATCATCGTCATCAGGTAAAATATTTCCATTTCTTCACATTGGGTATTAAATATAGCTTCTGGGTCTCCCATTTTTTTTAAATACTGGAAACAGATTAATTTTGAAAAATTTATATTTGATAGGTCGATTGGGGAGATTCCAATGGTGCGAGGTTGGCTTCCCTTTCCATTGGTGACTGCCACATCACGTTGTTGAATGGATTCAATTTATTTTTACATGGATGTTACTATGTACCTAGTGTTAACATGAACATAATATTTTGTATCAGGTTTATATACAGATGGATTAATTCTCATGTTACTAAATTAATGTTATAAATTTTATACATATAACACATTTTATGGTACGACACATTTAAATAATGGACTATATGAATTATATTAGAACAAACAGGTGTTAGAAATTGATAATGGACCAAGTTCACATGACTCATTCAACACCAAATTGTGGAATCACAACCTTGTTCATGTAAACGAGAAGGGGTTGACAAAGATCTATCAAGATGGTTGTTTAGAATCTTCTGAGCTAGAAACAGTAGATAGATGTCATGATTTTTTAAATGGGAAAATGACCAAACCCACATTTTGTGGATATGGTGAAATTGAAATTGATATTATTGGATTTGTACAAACTAATGTGTGTGGATAATTTCTAGTAGAATCTAGAGGTAGGTATTCTTACTTCATTACTATTAACGATGACATGAGAAGATCTGTATATTTCAACATAATAAGGTATAATTTTCAGACCATTGAGTAATTCATGGAGTTTATGAAATATGTAGATATTCATATTGGTAAGAATATAATGATTCTTTGATCATATTGAGGTCGAGAATATCTGAATCAAGAGTCTGTTGACCATTAACTGGAGTCTAGGATTTTATCTCAACTCACTCCACCTTATAAACCATAGTGGAATAGTGTTAGTGAATTATGGAATTGTACATTATTAAACATGATATGGTTGATGATGATTCATTCATAACTCCCATTATCCTTTTGGGTATAAGTATTGAAAATTGTGGCAAACACATTAATCAGTGTACAAACTAAGGGTGCAAATGGGATTCCCTTAGAGCTATGGATTAGAATGAAAACTACATTGTCTCATACATGTGTATGGGGATACGAAGAATTTGTAAAGTCTTTATCAGGAAATAAACATGCCCCACGAGGCCCTAAGTGTATCGTTAAAGGGTATCCTATGAAATGAAGGGATAAAACCTATACGACCCCTCAGAAACGAATGTTAATTCTTCTGTAGAGGCCATCTTTCTTGAGAGGGATAACATCGTCAAAAGGGATAATGGGAGAAATATTTATGTCAATTGAGTTAATGCTCAAGATACAGAGAAGTTGGTACAGGAAAAAGTTCCACAGGTCCCCGTGGAAGAGGTAGTTTATAAAAAACATGTACTGTGTAAAAGTAAAATATAGTAAGTGAACTTGGTAGATATGGTTTCCTAGTAAATAAAGATGGTGTCTTATTATTTTTTTAAAATTATGAACCTATTTACTACCAGGAAGAATTAGAGATCTCAATAGATAAAATATGGATAAAATCTCTGAATTCTGAGATGGACTCCATGTTTTAGAACAATGATGGGGTTTTGGTCAATGTTCAGTTAATGTAAAGCAGGTTGTGTGTAAGTGGGTATTCAAAATAATACATGGCAGGGAAGGTAAAGTTAGTACCTAAAAAACAAGGATAGTGGATAATGATTTTTAATAGCTCCTTGAAATGGACTATGATGAATCCTTTTCACTAATTTCCAAGTTCATATCCATAAGATTCATATGATCCCTTGATGATTTCCATGACATTGATTTTGGTAAAATGGATTTAAAAATGAAATTCCTTAATGTTAACCTTCATGAAGATGTCTACATTAAACAACATGAAGGGTTTGTGACCCCATATGATGATAAAAGTGTATGGAAGATATAAATATCCATTTATAGATTCAACCAAGAATCTAGGTCATGGATCTTTCGATTCGATAAATCCAAATGAGAATTTTGTTTCAATTATAATAAATTTGATACATGAGTCGACAAGTGGATTAATGGGAATATAGTCATTATCCTAGTATGGTATTTACATGATATATTACTTAATGTAAATGACCTACAGGTCTTCTAGTTATTCAATGACTGGTTGACTAAGTGGTTCTCCATGAATTTCTTAGGTGAATAATCTTACATTCTAGGGGTCATGATCATTCATGATAGACCCAAGAGGCGTCTTCTAATGAGTTAAAGTACATACATTGACCAGATACTTATGATATTTAGTAAGGAACAATACATGAGAGGACTGGTTCTAGTGTCACATGGTATTCATATTTCCAATAAAATATGTTTGTAGACCCAACATGAGAAATATAGGATGAGTAATATTAAATAATCTCAATTGAAAGGATCTATCATGTATGCCGAATTATGTACCAGACATGATATCGTCAATACACTGTGTATGGTAGGTAGATATCAATAAGATCCAAGAGAACAACATTGGAATTTTTTCAAGACTATCCTTACGTATCTTAGAATAACTAAGGATATGTTCCTACTGTATTGATGAAATGGGGTGCTTTTCATCAAGGGATATGTTGATTGTGGTTTTTATATATATCGTAATGATCCTATGTCACAATACATATATTTTTTCTACATAAACAGAAGAACTATGAGAAGGAAGAGTTTAATGTAGCCAGTTTTTTTGATTTATATATTGGATTCCAAATATATAATGGATTATGATTTATACTATCATAGTTGGGCCTCCTTCAAAATATCCATGTTCACATCAGCGGACAATGCACATACGCATAAAGTTTCACCTTTTGAGGGATTTCTATCAAAGTGATAAAGATGTACTTAGCAGTGTGTCCACAGAAGAGAATGTGGTGGACCCCACGAGTAATGGACTATCTCAGTAGAAACATGAATATCATGTAAGAGCTAGTGGACTGAAGGCTTTTCAAAGATGGCTCTAGTTTTTGTGTGACTCCACTGCAGATCGTTCCCTATAAAACAACATCTTTTTAATTTATGATAAACTGATACTCATTAGATGAATATAAACAATCTACTTTTCACATTAGGATTGTTCTTTTGGGTGATAAAGTATATGATAATGTGCACTGAATTTCTATCACATTAAAAGGTCGCAGAAGATCCCAGCTATGATGAGAACCTAGAAGTACCATGACACTATTCATAATAATTTGTTCTCAGGATAGATGATATAATTTTAAGGGATAGAAAAGATACAATCTATCGTGGGTGGGGACTCATGAATCATTGAGGCACCTTCTCATGGTGTATACCCATGGAAAAATATTACAGGAAATTATGAGAACCAGTACCGCCAGTAAAAAAACAACATTATTAAGTTTCATTGGATGTGTCTTTAAGCAGATTTTTTTATTGGTAGTCAGTCATTAATATTATTATTAGTGGGTATTATTAATCACACACATAAATATATATATGAAAAAGATAATGAAACATAATCATGGTGAGGTTGGATATGTTTGGTTCCCCACAATTAATATTGCATTGATTAATAATGTAGGAAACAATTTTCCACTTCTATAGAAGTGTATATCTCAAGCCATCTAATAAAAATTATACAGTCTAACAAAATCCTTGAACATGTTTTTCACTAAGGTAATTCAATTCCCAGATGTAAAAGTATTAGAAATCAGGAACATGGGTTTATGGCATTGGCCGGAAACCCACTTGTTTAAAGACATATGTAAAATGAGATAATATTACATATTACAAGTTTGTATGATGTGATATGTCATTGTGACATCAACTTATTTCTCTTAGGTGGAATGACCCATTTCTAGACATTAATTATTTAGTTTAGGAAATCCCACCTTTTGCCAACAAGAAAGAGACCAAGAGGGTCACACACTATGTGTAGCTAGTATATTTGTTAAATAATTTACTTATTTATCAAATTAAATAAATATTTTTCCCGATTTTGTTTTAATAATTATTCAAGTATTCATGGTAAAATTTATTTCATCACTAGATTGTCGAGAGAATGTATTTTGGATGGAATATTTCTATATCGGAGACAAATATAGTTATATATATTTAGTAAATAAATATTCATCATTAAATCCCCGATAAATATTTAGGAGGATTGGAATACCATGTTATGGGTTTGGTGAGAAAAAATATTAAATATTATTGGGTGAAATAATATTTAATAATAATGTGCATGTTAAGAACATGTAATAGAAGTAATAGATATTCTATTATTACTAGACATGGGGTATGATATGGAATAATAAATAAATTAACGACACCTATTATAATTTATTATTTTTACATAGTGGTTTAAATTAATTTTTATGTAATTATTCTATATTTATGATAAGGTTTCATTCTACTGATTAACCAATCGTTGTGGGGACAACATCCCTGGACAAAATACCATGAGAATAAATAACACTTCCCTATCTAAGAACGCTCTCAATAACGATAGAGATCCTCTATCTTAGATCCAAAAGAACACTATGGATGTTATTCTCAAGGAGATCGAAGGTGGGAATCATAAGAGAAAATATATTCTATTCTAGCACTTGGAGACTACATCGGTGATGTCCATAGATATTTAGAGAACATGTGGATCACCACTAGATGATTCCTATAACTGGAGTCTACATTTAAATTATGCTTCACCTCGGACCCATGGTTGAATGCATCAACAATGAAGGAATTACCATGGGGTAATTATATAATTCAATTAAATTTTATATAAAAAATGTGTTGATCCTCTCTTCTTAGTTAAATGTTCCATACAATTTCCTTTACATTTGTTTCAATTCCATGGATACTCACATTTATAATTGTATTGATCCTAGATTAATCATTGATTATTTAAATTTTCAATGTTGGATGCATTCCCTTCATTTTCATCAACAATTCCCAAAACCTACACACATTTGTACTATAGACATGTGTTATTACAATAAATTGACCCTTGTATCTCATCCCATGTACTGGTAAATGGGTTATTCTGCGTACTTGTTCCAGGCCATGTCATGTTATGGGGTACTCACCATATAAACATCCTATGTAATCCACCATTTTTTGTGTCTCCATATATAGACACTTATTCTTGAGGAAGGGCCTACACACTATGTGATAGGGTTACACACCATTTTAATTTTAATTATCTCATGAAAACAACTCCATTTCTTTTTTTGGCCAAAAGTCGTCTAACACCAGGTTAGACATCATGTTCATTAGGATTTTTCAGAATCTTGCATCCTTCTTCCACACACCATTGATGATCTCCCCGATCTCGTTCTAGTGATATGTTTTCCTCGACACTATATATACTAGTATTTTAAATCACCCGAAAATTGAAACAATATTCAATGAAGATGAAATTATCAATATTCCATAATTTTATTGAAGAATGAAGAACATATTGAAAATGACATAGAGAAATATCACATGGAACCAACAGGTGGATCAAACCTTGACTATTTTTAATTATAGCCATGATCTATTTTTGTAAGGATGGTTATGATTTTAAAAAAGATAAAAAAACAACCCTATAAATCCTTAATTAAAACACATGCCACAAAAATGATCGAATCACATATAGACCTATACATTGGTTAGTATGCGTTCATCATTAAGCCTATGACCAGGAAACGAAATCCAAAACACGTATCCACCTTATGATTTTGACCCCTTTCTCTTGAATATTGATCATTGGGTCCCCATCATTGGTGAGAACCATTAATAATGGTGTTCATTGATATTCGATTTGTGATTCCATCACCGATTTCTTGATATTTTTCTTCGGGGTTCTCCCTAGATCCTCTAGGGAATTCTAATGATATGAGCCTATACCTATACCCTTTTAAATAGATTAATCAATAGAATAAGCGTCACTTAATTTATGCACTGAAAAAAATAATAATAAATATACAGTTTTTTAATCCTTTGAAAATGCCCAAAACTACATTTAAATGATGACCCATGTCGACCGATGTTTGGTTGATCCTAAGCTAATGTCATATTTCCTAATGCAATTGTGCCTTCATATTTCTTATATGGGAACCCATTTATATGTTAGTACACTTTTTCAAAAAAAACTGTGTGTCTGTGTACTATTTAATATTTTAATACAACTCAATCATTTATTCCAGGGACATCAAGCCTTATAATTACACATTCACTCGGTGCCTGGTCTTAAAATTAAATCATAAATTATTTAAATTAATACACAATAAATCAATGACATTAAATAATTTTTGGACCTTAATGATTAATGATAATATATTTTACCCTAACAAAATATTATTTATCTAAAATATGAAATAGTTGTTTAACCATTTCTGAATAATCTTATGCCTCTTAGGGATCATTGATACCCTTTACATATTGATGTTTCAAAGGAATAATATTTTTGACATGATCTACTATATTATCCCTTTTCAGTACAACCTCTACATCTATAATTTAAATGTTTTATTGACCTAACCTTTATCGAGGACCACAAGTACAATAACCTCACCAAGGATTTGTTAAACTATTGTGTTTTCATTCTATGGTTAATCAACAAATCCCCCTAAGGTATGATTTAATTTCTACTTCGAGGAACGTTACAATAAAAACTCATTTAAAAAATAGGAATATATCATTAAACTGATCTAAAATAAACAATATTATCTATTAGAATTCAATTATGAAAAAAATAATATATTGAATATTTGGAAAAATTATAAAATAAGATCAAATAACACATTAATGATACATTTTCCCAAGATTAACTGGAAACATATTTCTTGTAATAATATAATTTGAATGGGTACACCTCATAAACACCCCCTATAATTTTGAAACATTTGTATCCTATATACATAAACATCTTGAACTATACATAGAAAACAATGAAGAGCATCAATCACCTTTTATGTCAATATTTCATGATAAAACATGAATAGATTTCCAAAATAGTATTGAATCTATTCATACATAGACCCAAGATAATTATCAATCTAAATAGTTTTTTGTATAATTCTTTGGAATAAGTTACAAAAAAGGGAAAATTTCCCCCTAAATAGAACCCATCCAGAAGAAGATGTTGATAGAAAATATTTAAATAATTATTATTTGAAATAGTAATCTTGGTAAGTAAAACTTTTATATAGACTAAATTCTAAAAAATTATATGTCAAACAATGATGTTATAATAACCATTATTTTCAACCACCATGAGGGTCAATATAAGGAATGAATAAATCACATCATGGGTCACCACTATCCTATTATGTCATGATAGTCATAAAAAACCCAAAACCTCCAGGTGGTTTCATCCATATTCATATAACTGAAATTAATAAATAAAAAACATCAAAATTTCAATAATAGGTTTGGCAAATAAATCCAAGTATCATTCCTCCAATCATTCCACAAGAATTTATATGTCATATAATCCAAATATCTGAAATTTTAAATGAAACATGTAAATGTAGTATTACAACAATTCAAGATAAATATTATTTTGAAGAACATAAATTAATATAATATAATATATAGAATTTTCAATTTCAATTTAATATGTTGTATTAGAGTATATTTTACAAAAACTGGATTGGGAAATAATTTGAATCATTTAAAATAATATCTCCATAGGTAATAGGCCACGGTTATTTTATTAAAATTATTCAGAAACATATATGTGAGATATGAATTAATGTGTGTACACCATCTTATAAATATGTCTTGGTTGAGTTTTTGATTACCCAAAATAATACGATCTTTTACCTCATCATAAAATATTAATCTTACTGTCATAAATCATGTATACGTATAGGAAATAAATTCTTAAATTTTTTTCTACCAATCTAACTACATGAAATCAAATACCATTAATGTTAATAAAATATATAAGGGGCTTATATTTCATTTCATTCAACAAAATATGATTTAATCCAATGATTTAAAATCATCCAAAACATCAAATTTGTAGACATTACATATCATTTCAAAAACCAACATCAATGTTTTTTATTATGATCTCACTTATTTCATTAAATTCATTTTTATCAAAAAAATGAATCATTTTATACCATTAAATCTAAATATTTATCCTAAAAATGATTCTTCAATTCATTATTTTAAATTCAGTACCACATTTAAAAAATTAGGTTGTCTGTTCAAAATCTAATTTATTTGGGATTTCATCACACAAACTATTCCATATCAAAATCACTTATCAATGTATCCCAGATAAAAAATTTAAATAATGTATGTGTACAAATAATAGTCGACAAGCGGCAATTTTTTTTATTTTTAGGAAATGAATTACAAAACTTCTTATCTCAATTCCCAATCTCATCAACACCAAAAATGATATCATCAATTTTTTTGAAGGGATATAAATAAAAATGTAGAATCACTGAAACAAATTTCTCATGTATTAATCAATTACTAAACATTTATGGAACAATGTGAAACAGGGCGATTGAAATCATGTACCACATTGACTTTCAATGATCACATAATGTTCAATTAATATCACTAAACTAAATCATAATCACGTTATTAATATAAAAGAACCCATTTTAAATCAATGATAAAATCATAGATCTATAATCGATATCCCAGATTTATGATTCTATTTATATGATGAAATATCTAGCTTAACTATGATAATGAATGAGAAAAGAGTAAATAGATCTCCCAATCAAGATAAAACTGTCAAATTACATCCATATTGATTCTGGGGAGGCCTGGAATCATTAAAATATTGGAGATAAGTCTCATTGTTATTTATAATTTTCCTACTTTAAAATAATGATGATATTTAGGTAATTATATAGTGTTAAAATATATATTTACAACTATATAATCACTTCACACAGTATTCCAACAAGATTTAACAAACCGTGTGGAAATCGCACACCATCTTCTAGATTGTTTGAAGAGTTATATGATTTGGACACACAGATTAATTAATCATTTTCCATCCATGTGAAATCCCATTATATAATGTTTAATGGTTTCTTATGATAGGCCACACAGTTAGTACCGACATTCACTATACTTTGGTCCCTCCTCTATAACTCAAACATATGGAATATGGTTTCCTGGGATGACTCATATGGTTTTCTCTAACCATTTTCCAAGCATGTACATGCCTAAAAAATCAATAAAACAAAATATGTCACCCAAAATAACATGAGGAAACATTCAAAAAATAAATGGTAAAATTAAAATAATGAAAATAATTAAAAGTAGTTGACAATATTTTATAAAAAATAATTCTTATTATTCATTCCAATGGCTGTGATAAAATATATTATGATAATATGAGATTTATGTGACTCAAAAAATTAAAAACAAAATATATATATGAAAATAAATAAATAAATAAAAGTATTATAAAAATTATATTATTAAAATGAAGAAATTACATTGGTTAAAAAATTTCATTCATTGATTTAAGAATTGAATTTAATATTTTTTAATACATTATACCTTATCATTAACATATGTTTGATATTGTAACATGTAATTGTAGAAATTATATTTATTCATCAAACATGATAATGTCATAAATTTGTTATTCTATTCCAAATAATTTATATTACTATTCAACCAAAAATAAATAATTTCTAATTAATACCCAAAACGCCACCATAAGATAATATCTTAATAATAATTTCAAATATGAAGTTATTTTTCTCAAAAAAAATTAATAAAACAATCCATAATATAATTTTATTTATTTACAAAAAACATATAAATGTTTTATGTAGAATGTATTCTTTTTGAATAATGTAAATTAAATTCTTTACTTTTTAATGTAACAATGATTAGAAAAATTTAAAAGTTCTTGATTGAATTCATTATTTGTATTAATGAAATATTTTATAAATTAATTTCATAATTTGGTATTCAATATTTTTCGTTTCTTTTCAAAAAAATTTGTTATATAGTCACAATTAAATATTAATACTTAGATATAACATTGAGGTTCTATTAAGATAAATTATGTGTGTGTTATATGATATAAATGTACTTTTAATTTATATGAATCAGAAATCATTTGTTGTTAAGAAAAAATTATTTAAAATAATGATTTATATGATCACCACTAATAATAACCAAGAATAATGGTTTAATTTATTAAAAAATTATATATATTTAATGGAACACATTACCATAGATTGGTTAGAGTAACATAATTATAAAAATAGATTAATAAAATTTTTATCATAAATTGAAAATAAATTGAATATCCCTTATTCATTTTCATTGGAATGTAAAAATAATAATGTGGTGAAATATAGTACATTGTAATGGAATATTAAAATGGAAATTTTCATGGATAAATGATGAAATTTTTTTTCAATGTTAAAAATCAATACATATTCCATTTAATCCAAAATCTGAGCGGAAAATTATCAATGTTCAATACAAACAAAATAATTACATGAATAAAAATAACTTGAATCTTAACGAGGGAAATTAAAAATTTTGGACCTCATGACATTCCCATCAATTACTTAATAAAATAAATCATGAAATATAACATATGTGCCTTGTATGAATACATATTAAATATAATAAAGATCTTATTCCCCAAAACATTAGTTTTATGGGCCAATATACACTAGTAAATAACTACACTATTTTGTCTAATGATAACTAACAATGAATTGATTGGATATATATAACTGGAAAACACTATTCAATTACAAATGTAATGTACATTCCTAATATATTAAATCAAAAACACTTAATCAAAATTACAAATAAATCCATAAATAATTTTATTGATTAAAAATTACATAATATCAATATATCCAAGGAAATTGAACTAATTTTCATAATTGGATTCATTCAACGAGACGTTTATAATGAATTTGTGTATAGTTTCTAATAAATTTAAGTCATAATAATTATAATAAATCTATCAGTGATACTAAAAATATATAAAATAAGAAGAAGAAATATAATAAATAGTGGATATTGATGGAAATTCTGATTAGAAGATGGTTATTTATTAAAAAAATGTATAATCCAAAAAATAGTAAAGGATGATAGATGATGATTAATTCTTCCAAAAGAATTGTTTGGTATGTAGGAATTTATTTTGTTAATAATATTAAAAAATGAAACTAAAAATTAAAGGAGAAAATTCCTTAAATATTTTATTACCTTTTTGAAAAAAATAATGTTTTCAATCATTTCAAAAATTCATCACATCCTTTTTGAAAGATAATTTTATTTTTTTAAAAATGAAAAAAATACAGAATAATAGAAAAACGATTTTATATAAAAAAATGTAAATAAATAGATGAATTAAAATATTTGATAACGTCTATGGAGTTATAAAATTTACTCACACTATATATGTAATAAAGAAGATTACTTTAATACCCATTTACTGTAAGTCAAAACTGATTTTTTTGGTTATATTTAAAAATATTTATTTAATAAATTGTAAATTATGTCCATTAAGGAATATAAATATTGTTAATGTTATTTTAATGTATATAAAAACTCATATATATTTTTTTACAAATTTGGATATGAATTTTTAAGATTTCTGAATCAAAATTAATAATTAGGTTATTTTTTTTTATAAAAATATACTTTTTTGTATTTGAGTAACAAATATAGGAATAGAGGAAGGAAAAACATTTAATCCCAATAAATAATTTAATTATAAGATAATATATGGGGTCTATGAAGTTAAATATAATAGAATTATTCCAATTTTTTTCAAAATGAATAATATGTTTAAATGATAGATTGCAAAATCAACCCCAATGATAATAAATTTTTATTAATGAAAACCTCATGGGTGATAAAATTTGAATTAAAAACTAAGATAACATAATTAAAAAATATTTCATGATATAAAATTAATTAATGAATTATATTAAATATATGATTTATATTAGGTGGAATTTATAAAATATGTCATGATGGTGTGGAATTGAGATAAATAACCAAGAATTTGATTTCTACTTATTCAAATGAGTTATATCCCCCTAAAATAATTTCAATTTCTAATATTTATTAAGAAGAAAAATTTTCAAATATATTTATTCATTTAATCAATTATTATATCCAGGTTACATTTATAAATTTTATAGAACTTTTTTACATCATCCACTAATGGTTGTTCGATCAATTTCCCAATAATTAATTCAGTATAGGTGCATTGATTTAAGGATTTATAGAGTGGTTCTATAATATTAATAAATATAATAATATCATAAATGAAATTATTATTCATTGTATACAATGTTATATTCATCCGCATAAGGCAGTAATAGAAAAATGAAATATGTTTCTCATGCAGGAAATATTCTAGATGTACACATAATGATGTCTTCATTTTCAAAAGGGTGGGAAAAAAAGAATAAAATTATTAATAATTATAAAATCATATTTATATATTAATTTTTAAATAATTTCATCGTTATGATTTTACATGACAAGTGAAATGAAAAATGAATCACATCATCTTATTAATGTGGTAGTCCACACACACACATGAAAGACATTTTAACTTTTCCACAAATGGGTTTATAATATAGAAAGTGTAATATTATATTTACCTAATCATAATTATTTTATAAATATAATATAAATTCATTAAATACATCAATATAAACATCCATTTGATGTGGTGATGAATCAAAATTACACCCATAAGTGAATACAATATTCTATATACATGCATGACTGATGTTATCATTTTAAATTAGATGTAATAGAGATAAGAAATAGGTGTACCATTAATATAAAAACTAACTAAGTATGTTAGATATATATATATATATATATATATCAATTTTATGATTATTATAGAATATTTTTTTGGAGGTTTAAAAATAACAGAACATGTAATAGCTCATTAAGAATATATATATTTCCTTTTGGTAACAACCCTAATTATACACCATATCCATTCAACTAGATGACATTTAGCGAGTCATATATCATTTGGATATGTGAAAAAATTTGGGATGGTATATTGGTAGGGGTTATTTATGATAAATTGATCATGATGTGATAATATGAGATCAGGGAGGATCCCATTTTATATGTGAGGTGGGTGGAAAACTTGTAAATACATAAAACATTATTATCTAATATTTCCATTACTCAGGTCTAGTTTAACCAAATTTTTTTAGATTAAAATATGACACGTTATTGGATGAAATAAAACCATCCAATGATATTTAATAATTTTATTAAGGTAATATAGTAACCTTGTTAGTTTGTTTTAAAACATTAAACCCATTTTACCCTTAACTACTAGGATTAATATTTAACAAGGATTCTATACATTATGAAAAAAATTTAAATAGAAAAAATTGATACACTTTATTACTCTGATCAAATATAATTAATCCATTTATTATTATTTAATTTCATGATATAAAAAAATTAAATATTATTATATGTTGTAAAAATGAAACAATACCCCTTTTTAAGAAAATAACATTTATAAGAATAAAATGATTTTATATGAAAATTAAATTTAATATTGAATAATATTTAATTTATTAGACATTTTATATTAAATTGATATTTATTTTACTTAAAAATTCTTCCATGTGAATATTTTATTAAATGATAAGAAGAAAAATAGTCTATATTTGAGTGAAACATCACATTGATTTAAAAAAGGTCAAAAATATAATTTTATAATGATACATATACATTTTAAATAAATAGATTAATTAATTAGTGTTTTTATTTGGAAAAAAATATACATTTTACATCATTTATTTCATTCTTATTTCTAAAAAATGTGATAAAAATAATAGTATTATTAAAATCAACTTCTTTACTATTCATTCTAGAATCCACTATTTCATAAACTTCAATAAAAACAACCTTCATATAATTTTTATATTATGATATGAAAATTTATATAATATTTATTAAATTCAACTTATTATATTTGGAATTTAATTTTTTATGTGAAATTGTTAACATTATAAAAAAATGAATTTCTTAGAAAATTGACCCTTTTTAACTTCATCTATAATTAACCATATATGATTTAACTTTTATCATCTAAAATATTGTACTTACTACCAAGGAATGAATCTATATTTATTTATTAAGAAGTGTTTTTATATATATTTCAAAATATACAGATGAACATTCATTTCTATAAATCCATAAATAGGTTATAATGGAAATACAAAAATAATTATATTGAAATTATTGATCACTATTCATTTATACTCGATATTGTTTTTATTATAATATATTGTCAATATACATCATAAAATAAAATATTTTGGAGTTAGATGATTTTAAATGAATATATGTAAAATATAATATTTTATAATAATGAAATTTATTTATTTATTTTCAGTAATTTAATTATGGTTTTGTTCCTTTATGAATTGATCAATATTTTTTATCCCGTAGAGTATATAATTTTTATTATTAAATTCTAAAATAATGAAACGATTAACAATTCAATTTTATGTGGTTCTCTATTGATCATAATATATATAATACAAAATATTTATTTAATGTAGAATATATACAATAATCAAGGGGGTGATAGAGCCCTCTGAATTTCATAAAAATGGTCTTAAATATGTAGATATATATACTTATCATTTATTTTAATTCCTTTTATTTCTAAATATTCATTGCATAATATCATTAAACCATCCATTTTAATCAAAATTAATATTGTTACTCAATTTGGTGAATCACATGGACAAATGAATTCATTGTTATAAATTTCTTATAATTTCTTCTTTTAGTCAAAAATTTATTCTAGATCCATTCAATATGATGTATTTAATATGTAATTATTATCATCTATAATATCAATAGATAATTCACCAACTCAATCGATAGAAAATATATAAATTTCAATAGGAATTTAATCAATATATTCTTACAAAATGGGTTTCCCTTATATTATCTAAACCCTAATCTTTTTAATAGAATGGATTTCATCCATTCCATCCCTATGGATTTCATTAGGGTGTGATTCTAAGGGTATTTCTTGACATAATCATAAAAACAGAATATTCCCACTAATTACAATATATATAAAACTCACATCACCAATTCTAACTGTTTTCTCTCTATTATAATATACCTATTTTACTTCAATAAATAATCAAACACCAATTTAAATAAAAATACACTATTGGTGTGATTTTATTTTATTATATAAAACCCCATTCATTATAATTTTAACTACCAATAATACATTTATTTGAATCACTAGGACACTCAGTATTCAAGCTGATAAATCTTTTTATAATATATCAGTCATTGATTAAATATTATTTACAGTCCTTCATTACATAAAAGTCCTCATGAATATAAAATTAAATAATATTTTATCATCAAATTATATTATAATAAATATTCCAATTATATCATCATATAGACATTCAATATTATTATTTTTTTATTAAAATGGATTTCCCATGATCCATGAGACTCTTTCAATAATGATTTCATTTATTATTAGGGAATTAGTCCATTTAATATTCATCCGCCATGTAATTAAAACATTGCTCATTGATCACTTATCAATTTCCTTTAATACCATGATCATGATATCAATTATCCCCAAATTTATTGATTTTTCGCAATCCTCTGATGTATTCCATATGTTTATTATCTATATATTTATTACATATATGAAACACTAATATTCCTTTGTTCTGAATTCTAGTAGTTTTTCACTTTATTTATCCACAACAACATTTTTCATAGGATTACATTTATAAATCATTGGTTTAGATTAATATCTATATATATTTATAGAACATTTTACTTTAAATTTATATGAGTAATTTTATGAAGATAATATGTATAAATAAAGGAATAAAATTAAACTATTAAATATTAAATCAATCATTTTTTAAGTGACATAAACAATTTTGAATATACATTTCATCCCTTGTGAAATTAGAATTATACTTGAAAACCAACTCTTCATATTTAAATTATAATATCATGAGTTTATATTCTCTACCGGTGCATACCCATAAGGAGTGTTGTTTAATATAAAATAATATTACAATAATTCTAATACAGATTATGCATTTCAGCCTTAATATTTTTATTTTGGATTAGTAAAAACCACTATTAATCATATAATATAAAATGATTTAAAAAATGTTAACATTTCATTTCACATAACATCCCATTGTTATAATGATATTTCCTTGAGACATTATGAATTTTTATTCCACCATTGGATTTATGGACCACTGAATGGTGGAGGTTGTTTCTACATAATATTATACGAAGTGTTTGACCCTATTTGGAGGAATACTAATTTTTCATTGATGATAATGTTAATTTTAATAACTACTATTAAATTCCATATAATATTAAGAATTAATTTAGAACCAAAAATAACACACTTATCCTAATTTTTTAGACAATCCCAAATTTTTATTCAACATATGGATTGGTTTTTATTCCATCTAGTGTGATCCACTATCTAAAAAAATTAATTAAATTTTTATTCAAATTAATATCTTTGTTTTAATTAAACATATCATATATATTTAATATTCTTAAAATGATTTCATATGCATATAATACATATCAATGTAATAGAAAAATTATTCCATGAATTAATAAAAGGTTTATTATAATTTCTGTTAATGTTTTCATATATATAATATTCCCAAGGAATCTTCTAATAATTTATTTTATCCCTACTATAAAACCCCTAGTCATAGTAGCTGAGGTTTTGTTGTGTTTTTAGTGAATGGTAATCGGATTACATGTGATTTCCTTTGATATTTTTTATTTCTTAAGAGATATTATAAATATTCATTAAAGTAAAACGTGAAATATTTGATAATCTTAGTGGAAATCGCTCCTTATTAATATAATCTATCGACCCAATCATATAGAATAATCCATTCATATTACAGGATAAATGGGAAACAAAATGCTAGTACGATATCAGTCTCCTAATAAGGGATAACATACACAAATGGATATTATTGAATAATAATGGTTTAATATATATAGTATGAATATATTAAAAAATTATGTTGTATCTATTAATATACATTTATAACATATTATATAAATGTGTAAATAAATAATTTATCATAATGTTAACATTAAATGATACAAAAATAATTGAAAAATAATTGGAACAAATAATTATATACACCATAAACGTATTATTAAGGACCTATTAAAACTAATAATAAATAATTTTCATAGAATCTCAAATTTAGTGTTCATAATTTTATCACGTGACAAAACATTTATTTATGGAGATATATATTTTTAACCCCCCCCCCAATAAAATTAAATTCTAATTAATTAATTTTTTACTTAATGTGTTTTGGAGATGCATGGAATGTTTTTCTAGAATGAAAAAAATTACTAATCGAAATTTTAAAATGGATATTATGTAAAAAAGTTATTATATCAGGAAAAGTATTATAGGGTTTTTATAAAAAAAATTACCTTCTTAATGAATTGAAAAATATTAATTTTGAATTACTTTAAAAATTATTAAGAATAATCTCGGATTATCTATATAAATATAAGTAATCTTATCATGTGAATAATATGGAATTATAGTGATTGGGTATATATAAAGATAAATATATTAAAATTTTAAGACAATTTAGTACATTACATAAATATTGTAAGAGAATAAATAAATTAAGAAAATGTATGCTCTTAAATTTATAATTTACAAATAAAACGTTTTAATATACATCAGCGATATAGAATGTCTTTATAAATAATACTCTATTTTGGCATGATTTATTAGAAATGATGATGTTATGTGAAAATCGAGTTCATTCTGCATGATAAATAATAGAGTATCCAACAGTAAAATTATCATTATTGTTCTTTAGAAATTATAACCAAATTTGAAATAATGTTTCTATAATACAACAAATACATGGAATTCATATCACAGTTTATCATTAAATAATATTTAATTTAAATCCCTATAGGTGAAATTCAATATTAAAATATCTTATGAATGGTTTATAATATTTTAAAAATGGGGTCACACGTGTATAATATATCATAATAATTGTACATACAATTATTACATATAGATTTTTTAATAAGAACATTGAAACAAAATCAGGGGAAAATGAAAGGTAATTAATAATTAAGAATTGAAAAAATTATCCTTTACTATATGATCCGAAAATTCCCATTATTAAATATAAAATCATAACTGTAAAATTTTCATTATATTTATAATGATCCTTACTTAAATATATTATATTTAATTCCTTTGGAAAAATGGTCACATATACAATTATTCTATCTTGGTTGTTTGTCAAATCCCACTATGTTTTTCAAAACATTAATGATTATTCGGAATATCATATATAATACCATTGTAAATAACCTTTGGAAATAAAACATATTAAAGGTTGAAATTAGAATATTACTAATATTATGAAAGGGATATATCAAGATAACTTGTGCATAAGGGTATGCGAACATGTGAACAACATTTTTAAAACCATCTCCTTTAAATAATAGATCATGCAGTCTAGTGATAGTTTAAATCATGGTATTTCCAAATACATGAATCTAAAAGGAATCAAATAAAATGAGGTATGAGACCCTAAAAATGTAATAATATATATATGTGTCAATAACATAGGAGTATAACATCATATTTCAGGGATATCTTCCAGGACATTCATAACATTTTTTGCATGCACTAACCAACCATGTACATACATTAGTAGTAAGACAACCACCAAATCACCCTTATTTTTCTTTTTAATAACATTATGTATAACAACTTTTAGATTTGGGAAAACCTTCAATGTAACCACATTTATTCTTAGTACAACCTCCCATGAAGGCTTTCAGATCATAAAACATTAATCACTAGCCAATTCATAGGAGGGATATATAGATTTCGGCCACTGCAAACACCATAAATTTCTGTTCCATAAGATCACGAAATAATCAACATATTATATACAATGGAGTGAAATTAGTCTTATAAATATTTTATGACAACATACTCGATGAAAATAAAATTATTTTTGTAAAAATTGCATCATTTTATCACATCATGACCCATAGAAAAATAATTTTCTTAAAAAATAATCATCATAGAAATGAAAAATTGTAATGAAAAATACATTTCAAACCATTTTGATAATATTTTCTATTAAATATTGTGTTTCATAAAATATTGTTATAATAGATGGAATATTATTCCTAAAGACCACATGGATCATTGCATGGGTAAAATATTCCATTCCATTTTAAAATCTATTATTTAAAATTATAAAATTATAGAAATATTATGAATATATTTTCATTCAATTTAATATAGTAAAAAAATGATATGATAAAATAAATTATTTGGTCAGGATGGTAGAAAATTATGTTCATGTCATAGCCATTAAAAATTTATTTAGTTCACATTTCAATAAAAAGTAAAAATTAACTCATTCGGAAAATGTTAATAATAATCAATTTTAAAAAATGTAAATTTTTACAATTGTTAAAAATACATTAAAAATCTTTATATATTATTAAAAAAATCATATCAATAATTAATTAAATAAATTTACTTAGAAGAAAAAACCTTTTTTTACCGAAGTGAAAAGTAATTTTTATTTTTCTGAAAAAAAAATCTTAAGATCTATAGAAAATAAAAAGAGAAAAATGAGGCGAAATTTTTTATCTTCATGAAATTAATATAGTATAATAAAATTAATTTTTTTAGGATATAGATCATTAATAATCTAAATTGAAAACTAAATTGTAAAAAATATTGAAAAATTATGATATTGTGGAGAAAAACATTTTCAAATTTGATATCATTTATATTGAAATACCCATAAAAGAAAGAAAATTATACTTATATGTCGATCATATAATTTCCAGAGAAAAATCAATAAAATAAATACATGGATTGTATGTATACATCACATATGTAATGTGTAGTGAATATAACATGTGTCACATGAAAATAAATTTGAGTTAAAAATTTGTTACATTCTTTGGAAACTGTTGAATCGTAATCCCGATGAATGAAAAAATTATATGAAACCATATATATAATTAAAATAAATATATTCTTTATATAAAAATATTTATGTATATATTTAGACCTTATAAAAGATGATAGTTTCAAATCATAAAAACTGTGTCAGAGAAGAAAATTTGATAAAACATTCCTTTACATTTCCTCTTAACTTATTTCATAAACATTCCAACCTAATATATAACAAATATTAGTTTATAATAAATATATTATTCGAAAAAAATCAAACATATCATATCTAATATAATTTTATTATGACTTTTTATTAAATGTTCATTAGTATTTTTTTGTTAAAATATATTTTTCGGTAATAAAACCTTCATTTTTAAGGAATGTTTCAGTTTGTTAAAATTAATTCATTAATATTGATCATAGTTCAAAAATTTGAGTAATTTTAACTATTTTCATTAATATTAAATATATTAATCATATAATTCTTTATATTACAACAATATTTTTATATACATAAAATTAATTTCACTGATTATAGTGATTGTAGAATATATTTAGGCATGAATGCTATTTCCATTTTCATTATCAAAAAATTAAATTGACATAAAAAAATAAATTACACTGAAAAAAATCATTTTCTGTAATATATGTATAATATATTGATTACATTATCATTTATCAATATTCATGTAATGAATAAATAAAAATAAATTCACATTGCATCTTATTTTCATAGTCTACCGTACAAACAACCGATGTTATCATTTTACTATAGAATGGAAAGTTAGAATTTAAATAATATATTATATTCAAAAAAATTATAATAATGACTTAAATATCATATGAGCTTTAAATTCATCATTCTATCCACTTGTGAGAGGTAGCGATGAAATATTAATATCATCGGTTCACAAGGATACAATCCATCGTACACATGATTATGTTTTCATTACTAGATTGGTGGAATAATATGAGGATATATATTAATCTATAATCATAATTACATTTCTTTATATGTTATATTTAATTATATTATATTTTAAGTATTGGAACATTAATGAATGTGGTAAGAGAATACGTTAAAAAAATTTCATAATGATTAAAATTAGCTTCTTATAGAAGATCCTCTTTAGGTTATTATATTAAGTACCCTTGGATTATCTTTTTGGGGAACAAATATCTAGAATATTTAAAAAGACCTTGGGGTTATATGTTTTTATGGATTTTTTGATAAAAATTTCTTATTAGGTGTGATAGAGTGAAGATCGGAATTTCCTTTTTATAATCGAATAGGAGAAGAATTTTTTTTAAATACCCAAATAAATTAAATAATGGAATGATAGTCTCAACACTTATTCCCCAGATATTTATTAATAATATATTTGATAAATGAAGTGGTTAGTACAGTTACCTATAAATAAAACATATTTTTAAATCATATTATTCCTTTGCCTTTATGTTTACCAAATTTACTGTTTAAGTTATCACAATGGTTTCAACTATTTATTTATTTTCCTACGTAATATAACCTATAATAATAATAATAAATGGGAATTATAAGATTAATTTTACCACATTATTATAAATATGAAATAAATTTTATTGAATAAAAAATAGGTTTGTGTGAAAAATTAATTTTATCATAAGTTTATGTAATCCTCAAAACCCCATTTAACATCAATCATGATAATTTAATAATTGTAACTATTAATCCTTAATGATAAAATGTAAATGTAATATATAATAAATTTTTTTATTATTACATATTTGGAACCTATTTTATAAATTTCAAAAAACATATGTTTCAAAATTTAGTTAATAATTATTCTCATAGACACGATTAAAAGTGGTTCTCGAAAGTGAATATTTTTAAATGTATAAAATATTTTAATATAATAATTCAATATAAAATTGATTTTGATAACATAAATTCGATTAATAATTATATTATTAATGTTTTTTTTCAATTTATACCATTATAAAATATAAAAGGATTGTAAATAATATAAAATAAAAATAATTTTTTTAAAAAAATATATTTCATTACTATTTATAAAAACATAATCATTTTATAAAATTCGTAAAAAACACCTTAATTAAATTTTGATATTTAGATTTCAAAAATGGTGTTCATTTTCTCAAATTAATTTTAAAAAAAGTGACATAAGTAAATTTTTTTATTTTTTCAACAAAGTCAATAAAAATATTATTTGGGAATATAGTACTTTCAAAACATGTAACATTTTACTAAAAATTAATAAATTTATAAATAATGTTTTTTCCTTAAATAAAACCAATGTAATTCAAATTTAAAATGTTTTTATTATTTTTCATACCACTTATTTTTTTGAACTAAATTTTAATTTTTTTGTTTTAAAAATATAAAATTATTATACAATGGTATGTTTAAACTCAGTGAACAGTTTAATTGATGATAACAATGGTATTCAATTTATTTAAAATAATGAACATTAATTCATATAAATACAACGTAATAACATTTCAACTAATGAGTTTATTAATCTACTTTTAAATCATACAGCCATCCAATCTTATCAACGTTGAAGAGAGAACTATGGGAGATACATTATGTGTGAGTTGAGAGGAGAGAAATAAGATATGGTGTGATTAAAATTGATAATAGGAGGAGGGTAATTTATTTTCTGGGGAGTGGAATCACATGGGTTAATGTATTAATATATTTATTTTCCCAACAAATCTAGTTTACTACTACTATCCATATTTACTTATTATCCCCCACAAATTTGAATAGTAATGGTTTGTACCAATCAATTTTATCGTACTACAAGTGAATATTTATTTCAATTATTAGATATATATGGGGTAATATTTATTATATTTCCACATTTTTACAATATTTTAATGTTATTAGAATAAATTACCACATTTTTATCCGTGATATAATTTCAATACCCATAATGAAAATATATAGTGGATTTAATCAAATCCATCCTCAATTAATGTGAATTTTTTCTTTTAAATTAAAAATCCATTTATTAAAAAAATGAATCATTATAATATTTATTTAATGAGAAAATAAATTTACACTAAAATTATTATTTGACCTAATATATATGATCCCATATTACATCAAAAAAATATCCAATGATATGTGTTAAATGTTAGAAATTTCATATGTCATATTTACATTCTTTAATCCTGTTTTCATTTCATAAACCTGGGAATCCCCTATTAAGGATTCTAATCTAACCCAAGTTCATTATGTTCGGTGTGGTTTAGGTCAAAGGAAAACCAAAAACATCATACTACAATATAATCCTTTGATAAATGTACTTCATATTGGATGTTTCTAATATTAAAATCCATGTTTTTTTCACTTATGCATCAATTAAATCGTTTCATTACCAATAATAGATAATAATTATAAATATAAAATTAAAACTGATATATCACCAATAACCATAATTCTCATCAGCTATATAAAAAAATAATTACTCATATTTATTATAAATTTTTTCAAACCTATTAACCAAATAAAACCTAATATTTGACGTTATTTTAAAATAATTATTTACTAAAAGAATTATTTTCTATAATGTTATACTTGTTATATTCATGATTCTTTGTATTGAATAAAATCAAAGATATATATAATGATCTATTTTTCTAATTAATTTTTTTATATTTAGTAATATTTTTATAATTTGTAAAAATCACATATCATTTATTTATATAATATCTTTTTGTAAAAATATATTTTTTTAAATTGATAAAATTTCTCAGGTATTACATATAGAGTAATATTTTTTGTTTCCTAATATTTATATTCTATAACTAATATTTCATGAACTATGATATAAATAATCTATTTCATGTGTTTTTTGTTGTTGCACACTAGTTGAATACTAATAAGACAAGGTTGAACAAAAACAACAAATAGTGGGGTAGAATCCCCATGTTGTGCATTTATATCCTACCAATCAAAAACACCATAGACGATGAGATTGGGAGTTAAAGATAATGTGACACAGGGTTTGGATATATGGACTATATATTTAGGCCTTAAATATAGATAATAACCTACAACAAAATAATCTAATCATTAGTGATAATGTCCAATGATAATTTGTAGTAGAATGAGTCCATAAACACTATGTCTTACAAGAATTAAGTACACCATTGGTAAAAATTTTATATATTTTGATTTTATTGATTTAAAATAAATATAATATTTATATATCATTATTACAAAAAAAATTATTTTAATCAAACGAAGTTCTATTTTTAAAATAATATTTATTGGTGAAAGTTATAATATAAAAATTAAAAATTGTGTGAATGAATAAAAATTACTAAATATTGAATGTTAATGTTTGGAATATGTATAAAATTAATTTACTAGTTATAAATTGATTATAAATGAAATTAAAAAACATTTCATGGTAAAATTTATCTATTTTAAAAAAAAATTTGTCTATGTGAAATGTATTTTTATATTAATAATTTTAATAGATCACTATTTTGTAATGTCCATGAACTCTTTGTTAAATTATATGTTTAAAATAAATTGTTTTTTGGTGTTATGGGAGGAAACAATTCTTCATATTAAGAGTTTCTTCAAATTTACAGTTTTTCCAATGGTATTTCAATGGCGTCGGTAGGGCATAGTGTTGGTAAGGCAAGGGAATCAGTAGGTCATGGAATTGGTAGATCATGATGCATGTAGGACGACGTATTCGGTATTTCAAGGGAGACAATATGTTGTGGTGTCATTAGGTCGAGGGTTCGTTCAGTTAGAGTGCCGGTGTGTCAAGGAATCTGTGTGTCAGGGTGTCTTTGAGTAAATCTGTTGGTGAGTGAGGGAATTAGTGTGTCCGAGTGTCTGTGAGTCATGGTGTTGGTGAATCGAGCGTCAGTGAGTCCTGGCATTGGTGAGTTAGGTGTCAGTGAGTGTAGAGACCCATGGCTTTATGTACATAGAAATTAAATTACTTTTGTGAAATACTTAATTCATGGAAAAAACATACGCCCAAAGATTATATTAGTTAATTGTCATTGGAAACTCTAAACATAATCTTATAATAATGGTGAAAGATCTTCAATATCTCACATAAATATATTCCCCTTTTGATTTAATACCTAAAACCATTATTTATATCCTGGAGAAAAGAAAACATATAAAGGGTGATCTCAAATTCTCAGTAATGGTAAGAATGGAGAGAATAAAACAAACCATATATATTTGAACATAAAAACATTAACCTATAGTTTGAACATCAAGATCTTGAGTTGTGAAATAAATCATGGAGTACATAAGGCATAGATCATAAAGAAACATTAATCATGATAAAATATCATGAGAATAAAACATGTAATTATGGAAACCATTATGCACATTATATGATTTTAATAGTAGACAAGGTATTGCTGCCAAGACCATCATATTGGAAAAAGTCCCTTACGGAATCGAGTTCACTCCTCGTTCCAGTCCTGTATCACTAAACTACATTAACTTTCTGTTCCCCCCATGTCTATATCATGAGATATAAATATTTACCCAATTCATTAGAGGGAGGTATAGGTCCCACCCATCCCATAATGAAATCATTTTTTCGTGTTCCACAAAATAGACATACATCATTCATAATAACCTAAAGTGTAAAATGGGTTTCATAAACATCATCCCACCATATCATAATCTATATAAAATAAATGTATATCATTTCATCAAAAGAAAAATAATACCATTTAAATAATAGAGACATTATACTTGAAAAATAAACATACTAAATAATGTCATCTTAGATGGAAAATAGTTTTGATAAAACACTTGAAATTAATTCTTAGGGAAAGTATCCCTTCTTCATCAAAATCATTTTCATTTCTCAAAATGAGATTAAATATTAAAATTAATTTTTTTTTTGAAAATTATCATGAAATTTTTTATAGGGGTATAAAATAATTTAAACATACGTTGATTTATAATAAGACTTTATGAAAAACATTTTTATAGACATGGATGTAAAATATAACCCCAGTAAATACTTATGTATAAGAAATCTCAGATAAGAATCAGAGTGCACAATTATCCCTTACCTGATGTCCAATTTCTTTAATATGTGTTTGAGGCTCATGTATAATGGGTTTAAAAATATTTTTAACATGTCAAACACCATAATAATATTTATGATATCATATATTATTCACTTAAGACTTTATATTACCCATTCATTTGTCAATTCCATGTTAAAGCAGCGTATTGGGTAAAAATCATTTCTTTTATCATCCGTGTTTTGACTTGAAATCATTCATATGATTACACAGATCATAATTACATAAATAATTAATTTAATATATTATTTATATATAATATATATTTAGAATATACAAATATATAGTAGATCTATAAATGTAATAAAATACACCATTTATGGAGACAGTATGCCGTACATACACATGAATGTTGTTTTCATTTCCTTAATAAATTGAATATAATTAAGTAAATTTAACATATACGTAAATAAATAATCTATAATTATTATGTCATATATTTCATTATTTTTTATTATATATACTTTATAATCATATTTTAATGGTTAATCATGGATAATGAATCTCATCGCGTCGTGGAGACGGTAATCCGTGCGTACGCACGATCGATGATACCATTAACATAATTATTGAATGTAATTGAAGTGGATGATTTAATTTATCACAATCAGTATGATGTTGTAATAATCATATATATTTATTACTTCTACCATTATACCGATCCAAGTAAGGTGGTGGTGGAAAAATAGATTACACGACGGTGTGGAGACGGTATTCCGTACGTACACACACGTGGTGATTTCATTTTCCATAGGATTAATTGAACGTGAAATAGGGTTGGTTAATATTTATAATTACATATCAGTATATTATTGATACTGATGTTATTAATTTATTATTAAACAAAAAAATAACAAGATGTATAAGAAGAAAGAAACAAGAATGAATCGGTAGAAGAGATTACCTCTTCCTCAACGCACCTCCATTAAACTTCCTCTTATGGGACTTCGGTTGGTCTTTTGAGAAGACTTGAACCTCATAAATGTTATTAGGGAAGTTTATAATAGTAATGGTCACGGTTTGGATGAGCATTAAGGATCAAATTTTTGTGAAGAGGAGAGTGATGAGGTTCCCTTTTATAAGGGAGGAGAGGGGCACCTTTGGAAAAACATAAAATATTATTATATAATAAATTAATATTATTTATATAATGGCTCCAAAGTGACTTATTTCTAGTCTAGGGTGGGGTTGGGTCTAAATAATCTCAACCAATAGGTTTATACATGTTTAGGATACCATTGTATCCTTATCATTTATATTTAACTATAAGTTAAATAATTTAACTTCTACCGTGTCATCTTGTATTCTTACACTATAGTTTTAATAAACGTACTATAAACATCCAATATAACTTCAATTGGTTACTTTATGTCATATATATTATAATATAAGTCTTTTGGACGAATCCTAGATTTATTATGAATAGAATATCAATTAATAATATAATATTTGTTTTAAAAACATATTATGTCAATTTTGACAGTATTTAGTATTTTGTTTTTTATAAATTCATAAACGCATTATTACTTAGAATAAAATTAATCTAACTAACCCTAATATAATATGTTAACCTATAAAATTAGTTTAATTCATAAAAAGTATCAAAATAAATTTATTTGGGTATTTATAACATCAATTTTTTTAATATTTCATTAATAAGGTAATTAATGAATCATCATTGTGTCATAAATTACATAAATTATTTAATGTATAAATATTATAAATAAAATACAATTATGTAGTAAATATTTTTAGATTTCTAATTAATATTTATAGTCGAATTTATCTTATATATATCCCTATATTAAAAATATTTTTATTATTAAACTTTGTTTTTAACTCTTTTAAACTCTTCTATGAATTAAATAATAATAAATGTCCAAATCTAATCCATGTGTACCTAAATGGTCATATTTTAATCCTAATGTTGTTTTTGGTCGAATTAAACTTATCCAATAGAATTAGGACATGTGTTAATGTAATAATATTATCATTTTTACACTTAATTACCCTATTTACTCTTAACCGTGGTAAATAAAAGGAAAAAGTTACTATTCTACAAATATTATTTTTATCATATTGAACAACATATTACTTACTGATATCAAACTTTTCTATATGATTTTTGAAATTACACTCATAGAAGCGGTAAAATAGAGTTTTAAGTAAATTTGGAAATTCTCCTAGGAGGTGGGTAAAAGACGGTAAAAAAGCCTATACAAATGTTTTATCTAAATTTATTATAAAATGACTCCAATGAATTACATTGATCATATATAGGTAATATATATCCAATTTGAACTAAAATAAATTTAAATAAAATATATAATTATTTAAATGAAAAATTGGTTTTAAACTATAACTCAATGTTTTTTACTATTCATCAAAAATTCTATGTTTTCAGAAAAATACCAAAATTAACCCTAAGATAATTTCGATATTCTGAATCCAAAAATGAATTTCATTTTGAATGATAAAATTTATTACATTTATAAAAGTGGGTATTACTATTCATAACGGCTAGTTTATATAATATTTTAATAACATATCATTGTTTAGTGAAACCTGGTTTTGCGTACTACACACGCTATCAAGGAAGGTCACAATTGCATATAATGAAATCCAATTTAGGGATTCTTGTACTACATGCTCTCTATGGTGTTGAGTATAACATTATCAAAAATTATTTCATTTATAAATTAAACAAAATCTATAATTAATGTTGCATAGAATAATTTCACAAAACAAACTTGAAATTGTGTGTAACTCGAGCAAAGAATAGCATTGCTTATTATGAAAGCTAATATGGTGTTGCATATAGTAGAGTCTAATATTGGTGTAGTGTACAATAGAATGCATCAAAATATTAAAAATAATATTTATCATAAAATCATGGGGTGTTACATTCTACCCCCCTTAAAATAAATTTCTCCCTTGAAATTCGTTGGGGTTATAAATGGTTTACTACAAGAAAGTTTCATTCGTAGAAACCCACATCGTAAAAAGGAATACTAAAACATAAGTTTAAAAATTTAAGTATGAAACATAACGGTTACCCAAATTAACTCAACACTGTGTTTTTCCATATAGGAGAACATAAGTGATGATATGGATATGGAAGAGAAATATAACCATCATGTTCTGATGAAGAGTGGTAGAAAAACATGGCTATGAAAAATCCTACAATCAAAATACCATAAATTTGTGATAATCTATGGTACCACATGACTCATCAGATATGAGGGTATTATGACAACATTTTTGGTTTACATGATCATTTCCCTAATGTTGAAAAATTAAATGAAATACTTACTTGATTTTAGTACAATCTCACTTTTGTTTGTGCCTTGAACAATTTCAACTTCATCTCTTAAAGAAATGAAGATGAATTTGTCTTTCGTGAAGTGTTAGAAGATCATGTGATAGAATGATAGGACATTCCATATGTCTCAAACATAATGTTTGCAAAAGTTATATACATAAGTCCGTCTTATGGTGATATTAACCGTATATGACTTTAAAAATGGACTAATACTTCAACTATCATACTACTTAATAAAATAAAACTAATTTCTACTAACCATGGACTTCCTGAAAGCTAGTGGTAAGCGATAAAGGCATGTTGCACTTCGGTTGTGTGTTCTATTCCTTCAACCATGTCCGATGTGACAGGTTGTCACCCAACCTACATGTTGTCCTTTTTATAAAACTACACAACTATTTAATTCCAGAAATATCATCGAATAAAAGTTCTATCCTTAATAAATATTATCTTATGTCCAACATAATCAATTTCAAATAATTAGGCTTATCCAAAATACTTCTATCCAAACTCAGAGTATAAAGAAAATGATTAAAAGAAATTTCATCAACCAAGCATGTGAATACCATCCTTTATCCCCCATGTATCATAAGATATATCTTGTTGATCGCATTCCAAACAAGTGAATACCTTAATCGTGTATTCTATTGAAAAATAAATACCCATTGAACCTTGTTGAAAACATGAATGTTGTAAAAAGATAACTATTTCTACATACCAAAAATCGAAAAATATCTATATACTCAATCAATGATGTCACATTGTCCTTATATCAGTAATGAGATCATTAATACTATCAAACAGATTATTTTCTATGTATCCATTAGTTATGTGCATATCATCTTCTTTCCAAAAATATCTGAATAACCATTCATGATTACCAGTACCATTCAGAATATACATTCAAATACATTATGAATACAATAGTTTAAAAATCCATAGATGTTTCTTTTTCTATAGTAACATTAACATAACTCTAGATAAACATACAATCATTCCACTACATTTTCAAACCATTGGGCGAGCTTTATCATTTTATTCATCAACCCTTCTTTTATCTCATTTATCATTTATTGCCCCTTCATCATCATCAATATAAATACTACTCATATGGCCATGTTAATTCTCTTAAAGAGATTTTCCCTTTGGGCATTGGTTTGCATGACGCCCATACATTCCACATTTAAAACATTTAACCATTGTTGATGTCTTAGAAATACCATTATCCTTGTACATTGTGATAACGGAACATTTTCATTTGCACTAACTGGCTTTGTGTCCTTCTTTTCCACACCTAAAGAATCTTCGAGTTCTTTTGAAACATTCTCCCATGTGTCTCTTTCCACATGATTTACATGATGGAAATTGTACTTTATTTCATCTATAATCTTCATTAAACTCCATATTTCTCTTATTTTCTAAGTCAGGAAAGTTACCAAATTTGAGATTATTAATCATTTTATGAGATAGATGATTAGGAATAATAATGATGTTCGGACTTCCAAATCCCATTTCATTTGATTTCTCAATAAGAATATCATTCTACTGTCCATTATATATTCCAGTATTGCGAATCATCCTGTTTCCAGCCATTTTCTAAAACCAAAAATAAATAGTGTGAGTGGAAAAAATCATGATATGAAAAAACATAATTAAGTCATAGTACCATCAATATATAACATCTTAGGTTTATTTCAATGATTGTTTCCATAATTCTAGGAATATAACCTATACGTATACTGATCCTTAGGGATATCCTTAGACATACATTAGAAATAAATCTAGGGAATTCACTAAAGTTTTCACATCAAAGTTTCCAAAGGTAAAATAAACCTTCTCTTTGATACCAAATGTAGAGACACAGAGCTTGATGTACATAGGCATTAGATTACTTTTTCATAATACTTAATACATGAAAAAACAGATTCCCAATAACCGTATTAGTTTTGTGTCTTTTTAAACTCGGAACATAATATTATAATAATTGTGAAAGATATTCAACATCTCCCACAAATATATTCCCCTTTTGTTTTCTTACCTAAAACCATTCTTTATATCCTAGGTAAAAGAAAAAATATAAAGGGTGAGATCAAATTCTCAGTAAGTGTAAGCATAGAGAAAATAAAACAAACCATATACATTTGAACATAAAAACATAAACATAATATTTAAACATCAAGATCTTGAGTTGTGAAATAAATCTTGGGGTACGTAAGGAATAGATCATAAAGGAACATTAATTAGGATAAAATAGCATGGGAATAAGACATTTAATTATGGAAACCATTAAGCACATTATATGATTTCCATAGTATCCAAGGAATTGCTACCAAGACCATAATAGTGTACGATGTCCCTTACAGAATGGAGTTAACTCCTCGTTCCAGTCCTGTATCACTAAACTAGATTAACTTGTCATTATAGTCATTTCTAACTTATGAGATATAAATCATTACAAAATGCATTGGAGGGAGATATCTTCCCACCCATCTCATAATGAAATCATGCTTTTGTGTTCCAAAAAATAGACATACATCATTCATAATAACCCATTGAATGAAATGGGTTTCATAAACATCATCCCATCATAACATAATACATATAAAAGAAATGGATATCATTTCATCATAATAAAAATCAAACAATTTAAATAATAGAGACATTATACTTGAAAAATAAACACAATAAATAATGTCATCTTAGATGGATAATAGTTTTGATAAAACACTTGAAATGAATTCTTGAGGAAAATATCATTTCTTTTTTAAAATCATATTCATTTCTCAAAATTTCATGAAATATTAAAATAAAAGGATTTTTTTGAAAATAATCATAAAATATTGTAGTCTATGCTTCATTTAAATAAGTTATTATGAAAAGGTAAAAATCTATTCACTTCGTATAAGTAATGAAAACATTCTTCTTGTACTTTTTCTGAAAAAGTAAAAATGTACCTTATATGGTAAACAAAATAAATATTCTTCCATAACACAAAGTAAAAGTCAAAGAGGGGTAAACATGAATTTAAACATACATGTAAGAATATTAAACACATTATGATAAAAAAAATTTTGTATATGGATGAAAAATATAACCCTAGTAAATACTTACTTATAAGCAATCTGGGATAAAAAATAGATTGTAAAAATATCCCTTAACTTATGTCCAATTTCTTCCATATTTGTCCGAGAATACTATATATAAGTTTTAACCATATTATTAACATGTAACATACCAAAATAATATTTATGATATCATATATTATTCACTCAAGAATTTATATTACCAATTCATTTTTCAATTCCATGTTAAAGTAGTGTTTTAGGTACAATCATTTCATTTATCATCCGTGTTATGACTTGTAATCATTGATATGATTATTTACATCAAGATTTCATACATACAGAATGTAAAACATGATTTATGTATAATATATACTCTGAATATACATATATATAATAGATCGATAAGTGAAAATAAATACAACGTTCATGGAGACCGTAGGTCGTACGTACACATGAAAGTTGTTTTCGTTTCCTTATTAAATTTAATGGAATTATATAAATGAAACATATATTTAAAAAAATCCATTATTATTATTATGTCATATATTTCATGATTATTTATTATATATACTCTATAATCCTAATTTAATGGTTAATCATTGAGAATAAATATGATTGTGTCGTGGAGCCGGTAAGCCGTATGTACACATGAGCGACGATATCATTCCCATAATTATTGAATGGAATTGAAGTGGATGATGTAATTTATCATAATCATTATGATGCTGTAATAATCATATATACTTATTATTTCTACTATTATAATCATCCAAGTAAGGTGGTGGTGTAAAAACAGATTACACCATGGCGTGGAGATGATATTCAGTACGTACGCACTTGCGGTGATTTTATTTTCCATAGGATGGATAGAAGGTGAAATAGGGTAGGTTAATATTTATAATAACAAATTATTATATGAGTTATATTGATGTTATTAATTTATTATGAAACAAAAAAAAATAAGATCAAGTAGAAGAAGAATGAAACTTGAAGGAATCGGTAGAAGAGATTACCTCTTCCTCAACGCACATCCATTAATCATCCTTTTAAGGCACTAGAGGTGGTCTTTTGAGAATACCAGAACCTATTAAAATGATACTATAGAAGTTGAGAAGAGTAATGGTTAGGTTTCATCCAAGCCGGAAGGGTCAAATTTGTGTGAAGAGTAGAGGGAGAAGGTGCCCTTTTATAAGGGAGCAGATATGCACCTTTGGAAAAACTAAAAATATTATTTAATAATAAATACATATTCGGTTTATAATGGCTACAATGAGACTTATTTATATGTTTGGGTGGCGATGGGTCTAAATCCTCTCAAAAAATAGATTTTAGACTAGTATAGTTTACCATTTTAACCTTATCATTTATATTTAAATATATGTTAAATAATTTAACTTTTACATTGTCTTCTTGTATTCTTACACTATAAGGTTAAAAAATTTACAACAAACTACCAATCTAACCCCAATTGGTTCTTTAATTTCATATATATTTTTATATAAGTCTTTTGGCCAAATATTAGATTTTTAGGAATAGAAAATAAATTAATACTATAATATTTGTTTTAAAAACCATTTTATGTCAATTTTGAAACTATTTTGTATTTTGTATTTTATAAATTTATAAAATCAATATTTCATCAACAAAAATTCATATAACGAATTCTAATATGTTATATGAATCTATAAAATTAGTGTAATTCATAAAAAGCCTCAAATTATATTTATTTTGCTATTTATAACATCAATCGTGTTAATATTTCATTAAAAATGTAATTACTACATCATCACTGTGTCCTAAATAAATTAAATTATTTAATGAATAAAAATTATATATAAAATACCATTATATAGGATATATTATTATCTTTATAATGAATATTTATAGTCGAATTTATCTTATGTATAACTCTATATTTAAAAGGTTTTACTTATTAAACCTTGATTTTAACTCTTTTAACACTTCATTGAATTAAATAATAATAAATGTCCTAATCAAATCCATGTGGACCTAAATAGTAATATTTTAAATCTAATCTTGTTTTTGTTTGAATTACACTTATCCAATATAATTAGTAAATCAAATAGGGTAATAAAAATATCATTTTTACGCTTAATAAACCTATTTACTTTTAACCATGGTAAATAAAAGTAAAAAGTTTATATTCACTAAAAATTATTTGTATCTTATTAAACAACATTTTACATACAGATATAAACCATGTCTCTTTTATTTTTTAAATTCAACTCACAGAAGCTGTAAAATTTTGTTTTATATAAATTCACAAATTTTTCTAGGAGGTGGGTAAAGACGTTAAAAAGATCAATAAAATTTTTATATATCTATAATTATTATAAAATGACTCTGATGAATTAAATTGAATGTATATATGTATAATGTATCAATATTGACCTAAAATAAATTTAAATAAAATAAATATTTATTTAAATTAAAATTCAGTTTTAAACAATAACTCTGTGTTTTTAACTATTAATAAAAAATTTAAGGTTTTCAGAAAAATCCCAAAAATTCACCATTAGCTAATTTCGATATTCTGAATCCAAAAATGAAGTCCATTTTGAATGATAAAATATATAAAATTTCAGAAATTGGTATTACTATTCATCATGGCTAGTTTATATAATATTTATTAACATATCGTTGTTTTGTGAAACCCATTATGGCGTACTTCACACGCTATTGAGGAAGGTCGCTATTGCGTAAAATACTAGCCAAGTCAGGGTTGTGTGTTGTGCAGGCTCCATTTGGTATCGTGTATACTATAATCAATAATTATTTCATTTATACATTAAAAAAATCTATACTTAATGTTGCGTAGAATAATTTCCACAAAACAAACATGAAATTGTGGGTAACACGACATAATAATAGCATTGTGTATTATACAAGCTAATACGGTGTTGCGTATAGTAAAAGCTAATCTTGGTGTAGTGTACAATAGATGTCATCAAAGAAATTAAAAATAATATTTATCATAAAATCACGGGGTGTTACCCTGGGTAATGTAAGTGGATCAGCGTCAGTATCTTATCATCAGGGACTCATTTGCATTGGCTTTATTTAGTTGACTAATCCACCTACGAATTTCAGTCAATGGATTGATGTCGGTGACTCAGCCATCAGTGACTCATTTACAATTTTTCCCATTTTTTCTAGTTCATCCCTATTAGATATTATTAGATGTATACCATTTTTATAGAATTTTTGAGCATTTCTAAATGAATTTCAAACGATATTAATTATATCACTAACATCTTAATGCTCTAGGGACATTGATATTTCCAAACCATATAATATGTTCCATGATTCGACATTAATATCCTTAGGACCATTTCCATCCATTGATATAGTATATGGATTTTCTGAAGTCTATGTTATCACTTCTCTTTTCTCTCAGTGAGTGGAGAAATTTTCTTCCCAAAATGAGTCAAGATTTTTTGTTGTACACCACCCCACTATTCTGTTTCATATGGAATATTCATCTCGTGTGACCTCTTTTTTTTGCGAAAGAATTACTTTTTGTTTCCTATTTTTCCTTGTATAGATTCAATTGTCAACCATTAACTGTGTATCATTTGGGTTGGGCATAGTAAGGTTCTTTAAAAAAATAGTCTATTAAAAATTTTAACAATGATTAATGTTATTGATGAAATATATAAAAAATAATGGACTAAGAATAAATTAGCATTGATCATTTTATTTATTTGTTATCTATGTCATGATGTGATCTATTGTGGTTGTGTGGCCTCTGAAAATCATGGTCGTTGATGGTCTTTTCCTACCCATGGGTGATGCCTTATATCTATCGTTGTTTCCCTGAGAATAATGTCTTTAAATTTCAATCTGATTAATCATTCATTTAGGGGTTAAAAAGTGTATTCCCCATGATGAAAACCATTCTGTGATCACCCCTAATTATCAAAGTTGAAGATAAGGAATAGTGTTGGACAATTCTAACTACACTGTGTTCGATAGTTGAGGCTATGTGATATGTTCCTATTTATTTTGTTCCTTTTGTGGTTTAGTTGTGGTTGTTATGGAGTTTGTGTATGGGTACAAAAGGGAGTTGTGAAAGTATATCAGGCTGATAGACTAATTGATTGTGGAAGTGATGGACCAGTGTTTTAGTGGGACTACTTCTGAGTAGTTGTCGTGCAGTATGGTTGTAGGACGACTGTGTCATGAGTTCATGTTTATGTGTGTGATGGGTGTGGTGTTGTTGTGTAGAAGGGCTGCTGGGATTAGTGGTGAAAGGATATATTAGTGGGATATCTTTGATGAATGACAGTTTCCAGTGGCTGAAGATGGGTTCATGACAAGGGAGTGTACATCGAGTATTATTACTTTGGTCCTTCATCCTAGCGTGTCATGGATGACTATGTGGCTGTTGGTTGTGCTGTGTTTGGTAGTTTCCTAGGTAGGGAATGAAATTAATAAACAACGAAGGAATAATGATGATTTAAAACATGTAAAATGAAAAGTTTTTGGTTGATGTTTTGGTTGTGGATTTTTTATGGTTGTGTATGTAGCGTTTGTAGTATGGGATACATATATATGTAGACTAGTTGTTTGTTTGAAACCCATAGGTTGGGCTGAGTGATTTTTTCCACTATGTAAGAAAATGTAATTATTTATTGTTTCTATATTCATCCCAATAATGTTGAGCACTATGTGATGAACCCACCAATTGTTTAGGGGAGTAAGTATTTTCATAATATCATAGTGGTAGGATGGATAGGTGGTAATCAATTCTTCACTACCCCCACTTCTATGAAATATTCCACCAATGACTCTTTAGGAATATTGTGAGGGAATGAGGTTTACTACCAGATTTATGGTATTGGTTTTTTGAGAGGTTTTTTTTGTTTCCCAGTTGTCTTCAGTTTGAGGCCATAGTGTTTTTGGGCGACACGTATGGTTGTTGTGACCCAAGTTTCTACAAGAAGGGTGTTTGCGGTTGTGGCCCATGTTATCGCAATCAGGATATGTATCGTTGTGTAATTGGTGTGTGTGAATAGGTTGTGATAGTGGGGCTTGTGTAAGAGTGTGATAGCTTCAAGATTATGTCCATTAGGGATGGGTAGTTAACCCGTGGGATGTTGTACAGGGTACCCATATATCAATGTCATTATTATTTTACATTAATTGACTTACATTATTTTGATAGAGTGCCTTGGTGAGATTGAGTTGGATAGTATACCATGCTAGGTGATTTTAGAGATTCTATTTTTTTTCTCATGGGGTCATTAGAATTCCTATCCCAATTTTTCATAGTTGCTTTTCGTTTTCCCCTACAGAGTATACTTGTATTCTCAGCCTATGTGTATAAAAATATTTTTATATTTCCAGAATAATTACATATTCCATGACGAATATAAAATTTTTGGATGTTGGGGACTGCTGTTGTGTTGCTACTTAGTATTATTTTGGTACTTTGTAGTTTTATTTCTTTTCTAGGTGTTGCACATAAACATTCATGTAGGGTGGAATCTGGTTTCGTTATATATACATCATTCATGGAGTAGTTTTAGAAGGATACATCTGATCTCATGATCTTGGTTACTATATATAGTATAATGACTACCACCTTCATGAGATTCCTATACACTTTTTGTTGGTCACCACCCCAAAGCCAATTAGAGATGGTAATTAGGGGGTCACTATCTCTCCATCATCACGAGGAAAGAATGTTTTCACATCCTCTTATCACTTCCCTCATCTTGAAGAAGGTATGTCATGACATAAATGTGTCAGATTAGAGGATGAGAGATATAATGTAGTGTCAAGTTCGGAACAATGATAATTTCATGGATTAGAAGATAAACAATGTTAGTTAATCATGGTACTAACATGGGATATGGAAGACATGCTAGATTACATGTTTTAGGGGCCCCAATGATCCGCATAAAAAAATCTAAACCCACCAAACGAACAATAAGGCTACACCGATTGTGTGCTGTAGACACTAAAAAACGTACAAACTTCATGATGACTTGTTTTACTGTATTCATTGGTAGTGCTTGGGATATTAAGATAAAAAATTAGTTAAAATTATTTGTAAATAAATTATATGTTATTCGGGATTAGGTTTTACTTGTATTACATTAATAAATGACTCCAAGACATCACATGTATATTGTATTAGTGGTGGAGGTACAAAAAGCTAATCTGGTTGACCAGTAGAGGGTCAATCCAGTGGAAGAGGATGATCAATGGAAGCAAAATCTTCGTTCTTTCCAGTGGTAGACACTGGTAATGTATGAGGGTGGTATCTTGTACATGGAGATAGAGATATGGCTCGAGCAGCTTTTGATCACTTTTACCTTGATCTAGGCTCTGAAAGATTACTAAGTTATCTAGTGATGAGCTATATTAGGGTAGTATGATTTCAGTGGTGGGTGCTTTACTATAGAGAGTGTAATAAGACTAATGTTTGAAGGTATGACTTTGAGAAGGAGTTACTAGAGTAATTTCTTTCATTCACATTGAATGCTAAGAAGAGGAAAGAGAAACTATCCCTTAATATTGGGATTATTTCAATGATGCAATTGGGGATCTAGATTAATGATATCCTATGGTTTTCTCTGATTCTCATTTTGGAAGAGGAGTCCCATGCATAGAATTTAAAGGAAACAATTTATCCTTCTCTTAAATGTGTGGTTACTTCCTTCACCCTAGTGACAAACACATAGTTTCAGAAGAAGGTTGAATTAGTGGAATGGATACACTTGCGTGGAATTATACCACGGGAGGTATGTCACCCTAGCTATTCAAAGGGGATGACTATCAGAAGAATTTCTCCATTGTGAGGGCCTTCCAGGTTTCAACCAGGGGGAGAAAACCCCAATAGTTTTAGTATTGACCCTATGGTCCTCACTATTTAAACATTTTCTTGGGGCTGAGGTGTTTTTCATGTGGAGGCCAATGAATCCTATATGGAAACTCCCCGACCCTACTCAATATGGTGGAGGTGCACAGTTATTACACCTTCCTTGGAAGTAGTCATAGCCAATACATCCCAGTATTAGGGACAACATGACCCAATTCTCCCATGGGCGGACAGTATAGGGGGATGTCGACGTTAGGGTGGTCATCATGGACCTCGACTAGGGCATGGTCAGAAAGTATAATATCAGAGGGATGAATTATCGAATCTATATCAAGGATTCTATCACCAGAATCAAATGACATTCATAGCCTCTAACAATATTAATGGGGATTAGAAATCATTAACCAAGATTGAGAATATTTTTGATTTATTACATATGCCTCATTAGAGTGAGGTGAAATGTGACAAATTCATGATAGATGCATCTAGAAAGAGTTGGTGGGACTCTATGGTCACATAAAATACTCAAAGGGATTTATAGTGGAAGGACTTTAATTTTATTTTATTTTGAGATATTCTTTGTATAGTCTACAGGTCTATATAATGCTATGGAGTTTTTCAAACTCAAGTAGTCTGAATGAACAATGATGGATTATTTAAATCACTTATTTCATTTTGTACATTTTTCATCTAATATTTTATCAAATGCAAATATAATGGCACATCCATTAAATATGGGACATAAATTTTGATTTTTATTCTACTTTTTCTTGTTAAATCACACCACTTATGTTAATTTCACGAATAGGGTGTTGATAGTTGTGCTTGAACTGGCCAAAAATTCGTGGTCGATAGGAGTTACTTTCCCTCCAGTGGAATTTTTTAGTCCCATTAATTGAAATCAAATGTATGATGATTCTCATGGTGGTTATTAATTATAGAGTTCTTATAGACATAATATAGTGCTTTGAAGTGTCCATTGACATGCTTCCAGTTTACGAAATCTAGGAATTCAAAATGATTTTGCACTGAGGAACCAAATATCAATATCTCCTTGTGGATTTTTCAAAACATATAGTATTTCTATTATATCATTTCACCCCATAAAAGAAGAATTAGATCATAAGAAACACAAAATATTATAGTCAAATCAGTTTCTTCATGATCTTGGAATTACCTTCCCTGGGCATCAAAAATAAATAATCTTCATGGAGTGGATGAGTCACAGGAGAAAGCTCAAATGGGTCCAGTGGAAATCAAAGGTACTATAACCATATATTCATATTTCTTATCTTATTTTTTGATACTGGTGAATCTCATTACTTTTTATAAACCCATGTTTTTTATATATTAAATATTCTTACATGGATTTTTTATATGTGTTTGATACTACTATACCCATCGGAATAAAGATATAAAATGATTTTTTTCCTTATTCTTCCTTATCTTTATCAAATATTGATCTAAATTGGGTATTCCTTGTTATCTATATGAAACATATTTATTTAATATTTGGGATGGACTCTCTTATTGATAATAAATCTAATATTTGACTACTATCTTTGATGAGACTCCCTAACTACTTTTTATGGGGTGAGTCATTTTATACAAGGAGAATGGGACTGGAGGTCATGTAGTGTTGGACCATATTATCAAATTTCAGGGAATGTAATATTGATGTTTATTTTTACCTTGTGAATGATTCATTTCGGGATGATATCTCTCTAATATTCGTTGAGTTTCATAATATTTCCGTACTATTTTCTTTGGTTTTCCACTGGTAGTGAAGATAGAATTATTTATTGATTTAGGGAATGGTATTCAAAGAATTTCATTACCTTCTTACCAAATGTCACAAAAAATAATGAAATAGATGAATACATAGTTGGATGATCTATTTAATATATGATGTATAAGCCTGAATGTTCCACCTCGGGAGGTTCTTATATTATATTCCAATAATGATTATGGAAAACTGGGCCTACGAATTGATCACTGAAAAGTAAACTAGGATATAATAAAGAAAAAGTATATAGTTTGAAGGTGTGATGAAAATTATTATCAATGATTATGTAGTTATTTTTATGGTTGTATTTGTAGATAAAATACATTCTTACACTATGTATAATGATTATCATTTTCATTATCTGAGAGAAGTTCTAAAATGATATTGATATCACTAACATTATGAATAGATGTTCAAATTTGTTTTTTGGATTTGGGAATTTTTTTATTAGGATGTGTGGTATCAAAATACAGTATCTCAATTAAATATTAAATGGTTAAGTCCTTCATTATATAGAATAAAACATATAATGTTTCCATGATTCATATCATCTTTGGTTTAGTTGGGTATTTTCACATATTTGTAAATGATTTCATGATGATGTATTCTAAAATGAACTCATTGACTCAGAAGGGTGTAAATTTTTCATGTGATGTGAAATTTTATAGTTTTTTTCTTAAGATAAAACAATATTTGACATATGTGATTTTTTTGAATCTTATAGATGTTTAGTAGTGATATGTGGTCTTTTATGACACATGGGGGTTTTTCTCTCAGATGTGTTCTCATGTTGGGTGATCATTTGGTCGCCCATGGCTTATATCAGCTAAGGCCACCAAAGAATAATTATCCAATGAATTTCATTTAACCCACATCTATAATGAATTCCTTTAGGTGTTGGTGTTCATAACATTTCAAAGAATAATTTTATAGGTTTTCTAACAACAAGAGAATGACATATATATTATCTCAAACATATCTAACTCCTATTCAAGTGAATAAGGTGGAGTACATGCGTTCTTCTAATTTACACATCACCTATACCCTAGTGCGATAAAATATCATCATATATTTATTGATTTGGGTACTTCCAACCCATTACATGATATAAAAATCAGATAAGTAGAAGATGAAAGATATGTTTTCATTATTTTATATAATATTCTAGGAAATGGGTTTTAAGGTGGTAGTATCTATTTTTCAGTTAACCAATAATCTTTTTGAGATGATTATTTATGGAAAATATCTTGATGAATAGTTTTTTTGGCATTAGAGATACTCTTTATAGTTAGGATACCATTGGTGATAGGTTATTTTCCACCTAGAGTGTTCTATGTTTTCATAGTTGGTTTTTTGTTTTGTTATATATGATGAAGGGTGTGATTGGTTATTTCAAAAATTACCAATGGGTTAAACACCAATGAACCAAAAAGATTTTTATGACATTTGGTGATAATAGTTGTCTATATTTGAAAGACAGTACATTACTGATTTTCTGTCTAATTGTTATAAATTACAACATGTCATGGTTGAGCACTAGATACCATTTGGTTTACTTTAATAAAATATAGTGATGAATTTATTTTGGGATGATATATTAATGAAATTTATTGTCTGTTTGAGGTAAATCAAGATAAATAGTAATATTGTATGTGTTTTGAACAATACAATGACAAAATGAGCTAACATTACGCTGATTGGAGATATAACCAATGGTGATGAGTTTTTAATACCCTATGTGGTATATATATAGTTTTAACCGAGTTATATGTGATATAGTCAATGATCTAGATCCCTTTATTTCTTGAATAATTTGAATAGGAATCTATGAGACTCTATGATCTTGGGTTTATTGGATTATGGAATAAAATCTGTATATGGATTTCCACACAGATATTGATATTCAAATTCTTGGGGATATGCTTCGTGCCTATGTTCTTGACTTTGGTGGAGCTTGGTATGACCATTTTGGAATGGTTTAATTTTCATATAACAATAGTTATGATATTATAATCATAATAGTTTCTTTTTATGAATTTTATAGCCCAGATTTTACATAACATTGTGTTGGTTAGAGATCAATGGATGTTTATTAATTATAATAATCATCGTTAAAGAGAAGAAAAAAAATATTTAGTTGGTTCAACTGAGTATCTCGATGGCACTATGCCAGTATAAATTTTATACCGATCATTTTGGTAGACACGCCAGTCTTTGAATTGGTGAACATATGTTAATGAATATTTGAAAATTTTTTGTTCATTGTGTAACATCCCAGTTATGGAAGCCACCCAGAGTCGCCCTATAGACGGTAGAGAACATAGCCTCAAGGAAATTTCCCAAAATAGCAGAGGTTTCCGACAAGCAGCGAGGGACTTGGGTGTGATAGTGGGGTAATAATTCCCTCATTGGCAGAGTAAGACAACGGAAGTAAAAAATATAAAATAACATATGTAGTAATAATCCATACAAGAGTAAACATTAGAACACTAAAAGTAAGAAATAGGTGGAGAACACATATATATTTAAATGATCCATGATATATATGTCTGAGAAAGAATCCAAACAAATCACATTGCTAGAATACAAACAGTACTAAACCAAAGGAAAAAAATAACCAGTTAAACAACTCGTCAGCATCAGAAGCCTAATTTTGGGCCCATGCTATCCAGCTCCACCGCAAGTCATGTACATGAAGTAGAAGGGAATTTTCCCTTATCTATACCTACAAAAATATAATCTATTTGGGCCCAAAAACATGGACCAAATAGGGTGTGATACTAAATCCCAGTAGAAACCACCCAATGATCTGTGCCTAAAAGTCAGGGAATATATGGTGGGTATGTACAAAAGCAGTAAGTAGGAATGTATTCAGCAGTAAACAATCCACTGTTTCAACATTAAAAAGCATCTAATCAAATAGTTAAACACAAACTGGTAACCCCCTAGGAAGTACTCACAGCCATCCCCTATTGTCAACCTAACAAGTACAAGTAACCCTCTGGGAAGTACACTTGGCCTAGAACCTCTGGTTCAGTCATAAAAATATATAAAGACTCTCTGAGGAATCTATCACAATCATTTCCCATTATACTGAAATGTGATTCAAGACTCTCTATGGAAGCTCACTCATCAATACCCCATATAGTCTATGGTATTCAACAACTCTCTGAGGAATCTCACTCGGTTAATACCCCTTATATACCCAAGGTCAAGGACTCTCTAAGGAAGCTCACCCAGTTAATTCCCCTTATAGCCCAATTTGTACAAGTAATTAAAGACTATCAGAGGAATCTTATATGGTCAACTCCACTTATAGTCTAATGTAGTAAAGGACTCCCTGAGGAAGCTCACATGGTCAATTCCCCCTTATATTCTACTACACCATTTTCTCATGAACCTATGTAGGTGAACGAGCATTTTAATGCAATATGGACAAAGTATACCTACAGAATGACTTGGCTAACCAGTCTACATCATAACAATCATGTCAGAAATACAAACTCTACATCCTACAACAACATTCATTGAAAAGAGGCAAGGATGAAAAAAGGCTAAGTAGGACCAAATAGTTGTAATAGAACATTAATGGGAAAACACATCCAATACATAGAAAAATCTCTGTTCATATTCAATTAACCTTTAAAAAAGCATAAAATAATAGCAGGATACCCATATGGTTAAAACGGTTAATTCACAATACATTGTTCAAGGGTATTGGAAAAAATTACACAATATACTCAAATACATTCAATAGAATGGCACAAACGACCTACCTTGTCCTTGTGAGATCACTATATGGGAACCTCTATGGTTGAGTCACCTTATAACACCTATGATATATAAAAAACGTATAAAACATTCATTGAAGGATAACTTCAGGAAGAAGATGAATCAGAAAATAAAAATCTAGGAGAAGGAAGAGATTACTGAGGCGATCCCAACACAATTGACGAGGTTGAATCAGAGATCGGACGGAGGCTCAGGGGATCGAATAAAGACCATGGTCATATGAGATATCTTGGTCGAATGAGACCTAGAATAAGCGTTTCTGGCTATTAGACGTGACCCATGTCCGTTTAATGAATAAAACAAAATACATGGTGTGTAATTTTGAAGTACACAGCCTGTAATCTCATTTTCTATTCTCCTATTTAGGAAGCCTCCATGTCACCCCCACATAGCCATGTGGGTGGCATTGATATGGCTAGTACATTACCTCCTTTGGAAAAGCAGTACACGACATGTACTCAAAATTTACACGATGTGTACTTAAAAAATTTACAGAACTTTCCCTTTTTCACAAAAACGGCCAGAAGAAGTAAAAATTCTGAAAAAGAAGATCCAAGTTCATACGAACATCCCTCCTTAATGAAATTCATCCCTAAATTTCCCTATCATGGAATAGATGATGAAATCTTGAACAACTTTGAGCACTGTAATCATAAATCGGCCTCCCTCTCCCAAGTCTCTTCGTCTACTCGCCAATGGTACCAAAGCACCCATACTAGAGGGATAGACCGGCCACGTAGAACCTTCGTAATTTGATGAAAAATATAGATAGTATTTTCTTTGAAAGATGAATCTACTTCAAGCTCTAACTCCTTAGGATGAATGACATGAGGCGAGTCTGAAAATTAACGTTGAATCTAAGAAACGTTAAATACATCGTGCATAGTGTAGTACCACTTAGGTAACTGCAACCGATAGGAAACTGGCCCAACTATCTACCTCCAATGGCCCAAATTAACTTGGATAAAGATTACCTTGTCTCTTAATCTTCTTGTGTCCCAACCTCGGTGTGACACGCAAGAATACCTAATCCTCGGCCTCGAACTCTAGAGGTCGTCTCCGCTGATCAGCATAAGACTTCTGTTGAGACTGTGCAGTATCCATCCTCTTCTGAATCAACTCTATCTGCTATATGTTATCCTGAACTAGATGAGGTCCCAAAAAATCATCATCTCCTACATCCATCCAACATAAGGGTGTTCAACATGTCCAACCGTAAAAATCCTTATAAGGTACCATATTAATAGTTGCTTAAAAACTATTATTATTACTTAACACAACCAAAGGCAGGTGATTCTCCCAAGAACCTCAAAAATCTAGGATTCATGCTGGGTGAAAGTCCTCAAGCCCTTGAATCACATGCTCGGACTGGCCATCTTTCTGGGGGGTGGTAAGATGTACTCAAAAGTACCTATGTACCCAAATCCTTTCATATACCCTTCTAGAATTGATAAGTAAATGTGCATCCTTGTTTGAAATAATGGAGTTAGGAACTCCATGAATACGTACAATCTCCTGGATGTCTGAATTTTCCATCTCATCAATACAGATGGTCTCCCTGATCAGCAAGATGTGAGCATCCTTCATGATTCTGTCAAAGACAACCAAAACTGCATTTTTCCCTCAAGGAGTCCTTGGAAACCTGGTCATGAAAACCATCAAGACATCATTCCAGTTATAATCGGGATTGATTAACAACTAAAAAAGCCCTACTAGTCTTTGATGCTCTACCTTCACCTACTGGAAGGTGGGACATCTCCTGAAAAAACCAGCAACATTCGTCTTCATACCTGGCCACTAATACTAGTGGTGTAGATCACAATACATTTTGGATACACCAGGATGATCTGCCCAATCTGAAGAATGAAAGTCACACATCATCTCATCGCATATGTCTGTCAACACCCATATGCACCCCTGGAAATAAAAGATCTCATCCTCACCTACTGTCCATCTTGGAATATGGTTATCCCCGTAAACACATTTCCGTAGTACTGGGACTTATGAGTCTGATAGCGGCCTCATTCGCACTCAATTAAAAATAGTAGAGGTAACAACTATAGAAGAAACAAAATCCTTCTCCTGTCTATCATGAACCTCCAAATGCATTTCAGAGAACAAAGGCATTAGCTTCCACTCACTGCTGGCTTCTTAAACTGAATCTATATGAGTCCTCTTGCTTAGTACATCAGCTACTGCATTTCCATTCCCTGACGTGTAGGCATGCTCGATGTCAAAATACCAAAGGTACTCAACCAACCATCACCGTCTTAAATTCACATCACACTGAGTGAAGATGTACTTGAGACTCTTTTGGTTAGTGATAAATAAAAAATTCTCTCCCGGAAGATAATGTCTCCATCAACATAAAGCATGGACAACTACTGCCAACTCGAGATTGTGTGTCGAGTGGTTCCTCTCCTGTAGCCGCAAATACTGAGACCCGTACGCAATGACTCCATATCCCAGAATTACCACAGCTCATATTCGGATACATGATGCATCATATTACATAGTATAACATTTTCTTGACTTTGCCGAAACTACTATCAGTACTGATGTCAGCCTCCCCTATAGCTCTTGAATGGCTGACTCACAAGAATATGACCAATAAAATTTTGCACCCTTCATAAACAGACCCATATGTGGTTCTTCTTAGCTTCAAAGTATTTGAAGGAATCATATATAGCATCCATCCACCCCCCAGAAAACATTCTATCTCAATGAAGTTCTTCGGTTGCTTCCAAGAAACTACTACTATCACTTTCTCTCATTCTACTGATACTCATGTATCTGAGAGGACATGACCCATGAAGTGAATCTGATCCATCGAAATGATTCATTTTGAGATCTTATCATATAACTGATTCTCACTTTGTGTAATAAAAATTATCTGAAGGTGTGTGGCATGGTCATGTTGAGTGTGAGATTACACCAAGATATCTTCCATGAAGACACCATGGAAGAATACAGGTATGGATGGAACACTATGTTCATCAGTTCCATGAAAACTGGAGGGGCATTGGTGAGACCGAATATCATAACCATATATTCGTATAGACAATAACTACTCTGGATGTATGTTAGAGGTATATCAGATGGTCTAACATGCAACTGATGGTAACCAGACCTCAATTCAATCTTCGAGAACACTCAGGATCCGAAAATATAATCAAATAGATCATCAATCCTAGGCAAGGGATATCAGTTCTTGACCATCAACTGGTTCAAGTTATGGTAATCAACAAAAATCCTGAGGGTACAGCCTTCCATCATCTAAAAAAGACCTGGAGAACCCCAAAGAGAGGTACTGGGTCAGATGAAACACCTTTCGTGAAACGTCTCCAACTTCTTATTGAGTTCTTACAACTCTGGTTTAGCTATCCTATAAGGAGGAATAGACACCGGTGCTAACTCACTCTCCAGAGGTAAACTTCCGAAGACCTCTGGAAAGACATCCCTGAAATGATCCAGCACTGGAGGAATGTATAATAGTGAAGATTCCTGGTCATCCAAATGCAGACTAGAAATTTGAGTTTTAACTCCTCCTAACCCATGATGCTCTGATCCCACTATGCTAACCTGTACTTCCCAAATGCCCTTATGAGGAAAAAATCCACACTTTTGGTGATATGAAACTCACCCTACAAAAATAGTAATCGATGTCTTTCAAGAACGAAACCAACCACTCCATTAAGAGAATGATATCATATCCTATCATCTCTAGGACATAGAGGTCCCATCAAATGTGACACCCAAAAAAACTAAAGAGGCAACTCCTTGCACTGACACACACTTGTTGTTCTAGTTCCCAACGGAGTGTCTAACATCAATATATCAGTATATGGAAGGATATAGAGACCAAGGATATAATCAATAGCAACAGATATAAATCTATGGGAACCCCCTTTATCGAAAATATCAAAAGCTAAAATTGAGTCTATTAAGATCGTACCTCGAACTGTAGAAGGTCCAGGATAAGGCCCCTGCTGTGTCTGCTCCACTAAAAATGTTTGGCCTGCACCATGACCCTATGACCCTACCTAACCACTCTACGATGATCCACCCTACTGTCGCTAGAATATAAAATTCTTGCTACCATTACCATAACCTCCACCTCGGCCTGAATGGCTGGAAGATCTCTAGTTCCTATACTGGTGAGAAATAGGTGGTGTTGCTCCTGAATGAGTAGTCATAGAAGAAACCATGTCTCCCAAATTTTGTGTGAAAAAATGATAGAAGAGCTGAAGGTGACCCATCTTGCCTAAATATTGGAACTCCACTAGGTCTCTTGGGAAATGTGTCCTTGTATGCCTACTCTTCCCAAACATGTTCCACACCACCTAGCTACTAGAATATGCATCCCGTCTACTATGATTTCATCATGAACGCTCCCTGTGGCACTTCCTTCTATCAGTAGGAGGAATACTAACTCTGGATGTCAAATATCCCAGGCCCACTACTCCATAATCTCTCATATTGTTCTCTGTGATTAGTTCCAAATTGATGATAGAGGATATCGAAGTCAACCAAAAGATGTTCACCTGAGATCGTATGTCGTGCCTCAGACCATCCTCAAACATCCAGGAATGGAATAAATAATCACCTACTAGAATAGGCATGAAATGTTGCAGCTCTATGAAGTGAGAGGAAAACTCCATAACAAAAATATTACCCTTTACCAGACACATGAACTCTTAGGCTTGATCGGTACTCAAGGTAACCAGATATAATTAATAATAGAAGATGCACCAAAAAACATCAAAATCCATATTTTGCTGGCATTCCACCAATGAGATCACATCCCACCACCTCTTGGTGGAGTTTCGATTCATGTAAGAAGTGACCTTGATCATATTCTCTGGAGGTATTTACAGATTCCCAGAAATCGTCAGTGTGGCTTCTAGCCAAATCTCTATAGCTTGGGGTCCTAAATCCCATCAGAAAGTGGGAGGATTCTTCTGCAAAATTACCCTCATCAATTCTTCCATCGATGGGGTAGAAGGCAGCACTCCCGGAAAGGTCTACATCATCCTCAGAAATCCCTCCCTGAATAGTGAATCAACACCTGTGTTAGTTATAAAAGCTTGTGCCAAGACTGACACAATGAGAGGATTTGCTGGAAGTCCCCTACCAGCCATGTCCAGTGTCAGATCACCATAGGGAAACTGTTGCACAACCGAAGGGCGCCTCGGTGTCATGACTCTTTAAGGTCATGCACACACCTTGGATCATGATTATAAATGGCTGAAAACAAAGAGTTTAAGAAGAGAACATGAAAAAACATTCAAGATTCACAAAACATGACTACACGGCATGTACAATTTTTATACGGTTTGTACCATTAATCCATTCACATGGGCATGTATTCCTATTGAAACTGGTCGTGTAACACACAAAACTCATGGTGTGTTCTCCTAACACACGACATGTAATTGAATCCTCTTCCCCTACCTGAGTCCTTATACACGGTTAAGCTACACAACTCTACTAAGACGAGACTACACGCTGTATTCAAGATAGACACGGTGTGTACTAGACAAGCTTCACCTGGCCTGTGTTGTTAGTGACATGACCAAACACACGGTTCACACTACACGACATGTTCCTAATGGACACGGCGTGTACGAGGAAGGATAACACGTACCTGTGTTGTTCGTGACATGGCCAGGTACCTGAGTACGACTACATGGCGTGTTCAATCCTGAAATTTTGTGTATAGATTAGGTTTTCATCTATCATTATCATTAGTCACATAGGTGGACACAAGGTATCTGCACACAACATGCACATCTGATACACGGAGTGTCCTACAAGTATTTCATAACCCCATGCCTCTTCCCACATGGCCTACGACATGGTAAGATACACACGTCCTATACATAGAGTACACAACATGTACATAAGAAAAATTTTATCTTCTCAAATAGAAGAACACATGGCATGTAATCAAAACTACACAGCGTTTATTCTAGGTTTTTCTAGAGAGTAATCCTAAGAAACTACTATAGAACCTAGAAAACACTGAATCAAACATTGAAAATGCCAAATTCTGATCTATGAGGGCCCATAATTTTTGCGAATTAAATCTTTGAATCTTATACCTATTATAACAATGATAAAAAGGCAATAATCCCCATAATTATGGTCTATGAGGGTCCATAACACCTCAAGAACCAGATTTTGGTGTTCATTCAAAAAAAACATAAACACACAATACCATAACAAAAAAAAAGTATTTTTTTCAAGGAATCTATCACAATAGCTTTCATGTTCTACACAACATCTATCACAACTACATGAAATCGCTAATTCATCCTAAATGTCATGGAAAGAATGCATGACATGTGATTTATAAAAAGATTCTCAATGATTCATGAGATAAAAAACCCTCATCTCATTGGGTTGTGACATAAATAGAACCTCAATAACATCAAAAATAATAGATCACATCATGTGAATCACTCAAGGTGAAATCAAATCAAATGTAATTATTAAAAAACATGAAAAATTATAGTTATAAGAGGTAGATTGGATATTCCTTGTACACTGGTTAACTACACCCGGACACAACTTATTACCAAGTTCCAATTCCATCTTATCCTTGGCTAAATGATTCAAATAGTAATTCAAGAGAAAATAATACCTCTAACACCACTTTGTAGTGTCCTGGTTCTGAAATCCACCAAGAGGCGCCCCGTACCCAGTTGGTCAAGTTGTTTTAATCACATTTCCCCAAATAACAGAGGCTTCCAACTAACAGTGGGGGCCTTGGGTGTGATAGTGGGGATACTATTCCCTTATTTATCGAATAACATATCAGAAGTAAACGACATGTAATAGAATAAGATGTAATAATACATACAAGAGTAAACAATGGAAGACTAAACATAAGAAACAGTCGGAGCACATATATATATAAATGATGCATGAACGTATTTCTAAGAAAGAAGCTAAAGAAATCAAAATACTGGAATACAAACAGTACTAAACAAAAGTAAAAAAAGAAATAGATAAAAAACTCCTCAGCATCACAAGAAAATGCTTGGTCTCATTCTCCCTAGCTCCACAATATGTCATGTACCTGATGTATAAGGGAAATTTCTCTTATCTATACCTACTTCAATATAATCGGTTTTGGCCCAAAATCAAGGCCAAAATAGGGTGTAAGACTAAATATCAATAGGCAACCACCCAAATATCTATGCCTAAGAGTCAGTGAATATATGGCGGTATGTAAAGAAGAAGTAAGTAAGATAGTACTCAGCATTAAACAATCCACAATTTCAACATTAAGTAGTATCTAATCAAATAGGTAAACACAAACAGGTAACCCTCTCAGAAGTACTCATATCCATCCCCTCTAGTCCTACCTAACAAGTACAAGAAACACTCTGGGCATAAAACTCGGCCTAGCCCATCTGGTTCAGTCATAAGAATATATAAAGACTCTATGAGAAAGGACTCACAGACATTACCCCTTATAGTAAAAATTGATTCAAGACTCTCTGAGGAAGCTCACTCGGTCAATTCCTTATATAGTCTATGGTAGTCAAGGAATCTCTGAGGAAGCTCACTAGGTAAAATCCCAATATATCCACAAGGGCAAGGACCCTCTAAGGGAGCTCACTCGGTCAATTCCACTTATAGAAAAAGTCATTCAAGTAATTTAAATACTCTCTTAGGAAGCTGACATGGCCAATTCCCCTTATAGTATAATTTAGTCAAGGACTCTTTGGGGAAGATAACTAGGTCAATTACCTCTTATAGTATACTACACCAAGTTCTCACGGCCCTGTGTAGGTCAAAGACTATAGAAATGAAATATGACCAAAGTATACCTACAGAACTACTTCTATAACAAGTCTACAACATAACAAGCATGTCATAAATACAAACTCTCCACCCTAGAACAGCAGGCATGGAAGACAAGCAAGGTGGGAAAAAAGATACGCATGACCAAACGGTCATAAAAGAACATTAAATAGAAAACACATCCAATACATAGAAAAATAACTATGTTCATATCCAATTAACATATAAACAAGAACATAATCATGTAAGATTAACAATAGGGTTAAAACGATAAATGTTCAATATCCCGTTGAAGGGTATTGGGAAAAATTGCACATAATACTCAAAGACTTTCAACGGAAAGGCACAAACCACCTACCTTAGCATTGGGAGATCACTATATGTGAACCTCCAAGATTGAATCACCTTATAAAGCTGATGATCTATAAAAATATCTAGACAGTTCAATGAAGGATGACTTGTGGTAGAAGAGGAATTTGAAAACGTTGCTCTAGGAGAAGGAAGATATTACCAATGCGATCCCACGCAATCAACGACGATAAAATCAATTATTTGATGGAGGATCGATGCTTGGAGAAGGATTATATTTGTACAAGATATCTCAGCCAAAAAAGATCTAGAAGAAGCATGTTCTGGTGATTAGAAATGACCCTTGTCCATTTAATGAAAAAAAACAAAATAGACGGTGTATACTTTTTAGGTACACAATGTGTACTCTCCATTTCCAGAATCTTCTTTAGGAAGAATCTATGTCACCCCCAGAAAGAATTGTATGTGGCCATGACATTTCTAGAACATGACCTTCTATGGAAAAGTTGTACAAGGCATGTACTCATTATGTACATGGCGTGTACTTAATAAATTTCCAGAACTTCCCCTTTTTCTCAAAAATGGCCAGTAGAAGAAAACATACCTGAAAAAAAAAGATCCTGATTATTACACATTGATAGATTCATATTCACAGAAATATTGATCCTCATCTTTCGGTAGATTTTATAGTTATTGAGAATTTGGGGGAAGTGGCCTACCTTTTTTCATATCCTCCATTGATGATGTTGATAAAAAACATATTCCATGTATCTCATCTAGGTAAATATATTTATAATATACCACATGTATGTATCTATAATGATCTTTATTATTATTTTATCTTATCTATTACTTATATGTGGTTGGGAATTATTATTTTGAGACTAAGGCACATCATTGGAGGATTATACCATTGTTCCATGTGTTATGGTAGCTCATTTTTTAAACTCATAATACGTGGGATATATAAGTAATTATGAGAGAGTTTTGGCCTCATATAGTTGATATAGAAACTTATTAATATTATTTATAGGGAAACATGTATATATGTTGGGGAGGTTGTAACATCATAATCATGGATTTTAGGTACTTCAAGACCCTTATTTATTTTCATTCATTTGATAATGTTGTCTCTAGTTGTATTAAGAGGTTATTTAATTTTATGATGCTTTTGGGTTTTTCATGCATGGAAGATAGTTTAAGCAAACTATGTGCCAACCCAGTGAAAAACTACCAGCCCATGACAACTAGGGTTTCCATGGTTGCCACACTGTTTGACAAACCATGTGCACAATTAGAAAAAAAATTGAACCCAGTAGGGTGACACACAATTTCTATTGTTACTCCAACCCTAGTATCCCAGAGCTTTATCAAACTTCCATTACATTTGAATTATATACAAGTAAATCATGTCCCAAAGGTCCAAATAGTTTAGTAGTTTTTCTAAAATACATATATACATGAGTATTTCATTATAAATTAATAGAAAAAAAATTCTAGAATATATCATTATTAAATATATAATATCACTATATATCATTCATAGTAAACTTCATTGAATCATGGGGAATTGAATCAAAATGAAGTTCATATAAAATGCTCAAATGTGTAAATTAATGTATAATAAACAATTAATAATTTAAAAATATATGAAGGTAATATCTAAAATTAGATTCCACATAATCAATTAACTGAGAAGGATATACATAAATACTATGGAAACATAAATAACTAAAAATGTGAAATTTAATCAATAAACTGAGAAGGAAGTACATAAGAAATGAAAAACTTTAAATGACTAAAAACACATCTTATTTAATCAATAACATGACTTTCATAACAAGATAAATAATAACCAATTTGGAATGCTAAAATACTAAAAAAATTCAATTAAATTAATAAATTGAGATTAAAATAATTCCATATATTTTTTTCATAATGAAAATCTCATAGATAATAATAACTGAGTCTGAATGAAGGAAATAATTAATTATTGGGTGACATGTTTCCCAGGAACATGAATCCTTTACCATTTAGACCTTTTATAAGATGTTTCAAAACATTATATTGTCCTGAAATTTTATAAGATAGTTTAAACTATTTTATTACAAATACAAAGGGTTTTATTATAAATAATTTCATCTAATGACACTATTGATTCATTAAGTTGATTATTTTAAATGTTCCCCAAACAAGGTCATACCTATCCAAAGGATACCCATTATATAAAATTACGAATTTAATTCATAAATAATGTTCTATATCAAATATTCATGTTTAGTGAAGAATAATGATTTATAAATATTTTCCCATGTAATAAAAAAACCTTCAAACTAAAAAATACATGTAAAAAAGGTATATGATTTAGTATATAATTATAACCACAATATATTACATGGATATTTGTGGTAAATTTAGTGTTCAAGGACCACAAAAAAAGTGAATAACATAATGGATGTTAATGAAAATGAATATGATTCATGTGAGTGAATGACTACACTATCTATCGTCAAAATAATGATAAACCTTCCATAATAATAATAGTAGTGGTATCAATATTATGTATATGTATTGGATAATGAATAATAGTTTTTTCATTGAGGAAAAAATAATATCATTACAAACATTTTCGAGGAAATTATCTTTTCCATTTTTTAAACCATTTTGAAAATCATTTGTCATTGAAAAATAATTTGAATAAATTATTATTTAAAAAATATCTTTATAAATAATAAAATGATGCTTTATGGATGTAATGGTGAGTAATGTTGTATATGTCGAACTTGTTAAAAAAATATTCCTTTAAATTTTTTAGTAAATTACAAACACGAATTATTCCTAAAGAGACATATTTATTCCATTGAAAAAAACATTCATATAATGGGTTAAAATGAATTTGAAATATAATTTTTAATATTTTAAAACCCATTTTGATGAATTTTTTAGTAAACATGTTATTTTAAAAAAATAGTTTTATTCGCAAAAAGATAACTCATTTTTTTTCATAAAAGTTTTTAAATGAATTTAAGTAAAAATAGATGATATATATAAATATTATATGAAAATAATAATTAATAACATGTGTATAATAAAATTTATGTCTTTTGAAAAAATTAATCAAAAAAATTCCTTTAATTAAAATTTAGTTATAAAAAAATAATGAAAAAAACGTGATTGTGAAGTAAACCCTTTCATATATCATACTAATAAAGTAATAATGAAAAATAAATCCTTTATGTGTATCATCTATGAATCGAAATTAAATATTTATAAATATTAAAAAAATATATTCAAAATTCATTAAACACATAATCTTTGATTATTAACAATAACATGGAACTAATATAACCTAATTTAAAGGAATTGGGGTATGAAACATTTACCACATGGTAAACATTCATTCAAATACCATTAAATGATATACTTAATAGTAAAACATAAAATGAAATTAATGATTATGTTTTCATGTTATTACATTTAATATGGATTTATATATAATATATAAAATCTATTAGGATTAAAACATTGAAATATTTCTCAAAGAAATGAAATTGAGAGGGATACACTTACATCAAAGTTTTCTTTAATTAGTACTTAATTTATCCTATTAGATTTTGGTTTTAGACATGTTATTAACATATAGTAGAATCTTATTGATATTTATTATATCTTTTTTTTATCATTTTATAATATATTATCATCTATTTTTAATAATATTTTAATATTTTCATGGTTTTGCGTGTAAATTAGCTAGATTTTCATGTATGTTTGGAATTGTTATATTTTCCAACTATATAGATCAAGATTTAACCATATCCATAAATTAAACCATTATGTCAAAAAATAATATATATTCATTATATATTAAACAATATTTATTCATAAATATTGGTGATAGGAAATAAAATATGTCGTTCATGGAGATGGTATTCCATACATATGTATGAACACTATTTCAATTTTCTTATCGTATTGAAATAACTAAAATAAAATACTATAAATATAATACTATTAAAGAATAAATAAATGTTATATATAAAGCATTGTTTTATTATAACCATATTTAATACATTCCATTTAAATCATAAATAAATCACATAGCTTCGCGGGGTAGTAGTCCTCCATATACACGAACAACGTTATCATAATCCATAGGATTGAAAAGAATAAAGTTATTTTTTATATTAAAATTAAGTAAGAATATATAAATCAATTAAATATTGAAGAAATATAATTTACATCATTATTCATAACCTTGAGTGGTGGTAATGTAAAATCTAACAAAATCGGTTTGTGGGCATGTAGTCTATCATACACACAAAATATGATTTCCTAACCTATTTGATAGAAGAGTGTGATTTTGTATGACATAAACATAAAATTACAAAATCATAGTATATTGAATATACTGGGGTTAATATATAATCATGTTTTAATAATATTAGAATGTGTTGAGAAGGAAATAAAATAAAATTACATTTCAAAAGACAATAACTCAACTTTTAGAATCCTCGTAAGGATTCTACTAATTATTTCCTTGGGTTTTCATTACTCAAAAAATAAGGAATATGGGATGGTTGGAAGGAATTTGGGGAGTTATTTTGGAAGATATATTCTGATATAATGTTTTTTATATGTGTCAATAGAGGAGGATTGGGGTTCCCTTTTATAAGTGGGATGAGGGGTAATATTGTAATTGTTTAATAGGGATATGTCTTCCAATGGTTTTTATATGTTAATAGTCTCTCGTAACAAAAACCATTGACCCAATAAAGGAATAGTTCCATATATGTAGATACAATGGGTTTTTTACATGGATATGGTTTATTTTTTCATTAATGTTTAGAGTTTGCCCATTAGTGAATTTAAATTTATCTTAATTAGTGTAATTTATGTTAGCTACTTCAATACAAATTTTGGTAAAAAATATTATGATGAATGTATTATAAATTATAAATTTTTATTAATAAAAATAAGGAATCCACTTATCAAAATTCAATTTAAATAATTGGGAAAAAAAATTAAAATTATTCCCACGAATGGAACGATAAATAGGGTTTGATGTTAAAATATTAAAACAAATAATTAGTATTTATATCTTAAATTGAGTATAAAATTATTACAATAACATTAATTTTATTAATATATGTATAATTAAAATATTGGGACATTAAAACCTATTATGTAAAAAAATTTACATTATTAATTATTTCAACGAAAATTCAATTTTTGATTAACATTCTATAGATTTCACTACTCATAAAAAAGAATCATTTCAGAAATATACTGAAAAACTCACTATAATAAAATTTATTTTTATAATATGAAAATTGAATCATATTTTATAAATATATTTTATATAATTTTATAAAATTATTTTCAAAACATTTTCACATTTAAAATAAATAAAAACATACTTTAAAAATTATATCTTTTAACATTATTATGGTCATCTAGAATAACATATGTCTTTAATTATAAGTAAGAAAACATCAGGGCCATTAGAATATATGGTCATTTTGGAAAAATTTAAATATTCATAGGGATTTATTCAGTTAATTTATCATTAAAAATTGAATAATCAATGGAATATTAAGTGTCTCAAATCCTTATATCTAATTGGTGTAGAAATACCATTGGTATCATCAAAAATGATGGTAATGTAATAACATGTAATTTCAGGACCATTTTTCCAAATGGTGAGGAATTATTTTACTATCTAAAAATATAACTATATATACTTATTTGATAAATTTTTGTATCATAAAAACAATTTAATCCTTTTTATATTCTTCGATCAGCAATAATTTCATCGCTAATTCCATGAAATATGTATCCAAAAATGATTTTATATCATGCCTGAAAAACTAAATTTCACTTTTAACTGATATTAAGATCCATTAAATTGTTAAAATCCTTTTCATATATCAAAAAATATTTTCCAAAACATGTATGGTCAATACATTAATCAATAAACATGACAAGTAATACAACTTTTTCATTATTAGTTTTTATTTGTCAAGTTGTTCAATTAAGTACAATGACATTTTTACAAGGATATCACGTACGCCAATTGAATACACGAAAGCCTTAACATACATATGTCATGAGTTCATGCCCCACTAGTTTTTCGAATGTGATTATAAAAAACCATGTACTAATATAATTTATTTCTCATATTTGTTAGTATTGTTGAATTCAATAATTAAAATCATTTTTTATGTAATTCATAAAATAAATAATGATGTTAATCAAATTAAATATATTTTTATATTTAAAATACACATTATCAAATTTTATAAATTTAAATTAACTAATATAATTTCATTTTTTTAATTATTCATGTCGATATTATCTTATTATCATTGTTTTCGAATTTAATGAAAATGTTAATTTTTTGTAAATAGTAATAAAATAATATTTTATTAAAATATATTACATTTTCAATATAGTCAAGGGATAAATATGATATAAAATTTATTCAACTTATTTAAAGAGAAATTTTTATATTATAATACAAATATTTTAGGATAATAATTTCTAATGTCTAAATTATAATTTATTTGATGATAAAATAATAAATCATTGTTAGTATCGACATAGTGCCTGCACAATAATGGAACTTTCAAATTAGTGTCTTTATAAATATTACTTTTGTAATAAAAAATACTTTCAAAAATCTTTTATTAATTATTATTTATAATTTTTTCTTTTGAATAATTGTTTTTTATTTTATATTAATATAAAATGAGTTTTATTTTATTTTGAGTACAATGATTTTGTAAGTAAATGTAAATAAAATTAACAAGTTAATGAATTTATCTTGAAATGGATATGACTGAATATGTATAATAAATTAATATTTGTGATTATATTAAATATTATTAATTTATTTTTTAATATTGGTAATTAATTGTGAATTTTTATATAAGAAACAAATAACATTAATTCTTATGAAACACTAATGAATTGTATGTTCATATATAAGAAAATCCAATAAATAGTATTTATTAAAATTATATGAACAAATTAATGACTAAATTTTTGAAAACATCTTTTCAGATGACAAACTACCATCAATAATCATTTTTATTATAATTTTAACCCTTTAGAATCATCTTCGATCACTGATATCTCCCCATATTATTTTATTTAAAAATATTCAAGTTGTTAATAACATGGTTATAAATATGTATTACATTTTAATAAATGGTTTCCAAAAAATATATTAAATCAAAAATAGTATTTGTAAATAATATATATATATGTAATAATAATTTATTCTTTACTTTTTGGAAAAAAAATACCTTAAGAGTGTTCATGAGGATGATGCTGTAATTAGTAATTTTATAGAAAAATAAAATAACTGATATTAAAAATGTTAAAATAAATATATTTTTAGATAATTAAGAGGATCCATGATATTTATAAATATGTATGATATATATAAAATATAATAATAACTTTTTTCTAATTGTAAAATATTTGTAAATGTTTTTAAATTCATGGTAATAAATATATTTTAATTGGACAAAAAATATATACAATGAATATAATATTTTATTTAAATAATTTAAAATAAAAATGAATATTAATTAAGGAAAAATGGGATAAAATTTGGTCAAAAATTTAATTTAATGAGAATTTATGACGTTTGGATGTCTTTACCAATTTGATAACCATATTATATTTAATTATATAATTTAATTCTTGAATTTACCATAATTCAATTATAAAAAAGGACAACATACATAAAAAAATTTCACCACCATGATCCATATTTTTCCTCAGTCATCTAAAAAATTCATTTCTCCTCATCACAATCAACAAAATTGTGTTTAAGTTATCACAAAAATCCTATTTTATGTTCCTTAAAGGTGGTTCTTGGGGAGAAAATATTCAACATGTAAATTCATATATAATCTAATTTATATTTTTTCTCACTTATACCTTATCCTCTCAACCTATACATATTTTCATGTAAAAAATAATCATATATATTCTTATATTATTTAAAAGTAATATCCATCTACAATTCTCATATTTTCTACTTTTATTCATAAAAAAATCGTTGCCCTTTGTGTGTCAATTTAACACAGTTATGGAAGATGAGTTTTAGATAATGCCTTCATGGATAGTATAAATTCTTATATAATTGTTTAAAATTATCTATATACATATTATCTCTTATGTTGTATTTTATCATTCTAAAATAAAATATGTAATGAACCGACCATGATTCCATAAAACAAATGAACCAAAAATAATGGAAATAAAAAAATATTATTATTAAAGAAAGAGACATATTTTATTAGGAGATCATATATGGTACTATAAATATAAATATTGTTCTATAATAAATTATTGAGTATATTTAAACCATTATAAAAGTGTTTTTAACACATTTTATTGAATTCAATGTTTATGTATTGGACTTTCCTTATGAAATCCCCTTTAATTTCTATTTTTACAAAATTAAAAAATAATAATTTTATTACAAATAAAATATGAGAGAATTTTAATTATTTAATTTTTCCTTAGTGTTTTGAATCTTAATTTACATTATTATATTGTTATTATAAAACATTTTCTTTCTATTGTTCGTATATAGTGTCCCTTTTAAACAAGTGCATTTCCTCAGGGGAATTTTTTATGATATACTTATTCAGGTTTTTGGATTATGTAATTGTTTATGATAATTATATATGTTTTCTAGTTGTTTATATTATTATCCATATTCATTTGGGTCCAAGATAGTCCTCTAATCCATTGGGTACGTTATATGTTGATCATAATAGTTATTCCATGTTTAATTATGATAGTTACATCATAATGTAGCTTTGAAGGATACATATTACGTTATCCAAAATTATTACAAATAATATGGAAGTCATGAGGGTTAGTACCATAAGTATGTATGGTATGAAAATTATTCCCAAGGATACCTAATTGGTTATTTATTCATTGTTTTATGGAAACCTCATGTTTTTATTAAGTATTTGTTACTGTTAAGTCCATGAGGTATGTTTTACATTTGGTTATATGTATACATAGACTAATGTTATATTTACTTAAATTTATATACATTATTGATATTTATGTTCTCAACCCATTTTATAAAATGTTTTTCACAGGGTTTAAATCAGGGTAAAATAAAATAATAATAATATATGAATTTTGAAATGATTTTTATTGAAAATAAATTCATATATTTTTTAAAATAGTTTTTTATTATATTAAAAATGGATACAACATCTGTAGTATCTCATTTTTATCCATCTATATTAATATGTAGGAATTACATTTTAATTATATAAATATATAATCCTAAAAACATTTTAAAATAAAAAAATTATTTCTATTCTAATGCAATTTGAATATGTAATGGTTAAGGATTGGTCCTTCCAGTTGGTATCAGACCAGGTTTACAAAAACTTGAGGATATGATGATGTTAATAAAATAATATAGATGATTTTTACATTATATTTATTTTAAGGAGATCAATAATTTTATTATTAAAATATTATTTATCTAAAATATGTATTTTATGAATGGTTTTTTTAGAACAATCAAGGATGTAGAAGTAAGAAGGAACTCAAATGATGATATGTTTTTGAATCTCCAACCTGGAATTATGGGAATTGGAACTAACATGTTTGTGATTTTAATGGATTATTTAATATGGGATAGAAATTAAATATCATCCATTTAAGATAATAATATGATCTACCACAATAAAACATGATGATAGTAGAACATTTAATGAGGTGACACCCTTAGACTTTTTGTTGATCTTCTAACCATATAGTAGTTGCAGGGAATATTAAAGCCTCTGAAATGAAATTTTATGCCATGGTGTGTTAATATAATCAATATTCTAGTCATTATATTTATAGTTTTGAATTTTATGTCATATATTGTGGTTTAATATCCATGAATTAATGGGATGTAGAGGCTATTGAATCCTTGGAATGGGATGAATTTATGAATACTTTTCATGTAAAATATTTTCTTATGGTAGTTCATATTAGGATGTAAATGAAAATCATTAAATTGAAACTTACAGTGGATTCTAATGTGTCCATGTTTGATGAAAATTTATTTTTGATGGATTATGTTATGGTGGTGGGGTATATACTATCGACCTAGAAGACTCTTTAACTATGATGAGTTTTTTAGGACTCTAGATGATCATGTAACCTCGTTTTCCACGCGATAATGTTGAAGGAAAAAAATAAGGATTTAAAAACCTATAAATTTGGAATTATATTTTTAAATAAATGAAAAAAATATCATTGATGTTAAAATATATAAAAAATAAAATAAATTTTTTTATAGTTTTTCTCTAAACATATAATAAATCATAAATATATACATATCAGAACAAATTGATAATTTTGGAGAATTAAAACAATTAAAATTTATAAAAAAAATGTTGAAAATATTATCTCTATCACATGACATTGGATTTTATTGTTTAGAGACACTATCTAGATATTCAATATGAAGCTTCACCATATATCAGTAGGTGTGTATGAACAAAGAATTTTGAGGGATTTCCAGATGATTTTTTTGGGAACTTCTCATGATCTAATCTATGTATATTATATTTATCTAATGATTCATGTTGAATAATGGACTTTCCAATGGTGCTTATATGATTGGTTTACTTTAAAATATGCACATGACCTTTTTTATCATGTTTATATTATTTATGGGTTTTATTCTTGACATGGGTTGTGGAATGTGGTACATTTTTTGAAAAGGAATGTTTTGTGTGTAGTTTCAGAAAATGTGTTTATATATATATGTGTTTCGTTGTTTGAATAGGTAAACATCTTGTTTTTAAAATAAATTTTCAATGTATAATTTATTGACTATTTTGGGAAAAATTTATTGAATCTATAGTGATTACCTACTATGATTTGATATTCTCTTAACCTACTTTTGAAACTCTGCATCGGTAGATCCGAGATATTTTTCAGGTGTTGGTTTCTGGTTTAGTTTATCATGTACTAGGTTTGGGTTGTGGATGGATGTATCATATAGGACACATGAAGATCATGTGGGAGTGGTCCAGATTTAGAAATATAAATAGTTTTTGTTTTATTTTTTTACTGTTGTATCTGAATATGTTTTTTATTTATCTATATTTTGTTTGTGTTGTGATTTTATTAATTTTATCCTTTGTTTTTATAGAAAATTATTCCCATTGTGATCACATTGATTCTTGACACTAGTTACTAGCCTGTGGGAATCAATAACACCATTCAGGTTATATTTTAAGCAAGGTTGGGTGTCGGGTTGGATGGAATCCCAACATGGATCATAAAATATAAATTTTTAATAAAATATACCCATACCATAATTTTAGAATAAAAAATTATAATGATAAATTATAATGAAATTATATGATACTAAACCATTATAGGTACCCATACATCAATATGATTTTTTCTATGTTTTATGGACTAGGATATCAGTAATATAAATGTAATGAAACAATATATTAATTTCTAGGTAAATATTTCTCCAAAATTAAGATTGTTTTATGATTGAGAATAAGAATTTCCATAATTTTTATTATATTAATATTATTATAATTATGGTGATCGAGTCTATGATATTATACGAATGTATTTTCATTAGAATATGATTCTTCCATTGAACCTCCATCTGAAATTCTAATTATATAAATGATTATATACATTAGAAATTTTTTTACAAAATAGATCACTATTTCAATGTTAGAGTTCGCAATTGAAAACATTACTAAAGCCTTCATCATCCAATTTCATATCTTATATTATATTCTTCACGATACCGGGTATGGGTATCACTCCTTTTAAGAAAATAATGTTTTCATTTTTCATCTAGATAATCACAACTCATTTTTCTAAAACATTAAAAGCTATAAAATCTATGAGAAAAAATTTTAAAATATTATATACAGATTTTCATGAATATTTTGTCTTTCATTGAGATAAATGATGTATAATAGTAAACCCTTAATGACTCTAATGGAATACGTTCATTGAGAATTTCATAAATACTATTTTCTATTGCACTACCAAAATTATTATGATTGATAGCAATTTAAATGGTTCATTGTTTGGAGTTCCTGTTATATTTTCTAAATTTGACCTCTCTTAATCCAAAATTAGAAATTAATTGATACACCAGTCAATATTCCATAAGTCTGTTATCTATAATTTTCATTAGTAATTAAAAATTCATCTGAGGTTGTGATTTTATCCTTTTGTTGTTATTCAATGCACTACTGGATGGTTCTGAGACATATATTGACATAATATATATATATGTACTAAATATTATTACATGAATATTTATTCAAAATAAATATGATCCTTTATAGAACTATAATTTTATAATGTCTATTAAATCATATATAAATAAAAAAATGTGTATATAAGAGATTTGTTTCCTTTCCCATTACGAATTTAACAATTATCACCCTTATTTGAAATATCATACATAATAACATTCATCATATGTTGGGGAAGGGAATCATAATAAATGTATATATCCAATGGTAAACATGATTAAACATAATATATATCAATCAATTACCACAAAAAATTACAATATATGGATAATAATATGATATCATGATCAAAACATAAAATAATCATACCCAATCAATCAAAGATCATAAACCATGATAGATTAAATAAGAATTTTCATTAAAAATAAAAAATTAAAAAGAGTATATAATAATAATGTTCAATAATAATCCATTATAACATATCATAATCTAAGACATAAGTTTTTGGTATGCACATTATCATAGAAAATCATTTTGAGGGCGATTCTCTACAAACAAGATGATTATAGTGGGTTGTGTTCAATCTCCATTACATAACAATATTAGACATGGTTCATGGCCTATAAATTTTTTTTTTGGGAAATGTATATTAATGAATAGTTTCAATCTACATTCTAGTCCTTATTAATAACTAAAATATTCTGAATTACCCAATTTTTTTGTGATATATAATTTTGGTCTCACCCATCCCATAATTAAAATCATCCATTGGTTTTCCACAATATGATAAAATAGTATCAGAAAATCATACCATAACTAATAAAAAAGATATATGATTCATAATATTTACATAATTATAATAACAAACCATCAAAATTTAAAAAAGGATGGTATCAGAATATGATATCCCAAATTGATCAAAAGATACATCAATGGTTGTTTTCATAGAGGATAATATCATTAAAAGATAATTAAAAAAACATATTTAGGAAAATATTATTTTAATTTATAATCTTATTATTTAAAATATAAATTTTTTCTAATCATGATGAAAATTTTATTTTTTTAAAATGTCCATGGAAATGGATTGAGATATATATATGGTAATGATAATACATGGTAAAGATAATGGTTGTTAATATAGTGAATGATAAAATAAAAATTCTATTTAAATTTACATTAAATATAAAATGTAACCCATTTAGAAAAAAACATGAGGATTCATTAAATAATATATAGAAATTGAAAAAATAAGAATTTGACTAGTTTTGTGATGTTTATTTTCAATGAACCCTCGGAAGGTAAACCAAATTCATTTGTTTTTTCGTAGTGAATGGGAATATATCGGCCTCATATCTGTTAGAAAATTCCTTGACTATCCTTCTCACATTTCTTAAGTTTATTCTTTTCCCCTTAATAGGATAGAGGATCTTTGTGTTAATGATAATGATTTAATGGATTGTAATATCATACTCATGGCTAGATGTTCAATTAAATGGATGATAAGGAATAATGAGTGAAAAAATGTAATAATTATTATGATAATTAACATGATTTTTTTTAAAAAAAATATAATGTCAAACATTGTAGGATTCATCAAAACTTCAGCGATGGTCTATCCCTTACTAAGGTTATATTAGAGATAATACCTCTCACATTGATTTGTAGCTATAAACCAGGTAAGTGGATTAGTGGTTGCCTAATTGAAGAGGTTTCAAACATAATACAGATGGATCATGTATTTTTTTCATCATGTGGTGTGGAGGAGTGTTATGATATATTTTGGGATTAGTCATCATGGCTTTCTTGACTGACATCAGTATATGGGACATCCATTAACTCAAAGGCCATGCAATAATTTCTGGCCTTCATATTTTTTACGAGACTAATATCAATCATTACATAGTTGAAATGAATTTTCTACCATCTATTGTACCATTATCTATCTGCAGTCTATTCCATCAACCATCACTTATATTGTTCGACGATTCAAAGGGATGATCAGAGAATGTATTGAAGTCCTTAATGTCTAGTGTAAGGTAAAATATTGTGTTGACTTTCTTACCACTCTATATACTCAAGGTACATACATTAAATTATTTTCTAGTAATGGGTCACATCATGTTTATGAAGATAATATTATATGAGGGTATTCCCTTAGATTTCATTACTTTTTTCATCTATAGACTAATGGGTTTTTTACTCCCATTATTCCACCCTTCTCTCCATAATTTCCACATTCTGGATTTTGTACCCCTTTTTTCAAAAAAAAATTAAATTTTGGATAAATACATAGGATTTGGGTGACATTTTACACATAATATCATCATCATAATATATAATCACAAAACACCAGATAAGAATGCGATTGTAACATAAAATATTTTCCTCAAGGACATATTTATTAGTATTCCCATAATAACTATGCATAATAAAGATAAATATATTATAATATTTCTAGATAATTATTATTATAACTTTAATACTATATATGGGTTTCTTATAGCATCTTATGACTTGTTCATTAACAATAACTCATTATCATAATCTTTCTAGGTGTTATCTATATTATTTTTCATGAATGTTTGAGTTTGGAAGTTATGGTCCTTGAACAATTTTCATGATTACATTAACTCTATATTTTAAATAATTATATAATTATAATATATTTTAATAATCTATATATATATATAACCATTCCGATAAATTGGGGATGAAAAATGTATTACATCAATATGTGGAGATGGTAGTCCAGACATAAGAATCAATGATGATTCAATTTTTTAATGGATGTAAAGAAATATATGATATTTTTATATCACAACTATATAAACCATATTATATCATAGACAATATATATAAACATTAAAACTATCCTTACTACCATATATGTGATGCCTAATGAAAAACAATTCATGTTGCTTCATGGATGGGGCAGTCCACACATATACATGAGTGACATTATAATATTAAAAAAATGGGAAGCGTAAAAGTTAGATGAGAAATTATATTTAAATAATAATAATAATTTTATAAAAAAATTATAATCAGTAATCCTGTTAGAAAAATAATCCATGAAATATGGTAATGAAAAATGAATTGTATCATCATGTGGGGGTGTCAGCCCACATTTACACATGAGAAACACTATTATCATCCATTTGATGGAGAACAGGGGGTAATTCAATGTTCTGTCATCATAATAAAATCTTATTATATTAATGATACTGGATTCATTTTGTTTTATGTATATAATTTATTTAAAATAATTAGATACTGAAATAAAACAGAAATAGATATGTAATGTTTTATATCTCCTCTTAGAGACACCTCTTTCTCCTTAATGCTTAAGGATTTAAGTATTAGTATTAGGAGAGGAAAAAAATATCCATGATAGACATAATGATTCTATGAGGTATTAGGATATTGTATTTTTTTGAAAAATAAGGCCAAAAATAGTGAATTTGGGAGAGGAAGATGTCTATTTTATAAGTGATGGGAGGGACACAAATCAAATTTACAAAAAATATTTCAACGGATTAAGGTAACAATAATTTTAAATTAAACCCAAATTGGAATTTATTTGAACATAGATATGTGTGGCTGTAAATAATTCCATTATCTCTTGGTTTCACCACCAATGTAAACCCATTTTAACCTTAACCTTGGAAAAAATAATAATTATTTGTATAATTCACTATGGAAAACTAAGTTAAAAGTTATAAATTATATTAATAATGATGATTAAAATTATTTAATCCATTTATTTATATCAATTTAATATAGGTGAAATGATTTGATTTTTAATAACTACTCAAACCTCACTAACTAATTTTTTTTCCTGAATTCATTTCATATGTTAATCATTACTGACATCCAATCATTTCCATTTAAAACCCATATATTTAATGATAAAATGTTATATAAAATAATATATATGTATATATATCATTAAAATCATTAGTTACAAGAGATTACTATAATTTATTAAGATGAAAACACATAATGCACAAAAATCTCATCAAAATATGTATTTTTATTCAAAAAAATACACTTATAACAAAATAAATAATAGAGATTAATATTTTTTACTTAATTAGAGTATATATAATTAAATTAGGGTTTCATTAATTTGAGATCAAATTAAAAATAAAATGTTAATTTATCTTGAATATAAATGAATGTTTTTTATGAAATGAATATTGGTATTTCTCACTATTGACTAGAATAGAAATCTCTTTATAAAATGACAAAAAAACACCCTACAATAATATTGAAATTTTCATTTGAAATAATATATTAATTTACTAAAATAAAATTCCAAAAATGGTATAAAGTAATTAAAATTTGCTTGATTTTTTTCTACAAACCATTTCTTAAGAAAACCTATTTTTGATGTTGAAAATTACTTTGCTAAAAATTAAGTAATTTTTTATAATACAATAATCAAAAAATATAATTATTTTTGACAATTTTTAATTAATATCTAATAATAATAAAATAATGGATTAGTTTTAATGGTTTTACTATATTGTGGTTTATAAATACATGGGTATGTGTGTAAGTCATGTTATCAAATAACGCATGTTTATTTCAATGCAAATACGTATGAAATATTACAGTGTCAAATTCAATAACATCACAACCATTAAATGATTTTCTCTAATGAAAAAATATATAATTGATATTAAAAAAATGACTATATCTATTTTTCATCAGATAATTTGTATCATGTGAAACCTACGCACATTTCATATTCATATAGAGAAATTTCATTTCTTGTTTCATATTTTGGAGACAAATCTTTTCTCTACCCTGAGCTACGTTTTGGATATCCTCAATGGTTGTAAAATTATCTCCCATTTTCTCATATCACTCAGTTTCCAATATATTTAATTCTCCATATTCATCCCAATATATGAATGTTCTACATATCTCTACACGGAGGTATTACAATGGATCCAAAATATAGCCTGAAAGAAATATATTATTATAAGAAAACAAAAATATGCGATGGTTTTTTTAACCACTATTGACATCAAGAGAATTACTTTAAAAATATACTCAAGATTTGGAACATTCCTCTTAGTCTTACCAACTATCCATGGATGATAAAAATAACTGATAGAAAAATATATTTCTAGAACATTATGAATTCTTCCCCAAATCATCAATGTAGAAAATGACTCCATATTAGAAAAAATGGAATTTGGTACTCCATGAGAACAAAATTTTTATATATTTTATATAATTTAAAGCTAATATATTTTTAAATCATCTCAGATAAAAATGTATTACATTTTCTTAAAAATAATATGAACTACAACCCAAATAACTGTATATAATTTATACATTTTTATTAGCCCGATGATGAAATCCAAGGTTTTGTATTACCATTTCCATTATGTTATTGGTAATAGTTGTTACAATCCTCTATAGTTTTATCTCCCAATCATAAGGTGGTGATATACCTAGATTCATGATATGTACTCACTTATATCCATCTCCATGTTGTCCTACAAGAAATACAGTATGAGATTTCTATACATCTTCTTACATTCAAGATGAATATAGAATTATGACATATCATATTCTTCCAATATATATATCATCATGTATTGTATTGATAGGAAAAATTATGATTTCCATGTCCTTAAAAATCCATTACAAGTATGGTTGAACAAGAAAACCCTTTAAACCAACTTTTCCACATTTATTCCTCGATTTTTTCCTCTATAGTCTTTTAATGGAAATATTGTTGAAAAATAAATTGTTAAAGGATAAAATTTATCCCCCTAATTAATATTTAATGGTCTGTTATATTAATATCAATAAATATTGGATATTTTTTATCCATTTTATAGATAAGTTGGAATGATCTTTTCGAATTGAAGTATCAAAAACCTTGTTCACTTTTCATGGGAGGTAATGTGTTGTGTAATCACAACAATTAATCAACTCTAAATAATTTTTTTGAATATTATACTCTTTTTTATTAAATATATAATTTTTTAATTTTATTATCAATATATATATATATATCTTACCTTAATGCATTATGATATTTCTATATGATCATTAATGTTAATACCACTATTGTAAAATCTAAATAATGAGTTAGGTAACTTTTTTCATGAACTATGAATTCTTGTGAGGAATATGCTATCCAAAAATCTTTATTCATGATATAACATCTCATATCATTCTTCTATGAATCACTGTAATTAAAAAAAACATTATATGGTAGTATTAGAATATGTGAATGGATTAAACTTATCTCTAGGTTCATGTAATTATCATCTCAATCATTAAACCAAATGATCTTAATTCTCCTAAAATTTACCTCACTAATTTCATTATATATCCAAGATAAATCCTTCAAAAATAGTTGATAATTTCTAAAATATCCAAGAAAACATTGGATATTAGAAATAGTGAGTTGTATGATATATTTTTCAATAACCGTAATCATTTATGGTTCCACTGATATACCATTGTAGGAGATTACATGGGAAAGCAATAAAACATTATATATATATATAATCAGAATACCCACATGGTAAATTATTCAATGAAATTATCATTCCTTATTGATTCCTTTAAATCATCAATTGATCTTTATAGTCATCCTTTGACGTAGAATAAATACAAATAATGATTATGAATACTACCAAAAACTATTCAATGTATTCTCTAAGGAATTTAAATATTAAATCCATGATTATTGGTTTATCATTGCTAATAAAAACAATAACTAGTATATATTCATAGTTGCAATACCAATATTAGAATTTTTTTATTATTATATCATCCCCATTAAACCTCAAATAATATTTTCTATATCAAAAATAAATCCTATAAAATTTTAAGGAACCACATAAATTATCAATTAAATAATCAATATATGGAATATTGTACATATTGTTGATCATCACAAAAAAAATTCTTGATACTAAATGTACAGTTTCATTGATCTGTAATTTATTTTGATAAAGGTACCATTTCACCCCATAGTGACACACTTGGAAGAATGAATGTTTTATCAACATATTTATTGAGTTCCAACATATATTTCTTACTATTAAATCGAGGAAACTATATATAAAGGCATTTATATTGGTGTATCATTATGTTAGACATTCATTTAAAACGCAATTTCCTGATTTAGAGTAAGAATTGGAAAATTCTCTTAATTTTTTTTTAAAAATCCCATAGAATAGGAAAATCTACAATTTTGATACCCCCTTGTCAACTAAGCCAAATAATATATTTGAATAAAAAAAAGATTATTAAAAATGATGTAATTAAAAATTGATGTTCATATTTATACTCACACTGATAACAACTAAAAATTTGGTTTAGAGTATACAATATTACTTCATTTCCTTAGTAATATATGTGGTCCTTATATAGATAAATTGAATCAATTCCCAAAATCTGGTCAATAATCCAAACGAATAATAAGACAATTTTTAGGGACAATGTTCCCATAAAAATCTATTTGTGGACATTCATTATATTAGATGAGGTCATCATACAAATAATAATCTAGACATGTATTAAAATATCAAATAATATATGGGGTAATTTTATAGTCTTGTAAAATTCATCATATATAAAATTATGTGTTGAACAATAATCATATAATACATTAGTAGTTCTTATGTAAATGGTATTTTTATCATTCCCCATTTTTTCCCACATAAAAAATAGTGATCACATGAGATTTCACTTTTTCTTTTGAAATAATTTTTTTATGTTAATAATAATAGTTCCCCATTATATATGATCACTTGACCAATTAATGTTAATAATTTTTGAAATTTTCGATTTGGATTGTGGATGGTGTATTTCTTGGTGCATTCTTTCTATTTTCATCATTTGCTAATTTCTTTCCCCTACATCAACTTTTGATGACCTGATGGAATTCTATACTTTAAATAACACATTAAATATTTGCCTCAAGGAATATTTTTCTTTGAATCATTATGAACTTTTAGAATAAATGGGAACTTATATTCATTCCTCAGCCATTATTAATGTTCAAATTTCCATTGAATCTGATTTTTATTTTTACATCAAATACAAAATATTACTCAATTCCTCAGATCATCATTTCTTCAATTATAGAATAAAAATATATTTTATTATAAATATATAACTCTCTAATTGTTAAAAACATTTCTATACTTGGTTGCATTCCATTGAAAACTGAATGATCTAACTTTTTGGTTCAATGATGAAACATGAAGCATACCATTGATGTAATGTAAATTTTCTTTTTCGTTAAAAATGAATTCATCTTCAAAAAATATTAGATAATGTAATTTCATCACAATTATTTCATTAATGAAAATGGGATGTAATTGTCAAACAAAATAATCTTATAAACACTTACTACTCCATATAGTCTTTTTTTGTTATCTAATAACCTTGGGTTGAGTCCAACACTGGTTGAATTACCTTCCAAAAGAGAATCAAATTTTGATTTTCTTATTTTGAGAATTGAATAGTGAAAAATATCTATTCATAGACCCCAATCCAACATTCATTAATTAATATATTCATAGAACCAATTCTATAAGGTTTAAATTCTCAAAAAATAAGCAAAAATATGTTTTTCCATCTATATCACATTTATTAATAAATAATTGTTTATCACATTATAATGTCTTGTAAATATAATGACATATTTCTTATATTCAATATCACATAAATTTTTTTTGGTTAAAATGAAAAAAATCTCATTTTCCATCACATTGAAATTAGAAATTGTACCCTCTAGTTCAAAACATCGACTTAAACCAATAATAATCGAATGATTAATAACAATGAAATTGTGAAATCATATGACCATGAAAATAATTTATAATCTGCCTAATTTTTTAAAACATATATTAAATATAAGATAAATTAGTTTCAACCTATGAACACATTAGATATAAAGAATTAAAATTCTTCATCATATATTATAACTAATATTTGAATTATCTCAATAATAACACCAGGCGTGTCAAGCAAGGAGTGTAGTATGGGACCATTCTCCATACACAATAATGATTGATGATATATTCTCGAAAAAATATTTTTGGGGTTAATACCCAAAATTAATATGTTCCAAAACCACATCCACATACATAATTTATATAGTTACTTGTTTTCATGGAAAAAAGACACATCTATCTTTGCAATAACATATGACACCATCCTATAAGTATTATTATCTTATGGGTTTTAATTAATGTTTTCTCTTACTATATTTTAAAAATGATTAAAACATTATCCAATAAAAACTATAGTGGCCCAAAATTAAACACACACGCACATATATATCATAATATTATTAGAATATTAATTACATATCAATTTGATCCATTACAGAACCATAACGGTTTTATCATAACACATTATTTATTATCCAATAATTCATGATTTGTCTTGTTATGATACACATTATACAATCCCAGAAGAACACGAGTATATGTTTATTTGGGTGAATAAAAATATATCACAAAATCATTCAAAATAAATATAAATAATATATTCAAAATATCAATAACAAGCCCTTTTATTCCATAGATCATCTAAAACTGTATGGGTTAACATAGGGATAGACATAAGAAAGGCGTGATATATAAATCATAGTAATGGAATAATCAAAGAATAACATGATAAAAGTAATACATGAGATTCAATAAGAAAAACTATAATGCATATAAGGGTTTAGAACCAAAACATGATTTATGAGGCATGACAGAACATGATAATAACAAGGAAGCATAGGAATGTCACATCACTATAAAACATGACATCATAAATATATGTGAAGGATAAACACTAATACAACAAAACATAATGTGATTAGGTTAAACACTAATGCATCATACGTGACATATCACTAGATATTAACCATACCCAATTAATTATAGGTCTATATAAGTCATGGCCAATGAGATACTTCCATATCATGTAGACACATATGTTTTCCATCTATTTTATATTACATAAGGTTTTATTTCAAAAATTATGACAAGATTATTAAATTCATGGAGTTAAATACATGTTAATTTCCATAAAAATAAGTGATATGATCAAAAAAATTAATTATATTGATTGAAAATGGAAATGGGCATTCATTACAAATATTTTATCCAAGGGAAATAGCATGAAAATTTTAGCCGCATAATCGGTATATAAAAAAATTAATATAAGCAGTGAATGAGAATTAAAAGAGTATATAATTTCTCGAGTATTATATGTATATTAAAAGGGATGTGTACCAAGATATTCCAACATGAAAAATAATAAATAAAAAAGGCATGGAATAGAAAATGTTTGTGAATAATTTAGGGAAGGAGAGGATCCAATACCTTGAGAGGGAACTTCTGAAAGAATAAGAACAGACAATTATGGACTTGGGGATTCTTTAAAGGTCTCTATAGAGAGAAGGGACAAGTAAAATTATTTTATTATAGTTTTTTTGTGATTTTTATGGAGTGGTTGGGTGGGTTTATATATAAAAACATCTGATACTTCATTATTTATTTAAAAACATTGGCGATGGGTAATTTAAGATAATATAATCAAAACAATAAATTATCCAATGGATATTATCTAGTTTTCTATTATGGGAAGTGTGTTTCATTATTTTATACTAATAATAACTAATCAGATTAAAATCATAAATTTTTTTATGTGTAATTGATTTTTGATTATAAATAATTGAATTTAAAAAAATTAAATATAATATAATTTTTGCAGGAATCATTGATTCTTTATAATATTAATAAATTGACATAAAAACAATTTGATTTATATGGGGAAAATAATTTCTTACATCGGTATAATTTATAATATATATTAATTTTTTATTTTATGAGGTCATAATATAATCCATTTAATTATTCTATATTTAATTTTTGCACCAGTATTCAACTATCAGAAGAACTATGAAATATATACTGTTGGATAGTTTGTAAATGATAATTTTTAAAAATTATTTATATTTTCAAAATAATTTTATATGTATGTATTGGAATAAAAAATTTCTTACCATGAACATTTTTTAATAATCAGTGATACTATTATCACTTGGAAGACACATGTTGATTTAGTGTAATGATATGTCTCTATGTTCGAAGAAGAAGATGACTGGATTACGTTGTGAAAAAATACTTATCATCCCCCAAGAAATGGAGATGACATAGAAATTTTACACAGTACGATGACTTGGTGTAAACATTTTATGCGATGTATAAAACATAACAAGGGAGTATAGAATACTTTTAGGATTTTGTTTTACTACTCATGGGGCACAAATTGTTTTAAAAATAAAAGCTTATGGATACTCAAAGTTGGGTATCTTTTTATTGAAAATAAAAATTAATAATGTGAAAAATTATACAACGAAATTTTATCTCATATCATACCTCTTAAATCCTATCCCAAAACACTTATCCCTTAAAATAATGTAATTTAATGTCCAAAGTGGTGATTTTTGGCCTTCTATGAGTAGAATCCTTTTCGAAGAACCTTTGTGGAGACACCTTTTCATAACCCCTTTACAGAGGCCCCATTGTAGAGTCTTTTTGCACCGCCCCTTTTCGAGGCATGATTGCAAGGCCCATTTGTGGGGCCCATTGAAGAGGAATCCTTGAATAGGCTCCTTTTCATATCCCAATTTGTTGGAACCCATTGGGGAGACCCTTTGTAGTTTCCATATCATGGAGTACCCCTTTTGGTGGTCTGTTTATAGTGCCTGTTTTTGAAGGCCCCATTCCTAAGGCCCCTTTATTGAACCACTTTGTCAAGTCCCTTTTCTGATCCCCTTCATGGATGTACCATCATTGATTCACTTCACAAATCCCCTTCATGATTTCCATTCATATATCCCCTTCATAGATACGCTTCATGGAGAACCATTATGTAGCATATTTCTTGATCCAATTTGTGAGACTCTTTAGGGGATCTCCCATGAGGCCACACCTTTTTCTATGTGGTTATTAGTTCCCAACAATAGATTATTCAATTAATTATATAAATATCAACACCTAATTTCAGAAGTGATGTTGGGGAAAACATTTTTGAAAGTGTGGAAAACGAGGAGGATTCTCTCAATGGGATCACTCAGGTAAAATTAATGAATTCCAAACTAGAGATTGCCTTCATGAAGTAATACCATGAAGGACCTCTACATTGAAATCCCCATGTGAATGAGGAAAATTGATATGGTTTGGCTTCCAATATTATTTTGTGTTATGAGGATTTATATTACCCCATCCCACATAAGTAAGTAATAATATTGTGAGGAACTGTGTAGCCAGTCTTATGCAGTCCTTCCTTTGTGAATCCACTATGTGGAAAAACCTATGTGTTTCACCTATGCCAGAAATGATATGTGAGTATCCCTATGTATAAAATATTTTAAGGCTACTACTCCATACTATGGATGTTCTTCCCATAAACCACTAAATGGAATCACTGTTGTGTTTCGGTCTATATCCTTCGATCCAATAGCTTGGGTATCATCCCTGATCCCAATAAAAAATGGACACTTGTAGTGTGAACATTTCATCGCAGGATGTGAAAATACTATGTTGATGAAGATGAAACCAATATTTTAACATCTAAATTATTATGAGTTGATATTCTCACAAAGAATCCATAAACATGGGCATTTTCATATGAGTAATCTCCAACCAATCCTATTAATCTCCATCAGTTTAGATTCTCCTTAGGGTTTTATAAACATGGGTATCCACCTAAGTTTAAGCCCCAAAAAATCCTCTAAATCAACATGAGTGGATAATATCATTATGGTTTTATAAACATGTGAATACCACTAGGTGTATACCACTACCAAGCTGAAAAATTACCATGAAATAATATTCATCTCCGGGTTCAAGAATTAGGGTCATATGCCAAGGTTCAATCACTAACAAAACCATCAACTCACATGGTACACTCTCATGTGATACGATTGATCCAATAATGTATCATTTTTCTAAAAAATAATAATAGTAAAAATGGGATTAGATATATTTAGAGATATTATAATCTTTATTATTATGGTTCTATCATTACACTACTACAAAAACAGTCTTTATCAGCGCTCAAAAAGGGCTTTATCTCTGCTAAAAAGGCGCTGTAATGTTTAGCGCTGATAATGGGGGTACACTTTCTCAACGATAAAAGAGCGCTGGTAAAACAACCATTTATCAGCGCTAAATGTGCACTAATAAATTCATGTTTTATCAGTACTCCTTTACCACTGATAAAATGATCATTTATCAGTGTTTCTTTAGTGCTAATAAATTCCATGTCTGCTGCTACGAAAAAATCTACAACAGCACACCAAAAAAACTGGAAAAAAAATCAGCATCTCAATAAGATATTTAGAGAAAGTATACCCATAAAAAATTAAAACATAAATCATAAGCTAATTAGGCCAACTATAGCCATACAACAAGTATACCCATACACCATTACCACATAATTCATATGTTAATTAAGTACATAAAGAATTCAATTCATAATTCAAGGGGTTGGGAGAATGATCAAGGGTTTGGGGTGGTTGTCCAAGGGGGGGTAGTGGGTGTTCGAGGGGATGGGGTCCCAGGGGGGCTTTCCAAGGGGTGGGCTGTTGTCTAGGGTGTCTGGGGGGCATTATAGGGGGTGGGGTGTCTAGAGGGGTGGGGGTGTCCAGGGGGTGGGTTGGTGTCTAGGGGGTGGTGGCAGGATATGGGGCTGGTGGGGTTGACTTGTATAAGTCAAAAAAGGACATGTGTATTGTTATTATAAAACATCAAGACAATATTAATGCGTTTGGTCGGATTTTTGTTGGTCAGTTGTTGTTTTCAATTAAAATCAGGTCCATTTTTAACCAAAGAGAGACACTTTGAGTGCTATCGGCCACACCGAGCCTCAGAATGAGGTAGGGATGACTCATACACGTCACAAAGTACACGTGGATCATTCTATTAAAGGATCAAAACAATCTGAATGTGTTTGGTTGGATTTCTGTAGGTCAGTAGTTGTTTTCGCATAAAATTTTGTCCATTTTAAATAAAAGAGGGAACCCTTGAGTGATATCGGCCACGATGTGACTCAGATTGAGGGGGGTCTGACTCGTACACGTCAAAAAGGATCCATGGATCGTTCTTATAAAAGAGCAAGACAATCAGAATGCATTAGGTTAGATTTCCATAGGTCAGTTTTTGTTTTCACATAAAATTGTGTACATTTTAAACCAAAGAGAGACCCTTTAACTGATACTGGCCACACCATGCTTCAGATTGAGTCATATATGACTCTTACACATCACAATGGACCCATGGATCATTCTCCTAAATGATCGACACAATACGAATGCGTTTGGTTGGAATTTCGAAGGTTAGTTTTTGTTTTCACTTATAATGGTGTCCATTATAAACAAAAGAGAGTCCTTTTGTGTGGTACCAGCAAAAATGTGCCTCGGATTGAGACTGTGATGACTCGTACATGTCACTATGGATGCATGGATCGTTCTTATAAAAGATCAAGACAATACAAATGTGTTTGGTCAGATTTTCATAGGTCAGTTGTTGTTTTCAATAAAAATTATGACCATTTTAAACAAAAGAGTGACCCTTTGGGTGATAGAGGCCACACTATGCCTTGGATTTAGGAAAGGATGATTCATACATGTCACAAAGGACCTGTAGATCTTTCTATTAAAGGATCAACAAAATCTAATTGCCATTGGTTGAATTTCAGAAAGTCTGTTTTTGTTTTCACTTAAAATTGTGTCCATTTTAAACAATATAGAGACCCTTTTAGTGGTACCGGCCACACCGTGCCTCGGATGGAGGCGGGTCTAACTCATACACATCACCGATGACCCTCAGATCATTATTATAAAATATCAAGGAAATCATAATGCATTTGGTTGGCTTTTCATAGTTCAGTTGTTGTTTTCAATTAAAATTGTGTCCATTTTAAACAAAAGAGAGACCCTTTGAGTGATAGCGGTCACACCGTGCCTCGGATTATGGCGGGGTTGACTCATACACATCACAACAGACCTGTGGAACGTTCTACAAAAGGATCAACACAATAGTAATGTGTTTTTTTTGGATTTTTATAGGTCAGTTGTTGTTTCCACTTAAAATTGTGTCCATTTTAAACAAAACAGAGACCCTTTGAGTGATACTGGTCACACCATGCATCGAATTGAGACGGGGTTGACTCTTTCATGTCACCAAGGACCCTTGGATCGTTCCCATAAAGGATAAACACAATCCTAATGAGTTTGGTCATATTTCCTTAGGTCAGTTGTTGTTTTAACTTAAAATTGTGTCCATTTTAAACAAAAGAGATACCCTTTTAGTGGTACCAGCAACACTGTGCCTTGGATTGAGGTAGGGTTGACTCATACACGTCAAAAAGGATCCATGGATCGTTCTTATAAAATATCCAGACAATCCGAATGCGTTTGGTCATATTTCCATAGGTTAGTTGTTGTTTTCACTTAAAATTGTTTCCATTTTAAACTGAAGAGAGACCCTTTGAGTGATTGTGGCCACACCATTCTTCTGAATGATGCAGGGATGACTCATACACGTCAAAAAGGACCCGTGGATCATTCCCCTAAAGGATCAACACAATCATAATGCATTTGGTTGAACTTCCGTAAGTCATTTTTTGTTTTCACTTAAAATTGTGTCCACTTTAAACAAAATAGAAACCCTTTGAGTGGTACCGGCCACACCGTGCCTCATATTGAGGCGAGGTTGACTCTTAAACATCACCAAGGACCCTGGTATCGTTCTAATAAAATATCTAGGTAATACTAATGCATTTGGTCTGATTTTCGTAGGTCAGTTGTTGTTTTCAATAAAAATTGGGTCCATTTTAAACAAAAGAAATACTCATTGAGTGATAGCAGCCACACTATGCCTCCTATTGAGGCGAGGATGACTCTTACACATCAAAAAGGATCTGTGGATCATTTTACTAATGGATCAACACAATATGAATGTGTTTGGTCTAATTTCCGTAAGTCAGATGTTGTTTTTCACTTAAAATTGTGTCCATTTTAAACAAAATAGAGACCCTATGAGTGGTACCGGACACACCATGCCTTGGATTGAGGCGGGTTTGACTCATAATTGTGACCATGGAACCTTGTATCGTTATTATAAATTATCAAGGAAATATGAATGCATTTTTTCATATTTTCATAGGTCAGTTGTTGCTTTCAATTAAAATTGTGTCCATTTTAAACAAAAGAGAGACCTTCTGAGTGATAGCAGTCACACCGTGCCTTGAATTGATGAGGGGTTGAATCATACTCATCCCAAAGGACCCGTGTATTGTTCTCATAATGTATCAACATAATCAGAATGCATTGGGTCGTATTTCCATAGGTCAGTGGTTGTATTCACTGAAAATTTTGTCCATTTTAAACAAAATAGAGACCCTTTGAGTGATAACAGGCACACTATGCCTAGGATTGAGGTAGGGTTGACACGTACACATCACAAAGGACAGGAGGATCGTTCTCTTAATGGATAAATTCAATCTGAATGCGTTTTGTCATATTTCTATAGCTTAGTTTTTGTTTTCACTTAAAATTGTGTCCATTTTAAACAAAATAGAGACCATCTGAGTGATACCGGCCACACCATGCCTCATATTGAGGCACATTTGACTCATACTCGTAATCAAGGACACTTGTATCTTTATCCTAATTAATCAAGGCAATCCGAATTCGTTTTTCAGATTTTCGTAGGTCAATTTTCGTTTTCACTTAAAATAATGTCCATTTTAAACAAATGAGTGACCCTTAGTGTGGTACCGGCCACACCATGCCTCAAAATGAGATGGGGATGACACATAAAAATAAAAAAGGACCCTTGGATCCTTATCATAATTGACCAAGACAATCCGAATGCATTCAGTCAGATTTCGGTAGGTTAGTTTTTGTTTTCACATAAATTTGTGTCCATTTTAAACCAAAGAGAGACCCTTTAAGTGCTACTGGCCACACCGTGCCTTATATTGAGGCAGATATGACTTTGACACGTCACCAAGGACCCCTGGATCGTTCTAATAAAATATCAATGCAATCGAAATGTGTTTGGTCATATTATCATAGGTCAGTTGTTGCTTACAATTAAAATAGTGTCCATTTTAAACAAAAGAGAGACTCTTTGAGTGCTAACGTCCACAATGTGCCTCATATTGAGTATGGGATGATTCTTACATATCAAAAAGGACCTCTGGATCATTCTCCTAAAGGATCAACACAATAAAAATGGGTTAGGTCAGATTATCATAGGTTATTTGTTGTTTTCACTTAAAATTTTGTCAATTTTTAACAAAATAGAGACCCTTTGAATACTACCGGCCACATTGTGCCTTGGATTGAGGCGGGGATGACTCGTACATGTCACAAATGACATTTGGGTCGTTCTCCTAAAGGATCAACACAATCCTAATGCATTTGGTCAAATTTCGATAACTCAGTTTTTGTTTTCACTCAAAATTGTGTCCATTTCAAACCAAAGATAGACCCTTTGAATGATAGCGGCCACACCATGCCTCATATTGAGGAGGATGTGACTCATAGACGTCACAAAGGACCTTTGGATCATTATCCTAAAATATCAACACAATCATAAAGCATTTGGTCAAATTTCCATAAGTTAGTTGATGATTTCACTTAAAATTGTGTCCATTTTAAACAAAATAGAGACCCATTGACTGTTACCGGCCACACCGTGCCTCAGTTTTGAGGAAGGGTTGACTCGTAAATGTCACCAAGGACCCTTGGATCATTCTTATAAATGATCAAGGAAATATGAATGCATTTGGTCAGATTTTCGTAGGTAATTTTTTGTTTTCAATTAAAATCATGCCCATTTTAAACAAAAGAGAGACCCTTTCAGTGATAGCAGCCACACTGTGCCTCAAATTGTGGTGGGGATGACTCGTACACGTCAAAAAGGACCCATTGATTGTTATCCTAAAGGATCAACACAATCTGAGTGTGTTTGGTCGAATTTTCGTAAGTCAGTTGATTTTTTCACTTAAATTTATGTTCATTTTAAACAAATTAGAGACCCTTTGAAGCGTTCAACATTCTTGCATGTAGCTAGTGCATATCATCTGTTAAAATGGGAAAGTTACTCATTGGAGAAATGATGTTTTATTAAATAACAATTACAATTTTCCTATGAACATTTAAATACAACAATGTTTCATCTTTTGATCCCCTTAACCCCTCTCAAAAATGACAACCAATTGTAATTGTCCCAATGTCAGATCTTCACTGTATTTATGTACAATCTTCCATCAGGTATGTGGCCCACTCATTTCTAAACACAAATATATCATCTTGTGTGTCTGAGGATTTTCGGCAGTTAGAGTAGAACTGAAAAATATAAAAATAAAGATTTAATAAATAAATTAAATGAACTAGTAGTTTATTTTGAAAATACCTCCTTATGATTGATAGTTTGTTGATGAAGAATGATATATTTCATAAATTTACAAACATAATAACTACAATAATTATCATTTTTTTGTTTTAGACACTGCAAAAAAATTGATCATTAGGAGAAGATGTAACTTTTGTTGAGATGTATTTGGATAGTGAAATTTTATTATATATACCCTGATATTTTCTAGACGTATTACTTTCTCACCTCCTAATGATTAGCCACAGTCCTCATTCATTTTTTAGATGATAATGATACACCACCCTATAAAAATAGAATCCTTTATAATAGATAATAAAAATTATATTACATGATTTTTAAACCTAAAATTTAAGATGTAGTGTCTTATAAATTCAAAAACTATATCATGTGTGGTCGGTATGATGTATATCCTTTCTTTGAATCCAAAAAATAAATCATTGGAGTATCCAAGTTCACCGCAATTAGCAACCAATGATGCCTAAAAAAACAAAAAGGAATAAGTAATAAATGATGTGAAAGTATAACTGATATGCTTTAATTGTAGATTTTTACCCATGGATGGTTGGTTTTAGGAAGTGTCTATCATCTGTAATCTTGCATTCAAATGTTTTAAGCAAGCCATTAACTATTGCATCCCTTTTTGATGGATCTAATTTTGTTAGGTGTTTTGATGTGGTAAGAGGACTAACGAGTCCAAATCATGGATCATGCGAAACTTCCTTCAACTTTTTTTCATAAATGTGTCTGTCTATAATATAAAATGCATTTAGTCATAAATTTCACATTATATCAGATTTTTGAAAATCAATTCATGGAAACATACCTCATATATACTTTTATTATTGTGACACCTAGCCAACCGTTTTCAAGGATCACATTTACATTTTCAACAGCAATGAAATATTGACTTTCCTCTCCATATATATTCTCTTCGAAAACCACTATATGACTATTATCATATTTTAGATTCATATCCAAATGAGTCTTCAATGCTAGTAAATTTGGATAGAGAAAAAGTGGTGTTATTGTGATTTTAGTAGCTCCATGAGATCGGTTGGTTGATCCTTTAGATGGTTTTGAGCCTACGTTTGTTACCCCCTTCCCATTCTCCGTCTATAACAACAATCATTGGTTCAGACCCTTTTTTCAATAATTGTTAAAGAATTAGCTTGAAAATAAAAGGAAATAAATATCTCTTTGTCTGCATATACTCTTACAAGTTGTGACGGCCTTGCAATGAATGTCCCAATATCCTTTTTGACTATATGAATATCATCTTCATCAAGTGGAATAGGTAGATTTGCATTCTTCTCATGAGCTATAGTAATCGTCACTTTCAGATGATCATTCGGAAGTGGTCTATTATAAAGCGTGGCATATGGGATATTGAACACTGTAGCCCCATGCTACAAGGTGATAGACTGGTGTTGATAAATATAAATCGCCATCTTTATCACCCTATAGAAGATTAGTATAGAAAAATTATCAGTGTTTGTATGATTCACATTTCATGGGAACAATTATCAAAATATTGATTACCACAACTATGACAGTTCTTTGAGGGGAATGGCTCACCTCAAAGCTGGTGGGGGTGTGGTGGGATGTTCACATGCTGGTTTTTCCTTAGATGTGTCCTCCCATTGCTTCCCACCTATAAAATTTTCTAGCAACTAACCCTGACATTGCTATCATTCTTCAAGGGTTGCTATTTTTTCGCTCATTTGTTTCAAATTTTCATCTGTATCATCCGTTTTTTTCTTCTTCTCAAAAAATACTCGGGGTGTCACCCCAAACCCAGCACCCCTGACACGACCATATTTTTTTGGCTACTTCAAATCCATCAATAATAGGTCTGTATCCACTACAGAAGTAGTTGATTCCAGTGACTATTAGATATAGGAAAGTAACTAATTATTTTTATGTAATAGCAATTTAAAACAAATATTTTTATCGTTGTGTCATACATACACATATTTCCCACACTTTCTATGTGTTCTCATCTACTAAATTTGCTTGCTTATTCACACATGCCGCCTTCCATTTCACATGACATGGGATGGGAGTGTATTTGGGTTTAGACTCATAAATCTACATAATAACTTAGAAAGATAATTATGATGTTGATTATTGGAACCTAACAATATTACTGTAAATTTAAAATATTTACTATTTTCTATTCTAATGAAGAATATCCCATCCTTTCTTGACAATAGGGGTATGTTTGTTTTGATGCACGTTGCTTATTTTAAGTATAGAATTTATATTTCATAAATGAAATATTGATAATAAAAGTGATGAAATCAGGTATCCTCAAACAATGTATTATCACCCACAATTTACCTGAAACATCTCATCCCCACGGCGGCCAATAAATGCATCCCATGCTTCATGGGGTATCAGGTGATCATAGAATATGGGAGGGTGCTGGATTATTTTACCATTGTAATATTTCAGGTGACATCTTGTTAAAATAGTGTGAAAACCTCGATGAATCCTTCCTGCAAGCCTTAGTTCATAATCATTGTGTGAATCTTATTCTATAAATGTACTCTGCAAGAGATTGAGAAGAGTAATAAATTGATTCATTATTTTATTTTCAAGTAAATTAAAGAAATAAATTCATAATGTTACTGTAATTTCTTCCCAGATTACAGCCTTTAGCCTGGACACAACATGGTGTCGTGAATCTATGCCAATCGGCATGCCTTCCCACGTGACAACTCCAATGTAGCTTCTAAACATAGCCTTGATGGGATTCACATGTTGTCCTCGTGCATTCCATCCAACCTCAAATTTGATGTCATTTCTTTTCACCTTAAGAACATTTGATCACACTGTCAAACTATGATGTACCTGTATTTTCTGCGACATTGGTCCTCCATTCCCGACCATTTCATCAATATCATCATCATCTATATGTTCATCCGAAATGTTATCAACATCATGTGATGATGGTTGTTGGACCTCAACGCTAGGAGAAGCAGGAGCATCCGCAGCCACAACATGAGCAGAATGAGGTGAAGTAGGAGGATTAGAAGGTGCAACAGGAGCCACAATTGGAGCAGCAGTAGGAGCAGCAGCTACTACAGGTGCAGCAGGAGCAGCAGCAGCCGCAGCAGCAGCTGCTTGAGAGACATGTTCAGCCTCAAGGTTAGGAGCACCAGAATGTGCAGAAGACATTATCTACAAAAGTGGTTGAACAGTTAATTTAGATTACATAAATTTAGTAATGACAAGATAATAACATGAGATAACGAGATCTATATTACCAACAAAATATAACATGTTTATTAAGCACTCTTTATTTTATTCAATGGTTGAAGGGATTTGACGCCTCTATCGATTATCCAAATCCCTTCATTGTGGTCTCCTCTAACATAAAAAAATAATCTATATTGGGACCACTCCAAAATTATTACGACGTACCACTGAAAGGATCAACCTCAACTAAAATTTCATCAGAACATTCAGTAGTTTTGGATGATAATAGAAAAATCGACTACGTTTGGTTTGTAGGATCTGGAACATAAAATACATGTAACAATTGTGATTCCATTATAAATTTTTCTTCTTTGTACCATTTTTTACATAAATCAACTTTCACAAATCCCTATTCATCTATATTAACACCACTTTTTTATCAACCCATTTTCATTCAAAAATAAGCAATTTTAATGTCTTATAATGCTACTCCCATATTAGTTTGATAATGCCAAAGTATGAAATATTTGAATAAATTGGATTTCTGTCCATACTACCAGAAACATGAATCGCTTCAGCAAATAGTGTAACTCCACTATTTCTCATGGTGCTATCTTCATAACATTCATCTTTATAAAATGTATAACCATTAATTAGATAACCATTGTATGATAATACATACAAACTTGGTCCAGAAGCTGGCCATCAATGTCGTTCTGAAATTGAATTCGGAATTTCATCAACTAGCTTAAAAATATGGTCCTAAAACCATCCTATAAACTGGTGATTATGTGTATTTGGTAACCATTATTTGACCTTGATGGATTCAACTACATAAGAATTTCGTTGGGAGTTTTAATATATGGAGAAAACTAACAAATGTTATGAAAAACATAAAGATGGGTGGGATCCCACTTTGTAATACTGATTTCCACAACTTCTCTTCCAGAATATCCATTACCCTCAATGCATCCAGTGTGATGAAATTTAGAGAGACCAATGCATTCCACATCAGATAGGTATTCAGTACAAAATTCATTGGCATCCTCAACAATATATCGCTCCACTATACAACCCTCTGGAAGACATCAATTTTTGACATAACCTTTCAAAATATTCATATACCGTTCAATATGATACATCCATCTATAGTTCACATGACCACAATGTCGAATCTCTCACAACAAGTGAATCATCAAACGAACCATCATATCAAACAATTTTGGCAGGAAAATCATTTCTAATTCACATAATATGATGAAAATTTCTTTTTCCATATCCAGCAATTTTGCTGGGTCTAAAACATTTCAACATATAGATTTGAAAAAGAAACAATGTTCGGTTATTGTATGATGAACATTCTTGGGAAAAATGCAACATAAAGCTATAGGAATTAGATCTTGCATCAAAAAATGGAATTCATGTGATTTCAAACCTTTTAACTTAAAATCATTCATTGACACAATGTTTTTGATATTTGATGAATACCCCTCTGGAACATTTACCTCATTGAAGAAGTAGAAAAAATGATATCTCTCCTCCCTAGAAAGAGTATAAGAAGCTGGAGGAAGAAACATTATATTTTCACCCTTCACGTTAGCCAACTCTTCTCATATTCCCATGTCAACCATGTCTTTCCTTGCCTTAATTCCATATTTTGTTTTTTAAGGGGCATTTCACAATGTTCTGATTACACTATCACATACATTTTTTTCCACATGCATCACATCAAGAAAATGTCTGATGTACAAACAATTACTTTATGGTAATTCAAAAACTCTGATACCTTTTTCCGATCGATTTTCATAATGTTTTTTGAAAATTGTTTTCTAAAAATAGTGTTAAGATATTTTACTTTCTCAATCATTTGATCACCTGTCAGTGGATACGGTGTTGCATGTTGTTCTCAACATCCATTAAATGATGTCGTCCAAGATCAGTACTTATTCCAACAAGGTAGAAATCTAATATATCCTAGAAACAATGATTTCGATGAATGTTTAAAACTAATTGATTATGAAACTTCTTTACACTCATGATACCATTGAGTTCCGTTAATGCTATATCCTGAAAAATTTCTATATGTAGGGAAATAATTTATTGTCCCATACAACATCACTCTCAACATGAAGTATTAACTTTTATAAGCATCATAAAACATAAAACCTGAATCCCACAATAACATCAAATCCTCGATCAAAGGAGCCAGATAAACATCAATATCATTACCTGGTTGTTTTGGTCTTTATATAAGCATAGATAACATGATTAATTTCAGCTTCATGCATAAATAGGGTGGCAAGTTATAATTTACCAACATAACAGGCCATGTACAATGAGTGCTAGTTTGAAAACCAAAAGGATTCACTCCATCTGTAGATAACACTAGATGAAGAATTCATGGCTCTTTTACAAATTCAGGATACACGTGATCAATTTTTTTCCATTGAGGAGAGTTGTCCAAATGACTTAATTTCCCATCATTATTTCTTTTATCTAAATTCCATGACAATTGTCTTGTAGTTTCTTCACTTCCATATAGACACCTAAACCTTGGAATGATTGGAAAGTACCATACAACATTCATTGGATTGGATTTATCTTTCTTGTATCTAGAACCACCACACTTTGGGAATTCAATAAGTGAGTTTTCTCCTTGAGAAACAATATATATTCTTTCGGGAAGGCATGTATTATTTTAGAAATCATACCCATCGAGCGTAGCATTCGTCTTGCTTCAAATTTCTGGCTTGGGAGCTCATTATCTTTCGAGAAAATGTCATTCAAGAGAGAAAGTAGTTTCGTAAAACTAACATCACTCCATCCATTTCCAGCTTTAAATTTCTACAACATCAGTACAACTGAAAATGTTGTATACTTAGTGAAACTAGCATACAATGGCGTATTTGCACAACTATTTAACTTCTCAAACAATTTTGGGAAATCACGGAATTCATCTTCAATTGTCTTTGTCATTCCCTCAATACAATCTTCATCATCGTTGACATTTGTAATCACTTCTTCCATACAGTCTTCTTCATTATCCATATTTTTATTCTTATCTGATGATCCCTAAACACAGTTTTATCCCAGCCAGTAGATATATTCACTTTTTCTCGGTGTTTATTAAAACATTTATAACTCTGATCTATTTAGTGACATATCAAATGATCATACCAGTCCTCCGGAGTAATTACTCTAGAGTAACAATAATGTAAACATAGACAAAGGTTTTGAGAAGGATCCTTTGCATGATCCATTGCAAACCTGATGAACTCTTTCACTCCATTCTCATACTCTATTTTCAAATGATAATCATCCATCCAATATTTATTGAGCTTCATCCTATTTAAATCACAATTATTAGTATTTATGGTTAAAGTAAACAAAACAATACTTCCAAATACAGTAGAATATAACAACTACCTTATAATAATAGATATTAATATAGCCTAACCATTGGTATTTATTCATCTTCATTAAATATAATTACTTTAGATTCATTATAGTTTCATAAAATCACCCCAGAAAAAACACAAGAATAATCAAGAATGATACATCTACCACTCGTAGGTCTCTTCCCTACATTCAATATCATCATGCTTAAATACCCATATATCCACACATACAACTGTTACAAACACATAAAAAACCATATCCACATCAGAACCAAAGTACCAATATGGATTTCAATTAGGTTACTCAACTCAATTGGTGGTGTGTAAGAAATAGTAAGAAAATATAATTAGTATATCATCCCACATAAATCACAAACAAGTGTAAATAATCCAATAATCCCAAGGAATATTTCTATCTATCAGAATACTCTTAAAGAGACCATATGCGACAGTAGTCCCAGGTGGGGAAGGTTCCTGAGGAGGAAGGGGTGAACAATCACCTATCGGGGTTTGAGGTCTGTTCACTGAGGTTGACGGTGGCCCGATACTCCTACATTGTTTCATTCCATATTTCACAAACAATGTCATGTACCCTAGGATATTAACCCAATTCTGGTGGAAGTTAAACTGTTCCTGATGATCATGAAAAGAAGAAATGAAAACCAAGAGGGGGGATTGAATAAAAATACCTCAAGAAAGTTGGAAAACTATGGTATTTGAGACTAGGTTTGTGGCTTTCATGTTTGGTAGACACCTATCCAAACAACTCCACAAGTAGTGATAGCCCCTACCATTTTTGCACCAGGTGAAACTGTCACCGGAGAAGTTGAGATCAATGAGGCCCTTCTCATCCATGAACCAAAAAAACTACATGTTGGCCTTCCTCTAGAATGGGTATAGCATCCCACCATTTTATAACATAATATTTCATTACATTACACAAAACTGAGGATCTTTAAGGTCTAGTGTCTTGGAAACCAGGAACATAATACATGAAAACAACATAAAACATTATTCTTAAACACATGAAAGGATTCTCCGTAAGTTCATCCTAGGTTCAATACTGGTTGTTGATGTGCCCAGATCAGTGTGAATCACTGAGAGGGGGAGGGGTGAATCAGTGATCCCTTAAAACTTTTTACTAATTGATTCTTATCAATTAAACCTCTATGGCTGGTTAAAGCCTCGATCCACTCTTCTTGTATCTCTCAACCTTTCCCGAATGATGCAGTAATGAAAAGGCACAGGACACAAGGATTTACAAGGTTCGGCACCAAAGGCCTACATCCTTGCCATGCTCTCCAAGCATGGATTCTCCATTATAACCTGTTAAAATTACAATGGTCGATACAGAGTCCCACTGTATCTCTCCTGAGTCCCACAGGAGGGTCTTTATACTGCGTCCCACAGTGTTACCAGAGTCCCACTGGCCTGCTCCAGAATCCCACTGAAGACTTCTTCTCCCTGAGTCCCACAGGGTCTTCTCCTGGCTCCTCGAGTCTCACGAGTAGCTCTTCTTCTCTTTAAGTTCTTCAAGTATCCTCAGCAGCCTTGGGTAAAGGCTGCTGGCCTTGCTCTTCTTCTGATCACTTGTGGTGAACAGGTCCTCTCATCTTGCTCGGGCATTATCACCTTCTTCTAAGGATGCCCCGGCTTCTCTCCAATTACTGAATGCTCAGACAAATAATATCTTTATCTTCGGTCTGGTCCAGTCTCAGTTCAAAACAACTTCATTCACTGAATGCATGGCATCACAATATCTTCAAGATCTTCTAGTCTTGGACTCCTCAAATGCACACAACCAGATTTAGCTTTGTTCACGTGTGCATGTGCACGCATGCAAGCATGCACTTCCCCTTTCCTCTTCTTGGTGCAGTAGACCCACAAAGGGTGTAATATCTTTAAGCACACACCTTCACTGCACTTCACACACTTTATCCAAATTGTTCACACACTTAGAAGTGTGTTTTACTTTAGTGTGGAACTTCTTCTTCTTCTTCTAATGTGTATACACTTTTTAGTGCACACACCTAGGTTCGGCCACTTCTTTAATTTGCACACAATTGTTTCACTTTAGCACACACATGAGTTGGCCTTCACTTCTTCTTGCACATACTTGGGCCGTAGGTGGTTCTTCAAGTTTTCACACACACACAAATGTGTGGTCTTCACTTCACCCACTTGCATACACTTGGCCTCGGCTTATTTCTTCACTATCTCACACACACACAATGGTGTGGTCTCGGCCTCCCACTTCTTGTGCACACACTTAGCCAAAGGCACTTCCACTTGTCTTGCACACACAAATAATATTCTATAATTTGTTCTTCAATGTGTGCACCCACATAAGGGCTACGGCCTCCTTCTTTAAATGCACACACAAAGTGCAAGCTTTGCCTTTCTCCTCTTTGCAACCACACAAGGCTACTGCCTTTTCTTCAAATGCACACACAGTAGGGCCACGACCTTCTCTTGATCACTTTGCACACAAGGCACAAAGGCCTCGGCCTTCCTTCTTCACCTCACACCACACACAAAGTGTGGTTCTTCACTTGGCACTTGTGCACACACTGCCCGAACTCCAGGAGGCGCGCAAGAGGGTGCAGCCTTCTCTACTCCAACACTGCCTGCCGCGCAAGGCACCAAGCCGCGCAAGTCCTCAGGAGTAACCGTCCGCACTAGCCACGAGTGCAAGGCACCGCGGGCTCCTTCCTCCTGCCGCGTAAGTGTGTAGGCAGTGAGGGAATCAACCACGGGCGCGCAAGAATGCTGCGGCCCCGGGTTCTTCCTATCACGCAAAGGGAAGGCGCGCAGGGATCTCTCCCTTTCTTCTTTTGTGCAAGTATGCACATAAGGAACACTACGGAGCTAATGGGAGCTCCGGGCTTCTGCCGCGCAAGTGATGCGCCCAGTAATTCTTCGCGAGGCACAGGGTGCTTCTCACGGGACTCCTCAAATATTCAGAATATCAGCAAGCAATCAGAGAGCCTCGGGTGCTCCTTTTATAGGCGAGGAGAGCCTCGGTTCATCCGCGTGAGAAAAACTTCAAACACCCGAGATCTTCGGATCTTCAAGATTTTTCCAAATCTTGATATTTATTCTCGGTTTGACGCGGGCTCATTTATTATTTTCTTCCTCCTCGTGCATGCGATTTATAACGCATGCACGGCCTCTGTATCTTCTATCCCATGCAAGACACGAACCACGTGGCCTCGGCAGCTTTGCTTGCCTCGGCCGAACTCGAAATCCTCCATACATTGCATGCACTCCCATTTTTACGCATGGTTGTGTTCAGTACATCCAGATGAACTCAATGGAGCCTTCGGCGTTGGAAATGGTGGCCCGGAGCTCGAAATCGGTGCTCGGGTAGCCTCTGGTTCGACGGCGGCTGCGGGTGGCTTCGGGGTGTCCTCGGCGAAGGAGATGAGCCGGGAGCCGTCGGATCAGGTGATCGAAAGACATCGGACGGCCGGATTAAATCGGGGGCACGGCGGATCAGATGAGCGGTCCAGATCGAGCGCGCGATTTCTCGGACGGCGGAGATTTGCTCCCGGTGAAAAATACGCGTCCCACATCGAAACGCCGCTCAGTTTTCTCGCGGCTTATTACCCTGGCACTCACCGCTACTCGCCAGTTGAATCCTCTCCCTCCACGGTGCCGCCCCGCACCGTGTTCTCCCTGCGGGCGCGCTCTGCGCCCACTCTCTGCTCCTGCGGGCGCGCTCCTAGCGCCCACTATGCTCCTCCGGCGCGCGGGTTTCACCACCGCGTGCCCTCGGGGGCTTATACACGGCCCCCCATCACGCTCCTCCGGGCGTGCCCCAGCGCCTCTGTGGTGTCTGCGGGTGCGCCCCTGCCGCCCTGAGCTCGCCCCACGGGTTCCCCCTTGGGCGTGGCGCCTTAGGCCCACATGAGCCTTGGGGTTGAACCCACAAGGTGCTCACGGGCAGGCCAATTTTTTGGCTAAGTCTTGAATAAGACTTTTTAAAAACAAAGTCCTCCATGAGTATAAGCCAAATGCCAAGCCACTCCAAGCCTTCTAAGCCATTCTTCCTCTTCTTTATTTCTTCTTCTTCATTAGAATTCATCATCCTTCTTCAACATATAATCATCATTTAAGAATGGAATTCTTGAAGGTTCTTCTTCATCAACTGAGCTCCTGAATCAAATATTTCTTCAATAAACTTCATTGATCTAATCATAGATCAATTGGATCATCTTCATGTTCACATGCACTAAGTGATAGTGCATGGGCTTCTTTAGCTCACTTCATCCACTTAGAGATTGTGGATGGATCTCTTCATCTCTTCATGCATTGTGAAGACAATGCATGGTCTTCTAGAATTGTTGTAACATTGTATCCAGTTGATACAAGTTCTTGGAACTTTAAGAACAGCTCAACAATCGTCTGATTTCCATGGAGAATGTTTCAACCACAATTTCCAATACCACTTAGTGAATCTCCTAAGTGACATGCACCACTTAGTGAATCTCCTAAGTGACATGCATCTTAGTACCATGGCCATTCTCCTTTACCACCAACACCATCACATCCTTTGACATTCACATCTTGACTCCTTGACATCCATTCATTTCAAGACAACTTCATGTCTCATTGACAACAAATGCAACACAATGCACTTCAATCTCCCCCTTTGTATTTGTTGTCAATACACTCCTTCAGCACATATGAATGGGTCAATATGTGTGCCAATATTTTCTCCCCCTTATTGGCAATCAAATGCAAAGGTGTGGTGTGGTTCTCTTTCAAAAAAAAATCTCTTCCTCCCTTTGAAAAGTATTTTCTTGAAAAACACTGAGAGAGGGATGATGTCACATGTTCTCTTCAGCAAAGAACCTTTAGTAAATCAGCTCTAAGTCTACTTGGGCTAACCCGGTGTAGAAAACAAGAGTGATATGACCAAGGAATTCAAAGCTGTCCAAAATTCACTGTACATGTGAGATCATGCTTAGGGGTTTGAAATTTTTCAGATATACAATGAATTGCTGAATCCTGCACATACTTCACAAAACTCATTAGAAAGTTCAGTGCAAAGATAAAGCTCCCCCTTTCATCCATTTGTCTTCAATCCATACTCCCCCTTAATTGACAAGATGAACTCAATTAAGAAACAAGGGATGAAAGCATGATTGGAATACCTTCAGCTTTTCTCAAGATAGTATTAAATCTTAGAATACCATCTTCTCCAGATTGGCTCCCCCTCAAGGGGTGCACTCCATTCAATCCAAACCATCCTCCAGCTGAGAATGATCATCATCTTCAATTCCCTGCAATGTTAGCACATGTAAATACCAATGTATAAGGGAATAAGATGGAACCTCCTTGGTTCATCAATGTGAACAACAAGGTTGAGAAGATTCTCTCAACCGAGATGTCCCATTTTCACCATTCTTCACACTTGCACATTTGATCTTCAATGATGTTTGTGCTGGTGTGGATCTCAATACATCTTCATGTGAAATCTTTTGTTTCCTTTTTGCCTTAGCAATTGCCAGAACTTCATCTTCAGCTCTCTGCAGATCTTTGGCAAGTTGCAACTGATTTGGCCACATGACTAGTAAATCATTTGGAAGAGTGGCCTCAGTTTTGGAAGTTCCACATGGTTCTTTGGATGCTGCTAAGCTACCTCTCTTAGGCAACTTATTTTCAATCAATCCCTTCTGCTTCTTCTGGATTGATTGTCTGTTTAATTGCAGTTGGCTTCTATTTAGTTTCATGGCTTCTTTACAAAGGTCCATGATGTGTCCTTTCTTTCCACAGTAGAAGCATTTCTTGGTGGTCCTTCTGGATGCATCACCCTTCTTGGACTCAGACTCCAAGGACTTCTCTTCATTTCTCAAACACTTCTTGGGAGCATTTTCCACTTTCTTCTTCTTGCTTCCCAAGGAATCTTTTTGAGCCAGGTTCTGTGATCTTTTCTTCTTTTGAGCTCTGGATACAGTTGGAGATTGACATGTATCTTTTTGTTGACCACTTTTGCAATCATCCCAGATGTTGTCAAGTAATCCAAATCTATTTGCAGTAAACAGATGTCTCTGGACCTGTGGATGTTGCTTCTTTACTTCTGGCTTGCTCCCCCTAGGCATGGGCTTCCTCTGTGCTTTGGCATTCAGTGGATTGTACCAACAATCCTTTGCACAATGCCCATACTTGTTACAACACCAACATTGACCCACAAATCTTGACCTCTTGATTCCTTCTGATTGTAGGGTACCTGTCTTGAATTGTTGTGCTGCTTCAGGAGAGCTTTCTTTCTTCACTGTCTTCATCCATACTTGTTTGGAATTATTTTTCCATCCTGCACTTTTTGTGGAAACACAATTAGAAGCATCCGTACACGATGGTATGGATGGTACCTTCTTTCTAGAAGTTGTTGCACTTTCACTAGAGGATGTCTTGCTTTTAGAATCATCCTTCTCAAAGCTCACTTGAGTAGCAACATTTCTTCTTTCAGCTGACTGGGAGGCTTTAGCTTTGGGTGATTGCTGATTTTTCAATATCACCTCCAGTTCTAAGCATTTCATATTGAGGGAGTTCTTCTCATCCTCAATAGTTCTTAGCCTTCCTTCCCATTTCTCTTCCAGCTGCTTTATCTGGTCTTCATGCACCTTTTTCATTTCAAGCAATTAGTTGTCCAGCTCCTTCACCCTTTTTACTTTGTCTTCAAGTTGAGCATCTTTAACAACCATTGATACTCTATGTCTCTTCTCCAGTGCATGGTAAACATCTTTGATTATTACTTTAAAGATTTCTTTCTCAGAAAGACTTCTTTGAAATTCTTCACAAGTGTCTTCATATCTTTCATTGCAAAGAGATACTGTTTCATCTTTGGCATTTACCAGATTTCTGAGAGTGTTGGTTATGCCAACCCTTTTAGCCAATTGATCTTCCATTGCATTGGCTTCTTCTTCTAACTGTGATTTTTCTTCTTGAAGATCAAGGATGCCTGTAGCTATACACATTGCCACTTCCTTGGGGACTGTCTTCTGAAGATATTTGATTGCATTTAGAAGGTCATTGTTTCTTCCATCTTCATCACAGCTAGGACAGGCTTCATCAAAAGAATGATAAAAGGAATTGTCATCTGATGTGACTTTCACACTTCTTTCCATAGAAGGAGTTTCTCTGATTGCAGCAACCTTCTTCCTCATCTTCTTTGCATGTTTCTTCATTCTGTTTTTCAGAGTCTTGGCAGATATCTCCATTTGAGGCTGTTCTTTCATTTCCTCAAATCTGCACTCCATATAGACTCTCTTGGATCTTTTAGAGGGAACCTCCCTTTGATACCAACTGAAGTGCCCAGATCAGTGTGAATCACTGAGAGGGGGAGGGGGTGAATCAGTGATCCCTTAAAACTTTTTACTAATTGATTCTTATCAATTAAACCTCTATGGCTGGTTAAAGACTCGATCCACTCTTCTTGTATCTCTCAACCTTTCCCGAATGATGCAGTAATGAAAAGGCACAGGACACAAGGATTTACAAGGTTCGGCACCAAAGGCCTACATCCTTGCCATGCTCTCCAAGCATGGATTCTCCATTATAACCTGTTAAAATTACAATGGTCGATACAGAGTCCCACTGTATCTCTCCTGAGTCCCACAGGAGGGTCTTTATACTGCGTCCCACAGTGTTACCAGAGTCCCACTGGCCTGCTCCAGAATCCCACTGAAGACTTCTTCTCCCTGAGTCCCACAGGGTCTTCTCCTGGCTCCTCGAGTCGCACGAGTAGCTCTTCTTCTCTTTAAGTTCTTCAAGTATCCTCAGCAGCCTGGGATAAAGGCTGATGGCCTTGCTCTTCTTCTGATCACTTGTGGTGAACAAGTCCTCTCATCTTGCTCGGGCTTTATCACCTTCTTCTAAGGATGCCCCGGCTTCTCTCCAATTACTGAATGCTCAGACAAATAATATCTTTATCTTCGGTCTGGTCCAGTCTCAGTTCAAAACAACTTCATGCACTGAATGCATGGCATCACAATATCTTCAAGATCTTCTGGTCTTGGACTCCTCAAATGCACACAACCAGATTTAGCTTTGTTCACGTGTGCATGTGCACGCATGCAAGCATGCACTTCCCCTTTCCTCTTCTTGGTGCAGTAGACCCACAAAGGGTGTAATATCTTTAAGCACACACCTTCACTGCACTTCACACACTTTATCCAAATTGTTCACACACTTAGAAGTGTGTTTTACTTTAGTGTGGAACTTCTTCTTCTTCTTCTAATGTGTATACACTTTTTAGTGCACACACCTAGGTTCAGCCACTTCTTTAATTTGCACACAATTGTTTCACTTTAGCACACACATGAGTTGGCCTTCACTTCTTCTTGCACATACTTGGGCCGTAGGTGGTTCTTCAAGTTTGCACACACACACAAATGTGTGGTCTTCACTTCACCCACTTGCATACACTTGGCCTCGGCTTATTTCTTCACTATCTCACACACACACACAATGGTGTGGTCTCGGCCTCCCACTTCTTGTGCACACACTTAGACAAAGGCACTTCCACTTGTCTTGCACACACAAATAATATTCTATAATTTGTTCTTCAATGTGTGCACCCACATAAGGGCTACGGCCTCCTTCTTTAAATGCACACACAAAGTGCAAGCTTTGCCTTTCTCCTCTTTGCAACCACACAAGGCTACTGCCTTTTCTTCAAATGCACACACAGTAGGGCCACGGACTTCTCTTGATCACTTTGCACACAAGGCACAAAGGCCTCGGCCTTCCTTCTTCACCTCACACCACACACAAAGTGTGGTTCTTCACTTGGCACTTGTGGACACACTGCCCGAACTCCAGGAGGCGCGCAAGAGGGTGCAGCCTTCTCTACTCCAACACTGCCTGCCGCGCAAGGCACCAAGCCGCGCAAGTCCTCAGGTGTAACCGTCCGCACTAGCCACGAGTGCAAGGCACCGCGGGCTCCTTCCTCCTGCCGCGTAAGTGTGCAGGCAGTGAGGGAATCAACCACGGGCGCGCAAGAATGTTGCGGCCCCGGGTTCTTCCTATCGCGCAAAGGGAAGGCACGCAGGGATCTCTCCCTTTCTTCTTTTGTGCAAGTATGCACAAAAGGAACACTACGGAGCTAATGGGAGCTCCGGGCTTCTGCCGCGCAAGTGATGCGCGCAATAATTCTTCGCGAGGCACAGGGTGCTTCTCACGGGACTCCTCAAATATTCAGAATATCAGCAAGCAATCAGAGAGCCTCGGGTGCTCCTTTTATAGGCGAGGAGAGCCTCGGTTCATCCGCGTGAGAAAAACTTCAAACACCCGAGATCTTCGGATCTTCAAGATTTTTCCAAATCTTGATATTTATTCTCGGTTTGACGTGGGCTCATTTATTATTTTCTTCCTCCTCGTGCATGCGATTTATAACGCATGCACGGCCTCTTTATCTTCTATCCCATGCAAGACATGAACCACGTGGCCTCGGCAGCTTTGCTTGCCTCGGCCGAACTCGAAATCCTCCATACATTGCATGCACTCCCATTTTTACGCATGGTTGTGTTCAGTACATCCAGACGAACTCAATGGAGCCTTCGGCGTTGGAAATGGTGGCCCGGAGCTCGAAATCGGTGCTCGGGTAGCCTCTGGTTCGACGGCGGCTGCGGGTGGCTTCGGGGTGTCCTCGGCGAAGGAGATGAGCCGGGAGCCGTCGGATCAGGTGATCGAAAGACATCGGACGGCCGAATTAAATCGGGGGCGCGGCGGATCAGATGAGCGGTCCAGATCGAGCGCGCGATTGCTCGGACGGCGGAGATTTGCTCCCGGTGAAAAATACGCGTCCCACATCGAAACGCCGCTCAGTTTTCTCGCGGCTTATTACCCTGGCACTCACCGCTACTCGCCAGTTGAATCCTCTCCCTCCACGGTGCCGCCCCGCACCGTGTTCTCCCGGCGGGTGCGCTCTGCGCCCACTCTCTGCTCCTGCGGGCGCGCTCCTAGCGCCCACTATGCTCCTCCGGCGCGCGGGTTTCACCACCGCGTGCCCTCGGGGGCTTATACACGGCCCCCCATCGCGCTCCTCCGGGCATGCCCCAGCGCCTCTGTGGTGTCTCCGGGTGCGCCCCTGCCGCCCTGAGCTCGCCCCACGGGTTCCCCCTTGGGCGTGGCGCCTTAGGCCCACATGAGCCTTGGGGTTGAACCCACAAGGTGCTCACGGGCAGGCCAATTTTTTGGCTAAGTCTTGAATAAGACTTTGTAAAAACAAAGTCCTCCATGAGTATAAGCCAAATGCCAAGCCACTCCAAGCCTTCTAAGCCATTCTTCCTCTTCTTTATTTCTTCTTCTTCATTAGAATTCATCATCCTTCTTCAAAATATAATCATCATTTAAGAATGGAATTCTTGAAGGTTCTTCTTCATCAACCGAGCTCCTGAATCAAATATTTCTTCAATAAACTTCATTGATCTAATCAGAGATCAATTGGATCATCTTCATGTTCACATGCACTAAGTGATAGTGCATGGGCTTCTTTAGCTCACTTCATCCACTTAGAGATTGTGGATGGATCTCTTCATCTCTTCATGCATTGTGAAGACAATGCATGGTCTTCTAGAATTGTTGTAACATTGTATCCAGTTGATACAAGTTCTTGGAACTTTAAGAACAGCTCAACAATCGTCTGATTTCCATGGAGAATGTTTCAACCACAATTTCCAATACCACTTAGTGAATCTCCTAAGTGACATGCACCACTTAGTGAATCTCCTAAGTGACATGCATCTTAGTACCATGGCCATTCTCCTTTACCACCAACACCATCACATCCTTTGACATTCACATCTTGACTCCTTGACATCCATTCATTTCAAGAAAACTTCATGTCTCATTGACAAAAAATGCAACACAATGCACTTCAGTTGTCATAACCTGGGGACATACATCAAAAGAAAGGGTGAGAAGAAGGCCCAGTAAGGGAAACAAGAGGAACATTTTACATGTGAACTTGAGATACTTCAATAAGGACATGAAAATAACTTTAAGGAATGAGAAAGATATCATGAGGCATTTCATAATAAAAATAACATTTTCCATAACTTGACTATGTGGATACATCATTTAACAGAGACAATAATGAACATATCACCAAGGTCCATCCCCAAGGTGTCATTTGAAAATTACCAAGGTTATTCACCAAGGTATCGTGAAAATTGTAATCTCTAGTGGTTACATCATTACCCAATGCATTGGAGCGCTATCAGGGAGCTCCCTTAAATTTTCCTTTCTTATCATGTGAGCCACATATATAATCATCAAAAATTTCATAAATAACCCACATAGCATTAAATAAATGGGTTTCATTTCATAATCATAACGTTTTAAAACTGCTTTAAAGACATGATCTTTAGGGCACTTTAAACCCACGGAAGGGAAAGTGGGTCTCATGTATGTAAATCCAAGAATTTAAAATAGAACATTTCGATATATATGTGAATACCCTTGTAGAATTAAGAGCTTTGAGTATTCACTTTATAACATAAAATAATTTTGAGAAAAGAGAGAGAGGCATTTTGAGACGAAAATTCTGCAGCATAACGGCTATGTTTCGGGGTTTTAGAAAACATTGAAAAGAGAGGGGACATGGGTCACCCACTCATAAATGATCCATAAAACAGTAAGGGGAACGAATAAGAAGGATATATGGACATGGTAATGAAATTTTAAGGACATACCATTTGAAATGAAAAACATGGAAGGAAGACAAAAATTAGATTTCTCTTATGAAAATTCTGCAGCCTAACGGCGTCACTTAAACTTCAATAAAAAAGAATTGACAAGATCAAATAGGGTCTCTCATCATATGATCAAAAGAGATAAGTATGATAGATATAGAGATCATACCCCCACATAATAAAAAGGAACTTGAATGACTTGACATGAAAATCGAACTTGAAAAATGAGAAGGGTGAAAGAATCCCTTAAAAATTCGGCAGCCTAACGCCGTCACTTAAACATTCATAAAACGAAATGATGAGAGTTAGAGGGGATCTCTCATAATATAAAAATGAAAAGGGCGGTAAGAGGAATATACAAGAACATCCTCGCCCCTAAGAACAGGGAGCATAAAAGGAATGACATAAAAAGGATTACATGAAAAGATAGAGGGAGGTCGGATCCCTTACCTTAAAACGTGACTCTTGAAACTCAATGTTTTGGACCTTGAAGGCTTGGGGCACCTTGTGAGGACACCTTGGAAGGTTAGGAGACCAGAACATCGTTGGGGAAGAGTTGGGAGTGAAAACTAAAGGAGGAAAGGGTGGGTATTTATAGGGAAAGTGAGGGGACAAGGCAATAATGGTCAAGGGACACCTCATTAGTGGTTTTGGCAAAACCATGGGCTTGCCCATGGTATTTGCCCATGGTATTGGCCACTTGGGACACCTCATACCTTATCTTACTATTCATAATTCGACCATATTGAATATATACTTAATACATCATTTAATGATGTCATTAAACACCCGTAACTTAAAAACTATATTTTCACTATTCATCGAAAATTCAACTTTCTCAGAATAATCCCAAAATTTCACCTTAACCAAATATCAATGCTCTGATTTCAAAAATGAAATCCATTTTATAAAAATAATTTTCTAAATATTTGTAATTAAATTTTTCAATAAAAACTCTATTCATCGAAAATTCATTTTTTTCAGAAAAATCCCCAAAAATTACCTTAACATAATATCGATGCTCTGAGTTCAAAAATAATGTCCTTTTTATAAAAATAATTATCTAATTATTTTTAATTAAATTGTTAATTAAAAAACACTATTCACCCAAAAAAACTAATACTTGATTAATCATTTATGAAATCGTTATTTACCCATTTTATTGAATCACATTACTCAATCTAGGTGTCTAAATTATATTAAAACTTTCATTGAGTGAAATTACTAATCCATTTGGTCACATTACTAATCCTAAGCGTAAAATCACTATTCATAATTTACTATTCATCAAAAATTAAGTTGATCTTATTAGACTCCAAATTCCTTACTGAACACTTTTGTAGAAGAGCATTTTTTGAAAATCATTACAAATCATTAGTTATTTAGGGTTCACATAAATGTTTTAAAATATCCCTTTTTCAAAAATTCATCAATAAAATATATCCTAAAATTATCCGGACAAAAGAAAATCCACAAACATCACTAAAGGAAGATATCTCAATTTATTCACCCAAAGGTATTACACAAGGAAGCTAGGGTCTCGTCACATAGCCCCTTATAACACCGGCATATGACCTAAGTGTAAGGTGTGCTATGGTGAGAGAATCTGAGGGAGGATCAGATATCATTTCCCTAGTAGTAATCTATACTAACTTGAACTTCTCCCGTAGGAGTTTCCGTTCAATCTTGACACGCAGGAGTTTGGCTTGAGCTTGGTCCAAAGCGAAGCCCATGGATGCTACCTACTTCCCAAGCTCTGATAAGTGGGCTTCATAAGGTTCAAGTCTACTGGATGAAGCCACCACCTCCTCTTTCTACATTAACCATTAACATCTTATTAAATCATTAAGATTAAGTTAATATACTACTCAAAAAGATTGGGTCGTTACATTCTTCCCCCCTTAAGAGATTTCGTCCCTGAAATTTACACTTGAGGCCTAGTCGAAAAGGTGAGGGTACTATTGCTTCATTGTTTCCTCAGGGTCCCAAGTCGCTTCTTCATATTTATGATTCCTCCACAACACTTTCACAAGGTGGGTAGTATTGTTTCGTAGGAACTTGTCTCTACTGTCCAAGATCTCCACTGGCTTCTCCTCATAAGAGAGGTCATGTTCCAATTGTACCACCTCTGAGTTCAGTACATGCGAAGGGTCGGGTATGTACTTCCTCCAGAGAGATACATGGAAGACATCATGAACTTGAGCTAGGTTCGGTGGAAGTGCTAGATGATAGGCCACTACTCCTATGCGATCAAGGATTTCATAGGGGCCAATGTACCTAGGGCTGAGCTTCCCTTTCTTCCGAAACCGCATGACTCTCTTCAATGGAGAAATTCGAGGGAAGACTTTGTCGCCAACACCAAACTCCAAGTCCCTTCGACGATTGTCAGCATAGCTCTTCTGCCGACTCTGAGCTGCCTTTATGTGTTGTTGGATGGCATGAACCTATTCCGTCATCTCTTGCACGAGATCAGGCCCAAGAAGCTTCCTCTCACCAGTTTCATCCCAACAAGTAGGAGTTCTACACCGCTTTCCATACAGAGCTTCATAGGGTGCCATCTGAATACTCGCATGGAAGCTGCTATTATAGGAGAACTCCACTAATGGGAGGTGTTGATCCCATCCACCCTTAAATTCCGTTGAGCATAATCTCAACATGTCTTCGAGTGTCTGAATAGTCCTTTCAGATTGGCCATCAGTTTGAGGATGATAGGCCGTACTAAAATTCAATTCAGTATTCAGAGCATGATGAAGACTTCTCCAGAATATTGATGTGAATCATGGGTCACGATCAGATACGATGGATAGTGGTACCCCATGCAGCCTTACCACTTCCTTCATGTATATCTTGGCAAGCTGATCCATGGAGAAATCTTCCCGAATAGAGATAAAATGGGCTGTCTTGGTGAGTCGGTCCACAATAACCCATATCGCATTGTTTCCTTTGGATGTTTTTGGGAGGCCAGTTACAAAGTCCATAGTGATATTATCCCACTTCCATACTGGTATGGGTAGCGGTTGTAATACCCCCTTAGGAAGTTGTCGTTCTGCCTTTACTTGCTGACACACCAGGCACCTTGTAGTGTAATCAGCAATCTCCCTCTTTATGTTATCCCACCAATAATGATCACGAAGGTCTCTATACATCTTAGTGATTCCCAGATGTATAGAGAAAGTAGATCTATGAGCTTCATCCATCAGTTCTTTCTTTATCTCCGGAATAGATGGAAGACATAGTCTTGTACGAAATTTCAATACACCTTCTTGATCAATATTGAAATCAGGGAACTTCCCATCCTTCACAGCCTCGAACTTCTCCTGCAGCAAAGGATCTTCTTTTTTAGCCTTCTTGATCTTCTCTAATAATGAAGGTTGAGAAATCATTTGGGATAGGGTTGATGATGTCCCTTTCCTTATAATTCCCATGTCCAGTTTTACTAGATCTTTAATCAAGGGATCTCCTAGGATCCTCATTGTTCCTAGAACAGCAGGATCTTTCCTGCTTAATGCATTCGCGACATTGTTTTCTCTTCCAGGGTGATAATGAATTGAACAATCATAGTCTTTAATAAGCTCCAACCATCTCCTTTGTCTCATGTTCAATTCTTTCTGTGTGAAAATATATTTTAGACATTGGTGGTCAGTGTATATATCACATTTCTCCCCATAAAGATAGTTCCTCCATATCTTTAGAGCAAAAACAACTACCGCCAGCTCTAGATCATGCGTAGGATAATTCTGCTCATGAATCTTCAACTGTCGAGATTCATAAGCAATTACCTTTTCATTTTGCATGAGGATGGACCCAATCCCTTTCATAGATGCATCGCCATAAATAACGAGTCCTTCTCCGATAGAGGGTAGTGTTAACACAGGTGCAGTAACCAATCTCTTCTTTAGCTCTTGGAAACTTTCCTCGCATTCCTTTGTCCAGATGAACTTAACCCCTTTTCGAGTCAACTTGGTTAGTGGATTAGAATGTCGTGAAATGTTTTTCACAAACCTCCTATAATATCCTGCTAAACCAAGGAAACTACGAATCTCAGTTACTGTTGTGGGTTGAGGCCACTCCTCCACAACCATTGTCTTTGCAGGGTCAACAGAGATTCCTTCATTGGTTACGATGTGCCCCAAGAAAGCCACTCGTTGTAACCAAAAGTCACACTTTTTGAACTTCCCAAAGAGCCTCTCCTTCCATAGAGTTTTCATAATAACCCTCAGATGACCTTCATTCTCCTCACGACTTTTTGAATATATCAAAATATCATCAATAAAAACTACCACAATGTTATCAAGGTAGTCCGTAAAAGGCCCTATTCATCAAATCCATGAAAATAGCTGGAGCATTAGTCAGGACAAAAGTCATAACAGTAAACTCATAATGCCCATATCTTGATCGGAAGGTAGTCTTTGGAATATCTTCCTTCTTCACCCTCAGTTGATGATAACCAGATCGAAGGTCAATCTTAGAGAAGAATTGAGCCCCATGAAGTTGGTCAAATAAATCATCAATTCATGGAAGAGGGTATCCGTTCTTCACTGTGATCCCATTCAGTTCTCTATAATCAATTCATATCCGCATTGATCCATCCTTCTTCTTCACAAAGAGAACTGGTGCCCCCCCAAGGAGACACACTCGGTCGGATAAACCCCTTCTCCAACAAGTCTTGGAGTTGTTTCTTTAACTCTTCTAGCTCCACATTTTCCATTCTATATGGAGTCTTTGATATCGGTTGAGACCCAGGTACGAGTTCAATGGAGAACTCTACCTCTCTTTCTGGGGGAGGTCCAGGTAACTCCTCAGGAAATACATCCATGTATTCCTGAACAATCGGGACATCTTCTATTGGTATGCTCCCTTTCCCTTCTTCATCATCACCGATTAACTCCATAAAGAAAGGTATGGGAGGTGCTTCTAGATAGGGATTAGTTCGGGATATCTCTCCTTGGAAGATAACTGTAGGTCGTTTATTCAAGAATACTGAGATTTCCTTACTTCTGCATTTGATCTTAGCATTATACTTTGAGAGCCAGTCCATCCCTAGTATAACGTCGAATTCCAACATGGGAATGACTACTAGATTTGCGATAAGATTGTGCTCACTAAAGTAAACACTAGAGTCTCTAAACACTGTTGATGCATGGATAATCCCACTTGGAGTCTTGACTGACAACTCTACCTCTAGAAGTTTGGGGATTGATTCTATATTCCTTGAAAACTTTGAGGAAATAAAGGAATGCGTAGAACCAGAATCAAATATAGAACTTGCTAGTTTTGAGTAGACAACAAGAGTACCTGCTACCACATCGTTCGGAACTTCAACATCAGTTGTTGTGATAGCGAAAGAAGGACCTTGCTCCCTTGGCATCTGCTGAGGTTGATGGTGATTCCCCTCCACCGCCCTCAGATTTGGACATTGATTAGCAAAGTGCCTAAGCTGTCCACACATGAAGCATGTGTCTTTGGGTAGGGCAAGAACCATCTTTCCTCTGTCGTTAGTGTTTGGAAGTTGAGGCTTCACATCAATACGACAATTCCGAGAAATATGGGCTTCTTTTCCACACCTATATCACTTACCACTTCCGATCATGCAGTTCCCCGAATTCTTCTTCCCACATTTATATCATGTGGCATGTTGCATATGCTTTCCACCTCTTTCCTGATCAAAACTTCTTCCCATGCTCGGTTCTAGAGTTCTCTTCTTCTCATTAGATTTGTGAGACCACTGTGTCTCCCCAAACTCTAGTTCAACTTTCATAGCACTTCAAACAATTTCTTCATAGCTATCATAGTCCCTGTTGGCTAGATTCTTCCGTAGATGAGGTCGTAGTCCACCAAAGAATCTATCAACCTTCCCATTAGGGTCCATGACGAAGCTTGAGGTATAACGGGAATGCCTTGTGAAGTTCATCTCGTAGGTTCCAACTGATTCATTCTCCTTTTACTTCAGCTCGAGAAATTCATTCTCCATTATCGTTCTCATTGAACGAGGGAAATTATTATTAAAGAATATTCCCCGGAACTCTTCCCACTCCATAGCTTCTATCTCTCCTCGTGGCATCGTGTTTTTGATCAGTGACCACCACTGATCAGCTTCTCCCTCTAGGCGGTAAACAGCAAGGGTGACTTTTTCTTGTTCCGAACAATGAAGTATAGAAAAGATCTTTTCAATGGAGCTTATCCATTGTTCCGCAACCAATGGGTCAGTAGATCCATAAAATGATGGTGGTCGTTGACGCATGAAGGACTCAACAGAAAGTTGTTCCCTTCGTGTTGAGGTCGGCCTCTCATCTTGATTCAAGTTATTACTTATAACTTGAGTCAGTTGGTTCATCATTCGCATGAATGTTTCCATTACGGCTTCCATCGGAGGGCCGTCAGCACATGGTGCATTGCGGTCACCATCGGCACAGTTCCTCCTATTGCCTGCCATTTTTTAAAAGAATAAATCCTTAGTGAGAAACTTATTTCATTTATGGATCTTTTAACTAAGACTTCATGCTTAGACAAATACACTTTTCTATAATACCTTTATAATGATTCATAAAAATCTTGTGATTAACCAAACATATCCCCCGGGAGTGTCGTAACCAAGAGTGAAGCAAGGCCCGTTATCATGCACCAGTTCCCGTTCGAGTCTAGCTCAAAGCGGTGTTTTCGGGTTTTACCCCTATGTACATCTGTGTCAGAACCGCCTCTACCTGCTCGTATCCAGACATGGATGTATATGTTTGATAAACCACTTACTCAATACTTACCAAAATACCAAAAAGTTTTCCTATTTTTAAACTTTTCTATAGGGCTCTTCCTAATGTTTTTATATCCTAATTTCCACAAATAACTAAAACATCCTTTGATACCAACTATAGCATCCCGCCATTTTATAACATAAACATTCATTACATTACACAAAACTGAGGATCTTTAAGGTATAGTGTCTTGGAAACCAGAAACATAATACATGAAAACAATATAAAACATTCTTCTTAAACACTTGAAAGGATTATCATTATGTTCATACTAGGTTCATTACTACTTCTCATAACCTGGGGACATACATCAAAAGAAAGGGTGAGGAGAAGGCCCAGTAAGGGAAACAAGAGGAACATTTTACATGTGAACTTGAGATACTTCAATAAGGACATTAAAAGAACTTTAAGGCATGAGAAAGAAATCATGAGGAATTTCATAATAAAAATAACATTTTCCATTACTTAAAGATGTGGATACATAATTTAACATAGACAATCATGAACATATCACCAAGGTCCATCCCCAAGGTGTCATTTGAAAATTACCAAAGTTATTCACCAAGGTATCGTGAAAATTGTAATCTCTAGTGGTTACAACATTACCCAATGCATTGGAGCGCTATCTGGGAGCACCCTTAAATTTGCCTTTATTATCATGTGAGCCACTTATATCATCATCAAACATTTCATAAATAACCCACATAGCATAAAATAAATGGGTTTCATTTCATAATCATAACGTTTTAAAAACTGCTTTAAAGACATGATCTTTACGGCACTTTAAACCCACGGAAGGGAAAGTGGGTATCATGTATGTAAATACCAGAATATAAAATAGAACATTTTGATATATATGTGAATACCCTTTTAGAAATAAGATCTTTGAGTATTCACTTTATAACATAAAATAATTTTGAGAAAAGAGAGAGGCATTTTGAGACGAAAATTCTGCAGCATAACGGCTATGTTTCGGGGTTTTAGAAAACATTGAAAAGAGAGGGGACATGGGTCACCCACTCATAAATGATCCATAAAACAGTAAGGGGACAGAATAAGAAGGATATATGGACATGGTAATGAAATTTGAAGGACATACCATTTGAAATGAAAAACATGGACGGAAGACAAAAATTAGATTTCTCTTATGAAAATTCGGCATCCAAATGACGTCACTTAAAATTCAATAAAAAGAATTGACAAGATCAAATAGTGTCTCTCATCATATGATCATAAGAGATCAGTATGATAGATATAGATATCATTCCCCAACATAATAAAAAGGATCTTGAAAGACTTGACATGAAAATCGAACTTGAAAAATGAGAAGGGTGAAAGAATCTCCTAAAAATTCGGCAGCCTAACGGTGTCACTTAAACATTCATAAAACGAAATGATGAGAGTAAGAGGGGATCTCTCATCATATAAAAATGAAAAGGGTAGTAAGAGGAATATAAAATAACATCCTATCACATAAGAACATGTAGCATAAAAGGAATGATATAAAAAGGATTACATGAAAAGAAAGAGAGAGGTCAGATCCCTTACCTTAAAACGTGACTCTTGAAACTCAATGTTTTGGACCTTGAGGGCTTGGGGGCACCTTTGGAAGACACCTTGGAAGGTAAGGAGACCAGAACTTCGTTGGGGAAGAGTTGGGAGTGAAAACTAAAGGAATAAAGGGTGGGTATTTATAGGGAAAGTGAGGGGACAAGGGAATAATGGTCTAGGGACACCTCATTAGTGGTTTTGGAAAAACCATGGGCTTGCCCATGGTATTTTCCCATGGTATTGGCCACTTGGAACACCTCATACCTTATTTTACTATTCATAATTCGACCATGTTGAATATATACTTAATACATCATTTAATGATGTCATTAAACACCCGTAACTTAAAAACTATATTTTCACTATTCATTGAAAATTCAACTCTCAGAATAATCCCAAAATTTCACCTTAACCAAATATCAATTCTCTGATTTCAAAAATGAAATCCATTTTATAAAAATAATTTTCTAAATATTTTTAATTTAATTTTTAAATAAAAACACTATTCATCAAAAATTCATTTTTTCAGAAAATTCCCCAAAAATTACCACTAGTGCAGAAATCGTTTTTTACGTCACCATTTTTTACGTCGGTTATATATAACCGACGTAACAATGCGGCGAGTAGATTGTTCACGTCGTTTATTTTAATAACCGACGTTACAAATCGCGCCTGTTGGGTTTTACGTCGGTTATCAAATAACCGACGTAAAAAACCAATGCGCAGGGGGTTTTTTACGTCGGTTATTTTGTAACCGACGTAAAAAACCCGATATCGACGCATTTTTTACGTCGGTTATATTATAACTGACGTAAAAAACCAAAGCGCAGGAGCCTTTTTATGTCGGTTTTAAGATAACCGACGTATAAAAGCTAAAAAATAGTTTATAACATCGGTTATATAATAACTGACGTTTTAAAGCATTTAAAAAAATTAAAGCATGTGTTCTGTCATTTACGATTTTTTCGATTGACAGTCGCCGGCTCGTCTCTCTCTCGCGCGGTAAACCCTAATCGACTCGTCGATCGCCTGCATTACACTCATTTTGGATTCATTTTTTATCTTCTTCACTGCTCTCGGATCTATCATCTCTACTCGCGACATTCAAGTAAGCCTTCCACGAATTTATTTCGTTCTTTTTTGTTTCGATTCTTGATGTGCTTTTCGTTCGTTTTTGAATCTCGTGGAATTTTTTTTATTTCAAATGGTTATTATGTTCATTCAACTCGAAACATTCAACTCGCAAATGGTTATTAAAACATTGTGGATTAGCTTCAGCAAAATCTGAAAAATAATGGGTGGTACTGTAACGTTCCATTCTTCCAGCAACATTATTATTTCCTACTTAGCTGGAATGTGTCTTTATGGATGAAGATTGGTAGTACTTATTTTCTTAAAATCACATTTTCAATATGATTGTCCAGAAAATTATTTTCATGAATGAAATTGGACCAGGTAAAATCGGTAATACCTATCCTTAAAATTTCATTCAACATTCTTACATCATAATATTTTTTCAAAAAATTATGATTTTTAGAACTCCTAGATCAGAAAACCATCATCTGTTTTCATCTGCATTCATAAAAATATCAATTCATACCTATTACAATCAAATATTTCATTCTGGACTCATGGTGAGTCTGATAATACATTTCTTCTTTCAGTCATCTCCTAAAAATGATGTACCTTTTCATGCAAAGTGTATCTGATTTCTTGAAAACGAAGGTATGTCTGATTTTCAACAAAACCAAGTGAGGCGATTTCTTTTATTATTAATAATTCATAAAAAAATTATAATACCTAAATATTATTATCATCCTTTTCAGATTTTTCATTATAAAAAAGCTAAAGGGTACTTTCTTTTCATTCTCAAGTTAAATTATATTTTTTATAAGGGTATTTTCTATCTAGGTAGAAATAATTTAATGATAATTATATTGAATTAGGTATATTATCTTATCTTACCATCCAAACACATTTTTATGTATTAATAATTATTATGTTTTGTAAAAACAATTATGACCCCCATTTCATTTTTGTTAGTTAGTTGATCTACGAAAGTGTTATAAATGATTTGATGATCACGATTCACCCATATATATGGTTAGTCATTATGTGACATTTGGGTCCATAATATCCTTCTAATGCATTCGACAATGCATTATATATCATAGATCAATATGGGATACAGATGGTTATACCATGTCCAATGTGTTATGTGACGTTCCTGGTAAGAAATATTATAATAAATTATAGGAAAGCTGATTAACATATCCCAATATGAGGTGAATGAAACTATGTTTTCCCTTGACATATGTTATGACTTATATGATTATGTTTGTTCCACACTCTTAAGTTATTTCACATACCAATGTTGTGATCTTGTGAATAAGGTTTTTTAAATCGTGTTCCCACTATCATATAAATCATGTCTTATGTAATGCTAAAATTGTTATACATGGACTCAGGTTTTATGATCTATGATTATATAGAACTGTTTCACTTATCTTTTTGATCATGTGCATTGTGTATGCTCTTATACCCCCATGGATATCTTTTTATGAGATTAGATATTATATTTATATATATCATGTTTACCCATAATGAGTATCATAAATCAAAACTTTTATTATTTTCATTCCCTAAGTTATAAAAATAAGTATTATGTAGGATGATTCAAAAATTTAATCTGTGAGATGAGTTGTTTTATGCGTGAAACCCAGGCCAAACACATATGTATTTTTTTATTTGTATTACATATATATAGTTCGACATATACTTTTTTTTACATTACCATGATATTAACATTACTTTTTCTAAAGAAATATTAATGTCCTTAGATTATATATCGGATCAAAAGGATATAGTAATTCTAATATATAATCAGAATGATCAGATAATATGACAATATTATTAAACATAAAACAAATGGTCTATATTCATATTTTTCACATAACACTTACGATGTATAGCTATTTGGTGTTGGGTAATTATGAAAACTACTACTACTTTCAAGATTTGTTTTATATTTTAAATTGTTTTACATTCAAATTATTATTTTTTTCATATAAACATGTTTTTTCTTATCTTAAAAATATATATTTTTTGTTGATATTTGTTATCAGTAATAATGAGTCGAAGTTGGATTACAGCACATCGAATGAGCAATGAATTTGAGGAAGGTGTTGATGCCTTTTTGGAATTTGCAAAATGAAATTTTCCAAGTAGTGACATTTTTTTCTGTCCATGCCTGAAATGTTTGAATATGAAGAAGTTGAAAAGTAGAGAGATAAAAGATCATATGATATGTCATGGTTTTAATCCGAGTTACAGCCCTTGGATTTGGCATTGTGAAACTGGACAGAATGTCACTAATGATGATGATTCACAAGATGGTAACTCTGATGGAATTGAAGAAATTATTCGCGATATTGTAGCAGAACAAATTGAGATAGAACCGACAGTTTCATTTCTATATGGTGATGCTGAAAACCATTATATGCCGATTGTACAGATTTTACGGTTCTGTCGGCGGTGTTAAGATTGATTAACCTAAAGGCGAAGCATGGATGGAGTGACAGAAGTTTTACAGAGCTGCTACAATTGATGAAAGACATTCTTCCAAAAGATAACGATCTTCCATATTCACATTACAAAGCCATGAAAATATTATGACCGATGGGATTGGGATACATGAAAATACATGCCTGTCCGAATGACTACATTATATATAGGAAGGAATATGAATTTCTGTCAGAGTGTCCAAAATGTGGGACATCACGGTATAAGGTGAAAGAAAAATCACATGGTGATGTAGAGATTACAAAGCTCCCTTCAAAGGTATTTTGGTATCTTCCTATAATTAATCGTTTCAAACGTTTATTTTCTAATTCACATGATGCAAAAAGGTTAAGATGGCATGCTGAAGAGCGGATATGTGATGGAAAAATACGTCATCCTGCTGATTGTCCACAATGGAAGAAAATTGATGCGCAGTATTCTACATTTGGAAATGAAATAAGAAATCTCAGACTAGGGTTGTGCACAGATGGAATGAATCCATACCGAACACTCAGTAGCACACATAGTTCATGGCTTGTTTTATTGGTAATTTACAACCTATCTCCTGAAGTTTGTATGAAGCGCAAATATGTCATGTTGAGTACAATGATCTCTGGTCCAAAGCAACCCGGTAATGATATTGATGTTTACTTGTCACCGTTGATTGATGATTTGAAACTGTTATGGGCTGATGGTATTAGGTTGTATGATTCTTATAAAATGGAATATTTTCAACTGCATACAGTGCTTCTGTTCACTATAAATGACTTCCCAGCGTATGGAAATTTGTCTGGATATAGTGTTAAAGGGCATAAAGCATGTCCAATTTGCGAACAATAGACGTCCTATTGTCAATTGCATCATGGGAGGAAAATAGTGTACATGGGTCATCAAAAGTTTTTGCCTATGGAACACCCTTATAGAAGACTATAAAAGGCATTTAATGGCTCACAAGAATTTGATACTGCTCCAAAACCTTTATCCCATGATCTGTATTTTGAGAGGGTGAAAAACCTTGACGTGACATTGGTAAAGACACAGAAATCTGGTAATGATAGACATATTTGGAAGAAAAGGTCAATATTTTTTGAGCTACCATATTGGAGGTATCATGAAGTTAAACATAATATTGATGTCATGCACGTGGAGAAGAATATCTGTGATTATTTGATTGGAACATTGTTAGATATTAAAGGAAAGACTAAATATGGGTTGAATGCAAGATTAGACTTACTATCAATGGGAATACGTTTGGAGTTAGCTCCCACTCCTAAAGGAAGACAAACATTTCTTCCCCCGGCTTGTCATACATTATCGAAGAGGGAGAAAATTAGCTTCTGTCAGTGTCTTCATGATACCAAAGTGCCTCAAGGTTATTCTTCTAATGTAAAATTTTTTGTCTCATTGAAGGACTTGAAGTTGATAGGTATGGAATCACATGATTGTCACGTCATGATGCAACAAATTCTACCAGTTGCATTGCGTGGAATATTGCCCATTCGTGTCAGAAAGACTATAATGAAGTTGTGTTATTTTTTCAATTCAATTTGTAACAAGGCGATTGATGTGAATGCTTTGAACATTTTGGAAAAGGATGAAATTTTAATACTTTGTCAATTGGAAATGTATTTTCCTCCAACTTTTTTTGATATAATAGTGCATTTAATGATTCATCTAGTTCGAGAAATAAAGCTTTGTGGACCTGTATATCTTCGTTGGATGTATCCTTTTGAAAGGTATATGAAAATATTTAGGGGGTATGTTAAAAATCTATATCGACCTGAAGCCTCCATTATTGAAAAGTATTTTTTTGAGGAGGTAGCAGAGTTTTGTACGAGCTACTTGGCTGCGGCGCAACACATAGGTTTGCCTCCATCTCGCCATGAACGAGTTAATAATGAGGGAAAGGGGATTCATGGCTTGAAAGTCAAATCATTGTCAGCTGAACAGATGAAGAAGTTAGAATCATACATCTTGAAGAACATAGCTGATGCTCAACCATATATCACATTGCATATTAATGAGTTGAAAAAATGTCATCCAAAGAAGAAAGAAATGTGGATTTTGAATGAGCACAACAAAACTTTTTTGTCATGGATTAAAAAGACTTTGCTTGGTAGATCAGATGTATCAGAGACATTAAAATGGATAGTGGTTGGTCCATGTTTAAATGTGATAACATGATCTGGTTATGACATTAATGGTTATACATTTCATACAAAAGCTTAGGACAACAGAAGTGCAGTTCAGAATAGTGGTGTATTGGTGTTTGCAGAAGCAATGCATTTTTCGAGTGCTAAGGACAAAAACCCAATTTCTGCATCAAGTGCATATTATGGAGTGATTGAAGACATATGTGAGGTTGATTACTTTAAAATTAATGTTCCCATTTTTAACTGTAAATGGTTTAACGGTAACAACAGTGTCAGACACGATGAATTTGGAATGACACTTGTTAATCTGAATAGATTGGAAGACACAGTTGATTCTTTTATAATGGAAACACATGCAAAAAAAAAAATTTTATGTAGTAGATCAATCAGATATGCAGTGGGCTATTGTTTTACAAGGGAAAAAACAATATGTTGGTGAGGATGAACATGATGAATATGCAGATTTATGTGAGATCCCTACTTCAGTGGAAATATTAACAGAACATAATGACGATCATGTTGAAGAAATAGTTTGTGCCATAAGGAACAATCACGACGAAGGAATTTGGGAAAACAATCCATTTTTACATTCCTAAAATTACAAGTAACATATGTTTATTTTTTGTTTACATTTATTTTTTCCATAAATGTTAGATATTGTATGTTTTTTATTTATTAAAACATGTTTTAAAATAAAATAAGTATATGATATTGTTTGTTTTAAGTTTGTTTAGTTTACTTTATCATGTTTATTGTTGTACCCCTCTCTCTTGGATTTTAATGATCACAATCTCTCTCATCGTGTTCTATCTTGTTTTCAAGTGTTTTGATGCTAGGAAAACGGTTGCCCAGGAGTTGGCCCAAGAAGGATGATAGTGGACTCTCTGAGTCCACCAGCCAACCGGTGGATTCCCACCGGCCAGCCAGTGGTCTCTGGCAGAAGCATTGCTTTCTGCCAGAGCCACCGGTCAGCCAGTGTTAGCGCACCGGCCAGCCGGTATGGGCACTGGCCAACTGGTTCTTGCCCACCGGCCAGCCGGAGGACCCAGGCAGTAGGCTTGCCCACTGCCTGGTGACACCGGCCAACCGGTGGATGACCACCGGCCATCCGGTGGAACCCATACAGAAAGCCTGGTCTGTCTCGACCACCGGCCAGCCGGGAGCTCAGCACCGGCCAGCCGGTGGACCACCAGCCAGCTGGTGAGACACCACCGACCAGTCGGTGTGCCCAGTCAAACTAGACGTTGGATAAAAATATTTGAATTTTTATATTTGTTCACTGACAATTACTTTACCATGTTTACAATGTTTACCAGGTTTACCATTTTTTCCATTTTTTACCATCTTGACCATCTTGAACATATTTGCCATCTATACCATTATTTGACATGCTTACCATATTACCAATGTTTACTATTATATAACCTAGTACACTTTTCTATTTTCTGATTACAGTAGTATTAAAATATTTTAATTTGTATATTTGTGAACGGACGTTTGGTTTTTCGATTTGAAGGATAATGACAGATCATTCAGATGATCAACCACATGATTCTGGGGAGGAGCATATTGCTGGTCATACCTCTGGGGATGAACATTCACATGCTCCTATTATGACAAAGAGTACAAAGGTTGGTAAACGTGGTTGCACACGTTTACCAAAATTATCACTTTCTCGTACGCAGGATCAGAGGATAGTAGTTGAGTTTGATGATGATGATATTCCTAGAGGTCCGAATGCCAAAGATTTTAAGAGTTTTGTTGCAACTCAGGCTAAGACCAAAGTAAGCATTATGTATGATGATTGGAGAGGTGTGGATAAAGCGATTATCTCTCAGTTGTGGGAGACGATTTTGGTAAGATATTTTGTCATTGTTTGACCATTCTTTTAATGTTTCTGGTATGTATAATATGTTTAACCTCTTCTTTATCAGATGACATTTGATATTCCTGACACTGGAGGAGTCACGAAGAAATGCTTATCGTTGGCTACCAGGAGATGGAGGGATTTCAAATCAACCCTCACATCTGATTTCATTTATGGTCATAGGAGTCATGACAATCCATTTTGTATATATCCTTTTATAGATGAAGACACATGGAGACAGCTTTTTGAAATTAGAAAAAAAAGAGTCATTTATGGTAAGGGAAATGTAAACATTTATATACTTTCTTATATAAATGATTTTATTAATGTTTTGTTAATGATTTCTTATTCTTAAATTACAGCAAACAAGGAATGCTCATCAGGAGATCCAATCTAAAAATGTATACCCTCATAGTTTATCTCGGGGAGGGTATACATTATTGGAAGAAAAAATGATAGCGGAAAAATTTCAACAACTAAGAGATGAGTCTTCAAGCTCTGGAGAGGTGGCCCCTCCATCCCCTCCATCTAGACATGAAAAATGGAAGAGAGATCAGCAGGGAAAAAAGGGAAATATCTTTCGGAAGAATCGAGAATCGTAGTTGAGAGGATTGTAAGATATATATTTAATTTATTTAGGTTAAATTTTTTCTTCATATAAGTTTCAATCATTACAGAAATGTTCAATTAATTAATATAGGACTATCTTGAGGAGCAAAGTTCAGAGGGGACATTTACAGCTACTGGGAGGGAAGATATTTTATTTGCAGCATTAGGAAGGCCCGAACATCCTAGTCGTGTAAGAGGATATCCGACAGGTGTATCGGTAAGAAAAGTGTTTCCATGTTCTTCAACTTCTAACATTGAGGGGGTTTATAAAAAAATAGAATCCTTGGAGTCTGAAGTTCAAAATATTAATGCGACGATGGAAGACAAGATTATAGATTCGGTGCAGTCTATGTTTGCAGAAATGCAAAGACAATTTCAGACTGCAGCTCCCACTCCTCCACCTCCCCCTGTAGACCCCATTATTTATCCTCCACCTCCTCCAGTAGCTACCACTCCCCCACCTCAGCCTGCGGACCCCATTTTTTATCCTACGCCTCCGCCAAAGATTCCTACATATTGCGAGTTGTATATTGATGATTCTCAACATCATATAGTAGCATACGGGTTGGTATATTGTATAGGAGATACAGTTCATCATCAACAATTAGAGGTAGTGAATCAGAGGGTCATTGTACATGATATTATAGATAGATCAGCTAGGGTACCAATACCTACAGATGAGGTGGCGAAAGTTGGACAGAGTATCAACCATTTTTTAGTTTGTCCATCCAGACTTCTTCGACTCATTACCATAGAGGTATGAATGTTATATCTTTTATTTTATTTTTTATTAAACTTGTTTTATCATTTGAAAACTACTATAATTCTCAATTTTTTTTTCACAGGAATACTTCAAAGGTAATGAAATACTGTATAGGCAACAACAAAGACAACAGGCTATGACATCAGATACAGATTCCAGTGGTCTTGACAGATTGTCAAGATATTCACATTTGTTGTTGGGTTTTTATGAGTTTCCAATGGAATCTCATGTTTGTGGATGTGAAATAAGTGTGGGGATTACAAAATCTGATATCATGGAGCTTGTTACTGGAGATAAGTTGGGCATCAACGTGGTGAAAATTTTTTCCATGTAAGTCTTAACACCTTTTCCCTGCGTTATATTTATTAAAAATGTATACTTATATATGTTTTGTATTAGGTATCTTTACAAAATTTGTGAGAGGAATGAACTGAAAGAAGTATATGGATTCATGGACCCGCAATTGATTTCCCCTAAAGAATGTGCATTGACTGAGGAACAAAGAATGGTTTATATTGCTGAATGATTTGAAAAGAATATAATCCAACAATGTTGGATGATGCCTTTTTGTGAGAGGTATGAAACACATTTCTCTCAAATAGTTAATTATCGTTTATCATAAAAAACCACTAACATTAAATTTCCTTTTATCAGTAATCATTGGATGTTAGGGATTTTTTTCCCAAGGGAGAACGCTCTTTATTGGATATGCTCTGTTCATGGTGATGTGCAGGAATGTTTTAAGAATATATTGGAAAAGTAAGTTTCAATATCTCAATAGTTTTATATATTATAATAAATTTTAAATTTACCCCATTCGTATTATTTTCTAACAGTGCATGGGCCTACTTTTGAAAAAACACAAAGAAAAGAAATGCAAAGATCAAATATGTAAAGGTGAAGGTAAATTTCCATTTATAATTTGTACATTTTGATTTATCACTTAAAAATAATATATTGAATTTACACTCATTCAAAACAGAATTGTCATGAACAACAAGGCCTCATCAAATGCGGATATTATATGTTAAGATTTATGTATGAAATAATAACAACTGGGACAGTTGTGAATTTTGACCTGGTACGATTTCCTCTTAAACTTTGCCATCATATTTCAATTTGATTTATTCATTATACACGTTAACTATCTTCTTTTTCATTTGTAGCTTTTTGATGACCCTCAACCCTATACTGCTGAAGACATCAAACACGTACAAGTGGAGTGGTCAAATTATTTTACAGGTTTGATTGAATTTTAGTTGTTTGTAATGTAAAATGTAATTTTGAATATTGTAGTTTTAATTGTCTATTTGGTAGTTGTTTAGGTCTGATTTAGTTTTTTTTTGAAGTTGACAGTGTATGTTTTGAATGTTATATAAGTGAATGTTTAATTTTTCTCTACTTATTGTTTTGGTCTACTTTTGATGGTTCTTCTGGTATGGATTTGGGTCTGTGGGGGAGGTGTTCCCAGGGTGTGGGGGTGTGTTCAGTGGGGTTGGGGGTGTCCAGCGGTCTAGGAGGGCTGTCCGGTGGGGTGGGGGGACAGTCTTGGGTGGTGGCAGGGATGTCCAGGGGTGTGGGAAGCCGGTCCAGGGGTGTGGGAGTGCTGTCCAGGGGGTGGGGGTTGTCCAGGGGTGTGGTGGGGGCTTTCAAGTGGGGTGAGGGGTGAGGAGGTGCTGTTCAGGCGGGTGGGGGTTGTCGAGGGGTGTTTGGGGGTGTCCGGGGGTCAGGGGGCAGTCCAGGAGTGTGGTGGGGGCTCCAATGGGGTGGGGGGGGGGGGGTTGTACAAGGGGTATTCATGAGGGTGGGAGCTCCAATGGGGTGGGGGAGGGCTGTCCATGGGGTATACATGAGGGTGAGGGCCCCAACGGGGTGGGGGAGTGCTGTCTAGGGGGTATACATGATGGTGAGGGCTCCAACGGGGTGGGGGAGGGCTGTCCATGGGGTATAAATGAGGGTGGATGCTGTCTAGTGGGAAAGTTTTATATGTTATCTATTTACATGCTTATTTTTGATGTACTTCTGTTTTTGTGGTATGATTTCTTGATTTATTTTCTGCTTGATTCTGGTGGAGAGAAGATCACTGCATTCTGTTTAAAAAAAATTTGGGTTTATCACGTCGGTTATTTAATAACCGACGTGATAAAATGCCTGGAAAATAGTTTATCACGTCGGTTATTTAATAACCAACATGATAAAAGTCCTGGAAAATGGTTTATCACGTCGGTTATTTAATAACCGACGTGATAAAGGGCCTGGAGAATGGTTTAGCACGTCGGTTATTGAATAGCGGACGTGCTAAACGGCCTGGACAAGGGTTTATCACGTCGGTTATTGACTAACCGACCTGATAAACCCCCTCCCACCGATTTATCACGTCGGTTATATAATAACCGACGTGATAAACCCCCCTCCCCCGGTTTTTCACGTCGGTTTTATATGAACCGATGTGATAAACCACGCTCATCCCGGTTTATCACATCGATTCTTATAGAACGGACGTGATAAACCACCCTCACCCCAGTTAATCACGTCGGTTCTATATGAACCGACGTGATAAACCCCCTCACCCCCTGTTTATCATGTTGGTTGTTTAAGAACGGACGTGATAAACCATTGTCCAGGCCGTTTATCACGTCAGTTCTTCGATAACCGACATGATAAACCATTCTCCAGGCCTTTTATCACGTCGGTTCTAAAATAACCGACGTGATAAACAATTCTACAGGCCCTTTATCACGTCGGTTCTAAAATAACCGACGTGATAAACATCGTGATTTTATGCTTTTTGACGTCATTTTTTAAATAACCGACGTCAAAAACCTTATTTATAACGTCGCACGTATTAACGTCGGCTAGAAACTGACGTAAAAAATTAAAAATAACTGACGTAAAAAACGTTTTCTGCACTAGTGTACCTTAACATAATATCGATGCTCTGAGTTCAAAAATAAAGTCCTTTTTATAAAAATAACTACTTAATTATTTTTAATTAAATTTTCAATTAAAAACACTATTCACCTGAAAAAACTAATACTTGATTAATCATTTATGAAACCGTTATTTACCCATTTTATTGAATCAAATTACATAATCTAGGTGTCTAAAGTATATTAAAACTTTCTTTGAGTGAAATTACTAATCCATTTGGTCACATTACTAATCCTAAGCGTAAAATCACTATTCATAATTTACAATTCATCAAAAATGAAGTTGATCTTATTAGACTACAAATTCCTTACTGAACACTTTTGTAGAAGACCATTTTTTGAAAATCATTACACATCATTAGTTATTTAGGGTTCACATAAATGTTTTAAAATATCCCCTTTTCAAAAATTCATCAATAAAATATATCCTAAAATTATCCGAACAAAAGAAAATCCACAAACATCACTAAAGGAAGATATCATAATTTATTCACCCGAAAGGATTACACAAGGAATCTAGGGTCTCATCACATAGCCCCTTATAACACCAGCATATGACCTAAGTGTAAGGTGTGCTATGGTGAGAGAATCTGAGGGTGGCTCAGATAACATTGCCCTAGTAGTAATCTCTACTAACTTGAGCTTCTCCCGTAGGCGTTTCCGTTCAAGATTGACACGCAGGAGTTTGGCTTGAGCTTGGTCCAAAGCGAAGCCCACAGATGCTACCTCCTTCCCAAGCTCTGATAAGTGGGCTTCATAAGGTTCAAGTCTACTAGATGAAGCCATCGCCTCCTCCTTCTGCATTAACCATTAACATCATATTAAATCATTAAGAGTAAGTTAATATACTACTCAAAAATATTGGGTCGTTACAATCTTCCCCCCTTAAGAAATTTCTTCCCCGAAATTTACACATGAGGCCTAGTCGAAAAGTTGAGGGTACTTTTGCTTCATTGTTTCCTCAGGCTCCCAAGTCGCTTCTTCATATTTATGATTCCTCCACAACACATTCACAAGTTAGGTAGTCTTGTTTCGTAGGACCTTTTCTCTAAGGTCCAGGATCTCCACTGGCTGCTCCTCAAAAGAGAGGTCATGATCCAGTTGTACCACCTGTGGGATCAGTACATGCGAAGGGTCGGGTATGTACTTCCTCAAGAGAGATACATGGAAGACATCATGAACCTGAGCTAGGTTCGGTGGAAGTGCTAGACGATAGGCCACTGCTCCTATGCGATCAAGGATTTCATAGGGGCCAATGTCCCTAGGTCTGAGCTTCCCTTTCTTCCCAAACCGCATGACTCTCTTCCATGGAGAAATTCGAAGGAAGACTTTGTCGCCAACACCAAACTCCAAGTCCCTTCGACGATTGTCAGCATAGATCTTCTGCTGACTCTGAGCTGCCTTTATGTGTTGCTGGATGGCATGAACCCGTTCCGTCATCTCTTGCACGAGATCTGGCCCAAGAAGCTTCCTCTCACCAGTTTCATACCAACAAGTAGGATTTCTACACCGCTTTTCATACAGAGCTTCATAGGGTACCATCTGAATACTCGCATGGAAGCTGTTGTTATAGGAGAACTCCACTAATGGGAGGTGTTGATCCCATCCACCCTTAAATTCCATTGAGCATAATCTCAACATGTCTTCGAGTGTCTGAATAGTCCTTTCAGATTGGGCATCAGTTTGAGGATGATAGGCCGTACTAAAATTCAATTCAGTATTCAGAGCATGTTGACGACTTCTCCAGAATTTTGTTGTGAATCTTGGGTCACGATCAGATATGATGGATAGTGGTACCCCATGCAGCCTTACCACTTCCTTCACGTATATCTTGGCAAGCTAATCCAGAGAGAAATCTTCCCGAATAGAGTTAAAATGGGCTATCTTGGTGACACGGTCCACAATAACCCATATCGCATTGTTTCCTTTGGATGTTTTCGGGAGACCAGTTACAAATTCCATAGTGATATTATCCCACTTCCATACTAGTATGGGTAGTGGTTGTAATACCCCCTTAGGAAGTTGTCGTTTTGCCTTTACATGCTGACACACTAGGCACCTTATAGTGTAATCAGCGATCTCCCTCTTCATGTTATCCCACCAATAATGATCATGAAGGTCTCTATACATCTTAGTGCTTCCCGGATGTATAGAGAAAGTGGAGATATGAGCTTCATCCATCAGTTCTTTCTTTATCTCCGGAATGGATGGAACACATAGTCTTGTACGAAATTTCAATACACCTTCTTGATCAATATTGAAATCAGGGAACTTCCCATCCTTCACAGCCTCGAACTTCTCCTGCAGCAAAGGATCTTCTTTTTTAGCCTTCTTGATCTTCTCTAGTAATGAAGGTTGAGAAATCATTCGGGATAGGGTTGATGATGTCCCTTTCCTTATAATTCCCATGTCCAGTTTTACTAGATCTTTAATCAAGGGATCTCCTAGGATCCTCATTGTTGCTAGAACAGCAGGATCTTTCCTGCTTAATGCATCCGCGACTTTGTTTGTTCTTCCAGGGTGATAATGAATTGAACAATCATAGTCTTTAATAATATCCAACCATCTCCTTTGTATCATGTTCAATTCTTTCTGTGTGAAAATATATTTTAGACTTTTGTGGTCAGTGTATATATCACATTTCTCCCCGTAAAGATAGTGCCTCCATATCTTTAGAGAAAAAACAACTGCTGCCAGCTCAAGATCATGCGTAGGATAATTCTGCTCATGAATCATCAACTGTCGAGATGCATAAGCAATTACCTTTTCATTTTGCATGAGGACGCACCCAATCCCTTTAAGAGATGCATCGCTAAAAATAACGAATCCTTCTCCGATAGAGGGTAGTGTTAACACAGGTGCAGTAACCAATCTCTTCTTCAGCTCTTGGAAACTTTCCTCGCATTCCTTTGTCCAGATAAAGTTAACCCCTTTTCGAGTCAACTTGGTTAGTGGATTAGAAAGTCGTGAAAAGTTTTTCACAAACCTCATATAATATCCCGCTAAACCAAGGAAACTACGAATCTCAGTTACTGTTGTGGGTTGAGGCCACTCCTCCACAACCATTGTCTTTGCAGGGTCAACAGAGATTCCTTCATTGGTTACGATGTGCCCCAAGAAAGCCACTTGTTGTAACAAAAACTCACACTTACTGAACTTCCCAAAGAGACTCTCCTTCCATAGAGATTTCAAAATAACCCTCATATGAACTTCATGCTCCTCACGACTTTTTGAATATATCAAAATATCATCAATAAAAACTACAAAAAAGTTATCAAGGTAGTCCTTAAAGACTCTATTCATCAAATCCATGAAAATAGAAGGAGCATTAGTCAATCCGAAAGGCATAACAGTAAACTCATAATGCCCATATCTTGATCGGAAGGCAGTCTTTGGAATATCTTCCTTCTTCACCCTCAGTTGATGATAACCAGATAGAAGGTCAATCTTAGATAAGAATTGAGCCCCACGAAGTTGGTCAAATAAATCATCAATTCTTGGAAGAGGTTATCTGTTCTTCACTGTGATCCCATTCAGTTCTCTATAATCAATGCATAGCCGCATTGATTCATCCTTCTTCTTCACAAAGAGAACTGGTTCCCCACAAGGAGACACACTCGGTCAGATAAACCCCTTCTCCAACTAGTCTTGGAGTTGTTTCTTTAACTCTTCTAGCTCCACATTTTCCATTCTATATGGAGTCTTTGATATCGGTTGAGACCCAGGTATGAGTTCAATGGAGAAATCTACCTCTCTTTCTGGGGGAGGTCCTGGTAACTCCTCAGGAAATATATCCATGTATTCCTGAACAATCAGAACATCTTCTATTTGTATGCTCCCTTTCCCTTCTTCATCATCATAGATTAACTCCATAAAGAAAGCTATGGGAGGTGCTTCTAGATAGGGATCAGTTCGGGATATCTCTCCTTGGAAGATAACTGTAGGTCGTTTATTCATGACTACTGAGATTTCCTTACTTATGCATTTGATATTATCATTATACTTTGACAGCCATTCCATCCCTAATGTAACGTCGAATTCCAACATGGGAATGACTACTAGATTTGCGATAAGATTGTGCTCACAAAAGTAAACACTAGAGTCTCTAAACACTTTTGATGCATGGATAATCCCACTTGGAGTCTTGACTGACAACTCTACCTCTAGCAGTTCGGGGAATGATTCTATATTCCTTGCAAACATGGAGGAAATAAAGGAATGCGTAGAACAAGAATCAAATAAAGTACTTGCTAGTTTTGAGAGGACAACAAGAGTACCTGCTACCACATCGTTCGGAACTTCAACTTCAGTTGTTATGATAGAGAAAGCACGACCTTTCTCCCTTGGCCTCTGCTGAGGTTGATGGTGATTCCCCTCCACCGCCCTCAGATTTGGACATTGATTAGAAAAGTGCCCAAGCTGTCCACACTTGAAGCATGTGACTTCGGGTAGGGCCAGAACCATCTTTCCTCTGTCGTTAGTGTTGGGAAGTTGAGGCTTCACATGACTACAACAATTCCGAGAAATATGGCCTTCTTTTCCACACCTATAGCACTTACCACTTCCGATCAAGCAGTTCCCCGAATGCTTCTTCCCAGATTTATTGCATGTGGAATGTTGCATATGCTTTCCACCTCTTTCCTGATCAAAACTTCTTCCCAGGCTCAGTTCTAGAGTTCTCTTCTTCTCATTAGATTTGTGAGACCACTGTGCCTCCCCAAACTCTAGTTCAACTTTCATAGCACTTCGAACAATTTCTTCATAACTATCAGAGTCCCTGTTGGCTAGATTCTTCCGTAGATGAGGTCGTAGTCCACCAAAGAATCTATCAACCATCCCATTAGGGTCCATGAAGAATCTTGAGGTATAAAGGTAAAGCCTTGTGAAGTTCATCTCGTAGGTTCCAACTGATTCATTCTCCTTTTGCTTCAGCTCGATAAATTATTTCTCCATTCTCGTTCTCATCGAACGAGGGAAATACTTATTAAAGAATATTCCCCAGAACTCTTCCCACTCCATAGCTTCCATCTCTCCTCGTGGATTCGTGTTTTTGATCAGTGACCACCACTGATCAGCTTCTCCCTCTAGGCGGTAAACAGCAAGGGTGGCTTTTTCTTGTTCCGAACAATGAAGTACAGAAAAGATCCTTTCAATGGAGCTTATCCATTGTTCCGCAACCAATGGGTCAGCAGATCCACTGAATTTTGGTGGTCGTTGACGCATGAAGGACTCAACAAAAAGTTGTTCCCTTCGTGGTGAGGTTGGCCTCTCATCTTGATTCAAGTTATTACTCATAACTTGAGTCAGTTGGTTCATCATTCGCATGAATGTTTCCCTTCCGGCTTCCATCGGATGGCCGTCAGCACATGGTGCATTGCGGTCACCATCGGCACGGTTCCTCCTATTGCCCACCATTTTCTAAAAGAATAAAACCTTAGTGAGAAACATATTTCATTTATGGATCTTTTAACTAAGACTTCATGCTTAGACAATTACACTTTTCTATAATTCCTTCATAATGATTCAAAAAAAGCTTGTGATTAACCAAACATATCCCCCGGGAGTGTCGTAACCAAGAGTGCAGCAAGGCCCATTATCGTGCACCGGTTCCCGTTCGAGTCTATCTCAAAGCGGTGTTTTCAGGTTTTACCCCTATGTACATCTATGCCAGAGCCGCCTCTACCTGCTCGTATCCAGACAGGGATGTATCTATTTGATAAACCACTTACTCAATACTTACTAAAATAGCAGGAAGTTTTCCTATTTTTAAACTTTTATATAGGGAGATTCCTAAAGTTTTTATATCCTAATGTCCACAAATAACTAAACCATCCTTTGATACCAACTATAGCATCCCGCCATTTTATAACATAAACTTTCATTACATTACACAAAACTGAGGATCATTAAGGTCTAGTGTCTTGGAAACCAGTAACATAATACATGAAAACAACATAAAACATTCTTCTTAAACACTTGCAAGGCTTATACATAATTTCATCCTAGGTTCATTACTGCATCTCATAACCTGGGGACATACATCAATAGAAAGGGTGAGCAGAAGGCCCAGTAAGGGAAATAAGAGGAACATTTTACATGTGAACTTTAGATACTTCAATAAGGACATGAAAAGAACTTTAAGGCATGAGAAAGAAATCATGAGGCATTTCATAATAAAAATAAAATTTTCCATAACATGAAGATGTGGCTACATCATTTAACATAGACAATCATGAACATACAACCAAGGTCCATCCCCAAGGTGTCATTTGAAAATTACCAAGGTTATTCACCAAGGTATCGTGAAAATTGTAATCTCTAGTGGTTACATCATTACCCAATGCATTAGAGCACTATCAGGTCGCACCCTTAAATTTTCCTTTATTATCATGTGAGCCACATATATCATCATCAAACATTTCATAAATAACCCACATAGCATAAAATAAATGGGGTTCATTTCATAATCATAACGTTTTAAAAACTGCTTTAAAGACACGATCTTTACGGCACTTTAAACCCACGAAAGGGAAAGTGGGTCTCATGTATGTAAATCCCAGAATTTAAAATAGAAAATTTTGATATATATGTTAATACCCTTGTAGAAATATGATCTTTGAGTATTCACTTTATAACATAAAATAATTTTGAGAAAAGAGAGAGAGGCATTTTGAGACGAAAATTCTACAGCATAACGGCTATGTTTCAGGGTTTTAGAAAACATTGAAAAGAGAGGGGACGTGGGTCACCCACTCATAAATGATCCATAAAACAGTAAGGGGACAGAATAAGAAGGATATATGGAAATGGTAATGAAATTTGAAGGACATACCATCTGAAATGAAAAACATGGAAGGAAGACAAAAATTAGATTTCTCTTATGAAAATTCGGCAGCCTAACGGCGTCACTTAAACTTCAATAAAAAAGAATTGACAAGATCAAATAGGGTCTCTCATCATATGATAATAAGAGATCAGTATGATATATGTAGAGATCATACCCAAACATAATAAAAATGAACTTGAAAGACTTGACATGAAAATCGAACTTGAAAAATGAGAAGGGTGAAAGAATCCCTTAACAATTCGGCAGCCTAACGACGTCACTTAAACATTCATAAAACGAAATGATGAGAGTAAGAGGGGACCTCTCATAATATAAAAATTAAAAGGGCAGTAAGAGGAATATAAAAGAACATCCTCTCACAAAATAACATGGAGCATAAAAGGAATGACATAAATAAGATTACATGAAAAGAAAGAGAGAGGTTGGATCGCTTACCTTAAAACGTGACTCTTGAAACTCATCGTTTTGGACCTTGAGGGCTTGGGGACACCTTGGGAGGACACCTTGGAAGGTAAGGAGACCAGAACTTCGTTGGGGAAGAGTTGGGAGTGAAAACTAAAGGAGGACAGGGTGGTTATTTATAGGGAAAGTGAGGGGACAAGGCAATAATGGTCAAGGGACACCTCATTAGTGGTTTTGGCAAAACCATGGGCTTGCCCATGGTATTTGTCCATGGTATTGGCCACTTGGGACACCTCATACCTTATATTACTATTCAAAATTCGACCATATTGAATATATACTTAATACATCATTTAATGATGTCATTAAACACACGTAACTTAAAAACTATATTTTCATTATTCATCGAAAATTCAACTTTCTCAGAATAATCCCAAAATTTCACCTTTACCAAATATCAATGCTCTGATTTCAAAAATGAAATCTCTTTTATAAAAATAATTTTCTAAATATATTTAATTTAATTTTTAAATAAAAACTGTATTCATCGAAAATTCATTTTTTTCAGAAAAATCCCCAAAAATTACCTTAACATAATATCGATGCTCTGAGTTCAAAAATAAAGTCCTTTTTATAAAAATAATTATCTAATTATTTTTAATTAAATTTTTAATTAAAAACACTATTCACCCAAAAAAACTAATACTTGATTAATCATTTATGAAACCATTATTTACCCATTTTATTGAATCACATTACTTAATCAAGGTGTCTAAATTATATTAAAACTTTCTTTGACTGAAATTACTAATCCCTTTGGTCACATTACTAATCCTAAGCGTAAAATCACTATTCATAATTTACTATTCATCAAAAATTAATATTATCTTATTAGACTCCAAATTCCTTACTGAACACTTTTGTAGAAGACCATTTTTTGAAAATCATTACACATCATTAGTTATTTAGGGTTCACATAAATGTTTTAAAATATCCCTTTTTGAAAAATTCATCAATAAAATATATCCTAAAATTATCTGGACAAAAGAAAATCCACAAACATCACTAAAGGAAGATATCTCAATTTATTCACCCAAAAGGATTACACAAGGAAGCTACGGTCTCGTCACATAGCCCCATATAACACCGGCATAAGACCTCAGTGTAAGGTGTGCTATGGTGAGAGAATCTGAGGGAGGCTCATATAACATTGCCCTAGTATTAATCTCTACTAACTTGAACTTCTCTCGTAGGCGTTTTCGTTCATGCTTGACACGCAGGAGTTCAGCTTGAGCTTGGTCCAAAGCAAAGCCCACAGATGCTACCTCCTTCCCAAGCTCTGATAAGTGGGCTTCATAAGGTTCAAGTTTACTGGATGAAGCCATCGCCTCCTCTTTCTGCATTAACCATTAACAACTTATTAAATCATTAAGAGTAAGTTAATATACTACTCAAAAAGATTGGGTCGTTACAATGGGCTTCTACCTTTCCTTTTCCTTTTGGTTGGAAATGAAATTAAAGTCATCCTCAACAAACAATGCATGCTGGGAGGGATCGAAGGTATTTTGTTCACTCCATAGAGATTCCATTTGAAGAGGGTCATAGCTTCCAAAAAAAACATTCATAAGGAATGAGTTATCACCGTTGGACACCTTGGTAGTTATGACTTGATTGAAATCATGAAAAATCTCAAAAACATATTTATTGTGCCAAAATACCCATTTGTGTCTGTTGGAGGGGTCAGAGTGTAGAAATACATGAAACTTAATCTTCTAGGAGAATTATATGATTATTATAGTGTTTTTGTTCTATTTGACATCACCAACATTGACATTATGCTTTTTGATTTCTATATTGAGGAAGTCTGATTTAACATGGGCACTAATACCATGAGAATTACATATAAAGATAATAATTATGGGTAGGACAGGGCTCTGGCATTGGATCTAGAGCTAGTAGCCTTATTGAAGTGGGAGGATGATCTCTCATTGAGTTCCCTTGATTTTGAACAAGTTCATAATCCCTTCTGGTTGGTAAGAATAATATGAGTGGGAGATGAGGATCCAATGGGGAAGGGGAAGGATGTGTAATGAAACTTGGGGGATGGTGAGGGAGTTCTCTCTGGATCAATAAGTATTTAGAGAAGGATGACTGGCTCAGTGCCAAGGGAGATAGAACAAACACTGCTAGAAAGGGGCCTGGACACTACAGAGAAGCAGTCAGTAACCTAAACAAGGGAGAAGGATAGAGATTGTGGTAGGGTTGGCAAGGCTAGAAAAGTTGGTGGCATGGGCATCATTCCATACAAGTGAACTGCCAGAAAAATTAACTTAGATAGAATGAAAAATAAAAGGGGGGAAACCCTCGAAGAAAATATTGTTCAAGAATTGGATGACCTAGAAATGAATCAGAACCAAGTGGTGTTGTCCTTAAAGAAAAAGGATATCCTTCATTCCATGCATTATGGTTACATGGTGTTAGGTATAAGTTAATTGATAATACCTATGAGGAATCTTGTGAAAATGGAATCCAAGTGTGAAAGACCTTAAATTTTTCATAAACTTCACTCTGATATTGTAAACCCATTGATCACCAATGATGATGAGAATATAAATATTTCCACCAATAATAGGTTTTTCAAGAGATATTTTACATGAATAAACCATCCATTTAGTATGAGATATATGGATTTGAACTAAAAAGCTGACATCCTAGTTATATGTTGTTTCCTGTAGTGTTGAGCCGCCCCAAGCTCATATTCACATCAGGTCGTTATTCTTGCATGACAGGCCAAAAATTCTAGGACACACCACCTTTGGTCCATGAATCATGAACATAAACGTTTTTATCCTCTAACAATATTTTACATGGTGTAGAGACTATATGGATGGAAAATTCACCTCACCCTCACTATATGATCTAGTTGCATGATATGAAACTGTTTTACATATTGGAAAAATATATTCAAACTTAAAACACATTATCATAATCCTAATCACAAGATATTAAAATCTGTGTCCAATTTTCTCATTGCATGAAGTTAAAAAACAGGGTTAATGTCTGTATTGTATGATATAAAATATTGGAATGAATTTATCCTTCAACTGAGAGGGCTCCCTCATTCTGATGCTGATCAAATACCGCACCATGTTGAATAACTAAATAAGGATTGATTCCCATTTAATATTATGGTATATAAAGAGACTGAAAAATTATATATAATTGTCCCAACTCAATCATTGATCTAACTCAACACTTCCATCAATGAAAACAAGTTTTTCTCTCACTCCCAAATGCACTCCATCTATTAAAAAAATTCATTCAAACTATTAAAAAAACAAAGCATTGTGGTCAAACATTTTATGAAATATATATTTTATTGTTTATAAAAGAAAAAACACACAAGGAATTATATTTTCCTAACATAATATACTTTTATAAAAATAAAAACACACATATTAAGAAATCCCTTTTAAAGAAAATCAATCCAGGTCAAACATTCCCCAAAGATTCCACATATTGATTTACTGTAAAAAAACTATACTAATATGAAATCCTATAATAATGAAGTAATGATAAATTAAAAAAATATATAATCAAGGATAGATAAAAACTAAAATGTATAAAAAGTAAATAATAAATGTAATCAATGGGAGTAACTCATAACAATAAAATCATATATTAATATAATTATGGGAATGAAACTAATTTTAATTGGATAAACATAGGTTGATATCTGACCTATAGTTTCTAATGGAATTTGACTCACTCAAGAAACACAACTTGGTTATGTGACCAGACAATCAATATAAACGAGGCCTCTTGGGGACATAAAAAATAGACTCAAGTGATGACCTCAAGGTTAACTATAGTAGAACCCATTTTATTACTCGCAAATCTAATGTCTCCCATGTAAAAACTACCAAATATAAAGCAATGTATTCATCATAATAATCAATAGTAAAATCCCAAAATCAAAAAATGATATGGAATGGATCCCTTAAACATGTAATTAACTTATTTCAGGTATATCTAAAACCGTTTTTTGGTCTTCTTATATTTGGGCATTATCTAATGATGTTTTGAGTGAATTTTAGATATTTTGGTGGTTTGGGGGGGGGGGTGTTCACGGTTGGATCATTGTTATGGAAAATCTTGTCATTGGGACAAATAAATCATTCATACAATGATAATACACTATAAGGGGGTTCATAGATTTTTCAAACCAAGAAAGGATATTCATGAAGGGGGCGGAGGTCCGACACGTGAAGCTCAGTGGGCGGTGGAGGACCGGAAATTTGAATCTTGAGGGTGGCGGAGGACTAGAAATGCGAAGCTCAGTGGGCGACAGAGTACTGAAAAAGCGAATCTCGAGGGCGGTAGAGGTACGAAAACTAGAAGCTTAGCGGGCAGTGGAGGTCTGGAAATGAGAAGCTCGAGGGCGGCAGAGGTCTGAAAACATGATTCTCAGCAGGCAGCGGAAGGGAGTCGTATGGATCCAGCATCTCGAGAGCTTTAGGTCGCGATGAAACGAGGGCTTTGTGCGACCAACTTTAAAAAAATGGTCTATGATTTTATCAGTGCTAGAAAATCACTGATAAATACTACCTTTATTAGCACTTTTTTTAGTGCTGATAATGGTCCTCTTTATCAGTGCTAAAAAAGCACTGAAAAACCCTTCCTATACCAATGCTGACATTTTAGCACTGATAAAGGGTCATTTTATCTTCTCCTTTTTACCACTAATAAAGGGAATCTTTATCAGTTCATTTCTTCTACTGATATTGGACTCTTTATCAGCGCTAAAATTTTAGCGCTTATACAGGGGTTACTTATCAGTGCATTTCTAGAACTGATAAAGTGTCCCTCTATCAGCACTAGAGAAGTGATGATAAAGGGTCACTTTATCAGCGATACAATTTTTGCACTGAAAAATAGTTTCATTATCAGAGGTTTTTGTTTAGCGCAAGTATAAGGTGGTGCTTCCCTTGACCATATTTGTAGTAGTGTTTTGTGGATCCAATCAGTTATATTCTCTGACATTGTTTAATAAATTATCTTTTATTTCTATCTAAATGGGGTATGTTGGAATCCTCCCTAATGTCCAAAACCAACACAAAAAACCCTCCCTAATTTTCAATAATACTTATTCCTAGTAGATATAATCCAACCTATGAAGAAACATCCCCTCTAGGTGACCTAGTCCATGTTTGTGTATATTCCACTACACCCTTGATTAGGAACCTTCTGCAGAGATTTCATTGTCACATATCCTCAAACTGAATGTTTTGGTCATTTTCAAAAAACCATAAAAGGTAATATGTGTCAATATAATAGGAAATAATCTAAATGGGTTCTAATTCATTTCATAAGGAAATGTTAGAATCCCTAATCCGGGGCCCAATCCAAACATCCAAACATCATTCGCCGAACGAGATGATAATGAACTCCAGGGATTCCAATTATCCTACTTAAAAAAATATATCACTAATTAATATGATAATATGTGGAATATAAAATTAATATATAATTCTAAATTTAACATATAACCATGATCAGATAATTAAAACATGGTTCAGAAATACTACATTTTGATTTTGTATGGATTAATGAATATATCTATAATATATAAGAGAGTCTGTGAGTAGGAAATTAAACTCGCAAAATGATTGTGATTAGCTTGGCCTCCCATCCTATCATCCATGAAATAATTGGAGAAATCAAAATTACTACATTACTTTGGGAAGAAGGTCTACATAAACATGAAATTTTTATATCCATGAGACCACAATGAGAATAATATAAAAATTTACACTCTCAAAAAATATATCTTTTTTATTAAATAATATTTTTCAATTTATTAATAAATGTGTTCTTACCATTTTAAAATTTACATAGGGATTTATGAAATTATATTATCTTTTACTGGAAATTGTGTATTTAAACTTATATTATTTAAAAATTTACTAAATTCATCACAATACGAGTCTTGACATAAAAAATATAGTTCAAAAAAATCATATTAAAAATTTATTTTTTTATCAAATTTATTTTTTAATCATAAATAAAAGATATATTAAAAATAGATAAATATATTCATAATTTTATTTTATGTAATATGTAAAAATTATTACTGGTTGGATCTAGATATAATGAACTTTTTTATAATTGGGAATTATCGAAGGGTGATGTGTGAAATAGTGGTATTTTCATGAGCTAGTTCGACAAACATGCTTTGGGTCATGTACTATATGAACTTGAAATTATCCAACAAAATGATTCAGTAATTGTTCAGTTATGGAATATTAGATTGGTATTAGTCATTTTAAAATTAAATAAATGATTTATACATCAAAACCACTAATAAATAGGATTCATAGGGTATATTTTTACTATTAAAGCCCATTTATTATTTCATCAATATGAAATATATTGATCATAAACATATATATATATATATTATTAATTGGACAACTATATAATTACTATTCTATCAAATGTTATGGTGCTTAACTATATTTTAAATATGATATAATATAATTTATAATGTTCCAAAATAACCAATTAATGCATGTGTATTCTATGATGTCATTCCATATTAATGAATATTCATAATTTAAAAAAGGATTTCATTAATTTTTTTAAAAAAATATTATTTTTACTTTATTATCCCATTCAGATATTCCAACATTTATTTTTTTTATAAAATATATGTGGGAACTTATTTTTCATTACCTAAACTAGTTCCTATATCACCTTTTCAAACATGTGTCCGACCACAAAACGTTGAGTAGGTGTCTTGTATTGTTTCATATAATTTTATCTCAATGATCTATGATTTTAACCAACTGCTCCCTACATGAAATATCATTATTCAGTGTTACAACCTCTGGATTCAGTGCTTGTGAGTTGTATAGTATTTAAATCCACAATAGAGATATATAGAACTCATAATTTTACAATGATAGTTTGGTTGGGCGTTCTAATCTATAGGACACAACTCTGATGCGATCATGTATCCCAAAGGGGAATTTGTATCTTGGACTACAATTTCCCTTCTTCCCAAACCTCAGGTCGGTCTTCCATTGTGATATACAAATAAATACATTATTTTAAAAAACAAAATCTTGATCATTTCAACTATTATATGATTGGATATTTTATTGAATATTTGTAGGTTTTATAATACTCATATTAGATTGATACTTCTTTGGCATATCATATATAATATTTGGTCTCTTCAAATTATCTAATCCAATTACATTCTAGTATGTCAAATTCTAAATCCTCTAACCATACAGGACTCTAAAAATATATATTTGAATGATAGATTAGAAAATGTTTTAATGATATCTCAAATATGGGATTTTAATGATCCCAAATTCCATGTAAATCGATTGAACATGATCTCATCATATCATAATGATCAATAATGGTCCATTTGGACTGACAATCTATCTATGGGAGATAATAATTGATGAAGCATAGTTCATTTTCCAATTATTGATGAAGTATTTATAAAATCCACATGGTAAAAATTAGATATCAATCTGATGTATTACATAGTTTAACTCTATGTAGTCTTAGCACATATCTTATGCATATCTTGGTTGGATGGTAAGGAGATAAATAATTTTTAACTTAATTATATATTTCATATTTGTTAGGTGATCAACTACCACCTCTAGAGTGTTATTTCACTTAGGTCTCCTTAGGATAACTGTAATCAAATTTGGGGATATGTTTTTCCATTTTGAGAATAGTATAATAAATAGTTCCAACATACCATTTGTCTTATATCATTATTCCTTTTCTTTTTGTAATACCAATAATTTATATTCAAACTCTAAAAAATCCCTCTTCATGTAATCCTATCATAATATTTTCATAAATTTATATAAATAATTGTTCTTCCGTGATGAAAATATAAATTTTATCAGTGAACATAACCAAAAATTTAAAATATTAATGTTGGTTTTTTTAGACATATATCCATGTTCCAATCATTATCACATAATTTTAATAAAATATGAACTCATGAATATTTTTTACCTTATTGTATAGAAAAAAATCATCTTATAGTTTTCTATGATCCTTATAATAATACACATTGAGTATTAATTATATATTTTTCAGGTTAATACACATTTATTATTAACATATCAATTCGTTTCATGTACCAGAATATTTGATCCCATTCAACTATTATTATGTGTTGTATTGTAGGATCTATATTAATCATATAATATAAAAATGGTTTTCCTTACCTTAGTGGTAATGTTTTGAACTATAAGAGTATTTGATTTTATTTATCCACCTTATTTGGTTCATATTAAAATCCTTACATGTGAATATATACTTGATGATTCTTTGATTTCTTTAGATGTCACACTTCTCCTCATATAAATGACGTATCTATATTATTAATTCTAATATCACAGAATCCAATTCTACAACATTCTATTATTTTCTACTCATGGATATTTTATTGGTGGTATGAATAGGAATGTAGTTTTTTATGTTATTGAGTACACAAAACATGATTTTTTAGATAAAAACTAGTAGATAAAAAATCTTTCCCCACATATGGGTAGTGTTAGAACATGTACAGTGAATGGAATCTTCTTCATCGCATGAATGATTTTTTTAATATTAATTTTTTTAAAAAACATGAATCTTATCTGTGTGTTCTTGGTTAGTTGATACTAAAATTATTATAATTTTCTCACTAATAAAAGATATTACAATTATAATCTAATTAAAATGTAGATTTATTTCTTAGATGTGGGTCTGGGCCATCCTTCTATTGACTTATTTTTTGATGGATCCATAAATATTCTGTTATTACAAATGAAAATAAATAATAATTTTATCTTCCCTCGCAAAAAACACATTTATTGTAATTTCCATATAACATTTCTTTCAAAAGGGTGTTTTCTAAGGTATTTAAATTTTCCACATATTCATCATTTATTTTTTATGAAATAATAATATTTAATATATAGAATAATGAAATTCATTCAATTAAATCCATTAAAGCATTATTAATTAATAAATTAATTATTTTTAAATCATTAGTGAGTCCAAATGAAATCACTATGACCATGTTGGTCCCTTACTATGTATAAAAATAGTCTTGATGATGTCATCCTTCTTCACAATTATGTCGTAATATCTCAACCAAAGACCCACCTTGGTGAAATATTTTGAAACACATTAAATGTATAATATATCATTTATCAATGGAATAGGATAAATATTCATTATCATGTTTTTTATCTAACAATAATCTTTTATGAATTGTAGGGACTAAAAAATCATCATAAAAATTTCACCAGTTCACCCAGTGGTGAAGCACATGTACATGCTAACCCATTTTCATGATTCTCCTATCATTTATTTTCCATAAATTTATGATTAAAAACAAACATTATATATGGAATATTATATATAATTGAGGCTCTATGAATAAGATTAGTTATGAAATAAAATTCATTTCTAGGAGTAAGACTATTAAATTCTATAGGAAACAAATTATAATATTATCATACAAAGGGGATATTATCAAGGATGAAAATTTCCTTAGTAATAATCAAGTATGCTTGGTATGCTTGATGAGAAATAAATAAAATCAATTATTAAAATGATGAAATCTAATAGGATTCATCCACATACATATTCTTTTGTATAATCATATAATTATTAGTGATACAGAGGGTGATTTTTATATCATGTAAATTTTTCTCTATATAAGTAATGCATATAAATACCTATAACAACATCAAATTTCTAAAAATGTGTCCTATCAAATCCCCTTGGGCTGGTGGAAAGACAGGCATCCATAACCCCAATCTTTCTCTTCTAGGAAGTGGTTAGTTATAATGTGACAATAAGGAATAATATAAAATGGGATTCCTTTTCTAAAATTACATGATCACAGACACACAAATCTATATATATAATAGTACTGAAGAATTTAATAATGATTTTAATTTTATAATAATCCATTTTCTGAAATAAACACTTTTGAATATAAAAGTGTACCATAGAATAAACAAAAGTGGGAAACAGATAGGGAAAATATATAACAAAAATGAATTGAATCACTGACCTGTAGATAGATATAATTAATGGGAAATAAAGGAAATTGATAGAGTGAGATAGACTTACTCTTGATCACCATGTCATATCCACCATACACAATCAATACTCCCATATATTCCCATGATCCACTGAATACATCATTGAACTCTTCGTTATCTTCTTAATACATGACATGTGTCTGAAATTCTACTTATCAGTGAGTATATAGGTACATATAAATAAACTACGGAAATAAAATTTGGTGAAAAAAATATATTATAGTATTTAGATCAACCTAATGATATGTGTTTAATGAGAAACTGAGACAATAACCATAATAATAACCCATATAATCCATAACCACAAATCATATCATCAATTATTTTAACATATATTTTGTCAGAATAATGTACACATAAGGAACTAAAGGTCATCTCTATGTCAACATCTTAGAATAGATTGGTGAGTCAGTATGAAACTCTAAATATCCATCTCAAATTCCCAACATCCTCTGCAACCACCTAATAAACTATGTTAAAGGGACCTCACCTTGAGAAATGTATTCATAAAATAGTATGTCTAAACTCGTATATATGTATCACATGTAACCCCAATAGAATATTTTTGGAAGGATGTTATTCTCTTAACTATGGTCCGCGATGGAGGGATCCAAAACACTTTTGGAGGACCCACACCTAGCTAGAAAACTGCGACCAAAAAGATCAATTCCAACAGATATAGGAGCCACACCCTCTATTTTATCAAGGATTTAGGACTCTGCCTATGTAAATTACATGGGGAACGTGTTCCCTAGCACATTAGTGGAGTTATGACCTAAAAATCACTCAATTCATCTATCATATTAACTATCATCATCAAACGTCATCTAATGATGTTTCACGATCATAACCCCTCATATCATATCATATATGACATTACACAGGCCACTATCACATTATATTTGTAAAATAACAGTACATAGGCTACTCTCTTAGCAAAATCTATGTCCCAAATAATGTGATATGAGAGGAAGAATATTATAGTATAAGTAGAAGCATGTAAGGGTTGTATATGAAATGTGACTGCACCTCATCACATGTCCTTGTTCTCTTTGAGAAATTTCATGGAAACCCATATCATGTTTTATACTATGTACAGTTGTTACATGACTTTTATCAACTATATGGGTCCTTCCCAAGGGCCCATTGTGGTTCCCATATAATTTGGGTCATACTGATGTACTGGGATACGTACTTATACATTCCATGGTACTATGTTGTTCTCGTATACCTATGAGTATTCTTGTACAATCCTAGAGTGCATAGAATCTATAACTGCATGGGTTATGGGGTTCTTTCTTTTTTTAACATTGTATGGACATCCAAGGAGGGTCACATTGATTTTGGGACTAGAAACATGGGTTTGATAATTATGTCTTCCAGAAGCCCTAGGAAAAAAACATTGTGCACAACATGTCGTGTATTATTATGTAATATACTATTTATAGTTGGTATTTTTACATATCCATAATTTCAATCATTTGGCTTCCTGATCCTGTTTTTCGAACATGGATCATGTCATTTAGCCTCCTAAAATAGAATGAAATGATTTTTGGCTATCATTTTTCTGCCTCTAGTGACTAGAAAATGGTTGTAGGAAATCAAACATCATGTTTTCGTAATCTTTCTCATGTTCCCTTGAGGGGAAATCATAATAACAAAGGTGTAAAAACATTGGCCAAGAGTACATGTCCAATAATTTCATAAATTTGGATTCCAAGGGGATAACATTGAATAAAAAGATGAAAATGTATTTCAACTATTTAATTATTATACTAGGATCATGGGAAATAATATATAATAATATATCAAAAGTAGATACTGACCAATGATTTAAAAATTTAATTAAGAGTGTAAAAATACAATTTATGAGCATTAAAATAATTTTGATGCATCATTTTTATTGAATGCTTTAACTAATGAAGGATAATATCCAATAAATCCATTTCCACTCCGTCAATGTTAATCCAACTACTCATGATCCAATTTCCTTGAGGTACCATGCAATAATTATTATATTTCCTCTAAATTCATTTAGGGATTATAAAGCTATCCATTGTTATTTTTAACAATTAATATATTATGGAATTTATGTTGAGGTATATTAAAATAAAATAAATAGACTTAGTTATTTATCATAATTAAATCCATAGCCAATGAAATCCACTATCGGACATCAAACACCGATAAACCATACATCACATCTAGGCTAGACAATGATATCTGAACTAATCCTAGGTATCTAAATATCAATGGATTGAATAACAATTGAGAGGGATGGTTTAATTAGTTATTCACTTTTAATAAGTTCAAAAATATTTATAAACATAACCCCCTAAATAATTATGATTTCATTCTTTATCAAATTTTAGTAAATACTCATGTAAGAAAAAGTAGGTATGGAAAAAACACATATGATTTACAAGGATTGACCTCGGTGTGGGAATATATATCCTTGTCACATACACTATTATGGGTCTATATAAATCCAATATTATGATGATGTAAATACAAATTCTTCCAAATCTTGTTAGACACCTTATATATCACGATAAAAAATATTATATGGATCTCATCTGTTTAAAATGTATTCTTTTCATATAATTGTGCTCATAAAAGAATAAATACATTGTTGAAACTATTCCACCAAAAATAAGTCTGAATTATCAGTCTGATTTGGTTTGTTTTAATTCTCTCAATGTGAACATGATGGATCCAATTTTCTCAATACAATGATATATGATTCATGTTCCGATTTTCTTATAATGTTGGGGTCGATCTTTCTAGAATTTTGGATCCAATTTTCATTTAATGGTGCTTCCAAATTTTGCAGAATGGTTGATTTGATTTTTTCCATAATGAACTATAAAAATCAAGCTCTAATAGAATGCTCAATTGATTTTTTATTCCATAAGATTGAAAAATTACCTTTTATTTTTAGAGATCTCCCCATTTCTCATGTAAATATAAATATTAAAATTAACAAGTGATATGGGATATTTTTTATACGAAAATAAGAAACAATGTGTGGGAAACATGAAAACATTCCCCTCTTCCTCAAATATCATAACTCTGAAAAAATATTTCATTTAATCTTCATCTTTGACTGCATCAAAACTATTTATATTTAAATGAGATTTATGAGAAATACATTGACATGTATTACCACATTAATTAAACATTGTAATCATCTCTTTATGAATTCATCCTTCCTAAAAAAACATTGGATCTGATTTTTTATGAATTATAATGACAATTTTTGGATAATTATTGATCAAATTCTTATATAATTATATTTTTTATTTTCTAGATATGATTTTTTTATACGTGTATGATGCAAAATTGGAAGGGTACATTAAATGGGAAACATAGTTTTCTATAATTAATAATTAGTTCTCAAAATAGAATTTTTTTTGCAGATGTTATGAATCTAATTTTTTTATAACTATTGTCAAAATTTTGTGGTTCTGATTTCTACTAGATCCTAGTGCAGATTTTCTAGTTCTTATTTTTAAAGGAATCAATTACTATTTTCGATACAATTTTTCAATGATTATATTACTTATTTTCTAGATCTATTCTTTGAATGATTCTCATATTGATTTGTCTTTATTTTAATGTTGATCTCATTAAGATGGAATTCTCATTACGATGAAATTAAGAATTTATTCAAAGCTCCCCACCATTTCATTAAATGCTTTTCTCATGAATAATTTCATTGTTTTTTTAAACATATTGAATAGATAAACATCCCATTGTTTTGTTTTTCCATATATAAAAACTATATAACTATTGACATTAAATTGTTATTTCATCAAATCCCCAGAAAATTTATTATTTAATGGATTATATCAAATTTAGAATCCTTGAGAAAAATAAATTCTAACTACTATTTTTTTTGGATCCTATGAACTGAAAATAATGAAGATGCATCCAATTCATTAAATATAAAACATTATAATACAAAACATTTTGTTTTAAACAAATAAATAAACTTTTCTAAAAAAGTTAATCATAAACAAACATCAATATCCCCCTTTGGATTTGCTGAAAAAAATAATTAATAACTTTGGATACTCTAGAATTTTTTCCAACTCAACCTTTTTATTTTATAAAAACATATTATTTCTAAAAAACGAGTGTCCTAACCCCAAAATTCTAGATAGCATAATTTTTTTGAAGGATTTGTATCCCTTGGGGAATAAATAATTTTTTTCCATGTAAAGATAAAATCCCTTCACATTTCTTTTCAGACACACATTATATATCCCACATTCATTATTTTCTCACATTAATTTCCACTATATCCCCCATTATACCATAACTGTAGATTCATATACATAAAATAAGACAAGTAAAAAACATCACAAGAAGTAAAAAATTTGTTTAATTTCACTCCCACATTTTCAGTATAATCCAATGCATGGTGGGGGTACATCATTATGATATTTATGAAGACATTAGAGGGGGATGAAGATGAATTTGTAACTTGAATTCCACAAACCATTCATTTGACATTAATTTTGTAATGATATCAATAATATAATGCATTGTTGAAATGTATTACTGATAAAAATCTATAGTATAAATTTTATATTCTATAATGTTATATAAATGTGTTTTTATTTTGAATATTGGAAAGGATTATTAGAAAGACCAATTAAACTCCTATTATCTCAAAGTATCTTTAATAGTTTACAAAGATTCACCTTTAGTTCTTTCAGCTAAAATTTCATCCACTATATTGGTGTAAAAGTCTAATTAGTTTCAATATATTCAAATTCAGATGTGTCGAATGTTAGTGAACATTGTTTCTTACTGTCCCAACTCACACAACAGTCATCCAAGAAAAATGTTTTTCATGAGGTTGATTTTATATCATTACAATATCAAGTCCATTCGGCATATGTATAACTATGAGAAATTATCCCATGATTTATTTTATATAACAACACATATGATGTTGTTAATTTAACATATCGCACAATTCCTTATTTCTACCAACATATTTGATTTCATTTTATTATTTTGATACATGGATTATAATGTCACAGCCTAAACAATATCATGCCTAGGAGATGTAATGTATTAATGAATACTTATCAGCTTCCAAAATAATTTTTGGTTTGAATTTAATATGGATTTATCATTTGTCAACATTCTTCTCATTTAAAAATGAGTTGAATCTTTTTCATATTCCTCCACCCATAACATCTTTAAAAATTCCTTCTCTTATTTTTCTTGTGATTAGAAAAAGACTTTTTTAACATGTAATACAATGAAGAAATCTAATTCACCCAACATTGTTATTTGAAAAAATGTCATCATGTCTTAAGAAAAATCATCACAAAAAATTTCTTCATCCCCATAAATAATTATAATTAATCTTTCAGAATCAAAAAAATCACATAAAAGTCAGTATTAACTTTTCTACTAGAAAAGTTCATCATTCCCAAAAAAAAATTCAATCACTAAATACCAAGCACATGGAGCATGATTCAACCCATAAAAAAGTTTATTCAATTTAAAGACATTATTTTCATCCTCATCAAGTAGAAACCCACGAGGTTTCTCAATGTAAATGCCTTTCTGAATATCAGTATTTAAGGAAGCTAAATTTACATCCATCTAACAAGATTTGTATTTATGATGTACGTCCACTAAACCAAACATTCTATTAGCTTCCAAACACGAATCTATGGAAAATTTGTCATCAAAATACATGAAATTCAATTCTTCATATCCATTAAAACCAATTATTTATTTTTTTCATGATAATTATACATTCTCATTCAATTTGCATTTATACACGCACTTGGCTCAGATATAATTTTTATATGTTGGCGTTGGAATAAGTTCCTATGTTTCATTATTCTCAATATGAACTAACTTTTTATTCATATCATCTTCCCATTCTATATATTGAGTAGCCTCTAAAACTATTTTTTTTTTCTGAATTTGATATATGTGAAGTCATATTTTCATATATCAATATTATTATGTTATGAATCAGAGCCTTCTGATACCCGATAATGTATTTAGATTCATGTGGTTTTTGTAAGGTAGGAAATATAAAAGTTTCTATCGTAGTTTGAATATCCTCATCACACAATTCTTATGAATCATGATAATATTGTTTTAATTACTTTTATAATTTTTGTTAGTCTCTAATTTATCCTCATTATCATTTTAAAAAACCTTTTTTATGGAACCTTTATTTACAATTAAGTTCACATCATATGAGTGCACCAAATATTTTAATTGATTGTTCCAAAATTTGTAACTTCTTCTATTTGGTGAGTAACTAATGAACATCACTTCCTCCTCTTTCTCATCAATATTTCCCAAATATTGATTTTTTATTTCGATAAAACATTGAACTCAAAGAACATTGAAGTATAAAATGAACATTTTTTGTTATACCACATTGAATAAAGAGTCATGTTGGTTTATGGTCTAAATTAGAATATATTTTAAACATAAACAAGTGTATTAACAACTTCAATCAAATATAATATTGAATCTATATATTATAATAACATTATTCTTCCTTTTTCAACCAAGCTACACTTATTTCTTTATGTTACTCCAATTTTTTTGGGAGTATATAGAGAACTATACTAATTATTGATACCATGATTTATCAGATATGTTTATAATGTATTGTTTATGATTTCAGTACCATTCTATGTTATAAGCTTCTTTATGTAAATCCCCATGAAAATCTCAACATCTTTTTTGAATAATTATAACATTTTAATAGTTTCTGACTTATGATTGTTGAACATGATGTTTGTCATATTATTAAAATCATCAATATAAGTGAGAAATTATAAATCCCCATTTTTTTATTGGTATATCATCATCTAACTCAGATTAAAATGAATAATTTCAAGTGGTTTGGTATATTAATTTGAAATTATATTATGTCTTTTGTTAGTTATATTTCCTTTCAATAAAGTAATACAAACATCCTCACCTCTTTATTTTAATTATAGATCATTCCCGACTGCATCAACATTAGAATGTTTATTCATGTTTTTCTTCCTAAGGTGACCAAGTCATTGGTGTCAAAATGTGTTTTCATCTTTATCACCCATGTAACATGAGTTATTTTATTCTCATATTTGAAAGAAACTTTTTATTGGTTCTTTCTCCCTTAGTAATTACTTTTCCATATTTCACATTTTTTATGATACAAGAATCCATTGTAAAGATTATTTCACTTCCACCATCACAATGTTGACTTACATTAAGTATGAAATGTTTAATCCCATAAACAACTTACACATGCTTATATTTAAATTTCATTGATTCAATATATGGCATATAGAATCCTTATATTTTTAAGGAACAATAATTCCCAAATGTTTTTGCTACCCGATAATGACATTCAACATGTTTCAAAAATTTTATATCAATATTAATATGTGAATAATAACCAATAACAAGAATCCATTATTTTTTACACATAATTTCTTTCAAAACTATCTCATTAAAAAAAAATTATTTGATCAAACATATTGTTTTTACCATTCATTTCTTTTATAATATAAACAAATAGTTTGGGAATGCGTGTTGTAAATAATTTTTTTTATGACCATACTGATCATATCTTCTATACACATATTCAATATATTCAATTGATTAATTTTTAGAATGTTTCAATCATCTTGAGAATTAATATTTCCAAATTACTCTGAGTTAGAAGTGTTTCTTATTCTACTTTCACTATTTCTTCCTCTTTTCTCAAACCTTCTTCTAGGAAGAGATTTGTTATGCCAAAAGTTATATGTTATAATCCCATAAATTCCAAAACACTAAAAATGTCCTTAAAATCATCATTTTCTATTCAATAAGTATCATTAGGTATATAATCTTAATTGTGGATGGTAACGTCTTTCAAATCTAACATACTCTAGATGCGGACTATATTTTTGTTTGAGTGACATCAATAATTTTGTAGAATTGTTAGTTTTATAAATTCATTTCTCCCCTGAATATTTTCACAATATTTTTTCTATAACAAAAAATTTTAAAGGAATTATATGAGACATTATTTTTAATAAAATGATATTTCACCTTATTCTTTTTTTAACATTCTCAATATCTTTAAATATCTCATATTTTATGACAGTATCATTGATAATGTTTTCAATCATCTTTCTCAAGGTACTTTTGGACTCTATATGTTTTTGGCTAAAAAATGTTACCCTCTTCATCCATTTTATATATATTCATTCTATGATATCCAATCATATTTCCCTATTTATAAATTTTATATTTGTAACTAAAAATCTCCTAACAATATGCATCCTCTTGGTTGATTATATCTTTTCTTCGATTACCAAATTCATCACAATCATTCTTCATTAATCTAATTTCATTCTTGAGACTTTTGTTTTGATCAATACATAATATATGTTTTGTTCTAAACCGTCTCCCCCTATATGATTCTTCACCACCATCATCACCCTATGATAAATATTTTTTCTCTCAACATTTTCAATTAAGGAGATGAATTATTATGAACATTCATATTGAAAAGATTTTTTTTCAATGACCCTAACTCAAAATTCTTAAAAAACACACATTTTCGGTTTCATGAAAACATATACGTGTGTATTTTGAATGACATTTCTTCTTAATAATTTTTATTACACATTTTACATAAAGGATTTTAATCAAAATCATCACAAAGTTCTCCTACATTATTCATGGAAAATTGATAGAATATAGTCTGATTCCACCACTCTCAAAAAATTTGTGAGGATGTTTTCGTACAAACATGTCTCTTCCTACTTTTTTGTTATTATATATAAGTGACAATATTTTTTCATTCAACTCATCATCTTCATTATCATATGAATCAAAATGATCATCTTCATCAACATCTTGGATTTTCATATTTCTCATTGATTGAAAATCCATTTAATATTTCATCATATATTTAATGATTAGATTTTTCCTCTTTTTAATAGAAATAAGAAATTTAGGAAATTCATCAAGAAAAAAATTACCCTTATCTTCTAAAGAATAAATTTTAGAATCAATTCATTACCAAAAGTTTTTCATTAGTTTCTCCATAATTGTGGCGTCATCCAAGATATCTTTAAATCCATTGATGTTGAAAAAAATATCATTTAATCTGGTGAAGTATTCATCAATTCTTTATTTATTCCTCAATATGATGTCTTAATACTTACTACACATGATTTGGAAATTTGATTTCTTGAATTTTTTATTCTCTTTGAAAACACATGCTATCTTTTCCCACATACATTTTGTTGTTTTGAGACACATTAACTACTGATAAATATTCACTGATAGAGACATAAGTATTTCATTACATGCCATACCATCAACATCTCTACATCTATTATTTGTTAATGTGATGGGATAATATTTCTCAATAGGTGAAAAATCAATAGTAGAAACATAAAAAAGATTCCAAGCCAAGACATGGGAGATACGAAATCATTTTATTTTTTACTCTATAGTAATTATTTCCATTGTATGTTGGTATTAATCTATTATTGAGTAAATTAATATTATCCATGATAAGGGTTCAATAAGGGAACCAAAACCTCTAACACCAATTTTTTTCCATGGATCGAAAAACAACTACATTGGGGGGGGGGGATAATTGTTCAGTTTTAATAAGATTAAGATATTTTAGAAACATAACTACAATATCATGATAATATATATATACTTATCATAATTTATTAAATACTAATGCATGAAAATGTATGCATGAAGGAAAAGAACGCATGTTTTATATGGTTCAGCCTCTGTTTGATAACCTTTGTCCTTTCCATAGACTCTCTCGTAGAACTATGCAAATCCACTATTAGAAATAAATGAATAATAATTCTTACAACACATGTTAAATACCTTCTATCTTCTAATAGTAATGAATATACTAACTCCAACATTTTTACCATGTTGAAATTTTAAAAAGTTGAGAAAATAAAAATAATAATGATTTGTCGAGACTACTACTCAAATGCTCATTCCGAATCCTTAGTCTGATTTGGATGGATATGATTCCCTCAATCTGATGATACAATATCTGATTTTCAGAATAAAATGATGCATGATTATGGATCTAGTTTTCTTATAATTTTGGAGCATAATTTTTTTGTAATTATCTATCTGATTTTCATATAATGGTTGTGCCTATTTTTAATAGTATATTGGATCCTATTTTTCTACCAATGGACTAAAAAATAAAATTCTGATAGAATGATCGATAAAATTATTATTCAAAAATATTGGAACATTCACATTGATTTCTCAAACACTCTCCCATTAGAGAATATGTAGAAATTTTCAAATGAATAAGTGTTATGAGAATCTATTTATTGGAAACTCAAAATTCCAGAGCAAGAAATAAGAAAATTTTCCCCACTTCATAAAATATCAAAACAATTGAAATATCTAACATTTAAACGAATTATCGGACTTTTTCAGACCTAATTATATTTTTATGATATTTATGTATAGCTAAATAGTAGGTTTGACCACTTTATTTCTTATTTTTAATCATCTCATTACATATTATTTCATAATTCAAAAATTATGGATCCAATTTTTATTGAATTTCAGTACGGATTCTATGGATATGATGGTTTTATATGTGTATGGTGGAGAATTAGAAGGGTACAGTAAATTCAGTTCATCTCTTTCAATCATTAGGTAATATATCTCAATATGGGATTCTGGTCTAGAGTTTTTTGATTAATTTTTTTCATGAATCTGGTGATGATTTTCTAGATCCAATTTTTTTATTATTCTAGTGTCGATTTTATGGATACTATTTTTATAGGATTCTGGTGCTGATATTCTATAATCCATTTTTTCATGATTCTATTGTTTATCAGTCTCCATTGTAATGTTCATCCAATTATTATGGAATTATCATTACGAAGAAATTCCGAATTTCATTAAACCTCTCCTTCATTTCTTCAAAGGATTTTATCGTGAATATTTTATTAATTTTTAAGAACTTCTTGATCAATATAGAATCATATGATTTTGTTTTAGAATGTATGAAAACTTTTTTACTCTTTAATTCAGATTATACTATCAAAAAACACTTATAATTTTTTTAATTTATTTGATTAGAATACTTATTGTTACAAAAAACAATAAATTATGTATGAATTTATTTTGGTTCTGATGAATTGAATGAAATGTATACAGATATGATTCTTTAGAAACAAAAAATTATAATACAAAAATGTATGTTTTCAAAAAATAAAAAATAATTGTAAGAATAATTTATAAAAAAGGAGGTTAAATATCAGGTTACTAGTATAACACATCATATATGATTTGTTACACTTATCATTAAAAATATTCATTTGATATATTAATGTGTTAAATATTTTTTTCATATCAATATTGTTCTCACTATGCTTAAGAATCTAACACCCACTTATAACCTAGATCCAATAATATTCAAACAAATATTCTAAATTCTTAAATGGAAAAATGTATTCATTACAATTTATTCAAATTTAATAATTTTTATCCTAAAAAGAGAAAATATAATTACCAATTGAAAACTGAGATCACAAATGGGTCTCCATCACAAGTGAGATATCTAGAATTTTCCCATGCCAGAAGCAAGTATACTACAGAATAAAATATCAAAATAATGATATTTCGTCAGCCCTAATTACAAAAAATCATTTCGAATATTAAAAATTTAATTTACCATCAATTTACTAATCATCATGGATGGAATCATGTAATGATACATGCACATATCTTCCTATTTATAATAAGTGAAAGGCCTCAATAACATATTCTAATTGATTTAACATTTTATTAAGATGCCCCAACTCACAAACCCAATGTTATAACTATAAAAAAATTCCACCAAAACGATATATATCAACTATACAAGACAAAACTATCTGACCCTATATAGGGAGAGAACTATTAGAAGTCACAATTATTCCTCTAAATTCCACAGGCGAGCACTATTTGTCCCTAATGGAATTTTGATGGATCTTGGTTGTCCTTTTATACCACAAGATAAAATGTAACTATTAAAAATACTTCTATAACAGACTCATAGAGAAAGAAAATGACCTCGTATTGGCATGTACTAGTACATCGATGACCTATATGTTCTATTATATGTGGCTTATAATGATCATGCATCAATGAGGGAGTAGTAATGTTTGTGATAATAAAAATAAACTAATGGAAAATGGACCTCTAATTAATATTCTAGAACAAATATAAAAATCTAAACCCTATTTACCCTAAAACAATGGTCCACATAATATGTCCCCCTATTTGGGGAAGAAATATTATGATTGATTAAATACAATTCTAAATGGAAAACATAATCCTTTACAAAATTTATATGCTTTGGGAGAATCATGTTCTGAAATGATCTTTGAAGAAATTTGGAAAATCTAAACTACCTCCTAAATGAATTGGAATCCTAAGCACTTCCCTATGCTCTAATCTTGCATTACGAAGAAGTGTAATAACTTATAATGTCATTCTATTATAAAAAAATAGTTTTTTGACTGCTCGATGTTCTTTATATCATCCAATATATGAACAATTATACCATCACATCCGTACATGAATATTTTACTCCCGAACATCCCCTAAAGCTAGGTGATAAAAAAAGAGTTTGTGATTGTGATACACTCTATCATATTTTTTCACAAATAATAATGCCAAAGGATATTATTTCAACTATTCCACTCTCATTTTTACTACTATAAGAATGAAACATCCTATTAAAATAATCATTTAGAATAAATATTTCCATCATCATTCTTGAAACAAGGATGATATAATCCACACCTTCATAAATTATGTCAATAAATGTCCACTGGATATTTGGTCATGTAAATTTTAAAAATTCATATCACTAATTTATGTCTCCCTAACTCTCTAAAGAAGGAGATGGGAAATAGACATCAACTATAAATAAGATTCATCATCCCCACCCTCATGAGATAAACATTAAATGGTGCACTATTTCATCAATTTTCTTGACAATTTCATACAAAAAACATCACTATGAGCATCCTCTTCCGCAATCAAGCCCTTATTTGAATCTCAAACTACTACTACATCAACATTTATTAGGTCATCATCCAATCCCATTTATTTTATGAGAAATCCATTGAAGTGGACCTTAGAAATCACAAATTGAACTAATGAGTGCTTCCCATAATGATTGACATCTTGAAGAATATACCAAACAATCCTTAGAGTGTCGTGTGATCCACCTATAACGTTGAGTTAAAAAGAATTCAAACATAGAATTATATGATAAAATAATCCAAAAATGGTAAAGGATCTACTTCTTATAACTCCTGAAATATATTATAAAATAAAAAAAACCAATGTGGTATCTTAAAGAACTCAATTAAACTATAGTAACTTTTTAAGGACACTTTTGGGTAACCTACTCAGAAAATAGGATCCAATGATAATGTTTTGTGAGTTAGTGATCCAATAATAACATCTCCAAAATACACTGTCTGAAAAAGTCATCAGTTATCGTTGGAGAATAATCCTTCCTAGAATTCACCTTTTTCATTTGATGTCAGTGCATACATGACCCCATCATATCAACTGCCTCTTATGAGGGAGACAATAGGCTACCTAGATGGTTACATTAGTTCTTATATTCCCATGCTCTTAAGAAATGTAGTGACCAGAACATATAAATCCTTGCACCAGTTTCTGCTATCAATTACATCAGAATTAATACAAAGAATTAAATATCAAAGCACCAAATTGTTTATTTGTCTTGGTATAACACATACATAAACGTTTCTTGTTTTAAAAATGAAGAAACTAATAAAAACATAATTTTTTTCTCAATAAATTAATAATTTTGAGGGAATGTTTATTACATATATAAATTCCTAGAATATAATTTGTAGTACGCTTCATTGATTCATATAAGAAGAAACATAATAAATATGAAATAAAATCCTTATAATGGTTATTGTATAACAGAATATATAATGATTCAATGTGATTTGTAATAATGGAATGATAAATAATAGAACAAAAAGACCATATAATAAATAAACTGAGAAGGAAGTCCATAAACAATATGGAAATGTAATAATTGGAAACATATGCCATTAAAATAAATAGATAATCAAAAATAAATATATAATTGTAAGAAAATAAAACACATTCTATCTAATCAATTAACTAATATGAAATATATCCATATATAAGGGGACAAAAAATATCTTAGATGAATTATAATGAAAAAATTCCAATTATAGGAAATGATTAATTATTGGACATCATATTTCTCATTCACATGATATATTTACCATCAAGATATAGTTTCATCATTTCCAAATTTCTTAAATTCTTTGTCTCATTTGACTATCGATGCATTAAGGGGAATTATTTAATAGATTCCCAACCAGTAGACCTTGCATTAATCGGTGTCTAACAAGTAGGTCTTATATAAACCAGTCCCCATCCCGTATAGTTCATGACCAAGTCATTTAAATAATCATAGTGGATTATAAAATATCTGTATTTAATATATGATACAGTTTCATCAATAGTTTCAAAAATAATAAAATATAATTATATGTAACATCACATGAAAAATTTTATACATTTCAAGAAATAATAACATCAATAGAATTTTTTTTGGATATTTAGAAGAAATTACATTTTAAGTGATCATATGAAATTGAATGTATCAAGGGGATAAAAGGAATTAAAAAAGTGAATGTGAATACATTCCGTGTAAAAATAATTAATAACCATATAGAGTAATAATAAGGATAGTATCAATAAAATATATACCTAATGGAGTAAAATAAAGCGTTATTGACATCGATAAATATAAATAAAAATATCTTATAAAAATATTCTTTAGGAAAATATCATTGTTTAAAAAAAAATTATAAAAAATTATATGAATGTATTTTTTTTAAATCATTTTATTTTAAAATTAATATTTTAAATATGTAAAGGATGCATCAAATAAATGATGGGGGTAAATCTGTACAATACATATGAGGTAAAAGAGAATTCCTTTGGCATTGTAAATGGTTAGAAAGATGCTTTGATTGGAAGGAGAAAATAATATCATATTAATAAAATTTGTAAAAGAAAAAAGGTTAAAAATTTATTCACTGAATCATTTAAAATTAATAATTTAAGGAATTATAATAATATATAGTTTTTAAAATAAAATTGGTTCTCCGACTAAGAGAGGAGTAATATCAGGTTTTCTGAGAAACATTTTATAAAATATATTAAGTACCTAAGAGTGGGAAAATTGTTAAAAGAGTTAAAAATGCCATGAAAAAACATAGGTTAAGACAATGATTGGTTTTATTAAAAAAATTCTTTTAATATAATTTAATATAAATACCATTGAAGTTTCATTACAGTTCTTATTGAGGAGATTAAAATTTAATCATTCAAAAGTGTAACATACAAATTTGAATCATTTTAAATCATTTTACTCATTATGAAATAAAATTAAAATAATGTTTTAATATCATGAGAGTATTTATATTAATGATATATCATGAATGAGGATATTAGAAACTAAGTGGATAATATAAAATTGGACTCAATAGAATGTAAATTGAGACAAAATCCCGTACCTTTTTTTTCCTTTTGGGTGAGCAACCTTTAATATCCTGTATAATATGGAAATGATATATTTCCAAATTTTTTATAACGATTTTTTCAAGATTATAATTAATTTTATATCACTTATTACCATTTTTTGTAGAACTACTTACACAATTATGTTAACCTTGGTTGTTCTCACTCAATACAATTTCCCTATCATAAAAAACTTTGGTCGATAAACAATGGTCAATTGGGTCATTATACGACATGTGAATAATAATAATAATTGAATATTTATAATATTAATAAATAATTTATTCTTCTAAAAATAACCACAACATATGTTTTTTAAAAATGAATCTATGTTACAATAATAGATTTTACATGTTCTACATACGTATGAGTAACATTCTTATTTTTCAATAATAATTATGGAAATAAGGTATGTCCCACCATATGTTTCTATATTTATAATTATATCACAAATAACATATTGTTTAATCAAATATATTTATATATATAACCATTGTGATGATGAAGGAATAACATTATGTTAATGAGGCGTTAGTCCACACATCCATGTATAACATTTTCACATTTTAATTGTGTGAAGGGGTAATATTGAAAATGATATATATATATATATATCGTTTATTATTAGAAATTTAGCTGTTTAATTAATAACATATATTGGTTTTTTATGTCACATATTTTTAATTATACTAATCTTATATACATTAACATTTTATTGTGAATAAATCACAACACATTGAGTGGGCTTTAATCTGCATTTCCTCAAATGAGGTTATTATATATGCACAAAATGGAATGTATTAGTGAAATGTATTATAAAAGGATTAAATAATTATAAATATATAATAATTTTAAAATATATAATATATAATTAATCTATCCATCATAATGGATTCCATGATATGTGGTATTGGAAGAAATGAGCATTCATCATTCATTGAGGTTGTAGTTCATTGTACACAGAAACTGAATATTTCTTATCTATTAGATGAAACTCTGTGTAAGTGTAGGTATAGGCCAAATAAAACAATTCCTAGTATATTTAGGATAATTTTGTTGTTATAAAATAATATAATAATAATCTATGAGTTGTTTTATAATGTTTATAAATCTAAAAATATTGAGAGAATACATAACCTCTTAATCGTGTAACTACTTTTGGTTTATACCAAAGGCTCCCCTAGAAGGAATTCATCCAAAATATAGTCTTCAAGGTTGAAGAGATAGATGTAGGGAAGATATTTTTTGGTCATGGAAGAACATAAGTGGTTATAGAGGTATGAGATATTTGGATAGGATGTGGCCTTTTATAGGGAAGGAAAATGACTCACTTGAAATTTTTAGAGAAAAGTTAGGTATTCATATGTTCTTAACTGAAAAAGTCATAACAGTCCAAAAAATAATAATTTACGTTTTCTATATGATATATTTCATGAAAATGGTTGTTGAAAAAGTTCATAGGTCATTTTCCCCTTTTTTATGTGTTTTGTATTTTGTTAAGATTAATTTGTCATTTTATTTGTAATTAATTTTAAATAATTTCACCAATTTTTTTGGAAAGAATATTTGGTCATACTATATAATATAAATCATGATGATTATATATATGGATTCAATTTTTAAAAATTCTATTCAATGAATTGGCAGAAATTAAATTAAATTTAATCCTTTGGTGGGGACCATAATGCATGTTTTTAGAGTAAAAAACTCTAAATGTTTTCCGTGTTATTATAATCAATTTCATTGTCAAAATGAATAAAAATGAATATTTTAATTTATTTTATTAAAATATTATTTAATTATACATTAAAATAATTATAATTTATAATTATACTTATATAAAATTAGATGAAAAAGGTGTTGTAGTTAAAAATATAGTATTAATAGTTATTCATTAAAAAATTATTTATTTCAGAAAAATTTAAAAAATTTACACTAACCTAATTCTTCAGATTATATTCCAAATTATATGATTATTTTTTAAATAATAAATCAATTAAATTATAAAAATTAATATTTAAAATGGGTTCTCCATAAAACGATGGTAAAATTGACTTTACAAAAATTTAGGTTTTGTGTGTAAAAAAGAATTTGTTCTTACATTATGTTTATCAAAACTAATGGATGAATCAAAAAAATATTTGACTCGAATATATATATATATATATATTAAATTAATATCACTCACTACTTTTAATTAATTTAAATTATTATCATAAAAATAAATTTGATCATAAAATTATTTTTCTATAAAAATATTCACATTATATTCTATTGATTATTTCATCAATTTATACTTAATATGTATCCAATAAATTAATTTTTTATTTATTTAAACAAAAAAATTTATTATTTATTTATTATTATTAATATATAATAGTTTAATTACTATTTTATATCTCATTATATTGTACTAATATAATATTGTTCAATAAAACTCGGTCTTGCGTCTAACGCAAGCCATGAAAGAAGTTTTATCTTGTGAATAATGAAGGATAACTCTATTTTTCAGGTATTTAAATATATATATAATATATTTAAAATATTAAATATGTTATGAATTATTTATATATTATCTTACCTTATGTTCTTTTTTTCATGTGGGATACATGATTTCGAATACAAGGTTAATACTTTTGATTTTCAGGGTGACATTCCCACCACCGTATTTAAATTGTACCCTTGAATTTTAAACACGATCATTGGGATATATTGTTGGATAATTTTTCTTTTTTAAATCCCAAATCATGATAAGGATTCATATTTCATCCCCTATAAAAGTGTGAATTTATGTTATAATGGTCACATGGACTACCATGTAACTAGGTCTCTATGTAAGGTAACATTAGTGGAATGTAGAGAGAGGTACTTGGAGGAAAAGAATAAATATTTACAAGGAGTGATTGTGGTCATAAATCACAAAAAATTGAATGGTAAATGGAAATTTGAGGCCCTAAAATCCCTAAATATACTATTATTTAAGTGACAATTGGTTTAACTAATATTATGGTTTAATGAAAACATTTTTATGTGAAAACGATTTTCTTAATGATGAAGAATTTTTTCACTAAAAGTGAATATAACAAAATATACTTAATTTATATGTTTATATTTCATTTGATCAATATTAACATTTGGTGTTTCTTTTTTCAAATTATAATTCATTAAAAATTAATATTTATGAATGAAACACAAAAAAATTCTAATGTATCTTAAGGCACAGTAAAGAGTGAAAACATTGACTATTTTCCTCTATCATTATTCCAAAACCAATATGGTTAATATATTAATCTCTAATACATAAAAGTCATACTCCTGGTTCATTATTAATATTAATTCATCAAATTTTTTAACTAAAAACAATGAAAAATTAACTAGGAAATTGTCTAGTCTAATGAAAAACCTTGATATATGGTTAGTAAAAAAATAGTCTTTTAACTAATTTTTTTAATACAATAAAAATATACAAATACTTTTTACATTTATTTTCTACATTTTTACATCATTTATCTAGGGTTTACACATAATATCATTTTTAGGGTTTTTAAATCATGACACAATATCATTAATCTAAAACAATTTATGTTTATCCAAGATTATTCATTATCAGAATCTGTTATAATAAATTTTAATGAAAATGTGAATTATCCTAAGAATTTCCCCAAGGATTGTAAAACAAGGTCTGTAGTAAGACCCTTTATCATGTACCATGTTAACATGAGTCAGGATCAGAACTCCTTGACAGAGTATTTACTCCAAGGTACATCTATAATAGATTCACTTTCACATGTAATGTCCAAACAGATATGTATTTTAAAGAAGACCAACATAATATCTACCTTACAAAAATTCAAGGATGGTATTCTATACTTATCCTAAATTTAAATAATAGTGTCATGTTTTCAAACCAATGTTTTCCTAAATATAGTTACCAAGGATCCAAATTAACACCTCTAGTACAAACTATAGCTACATAATCTTAGAAAGGACAGAGTTGGTGTATTATATCAATGAAATTGGTATGATTAAAATAAATCAAATAGAAAAAAAATAAAATTGTATAATAGTCATGATAAACAAGATACATATATGGGTCTTGTATGATAAATTAATACACTATTTAAAAAAAATTATGAATAATTAAAAAAAATGAGTATAAAATTATTCCATATAGTAAGTCCATTCATATCATTCAATGTACACTTCATGGAATCACATGGAAAGAAACATAAAAAGGTTTAGATTAAATGTTCAAAAATGTTGAAGTATAAAGGAATAAAAATGAATAAATAGGAGAAATAATTATGGTATTGTAAATAATATAACCACATGTACAATGTAATAAAAAAATTTAGAAGGTATTGAATAAACAATATGGAAATAAAATAAATGGATACAAATTCTTTTCAATTAACTATATAAAGAAAAATGAATATGAAAATGTGTGAAACTAAAAAACATTCCACACTATCAATTAACTAAAAATAAATGTATCCAAAAATATGTTGATGAAAAATATAATGGATAAATAATAAAAAAAAAATCTCGAAAAATGAAATACTAAATTATTGGAAGTATTGTTTCCCATTCATTTATTACCTTTACAATTATAATAAAACATAAACTTTTCCAAATTGGAAAATTTATTCGTCCCATTAGATAATGGATTCATCGAGGTGATTTCATTAACGGTTACCCAACTCGTAGAGCTACTATTAAATTGTATCTAACCCATAGTGATTTTATTAACAAGTCCCTAACCTATATATTGCATTTCCAAAACATTTAAATAAGAAATATCCCATATAAAATATATGTATTGAATAATTGGTAATGTTTTATCAATAATTTCCAAAATATCAAATAAATTTCAATGTAAATACCAAATAAAAATTGCTTTATGATTCATGAAATAATCATATCCATTAAAAATTAAATGGATATATAGGGTATATTCAAAGTCCAGTGATAATAGGAAATGTAATTTTTCACGATGACAAAAGGAATCAAGGAAGTTAATGTGAATATTATCCTTGTAAAAATCAATCATAAATCATACAGATGAATAATAATGATGCAATCAATAATATATATACTATGTGGAGAGAAACAATTTGTTGTTTTCATTGATGAATATAAAAAATAAAATTCTATTAAAAACATTCATAAGGTAAATATCCAGAGTTTTGAAAAAATCATTTTTAAAAACAATTTCATTGAAAAAAAATATGAATACATTATCATTCAAAATTAACCATTTAATTATGTAATTTATGATTTAGAAAAACTATGGTGGTTAAATTATTACATGTAATAAGAGGTAAAAGAACATTCCCATTTCAAATTAAAATGTTATAAAATTCCTTTTTCAGAAGGATACATGATGATTCATTTAATAACATTAGTAAAAAATGTTAAAAATGAATTTTTAAAATAATTAAAAAAATTTAAAACATTTTAATAAAACATTAAATTTTAAAAAAGGTTATCCGAATAAGTGAGGAATAACATAGAGATTTCTGAATGAACATTTTCTAAAACATATTCAGTTCTAATGTGTGTAAAATTGTACTAATATCTAAAAATGAAATTAATTAATAGAGGAGAATAAATTGAAAGGTTTTATAGAAAACATCACATATAATTTACTTGATTTTAGATACCTTTTAAAGATCATTTAATTTATTATTGTGGAAAATAATATTTAAACATTCAATAGTTTCCCATACAAATTTGAAAATTTTCAAATCATAAGACTCCTGAATGAATAAAATTAAATGAATGTTATAATATCTTGAGATTAAGGATATTCATGATATATCATCTAAAATGGTATTATATACACAACATAAAAGTAACTAGGTACATAACAACAAATAATTCTCAGTTGAATGTACATTGTGACGAAATCTCTTAACATGTGTTCCATTTCACGTAACCATATATCAAATTTCTATATAATAAGATTAGGTTATTTTTTTAAAATTTTTGAACCATTTTCATATACATCATTATTATTATTTCACTTATTACCAAATTTTGTAGAACTACTTAAACAATTATGTTTACATCAGTTGTTTTGACAAAATTCAATTTCTGTGTCAAAAACAACATTGATAGGTCAACTATGGTCAAATAGGTAAATATATTACATTTAAATAATAATATTAATTGTATAATTATAATATTTATACATCATTTATTCTTATAAAAACAATCATTACAAATGGTTTTTATTAATTAATTAACATTATAATCAGGGAGACAGTTAGTCGTACGTACACATGAGTTCTATTATTTTTTTCAATGATCATTATAAAAAGATGTCAAGTAACACCATATATTTCTAGAATTATTATTATATATTAAATACCATATTTTTTAATAATATATAATTATATATATAAATCTTGGGATTAAAAATGAATCACAACATTTCGATGAGGCTGTAGTCTGAACATCCACAAATAATGTTATCACATTTTAAGTGTCTGAAATAGTAAAAATGAAAATGATATAAATATATATACAGTGTATTAATAGAGAGGTAATTATTTTTGAAATATAAAATATGGGTTTTAATGTCACATATACATAATTATAATCATTATTATACATTCCATTGATTTTGGGAAGGAGTCACATCCCATTGAGGGGGAGATAGTCCACACTTCCTCAAATGATCTTATCGTATTGAAGAAAAATAAAATGTATTAAATTTATATTTTATAAAAATATTTATTATGTTTAAATAAATAATAATTATAATATATATAATATATAAATTTATTCTCCATAATAATGTCCACTGGAATATGTGGTAATGGAAAAATGAACATTCATCGTTTCGTGAGGCAGTAGTTCACCATACACAGAGACAATTTTCTTATTAGCCATTATAAGAATGTTTTTGTAAGAGATGGAAATAATGAATGAATTAATAAATCCAATTATATTTTGGATATTTTATTTTTATACAGGAATATAATAATAAGATTTGAGTGGTTGGAGAAACAAAATAAAAATAAAAATCATGGTGGAAGATGTTACCTATTAATTATGTAACTTATTTTGGTTTATATGAAAAAGGATTACTTTGATTAAATTATTCCCAAAGGGAGGCTAAAATAATGGGGTAGGTATATTTGGAATCTACATAGCTGTTCATTTTGAAACTTAAGTAGTTTGAGAGGTGTGAAGAATGGGGAGATTTGGTAGCCTTTTATTGGGAAGGAAATGGACTCACATGGATCTTTTGGAAACAAGTTAGTTGTACACATGTTCACACCTATACAAAATATTACAAAAAAATCAACAATGGACGTTTTATGAGCCATATATGTCTAAAAATTGTTTTTACATGTTTATAGGTCATTTGGGCCCTTTAGTTATTGGTTTTTTCCTTCATTCCTCAAATATTTTTTTTTTCATTTTCGGAGTAATCCACTTTAATGGGGTGTGGGAACCTCACAATAGGCCAAATTTCAAACAGCAAGATACCAATATTCAATCATCACAAGCTCCAAAATCTACCCCAAAACAACAAACAGAAATTCAGAAATCAAATTTAAAAAAATTGAATCCAACATTCAAACATGACATCGCCTCTGTCCATGAATCCACATGGTATGCTCCTGGAGGTCCATTCCTCTACATAATCACATCACTGGAAATCTGAAGCCCTCAAAAAGGAATCATTTCCATTATTAACCACAAACCGTAAAAAATCACCAACGATATAACTAGATTTAACCTTCGATTCGAAATGAAAACTGCATAATATCTACCTACAACATCAACCTCATCAATTCTAAAAACCAGACCGCCTCCATCAACAACACTTCACAAATCAAACAAAAGGAACACCAACCTTGTCTAGCAAAGCCACCACCAGGAACAAGAGAAAATCAAGAGCAATACAAAATAGGATCATCCAAACCTCACTAAAAGAATACCTTCTAGAGGACCAGAGTCACAGATCTCGCCGCCGCCTTCAATCTCATGTAGAGAGAGTAGATCATCCCAGCACGCTCACACCCGACATGAAACGCGACGAAAACCTCAGTCTGTAACATCTGGAGATCAATCTTCAAACCATAATTGTGTCGCCATGGAACAAATTAAGCTGTGGAGGCTTCCAAATTGATGAGCACACACGACACCACCACTTGAGGGTGATTCACAACACGAACGCACCGAGTAGGATCCCCAAAAAGAGATCTGCAACCGTTCCACAATGGAGAAGAGGAAGGCAGTGCAATGTCAACCCTAGCATCACTATTCCCTTTACGGGATCATCTCTAATCAAATTTTTCCTTCATTAAATATATATTTTCCTTCATAATTCTAATTAGTTTAAATTACATTCACTAATATTTTTGTTAAACAATAATGTTGAACTTTTTTGGAATAATTATTTATTTTTATTAAAAATATAGAAGACATTTTACAGAATTCAAATAATAGAAGTGGTAGAAATTAATTTACATTCAATCCCGCTGACTAAATGAAAATGCATATTGTTATTGGAAAAACATTCGAATGTTTTCTATGTTTTAATAATACATTTTATTTTGAAATTATTTAAAATGAAATAAATTATATATTTTGATAAAAATATTATCTAATTATAATTTAAAACCAATTAAAATATAATTTATCCTTATGAAAATATTATATTAAAAAGGTGTTTTAAAATATATTTTTTTAGTTTTATCTCTTCATTAAAAATGAAATGTTTCAGAAAAATACCAAAAATTTATCTTAACTGAACTATTATGTTTTCTTTTAAAATAATAAGTTCATTTTGAAATATAAAATCAATTAAATTGCCAAAATTAATATTATAATGGGCCATCCTTTAAAAGGATATAAAATTACCTTTATGAAGATATAATTTTTTATTGGTAAAAAATTATCAGTTATTATGTTATTTCTATCAAGAATAATAGATGAATATAAAATAGAATTGTGTTATTTTAGTGTATATATACATATATATATATCTATATTTCATTAATATCACTCACAAATTTTAATTAATTTATTATATTATAGTAATCCAATATTTTAGCGTTAAAATAGCGGTCTATACAGATATTCACAATATATTAAATTTAATATTGTGTAAATTTATAATTAATTTATGTTGAATTAATTTAATATATATTTTTATAAACTAAGTTATTCATAAATCAGGTTTCACTATTCATAACTACTAATTTATTGTTTTGTTTATATCTCATAAAATTTAACAATATATTATTGTTTAAAAAAATTCGGTATTTCATATAACACAATCCATTGAAGAATGACACTCTTGTGTGTAACACAATCTAAATTGCTGTCACAACTATTGTAATATATATAATCAATTTTACATATAAAATGTATTATAAATCATCTTTATGTTATATGACCATAAACATTTGGAGTCGCATTTCAAACACAAAGTCGAATACAAGGTTCTTACATTAGATTTTTGTGGCGTCACAAGAATCCTCCATCTACACCTCAATCTCCTACAAATAAATGAGGTCATATAAAAATCATATCAAAAATAAAATTTCATCATTATTTAAATTTCATTTCAAAAACAAACCCACATGTTGAGGTACACTTGAATCATCCTTTGGAACAATGTTAATATACTCCTCTACCATTATAAGAATCCAAAAGCACATAAAATCTATTACTCTATCGATCATATAGGAAAATTAGTAAAATAAAGTGTATTATCCTTAAAATATCTACTCATATTCTTCAAGGGGACCCTCATAACTCATGATGTAAATTATACTACATACCTCCTCCTTGGGTACATTGTATCCCTCACTAGTGATTGACATCAAGGCATGAAGAGTTAGGAAAGTTTTCATAATGAGGAATAAACTATTTGAAATCTCCACCTATACTAAATGATTATATTAATGGTTAAATCTCTTCCTAGGTCCATGTAACATTTTATAAGTGAGTGATAACTGATTATTTAAAAATTATCTTCCAAACAATAGGGTCTATAAAACGTATCCAATTTTATCGATTGGCCTTCGATAATGGCCATGACCATTGAATGTGGATTTTAACAGAAAACAAAACTAATAAATGTGTAATATAAAAATTAATCTCAAATTTAACATATCTAAAGTATCATAGACACAATAATATACTTATTAAGGCTATATTTACCCATTTTATGGTTTTCCTCAATTACCTTATCCATATTGGAACCATAAAAAAAACACAGCCTCAAAAAAACTATTATAGGGAACTATTCCACCAAAACATCAGACATTCTGAATTGTGTGACATTGTCTCACATACATTGGTTTAGATCACTACATAATGAAACATTGTGGTGGGTAATGAATCCCTCTTCCATGCGTGCTCAGATCCACATCACATAAAACCAAAACTCGGACTAAAAACATATTGAAGTAGGGCTAGATGAAAATGTACTAAATTAGAGAAGTAAAATGAATATAGACCATACCATAAACTATATCCCGAGTCCCCTGTTGAAAAGTTTCACATTATTACCTCTAACCCTAGCATGATTGGTGGGGAAGTACCACACACAATTACTCTACATACCACATGTAATTCACGATCCAATCATGTTTCCAATGAATGCTATATGAATCATTCTAGATAATAACCACATGGAAAAACTATGTCAACTATTATATTTATCCTGTACAAAACTAGTTGCTGATCTAGGTATTTAGTAGGTCTCTTACATTATTTAATTTTGTAATTCCTACTTCTTGATATCATATACATCACTATTCCACAATAAAAACTAAGAACACTAATAACCCATATATTCTATTACAGTTAGTTCCCTATTTCCCAATATTTCTAAAGAGTCTTTGTTTCATACATTCCATGTCTAGTAGAGAAAAAAACATAATTTGAAGCATGTGATCAAACTCTAGAAAATATATTTCTTAATCATCGCATTCTTGGGTAACCAAACCCAAAAACCCAATGTAACCCTAGGAAGAGGCTAGTCACAATAGAGTCCATCATCACAGATGGTGTCCATAAAAAAGAGAGACAAATATTATAGACTCTAGGAAACACTATTCTACATGAGATTTTATCTCACATAAAAATCTGGTTGTTACATGATCATGGAACTCTAAAATAAACCTTAGTCTATGTACATAGTAAAACTTATTAGATAGGTTCTACGGATTCCACATCTAGATTGAATGGTCTAGATGACCTACTAATCTTGAGTATTATCAAGGGTCAATAGTTATAATAATATATTGTTTCGTTTTTGGAGTTCCTTCCATTGTAGTAGGAAACCCAATTAGACCCTTAATATTATGATAACTATTATTACTATCCAAAACATAGGTGTACTCTTTCAATTATTCATTATTATGACCTATAATCTCTATCATCGCTGGATTATGGTATAAAGGGATCCTAAATTGTGATAATACATACCATGGAAATATGATTATATATGGATTTCCTATCAAGAATGAATATCAATGTAATCAATCATATATGACGCATGTATCAATTATTTCATTATACTAAGGTCTCAGAATACTGAATCAACATAATGGTTGTTATAGATCACATATATATATATATATATATATCATTTTTCATACCATCATTGGGTTCTATGTACTGTAAACCACACTTGAGAGACCTTGAAAATATTTCCCTAGGTCCTAAACAATATTCATAAGGGGAAAATAAAAACACCATAACATATAATCAACTTATCTAAAACCACAATGTAATGACCTATCTTAAGGGATCCCACAGGGTTGAAAAAAGACTAATATTCTATAACCCCATGTTGTCATCCAATATGAAACCATCAGATGAAAAAAATAAGAATAATTAATATAAATAGGGTGTAATTTTCCAAATTTTTTTATATGATAAAACCCAACTTTAACAATGAAATAGAGAAGAGGAATGTCATAATGACTATAACATCCAGGAAAAAACATGACTCAAATAGATTGAAGAGAATAAAATGGAGTACCATATTATAAATCATAGTGGAAAATAATGTGGAACAAATAATGTCCAAACATAAATGAAATATAAATTTTAAATAAATTAGAATATAAGAAAATTAATAGGGATAGAGAGTTTGTCTTTTAATCTGAATGCCTCCACCAGAACTCACTATCAATCCACCCAACTATCCTTAAACTATACCAATGCCACCATAGATTTTTCCGTTATTTAATAATACATGACATGTGTAGGAAAATTGCATACATGGGATATTATAGACATGCGTAATATGATTCCTGAAAACCCAATGATTTATAAACAACACACTCTATAAATTGTTTAATTATGTCATCCATTAAGATCAACATATACTAAATCTCTCAAAAAATTAATTAAAAGTATCATATATATCTACACTTGACCCATAAAAATAAAATGTTAATATTATAGCATAAACATTGAACCAATAATTACCTTCCTAAATATAAATTGATTCAACACTAAAGAGAAATTGAATAATTCAAAAAACAATTATAATGATATAAACAATTGTGCTATGGACATTCCAACCGGACCATCAATTACACCTCTTCAATTTCATATGAATGTAAATAGAAATTCTAAACAATAATGAATGAATATTCAAGTTTACATATTATAGATATATTTTTATATATTTTTATGTTTTTTTCTTACTAAACACTATAACTCTTTTCTCTTCTTTTACTATTTGATATCTTAAAAAGTCTATAAGGTTATGCATAGAAAAATTCCCCATTAAAAAGAGTGGTAATAAAGAAATAAATATTCATTATAAAATTTCCCCTTATGATTAATATAACTACATAAAATGAAATAACCATGGAGAATTTCTTAATAATAGCACTCATGGTGATTATAAAATTTTAATGAACATCATGGGAAATATTTTTTTATTTCACTATATTTTCATTTCTAAATATATTTAACTGGTGAATAAGTAATGATAAATGATGCCTTTGATAATAAAAAGGGATGCATAAAGGGAACTATCAAAACATGAATACTTTTATAAACATTGAAAAACTAAATAATAAATAATAAATTTATATATATCTATATTTTTGTTTTAAATTAATATAATTAAATTTCATAACATATTATTAATAATATGATTTTAATTAAATAGTAAATTATTTATTGTTAATATAATACAATAAATAAGTTATTGGGAATCATTATTAACCCCTTATTTGAGTTGATATTTCTATTCTATATCGATATTATTTTACAATTTATATATAACATGTTATATAAATGTCATTTACAGTCCAATGTAATGATTAAATGTTCAATCCACTTTCTAATAATCAATTCAATTTTATGATGTTTCAAATGGAACCCTCCCATTGTCTATTTACATTAATCAATATGTATCTATTTCTCACAAATTAATTCCATTATATTTCAATTACATTATAATAGTTTATTTTCTATATTTTTAATCTCTTTAAAATAATTATACATCTAATATACCCCATTAATTCATATTTCATTGTTCTAAAAATAATCAAAAATAATATTATAATTACTTTTAATTTAAATAAAAAATTTATAATTACCTTAAATGTCAATTCTTTTTTTTATATTTTTACCTTAGGTAAGTCTTATGTCCTGAAATTTAATATATCTACATTTTTCTTATACTTATGAATATTTTCATATCATAACAATATCACATGAAATTATTGGTAAAACAGGACCACTAGTTTTTTACTATTTCAGGATGATGTAAATGTTAATAAAATTAACTCCTAATTTCCTAGTAATTTATTTTTCCCCCTAAATAAATTTTCAGATAAAATTCTACTCATTTATATTGTAGAATTTTAAAAGCTTATATTTTCCATTTTATCAAGTTATCTATGTAATTTTTATTCTTATTATCATATACTTTTTCAATTTAAATAATGTTTACTCCTCATAAAATATATTATGAAACATATTTTATTTGTATAGGATAATCAAGATATTACTTTTACTAAACATATGATTATTATTATTTTATTTTTGTTTCACATTTGTATGGGTTTTTTTATTAGGTGATTTGTGGTCTAATATTTATATAGTCTTTTAATACATTGGGTAGGGCTTAAATATCATGATATCATTTTGTAATTTACATGGATAGTTATCTTAGTCAACATTGTAATAATGTCTTAGAAGTTTAGAGTTAATTATGTCTGTTTATTCATGTTTCACATTAGTAATATATATTAAAAATTTATTCCATGGTTTTTATCATTAAATTATGATTTATATAGTCTTATATCATGTACCATGCTTATGAGTTATTATGTTAATGTTTTTCATTTGACTACATTGTTTATGATATTCATTATGGTCACTCATGAATCGATAGTTTATAGCACTAATGATATTACACTTATATAGACATTATTTAAACATATATTTTTCGAATGTGTATCACCAATGATTTTTATGTGTTGATATCTATAAAATATGGTATTCCATTTCTCTTTACCAAATCGTGGATATAGTTTTTTAACAAGTCCACCACCATATAAGTTTCATGAATAGAAAAAAATGAAATGTATTTATAAGATGATCGACTATCTCCCATATGAAATCTTGTTTCCAAATAATTATTAGAAGGCCTATTAAAGAATCCATGGGTATTTATTCAAATTTCCACACTATAATAGGTAATGACTACAACATACCCGAAGGTCGATGATTCTCTGCCTTAACATGCGAACTATTTATGAATATTGAAAAAAGATTAGCCACATTCCTTTTCATAATGACCCACCAAAACTATGATTTGAATTAATTATACATATTTTTTATTATAGGATGAACAATCCCTTATTAATGGTGGTATAAATGATGAATTTTTTTTAACTAGCCATAGGTACGACCATCAAATTTTATAACCACAACAATGAACTCTCATCAAGCTTTAATCCATCAATGGTGACCCCACCATTATGTTTTAATATCAATTTACCACATTCTAAATTGGATATACATACTTCATTAACAATTATAACTAAATTAGGAACCACTGATATAGGAACGAAAACCTCCATATAAACTCATCCATCACTATCTAAGTACATGTAGGCAAGGACCGACCGCAGTTTCAAATCATCTGAATCCTTTTGTTATAACTAAGAATATTAATTTATACATTGTTCATCTTGCTCTTAATTTAAATTAACTAATGTATAGATCATGTCAATGTAAAATATTTATAGATAATTCATCCATCTTCTTTATCTCATAATCAAATACCAATGTGAGAAAACATTCTTCAAGCTCTTATTAAACATGAATAATGTAAATTTATCACCAAAGAGATATTGATTCCTTATTTTAAAATCATGGAATATGGAATATAACTCCAAATAATGTGTTTGGTAGATATTCTCATTATCTAACAATTACTGTGATCCATAATAAATAAGGTGGTATCTTGGCATGAGAACACATCCTAACCTAAATCACAGTGCAGTACAACACCCCATGTACGCATGTCTTGATTATGGAAAAACCTAATTGGTTTTGATGTAAGGATATCATTTTTATCTTGATATTTCTACCATTATTCATCCCATTATAATAGAAAATTATTCTTTGTCAAAGCTATCATAGGTGAAATCAATTGTGATAATTCACAAAAAATCATAGATAATAACAATATAAACAATGAAAGCGTAATATCTCGAAGAAATTCATTGGTGATTGCAAAGAGATAATAGCTACAATTCTATCTGGATCCATTCAAATGGATCTTTAAAATATTACATGATCATGAAATCATACATCATGTATCCGAAAATAAAACACTTATAATTTGGCATACAAACAATGGTATCTAATTATTTCCAACACTGTATCCAAGTGATTCTCATGCTCATAATTTGTCCTAATATAAACTTGTATTTCCTCCCCAAAAACCACACGAAAGAATCCAGATATCTATGAAATACTTGATTCCTTAGATCCATAAAGATCACTTGTTAATTTGTAAGACTGAAATGAATTACAACATATTCATAATGGCTATATATTGTTTTCAAAAATATATTTAGAATATCATATTTCCAATATCATAATTGAAAATATCTTGATCGCGTCTAATTTTTGGAGAACCACAGATATCCCCTCAGTTATTATAAAAGATCATCAATGTGTTGAATTGAATGTTTATTTTCTATCAAAACATTGTTATTCATACAATAATATGCACACATCTGTGGAGGTCCATCCACATTTTTCAATAACATAACTGGTGCTACCCGTAGATATTTTCTATGTTTAATGAACCCTTTTCTCCCAGACACATCCAACTATAAATTCAATTCACATAATTCATTTGGTTCCATACAATAATATAGAAGTTAGATAGATCTGGTCCTCTATAGGATATTAATGGTAAACTATGCATCCATTATAGTGGTAAACTATGAGAAATTATCATGAAACACTTCTGGAAAATTATCCACCAATGTTAGAAAAAAAATTTTATTAATCTAGATTATCAATGAGAAATACCACACTACTAACTGGTATGAGATAATTCAAACATTTGGGGACAACAATTTCATTGAACCTACATTTACACATTGTTTTCCCTGAAAGATATGGTTTTCTCCATATTCATTTATGAAACTGACCCATCAGGTATAACAGTCGATGTGATCCTTGAACATTATCAACCATTCCATAACCCAGATTATATCAAATATTTCTATCTTAATCAAAGAGGAATTTAATTTCATCATGTCTCTATCAATATTTAGGGATCATGGTTGACACACAAGGTCTCAAAATTCATAATGAACAAGATTATTTTGATGTTTTATCACATAAGGCATCATCAAAAATATTATATGGATCAATTAAAAAAACAATAAGCAATTACCAAATGGTATTCTACCACATTAAATAATGTTTTAGTAAGGGTTTAATTCAAAAGAATCAAACCACACACCATATATGTTACATAATGATCATTTATAATAACCTATTCATCGCCATACAATTTTTTATCCCTGCACATTTATACTTGTTTCAATATTTAGATTGCACTTCATGAGTAGTAATTTTATTCCTAGTATAGCCCTGGCTATATCTATTCATTGTCAATATGAATTATGTTTCTCGTGTCCCATCAAATCATATAAGGCTTGTGACACTAGAGAATTATCTCAAACACTAGACCTTAGAGCTCTACAACAATATTGATGAATATTACCCATATTATTGCAATTGAGGAATTTTCTTGGTGGTTTCACACATTCTTGCTTCATCTGGTCGAAAGGACCACATTGGAAATGTCAACAATTTTTCATTGGTAACTAAGGAAGTTTCACCAATCAAGCTGAGTGATATTGATTAATAATAACACCTCATAAATAGGTTTCCCTCTTCCGCATGCTCCAAGAATTACATTTCTCACTATTTCCTGTAGGTATCTACAAAATTATCCCCCCATACCACATGATATGTCCCTTTCATCCACTATCATATTCTTGACCATCTCAATAAAATCCATAATTTAGAACAAAACACTAATTGAGAGAATCTCCTACCTTATCCCCAATTCAATTAGGTGTTCCTTCAAGGATTCCCTAACCACAAATTCATGAGAAAATCAGACTAAATTCATGAATTTAAGAGGAATACTCTATAACAAAAATATTTACCTACATCAAGCAGAAGAAAGTTTTTATTCTATATATTATAAACATGTGAGGATGTAATTGTTTCTGTAACAATTATTCAAAATACTACCAACAATGGCCTTGATCCACATTATCCTACACAACATGGTCCAACCATTATCATGAAAGATCTTCTATTATATACATCGCTAGCTTAACATTCATCTCCACTGGCGGGTACATGGAATTCTAGAAATGATTTATCATATTTAGGAACACCTATACCTTATCTAGTCATGAGTCACCAAAAAAATTTGTGGAATATTTTTTTTTGAATTGGAAGCAATGATCCACTAATCTAGGATCATCCTACTAGTTCCTTGTGTTCTTATCATGAAATGCTTGGATGATACTCTGAACTAGGTGTTGGATCAACTATTCATCAAATGTAACCAAAATAATTGCAACTTCTTAAGATTGGTTTCTACTATGACTACTGGGTGAAATATTCTACATAGAATACAAACACCATAAATCTCACTCTCTTTTCACTGAATAATTATAGTTTCAAATTATACTAATTCAAACTATCACAACAATTCATTCAAAAATCAACATTTACCATGATCAATAATTTTTGAAAATATTCAACATGATTTTGAAAATGAAAACATTATCAAGGTACCACAACCATGACCTCTTCAAAGAGTTACATTAGAATAGAATAAAAAATTATTTAAAAGAAATCAAAATCCATCAAATTGTATATCATTACTAAAAATGAAATATGCATTCTTAGGGAAAATTCATTTCTGCAATGCATTTCATGTTATTCTCATTAGCTTAACACATGATAATTAGTTTCCAATCCTATAATTGTCTCCTAAATACTTATGTACCCTACTCCTTGGTATATTTAATCTATGAATAAAAATGTTAGATACATATTTTTATGATCTACTTTTCATGTCCCGGCAATCCAAATAATTTCTAGAAACCTATGACAAAGAGTAGAACATAAAAAATTCATACCAAAAGAAAAAAAGTAGTTATGATTACTGTAACACCCCGACCCCAGTTACCTAGAGATGGTGCATTATTACATAACATTGGCCTGATCACATAAGATCATATCTCGAAGGACTGATTAGTTCAGTAGCCTTGGAAACACTAGATACATTCATAAATGTTACATTAAATCATAAAGTGAAAAACTACAATAACATAGTCTCCATAGTCCACACCCATATCACCTTCATACTATCCCTACAGGTCAGTCATAAAATATTTATTCACATCCTGGGAAAACTAAAAAATTGCAAGGGGTGAGCTCAGATGCTCAGTAAGAATAACAATATAGCAGAAGCTTTCATAAGTATATATAAACATTTAAGGCAATGTATAATAAAACAAATGAATTTTAAACTTGAACATTCACATAATATGGAAAATTTAAAATGAGATATTTCCATTTACCAATTTACATGGATATAATACTGGTCGAATAATCACATGAAATATCAATAACCACTTTCATAATGATGGAATGCATAATGCCAGAATATCATAACCACGTAGCCAAAACCTCATGCCAAGACTAAAAATAGGATTTTGTCAAGACCTCATACCAAGACACTAGTTTGTCTCATGAGACCTACCGATGCATTGAAGAGCTATAGCGGGCTCTACCCGTCACTTATTAAGTCCAATGTATTCCTAATATGAAAAGGTTTAAACATATCATAAACAATGCCCAATAACAATAACATAATCGTATCACATAAAATATGCAAAAAGGAAACATAACATTTCCACATTTTAATCACAAGATATCAATACAACACATTGATATAATAAAAACTCATTCAAAAAAATTTCAATACCAAAATAAATGAAATTTAAAACATGTTATTTATTTTTTATTTAAAAAAAGTTATGTCTCGTAGAGGAAGCCGAAACTCAAATAATGGTCACAGCGGTGGAGAAGTCTTTGTCACCACATACGTAAGAAAAAAACATTCCCTTTTGTCATTTAGTAAAATTCTTTATATAAAAATATTCCTTTTGATTAAAAGTAAAAGTCAAAGGGGTTTATACACAGTATAAAATAAAGTCGTGCATAAAATAAAATATGCTTCAATGAAATGAGATTGAGATGAATTCCTTTACAAAGATAATTTTTTAAATAAAATAGATTTATTATGTGTATTCACTATAATTACACATAAATAATGTACAAATACCAGATAATACATAATAATATGATGAAAAAATTTGAAAGTAGGAGATTAACCCAAAAAACAGAAATTGGGTTAAGAAGCTCCCTTACCTCATGTCCGACTTGTCATGATCATTCTTTTATCTGCTGAATAATAAACTATGGTTAATATATACATTATTAAGATCCTTTTTCAAGTTAATAATTCCTTTTATGTCACTTATTACCATGTTATTAAAATTATGTAATTATTTATGTTAATAAAAGACATTTTGTCGATCTTTGGTACATGAGTCAAAAATTAACAACTTATAAGTAAAAGATGTTCATGTGGTAAAATATCCATTATATCCAGAATTATATTGTTGATGTATATATCATATATATCATATATATCTAGTATATAAATGAATTTATAATATTACATAATATTTAGAGGTAAGAAATTAAATACATTGTTCATGGAGACGGTAAGCTGTATGTACGCATGAACACTACTTTCATTTCTATTTTTTATTTAATGGAATGAAATCATAATGATAAAAAGATATATTATAATTCTAGTATAATATCATATATAATATCATTTAATCCATCCTTTATACGTCCCACATATGGCATTAACGATTCAAATTACTTTGAGGGGGTGGTAGACCACACTTCCTAAAATGAAATTATCGCGTTTACCCATAATGGAAATCATAAAGGTATTCCATAAATGAAAATTACAGAAGAATAGGGAAAACATAAACATTATATATATCATATATAAAAATAGTGTCATCATAATAGCCACCATGAGAGGTGTTAAACGAAGATTGAACATTCATTGTTTCGTGAGGCAGTAATTCACCACCCACAGAAACAGTATGTTTGTTAACCATTAGACGAAGGTGTGTGTAACTGTAAATCAAATAAATCTCATAACAACATCCTAGTATATTTAAGATACTGGTTTTTTTAGAAGATAAATTAATAGAATGATTTTATGGGGTTGGAGAAGAAAAATAATAAAAAAAGAAAACAAGTGAAGACATTACCTTTAAATAGGGAAAATATTTTTTATTTGAGCCAACGGCTTCCTTGGATAGACTTCTGCCCAATGTGAGGCTTCTAGGAGTAATAAAGGGATGTTGAAAGAGTTTTTGTGTAGAGTTTGGCCTAGAAAAATGGATTTGAAGGTGTTAATAAGGTGGTAGAGGTGGGGGCTTTTTATAAGAGGAGAGGAGGGGCACTCTTGGAAATTCAAGAAATGTTACATTATTATATAATGATTTTCGTATTTTAAAGATCCCAAAATTATATATTACTAGGATATGGTAATAAGGGTTCGAAATATACTCATCCAATAGACGTTTGAGAAGTTTAAGTCTTAGAGTTTACATTATATTTTCATTTTATTTAAATCGTTAATTAATGAGTTAATCGCTGCAACATCATGGTGTCATAAAAAATTTAATTTATTTAATGTCTAAAAATTATAAAACAAATAACTTGATGTAGGAAATATTTTTAGATTTCTAATAAATATTTATTGTCTAATAGATCATTTACACAGACAAAACTAAAATTTTTTTACATGGGTGATAAATACTTTGGTGATACATTCCCTTGAAAAAAATAATATAATAAAATGTCACTATCACACAAAATTGATTCCATGGGGTCCCAATGTTTGGCACAAGGAATCCCATGGTCGGCCATCACATATCCCGTAGAATTAGGACACATGTTGGGGTCATTTTCTATTATTATGATATTATTTTATTACCCTTAACTACCTTATTACTAATTAATCACTATAATTAAAGATAATTACCGTCGTTACTATTCATAATGTAAAAAAAACACAAGTGTTTTAATAACATTATTTAGAACTTCTGATTAAAAATATTGAATCAATTTTACCAAATTCTAAACACATAAATTGTAGTAATAAATTAAAAAATTATTCCCAATGTCAAAACAAATAGCGTGTTTTTAAGAAATAATATCTATCGAAAGATTGACTATTATTTATGTCCAATTTCAAAGTGAAATTAATTCTAATGACCACCATTTGATTAAATCGTAAAATTAAATTCTAATTATGCATTAAAACCACTAAATATTATAATTTATCACTATAAATAATTCGGATTAAAAATATTTTTTTTAAGTATTCTTTACTATTCATCGAAAATTGGTAGTTCTCAGAAAAGTACCAAAAATTCAACATAGGATAATTTCAATAATCTGAATCCAAAAATAAAGTCCATTCTGAAATATAAAATTTATATAATTTAAAAAAGTTGGTATTACTATTCATAACGGCTACTTTGATTGGTCGCGGTGTGTTAGAATCTCGAACTTGCGTATAATGCAAGCTATTGCATAATTGAAAGGGAAGTGTATCGAGGAAGCATGAGGTGTTACATTATCCACTCCTTCAATAAATTGTGTCCTCACAATTTGAAATTGTTCTTCGAAAATAAAAGGTTTAAAATAGAAAATACCATTGTGGAAAACTCACATCGGAAATAAGGTTAATAAAATTTATTCTTAATAAGAGTGAAAGGGACATGAAAATGTCACCACCAAATTATGGTCTCGATTTGGAGAACATTTTTGGAAATTAGAGACATATAATTGGAGGAAAACGTAAATATTTTTAGGGAGTGATTGTGGTCATCAATCACAAACAAGTGTAAAATTGAGGGCCTCAAATCCTTTAATCTATGTTGATTTAAAATATTATCAGTTCAACAAGACATAAGGTATTAAGATAACAAATTTTATTTTAATATCCCTTCACTAAATTTTAAGAATTAATTTACTCATAGAATAAGAGATATGTATATATATATATATATATATTTATGCATGACAAGTAGAGTTTCAACCTTTAACTAATTTCTACCACAAACACATCTTTCAATAAAAAAGATAATAGAAATCAAAAATATTTTATTTATCCTAATCGTACAAGGTCCAAAATATTAAAACATACCATTTAGGTTAGTAACACTATTTTGTAATAACAAGGGACTTCTTGTAGGCTACTGGTTTTTAATAAAGGCATGTCGCACTATGGTTTTGGTTTCGATTCCTACAGCTATGTCCGACGGGACGGGTTATCCCCTGACCTGCAGGTTGTCCTTTTCCTAAAACTATAGTATTATAATATTCCTAAAATAATCTTCAAAAATATTTTAACTTTAAACAATAATATCCAAAGATAAACTTAATCCATTACAACCATTATAGTTATCAAAAATACGTTTGTCCAGACTCTCTATAAAAGGTCTCTAAATTCCAAATTCATTTGTAACATCAGATTACCTAAAAAGTAATGTTTCTCTTATTGTCACATAATAAAAAAATGATTACATTCATCGTATTAAAACCTTAATGAAAACAACAATTACTGTACTACAGTCCTCATATATATCACATTATTCTTATAACCATAATACAGTTCTTGAATCCTAAAGCCCCAAGACATTAATTATTCCACATCAATTGTTGTAACAACATAAGATTTTCCTTTATCCCTTGGCCTTTTTTGAGGTATGTTTCCCTTACACATAGGACATTCATTTTCATAATTCCGCATTTCCCTACAATTGTAGCACTCAAAATTGATAACCTCTTTCTTTCCCTTTCAATCAATAGTCCGATGAAATTTTTCTCCACATATATAAAAAACTCCAATTCCATTTAGGAAAGTAACAAGGTTATTATTCCCACAATTATCGCATATTGAAAAATCATTCTTTCACTTTTTCACTTTATCTGTCTCTTGTTCCACCGTTCTCTTCTTCGCTTGCTTTACTTTTTTGTCATAAGACTTAGAGAATTCCTTTTCTGTCTTGATAGCACATGAGACTATATCATCATATGTTGAGAAAGATTATGATACTAATGCTCGATAGAGAAATGGTTTTAACCAATCAAAGAAACGATCGATCTTACTTATTGGGTTATGAATATAATCTACAGCATGCCTCACTTACCTTGTAATGTTATACTCATACATTGCGACATTCTCATCCTCCTTTTGTCACAGACTCAGAAATTACCTTTCCATATCTTCTCGATGGTCATGAGGAAAATATTTTTCTACGATATACTCTTTTAACTCCCTCCATTCCATATTTTATTATTCTTCATCATCTTTAGTGTTTTGAATCAATGACCACCATTGATCAGCATCTGCAGTGAGACGGTAAACTCCCATGATAATTTTTTCTCTTTCATTACTCCCCAAGGCATCGAATGTTTTCTCTAAGGAATTTATCCATTGCTCAGCTACTAAGGGATTTCTACTCTTATTGAATGTTGGTGGTTGTTTCCTCATGAAGTGTTCTAACATTTATCCTCCACATTGCGGATTAGGGTGCTCTATATGATTAAAGTTATTATTCAAAACCAGAGTGTGTTGTCCCGGTATGGTGATAAGTTGATCAACACCAGATGTATCACCTACTCAATTATAATTATCTTGACCAGGATGGAAATACCTACATTGAGTATGTGAATTGATACGTTTTTCATTCCTTCACTAGGCTCCATTTCTAAACAATTTCATAAACTAGATTAGTTTATGAATTAAAATACATAACAACAAACTTGTAAAACACCTAACATAAATTGAAATGTTTATGGATATAATACATAATCATAAAAATGTTTTTCGTTGATGAAGTATATACTCATAAACCCTTCATAATGGTTTGTAAATAAATCGTGAATTATCATAAGCATATCCCCCAGGAGTGTCGTAACCAAGAGTGCAACAAGGCCTATTGTCGTGCACCAGTTCCCGTTCGAGTCTAGCTCAAAGCGTTGTTTTCGGGTATTACCCCTAGGTACATATGTTCTATAGCTGCCTCTACCTACTCATATCTAGGAAAGGATGTATTGCTCGGAAAATTCCCAAAATCTATACTTTACCAAAATTCTAGGAAGTTCTTCTATAACAATCCTCAATGATTATCTTAGGGCTATGTGCTCTAATCAGAGTTTATCTAAATCTAGCTTCCAAGGCTTGTACTAAACTGCCTCTGATACCAACTATAACGCCCCGACCCCAGTTACCCAGAGTCGGTGCATTATTAAGTAACATTTTCATGATCACAAAAGATCAAGTATAGAATGACCGATTAGTTTAGTAGCCTTGGAAACAATAGATACATTCATAAATGTTACATTACATCATAAAGTGAAAAACTACAATAACATAGTCTCCATAGTCCAAACCCATAACCCCTTCAGGCTATCCATTCAGTTCATTCATAAAATAATTCTTCACATCCAGGGAAAAATAAAACATTGAAAGGGGTGAGCTCAGATGATCAGTAAGGATAACAATATAGGGGAAGAATTCATAAATAAACATAAAAATTTAAGGTAATGTATAACTAAAACAAAATCCTCTTAAACTTGAACATCAACATAATATGGAAAATGAAAAATGAGATAATGACATTTACTTATTCACAATTACATTATACTGGTCGAATAATCACATGCTATATCAAAAACCATTTTCATAACGATGGAATGCATAATGGCATACTATCATAACCACGTAGCCAAGGGCTCATACAAAGACTACAAATAAGATTTTTTCAAGGCCTCATTCCAAGACACTTGTTTTTCTCATGAGACCTACCGATGCATCGAGGAGCTATAGCGGGCTCCATCTGTCACTTATTAATTCCAATTCATTCCTTATATGAAAAGGATTAAAAATATCATAAACAATGCCCAATAACCATAACATAATCATATCACATATAATATGCATAAAGGAAACATAAAATTTCCAGATTTCAATCACAAGATATCAATACAACACATTGATATAATAAGAACACTTTCAAAACCATTTTCAATACCAATATAAAATAATATTAAAACATGATATTTATTTTTCATTTAAAAAAAGTTATGTATTGTAGAGGAAGCTGAAACTCAAATAATGGTCACAGCGGCGGAGAAGTCTTTGTCAACGGATACGTAAGACAAAAACATTCCCTTTTTTCATTTAGTAAAATGCTTCATATAAAAATATTCATTTTGAATAAATGTAAAAGTCAAAGGGGTTTATACACCGTATGAAATAAAGTTGTGTATAAAAAAAATATGCCTCAACGAAAGGAGATTGAGACAAAGTCCCTTACAAAAATAATTTTTTAAATAAAATAGATATATTATGTGTATTAATTATAAGTACACATAAAAAATGTACAAATACAAGATATGACATAATAATATCATGACATAATTTGAAATTAGTAGATTAACCCAAAGAACGGAAATTGGGTTAAGAAGTTCCCTTACCTCGTGTCCGACATGACTCGATCATTCTTTAATCTCCTAAAAAATAAAATAATGTTAATATCTAATTTTTTAAGAACCTTTTTCAAGTTATTTATTCCTTTTATATCACTTATTAACAAGTTATGAACATTATATAATTATTTATGTTAATAACGGTCGTTTTGTGGATCATTGGTACTTGAGTCAAAAATAAAATGTTTATAATTACAAGTTGTTCATATGGTAAAATATCCATTATATCCAGAATTATATTCATGATTTAGATATCATATATATCATATATATCCAGTATATGAATGAATTTATAATATTACATAATATTTAGAGGTATGAAATGAAATGCACCATTCATGGAGACAGTAAGCCATATGTACACATGAACGCTGCTTTCATTTTTATTTTGTATTTAATGGAATGGAATCATAATGATATAGAGGTATATTATAATTCCAGTATAATATCATATATAATATAATTTAATCCATCCTTTATACATCCCACATATGTCATTAACGATTCAAATTACATTGAGGGGGCGGTAGTCCGCACTTCCTAAAATGAAATTATCGTGTTTACCCATAATGGAAATCATAAAGGTATGCCATAAATGAAAAATAAATAAGAATAGAGAAAACATAAAAATAATATATATCATATATAAAAATATTGTCATCATAATGTCCAACATGAGAGGTCTTGGAAGAATATTGATCAATCATTGTTTGTGAGGCAGTAATTCACCACCCACAGAAACATTATGTTCTTTAACCATTAGACGAAGGTGTGTGAAAATGTAAATTAAATCCTTCTCATAACAACATCCTATTATATTTAAGATACTGGTTTTGTAACAAAAGAAATTAATAAAAATATTTTAGGTGGTTGGAGATGCAAAATAAAACAAAAGAACACAAGTAAAGACGTTACCCTTAAATCAGGTAACTCTTTTCATTTGAGCCAAAGGATTCCTTGGATAGGCTTCTTCCCAAAGTGAGGCTTCTAGGAGTAAGAGAGGGTAGTTGAGAAAGTATTTGTTCAGAGGTTGGCTGATCAAAATGGCTTTGAAGGTGTGAATAAGGTGGTAGGGTTAGGGGCCTTTTATAAGACGAGAGGAGTGACACTCTTGGAAAGTCAAGAAATGATACATTATTATATAATGATTTTCAGATTTTAAAGGTCTCACAATTATATATTTCGATGATAAGGTGATAAGGGTTCGAAATATATTCATCCAATTGGTTTTTGACAAATGTAAGTCTTAGAGTTTACATTATCTTTTCATTTTATTTAAATCGTTAATTAATGAGGTAATCGCTGCATCCTCATGGTGTCATAAAAAATTTAATTTATATAATGTCTAAAAATTATAAAACAAATATCATGATGTAGGAAATATTTTCTGTTTTCTAATGAATTTTTATTGTCTAAGATATCATTTACACAAACAAAATTTAATTTTTTTTACTTGGGTGATACATACTTTGGTGATACATTCCCATAAAAAAATAATATAATAAAATGTCACTATCAACCAAAAGTGCTTCCATGGGGTCCCAAAGTTTGGCACAAGGAATCACATGGTCTTCCATGACACAAAAAATAGAATTAGGACACATGTTTGGGTCATTTGTTGTTATTATGATATTATTTCGTTACCATTAACATCCCGATTACTAATTAATCACAATAACTTTAGATAATTACCATCATTACTATTCATAATGTCCAAAAAACAAAATTGTCTTAATTACATAATTTGGAACATTTGATTACAAATATGGAATAAATTTTACGAAATTACAAACACAGAAATTTATAGTAATTAATTTAAAAATTATTCCCACTGTCAAAACAAATAGTGTGTTTTTAAGAATCAATATCTGTCAAAAGATTGAAAATTGTTTATATCCAATATCCAAGTTAAATTAATTATAATGACCACCATTGGATAATATGGTAAAATTATATTCTAATTATAATTTAAAACCACTAAATACTATAATTTATCACTATAAATTATTCTGATTAAAAATGTTTTTTTAAAGTATTTTTTACTATTCATCGAAAATTGGATGTTCTCAGAAAAATACCAAAAATTCAACATAGGATAATTTCAATATTATGGATCCAAAAATTAAGTCCATTCTGAAATATAAAATTTATATAATTTCAAAAATTGGGTATTAATATTCATAATGGCTTCTTGGATTGGTCGTAGTGTGTTAGAATCTCGAACTTTTGTACAATGCAAGCTATTGCATTATTCAAAATGAAGTGTATCGTGGAAGCATGAGGTGTTACATTATCCACTCTTTCAATAAATTGTGTCCTCACAATTTGAAATTGTTCTTCGAAAATAAAAGGTTTAAAATACAAAATACCATTGTGGAAAACTCACATCGGAAATAAGGTTAATAAAATTTATTCTTAATAAGAGTGAAAGGGACATGAAAATGTCACCACCAAATTATGATCTCGATTTGGAGAAATTTTTTGGAAATTAGAGACATATAATTGGAGGAAAACGTAAATATTTGTAGGGAGTGATTGTTGTCATCAATCACAAACAAGTGTAAAATTGAGGGCCTGAAATCCATTAATCTATATTGATTTAAAATATTATCAGTTCAACTAGACATAAGGTATTAGGATAACAATTTTTATTTTAATATCCCTTCACTAAATTTTAAGAATTAATTTACTCATATAATAAGAGATAGGTATATATATATATATATTTATTCATGACAAATAGAGTTTCAACCTTTAACTAATTTCTACCACAAACTCATCTTTCACTAAAAAAGATAATAGAACTCAAAAATATTTTATTTATCCTAATCGTACAAGGTTCAAAATATTAAAACATACCATTTAGGTTAGGAACACTATTTTGTAATAACCAGGGACTTCTTGTAGGCTACTGGATGGTAATAAAGGCCTGTCGTACTATGGTTTTGGTTTCGATTCCTACAGCTATGTCCGACAGGACGGGTTATCCCCTGACCTGCAGGTTGTCATTTTCCTAAAACTATAGTATTATAATATTCCCAAAATAATATTCAAAAATATTTTAACTTTAAACAATACTATCCAAAGATAAACTTAATCCATTACAACCATTATAGTTATCAAAAATACGTATGTCCAGACTCTCTCTAAAAGGTATCTAAATTCCAAAATCATTGGTAACATCAGATTCCCTAAAAAAGTAATGTTTCTCTTATTGTCACATACTAAAAAAATGATTACCTTCATCGTATTAAAACCTTAATGAAAACAACAAGTCTTGTAGTACAGTCCTCATATATATCACATTATTCTTATAACCATAATACAGTTCTTGAGTCCTAAAGCACCAAGACATTAATTATTCCACTTCAATTGTTGTAACAATATAAGATTGGCCTTGATCCCTTGGCCTTTTTTGAGGTATGTTTCCCTTACACATAGGACATTCATTTTCATAATTCCACATTTCCCTACAATTGTAGCATTCAAAATTGATAGCCTCTTTCTTTCCCTTTCAATCAAGAGCCTGGTGAAATTTTTCTCCACATTTATAACAAACTCCCATTCTATTTAGGCAAGTAACAAGGTTATTATTCCCACAATTATCGCATAATGAAAAATCTTTCTTTACCTTTTTCCCTTTATCTTTCTCTTGTTCCACCATTCTCTTCTTCGCTTGCTTTACTTTTTTTTCATAAGACTTACAGAATTCCTTTTCTGTCTTGATAGCACATGAGACTATATCATCATATGTTGAGAAAGATTGTGATACTAATTCTCGATGGAGAAATGGTTTTAACCCATCAAAGATACAATCGATCATACTTATTGGGTTATGTATATAATCTACAGCGTGCCTCACTTACCTTGTAATGTTATCCTCATACATTGCGACATTCTCATCCTCCTTTTGTCACAGACTCAGAAATTACCTTTCCATATCTTCTCGATGGTCACGAGGAAAATATTTTTCTACGATATACTCTTTTAACTCCCTCCATTCCATATTTTATTCTTCTTCATCATCTTTAGTGTTTTGAATCAATGACCACCATTGATCAGCATATGTAGTGAGGCGGTAAACTCCCATGATAATTTTTTCTCTTTCATTACTCCCCAAGGCATGGAATGTTTTCTCTAAGGAATTTATCCATTTCTCAGCTACTAAGGGATTTCTACTACTATTGAATGTTGGTGGTTGTTTCCTCATGAAGCGTTCTAACATTTATACTCCTCATTGCGGATCAGGGTGCTCTATACGATTAAGGTTATTATTCAAAACCAGAGTGTGTTGTCCCAGTATGGTGATAAGTTGATCAACACTAGATGTATCACCTACTCAATTATAATTATCTTGACCATGATGGAAATACCAACATTGAGTATGTGCATTGATACGTTTTTCATTCCTTCACTAGGCTCCATTTCTAAACAATTTCACAAACTAGATTAGTTTATGAATTAAAATACATAACAACAAACTTGTAAAACACCTAACGTAAATTGAAATGATTATGGATATAATCCATAATCATAAAAATGTTTTTCATTGATGAATTATATACTCAGAAACCATTCATAATGGTTTGTAAATAAATCGTTAATTATCATAAGAATATCCCCCAGGAGTGTCGTAACCAAGAGTGCAACAAGGCCCGTTGTCGTGCACCAGTTCCCGTTTGAGTCTAGCTCAAAGCGGTGTTTTTGGGTATTACCCCTAGGTACATATGTTCTATATCTGCCTCTACCTACTCATATCTAGGCAAGGATGTATTTCTCGGAAAATTCCCAAAATCTATACTTTACCAAAATTCTAGGAAGTTCTTCTATACTAATCCTCAATGACTATCTTAGGGCTATGTGCTCTAATCAGAGTTTATCTAAATCTTGCTTCCAAGGCTAGTACTAAATTGCCTCTGATACCAACTGTAACACCCCGACCCCAGTTACCCAGAGTCGGTTCATTATTACGTAACATTGTCATGATCACAAAAGGTCACGTATAGAATGACAGATTAGTTTAGTAGCCTTGGAAACACTAGATACATTCATAAATGTTACATTACATCATACAGTGAAAAACTACAATAACATAGTCTCCATAGTCCACACCCATAACCCCTTCAGGATATCCATTTAGGTCATTCATAAAATATTTCTTCACATCCAGGGAAAAATAAAACATTGAAAGGGGTGAGCTCAGATGCTCAGTAAGGATAACAATATAGGGGAAGCTTTCATAAATAAACATAAACATTTAAGGTAATGTATAACTAAAATAAAATCCTCTTAAACTTGAACATAAACATAATATGGAAAATGATAAATGAGATAATTTCATTTACTTATTCACAAGGATATTATACTAGTCGAATAATCAAATGCTATATCAATAACCATTTTTATAATGATGGAATGCATAATGGCATATTATCATAACCACATATCCAAGGGCTCATGCAAAGACTACAAATAATATTTTGTCAAGGCCTCATGCCAAGACACTTTTTTGTCTCATGAGACCTACTGATGCATCGAGGAGCTATAGCGGGCTCCACCCGTCACTTATTAAGTCCAATGCATTCCTTATATGAAAAAGATTAAACATATCATAAACAATGCCCAATAACTATAACATAATCATATCACATATTATATGCATAAAGGAAACATAAAATTTCCACATTTCAATCACAAGATATCAATACAACCCATTGATATAATAAAAGCACTTTCAAAACCATTTTCAATACCAAAATAAATTAATATTAAAACATGATATTTATTTTTCATTTAAAAAAAGTTATGTCTTGTAGAGGAAGCCGAAACTCAAATAATGGTCACAGCGGCGGAGAAGTCTTTGTCAACGGATACGTAAGACAAAAACATTCCCTTTTTTCATTTAGTAAAATGATTCATATAAAAAGATTCATTTTGAATAAATGTAAAAGTCAAAGGGGTTTATACACCGTATAATATAAAGTTGTGTATAAAAAAAATATGCCTCAATGAATGGAGATTGAGCCAAAGCCCCTTACAAAAATCATTTTTTAAATAAAATAGATATATTATGTGTATTAAATATAATTACACATAAAAAATGTACAAATACAAGATATGACATAATAATATCATGACATAATTTGAAATTAGGAGATTAACCCAATGAATGGAAATTAGGTTAAGAAGTTCCCTTACCTCATGTCCGACTTGACTCGATCATTCTTTAATCTCCTCAAATATAAAATAATGTTAATATCTAATTTTTTAAGAACCTTTTTCAAGTTAATTATTCCTCTTATATCATTTATTAACATGTTATGAACATTATATAATTATTTAAGTTAATAACGGTCGTTTTGTCGATCATTGGTACTTGAGTCAAAAATAAAATGTTTATAATTACAAGTTGTTTATATGGTAAAATATCCATTATATCTAGAATTATATTCATGATGTAGATATAATATATATAATATATATCTAGTATATGAATGAATTTATAATATTACATAATATTTAGAGGTATGAAATGAAATGCACCATTCATGGAGACGGTAAGCCATATTTACACATGAACGCTCCTTTCATTTTTATTTAGTATTTAATGGAATGGAATCATAATGATATAGAGGTATATTATAATTCCAGTATAATATCATATAAAATATAATTTAATCCATCTTTTATACATCCCACATATGGCATTAACGATTCAAATTACTTTGAGGGGGCGGTAGTCCGCACTTCCGAAAATGAAATTATCGTGTTTACCCATAATGGAAATCATAAAGGTATGTCATAAATGAAAAATAAATAACCATATGGAAAACATAAAAATAATATATATCATATATAAAAATAGTGTCATCATAATGTCCACCATGAGAGGTGTTGAAAGAAGATTGAACAATCATCATTTCGTGAGGCAGTAATTCACCATCCATAGAAACATTATGTTTTTAACCATTAGACGAAGGTGTGTGTAAGTGTAAATCAAATCCTTCTCATACAAACATCCTATTATATTTAAGATATTGGTTTTGTTACAAAAGAAATTAATAAAATGATTTTAGGTGGTTGGATAAGCAAAATAAAACAAAAGAACACAAGTAAAGACATTACCCTTAAATTAGGTAACTCTTTTTCATTTGAGCCAAAGGATTCCTTGGATAGGCTTCTTCCCAAAGTGAGGCTTCTAGGAGTAAGATAGGGTAGTTGATAAAGTACTTTGTCAGAGTTTGGCTGATCAAAATGGATTTGAAGGTGTGAATAAGGTGGTAGGGTTAGGGGCCTTTTATAAGAGGAGAGGAGTGGCACTCTTGGAAAGTCAAGAAATGATACATTATTATATAATGATTTTCAGATTTTAAAGGTCTCACAATTATATATTTCTAGGATAAGGTGATAAGGGTTCGAAATATACTCATACAATTGGTTTTTGACAAATGTAAATCTTAGAGTTTACATTATCTTTTCATTTTATTTAAATCGTTTATTAATGAGGTAATCGCTGCATCATCATGGTGTCATAGAAAATTTAATTTATTTAATGTCTAAAAATTATAAAACAAATATCATGATGTAGGAAATATTTTTTGTTTTCTAATGACTTTTAATTTTCTAAGATATCATTTACACAAACAAATCTAAATTTTTTTTACTTGGGTGATACATTCCCTTAAAAAATAATATAATAAAATGTCACTATCAACCAAAAGTGCTTCCATGGGGTCCCAATGTTTGGCACAAGGAATCACATGGTCTTCCATGACACAAAAAATAGAATTAGGACACATGTTTGGGTCATTTTTTATTATTATGATATTATTTCGTTACCATTAACATCCCGATTTCTAATTAATCACAATAACTTAAGATAATTACCATCGTTACTATTCATAATGTCCAAAAAACAAAATTGTCTTAATTACATAATTTGAAACATTTGATTACAAATATGGAATAAATTTTACTAAATTACAAACACAGAAATTTATAGTAATTAATTTAAAAATTATTCTCACTGTCAAAACAAATAGTGTGTTTTTAAGAATCAATATCTATCAAAAGATTGACAATTGTTTATATCCAATATCCAAGTGAAATTAATTATAATGACCACCATTGGATAATATGGTAAAATTATATTCTAATTATACATTAAAACTACTAAATACTATAATTTATCACTATAAATTATTCAGATTAAAAATGTTTTTTTAATGTTTTTTATACTATTCATCGAAAATTTGAAGTTCTCAGAAAAATACAAAAAATTCAACATAAGATAATTTCGATATTCTGGATCCAAAAATAATGTCCATTCTGAAATATAAAATTTATATAATTTCAAAAATTGGGTATTAATATTCATAACGACTTCTTTGATTGGTCGAAGTGTGTTAGAATCTCGAACTTGTGTACAATGCAAGCTATTGCATTACTGAAAGTGAAGTGTATCGTGGAAGCTTGGTGTGTTACAATTACATGTTCCAAAAACGAAAGGATTAATATAATAACACTTTTATGGAAAAACATTTATCATTTAAACAAACAGATACCACTTGTATCATCCATCCCCACCTCATTTTCTTTAGTCAAGGAAAATGTGTAACATGGACTTAAGGGACATCCCCATGGTTCTAATAACTAAAATTAAATTTCAAAGGCCTTCAATACATGTGGGGGAAAATTTTAATATATGAATATAGTAACTAAACAAACAATCCATTTCCAAACAAAATACTATATTATGCTTGATATCAATGAAATTGAACTGAACATCTCATTTATGAAAATAAATCGGCAAATATGTACCATAGTCAAATACTAAAATATAAAAGTACATAGTGGAATATTATAATACCAATAAATACTCAAAGAATATGATAAATCTAACACCCTAACGTGCTCTATGCTATAACAACACCAAACATCGCATGTACTATGAGGTAGTGCTAATGATGTGTGATACTTTAACATTTCCCATGTCTCGATAAAAACATATAAAACAACACCAATGTTCCAAAGCACGGGTGACATGCATGCTTCATTATTATAGTCCAATAATCATACCCAGTTTCTCATTGATATGACTATGTCACAATAAGGTAATTAAATTCCATATTCCATTACATCTTTGTCTCTTAGAACAAGGTCGTATTTAAACTGAGCCTCATAAATTTAATATTTTCATGCTCCACCAAGTATGACAATAACCATTCCACAATAATTTCCATAAAAAGTCAATATATTTAAATCATTTCTTCCATAAATAGTTCCTAGAAACAATTTTATAATCACTATTTTATAATAATTTATCAGTGAACATTTTATAACAATTTCTCAATTCCATGAAAATCAATTATCCATCACTTCTATGGGTTTATCCAATTCTTTGAAAAAAAATCCCACAATAAATTTATTTAAATTTAATCAATTTAAAACTAATACTATAATTTCTTGTAGGAGGAGTCATGTGTGATCCCACCAACCTTGTAATTTATTGTGAAAATGAAGAACTACACTCAAATACCAATGAAACTAGGTTGATTCTCTAAATTCCCTCTTTAGGTCTCTTTTAATATCAACAAAATATAAAAATATAATCATATTTGGAATCAACTATCTTATATCTATCCACAATGGATGTATATCTACGAATGAAATATAGATATAATAATGGATTTAAAAAAACCATCATGATCGACCAAGAACAATCACATACTATGAGAATATAGATTCGAAACACCAACAGATGATATTCGATCAACTCTATAATAATGGTAGAATCATTATATACCTCTAGGAAGATATTAAATCGAACTCAGGTGGAATAAGAGAGAAAATTTATAGTTATAGAGGAAAATTGGTGACATCCAAAATTTTTGGACCTCACATTTATCATGTGCATAGATTGTCACACTATTAGAAAAATCGTGCACTAACTATGTGTAATCCACTTCCTCAAAGATGAACCACACATAGTTAGATAGCACTGTAACCATACCATGCACCGATTGTGCCAAATATCACTATCTTAACATTTACCAATGTAGAATGTTTTTTTCAAATCATGGGCCACCCGTACATCGCCTATGTGTCGCCCATAGACCATTCCTTTAGTGTTTTTCCCACTATGCATAGTTTCTTATAGGTGTTTCACAGTTTACCAAACTATTAAACTATATAAATTCCCTAAAACAGTATAAAATATATCCACCAAACACACCCAAACCATTCCTATACACATTACATACTTGAAAATGTGTAATGAAATTGTTACTTACTTGAAACCATGGGCACTACCCCAACAATGAATTAGTAGTCTCCTTGAACGAGTTATTAGGATAACCGTACATTTGTTTTCACCAGATATTCTAAACTATATATTGAATTTTATTGTTGGTAAATGTTTCATGTACCTAAGATACATGGATTTCAATAATTACTTATTTCCCTAATTATGATTTAATTTATTATTTATCGTTGAGATTTTGTGTCGACGTGTCTATGGATGTATTTCATTCTCAAATTAGATATAAAATGAAATATTTTTTATTATTATTTTACATTAATTTTTATTTTTCCTATTGTATTTTTTTGAATAGAAATTGATTTTTGTTATTAGCTTCCCATATTGATTTTTCATTAAATTAATTAATTACATGGATTATTTTTTCATTTATTATCATTCCATATTGTCTATTCTCATTGATTAATTATTTCTTATATTTTACACTAACCTTAATCAGAATTTGAGAATGCAATTTTTATTTCTCATTTACCATGAATCTAAGAAGTATACTAATAATGATATTAAAGGATATTCTAAGTGAAATAATGTTTTCCTCAAAAGGATAAAAATTACATTCTAATTATTATATTCATATAAAATACAAGACTCATGTATGTATCTAGTTTACCTAGACAACTAAACAGATTAGTCCATATAGATATTATTCCTAGTAATCATGAAAATGAAACAATAGTTTACTCTAGATCTAGGATTATTGGGTTATTTCTATACACCAACATTCTTTTAATGGGGATACTATTTTTAAATTAAACTTCGGTATGAACGATAGTCTATCAATCCCTTACTATCCTCTATCTACTCCTAGTCCTACTAGGAATATTTAATAGGTTTTTAGTATACATAGGACACGAAATTCTCATGATGAAACTATGCAGGTTTGATTATAATAATACATAGTAGGACACCATAAATTTACCTTGCATAAATATTCAAGTTTATTTACCTCAACATTGTATTGGTATATCCAAAAAGATATGATACCAAATAGTAATAAAAATAAACCCAAATATACTCAGAAGGACACCATAACCCAATTGTTGCTAACTATAATTACATCCATTAGATTATACTCATGTTCAAATGGTAATTTTATTTTTGGATAAAACCACTCGATGAACTATATTTCCACTAATGACCCTTTTTTAAGAGCTCATGTAAATCTAAACTCAATCCACTAATATAAATCATCAAATAATATGTGCTATTCGGGTATATCTAAAATGAATCATGGAAGAAATATTGAGGTTTAATCGAATTTTCATATATATTATGAAAAAACACATCAAAATGATCATATCACAATAAACAGATGGGGTTAACACCAAGGGCTCACTAGGGGAAACATGAGGCTACTAGATTTATCATGAAAAATAGCGGACTGACTCCCATGTATGTGTTTGTCAAAAAGATTCAATAAATAATACCTATGGATCACAAAGAAAAATATGAGTTTTATGGTCCAATAAAATTATTCATGTTATAATATTCTATGGGTTTTGATGTCTAATGCATGAAACTAGATGTCATAATAAACCCTCATAGAATTAGATTGACTAGCGCACTCTAAAAGAGGAAACACTATTGGACATTAAAATTCCATGCTAGATATATAGGGGTTATATTCCTATGAAAAATATGTGACATTATGACTAACCCTCATAATAATGGACCATGTGGATGTAGTTATCCTATTGTTTTCCAAGATAATTCATATAAGATAACAATAAAGTTGAACAGAGGATAATAAGGAAACCAGCCAATATTTTAATGGGTATATATAGTTTCCTCATAGTTCATGACATTTCACATAGGCACTGAGTCTAATTATGATTCACAGATCATGCATATTTCAGTGAACTATGTACTTCCCAAGTACACGGCTCGTCTGATGTACTCTTGATGTGTCATCGTCTTATTCCCATGAAATAACTATTTAAAGGTCATATTGGCCCAAATGGTCACTTGGGTGTGTAATACATGTATATAATGAACTAGTTTTCAAAGATTCACATGTTGTGTTACATTTTGTAGGTAGTTTGTGATACTTAAATATGTGTGGAATCCAAATCATCGAATAAATATTACTACATGAAATATTTTTAACAGACTACATGTCTTGTTTTCTATAATTTCAACGAAATTCAAGAATTTTCACATGAATTCAACTAAAAATACATTACATGTCATGGATCATAGAATAAATGAAGGACCTTAGAAATCTCTTGATGAATTTTTTTATATCTATTACTTAGGAAATATCCACCATCGTGCCACATCACATATGCACTCCAAAATCAATCGATATGTTTCTAATCATATTCTTAAAAACATCCATCATCATGTATTGTAATTTGATCACCAGAGCATTTATATAATCCAAATTTATTTAATATTTTATCCAAATATTGAACACATAGTGATTACTTTTTTGGGTATTCATCAAGAAACTCCCAAAAGGAATGTTGATGATGAGCATGGGAGGAATAGGGGTAAATAATAAAAAAATTAGGAATGGTCCTCGACCATTCATTATATTTTCATTGATATATTTCCATTATCATAAAGGATGAATATTGAAAAAAAAAGAATAAAAAACACCCATGTCACAAAAAAAACTAAATCATACTTGTAATAAGTTAAATCTATAGACCAATCTATTAAATGATTTTTTTGGATTACTAATAAGATAATAATGTGGAGATAAATACAAATAAATAAAATTTAAAACATCATTTTCTGGATCCACGTATTATGATTATTGTTCCTATATTTCCATCATTCATGATATAATACAAATTTTATTGAATCTAGGTTCTCAATATTGATCCTTTTCAATTCTCCAAGAATGATATCCTAAAATAGACCTCTACATCTCTATTTTAAAGTTCCAACCCATTATATCAGATCATAATAGTATATTTATAGTGGAAAATTATTGCTTAATAAACATAGTAAAATAAACAAATAAAATTATTGATTTAATATATTTTTCAATTTTTTCCCATATAGACTTTTATCAAATCTCCAAAAATAAATAATAATTATGTAGAACCTATTGTAAATCTCAAATTATGTAATTAATGACAATAATTGATATCATATCTAAGTCTTCATTGGTGTTATTTAAATTTTTCAGTAAATACGTGAACTCATGACATATATATATATATAATTTTATTACATCACTTCCATTCTCATTAGGAATTGACTTCTCTTTACATCTCAGTACCTAGATGTTGAAATATTCATAATAACATTCAAAATCCTTACATTGTAAAAACTGATAAATTACATTTTCCCAAGAAGCACAATTTTTTTCCAAATAATAGAGGAACCTACTTATAAGAGAATTTACTATGCTCTCATATGGATCTCCCAATATTATGAACTGTCATGATGGTTACTCATGTTGTAAACAATAATAAACCTAAGAAAAACATTTCCCACAAAGGAGCATATCATATCAGTTTATAACACCACCATCTCCTTGAAATGGAATCTCCCCCTAAATTTCCAACTCACATAGTTTGATATCATTTAATAAAACATGAACATATATACCAATTTCATACATACTGATAACATTAAGAAACCATAACAGTTACGTTAACGTGGTTATGTAGTAGATCACCTCACTAACTAAATAGTGTAATTGGAAAATAGAAGGGCATACCATCTCCAAGGATATGTGATCTCCCTTACTAAAACTCTGAAACTCATAAAAATAATTGTCAATATTCATTGTTAGATAATGGACTCCAAACATTTTGTTTCCTTCCATATGCACCCCTATATTTACTACACACATTTGGACCATAATGAGCACAAAAAGTAAGAACCCATGTGTTTTCACACACTCGATCAGACATGTATTATGGTATAATTCAATGTTCATTATAATATTCCACAAAACAGCGCTACATAGTTTGTGTATTATTAATAATTAGGAAATACATAATCGAATTTTGGTAGATGATCCTTTCTATTATGGTGCACAACCATCATGTACACCTATAGTATCTCTGCTAGAACCTAATTTTTCCACATTACCTTTCAACTGATTGGTGTAAAACACCATTCTTAACTGAAACAGTGTCTAAGAAGGATTCATGCACCTACTACATAATCATGCCATGATGTAATAATCAAATTCATAAGTGAACATTAATGGAATCCCATAATTTCATAGAAACATCATTCACACAATAGGTGACCCAATCATTAATTAATGATATACCAATTATCACCCAAATAGAGGTGATAAAATATAATTTTAAAATAAATACATGCTCTGAATCCTTTGATGCATATCCTATGAAATGAGATCCTATAACATCCTTACCTCTACATTATTTTCATCTTGTGGAAACCATCTTACTTAGAACTCCCTTCATAACTTCATTGGTGTCATTATACATACAAATGAAATAATTATGATCTACCTTACTTAAAAAAATACCTATTGAACATAACATGCATATATAATTTCACCCAAAATCTCATAGTTAGTATCCTTAGGTTGTACCTCTATATAATCCTGATGAATATCTGTGGTAGAAACTATTAACATGAGGAAAACTAAATTATCCTCAATTTTGTCACATGATCCACATGTAATTGCACAAACACATTGGTTTTATCATGATATAATACTATTGACCAATCCATCAATGGAAAACGATCTTATCTTTTTGTCTTACAACTCTAATAAGGGATACATGGCATATAAGTGTATCGAAATGAACACAAAAACTTCCACAATAGCTTTGGAAATACACTTATTTTATATCCTCCTCTAAAAACATGGATAATGATAAAATTTCCTAAGGTTAACTCTGAGATCCAATTTTTCTCTAACCACTTGTAAATTAATTCAATTATTCATATGGGTCAATACTCATGCTTTCAAGTCAGATATTTTATTAAATTTCAATATATAACTAAACTAAATCTATCATCCATGACATAGGATAACTACACCATACTCTCTAAGAAAATGACTATAAGTCTATGGATGTAGTTTGAATATGAAGTATTGACTATACATTGATTTTATTAAATATAAGGGATCATATTATTTTTATAAATTCCATTGTAATTTTTATTAATGTTTAAAAGTTATTTTTGTCAAAACCTATGATTTTTTTTATAAACGTAGGTTTTTATTTTAATAGTGAAAATTCACATATTTAGAAAATTATTTATATAAAAATAATATTATTTTTTGAATCAGGTTGTTGAAATTATCGAACAATGTGTTTTTCATAATTTTCTATGACATTATAATTTTTGGGTAAAATTTATGTACTTTTTAAATATATAATATGTTTTATGACATCATAATGAACTAATAGTGATTTAATAAAATACTATAAACACTATTTCTGTCAATTAAATTTTTTATCATTAAAATAATGTAATTTTAGGTTTATTTGATTTATTTTAAAAATCTTTTGTGGACCCTTCAAGACTTATAAAACATTTTAGATTTGAAAATTGTTTTCCTTGATAGTGTGACTCGCATCCACATAAGCCTTCCTATTATTTAAAAAAATAGTCCATTGGCATTATATAAATTTTTTTCCACTACCGTGTGGAAAAAAATATGGGAAAAAACATGTCCTTGTTTGTGGTTTGGATTAGTTTAATAAGCGCTGTCCCAAACCAAAATAATAATGAATTCCCTCTCTTTTCCTATATAAACCCACCCAAGCTCCTACTTCCACTTCATTCAATTACATTGGATTTCATCCAAACTCTTACATCCTCTCTTTATAATTCTCCAATGGCACCCCATGCTCCTAATAAGTCTCTCTCAATCCACTCCCAAGCCTTTGGGACCAAACTTAAAAGTAAGGGTTTCTCAATTTCTTTATTTATCTCCATGATTCCATATATTGTTTTTCCCTTTTGTCTTCAATTACAAATGATAGGGTATGATTTCACGCCACCCCGATACATACTTATTCATGATTGAATAATTATAAATCCCCTTTCTATATCACTAATGCCTCGCATGTACACCCATTCTCATGATGAAATACTGTAAGGAATTTCACTCTCAACATTTACATTCAAGCAATTATTTTTTAAAACATATCTAAATAGAATTACATTAGTTCGGACATGTATCTATATAACCCCCTTACTATCAATTTAATGTACATATGACAAGACACCCATTTCTCTATTATCAACCATTTTCATGAATTCTTATGTCACGCTGTTGAAATTGTATCATATTTTTTCAAGACAAGATCATAGTATAGTGAATACCATACCCATGTATCTATCACGGGTATTCACGTTATGCACATATACATTGATTATGTAGAATTTGTTTACAATTATATTGTTATTGATTCATGATTCCTATATTTGTTACCCTTAATGAGCATTTGAGATCGCCCCATTCATTGTTTACCTTAAACATGTGATGAAGAGAAGATAATTTATTAAGATCATGTTGTCACATTTTTAAGTTTTTTATTATATTTTATAACCTTTTCCAATTAATTTGAGTTTCATTTATGTATTTAGTATCATTAACACTACTAAACTGATCATTCCTTTAGTATTTTATTTCCTTATTACCATGAAAATATAACAAGTAATACTTCAGCTCTGGTCTAGAGGGGACGGGGAGTTATAGTTGGTATCAAAGGAAGATTAATATCTTATTTGGAAACTATATTTGAAAATATAGATTAGGGAACAATGTCCTAAGGTATTATTTGAGGAAAAAAATACATGAACGTCCTGGTATTTGGGTAAGGAAAAGATTATGTGAATATTTCAAGAAACACATCCTTGTCTCGATATTTACAGGTAGAGGTGGCTCTTAAATATGTGTTCCATGGAGTGAAAGCATTGACAAAGAGTGTTGAGCATGACCCGGGTTATCATGGTACATGTCCATGGTCCTTGTTTAACTCTTGGGAATTATACTCTTGGGGGATTTACTTAGGATATTGCATATATTTTTTACAAGCCATAATGAAGGATTGAAATTTAAATTTTTCCTCTGAGAAACCCTGTTTATGAAATTATATATGAATATAATTTCAATCGACATTTTGTTTTTTCTATTTTAGATTCATAAAAAAAATATAGTTTATTCCATTATTTATAAATTGTTCCATATGGAGGATGGGTAATCAATAATCATGGGCAATGTAGGTATTTCCCCACTGAGCAAGTCAACATATTCAATGTCGGAGCAGATAAAATTATGGCCATATTGGAAAAAATTACATAGTTTGTGATGAATAACCATGATACACATTTATTATATGATTTCATGCAATAGAGGACCCCATATTTTAGTGGGAATACTAATCTGATGATAGGTGATATGTGGATGAAGTCACTTTAAAATACATTCTTGGGATTAAGATGCAATGAAAATGAGAAGGTCTTGTTGGAAGCATACTGACTCAAGGGTGACACAGATCCATGGTGGACTTTAATCCAGAATACCAAAAAAGAAAAATAAATTGATGATATCGAATAGAGGACATTTAAGGAAATATTCTTTGAAAAATATTTACCTCATGAGCAATGAACTGAAATGATGATAAAATTCCATGGCTTTAAAAAAGGGAAGAAGGTCGTGTTGCTGAATATGAGGTTGCATTCAAAAGGCTAGCCTGGTATGCCATAGATTATGTACATGACTCAGAAGAGAAAATTGATCATTTCATTAAAGGTATCAAGCCATGTCTTCAAGGAGAACTGGATTCTAAAACATGTTCATTATATGATGAAATTGTATCAAGTGCCATCAAAACAAAGAAGGAATTTTATAGATAAAATTATTCAAATAAAACCAAGATAAAAATAAGTACACTTATAACCAAGGGAAATGTGAAGTGACAAAGAAGAACAAGATAGTCAATAAATTCCCATTATGTGAGAATTTTGAAAAGAATCATCTCTAGAAATGCCTAAAAGGCATTGGATCCTGTTGTATGATTGGAGAAAGGTGTCATCTTTATAATGAATTCATGGGGAATAAACAATTTTATGATGTTAAATGCAAAAATTATAGAGAGATGGGACACTAAGAAAATTAGTGTCCTATGTTCCCAAGAAACTTTCCTCAGAAAATGATAGTAGAGAAAAGGAGAGCTTATGCAATTACAACCTTAGTGGTTAATGATCCTAATGATGTGGGGAATGTAATTTTATTGTTTCATCAAACATATCCAACACATTATTTGATTTTGTATCATCACATTCATTTATATCTTCCCAGTTTTCCAAAAAATATTAGACATGCCAAATTTGATTTAATAGAGGAGTTATCTGTCAAAACTGTTAATGGTTACATCGTCACAACAACGACATGTCAACTAGTCCCCATTATCATGCATAGAAGTGATTTATTTTCTATCATATTCATCATATCAGTGTATGAAGTTGATGTAATTCTTAGTATGAATTGGTTTTCATACTATTATGTGAAGATTAATTGTAAGGGAATGGATGGTACAATTTTCTAAAATGGTGTATAATTCCTTATCATAGGAGAATAAACCTCACCAGCCGAATCTTCTTTAGATCCACCCCTAGTAGCTTTACTTAATAAAATACATTTAGAGAAATATAAACCAATATCTATGGGCATGGTTATAAATAATCATTTTGAAGATGTGCGTATATTGCAAGAATACATTGATGTATTTATAGAGGATTTACCTAGACCTCCTCCAGAGTGAGAAATTGAGTTTTCTATTGACATAATTCTATGTGAGAGACATATATCAAAGCCCCCCAATATAATAATCACTTTGGAGTTAGTTTACATAATGAAATAAATAATGTATTTTAGTGAAAAATGTTTTATATAACATAGTGTTTTTCCATGGGGAACCCTGGTCCATTTTGTCTAGAAGAAATATGGATCCAGGAGGATATTTATTTATTAGAGGGAAATCAAGTCTATTATAATAAATATTTAGTATCCACTTCCTCATATCGATGATTTATTTGATCAAATTCATTGAGATCAATACCTTTTGAAGATTGACCTTTGGTCCAAATATCATCAGCTATCTATGAGGAAGGATGATATTCCCAACACAACATTTCAAACCATGTATGGGCATTACTGGTTTACAGTGATGCCTTTTGGATTGAATTATACAACCTTTGTTTTCAGGGATTTAGAGAACAATTTTTTCAAAGAATATCTTGATAACATTGTAGTGGTATTCATTTATCATATCTTGGTATAGTCTTAAAGCTATAATGACCGTGAGGATAACTAGCGTATTATTCTAAAAACTCATAGGTGAAAAGAATTATATGGTAATTTTAGAAAGTATGAATTCTAGATTCAATCAGTTTTTTTCTGGTCTATACTATCTCTTTGGATGGAATCCTAGTTGATTATACCTACCGAGACAAAGGTCATCCAATATTGTCCCACTCCAATAATTAAAACTGAGGTATGTAGTTTAATTGGCTTAGCAGGTTACTATCAGTGTTTCATTCAGAATTGTTCTTAATTTGCTATACCGTTATCCAATATCACACATAAAAGAGTTAAGATTATGTGGATAAGAGAATGAACATAATGCTTCGATGAATTGAAAAGAATATCGGTCAATTCTCCAATATTTACTCTACATAATGGATGTGATGGATTTGTAATATACAATTATACATAAATGAATAGACTAGGTTGCATCATTGTGTAAAACAATAAATTTAGTTCTTCTGTATCAATATTGTTGAAGAATCCTGAGATAAATTATCCAACTCATGATCTTGATTTAGTAGATGTGATATTTTCTCTGACAATATGGAGACATTATCTCTACCTAGAAAGATGTTAAATTTATACAGAACCCAAGCATTTGAAATACATTGTCCCAAAAAAAGATATCAACATGATGAAAATGAGATGGATATAGTAACTCAAAGATTATGATTGTTCAATACACTACCACACAGGAAAGGAAAATAATGTAACATGTGCATTAAGAAGGAATTATTAAAGACTCTTGACCCAAATGTGGATTGAATGAGTTCTTGTATTCATGAATTTTTTGAAGATTGACATTCGAATTGTTAAAGAACACGAAACATCATATCTCTTTCAAATGATTGATGAACCATAATTATTAGAGAAGGTAATAATCTCTCAATCTGATGATGAGAATCTATATAAGAAAATTAATGATGTCAAGGATGAGAGATTGGAATACTTTGTGGGTGAAGAAGGAGTTCTGAAATTTGGGAAGAGGTTATGTGTTACATCAATACCTGAGAAAAAAAGGGAACTACTTGATGATGTTGTAGATAAAATTTCTCAATACACATGGGTTGCACAAATATGTATAGAGATCTGACAAAATATTTTATGTGGGATAATATGAAGCCTGAAATTACTAACTATGTGTGAAGGTGTCTAGTTTTTCATTACATGAATGAAGAGAGGGAACATCTGAGATAAGTGAAACAACCTATACCTATTCTTCTGTGGAAGTGGGATAATATTATGATCGATTTTTTCACTGGACTGCCAAGGAAAACTAGAAGGAATGATCCAACATGGGTAATTGATGATCATCTCACAAAATAAGAAAATTTTCATCCTATAAGATAAGTTTTACAACATAAACTCCTAGAAATAAATATTATTAATAATGTTGTAAGGCTTCATGGTGCACCTCTTTTGATTTGGTCTGATCTAGATCCCCAATTTACAACAATATTCTAAAAAAGTCTCTAGAAGGACTTGAATAATTAGCCTCATATGTGCACTGCTTATCACCCCCAAACAAATGGCCAGTCGAAAAGGACTATTCAAACTCTATATGATATGATGAGATCATGATATCTTGAATTACAATGCATATACGATCAATACATTCCATTGGTGTAATTTTATGACAATAATAGTTTCCATTATACAATTAAAATGGCTCCATATAAATCATTATATGGAAAGAGATGTCGAACTCCAAGTTGTTGGGACATAATAGTTGAGAGGAAACTTGTAGAAAATGAACATATTGAAGAGACCACATTAATGGTGAAGACAGTCCAAGCAATTATAAAATAATCCCAAAGTAGGAAGAAGATTTATGTTGAAAATGAGAGAAAGGATTTGGAATTCAAAGTGGTAAATCTTGTCTTTCTGGAATTTTCTCCGTGGAAGGGTGTCTTAAGGTTTGGTAAGAAAGGGAAATTGAGCCCCAGTCACATTGGACAATTTAAAATTTTGAAAGAATTTGAGTTGTAGCATACTGTTTAGTAATGCCTCCATCTCTCTCCAATGATCATGAATTGTTCCCTATGTCACTGTTGATGAAATACATGCCAGAGCCAATGCAATTATTAACCTGTAATAAAATAGAAGTGGAACCTAATTTTTCGTACTATGAAGAACATACCAGGATCCTTGACCCTGTGGAATGCGTATTGAGAAATTGGAAAACTCGTCTTGTAAATGTTCTTTAAAAAACCATAATATGGAGGAAGAAAAATGGGAACAGGAGGATGTTATGAAGAAGAAACACCCACATATTTTTGGTGAGATTTATAATTGAATAATTAACGGGAAAAATTTCCAATAGAGAGAATAAGGTAGCACCCCAAACATTTTGTTATACGTTTCAATTAAATATATTTTAATCATAGCCTATTTATAATAAAGCACTGAGTTTCATTAAAAAAACACTTGTTTATTTAGGAGATAGTCATAGACTAGCAATTGAACATAAATTTTCCACTTGTGTTTTGAATTTTGAAAATCCAACATACACAGTTGTGTTCATGATGATATTTAGAGTCTGATAGAAATAACATAACTTTTGGTCAATAGTAACCTACACTTATCAGTAGTAACCGAACGTAATGAATAGTAACGTACCCTTGTAAATAGTAATGACATTTATTAATGGTATGAATACCCATGAATGTATGAATATATTTTGGAACCATAATAATGAAAATGAATATTTTAAGTGTTTATATTTTTCAATTAAATATTAATATTTATTAATTATTTAATTAAAAAAATAGAAAATTATTTTTGAAAATTGGACTTCATTTTTGATTTTAATTGTCTAAAAATGGATAGGGTGAGATTTTGGTATTTTTTTAAATACATGAAATTTTTGTGGAATAGTAAAATACATTACTTTACCGTATAAATACATTATAATTTAAAATAACTTTGACTAGAATCATGATTGATGTAAGCACCCAAATCTCTAACTCAAATTCATATGTTACTCTTCTTGGTCTTGTAATGCTCATTATTTCTTATATTGAGAAGAAATAATATATTAATGAATATAATATAAACAAAAATCTTCTCCCCTCCACTATATAAACCACCCATCACCCCCTTCTTCCCACACCAATCAATCTTCATGTCATTCACAAATTCTTCCAAATACTCTTCCCATTCTCTCTCCCCATGTCGAAGACCTGGTAGTATCACCAAAATGCCAAAAACAAAGGTCTAATGGAGTTTCTCAAGGATAAGTACTAAAGAGGTGAACCTGTCTTCCTTTTGCATTCAATTCCATTAACAAGTTCCATTATTTTGTTCTCTCTTCTCACCTAAACTCCTCCAATTTCCATGATAATTCCAATACCATACATGTACTCGATTATCATTATGCTAATGGTATATTTCATCACAATTTATTTTCTTCTTTTCCATTTATACAATAAATTAATGAACCATCTGAGATGTGTCAATTTATCACACTCATGGAAGAGGGGTTTTCAATTTACATTACTATATTCAGGACTAGTCCGGAAACATTTTCAATTGTTGTACCAGATCATAATATATTTATTATCTTGTTTAAAGTTATGGAATCCTTACACATTCATAATATTGAATAATAATACATACAAGTTTATTGTTCCAAAAACCACCAAGACAAATCGAGGTGTTTTTAACTCATCGAATGAGCCATCTTCATAGCATATAAATCAAATAATTGTAAGATCATTTATATTTATTTAATGACACTAATAATTTATATTAACAATTTTCTATGTTTAACCAAATTTCAAACAAACATCCATTCATGAATACTATTAAACATATGATGAAAAGCAAAGAAGAAAATGCTACCAAGATAATAAAACTGATTCTCTTAAACCAATAAAAAGGTCATTAATGAACCTAATAAAGTTATTAAATATGAGTTAATTGTTTATGAGGTTCTGAAATTGTTAATTTATGAAGCTAAATTTGATAATTCAGGTCATTAAAATTGATCATTAACACCTTCGATCATAATGTAAGGGATCATCTCTCTCACTTTTGTTCAAAAATATACTCCATATTGTGCCCTTTTATTAATAATTCCTATTGATGGGGTATGATTTCTAAACACCCTAATACTGATCATATGATTTATTAATAATGGGATACCCCTTTACCTCTCATTAACCCATCACAAGAACACTCCTTACCATGCCGAAATGTTTGTAAGGGGTTTTCTCATCAAACATTCAATTATGTGTGATTTCCATTGTTCACCGATTATTTCTTGTATGTGGTATAGGTGTACATCCATTTGATAGATATTATCATGATTATATTTATATTATTTTTATTCTATGATTAATTTGGTGGTTATTATCTTTTGGTCATACTACTCAATTGATTACAACGTGGTAACAAGCTTCATCTCAATTTTCACATCCTTGTGACTTGCTATGTATTTTGCACCTAATCTTTGTAATGTGGTGTACCTACAACCAATTTGATATCAATTTTCAATTAAAATTATATTCCATTTAAATTTACATATTCTCCTATCATTGATATGACTATTTTCTATGTCGTATACCATTTTACATATGCAATTTAGTTTAAATGTTGTTTTGATTGTTGAAATATTGATGAATCCATATCATCTATTTTATATAGATAATATAATGGAATATTTCTATTATGTTGAATCTATGTTTATAGAATGATTTGGACGTGAAAAAAGTGGTTGGGCCCACTACAACCCCTTGATGCATCAGTAGGTATCATGCGACAAATCAGTTGGGTGACAAACCCTTCCAGTTGTTTTCCATTTATCAGACAGGTTTCTACCCATAGATCTAAACTGTTATTAACAGTATTATGGTATTGTGTTCTAGATACATGAAATAAAAATAATAATAATTCTCTTTATTCAATACCAGTTATTTCTATCCATGGGATTTTATCTATGAAAAAATCTATGGATGCAGTTTCATTCTCAGTTTATTAATGGCATGAGATTTTCATTTATTCACCATGACATATTAATTATGTCAAATTGTTTACAATTAAGTAATTATTGAATCATTAATATTCTATTTGTAACACTTACTAATCATTTTGGATCACCCCAATCATTTTTTACCTTCAACTGGTGATGTATATGAGATCATTTATTGAGTTCATGTGGTTTCAGTTTGTAGATTTTTTTTATATTTTGTATCATCTTCCAATGTAATTTCAGTTAAATTTATGTATATAGTTACTTAAATACTAATAAAATGATAATTGTTTTTGGATTTTAATTCCATATAACCATGACAAAATAACAAGTAATGAACCGTTCAAGTCTAGATGGGTCGGGGTGTTACACCGAGAATAATGGGATATAAGTGAAAGCCAACAGAGAATGGCTTACCATGGATTTGTTAAGCAAATGGTACATCCTAAATGAAGTATGGTCCCCCTAAATACCCTAAGATATTCCTGAGGGTGAGAGGAGGAAGGAAATAGTGAATGTAATGCAAATTTATCTACATCAACAATGAAGATGGTTGTTCCGATTATTGAAGGGAGTGTAATTTATTTATAGTATGTGTATTTCATTTTATAGGGATATTATAGAAACTCATCCCCTAATATTAATATTTATACCAATTTATTATTATTGGACTTAAATTTTATACACTATTTGTAACCATTTCATGCTGTATAATGTTTTCTTGACATTTTTATGGATGAATATACACATTAGTTAACACATTTACATGGAATGTAACTCCCTTGGAGAGATTTTTTATGTCCATTTTAAAAAATAAGACATCAACCAACTATAAATACTTCCAAATAATTTAAAACCCCATAAAACCATTTAAGAATTTTACATACTATCACTACTAATTATAAAAAAATTATATCTGTATATTTTAGATCATTTTACCCATCAATGGATATTTTTATCCAATAATGTGTCACCCACCAAGGATCAAATAAAAACATCAATGAAGGATAAACGTGTCAATCATGGAATTATACACCATCCAATTATATATACACCCTCTCATATTATTATAAATTCACCACATTATATTTTCTAATGTGAGGCTCAATATAGAAGGATTTCTAAACTTTATAATTCCCTTTTATATTGATAATTTCATGAACATATCAACCATAATATGAAATTTGATGACTTTTATTAGATAGAAATTAAAACCTTTTTTATACTCTATGAAATTATTTCATGTTTCAAAATGTATCATATTTATTATATTTTATTTTCCATAATTATATGAGATATATATTTTTCAGTATCTCTAGAAAATTTGTTTTAGAGTCCAACACCTTTTCCTATATATAAATTTAAATAGTTTAATTAAGATGATCAATTAAAACCCAATGTTGTTAAAAAAAATTACCAATGGTTGATAATGAACCCAACAGCCATTAAAATCATTTTATAATGACCAAAACATATCCTATAGTTTTCAAAAATCCCATTAAGACATTACATTTTTGTGGTTTATGAAAATGTTTTGGTATTATCCCAATGTTAAAATATTTATTTATTCTTATCGAAAATTTTAATATGAATCCTGGATAAAAATAAAAGACAATTGATAATGGTTCACCATATAGTCTAACAATTTTATTAGAATAATATAATGTGTTATAATTTAAGGATAAATGCTCAATTTTTTCAATTAAATGATAATACAATAGAAGTGCAACGATAAGAAATCATATTTCCCAAATCATAGTTATATTATTAGAAATATTATTCATTAAAACAACTACTGTATTATTATCCCTCTTCTATAAATGTATAGGTAATGGATTTATTTATCCATTATATATTTCTCAATATACAATTAATTATTGGAGTCAATATCATATTATTTTATTACTGTAATACATAGTGTTTTTTAAATGAATACTCTATAGATTATCATATATTACAATCGACACCAAGAATAAAATACCCCAGTAAATTCAAATATAACTGTCATAACCTTGCTATGAAATTAGATTGAATGATTTGGATTTACTTCTTAATGAAATATATATAATGGTTCTATAAAATTTTAATTTATAAATTCATTATTATTAAATAAGCATTCAGTTTTTAATAAATAAATTTTATTCTTCAAATAAATATGACTTATTCAAAAAAAAAATTATAAAATTTTAATGTGAATATTATAAATTACCAACTTTTCATAAATATTATACGCATTTCAAAAATAATTATTTTAAAAAAGCCATTATATTTTAAACATGGTATTAAAGTGAAATATGAAAATTTTATTAATAATAATATAATTAATTTCATTTAATTCATCAATTTTAATAAATTTTATATAATGTTATTTTTATTCTTCAAAATGAAATTTTCTACGAACTATTTTGAATGGAATAAATATTATTACATTTATTTAATTAAAATAACCCATATTATGGAAGAAATATAAATTAAATGTATTTATAATACTACAATTTCAATTAATTGAATATAATATAATGATAATTTTTAGTATAATGTTAATATAAGTTCATCAATAGGTTAAAAAATGTATTTTCATGAAGACTCTCATTTCATCATGTGTTGTAGGTTTAATGTCAATATAAATTCATACACTTATTTGAATTAAATTTGAATAAATAAATTCCATTTTTATTATTTTTATAATTAATATTTGTTAATAATTTCATACTAATCATTATACATAATTAGTAGTTTTAACAATAAAAATTATTTACATCAGTAACGGTTAAATGATGGTTTAACATGTTACGTTCACATATGATAATGTAATTTTCCCCGACACATAGGATTTTTATTTAATGAAATTTATTCCATAGTGGGTAAAAATTATCTAACATGGTTTATATATTATATAATAATAAAAGATACATTACCTAGGTAAAAACCATTTACCGTGGTGAAAGTGAATGCAATAAAAGTTAGTAACCAAAATGATTAAGGGAACTAAATATTTAATAAATGTTTCTTTTTATATTTTGAAGTTTTTTATCAACATTAAAATCCATCAAATACATCACCTATCAATATTTGAGGAACTTTATAAGAGAATGAATTACCATTATTGAATAGATTTAGTTATTTATAGAATTTTAACTCCATCTCACTTATAAAAGGGAGCCTTGTCTTCTGTCCACTCTACACCCACTAAAAATATTCATTAAAGACCTACAATAATACATTAATTAATTTACTTACCATGACTTATAATCCATGGTTTCATTATAAAACCATCATATGTTGGATTTTTTTCAAACATAAAGTGGTCTTCTATAGAATTTGTATCATTTTTAAGCGAGCGTTTTGTTTTTTTAATTCTCCTACATCCCTCAGTTATTATTTAACCAAGATAGAATAATATATTTAGTATCTAACATATAAATGGATTTTATTATTTTCATGGGATAATCTATATAAATATCTTATTATTTTAAGTAGGAAACTAAATAATCATTCTTATGTATGGTAGACTACAACCACACAAACTTGTGTAATTTGTTTTCCATTATCACCTATAATGACTATTTTTTACGATAGATTTTATGTGACTATATGATATTAATTATAAATTTCTCTTCATTTAAAATTAATAATTCGTATATTTTCTAAAATATATATTCATTGGAAGATTATATTATTATACGTGAGCACATGTTGATGACCACATCCACACACAAATGTGGATCACTATTCATTAACACATTACATGGAAGTAATATATAAGATTAATTAATTAAATATTATTATATTCATGAAATAATTATTATTATGGAATGATAAAATCATACTAAAATTAATTCCAATATTATCATTGAAAAATGAAATTGGTCCTCATGCATACATATGCCCAACCATCCTCATTATTATAAAATTGTTCATTTTTAAAAATCATATTTCATTATTGGGTTTAAAATTATAATTTTAGTATATAAATATTAATTATGAAAGGAATATTATCAGGGAGATGATGAATTAACAATATCTTTTACCATAGTTAAATTAACAATGTTATTTGGGATTTGGAATCTGAAATTCATTAAAACACATGATGTGATCCTAAATGGTTATGTAATACATTATCTATAATAAATCATATCAATAATATTCTACATGAAAACTCAACATCAATTTTCCCATTAGTTTCCACATCTCCATTAATTCCACTCACCATGCCTACATCCCCTACCAAATTCCTCCCCCGCACTCAGATGAGAATCCCTTACCTACCCACTAGACTATTTATCTCAATGGTCAACTCCCCTCTTTGATTTTGTGCCCCTGACTCCCCATCTCGGCACCTTCGTTCATTCTTCCTCCTCCTCATCACAGACCCATGATCTACACTTCAACGACTCAACCTCAAATAACTATATCAATCCCATATGATCCACCATTTTTCCCATCCTCTGCCGCACTTCCTCCCCATATCCTCCTATTCAAATCTTCCACCACCTTTTCCTTGCCTATTATATACAATGAATCCCCTTCCCGAAGATGCAACCCCACTTCAGCCACACATCCCCACATTGCTACCAATAAACATTCTTTCTACAGCACCTCCCCCCTCCCAACCTCTGCCTCTGAATGCCCTCATATGCATCCACCTTATAGCCTCCACCATTTTTCATCCTCATCCCCCACCTCATTTTCCACACCCATTAGATATTCCATCATCGTCCCCCTCATCCCCGTCTCCCTCTCCCCATTTGGGGTTTTTTCATCACTTTAATATCATCTTTTATCCAAAGGGGGTGTTAGGTTGGTGTTTCCATCGTTTTAGGTAGAGTATCTAGCATTAAATCTTGGAAACCAACATCACCTGTAACCCATCATTTATGGATATTTACCTAGGTTTTATTCCATCTATGTTCATGCACTAATCTACAAAGAGATAATTTCATATATTTAAGATGGAATTATTGAAGGCTGTTGTTCAAATTTGATGTTTCTCAAGTCCATCACTCTATCGAGGTTTACTGTAATATCAGATATCATCAAATAGACATCCATCCAAATTGCTTATATGGTTATTACATTGATTTATAACCTCCTCAACTTTGGTTCATCAATTTATTTGACCATCATTCATATTTTTTAGTATCATATTTGATTGATTTTTTACTAGAATTTATATTTTTACTTATTCATATTTTAACAAGGTCAATTTTTTTAATAGGTTATTGATTATTACTAGGGTAAATATATTTATATGTTTAACCTTTTTTATTGGCAGTCTCATTGTTTAAAATTTATCTATGGAATTTTTCTAGTAGTTAAATTTATTTTACAACAATTCACATTTTTTCTATTTCATATTTTTTACATGTCTATATTTATTTACTAGGATTCGTATTTTTACAAAATAATTATTAAAGGTTCATATTTTTAATAATAGAAAATATATATGTGGGATACATTATCTTTATATGTTCATATTTTTATCTGATTTTTATATAAGTTCTTTAAAACAGGTAAATATTCTTATTTTATAGCAGCAGATAGTTTTTTATACATGTCATTATTTTTTAATTTCATAAGAGTAGTTCATATTTTCTTATAATTATTTCCACTTCAACATATTTGTAAATAAATTGTATAGGACAATATTTATTATCGGTATATATTTTTTTAGAGGAGTAGTTCATATTCATTATAGGTTGATTTTTTTCACATCATATAAAATAATAAAAATACAAGTCTAACAGTTCTTTTGAAATGTGATTTGAAAATATGAGTACACCCTAGCTCTATATTATTTTAACACTCTCATATACAAAAGCATTTCAAGAATGATAATTAGGTTAGAAATTTTCTTTATTTTACCATTTCTTCTCAAAATAACTGATATCCTTAATTCTAATAATATCTTCTGATTATATGTGTTAATTCGTTTCAGGTCAAGCTAACTTTCTTTTATTATAAGCATGCATAAAAAGTGATATCTTCTTATGTTATTATACACATTCTTACATTCACTATATTCAAATGACAATTTTTTCTACTGTTTTAAATTAATAATGCATGAAATTTAATCAATTTGAATGAAATTATTTCTCTTTGTGATTCAGTTTCATAATCATTTATATTAGTTAATCAATGGTTTTTATATTTTATGATAAACACTCATTTCACCATTTCATTGAAAAAGGCATGTATTAAGGTCAACAAGATGTTTTTTTGCATGATGTAATGAAATCATTAACCATGTATCTTATTGAGTCATCTTTCGTTATTTAGTAGTTTTATTTTTTTTTAATTTCTCACTGGTCATGTTCCTCCCACCTAAATTCGTAGGTTCCACTATTGATGATTCATCATATCACTGAAATTTATTTAACATACACCACTCAAATTATTCCTTCATAGATTATCCTTCCTTTATCATAATTTTTAGGATCAATTGATGGGTTAGTGGTGAGATGCAACGAAAATGAATTCACAATTAAATTGGGTGTGAAAAAGGTATGCTTCCTAGGAGTTTTTGTGATTAATGTTTTCTAACCTTTTTCCACACTGACATTATAATTTAATTGGATGTTAATTACAATTTAATTTCATGTATAATATTTTCTTAATGAATATATTATTATTTCACATGTCTAGATTTCATATTATATTGATTAAATAATTCATTTATAATTATAAAATAGATTTATGAAATTGAATGTTGAAAACTGACATGCATGTGTTATTGTGCAAATTCAGTCAAAAAAGCCAAAATTTCATTTGTCCTTTACAATTTCATGTTTCTTTCTAAAAAAATAGTAAATTAACATGTGTTATTCCCCCAAATACCTTATCTATAATGAGCATGTAATTTCACATCCACATGTCTCCACCACGTTTATTCACCTTCCACGACCACTTCCCTATATCTCACAATACCCACCCATGTATGAGCCTCCACACGTCCACCTGATTCTTTGAATCAATTTTCGTCCCTCAATGTTGTTTTGGATCCTCTATAATCCCCTCCACATCAGACTCTGCCTTTGTGTCTACATATACATCCTCTAAATTTTCCTCCTCCTCTACCTCCTCATCATCCATGGTCTTCCCCATTTCACCTCTGATTTGGTATGATTTCATCCCACTTCATCACACATTTAGTCATATCTCCACCACCTACACCTCTTCAAAGTCCTTTACCTCTTCTTGGTTTCCACCATTAACTACGACTACCCCTTTGACAACATCTAAATATCCTCCATGTTATTTTTTTCTACCCTATATGACTCTTTCACATTGATCTCTACCTTTAACGCCTCTATGATTTCCTCCTCCTAGATTCCTCCTCCCCACCCCCTCCATTTTCAATTTAATATCTTTTTATCATCCTTGAATAGTCCCCTCACCCATGTATTACCTCTTCCATCGAGATTGTTAAGGTGGTGCATCCACAATGATATCTATAAGGAGATCCAATTTTAAGACCTAATTGCACATTTGGAGATGTATTTTATGTGAGATATTTCATGAGTGACGATGATGACCCATCTTCAAAAATTTCCCATTCTATGTTCCAAAAAAATGGGAATATAGCAATTTCCATATCATGTATTGACGTTGACTCTCTTGCTTTGTATTTTTTGTACTCTATAATTTATATGTTCTTTTAACAAAAACCCTTTGGTCATGATTTTCAATATATTTCTTGAAACTATCATCTTATCATCCTTCAATTTTGGGCTTCCTGATTCCTAACTATTACTAGTTTATTTTATCTCCAAGGATAATTATTATAGATGTTTGTGTTATTGAATTTGGTCTATTAAAAGATACTATACGAAGATAAAATGTACTCTAGAAATTGAAATGGTGTCAAATCTCATGTAATTATAGTTTGGATTGAATCTAAAGGTTTATTGATTATTCTTTTCAATCCATATACTCTCTATTCCATCACCAAACTTGTTCGCACACCTATTAAGCTCGATCAAGCTACCTCTATGATATATATTCCTTCTATTACGATGATTATTAGAAATGTGGTTATCTCAAAACCTATACAATCAGTTCAATAGATGGAGGATATGGAAGATGGTTTGTAGAAATTTTTGACTTATTAAATAATTTATTTCACAAAATTGTTTTATTTCATATATTATGTTTGTTAATTTATTTATCATTTCATATTTGCAGGGTTCCTGTAAGATCTTGATCTAAGACCTTCCATTAAATAATCTATACATTTTTTTATTTTACAGTTAAAAATGATAATTTCCCTATAATGAGATGCACATTGTAAATATATTTCATTATATTATTTGTTTTATTATATAAATGAGTATATGATAAATTTAAATTTATCATTATTAGATCTATGTAAAAAATTATGATATGAATTTTAATTGTTCATGAAGACTTACTAAATATGTAATTGTGATTTATTATAGTCGTATATTATTTATAAGAATGTGTGTAATTTTTCATTCCACGTTTCTCAATAACTTTTGTTCTACTAACTTAGACGCCTCCCCACATCTTTATTTATCACCCCTGTAATTCCTCCATACACATGATTTCTCATTACTCAACCTATGTGTCCACCATCGTCTCCTCTTCTGCATCGTCTGTTACCTCATACTCTACATCATCCTATGAATTTACCTCCTGTTATGCATTGGCCTCAACCATAGCCTCTAACTCATCCATCTTCTACCCCTTCGACTACTCCTCTACACTAGTCATGGCCTCATTATCTACATTTGAGTCAACCTCCAACTGTGCCTATGATTCTGTCTCTACCTCCTCATCCTCATATCCTCCACTACCTTTGCTTCCTCCTCATCCCCTATTACTTACTTGATCTCCTCCTCCACCTACAATTCCTCATTACCTCTTCCGCCATATCTTCATCACCACCACCTCCTCCTCCACACCCACTCCCCATATCCTCTCCTAAAACTATGCACCCGACTTTGCCTCATCTCCACCTCAACCTCCATATCTTCTTTCACATCCACCTCCACCTCCACCTATGCATCAGGTTATTATATAATTAATATATCAATTTTCCCTATTTTCATCATCTCATCATATTTCATTAATTATGATATGATATTTATTTATTCATCCCCAACTTGTATCCCATTGCATCTCATGGGTTATGATAAATGAAAATTTTTTCTATCAAATTATGACCTCATACATTACCCATATCCTTTTCAAAAAACATACAATCAATTTTAGTTAATCACCTTATTTATTATATTATTCCTTTTAATATCATCATCACATTTGAACAACAGGTCACAATTTATGAATGATTCCATCCTCTTATTATGTAAGTGAATATATCATTGTACACACTGGATTAATAATGAAATTAATTTTTTCCATAATTAATTTTTTATTAGAATTTAAAATATAATTTCATGTTATAATTTACAATAATTTTTTTTTGAAATATTGATATAGTTTTGATTTTTAGTGAATGTTTAGATAACGAATATGTTCTCTAATATGGAATATTTTTTTGGAACTTTTTAGTTTATCATTTTTCATTTTGTGGCCTTAATTGTTTTATACATGATATCAATAATTTCGTATTTACATACTACTAGGTGTATTTTATGGTTTATAATAATAGATTCTGGTCTAGCTCCATCTTCGTACTTCCAATCCCCCACTATTTCAATTTATCTTTTAAGGCCTTCATGTTACTCAAATTCCATAATTTAGGTATCAATGATTTAATTTATTTTATTTTCATTCGGTCTATTAAATTTTTATTAAATTTTTATTTTATATTGTTCTCATTGTTATTATTTATATGAATTTAAAATTTAATCATTATTTAGTTTATTATAATTAGTTATTTTTCCATCTATTTTATTAGGTTTATAATAATATTTTATTTTATTATTTTCCTCCATGTTAATATTATTACAAAATCCATTGATTATTTGATTGTTTCTAATTTATTTTATTCTATTTATTATTTATAAATAATATTTCTGGCCTTCAGGGATTAATCTCATATACCACTAATTCTTAATTCTAATCTAACTAGGTGTATTCTATTATTAATACTGATAGATTTTGGCCTTTATTCATCATCTGTCTTCCAATCACACTTAGTTTAAATTCATCTTTTATAACATTCTCTTTTATACTCACATTCTATAATTCAAGTATCAATGTTTTTGTCATTTTTTATATTTTCATATAGTCTATTCAATTTTGGTTATTTTTTTAAATATTTTACTCTATGTTAATATTTCTATGATTTCCCAATTTTTATATAGTTTACTGTTGTTATAATTTATTATATTTTCATTCAGTATATTAAATTTATAATAATGATTTTTTTTGTTTGTCTCCATGTTAATATTTTTAAAATTACCACTATTTATGATGGTTGAAATTTTCTAACAAATTAGGACTTCTTGCATTACCTGAATCCATTTTAAAAGATGGATATACATTTTTGACTTATCATGTTATTTTTTACCTTCCCCTTTTTAATCAATTCATCTCATTTGATAAATATATCTTCGTTATTGAATTTTACATGATTCTACATATGTATGAAAAATTTTCATTTTTCATGCAATAATAATAATAAAATTGGTCTTTTTCCATAACTATTTTATTTTTCCCTATTATTATATTTTCCTATGATTTATTAAATGCATACCACTATTTTAATTTATCTTTTTCTTACATGTTATTATTTTTACATTTTCCACTATTTAAGTGTTTTTTTCTAATTTATGTATATCTATTACAATTAATTTTTACAAAATAATTCATTTTAGTTATCTTAACTTAATATCCATTTTCATTCTATTTTCAATATTATTATATATAATATTTAATTTTTATTAACTTATTTATTTGATTTCTTCTAATGGATACTTCTTTATTTCATTTTTCTATAAATATGCATTATTATATTTCTATTTATATATCTAATGTAGATATTCTTGGTACATTAATACCTATAGAGGAAGTGTTATCGAAAATTAATGTATTATTAGTTTTCATGTGATGTAGATAATGGTTGGATCCTAAAATTGTATTCCAATTTTTAGGTTCATTCCTAAATATCAAATAAGAGTCGTCGAAATCCATTTGGTAATAATGAATATCATTATTTTATGGTAGTACAGTTCAATTGTTTTATATATGTTTATCCAAATTTTCATAATGTTAAATAAATATAACTTCTCTAAATTCCCATTTTCATTCTACTTTAATTATTATCCAAAAAAATAATTTTTTTTCAATAATTAATTTATATATTTCTCATAATGTATACACCATTATTTAATTCCAAAAATAATAACTCATAATTATATATATATATATATTTAAAATTTTAATATTAACCTATGCACCTTAAGACATATAAAGGACGTTTTCATCAATAATAAATGTATTATTTATATAAATTTTACTCTATTAATTAATCGTGGTTGAATACTTATGTCAATTTAATGATTTGTGTTCAATTCCTATTTTTGTAATTGAAATGATTATATATCTTCTCATTTAAAAAATCTAGTCCCCATATTAATTACATTTTGTATTGTAATAAGTTTTTATGAAATATATAACATTCTAATAAGTTAGTAATACATTTCATGAACATTATTTTCTTAACATCTTTAATGTATAGCTCATTTAAATTGTTATATTATTTCATATGAGGGAAAAATAAAATTCTATTTTCCTTTTATTCTTTTTTAACTTATGTTTTTTTTCTTGTAGGATATTAGGTAACACAAAATTAAACCATAATCAGTAAGGGACAATAAATTTTTTTGAGGGAGTACCCTAAAGAAAAAATATTTTTTTATTATCTATCACCATATATGGGTATATAATTTCTCTCTATTTTGATATCATTTGATTAATAAAATCATTAGTGTTTAAAAATACACATAAATAGTTGGAGATAATGATCATTTTAAGTATAATATTATGTTATTTGGTCAATGTATTTAAAATTATTCATGTATTCGAGGATTTTAAATTACATTAATTTCCATAAATTATATTAATAGATCTACAAATATCTTTGGTAGTTAAAATAATTGTCATTAAACCATTTTTGATATGATAATTGGTACACCATGTCTCTATAAATATACGATGTACATTAAAATTTATGAACATTCAATTTCAATACATGTAAAATTAACTTATATAAATAGAATTTAAGTTTCCTTCTTTTTCTATTTAACAATTAGTAAATTCGATAAAAATAATTTTGTATGATATCATTAATCATTTATATAGTATGTTATTTAACTATAAATTTACAATTCATATTATGTTTATTATTTTTTTAAAAAAAATATATTTTTCATTTTTTAAATTTTTTTTTAAATGTTAATCTAGTATTGAATACTAAAATAATATTATCCTTATTGGGTAATGTGACATAATAAAAATCATCTATAGTTTAGGTTTTCTGGGAAATTTTTATGTGGTAATTGCTTCACTATAGAAATAACATGTTTCCATTTTTTTCATTATCATTTATTAATTAGTAAATAAATCATTCATTTCATTTCATTGGGATAACTCTATTTTGTACTTACATCCATTTCTACACTAATATAAATTGCTACCACCCATCAATATACAACATAGTCACCACCAATCTGGGAGTCAGCAACATCAACCCCCTAAAATAACCTTCACGATGTTTATAAAAATGATCTTCTACTCAATGACCTTTGACATCATAGTAGGGACTCTCATGGATCTACTTCAGATGGTGTAATATGATAATAGGTTAATTAAAACAATATCTCATTCCTAAATTTAATTGGTTTTTCCTATGTAAATTATACCATCAATATCTTCCATTAATCTAGATTTATTATATCTATAGTTTTATTTTGGTCTCTTACTCTAATTTACTCAATGCATGATACCAACAAAGATAGTGGGAAATATTAATTGATAGGATATATTACCACTAAAAACATCTTTAAATTTAATATATATTAGTTTTATAATTAATTTCTCACCCCATGAATCAATTAATATAGTGTATTTTTTACCTTTTATTTCTATTTTCAAAATATGTTTTCCAATAAATTTGTTAATAAATTACATTTCACAAGATAGAAACTGCTTATGCTTATTTTAACATATTATAAGTCCCTTAAACCACCATCCCTTGAATATAGATCTTTATTTTATACTATAAAATTTCTCATAATACCAAAATATACATATAAAAATTAAAATTTAGACTCTTGAGAAAATATCACTACCACTCTATAGTGTAAACACCAATAATAACTCATAGAAACTGTCAATAGATCATCACAATTTTCATTTAGAGAATTAAGGAAATTTTAAATACAGATGATAAATACTACGATGCCCTATATTTTAATTCCATTTCTTATGAGTTTTCTTGATCATTAGCTCCCAATAAATCATTCCTTTTAGGAAAATGTTTTGTCCCATATCACTATTCCTCTTATAGTGAATTCCCAAGAATTATGATTTGGAATATTTACACAATGATATTTATTTTTTCATCACATGAATACATTGAAATCTTTACATCCATCAGTTTGAATATATTCTTTATATTCATATTAATACTTGTCTTAGAAAGTTATTGTAATAATACCAACAATTTAATGGAATTCCTCAATATCCACAACACTGAGTATGTCTGTAGTTGTTGAAGGCTGGAGGCTTATTGGTAAGATGAATCCCTTGATTCAATAATCTATTTTAGGGAGTTTATATAATGTTATTAATATTCCTATGATATATATCATGATAATGTTTCAACCACAATTCTTCAAAGCTATGGAATGACACATGCCATCCCCACACCCCTTGAATTCATTATAAAAACGATAAATTTTAAAATCTTATGAACATTTGTTATATCCAATAGTGTAATTGTATTTTGAAAATAATTTTCAAATTTTTTTAATAATCAACATAATATAAGTGAACAATCATCATCATGGAGTGCTTTATTTATACGAATATGAACCATATCAGCACTTGGAGGTTTTTCACAATGCGAGGGCACTGGGTTATCAAGGTTAATTTATTTATTATTCTCTAATTTACATATGATTTCATGATTCTCATTATTTAAATATTCTCGCCCATTTTTCGGCCCATTAATGTTTATTTCATTGTTTTTTTTCATTACATATATAAAATAAATAGAACTAATATAATAGATCATGAACTAGTACACACGGAAAACAGTTTATGAGAAAATGCACAAAAATAAGTAATTCTTCTGCATTCAGTGGAAATCTATGAGGGTGGGACGTGGGGGAGAGGGTGTAGGGATAGGGGTAGATGGGGGGCCTTTATAGTGAATAATAGGCATTGGTTACATCTTAGGCATGGAGGTGGGTAAGTGGATCCATCGACTAAGCAAGTGCAATTTCCAATAGGGAGTGAATATCTATGAGAGTTCCATGAATTATTATTCTCGAATGTAACTTATTTTTATTTTATAGATGATTCTGTTCAATTACAAAAATTTATCTACGTCTTACTAAATGTAAATCCTTCCACAATTCACCATTTTTATTGTTTCAGCCTCCATGTTTTTTACAGTTTCCAAAAAGGTTCATTGGGAGATACAACTTGTTTGAAATTTCCATGAAGGTTTGTTGAGAAATCAAAATCAGTAATTTAGAAGAACATATGTCATTTCATAATTTCATTTTGAGACATCCATTTGTTTCACCATTTATATATATTATAATTAGAGATATTAAAAAAATATTACTGGGTCAATAGGTTAATATAATATATAAAATAGTTGGGTGGCCACAGAAATTGTAACATGAATTTTATGGGGTCGATTAGTTTAAAGGAAGCAGTGATATTTTCTATTTGTTGGAACAATATAATGCATTCCCAATGAATGTGATGGAAAATATTAATAACATGTGAAATAATTATTCCATGATTTTGAATTTTAATGAATTCATTTGATTTTTTTAATTATTTTACTTTAGGGTGGACTTTTCATTGGTGGGCATAATATGGGAACATGTCTTCACTAGGCATGACACTGGTGACATCTACGGATAACTACATTCAAATATTATGTGATTATTATTTCTTAGATGAAGTTATGTTTACATGGGGACACAGAATTCCAGGAGTGGTTTTCAAGTTATATTGGAGAGGTAAAAGTTCATTATCCAGGCTCACCATATGTATTCATGTGTTGTATAATCATATTTTATATCATCTATTTAATATGAATTTTTTATGTTTAATTTATATAATGTTACATCATACTATATTTTCATATTAAAATTAGATTAATATATTATTTATATTATTTATTAATCATGTTTAAACCTCATATTTTATACTATTTTAATATTATATATAACATTATACTCATATAAATTTGGAGTGGAACCCCATAGTATTTTTTAAAACAAATTTACGTACATAAGATGTTGAATTTAGTATTAAAAATCCATATTAAAATTATTTATCTTTTTTTCCTAATATGTATGTATTCCCATTAATGATGAAACATTTAGGCATTTCATGTTGCATTAATCTACTGCATAAACCATTGATTATGTGCTAAAATCATTGATTGTTATACCAAAGGATGATTATCAGTTTCTACCATCCTATATAACATGTTTTCAATCATGGGATGATCTGATCATAGGTGCGGGGTAGATGAAAAAAACATGTAACATAGAAGGAAATGGGAACTAAACCATATTAAACCAAGAGGACATGTTATCACTAGATTTGGGTGTGATGGAAAAGTCATTTATGCTACCGTTGGTGTGCATAAATCAAAGGTATGTGTAAGTTGTTGATGGTAGAATATTATATAATGTCATATAGATAATGATGGTGTCCCCTCATGTTTTTTAGTAGTTTAGGATATGTTTTTCCATTAAAAGGGACAGAAAAAGAACTGGTAAATACCTAGATAATGTAGGCTTCACAATAATTTTATACATGTTCTTGACTATATATGTATATCAGACAGACTCTACACCACAACATTATCCTTGATTGATATATTGGAGGTTATTAACATCTTAAATTTCATCTCATTCATTTTATTTAAAATTTTATGATATTATTTAATGTCTAATTAACTTATTATTTCTATCTCTTAATGTGTTACAATTATATAAATTGTTTCTATAATATTTTTCTTCTCTACTATGTCATCATAAGAAATTTTAATCATCTCCCTTCAAACATCAATGATGTTTTTAAATATTTAAATATTTAATTCTATTTCATTATATGCAATTAAAAGTATTTACTCTTCTATACTTTTATCATTCTTTATGACATCTCTTAATATGTATTTTTAGTTAACTCTATGTTTTCAATAATTTACTTGCTATCTTTTCCAATGAAACAGAACGGGTTGGTATACCGGTTTAATATAAAATGAATATTAAACCCGATAAGAATTTATAATATATTAAATAATAAACCTAATATTTTTTTTAGGGAAATATATGAACTATGTTATGAGTCATAATCAATTAAAGTGATCTCTTTAAACCACCGTTTTCATTGAGTTATGAATATTTTCTCTCCAAATATCTCTCTCTCTATAAAATATTATCGAATGATTTTTAATTATATATTTATGTATCTATTACATATGAATATTGTATTTTATATTTATTTTTGGGTAATAAAAGGCATATAATATTTTCCCATAATGAAACACATTTCATTCTAGATGTAATTTTTATTTTTTTTCCTTAAGAATGATTTAAATTTGTGGTAGACCAAACCATGTACATGTTATGATGGTTTTACTCATGTAACACAATATAGAATTGGGTAAATATTTTTTCTAAATAAGTGTTATTCTTGTTATTAGGTAGTAATCCTAATCCATTATGGGACTCTTTTACTATTTTATATTGTCTAGGAAGTTATCCTTGACTCTTGTTTATGTCACGTGATATGTAGCTGGATAAATTCTTATGATTGTATGCCTTTATAATACCATTATATATATATTATTATTCTACGTGATTAATAAAGAGCATTATATTTTATGATGTCATATTATATAATTGACTCATTTATTATGTTTCCTTAACTATTATATTACCTAACTGGTATTTTTATCTCACCCGATTCCTTTAGGTATTCTGATCATTTGCCTATACATTATTCGGTGTTAAGTCAGATTTATGAGATTATTATAGATAATAGAATTCTTTTTTCAAGTTTTAGTTTAATTTTGAGGTATTATTATCCATGTTTATGAAATATAATATGTCATTTTACCATAAATTTATATTAATTTATATTTATGTGAAAATATCATGTAATAATATGTGTAAATGGACTGTGAAACTATTTATGGAATCACAGAAAAAATTACTTTTATTTGTAGGTATTCATTCAAGAATAATTTAGTGAAAACCATTAGGATAATTAAAATTATTTTAAAGTATTATATAATTTAGGAGAAGAATTGAGAATGTGGATTCAATGTATTTGCATCCTTAATTGGATAATACAAGTGGATCTGGATTTTGAAAAGTTTAATGTAGTGTAAATATTTAAAAATGGGTGAATTTATGATTGAATCTAGTGTAACCTTATTATTGATAATGATTCCTAGATGTACACTAGATTTGACACTCGAAGAGGATATGTTTTTTGAAATTGATGAACTCTCTGGGAGTTATTTTGAACTACATGACAAAATTATCAGATTAGAAAAAAAATAGGAAATATTATGATAGATTACCTATATTATTACCAAGAGATCATAATAAATAATATACATATCATTTATATGTTATTTCATCTAATACTTAATGTTAGAATTTTTCATGTTATTTTTTTCTCATCTTTCATCTTATTATTTCTTTTAGTTAATGATAAGAAATTGAACAATAATTCTAAAATACAATGTTTTGGGGAATGTGGTGATTTCCCCATTATTAGGGACATCCATATTGGAGGAGTATCTAAAAACATCATTGGAGTACTATCTTATGTAGATGAATTAATGAATAATACAATTAATCATGTGGAATTAATATTCCTCCATAGAAATATAAATCAATAGTAGAGCTTTTTTATAACCAATGCCACCTAAAATTAGTGGATCTTGAAATCCCCTCATCACAAAATAGTCGGTTAACATGATTCATAAAATATTCTATATAATCCAATCCTTATAGAATGTGAATGTGGCATTTTATTTTTCTCACAATTAGGGGGATCCCTCTCAATGGTTGACACTAATCTAGAACACATAGTCCAATTAGGGTATTGAATACATAAAATTATAGTACTTTGGGAAAGTATTTTTTCCAGTCAATAATTTCATTAAACACTAAATCGTAAAATGGGGATGATGATATTTAGAGTTATGTACAATTAAGATGAGTTTATCAAGGTGTGAGAGGATAACATCACCAGGAATATATGGTATTCCTCTAACATTATCATCAAAATTAAGAGTAATGTGGAACAATTATTTATTGGATTTTTGCTATGACTATAAAAAAAATTGGATATATGAGAATTTTATAGTTTTACAGATAATCTTTAATGATAACCAAAATTTTATATAGAAATATATGACTCGCATTGGAATCATGGGACCAAAGACATAAAGATATAGTTAACTTTTAACAATAGATTTAACCAACATTTCTTGTGCAGTTAGGAGAACATGTCATCCCACATTGTAATGGTCTGGAATAAAGAACCCTACAAATAGCCTCAAGGGAACCATAAGAATAATGAAATTTTGAAAAGGTGGGATTGAATACATTATATGTTTTTGGTAAATATAGAAAAAATAATAATCTGGAATAATAAATTGTTTTTACATCAATACTATGAATATAGTGCAGTGTTTAATTGATGTTTATGGGATATATCGAAACAAAATATTATGGAATAATAAATTATGTTTTAAAAAAACACATAGTATGTGGTATTGTTTTTCAGCTTCATGGAAATGGTCATTAATATTCTAATGTACCAATCCATGGGTTTTTATTTGAAATCAATGAAAATAACCTATATGGCATATGGAATAATGAAATTAATATGTTATCAATACATTTTAAGAATATCCCAAAAATAATGTAGTGACTCATATGGTAGTTATTAATTCAACAAGGGAAAATGGACTATTTAATTTTTGGTTAACATTATTCTTATACATCATGAATGAATAATATAACTATTCAAAAACTACCTCAAAACAAGTGAGTTATGATATGCATAAGAATACAGAATGGGTCAATTATTGCATCTAAAATATATAACATCACCTTGGTCAATATTTTAACATTTAATATTCAATAAAACAATATCTTTAATCATATATTATTGTTTTATGCTATTTTAGGAATTTATTGAATGTCCTTATATAAGACATTATAGAATTTAAAGAGAGTTAGATCACATTTCATATCCCAATTCTTCATATGGATCTATAAATGTTTATGTGTATGGATGAATCTACCATTGAAACTTATGTTCATGTATGAATATTTTTTTTCTAATGAGCAAGCATTTATATCCAAAATTATTAATAAAAATGTGACAATTGCATTTTGAGGAATTGTACTGGTGTATTCTTCATAGTGTTTATTAGACACTCTCCTAATGGATATGTTGAGTTCTAAACAAAAAATATACATTGATCTTGGCCTATATCAAATTATCCGTAATGAATGGACATTATTGAGTTATTAAAGTTAATGAATAAGTTATAACGGAATTTTATGAATAGTTTTAGACATCAGAGTTCATCAATGTTGTGTGTGATAGTCCTCTTCCTCAAGAAGAAGGATGGGTCAATGAATGAATTGATTATTGTGAATATAACAAAACTCCTATAAAAATAATTCTTCATTTCCTTGAATAAATTAATTATCCAATAAACTATATGGGTAACAATATTTATCTAATTTGGAACATCTTTTAGGATATCAATAATTAAATTTGAAAAATATATATATTCCTAAAACATCTTTTTGAACATGGTATAGACACTATTAGTTCATAGTGTTTCCTTTGGGACTCACTAATGATCTATGAATCATTTTGTTTATAATTAATAATATATTTGGAGATTACATTGGAATTTTTTAGTATTCCATGAATTTGATGTTAAGAAATACTCCATAATATAAGAGAAGCATTAGAAGCATTCGATTACATTGCTAAAGGTTAAACGAAATGGGAAGTTATATTCATTCAAAAAAATATTATTTATCGATGAAGAAATTATCCATCATTGGGTGAGTATCACGAGTAAAGGGATATGTATTGATGCTAATAACACAATATAATTTGATGAGAGGCCCATAAAAATATATCCAATAATGATTCATAGTTTCCATGAATGAGATATATATTATGAACACCATATGTGAAATATTTCATGATATTCCCACCTAGTAACCATGAAAATATGAATGGATTTAATGTTTAAATGGAATATGGAATGTAAAGTGGTATTTAAAATTTTCATAAATAGGTAATTCATTACACTGATCCACATACTAAATTATAGTGGGTAAAATTTCATTGTATTGACAGATTTTTGGAAAAATATTTCTGGATATTTACAGTTTCCTAATGATAATATTATAGACAATTGACCAATTTAGTTTAAAATTATTTAACAGAACTATCTTGCACATGATCTTGAGGTGGAAATATTGATCTTTTAATTATAGTAATATATACATTATCATTAATCGGATAAGTGTGAACTAAAAGAGGATTATAAGAGACTCAAATTTATCTGATGATATATGAGGTTTTATATATTCCAAAAATGAAGGATAGGGCGGATTAAAGACTGTATCTACAGAATCAATTACCATAATGGGAAAGAAAACTATGTTGTAGATTATCAATTGACAAATGATATAATAACATTTTCATTTTTGAGAATTGACCAGGGTATAATCATTTATGATATGATAATATGGAAATGATAATCATTAAAGCAGGGAATACCTTATTCATTTCTGAAATTATTTCTGAACCATCTATAATAAACAAGATAAAGGAATCATAAAATGATGATGTGTGTAACGCCTCGGTTCCAGATGCTGGCTCGAGGCGCACTGTGCCTTATTGGTCAAAAGGCCTAAGTCACATTTCCCCGAATGCTAGAGGATGCTGACTAGTAGCGTGGGCCTTGGGAGTGATAGTGGGGAAACTATTGCCTCATGGTAAGTGTAACACAATGGATGTATAACATATAGCAACAGAAAATGCAGTAATAATTCCATAAAATAGTAAACAGTGGAAAAAAATTAATAACAACTGAGCACACACACACAAACACATGTATATATATGATGCATGATATGCATTACTAGGAACGCAGTTAAACAATTCAAATTGATGAAATACAATAAAAAACCAAAGTTCAATGAAAATCAAGTAAACAGCTCGACAATATCACAAGCCTCAACTTGGTCTCATTCCCCATCTCCACTGTAATCAAGTACCTGAAGTAGAAGGGCTCTTAACCATATCTATTACTGGAAAAATGTTATCTTATTGGGCCCAAAAACATGACCAAAACATGTTGTGAGACTAATCCATGTCGGCAAAAAACCAATGATCTATGCCTAACAGTCAGTGAATATATATGGAATATAATAAAAAAATATAGTAAACAAGGAAGTACTCAATGTAAGCTAACATACAGTTTCAATTGCAACATTTACATTCAACAATTTAATCAACAAAACACAATACAAGAAACCCTATGGTAAAGTTATCACAACCTATCCACAGTGTTTCAATTTAAAAGGATATAATAATTACTCTATATGAAAGCACTCACCATCAATTCCCCCTATATTCTTGTGTAATAAAATACTCTCAGAGGAAGCACTCACTTCTAATTTCTGCTATAGTCTTTTTACGGTAAACTACAGACAATGTGAGGAATCGATCAACATCAATTCCTCCTGTGGTCTCATAATGTAACTAGAGACACTCTAAGGGAGCACTCAATGTAAAATACCCATGTGTTCTCATAGCATGATAAGTATAATAGACACTCTGGGAAAGCCCATAACATCAATTTCCCTTATGGTCTCACTGCATCAGGTTCCTGAAGACCCGTGTAAAGTAATCGTGCACATGTGATAATCATCAGCCAAAGTAAACCTCAATGTACTACGTGGAAAATTTAACTACAAGGCCTGGTATAGAATATTATATTATATAATCACTCCATCCTAACATTAATAGGAATGGTAAAAAAAATTCTAATAGGCATTTCTGCACAAAATGACCAAACTCAAACAAGCATTGGAAAACACATCCATTGAATGACTATTAACTATATTCCCAAATAGTAGACCTCTATCAAATCAAAAAATTCATAGAAAGCAATAACAGACCTAAAAACCATAAACACACAATACCCCATTCATGGGTTTTGGAACTTTTTCACGTAGAATTCAAAGACAATATATAGAAAAGCACAAAACACCTACCTCGGCATCGTGAGATTGATATACATGAACCTTGTTCCTTGAATCACACTAGAACAGAGTAGATCTAAAAAAATTCTAAAAACGTTCAACCGAGGTTAAATCTCGAAAGAGGAGAAATCATGAGATAAAGTTCAAGAATAAATGATAACTCACGAATGTGATTCCAATCAATCGCTCATGGTTGATTCAGTGAATGAATGGTGATTAGGGGGATTCAAGAAGATATTTGACCGTAAGGATGCTCCTTGATTAAATAGGTTGATATGAAGTGTGTTATATCCATTATATGTGACCCCATTATATTTAATGAAATAAAAAGAAAGTACATGATGTGTTCTTTAATGTACATGGCGTGTACTTATCTTATCTTGTCTCCTCTTTAGGAAGTCTCTAGGTCACCAAACATGACCATGTACTCAGCCATTACACAACCAGTGCACTATCACCCACATCGACTGGGTAAATGTTTTGTACTTATTAGTATAGGTCGTGTACTCTTGAAATTTACTAGAACTCCCAAATTTCTCAAAAACAACCAGAAAATAAAATCATACCTGAAAATAATATCTGTATTCTTATAAGTATCCCTCCATAATGAAAATATTCTTCGAATTTGAAAAGAAATGCAGTGTGGAAGTAGAATCCTCAAACATCTCTAGCCACTATGATCAAACATCGACCACCCTCTCCCTGGTCTCATCTTTTACTCTCCCATGCTTTAATATCACTCATGCCAGAGGAACAGACCAGCCACAAAGAACCTTTGCACTATGATCAGAAATCTAAATAGGATTCTTTTGGAAGGATGGGTGCACCACTAACTCTACCTCCTCGAGTTGAAAGATATGATACAGGTTTGAGATGGAACGTTCTAACTATGAAACATGGAAGACTTCATGCATAGCCTGAAACCTCTGAGGTAACTGCTACTGATAGGAAACCTGTATGAACCTTTCCAAAACCTCAAATATCCATACATATCATGGGGAAAGCATACACTATTTCATAATCCTTATTTGTCCCATCCTTTGTGTGACAACGTATAAAAACCTGATGTTCTTACTCGAACACTAGAGGTTGGCTCATCGGTCAGGAAAAGACTTTTGTAGTGACTACGTAGTAAAAATTCTTTTTCTGAATACACTCTATCTTCTATATGGTCTCCTGGACTAGATGATATCCAAGCATAGCTTCCTCTCTTTAATTCGTCCAACATAAGGGTGATTATTATGGCCTTCCATATAAAGACTTATAAGGTATTATGTGAATTGTTTCTTGAATACTAATATTGTATGAAAACTCTAGAAGTGGTATGTTGTAATGCCCCGACCCCAATTACCTGGATTCAGTGCATTATTACATAACATTGGCATGATCATAAAGGATCAACTCTCGAAATACCGATTTGTTTATTAGTCTTGTAAACACTAGATATATTAATAAGTGTTACCTTACATCATAAAGTAAAAAAAACTACCACAAAATCATATCTTCATATCCCCTCATACTATTTCTATAGGTCATTCATGAATTACTTCTTCACATCCTGGGAAAAATAAAACATTGAAAGGGGTGAGCTTAGATGCTCAGTAAGGATAACAATATAGCGGAAACATTCATAAATAAGCATAAAAATTTAAGGCAAAATATATGTAAAACAAATGCCTTTTAAACTTGAACTTAATAAAAATATGGCAATGATAAAATGAAATAATTCCATTTACTTATTCACATGGATATTCTACTAGTATAATAATCACATGGAATACCAATAACCACTTTCATAATTACAGAATGCATAATGCCAGACAATCATAACCACATAGCCAAGGCCTTGTGCTAAGACTACAAATAAGATTTTGTAAAGGCCTTGTTCCAAGACACTAGTTTGTCCCATGGGACCTACCGACGAATTAAGGAGCTATAGCGGGCTCCACCCATCTCTTATTAGGTCCAATGCATTCCTCATATGAACAGGTTTAAACATAACATAAACATTCGTATTAAAACTATCATACAAAATGTCAATAATTTCTCCATAAACCATGAATGGTATAAAAATAACACATCTACATTAAAACATATCCCAAAACCTTCAATACAATATGGAAGTTTTGTATCATAATAAATCAACTTCAAAAAATCTTAAAATCTATCAAAGGATGTTGACATAGATGAAATCAAAACGATTTGAGAGAAATATCTCAATTTTTTAAATCATTTAAATGTCACATAATTATAATAAAAATAATTTACATTGAATATATTCTTATAAAATTTTAAAGGAATCTTCGACGATTTTATAATGGCAGAAAATAGTTGTGTCTGCCGTATATGTTAAAAAAACATTCTTACCTTAATTCTGTTGAAAAGGTTAAAAAGGACCTTGTCTGGAAAATGACAGAAAGATTCCTTTATAAAAATTTTCTTAAAATTCAACAAGGGTATAAATGGATTTAACCCATAGTATATTAAATAGTAATAATGATTTGAAATACATTTTTAAGAAACATGTATGTGGGTGATAAAGAAGTCCATGTAGATATTTAGTTATAAACAACACTTGATAATGAAGAGATTGGGAAATAAACCCTTACCTTGTACCTTTCATTTGTCGATGGTATGTTAGTCTCCTGTATAATAGTTAAAACATTCTTATTAAATTATACAATAACCATATACATAATTATGATATCATATATGATCTTCTAATAATTATTTGTTAATAATATTTTAGTATTATCATCGTTTCGGGTGTTAACATACTCGTTGTCTTTTATATGTTTTGTTACATAAGTCGTGTCTATTATGGATTAGATGTATCTTATTCATATAAATAATGATATAAAGTTCTTAAATATTACTTTTAATTATCAAATTCTAATTATTCTTTAATGGATTCAATGAGAAATGAATCTTATCGCGTTTGTGGAGACGGTAGTCCGTACGTACGCACGAGCGACAATATCATTCTCCTGATTTTAGAATAATATATAATTGGATGGAATATAATATATAAATAATAATTATTATGTTATTTTTATTATTTACATGAATTAAAAATCATTATTATACCCATCCAAATTATAATATGTTGAATAAAAAATACACCACGACATGGAGACGGTAAGTCGTACGTACACACGTATGGTGACATGTCATACAAAGGATGTATTGAATAATGAATTTGGTTGTACCATATTTATAATAAAATCATAGTATATAGAAGATAATTTATTATTTTATAATGTAAATAACAAAAGAAATAATAAGTTGATGAAGAAAGGAACATGAATGAGGGTGGTGAAAACATTACCTCTTCTTCGGCTTCTTCCTTTTGATTTGATCAAAAGGGCTCTCTAGGTTGTTATTATGATCAAACTAAGACCTCAAGGTTGAAGTGATAGAGGTTTAGAGAATATTTTTGCAGGGGTTGGATGATCCAAAAGGCCTTGAATGTGTGAATTAGTGAGAAGGGGGAGTTCCCTTTTATAAGAGGGGTGAGGTGTACCTATGGAAAAGCTTGAAATATTATTTTATAATAAATTCATATTCAGTTTCTAATGGCTCCAAAGTGGATTATTTAAATGATAAGGTGAGGATGGGTCTAAATCCTATCAACCAATAGATTTTATACAGGGTTGGGTCATTATATTAACCTTATCTTTTAGTTTTAACTCTTAGTTAATTAGTTTAACATTTACCATGTCACTTTGTATTTTTATATTATATAGTTAATAAACATACTATATACATCCATGCAACCAAAAAGTGGTCCATTAATGATAAAAATATCATTATATGAGTCCTTTGGCCAAACTGTAGATTTTTAGGAATATATTATCAATTAATAATATAATATTTGTTTTAAAAACTCTTTTTTGTCAATTTTGACACTATTGGGTATTCTGTTTTTGATAATTTTATTAAAGAATCATTAATTCAAATGAAATTTATATAACCAATAATAATATGTCATAATAGCTTAGAAAATTAGTGTAATTCATAAAAAGTCTCAAATTACATTTATTTTGATATTTAAAATATCAATTATTTTAATATTTTAGTAATTAGGTAATTACTGCATCACCATTGTGTCATTAATAAATTAAATTATATAATGTCTAAAAATTATAAATAAAATAAAATTAGGTAGGAAATAATTTTATATTTCTAATTCATATTTAAAATTGAATTTATCTTATGTATAACCCTATATTAAAAATGTATTAGTAATTAAACCTTGATTTTAACTCTTTTAACTCTTCTTTTAATTAAATAATAATAAATGTCCCAATCTAATCCAAGTGGACCTAAATGAAAATATTTTATTCCTAAGTTTGTTTCTAGTCGAGATACACTTGTCCAATAGAATTAGGAAATGTGTTAGAGTAATATTAAAATCATTTTTACCCTAAATTACTTTATTTACTTTTAACCGTGGTAAATAAAAGTAAAAAAGTTAATATTCACCAAATATTATTTTCATCTCATTGAACCAAATATTCCTCTATGATATTAACTGTATCTTTCAGATTTTCGAAATTCCCTACATAGAAGCGGTAAAATTATATCTTATGAGAATTTCCAAATTTTCCTAAGAGGTGGGTAAAGGACGGTGAAAAGGTCTATAAAATTTTAATATACCTAAAATGATTATAAACTAACTACAATGAATTAAATTGAAGTTATATAGGTTCTATGTATAAAATTTTACCTTAATTAAATTTAAATAAAATAAATAAATTTTTAAATAAAAATTCAGTTTTAAAGCATGACTCAGTGTTTTTCACTATTCATCAAAAATTGAATGTTTTCAGAAAAATAGTAAAATTTCAACCGAGGATAAATTTGATATTCCAAATCCCAAAATGAAGTCCATTTTGAATGATAAAATATATAAAATTTAAAAAAGTGGGTATTAATATTAATAATGGCTAGTTTGATTGGTTGTGGTGTGTGTTAGAACATGAAGCTGCAAACAACACATGCTACTATATTATTCAAAGAGAAGCATACCATGAAAGCTTGGGGTATTACATTATCCCCTCATTCAAATAATATCATCCTTGAATTTTCTAGAATTATACTGCTTGAAAAGAATCGGGTGGTTCTTCATCATATGTTCCTCAGGTTCTGACGTTGCTTCTTCCATCTTATGGTTTATCCACAAAACATTCACCAGACGAGTGGTCCGGTTTCTCAATACTTGTTCTCTCGTATCAAGAATTCTGATGGGCTCTTCATAATAAGATAGATCAGGTTTCAGTTCTAATTCCTCATAGGTGAGTGCATGCATTGGGTCAAGCTTGTATTTCCTCCACAGTGATACGTGGAACACATCGTGAACTTTGGAGAGACATGCCGGCATTGCCAAATGATATGCTACATCCACAATTCGTTCTAGAATTTCGAAAGGTCTAATGTACCTTGGACTCAAATTACCCTTCTTACTGAAACGTATAACTCCCTTCCATGCAGATAACTTCATGAAAACATGATCTTATACCTGAAATTCCAAATCCTTCCTTCGATTATCGACATAGCTCTTCCGCCTACTTTGAGCTTCTTTGATGTGGTTTTGCATTACCTTTACCTTTTCCATGGTTTCGTCCACCAGTTATGGGCCTACAAGTTTTCATTCACCAATGTCATCCCAACAGGTTGGTGTGTGACATCTCATTCTGTATAATGCTTTATATGGTGCCATCTTAATACTCGAATGAAATCTATTATTATAGGAAAATTATACCAGAGGTAAATATTGATCCCACATACCGTGAAAGTCAAGTGAGAAATATCCCAACATGTATTCTGTGTTTTGAATAGTATATTCTGATTGTCCATCTGTTTGAGGGTGGTAGTCAGTGCTCAAACGAAGTTTAGTATCAAGGCCCTTTAAAGACTCTTCCAGAATTTTGATGTAAAATGGGGATCACGATCTGAAACAATCGATAGGGGTACACCATGAAGTCTCACAAATTCATTAATATATTGCCTTACTAGACGTTCCAGTGGTAGATCTTCTCTCATGGCTAGAAAATGTGCTGACATAGTAAGACGATAAACAATTACCCATATTGAATCATTCCTCTATGATTCATTGGTTGTCCCATGACAAAGTCCATCGTGATATTATCCCATTTCCACTCAGGTATGGGAAGAGAATGCATGGCTCCTCCAGGATGTTGCCTTCCAAATTTCACTTGTAGACAAACCATACCTCATGACACAAAATCAAAAATATCTCTCTTTATGTTGTCCCACCATAAAATTTCCTTCAAATATCTATACATTTTGGTGCTACTAGGGTGTATAAAGAAATTGTAACTATGAGTGTCGTCCAACAATTCCATTTTCAGATCAGGTATATTGGGAACACAAAGTTTCTTCCCAAATTTGAAAATTGCAACTTCATACCCAAATTCATTCAATCTCCCCTCATTCACATCATTAATCTTCTTTTGAAACTCTTCATCACCGGTATGAGAACTCATTATCCTTTCTAGTAAAGATTTTTTGGAAACCAATTTAAAAATTACCAATGTTTCACCTTACATGGAAATTACCATATTCATCTTCACTAGGTCAATGAATATAGGATCCCTTTCAATTCTCATCATGTTCAAAACTCCATGATCTTTTCTGGTCAAAGCATTTGCCACCTTATTTGCCTTCCCTGGGTGGTAGTGTATCATGCAATCATAATCCAGGAGTAATTATAGCCATATACATTTCGTCATGTTGAGTTCTTTTTGTGAGAAAATATACTTCAAACTCATGTGATCAATATAAATCTCACATTTTTCACCATAGAGGTAGAGTCTCCATATCTTCAAAGCAAATATCATAGTTGCTGACTCAATATCATGAGTAGGATAGTTTTTCTCATGAATTTTCAACAATCGTGATGCATATGAAATAACCCTATCATTATTCATAATGAAACAACCATGTCCTTTCTTAGATTCATTAATATAAATAACGAACCCATCATTCCCCGATGGTAGAGTAAATATAGGATCATTGACTAATCATCTCTTCAGTTATTCGAAACATTCTTCACACTCTTTTGTCCAATCAAATTTAACCCCTTTACGTGTGAGCTTCATTAATGGGTTAGCCAGTTGGGAAATTTTCTGGACAAAATGTGGATAATAACCTACTAAGACAATAAAACTTCGTACCTTAGTTATAATTGTCGGTCTAGTCCATTCATGTATTGCCTTGGTCTTAGAAGGATCAACAGAGATTCCATATTTAGAGACAATATGGCCAAGAAAAAAATCTCCTGAAACCAGATTTCACATTTGCTAAACTTCCCATATAATTCATGTCTTCTCAGAGTCATCAGGATAATGCTCAAGTGATTTTCATAATCTTCATAGATTTTGGAGTATACCAAGATATCATCAATAAATACCACAAAAAATTCATCGAGATATTCCTTGAAAACTCAATTCATTAGATCCATGAATACAGAGGGTGCATTAGTCAATCCAAAAGGCATTACTGTAAACATGTAATGCCCATAACTGGTTTGAAATGTTGTCTTCGGAATTTCTTCCTTCCTCACACACAACTTATGGTATCCAAATCGAAGGTCAAACTTTGAAACATATTGAGCCCCAGGCAGTTGGACAAATAAATCATCAATGCGAGGTAGGGGATACTTGTTAATTTTTGTTATAGCATTGATCTCCCTGTAGTTGATACATATCCTCATAGATCCATATTTCTACATAACAAAAAGGATAGGGGCTCCAAATAGAGAAACACTTGGGAAAATAAATACCTCATTACTCTATTCATCTATTTGTTTCTTTAGTTAAACTAATTCCACAGTGGCTATTCTGTAAAGGGTCTTCGATATAGACCTTGATTCAGGAATTATATCATTAGAAAACTCAACTCCTCATTCTAGAGGATTTCCAGGTAAGTCTTCCAGAAACAAATCTACATATTCATTCACAATATATAAATCCTCTATTTGAACATTCCTTTCCTCACCCACAGTCATTTCATTCTTTTCCTCCCCATTAATTGAATTTAGATGAGCTACTGGTGGTGGGTCTATGTAAGAATTAGGTGGTGGTGATTCCTATCTAAATATAAGGTGTTCCTAGTCATCATCATCAAAATTAGTAACCTCCTTCTTCTTACAATAATTTTATTCATCATGGTCTAAAATATAATTCATACTGTGGATTATATCAAAATCAATAATAGGTATGACGATGAGATCAGCGGATAAACACAATCTATGAGCTCTAATGGGGACTAATTCACAAAACATCGTTGCAATGATACATCCCTTATGAGTTTTAACTGAAAGCTACCTTGTTAAATCAAATTGGAAATATTTAATTTTCATAGAAAACTGGGATGTTATGAAATAATATGATGATCCAGATTCAGATAACGTATTTCCTAAACTTGAGGAAACCATTAAATTTCCTTCCACCACGTCTTTTGGAGCTTATACGCTAGAAGTAGTGATATCCTAAGCTTGGCCTTGATCCCTAGGGCTTTTCAGAGGTAAATTCCCCTGACAATTAGGATATTCATTTTCATAATGTCTCATCTCCCTGCAATTGTTGCATTGGACATCAGTTGCTTCCTTCTTCCCCTTGTAATCACGTTCTTTGTGGCCTTTACAACCATACTTTTAACAGACTCACATTCCTTTTAAAAATATACCGGGGTGATTCTTCCGACATTTACTACAGGATGGATATTCAACATTTCCCTTCATCCACTCATTTCCAATCCCAGAGTGATAGCATATATCTTCTTCTTCTAATTTGATTTAATGTCATAAGACATAGAGAATTCCTTTTCAATCTTGATAGCACACGAGTCAATATCTTCGTACAACGAGAAGGTTTGTGAGACTAATGCTCGATGGGAAATGGTTTTAACCCATCAATGAAACGATCAATCTTACTTCTTAGGTTACGTATATAATATCCAGCATACCTTTCTAAACTTGTAATGTTAGCCACTTACATTTTTACATTATCATCCTCTTTATGACTAAGACTCAGAAATTTCATTTCCATATCTTCTCGATGGTCATGAGGAAAGTATTTTTATATGAAAAGTTCATTGAAATCCATCCATTCCATATTTGATACTTCGTCATCTTCCTTTTTGTTTTGTATCAATGACCACCATTTATCAGCGTCTCCAGTGAGGTGATAAACTGCCATGATAACTTTCTCACTTTCACTACTCCGCAAAGCCTAAAATATTTTTTCTAGGGAACACATCCATTTTCAGCTACCAGTGGATATCAACTCCCATTTAATGTTGGTGGTTGTTCCCTCATGATGTGATCTAACATTGATCCTCCACGATGTGGATCAGCGTGCTCCATATGGGCAAGGTTATTATTCATAACCTGAGTGAGTTGTCCCAGTTTGGTGATTAGCTGATCAGCACCAGTTGCATCACCAACTCCACTATAATTATCTTGAACAGGAGGGAAATCCCTACATGGAGTTTGTGCATTGATACGGTTTCCATTTCTTCCACCAAGCAGCATCTATAAATAATGTCATAAACTAGATCAGTTTATGAATCAAAATACATAATTCCATACTTGTAAAACACTTAACATTATTTGAACTATTTATATATATAATCCATAATCATAAAAATGTATTCTTTTAGGAATTATATACTCATAAACCCTTCATAATGGTTTGTAATGAAAATGAGAATTATACTAATTGTATCCCCTGGGAGTGTCGTAACCAAGAGTGCAGCAATGCCCATTGTCATGCACCAGTTCTCTTTCAAGTCTAGCTCAAAGTGGTGTTTTCGAGTTTTACCCCTAGGTACATATGTGCCAGAGACACCTCTACCTGCTCGTATCCAAAAAGGGATTTATTTCTTGGAAAACTCACAAAATCTATACAATACCAAAATTCTAGGATTTTCTTCTATACTAATACTCAATGTCTATATTAGGGATATTTCCTCTAATCAGAGATTTTCTAAATCTAGTTTCAATGATTTTTACTAAACTTCCTCTGATACCAACTGTAATGCCCCGACCCCAATTACCCAGAGTCGGTGCATTATTACATAACTTTGTCATGATCACAACGGATCAAGTCTCGAATGACCGATTAATTTAGTAGTCTTGGAAACAGTAGATATATTTATATGTCTTACATTACATCATAAAGTAAAAAAACTACAACAACATCTTTTCTTCATATCACCTCATACTATTACTGCAATTCATTCATAAATTACTTCTTCACATCCTGGAAAAAATAAAACATTTAAAGGGGTGAGCTCAAATGCTCAGTAAGGATAACAATATAGTGGAAACTTTCATAAATAAGAACAAACATTTAAGACAATGTATATCTAAAACAAAAGCCTTTTAAACGTGAAATTTTGCATAATATGGAAAATATAAAATGAAATTATTTGATTTAAATATTCACATGGATATTATACTAGTCGAATAATCACATTCAATATCAATAACCACTTTCAAAATGATGGAATGCATAATTCCAGACATTCACAACCACATAGCCAAGGCCTCATGCCAAGACTACAAATAGTATTCTTTCAAGTCCTTGTGCGAAGACAATAGTTTGTCTCATGAGACCTACCGAGGCATCAAGGAGCTATAGCGGGATCCACCAGTCACTTATTAAGTCCAATTCATTCCTCATATGAATAGGTTTAAACATAACATAAACATTAATATTAAAACTAGCATACAAAATGTTAGTACTTTCTCCATAAACCTTGAATGGTATAAAAATAACACATCCACATTAAAACATATCACAAAACCTTAAATAAAATATAGATGTTGTGTATCATAATAAATAAACTTCAAATGAGCTTAAAGTCCATCCCAGTATGTTGACATAGATGAAATCAAAACTATTTGAGGGAAATATATCTGTTTTTTGAAATCATTTAAAAGTAACATAATTATAAAAAAATTTACATTGAAATTATTCTTAGATGTTTGTAAGGTAATCTTTGACGATTTTATAAGGGCGGAAAATAGTCGCACCCACCGTATAAGAAAAAAACATTCTTACATTAATTCTATTGAAAATTTTAAAATAGACCTTATTTGGAAAGTGGCAGAAAGATTCCTTTATAAAAATATTATAAAATGTCAAAAAGGTTATAAATGAATTTATCCCATAGTCTTTAAAACAGTAAGAATTATTTGAAATACATTTTTATGAAACTTGGATGTGGATGATAAAGAGGTCCTAGTAGATATTTACGTATAAACAACCCCAGATAATGAAGAGATTGTGAAATAAACCGTTAACTTTTACTTTTCCTTAGTCGATGGTATGTTAAGATACTTTATAATAGTTAAAACATTGTTATTAAATTATTCAAGAACCATATACATAATTATGATATCATATATGATCTTCTAATAATGCTTTGTTAATAATATTTTAGTATTATTGGCGTTTCATGTGTTAACTTACTCGTTTTCTTTTATATGTTTTGTTACAGAATTCAAGTTTGTTATGGATAGGATTTATCTTATTCATATCCAGAATGATATAAAGTTCTTAAATATTACTTTTAATTATCAAATGATAATTAGTCTTGAATGGATAAGATGGGGACTAAATCTCATCATGTTTGTGGAGATGGTAGTCCTGACATACACATGAGAAACAATATCATTATTTTGATTTTAAAATAATATATAATTTGATGGTATATCATATATATAGAATCATTATTATGTTATATTTATTATTTACATGAATTACACATCATTATTATACTGATCCAAATAATAATATATTGAATAATAATTACACCACGACGTGGAGACGGTTAGTCGTACGTACGCATGTATGGTGACATGTCATTCAAAGGATGGACAGAATACTGAATATGGTTGTACAAAATTTATAATATCATCATAGTATATAGATGATACTGGAGTTATTATTTTATAATGGAAGTAACAAATAATGAAGAAGTTTAAGAAGAACGGATCTTGAAAATGGGTGGTGAAAACATTACCTCTTCTTCGGGTTCTTCCTTTTGATTGGATCAAAAGGGCACTTTAGGTCGGCTTTATGATCAAACTAAGGCCTCTAGGTTGAAGTGAGGGAAGTTAAAAGAATATTTGGTCAGTTTTTGGTTGATCCAATAGGATTTGAATGTGTGAATTAGTGAGAAGGTGGAGTGCCCTTTTATAAGAGGGGTGAGGGGGACCTTTGGAAAAGATAGAAATATTATTTTATAATAAATTCATATTAGGTTTGTAATGGCTCCAAAGTAGATTATTTAAATACTATGGTGGTGATGGGTAGAAATCCTTTCAACATATATTTTTTAGACCGGTTTGGTTCATTATATTAACATTATCTTTTAGTTTTAACTCTTTGTTAATTAGTTTGACATTTACCATATCACTTGGTATTTTTATATTATATAGTTAATAAACATACTACATACATCCAAGATCCACCCATGTGGTCCATTAATGATTCAAATATAATTATATAAGTCCTTTGTCCTATCTGTATATTTTTAAGAATATAATATCAATTAATAATATAATATATTTTTTAAAACTCTTTTATGTCAATTTTGACACTATTGGGTATTCTGTTTTTGATAATTTCATTAATTAATTATTACGACAAAAAAAATTATATTACCAATCCTAATTTGTCATATTAACCTATAAAATTAGTGTAATTCATAAAAAGTCTCAAATTAAATTTATTTTGATATTTATAATATCAATTATTTTAATATTTCATTAATTAGGTAATTACTCCATCAACATTGTGTCATTAATAAATTAAATTATTTAATATCTAAAAATTATAAATAAAATAAAATTATGTAGGAAATATCTTTATATTTCTAATGAATATTTACAATCTAATTTATTTTATGTATTACCCTATATTAAAAATATTTTAGTAATTAATCCTTGATTTTAACTCATTAAACTCTTATTTGAATTAAATAATAATAAATGCCCTAATCTAATCTAAGTGGACCTAAATAATAATATTTTATTCCTATGATTATTTTTGGTTGGTATACACTTGTCCAATATAATTAGGACATGTGTTAGATTAATATTAATATCATTTTTACCCTTAATTACACTATTTACTTTTAACCATGGTAAATAAAATTAAAAAGTTACTATTCACCAAAAATTATTTTCATCTCATTGAAAAACAGTTCACTCCTTGATATTTACAGTGTCACTCAGATTTTCAAAATTCCACTCACAAAAGTGGTAAAATTATTTTTTATGACAATTTCCAAATTCTCCTAGGAGGTCGGTAAAAGACGGTGAAAAGTTCAATAAAATTTTTATATATCTAAATTGATTCTAAAATAATCCCAATGAATTACATTGAACATATATAAGTACTATATATCCATTTTGACCTTAATTAAATTTAAATAAAATAAATAATTATTCAAAAAAATTGGTTTTAAACAATGACTCAGTGTTTTTCACTATTCATCAAAAATTGAATTTTTTTAGAAAAATACTAAAATTTTACTCTAGGATTTTTTTGATATTCCGAATCCAAAAATGAAGTCCATTTTCAATTATAAAATTTATATATTTCAAGAAGTGGTTATTACTATTCATAACGGCTAGTTTGATTGGTTATGGTGTGTGTTAGAACTTGAAGCTGCGTACAACACATGCTACAATATTATTCAAAGAGAAGCGTACCGTGGAATTTTGGGTTGTTACATATGTGATTCATCCAAGAACCTCTAAAATCCAGAATTCATGCTCCAAACATGTCCTCACACACTTGAATCATATGCATGGACTGCCCATCTGTCTGGGGATGTTATGTCGTACTCAAAAGTATCTAGGTAACCAATACCCTCTATAGTCCCTGACAAGCCCAAGAAGTAAAACATGCATCTCTACCAGAAATATTGGTGTTTGGACCGCCATATAAATGCAAGATCTCTCAGATGTACAGCCTTCCAGATCCTCAATGCTGAAAGTCTCATTGATTAGTATGAACTGAGAAAACTTCATGCGTTTTTCAATGAAAACCCATATTGCATCTTTTCCTAGATGTGACCTCAGCAAACATATCACAAAAACCATCACTAAATTATTCCTCCTCCAATTGGAAATGGGTAACTACTATAAAATCCATGTTGTTCGATGATTCTCCGCATTCACCTACTAAAAGGTGGAAAAACTCATGATAAAACTAGTAGCAACTCTCATCAAACCACGCTACCAATATTAACGGTGTACATCATGAAAATCATGGTGATTCCAGGATGAACTAGAAAAATTAGGAATTAAATTCCCGCATCAAATCCTTATGTATGAATGCCGATACCAATACGCACCAAGGAAAATGCAAGATCTCATCCATGCCTATGGTCCATCCGGAAATATGGTCCTCTCCTAACACTCTCTCCCGTAGGAGTAGGCCTTCATAATCTGATACTTATATCATTCGCACTAAATCAATATGAGTAGAGATAATTGCTACAGAAGATATAAAAGTTTTTGGTCTGTCTATTGTGCACCTCCAAATGCATCTCATAGAATAGAGCCATAAGAATCCACTCACTACTGGCCTCTTTATCTACTTCTATCTGAATCCTCTGACTTAGCGCATTATCCATGAAGTTTCCTTTCCCATGCGTTTAAGAGAGCTCAAAGACCAATGACTTGTGATACTCAAACCACCTTCGCTATCTCAAATTCAGACTGCACTGTGTGATGACATACTAGAGACTTCTGTGTTTGTTGAAAACCAAAAAATCCTCACCCAAAAGATAATGTTTCCAACAACGTAGATATTATACATATGCATCTAACACTAGATAGTGTTTCAGGTAGTTTCTCTAATGTTTCCTCAACTACCGAGACCCGTATGCATCAACACCTTCCCCCTTCATAAGCACATATCTCAGCCCGATACCTGATGCATCACAGTACACAATATAGCCCTTTCCCGGCTCTAGAAATAATTGTATATGTTTTGAATTAAACCTCACATTCATCTCCTAAATAGATGATTCCCAAGAATCTTACCCCACATACATTTCCCCCTTCTTTGTAAGACCATTTAGTGGTGCAACTAAGCATGAAAAGTCATGTATAAAACATCTCTTGTATCCAACCATCCCTATAAAATTCTGCACATCAAAGTCATTATCTAGATACTACCAAGAAATTTTTACTCTCAACTTCTTTGGGTCTACTAATACTATATTTTTTTAGGTAACATTACCCATGAAGTGAAATTGGTCCTTCAAAATGTGGAATTTTCAGTGCATTTCATATAACGGATGCTCTCTTAGTGTACTCAACAAGATATCATGATGGGTAGCCTGGTCGTGTCGACTGTGAGAGTACACCAATATATCATCCATGAAGAGCACCATTAAATAATCCATGTATGGATGGAACTCTCGATTTATCAGGGTGATGATAACTGTAGGTGTGTTTATGTAACCGAACGGCATAACCACATACTCGTATGGACCATTCCTTCTCTGAAAGGCTATAATAAGTATTTCTAATGGTCAAACATGCAACTGATGTTGACAGGATCTGAATTCAATCTTTGCGAACACCTAGGATCCTCGTAACTGATCAAAGAGATCATCAATACTCAGTAAAGGATATCTATTATTGTTTGTCAATTATTTCAACATCTGATAATACACACAATTTATGAGGGTACTTTCCTCGTTCTTCACAAATATGACATGAAAACCCCAAGGAGAATTAATAGGTTGAATAAAAACCTTTGCATGTAACTCCTCCTACTACTTATTTATCTCCTACAACTCTTTTGTTTCCATCCTATACTGATTAATGGACACTGATGATACTCATAGAGATATCTCAATAGAAAACCCCAACTCTCGCTCTATAAGAAAACCTGAAATGTTCTCTTGAAAGAAATCCCTGAAACGATCCACATCAAGTGGAAATTCCATCTGTGAGGTCCCCTGGTCATCTAGATGTAGACAAGAAACAAGGTTGTTACTCCCCCAAACCGATGATGCTTGTGTCCCGCTCTACTCGGATGAACATCCCACAAACCCTTACAAATAAATGATAGGCCCTTTAGTGATGTGAAACTCACCCTATAGCGATAGCAGTTGAAAAATACATGGAAGGGAACTAACCAGTCCATTACGTGACTGGTGACATAGTCTATCATCTCTAAGATGTAGAGGTCCCATATGGAGTGGCACCCACCAGCCTCAAGAGGGAACTCGTTGCACTAATGTACAGTAGTTGTTCATGTCCCAAATGGAGTGTCTAAAGTCAATATATCAGTTGATGAAATGATACATATCCCAAGGCTCTCACAACAAAAATATATATATAAAGCTATGGTAAGACCACATATCGAAAATAACAAAAGCAAAAAACATAGGTAACAACAAATTTTCCTCAAACTGAAGAGGTTCCGAGATCCGGATCTTGTTGGGTCTGCTCCACAGCAAACTTCTGGCATGTCTCATGGCCCTATGACCCTACATGACAACCATAATGTAGTTGAATGCTTGGTGACTGACTACCATGGTTGTGACATCTACCTCGTCCTAAATGGTAGGATGATCTCCAGTTCCTTGACTGCTGATAAAATGGTGGTGCTGCTCCTGAACACAAAGTCATATAAGAACCCCTATCTCTGGTTCCTAGTGAGAAGATCTGATAGAGGTGCTGAGGATGACCAATCATTCCACAAGATTGGCAATCCATTAGTCCTCTCAGGTAATGTGTCCAAATATGCCTGACCTTTCCACACTAGTTTCATACCACCTGGCTACCTGAAGGTGTACACTGCCTACTCAGATATCCATGTGTATTCTCTCAGAAATGCTCTCTACTATCTACCTGGGAATTACAAAATCTGGATTCTGAACCACCTTGGCCAATAGCTACAGAATCCTTCAGGTTTAATTTTATGATTATCACCTTGTTTACTATATAAGTGATGGACGTAAACCTGAAGATGTTCACCTGATATAAGATATTCATTATGATACCATCCTCATACATCCCTGCAAGGAATAACTCATTTCACCTATTAAAGGGTGTCATGCACTACAGGTCTCAAAATAGTGAAGAATAATCCATGACTGAAAGAGTACCCTAATCGAAAATCATGAACTCTTGGGCTCGATAATCTCTCAAGATCTTCCGTTAGATGTAACCATAGAAGGTATTCTGAAATTCCTCCCACACCATAACATGCTCGCGTCTTGCATGAGATATGACATCCCACCATCTCTTGGTGGAGTTCCAAACCATATAAGCAGTGAGGTTGGCCCTCCACTCCAGAGGCATTTACAGATGCTCAAAGATCTTCAGTATGGCTTCTAGCCATGAATCTATAGTCTGGGGACCTCCATCCCCTTAGAATTTTTGAGGGTGCTTCTACTAAATGACCCATGCAATTTTTTCCATCAATAGGGAAGGAGTAGGTGCACCTCGGAAGGAATTTATGAACCTCATGAAGCTGTCTTGGAATTGTGAATCGACACCTATATTTGGGATAACAGTTGGTGCTAAGACTGCCAAAACTAGAGGATCTATTTTTTTCCTTGACCAACCATTTTCGGTTTCTAATAACAACCCTAAATCTGGGCTACAACTGGAGGGAATCATAGAGCAAGAATTTTCAAGGTCAAGTGCACACCATAGATCATGGTTATCATGGAATAAAAACTATAATTTTAAGAATAGAACATGAGAAATAATGTATTCAGTTTTTTCAAAAAATGGATGTACGGTGTATGTAATGCCTACACGATGTGTTTCCTTTAAGAATTCACATGGGAATGTACTTTCACCAACCCAGGTCATCTAACACCCCATACACATGACATGTTGTCCTAACATATGGCATGAAATTGAATCTTCTACTCAAAACCAAGTTATTCTAAATAGCTATGTCACACGATTTTGCTAGAACAAGACAACACAGCGTGTTAGTTCTAGACACGGTGTGTACAAGAAGTATTCCCACCACCGCATGTTGTTCTCTAAATGAACAGATATTTGGGTTACACTAAATGGTGTGTTCAATAGTGAAATTATGTGTATAACTTATGTTTTATCCATTTATGTCATTAGTTAAACTGGTGGACTCATGGTCTACGAAACATGACCTGTACAACCGGTACACGACATGTTCCCCCGAAGATTTTCTAACCCTATGTCTCTGCCCACAAAACATGTGATGTGGTTAGATACTACATGGTGTGTACATAAAATAAATGGGGAATACATATGAAAAATAGTTCCTTCCCAAAAATATGGACATAGGGCACGTATTTATAATTACATGCCATGTATTTTCGGTTTTTCTTGATAGTAAGCCTCATAAACTACTATGAAAACCTAGAAAAACACTAAAACGAACATTAATGTTCCAAATTAGGATCCGTGAGGGCCCATAATCCTCATGAATAAATAATTGGATTCTTATACAAGTTATATATAATAATAACATAGAATTGATCCACGGAATTATCATCCATGAAGGCCCATAACACCTCAACAACCCATGTTTGGTGTCCATTCAAAGAAACCTTACATAATCCAATACCCTATCAAAAATCAGGCATTCTATCAAGGCATATATCAATATATCATTCATATCTTACTCACCATCTATCACAACAACATGCAATCAGTAATTCACCATAAATGGCATGGAAAGAATGCATGACATGTGATCTTGGGAATGTGCCTATACGATGCATGAGATGGAATGTCCTCATATCATCAAGTAGAAATAGAAATAAAACCTCAATAATATCAACAATAAAATAAAACTACATGTGGATCAACCAATGGTGAAATCCAATCAACTGTAATAACATAAAAATCAGAAAAATTTCAATAACGATAAAAATTGGATTTTCCCTGTACAATGATACTACTGGGCACGTCTTATTACCAAGTTCTTGTTTTTTATCCACGGTTATAGTCTCTAAATATTAAAATAAAAATGAAAAGAATCCTTTGATACCTCTTTGAAACTTCATGGTTCTTGAAGCATTTCATAGGTGCCCTGTACTCAATTGGTCACATGGCCTCAAACGTATTTCATAGAACACTAGAGGCTACTGTCTAGCAGCGAGGGCCTTCGGTGTGATATTGGGTAAAATATTCCCTCATTGGAAAAGTAACACAGCATAAGTAAAATTGATAAAAAGAGAGGAAGTAGTAATAATACTATATAATAGGAAACAGTAGAAAACTAGAAGTAATAATAAATAATCACATGCAGATAAAAAAAATTATGTTTATATATATGATACATGATACATATGTCTAGGAAGGTATCCAAACAAGTAAAAATGATGGAATACAATACTAAAAACAATTACAATGAAAATAAAGTTAAAATATCCACAGTATAGAAAGCCTCAACTTGGTCCCATTCTCCCCAACTCCATTGCAATCATACACATGAAGTATAAGGGTTCTTTTCCTTATCTATACCTACAGAAATATAATGTTTTTGGGACAAAAAGCATGACCCAAACAATGTGTGAGACGAATCACAATAGGAAAACCCCAAGGATTTTCACCTAATAGTCCATGAGTATATATGGCAGGAAATAAAAAAAATAATGAAGTAAACAAGGAATTACTTCTGGATAGACAAGTTAAGGTTGATCATAATATAAAATGTTTTGGTTTCCATTCGGAATGTTATAATAATTAATGATTAGACAATAATTAAAATTTTAATTGGATGTTTTTATAAAAATATTTCTATGATAACCCTTGAAATAAGTATATTTATTTAATTACATCATGACGTTTGGGAAACATAGAGATTGCTCATTCTTTCTTGGAAATACATCAATTCTTAGAAACATGAATTTGGATGCAGTTTCTTTAATGATGAACCTATAGGTAATCACCCCAAGAATAATTTGTTGATTATTTAATCAATCATTACCCTAATGCAAGATGTGTGGGCCTAAGAGTGCACTCATTGTGAGACCCTCCTGGTGGAAATTATATTGTTAGTAAAATTATATTTATAAACCATTATGATGGATTTTATAATGATATTAACTAATTTGTCCAGAGAACAAAATAACAAAAAAATAACCATGGATAACCATGGATTGAGTAAGGGAGTAATATTTTTTATGAAAGTATCATCTGTTAGAACAAATGTGTCCATATGGATGAAATACATGGATATATGGTATCATATTTATATTTTTTTATATTATCATAACCAGATTAAATTTGGAATTTTGCTGAAACATGATCACATAAATTTAGTGACAAAAGGTATGTATCAAGAAACCACTATGTCCTTTTAATAAATAAGATAATATAAATAAATTTTTTAAATTTATTATTTTTAATTAGAAAATAAAATTTATGTTTTTAGTCTTATCTAAGGAATAATGATTTTTATTTTCATTAAAATCCATACTATTATGTTTATTTAGTGATATTTATAAATGGTTTTCCACTATATTATAAATTTTATTATTCAATTGTAATGACCCATGTATTTTTATAACAATAATTTTTTATTTATATTAATACAAATTAATAAGATATTAATTTTATGTTAAAAGGGGTTATTTTTATGATATTTTACTCAAATAGAAATAATGGGATTCTTCGAATTCTTACTTTTCACAAGAAATTGAGTTATACTGAAAGATAATATAATAATAATATTTTTATTTTAAATGTTGGTTAATGACTAGTCGCTGGAATGGAGGGATTGAATAGTATCAACTAAATTTTGAAATATGGTTTACACATTTATAAATAATGATTCATTGAATACCAAATTTATTAGAAATTTAAATAAAAACCAATTATATATAATGGATGTGTTTTTATGAAATCCTATTCAAAAGAGAATAAATGTGTATTCATATCACTCATTATGGATAATTATTTAATGAAAAATATATGATATATATTCAATTTAATGTTTTAAATTCATACTATATGTTTTTTAGATATTATATAAGAATAAATTCATTTTTTTCAGATAAAAGAAGTATATTTCAATAAATGTTATTTTACCTCATTTTGATTGAGAACAATTTTTAAATAAATGTATGACACCATTATATTATTATTGGAAAAAATAAACTACATATTTATATGTAAAACCTAAAAATTTACTTTAGATAAAATTTTGGAATTTTTGTACTAAAGATACTTTTTTAATGAATAGTGAATAATACTTCATTTTAATTCAAAACAACCTTTAATATAATTTTTTATATTGTAAATGTTTAAATTTAATTGGTTTTAATTTATATTTGAATTATATTTGTATCATTTAATACAATATTGGTCACTGAAATTAAATTCACATTGAAATTGGATATAACCCTTGTCAATTTTTTGGTAGTTTTTATTTCATAAAAAAGGTCAATTTTGTTTTGGAAATGGAAATTATTTTTAAATTAATTTCATTAACATATGTGTCTTGAATTTGGAAAACTAGGTTCCATATTTTGAATCCAGAGGTTCAAATCATGTAAATAGGTACCTTTAATTTTTAGACTTTATGAATTGTATCCTCAGAAAATATTTTATTTATCATAGTTAAAGTGTATATCCAGTAAATAATGCTAAGAAATAATATTATAATAATATTAAATTACCCTAAAACACATCCTAAACTTAATGGATAAGATATATACAACCATGTGAATCCTTGTGTCAATTTTGGGACCCCATGGAGCCAGTTGATGGGGAAAATGATATTTAATTACTATTAATTAAAAGTTAAGTAAAATATAACCTAAACATGTATATTTTAGTAAAAACAATAATATGGTGTTATATTAGTTATATTTTCAACTATAAAAATTAATTATAAATATAAAATGATTTTGAACATTTTGGTAATTTATTTATAATTTTTATACATCAGATAAATAAATATATTTATGACACAATGATGATGTAGTGATTAAAATATTAATTAAAGATTAAAATAAATGTGATTATAAATTTTGAAATAAATTTATTTTGAAACTTTTTTTCCATCCAAGGATTCTAGGGATGATTATGACTTCTTATATTTAAATTTATGAGGTTTTGTTTGAATGAATCATTTTTATGGATTTTTTAAATGTCATGATATGGATAATATAAATGTTGACATAAATGAGTTTTCAAAATAAATAATATTTTATGAAATTATATAATAGTCTTAAAAATATGATCTATGGAAAAATGACTTAAATAATGTAGGATGTGTCATTAATGAAATACTTTAGGTTCTATTTCAATTTTATTGTAACTATATTAACTATATATTTACTAATATACAAGAAGACATCGTAAAAGTTAAATTAGTCAACTAAGGGTTAATGAAAAATGATAATGATAAATTTAAAACAAAATATTTCCTAAAACCTACTGTTTGAGAGGATTTCAAACAATAACCATCTTATCTTAAAAAAATACGTTTTGGACTTTTTGAATATTGAAATTTACTTTATAATAATGTTATATTTTAATATATTACTAAAGTACACCTCCTCCCTCTTATAAATGGCCACCACCTCTATCCCCTTACTCATGCTAATCATTCCCATTAGAACATACAACCTATTCTGAAATAATCTTCCAAAAATCCATGACTTCTGCCTATAATCCTTACATTAATCAGAATTCAATTCAAGAAAACATTTTTCCTCAAATCAAAGGGATTAACGTGTTTAAAGAGCTAGGGTCTTCACTAATGTTCTTTTCCAATATTCCACTTATTCACTACATATTATATAATTTTTATATGATTACATAAATACACATGTATCCTCTATATAATAGGATGTTATTATGATATGTATTCTAACTAATCTTATAAAAACCTCTATCTAATGGATTAAGAACATACTGTTTCATGGGACGATGAACTACTATCCCATGAAATAATGATTGTTCGATTATCTCATACCGCCTCTCATGGTGGCCATTATGATGGTACTAAAATTATATATAATATATATGGTATTTATTTTATATATATGCTTTTTTAATTATCATTTAGAACATAACTTTATTATTTTTATGTTTTATACATATGATAATTTCATTGGAGGATGTGAGGACTGCAGCTCCATCAATGTGATATGGCTCATTCATTTTGTACATGGAACGTATAAAGGATGGAATTAATGATCTTATATAACATATATAAAATAGAGAGAATTATTTATGTTTTACTCAAGGTAAGATAAATCATTTCAATCTCCATTAATTAAGGAATTTTTTTATAATATACATCTCCTTCTTTTACATAGTGTATACTAAACCCTCTTTGACTTTCACTTTCATTTGGAGCGAATATTTTATCTATAATGAGATTTACTTAATGAAAAAATGGAATGTTTTAATCTATGTAGAGATAATGACCTCTCTACCATCGTAATAATTACTTGGATTCCTATATGAGCCTTAATGTTTTCTAAAAGGAAATGAAATCTTTTATTATATTTTTTGGTGTTTTTCTATTCGATTTTTTTAAATGGATTTATTATCTCAATATCTTGAAATGATTTTTGATGATTACAAATAAAATATTATTACTAAATATTTGATATTTTGAATATTTTATGATTTATGATTATATAATTTTAGTTGTAAATTTGAATGGTGGTACCTTGATAAACCAATGATGAGTGATTACATGTCAAACGTAATGATGGGTCGTTCCATGATATACCATGTATAGGTGGTAACATGATAACTTCTAATTCAATGGGTACATAAGTTGGTCATATGGTTATTCCATTTAGTGATATGTGTGGATGTACACCATATGGTTATTCCATTTCATTATGTTTATTTCCCAAGTTACCATTATATGTTATATGCTTCTTTATATAGGAATTATGGTAATGTTTTGGTTAAAAAAATTTAATAAATGATCCTATATCCAGTTAAGTGTATTTTCTACTTCTTAAGGGTGAAAAGTATTACTTTATGATAATTTTTTCATGGTTTAAATTTTTTTTCAAGACTAATAGTTTTCATTCCTTATGTATCCCTTATTGAAATTTTTATTCTCATCTCATGTTTGGAAATGTTTTTTTACAATACATAATGTATAATAGGGTCAATGATAGGTTTGAGGAAATGTTACATTCTTAAAACATGAAACGATGTAAAATTTCATTTTAAAGTGTTTTAGTTTTATGAATAAAAGGGATATTGAGTAAAAGTGAATACGTGTAATATTCAAAGATGTTATGTATATGTTATTACCCAATTCTCAAAATCTATAAACCTAAAAAGATCATAGATTTGAATTAAAGTGAAATTATCAACTTATTTTTATATTTAGTAATGTTTATGGATGGGTCCTAACATCCATTATAAAAAAAATGTATCTAAATTTATTTTTATTTTAATGGTATGTGAGGAAATTTTATATGAAAATAATACCCTGGAAATGTTCTTTTAAAACAAGTTCATATTTTGATACAAAAATTTTAGAACAAACAATTGAGGTATTAATAACCTGAATCTTTAATATAGATATGTCACTGAGGTAATAAATTTTGGTATGATTTTACAGAAGTATTATAGATAGTAATTTATAAACTTGGTATCGGTAATTGATTCATTCTATTATTTGAATAGTTTGTCTCATTTTTTAAATATAATATATAGGGACTAGTTTAAAAACTAGTGGTTAATAGCATATGTGGGATAAATTTACTGATAATTTCAGATTACTTTTTATATTCAATGTGGTTTAATATCTTTGATATTCACATATTTATTGGGAATGGTATGTTATTCATTATATGATTTAGGTATATACATATATAGTTATATTATTATTGGTAAAAATAATATTCTTAATGAAATATATGATCGGTTTTGAGAGCATATATTTCAATTATTTTTGTGATTATAATATTTTATGAATTATCATGGTAATTTTAGAAATATATTTTAATTATTAGGTTACAATTTTTATGATAACCAAGAATAGTGTAACCAATGTTGAACAATGAATAATAAATTTTAAACTAAGTGTGATATATGATTATCTATTCCTGAAAGAAGTAGTGTTGATAGAATGATATACTGATTTGATATAGTTATAAAGTCAAAAATATGTAGCATATATTTTTGTGCGGTTATTTAGGATAAACAACTTATAATTATCAAAACTCATGTTAACTTTTTTTTAGTAATGAATTGATCTAGAATGAACCACGAGTTTGAGGGTAAATTAGAAGAGTACCTAGATGAAAAACCCATCGGATGGGTGTTAGGGTGGTAATGATTATGATTATACCAACCAAACTATCTTGAAATTAAATAATCATTATGAATATACCTTATGTACCAAATAAATGACAGAAGAGAATCATGAATTTCATTAAATATTAATAGATGAAGATAATTAATAAACGAGTATTGACTTTCCTTAATGTCAAAAATGAGTAAACAATAATGGTTGAAATAACTTGAAAGGGGCATGTAAATTCTAAATGTCCTATTACGGATTTCAATATACTCATAAGTGTAAGTAAGAGAGAGAAGCTAAAAATATTCATTATTTCATTTGTAAGATATTTGGGAATAATAAGACTCATTGTCCCAAAGTGCCATTTAGTGGATTAGTCACCAACAATACTGAAAACAATTGTAATCTTATGAAACTACTATTAATGATTCAGATAGTGAGTTTTCAATATAGATTTTCTAGTGTCTTATTTCTTGAAATAATTTACTTACTATAGGATAGTATTTCATAAATAAAATCCCATAGTTGTATGATTATCATATATATCATTTTCACGGCTTATGTTATGTCATTGCTTAGGGATATTGATCTTAGAATAATTAATGTCAAATTATATATGGTTTCTATCTATTTATATAGATCTTATAATGATTTCACATATAAAAAAATCTCATTACACATAATGAATAAACCGTTGATCATCTATCCATATATGTTTAATTATGAGTTCCCAATAAATGGTACCCTAATATTATGAGTAAAATTGTGAATTAATTATTTATTTAAGGGGGAAGAATTGAACACAATGATATTATATTATATGATTACATTTAATTTTGTCTATGTGTTTGGTATATTTCTTCACAAGTAAGAATGTATGTAAATGAAACCATGATATAATTAGAAAAAATAAAAATTATTTACCTATTAAAATTATAAAAAAAGTTATTTAACTAATGGTGGTGAATATGTATAACTGTTATAATAATAATATGTCTATGTAAAATAATTATTACATTTTATATAAGTGAAATAATTCTATATTATGTTAAATGAATAATAAGATCATTTTTTATTTGGAAATCTTTTTTTTTCAAATAATATCTTTTTATATGATATGAATTTATATTTTAGTAAACAAAATGATAATAATTTTTTAAAATATAAATTTGTTATCACAAATTTATTTGTTAAATAATATTTTATAAGAATAATAACTTTTAATATTTGAAAGTCTCATATTCCAATGAAATCATTTTGTAATTATATTTTATGATTTTATTCAAAAAAAGTATTTATATGTATTGCAATTTTAAATCAATAAAATGTATTTAAAATTTAAAATTTATATTGGAGTGGATAGATAAATTGTTCATTTTTATAAGTAATGAAAAAGATACATTATTATAAAAATTATTTTTTGGTTTTTCTTTTAATGAAGTATATTCAAAGTATATTAGGTTTCATATTTACATGAAAATCACATAGACACTATTTTTTTATTATTAATAAATTCAGTTCATTATAATTGTTATCTAATGTGATTTTATCTTATATGTACATTTAATGCTTGGAATGTTATTTTTCTAAACAAATAATTGTTTAAGTGGGTTAATTTAATAATTAAACTTTCACCCCATTAGAAATTATATATGATAAATTAATTTTATGATTTTATGTAATATGATTCAAATTATTTAAAAATTTCAATCTTAATATTTTTCATTAAAATTATTTACATAGTTTACATATTTTATACGATTGTAAAGTTAAATTATGGTAAAAGATAAAAGTTATACGAAATGACATTAAAATATAAATATTTTCCTAAAATTGTTTTCTTTCGTTTAGTTTATTTGCACACTAATTTTTATCCAATTGTTTTCTTTATTTTTATATTTTTAAACATAAATAGTAATTGTAAATTATATAAAATGTATGGTTTCATAAAAATATTACCCTTCCATTCATTTATAAAATTGTAAAATCTTCACCACATATAGATTTACCTATAAAAATAATTTTTCTACTAAAAATTATCATTTATTATTATAATGCAAATATAATAAAATTTATAATCTTTTGGTCACTAACACATACAATATGTCCCTCATTTCCAATGAGAAATCCAAGGAGAAATCAAGTCCAAAACCGAATTATTACCAACAAAATACTTTTTTAAATAATTATATTATTTAAAATTTCATCTATCCACACCAATAAAATGATATTATTTTAATATATTTAATTTAATGTTAATATATTAATCAAATTATAATTTTTTATTCATATAACCAATCCACTAAGACAATAAATTGTTTCACATTCTTGGTGGAGACTATCGCCTTAATGATATAACATGATCCATATTCCTTCATTTCCATAAAAAGATGGATATAATGATGGTATTATAGAATAAATATTGTGTGTATCATATCATTAGGTTTTTTGTTTGAAATATTATATAGCTTATTCGTGATATGATAAACAGATTATTCTTGTTAATTATATAGTTTTAAATAATCATACTAAGAGGAAAAAACAATTAATAATTTTAAAGAATTCATAACCATTAATTCTTTTTATAAAATATTAAATTATAATCTAAAACATAAAAAATAACATAATAATACAACTACTCATATTGTATGAAGATATTAAAATAAAGAATCACCTCATAATAATTCCTAAAACCAGGTAATGTTCATTTCTATGTCAAATTAACAACCTAGTGGGACAATTATATAAATTTATATCATGAATGACTATTGTAACATTATTACCAGTATAGTGTGTTATTATACTGTAAATAATGACAGGAATTTGGTTCTCCAGATTTTATTTTTATGTATACTTTATTTATTATGACATCACCCTTCGATTATCAAGAATCCCCAAAACATTTTTATACTAAATATCATCTTCAAGGATAATAAATAAACACTCATTAATGGAGTTTTAAAATTAATAATAAAAAAATCATAACTTAGAGTAAACGTAATGTTATATTAATGATAAAATTTAAATGGTTACTTGTAAGGAACCCGACTAGAATACACTCTCAATACCAGTACCAAATACAAATTTCCACATACAAAAATGGCATTAATGATGAAATCTTCTAACATCTATCACATAGAAATCAAAAACAACAATATGGGGTGATTTTTCAAAACCATGAGAAGAATTAATGACATATATACAAATTCCAAAAAAATAGTGGAATAAAAACAAGAATATACGTGTCATAACAAATATATAACATCATAAGTGATAAAACTAAAATGTTCATGAAATAGAATCCATTTAACAATTCCAATTAAAACGGATGATAACCAAAAATTAGATACTCCAACAGACTTTATGTGATATACTAAAAAAACTCCAACCATATAAACATCTACTACCAAGACACACCTGATAGAAAAAATAACTGCCTCCCTGCTATGTCTTTTCATTCCCTACAACGAATAAAATAAAATGGTCTACACACAAACGAGATGGTGAATAGGGTGTAATATAATTGGGTCTGTAAGATCCCACTCAGTTTATCCATGTTAAGACTTTTAATAATGACATTAAAATGGTAATCATTATAGAAAAAGGAATGATTTATAGTTTGGTAGTTTTTCATCAAAATCATGAAAAAAATTATAATTTTCATGTGTTATATATTTTGATATAAATTGAGGTATAAAGTTTTAATGAATTTCATATACATATCATAAATAAGATATATCAAATATAAAAAATCATGTATAACATACTTTATCTTATCCATTTCTGTATTGAAAAACACTACACTCCAAAATCATAAGTAACATCAAACCAAGTATTCATATAGGTTAGGGTTTCTATGACACTCATACACCCAAAATAGAATATCATATGTGCATCAAGATGCTAGAGAAATTCATCAAATATAAGATATAAGAAAAACACCCCAGAAATTGAACCCCAATAATAGTTTCCTTAATGTCCATATAAAAGTAGGCATAGAGAGTAGGATAACACACCATGATTTTCCCCATAATAGTATCAATTAATAGGGATTATTAATACTCCATACACCAATGCATACAATTATTCCTATGTGAAAAAATTTCTATACCAATTCATCATCCGATTTCATCAAAACTATATTATTAAAATCATTTAATACCTATTTGAACACCCATTTCATTTACTAAAATCTAAGAAACCCCATCTATTACAAAACACTATTTATACACACAAACATATGAAACAATTCAATCATTCTATTTTATTTATAATATAATTTATTATAACCATTAAAATAAATTTCACCATCATATGTAAATGATTCAACCACATAACACAATCTCTATGTCAAAAACTCAAACAAAGATAAATCTGACAAGAAGAACTCCAAAATTATATCTTAGTCCCTAGAATCAATCCTTACCTATGTTACAATTGTTTAAAAACGGATGGAGGAAATTTTAGATCATGAAAAAACTCAAGGAAATCACACTTTATATACCACAAAAAACAAATTAACTATGCCTGGAGGAAGATTAAACAATGGATCTAGAGTAATACAAGTGAGTTTCCTTCATAAATCAACCAATGGAATAATACAACACAAATATACAACCATGATCAAAATAAAATTGATAAAATGAAAGATAATATTTCCCAGAGTGACACCACACACATCACTAAATATCAATTGTATAATGAATCTATCTCAAAGGATGAGAGATTCAAAAAATAAAAAGGGAATAACTCTTAGTCCAGAAAAAATATCATTCATTTTTTAGTGCCTAAGAAATCTCACATAAATAGTTATAAAATTAATCGCTCATCAAAATTGCATGGTATGTAATACATTTACTTATCCTGTAATACATTTAGTCCATATAAATAGAATACTAATAATATTTTTAAATAGGCTAATCTATAAACATTACACATCATGTAATAACCATGCATGACATGCTACTTTTAACATTTTTCATTCAAGTCATAACATCAGCTTTGAGAAAAATAAAAGAACAAGTAATCCTATTACACTATATATAAGTTCATTTTAAACTTTTAAGGAACCATTTTTACATAGAAAAACTCCATACTACCTCAACTATTATCAGAACATGGGGAGAATCCCCTTAATACAATAAAAATTTAAAAATAACCATTAATTAAAAAATCCCTAAACATTAATTAATTTTCCAAATATAATTCTATTAATCATCGGGAGTTCCAAGATAGACCCAAATAAATAGTAAAAACAATAAAGTGTGGGGAAAAACAAACCAAATCATAACAAGGTGTTACAAACTCCCCATATAAGACTTCACATCCCCAAGTTGTCATGTGGAAGAATGAAGGCAAGTAAATAGGTGAAGGCTCTTCTTCCTCATCAATGAAATACACCCCAATTTCTTGTGAGAATATGATAGGTTCTTCCACAACAATCTAACCAAAAGAATCAACTATTCCCACAAGACATCCACTTGTTGGAAAATGTTCTATACTATCATTAACATTATTGAATCTCTAATTATAACTCAATATATTACTAACTCAGAACCTATGATAGACTGGGATGATATTTCTTAGGCCGTCGTATGTGAAAAATCATTAATAAATGTCGACATATCCAATATTGAAAAACAATAAGAAACTTTCACAGGCCACTGTGTGACTTCAAATGGTCAAAAATAACATAGGGCCAACATTCCCTATTTCACTAGCCAATGGTGACCCATACAAGGGAAAACATTCAAGAAAACTGGGTCACCTAAAGAATCAACCAATGGATGATTCCATTGATATGCCTAATGTTTCTGTTGATTCTAATACAAATCATGACATAGAAATAAATATTAAATCCTCACAGATGTCTCTTAAACCAATATCGCCCCCAAAAGTGTCTTTATCCATATCTTTATAAATAAGTGGTTTCCTACATGGGTGACCATATTGGGCTTCAAAAGGGGCCACTGTGACTGAAAATTGATTATTGTTTTATAAAAAAATAATATTTTCCCAGATGTATACCAAAATATCCACAATCCTCATGACATGGGCTTGGATAACATCCTCCAAATCCTAAATATAACACTTTTTATGACCGTATATCTGTTGATGTAAAGTTGTAAATAATCATTCCATGGTCCCCATAAACTCAAGGATATTCCTCTAGAACCTCTTAGTAATCGTAGAAAATCTATACGATACAATATTATATGTATCCCCATGAAAATTCCCAATCTAACACACCTACATCATATCACGATCATTATCTTTTTTGGTTTACCTAATCTGAATAATTTTATATGGTCATGTAAACTAATACATTAACTCCAAGATTTAATTATTATCGTAGATAGTAGATGGAAATCGAAAAACAATGTGTATGGATACCTCATCCCATTTCCAATCATGAACTCAAAGGGAGAGATGAAAATTAGAAGGTTTTAGATGCTCTATTTTTATCATTTGGATGGTGTAACAATGGAAAACATAATCGGCAATGTAATTCTTCATACCCATCCACCAGAATCATCATCTCATTTCATAATAAATCTGTATAGTTTCATGACTAATGACCCATGACGAAACATGGAAGTCAAACAAAAATGATCTCCTCACAGATTTTTGGATGATAAACTAGTCCCTAAAATGAAGAATACCATATAAGGATCTAGAGAAACTAGAAACAGTCTCCATTTTATATAGGGTTTCTAAACATTCTATAAACTAATAATCATGTTGATAACCAAGTAGAATATAATAAAAGATAGATTAGGTAGAATGAACATTGGAAAAAAAACCTAAAATATCATCTTTAAAATATATATGTAACTAAAAAAATCTTCATAAGATTCCATTATTTGGTTGATTCCAAAACTATCTTTTATAGTACATTCATGAAAAATATTTCTAAAAACAAATTCCCCAACATCATGTATTCGGTGTTATGTTAGTCAAAAGTGTGATGTTATACCACCAACCACCACATTCTGAAATTATTATTTTTAGATAAAAAATATTTCCCATAATCTTATAATCAGAAGTTACTATAATCCTCTACCAAAATATATAGCTCCCCAATCATTTATTGAACTCATAACAGTGAAATGATCCATACCATGCGTAATAAAATTCATCTAAAATGGTCAAAGATGATGAGGTCATTATGTTGTCACAACATCTTATTTCATTAGAACACTACCAAAACCCATGCTAGATCATTACCAAAATCTACATAACTCATACTAGGATAATGTAATATTATAATAGAATCTTATGTAATAATATTTTTTATATTATAAATAGAAGATTCAAATATTTCATCCCATATAAAATTTAACCCTTTCATGGTTACAGTAGTTAGAAGTAATTCCAACATTGAGAAATCTATAATGAACTATTGATTATATTAAAAAAAGAATCTATTTATCTTAATGACATTCCATGATTCTTCCTAAAATATAAAAAAAATGAAAATCTCAAAACCAATAGATAATCCACGATTAGAAATTATGTTCCCAAAGAACATAAATTCTAGGATCAAAAAAATCATTTATAAATATTACCATACAATTAGATAATCCTCATGATTTTATAAAGCAAACCCAAATAGTTCATGTGATCATGGTTGTTTCTCGAATAAACCAAAATATAACCCACACAAACTATGACAATAGTGTCGAGATATTAATGGATAATTTCATTAATTAAATACATAAACAATATAGGAGAATTAGCGAGACCAAAATGAATACAAATATATTTGAAATATTTTTAACTAAACATGAAATCCATCATTAGTATATCAGACTACTGCACTATAAACTGACGATAATCTAACAAAAGATCGATCTTTAAACACCAAATCTACCCCTCTAACTAATAAAAAATATCATCCAACTAAAAAAAGGATACATATTCATAATCATTACATAGTTACAGTTCTAAATATATATGCACAATATGATAGAACCATCTACCTTCTTAGAAGATATCACTGGGTATACCCAATGATAAAAACTAATGTGAACAATACCCTTCTCAATCTAACCATTAAATAAAATATTTATCTCCTTGATCTCTAATGGTGACTTATTATAGCAAGGAATCGAAATTTGATGTGTATTTGGATCTAGGTCAATCATCCACTCCACATACCTCTCTAGAAAATAATACATAAAAGAATAGAGAATACATCTGGAAAATCTCAATAAACATTAGAATGATCAACAAAAAATGAACCACTATCGGGACCAACTATTACAAATGACAATGAACTCTTGATATCTAGGATGGAGGGTCATGTAATACAAGACATCAGATCCCACTCTCTATGAAACACCCATGATCTGACATCAAAATAAATAAATGCAACACACCAATTATAGAAATAGAAATTTTTATCTGGGGAAATAATCCAAACTATCATAATGATGACATCAAACAAATCCAAATCAATGATGTGGAAATCACAGACTAAATCTATATTAGCTATCAGCACTAGAAAAGACGATCACTGAAACCCCTAATATTTTCACTTCCCTAGTGGTATCTCTAGAAGCATAAAAAATGGAATGATCAATAAGGGAATTTTAAGAATATATAAAATGGTAATATATAAATAAGTGTGAAGCATCGGTATCAATTAATGAAATAGCACAATAAAATGAAATAAATATGATTCCTCACACATTCATGGGACCTATATCCTCTCCTATCAGAAACACCTATACTACATAAATATGCTACAAGGGTGAGGGATTTGGGTCGATCACTTTATTAATTGAATCATTAGACAATATAATATTATCATTTAGATATGATGATCCAAAACCATGCAAATGAGTAGACATATCCCAACGGAATCATTGCAGATTCCCATAACATCCATAACTATATCACATATGTATAGGAAAAATAAAAAAAACCCCAAGTGTGTTTGACCATTCCACACTAATAGAATGCCAGGGGGCTCAATACTATATTTAACAAAAGGATAAAAGGATGTCTTCCATGAAGAACCAACTACATAGTAACACATTGATATTTTAAAATATGAATATCACATTCAATAGCATGTATGACACGAATGGACAAGCATAGAAATGTATATAACCTCATAATAGGTTATTATAAATTTATTTTTTGAAATAAAATATATATATTCAATATCATTCAATTCATGAAGTATTGATTTATCTTCCCTCGCACCAAATAATTAGTTCCTTCGATATCTTGTGTTACACATAATACCGAGTTTTAACGATTAAGGGGAATATTATTATTAAAAATAAAATTTATATCAAAACCACTAAATAAGTGCTTATAAATAATATTAACTAATTTATGAAAATATATGGTTTAATTCAGTGTTTACCAATTAATTATAAATTAATAGAAAAATAAATTAAATTTAATGGAAATGTTTTCATAAAAAATCTATTTTTATGCACCGAAGGAATTTTAACCAAATAAATTAAATGAATTAATATTAGTGAATGATATTAATTAAATTTTTATATTATATAGCATTAATATTTTTTAAAATTCATCCAATATATTTGATTGGCATAACATAAGAATAAATCCAATTTTATATTAAAAAATGTATTTTTCTAATGGATGTTATTTTGCCTAATAATAGAGCTATTGTATTAAATATAAACAGGGAAACTATTATAAATTTTATTTTAACTTATAAATGTTTTTTTGAAATATTATTTTTAAAATTTTTAAAGGGTCAACTTTTTTTATTTTTCCGAGAAGATTTTTTTATTATAAATAGTTGAAAAATGATGAGTTTTAAATGAAAAATTTTATTTCTTAAAAATAATTTTTATTGATAAGTTACATTTTTTATTTTATTTCATGTAAAAATAGATTAATTATAAACCTATTTATCTAATTTGTGACATTATAATCATTTTAATGTCGAATTTTGTTATAAAATCACAGAAAAAATCTAAATGTTTTAACATTATAAATCCAATTTTATGCCACATCTAGAGGTATAAATTAATTTATTCCTCTTCTGTACATTAAATTTGAAAAAATATCTTTGATAATTGTAATCATAAAAATTTATAATTTCAAATATGTTTAAATTAATTTTTTACTAAAATTATTAATGAAAAGTGTAATCTTGTTTATAGTGATTATGAGAAATATGAATTTAATAATGGACTAAACATTAAAAAAAGCTGAAAATGACCAACATACTTTTCTAAAACCCATTGGACTTCCCTATTTTGACTCTTTACCTATTTTAACAATAATAAATAATTATTTTAGTGACATCTGGTAATAGACACCACCCAATAGTGTATAATGTTTTGTATTTGCAATAATTCCACTCCACCTCCACTAAAAAAAGAACTCAATCCTCTCAATTATTCACACCTCTCAAGATATGTTACATGACCAAAACCTGAACAAATAAACTCAAGAAATATATAACATCATCATATTATAATTACATTTGTCACAAATCAAACTAAATAAGATATTTGGTGCAAAAAAAGGAGATACCTTAATAAGATGCAACATTCACCAACAAATATTTTTTATTACTCAATATCATTAATTATTTTAATATATTACGTATATAATTAACTAATTATCTTAAATTTACAGATATTTTTCTATGTTAAGGTTATTAACTATAACTTCACATAGTTCAATCCATTGGGATATCCAATGACCATTCATGTTTTTGGTGGATTACATCTTTTTGAACCATTTTTTTTGTTCTTCCATTTAATCCATTCAATGGATGGAAAAATGATTGATTTATAGTTTCTATAATATATTTATGATATTCTTAATTCTATTATTATTATTTTATTATATTATAACACATATCATCATGATTTCCATTTTTGATAAAAAGATATCATCGTTCATGTGTACAATATACCAATGCCTCGCAATGCGATGTGATTGATTCACACATAAAATGTAATTTATTAACATTGTGATTAATAAAACCATATTATATATAAAAAATAAATATTATAGTGGAATTATAATAAATATATTTATCAAATAATTTAATATTTTTAAACATTAAAAGAAAACGGATGTGGAATTCATGAATACATTCGATTCTATTATTACTTGAAACGATGAAAATAAAGAATTATTATTAAATAACAATTCATAATATGTTATAAAAATATATAATATGTTGTCATAATTATTTATATGGTTCTATTAAAATTTAATAACATTTTTAAATCCAATATACATGTTATTAATTAATGTTTTAACAAAATAAAAATGTGATGTAAGGGGTTTTATCTAAATGTAAATTCTATTGAGACATTACTATTATTATAAAAAAATTTAATTTTATATAGCTTTTATACTTCCACATGAAATGTAATTCCGTTAATAATTTTTTATAAATAATATTTTATCTTTAAATTTTAGTTATTTCATATGAAGATATTTGATTTAAATCTTAGAAAATTATAAGGAATTTAATAACCCAATTACATTTCATTGGATTATATTACTTACATAGTGACATTAATATTCTATGTTAATGTTTGTAATAATTTTTTATTATAAATATTTTATTTCCAATTATTTATTGTTTATTTACATTTCATAAATATAATCAATTCATTTTTGATTCACACATCAACATTATGATATCGTCAAAGGATTACTTCATATTTTTAATGTATTCAGGATTTTTCAGAATTGAATTTCCAGTGAAAAAAATTATTCATTCATTTTTTTAAAAAAACATTTAGTTTTCTTCTATTTTATTTATTTGTTATAATTTTAAAGTAATAGTTATAATTTCTCCACTATTTTTCACTTTATATATTTTATAAAATATTTTTACAATAAACCGACGTAATATCTCTCCTTGGTTGGAAACTAGTTTTCATCAAAAATATTTTTTTATAGAAATTATTTCTATTTTTTTTATTCATATGAAAATGATTTATCAAATGAACTATGAATAATTATTTTATAAATTTTTTTAATTGAATGTTTGTGCCATTTTCAAAACAATTACCTTTTTCATTTACTAAAAAAGTGAAAGAAATAATTATCTTAACAAGTATGTAATGTACTAAATTACCACCTGTCATTTTTTTATATCATTATTTTCATATTTATGAAGATATTTTTATGTAAAATGTTTTTAAAAGTCATTTTCAAAGAAAATGACTTCCAAAATGACTATCAAAATGGGTAATATATTTTAATTAGGAAGGATTTTAAATATCATTTCATTTCAACAACAACCACAACCATTATTATAAATCTAATGTGTTAACATCATATTTATACCATTATTATTATTAAATTGTAACTATAGTGGTTATTTTTACCAAATATGCTTCTTTAATTATCTTCCTTGAATCATTTACATAGTCATTAACATCCAATTATGTTATTCACATTTCAGTGATCATTGAAATTAAATTTCCCGTGAATATCCACAATATTTATAATGGAAATGTTTACTACATAAATTATATAACATTTATACATATTGTTCTTTCATTGAATTTTAGTTTATTAACCAGTGAAATATTGATAATTCTGTATCCATTATAAAATATTGATTATGTATAGGTCAGATTATTTATGAAATAAATATATTTTTTAATATACATTGAAATATTTTATAATAATGAACCATGTGGGCCCCGATTATAGATATTCATCAATACATTGATAGAAAAATTGTAAAAAATAATTCTCTAGCCTTATTTATGTTGGTTTTTACCCTTATATGTTTTAAATTTTCTTTTGAAAGGGGTTGATGGTAATAGTTCCATGTACCTAAAAATCATAGCATCTAATAATTCTAAATTTATTCATTCAGATTTATTTGTTATTATCCATGATATTTTTAATATAAGAAAATATTATAGGACTTTTATTTTAATTTTTTGGATTAAATTGTAGGGTTTTCAATTATTCACCATTCCAAATTTATTTTTTCTTAAAAATCAATTTAAATGGCATGTGTGTTCAATTATTTACCTTGACACGTTGATTATTCATTATTTATTCATGCTAGATTCCCTTGTACATAACCATTACTGCGCATTTTACATATACCATTCCCTTCCCCATGAATTCACTATGTTTATTATTACTAATAATTATGAATATTATATATGGAATTATTTTATTCTCAAAAAATCATTATGTGTTTTTTTAATTCATAATATAATGAAAGAATCATGTTTGAGTAATGTTTACCGAACATACTAAACTGATTGGCCCTTCATGATTCATTTCATTGAATCTTATTTCAATGTAACGGTAGTATTAACTCACTCTAGTATATTTGGGGTCAGGTATCTATTGTCGGAATCATAGAAGTTTAGTATAATCCATGGAAACGAGATTAAGGGAAAACATATTATATGACATATCACTATGATAAATTATGAGGATAAGTGTATAAGAATATAAAAATATTTGGTAAGGTATATAGTATGTTTATATTACTATCCATAAATACATATCTATATTGAATCGTGGTTTTATGATTTTAAGTCTGAAGATATGTTTAAAGACATAAACACCTCATTTTTTTGGTTTTATGTGATAGTAGTCTAACAATATTAAGGATGTTATAGGGATATTTATTGAATGTATATGTCTTAGTAAAAAATTTATTTGACGTATAATTTCAATAAATTTTTTGAGAAATAATTATGAAGGTAATTATATCCTTTAGGGTTAATAGATTAATAAATAACAATTTAATAATAGTTAAATAATATTATTAGTCATTGTAAAAATATAATTTGAATTGAAAACCATAGTAAAATGTTATTTACTATTTAACTTAATTTCAAGTATTTCAATTATATTTCATTGGAAATTAATAGAATTAAATTTATATGGTTTTATAAGGACAATATTCATAGCAGGTGACAACCGATCAAGTCTTGAAATGTGGTGGGAATTGAACCCATTACGTATGGATGTTCACTATTTCATGACAACCATTATCTTATTTGATGTCCATAATATTTCATTGTTTTTTTAAATAATTTGATAATTAAATATTAATGATAAACTTCTTTTATAACTTTTTATGTTTAAATAATAATGTATTATTCATATTGTTTATTGGAAAATATTTAGAGACAGACTGAAAGTTGTTTCCATTTTATATAGATCTTATGATACGTTTAATGCATATTTTTATGATTCAGGCCTAAAAAATTAATTATTAAGACATTAATGTAATTAATGGATGAACTAGAAATTTATTTATGTTTAAAAATATTATGAAATTATGTTTTTGAAAAATAAATATATCACGTAATTATATTTATTTATATTAAAAGAATAAATATAATTACTCAATATTAGGAAAAGGATCCTGAAAAAATGCTACCCCATTACCATCATTTCTGATGATATGAATGAGCTTTCACATTTATTAGATTTACAGCTTTTTTTTCATCAAATTCTTAATAATATCTCAATTTATCTTGATCAATGACCACAATCACTATTTTTTAATTATTTATGATTTTCCTCGATGTTCATATCTTCACTCCCATTAATGTTCCCCTATATACCTGAATGGCCCGAAGGCCTTCGTTTTTCTTTGAATTTTTATAACCACCCATTCATGGGATGAGGGGAAACAATTTCAAGGCCCATATACTAAGAGATTACAAGACCTATATGCTTAAGAGACATTTCATGTAGCAAAGGTCTTAGGGAATTCAATGAGACTATAACAAAAATGATTTGCCCCTCCACACCATTTGAATTGTGATGGTGGCTCTCCACCTTCACCCGGTCGTTTGGCTAGGAATTCTATGTAAGAACATGCTGGTCTTGATGGCGTAGCCATACCCTCTAATTCTTCAAAATCCATTTTTCCTGATCTGGGAAGTGCGCGTCCTCTGAATCATCCAATAGGGATGCTCCTTTCTTGTTGAGTTTTTCTGGGGAAGCAGTATACGGCCCAAAGGCCTTAAAAGTTACCCTATATAGAAACCTAGTCATTTGTAATTACATATGACCTTTGTATTTACCATTATATATTATCATGAAAAAAAATTACAAACCAATATCAAAATGTGGTATTTCAACAATGGAATATTAAAACATAAAACCCTATATTACTTATATCATTTTAGATTGAGCAGATGTAATTTTTGTGTGTGGAAAGAATGTTACTTCCAAATATTATAAAATATGAATATCATATTATATAGTCTGTATTCCATGAAAAAAAAGGAATAAAAAAATATAAACTAGATACATTATGATATTTTTAATAATTTAAACATATTAAATCTATTTTTTAGTTTATATGTTATGAAATACTATGTTATTTTCCCTTGAACACAACAACAAGTTTCTTTAATATCTATCATTAGACACATTACTATGTTTTACCAAATACTACTAATGTTAATATCTAAAATGTAAATTATTTTATAGAAGAAAAAGGGGTGGTTATAAATAATATTAAATAAATTAAGAAAATATATTTTTCCATTCAATTATTAATAATTAATTTGAAATTTCTATAAAAACTAATTGAATACAAGGGTAATGTTTTCATAAAAAATATGTTTATGGTTCGAAGAGGGTTTGTCCTAACAAATGAAATTACTTAATATTAACGAATGATATTTGTGAAATTAGTTAATTTTAAATTCAAAAAAAATTAAAATTATTTAATATATTTTATTTTCATATGATAAGAAAAATTATATTTTACATATAAAAAACTATAGTTTTTCTAAAGCTAGTATATCCACCTTTTAACGGAGGACTTATTTTAACACAAAATTTTGAAAATTTTAGTAATTTTTTTTAAAAATAATAATCAGTTGTAAAATAGAAATGTTAAAATTATTATAGGTGTAATTTGTTGTATTTTTTATATAAGGTTCATTTTTTGATTAATAGTGCGAAAACGTGAATTATAAATGAAAATGACATTTCATCAATATTTATTAGAATGCTAAATTATATATCAAATAGTTTTAAAAGTCATCATACATAAATTATTTATATTAATCCAATTTAGTTCAGTTTAATAAAATCTACATATTAAATTTAGAGATAAACAAAAGTAAATGTTTGAAGGTTTTCACTTTAAAACCAACTTTCTCATCTCAACTACGTTATTTAATTTATTTTTGAAAATAATTTTAAATGAATTAAAAAAACAGATTCCATATTTGGAAGAATAATAAAATATACCATATTATGTAAAAATTGGTTCATTATTTGAGGTAAAATAGATAAGGGAGAACTCATAATAGTGTTTATTTTTTCAATTTACAAGAATTCCACTCCTCCAACAATATAAAAGGATACTCACTCCCATCACATATTCACACATGTCAATCCATTTTCATCATAATAAACATAACAAAATTAGATCACAAAATTCCTCCCATAATAGAATAATCATTTTACTGGGATTAAATCTATCCAAGGATTTCCTTTGTTGGAATCCAATGGGAGATACTCGAAGAATATGTAACATTCATCGAAAAAAATATCTATTTTATTTCATATTCAAACCCATTATATTATTTTTATGCCATTATTATATAATAACATAACTATAATAAGTTTAATAAAATCATTTTATGATCTGGTTACATCTTAAAAATTCACACAATTACATCAAATGGGATACCCAATCATCATTCTTGTGTACGGATGACTACTGCCTTGCTAACCGATGTCTTTATTATTCCATTATGAATATTAAATATTGGGAATAATTATAGATTTATTGTTTTTATATTATATATATGATATATATAATTTATTTATAATTTTTTATTTATTATATGACACATTCCTTAATAATTTCCATTTTTTGGGAATATGATAACGTCATTCATGTGAATCGAAAAGTACCTCCTCATAAAGTGATATGATTTGTGCAGACGGTACATGGAATGTGTAAAAAATGATTTCAATAAATATATGTAATAAATATAATGTAAATATTATTCTGGAATGATAATATAAATATATATACCTTAATATTTACTCTTTTATCATGATAAGAAAATGAAATCCATATTCATTTGTACATACAGCTTACCATCCCCATAAACAGTGTATATCATTTCATATCACTAAATTTTATTGATTAATATAAATAAATATATAAATATACTATATGATATATAAATCTTGGTCTACATTCTAGGTATTATTAAATCATTATCAAAAAATATGAACAAAAAATTAACAAGTCAACACAAACATCAAAAACCAAGAAGTTATTACCCAGTACAATAAAAATATTAACGATTATTTACAAATAGGTAATAATATTTTATAAAAGGAACATATATAATATCATAAATATGAATATTATTCATTTATATTTCAATACCATGTTTATAACAAACATACATGAGGTTAAAGTATATATGAAAAAAGAAGGATACAAGGGATTTCGTATCAATTTATATTCTATTGAAATATAATTGTTATTATCCACCAATTTAATTTTATATGGTGTATATAATTCCCCATGACAAGTAATATATGAAAATATTCATTGTTATTTTTATTATAAGATTCAATAATAATTATTTCATATTAGGTGTTTTGGATAAAATGCTTGCAAGTTGTAAATAATTTCTTATCCCAATTCCATTTTCATTTGGTAATATTACTTCTTCATTGTCATTAATATTATATCATTATGTGGTAATGATTTTTTTCTCTCAATTTTTTTATTTACACATTTTATAAGTTCATTTATAATTTTTACATATTAAAATTTCAATAGTTGATTCTCACATCACTGTTATGATTATTTGAAGGGTCTAAATGAAAATATATTTTTAACAATGATTGATTTCACAATAATTTCCATTAAAGATAATATAATAATTTTTTAATAAAGAAATTAGTTTCCATATACTCTAGTAATTTAGGATTATTTTCGTGTGAAATTTCCATTTTTTTCATCATTGCTAAGTTAACTATTTTATAAAAATCATTTAGGAAAATCTGAAATCATTCTTATATTTACTTAGAAACCAATTTTTCCCAAAATCCATGATTTCAATAAATGATTTAAATGAAATTAACCTTTTAAAAATAAAATTTCAAAGTAATTTTTGTCAATATTTTATAAAATTATTTCAAATGAATCTTCATATTTTTTTTAAAAAAATACTTTTTTGGATATTACATAAAATTTGTATTCAATAATTGTTTTAACATGTATGAAACATATGAATTTACCCACAGTCAATTATTTGATGATTCCATTGAAAATTTTTAAATAATGTTTTTTTTTCAAAAAACTGATTTTCAAATAAAATGATTTTCTAGGTGATCATGAAAAAGATAAACATATTTTCATGAAGAATGATTTTAAATTTTTTTACATCATAAAAAATAAACCTTCTTCTAACTTCAAAGAGAATAAATCATACGGATAGACTAATTAATCTTTCATTGGTTGGATTTTTTATGACTAAGGATATTATTGTACATCCCTTCCATGGATGATTTTTAGAGTCATTAACTTCCCCGTGAGTTGTTAACTTTTCAATGATTTTTGAACGTTTAATTTATCATAAATATTCACATTACATTTCATGGATAATTTTATTACCTAAAGAATATGAAATTTTTACATAAAATTCATTCTTATAATGTTATTTAATTATGTAAGGAAATATTGATATTTTGGTATCATTTAGTTATTACATATATTTGATAAGTGACTTTATTTATGAATTTATATGACCATTAAATATATTAGAAATGATTTCGATAGTTTTAAAATGTGTGGTCACCATTTATATATTTCCAATCAATGCCTCGATCATCTCATGGTACAAATCTATTCTCTGGAATTTATTTATAAATTTTTACCTATTATGTTTGAAACAATCATATGAATATCCATGATGATAAAAGTATCATGTACCTAGGAAACAAGTAATCCAATTATTAATCATTATTTCAATCATATTAAATAATTATTATCTATGATATTTTCATAATGAAAAAAACAATGTATTAATTTCATTAACATTTTATTGATTAAATGACAGTGTATTATATTATTTACCTTTATATATTTATTATTTTGTGTCTGGTAATTTAAATGGAATGTGTTTTTAGTTATTTAGAATTAAAAATTTATTATACATTATCTATTTATATAAATGTATTATGTTTTCATTTTTTATCTATTCCATATTAATTATTCCTCGTCATGTTATTTAAATGGAATGTGTTCTAATTTATTTCCATTTTCATATTAATTATGTATTGTCCTGTAATTTAAATGGAATGTGCTATCAATTATTTACCTTTCAATATTTATTATTCACTATTGATTTATGATATATTTTGTTGTACATAACCCTTACTGAGAATTTGATCTCACCCTTATTTTTTTCCTTTCACCGTGAATCCAGAAGGATTATAATGGTTGATATGAAGATATATACCAGATATAACATAGTTATTATTGTTTTTTTAAATATGTATATTTCAATTGTAATGTAAGACTCATTGGTGTTTTTATTTTTCCAATATTAATAAACTTCTTTGTCCTTTGAGATTCAATTTCTTATATCATATTCCAATGTAATAGTAGTATACACCGACTCTAGGATTTTTGGGTTTGAGTCACTATATCGACCACCTTAGTGTTGAAATTTCCACATTATCATATTCCAGGTTCATCTATTCAATCATAGCCAATACACTTCCTCCATAATGGTCAAAAGAATCCCCATAAATACATGTGATCTTATATCATTTTGAAAAAAATAAAGGAATTTATGAGAATTCAGTGGATAATTATTTACCACCTATAAAGAGAGACATACAATATCAGCTAAACAATTTTTGTATGATAACACCAAACTCATTCCATTCTACAATTAGAGAAACTCTAGAGACATCACCATCATTAACGACTCTGGATAAAAATTCAATAATAATAGTGTCATAAAATCCTTCTAGTTTAAGACCATGTGTCTATCCACCTATACCCTAGATTCCTATCATCACATTTAAGGATCCTCTAGTCTAAACACTAGACACCTCACCTGGATACACGTAGCTGTATCAAGGAAGTGAAATATTTGAATGATATTATCAATAAATTACATCTTTTTATGTTTATTCATACACTTAAATGAAGGTGACATCTCATGAATGAAATATTGTGATCTATCTCGGTCTCCAAAATCTCTTTTAATTACATCTAAAATTACTGTTTTGACATGTTGTACATTCTTATCAACATCACACACTACTCACATGAAAACATTTATAAAATTATGATCCATTGATGGATTACCTTTAGGAAAATATAATTAACCCACTTATGGAACCTATAGAATACATCTTAGAAGTATATTTAGACACACCAAACTGAATAAATTATTAAAAAAAAGAAAACCCATAGTTTTAACCAGATATCCCTAGGAAAACAAATGTTAACATAAAGAACTCAAAACTAAAAAAACAAATCACAACATATCATATTATCTTAAGTCTTTTCCCATCATGTGTTGGTAATTTACTCCTAGAAATATCATTTGGCTAGTAAAATTTTATTATACCAACTAGTATACCATGTAAATTTTAGAATAAGATGTAAATTTATACAAACCCGAATGGCATGCCTACCCCCTTAGGTTATTGTTTACCACCAGGGACACAAACATTAATAGGGGGAATGATTTCTTCCATAGTTATGTAGAATAAATGAAATATATACTAATAATAAATGAAATAGTTAAACAATACATGAAGATACATTTGTATTTGAAAACAAATAGAAAACAATATAAATGAAAAAACTAAAATGTTAATAAAAAATCTCCAAGAGAAAAGTATAACCTAAAATGATGAAATAAGTAAAATAGCTACTCCAAAAGTCTCAATGTTATAGCATGGGAAAACACCCACTATCTCACCACCATATACCCTGACTCAGCTAATAGAAGACTCCATATTTTCACAACATATCATTACCATTCCATTTAGAAAAATAAAAATAATCCTATACAAAATAATTAAGGGGTGAACATAGTGACATATAATTGGTTCATATAATATTTATGGATATACAACAATATAGTAAATTTAAAAAAAACATGTAACATCTTGTCAAGGATCTAACTATGTCAGGATTGCTAGGACACTCAAACACCAATATAGTAAATCAAAATGTATCAATTGTCAAGACATGTTTATTGAATCATGGTAGCATATGATCACCCCATATTGTGAACCTCTATATTGTTTCTATCAATAAAGAAGAACAGTATTCTATTGGTGTAGAAGAACACCCCAATATTATACCCTCAGACTTTATCAATGGAAGAGTAATATTTCTAATTATTCAACCTATGTACACAAGCATTACCATATGCTACTTCATTCCAAATCAATTCATCGATCAATTTCATCAAAACATTGCATTGAAAACCTTTTTAGAAAAATAGTTTATAGTGCATTGAAATCAATGTATGCTAATTAAAATTAGGTAAAACCAATATTTTATTAATAACACATTTCCACACAATCAAAAACAAAACTGTTAAATAATTCCATTTTATTTACAAAAAAATTGATCAACCACAGTGCAACACAATTTATCAACATTGGTAGGATTTGAAACCACATACCTCTAACATGGGGTCACACACATTAGAAATGGGATCCAGCAAAAAGAAAAACTCAACAATGATAAGGGAGGCCCTAAAATCAATCCTAGAATCTATAAGAATTGTTTCAAAAACAAAATTAATATAATAAATAGTACATCATGGTAAACCATAAATAATTAATACCATTCACACCAAAAGCAACAACAGATCAATAACAAGTGGATGATAAAAAAGGATATAGAATATATTAACATAATATCCATCATATATGAAAAAATTCATATAACACAACACAAAAGAGCTATCGTGATAAAATGTAATAGAGAAGTAGGTGGATTACCATAGCTAAATAGACAACTTCCACAAAACTAATGATTACATTACAAAAAAGTGAAGGATAATATTTTAGAAAAATTTCAAGGGAAGAGATCTGGGTTGAGATAAAAGAGGATTCATGTTGAAATATAAGAAATAACTCAAATTATTCCTAAAAATTAAACCATTGTGAGAAATAAGCATTGTGTAATCCCTTTACACAATACATTATCTATAGGGTCCATTTATCCCAAAAAAACCATAAACCTTCTACAAAGAGAGATCATCAAATAGAACAAATTTTGTTATGATTTTTTATAGTCTGTAACTATTCATGTTGTGTATTGATCTATTCAAACGATCCATAAAAACATTACACATCGTGTAATCAAATTTCATAGCATATAAATTCCAATAACATAATGAATACACTATTTTGAAGTAGATAAATACTAAACATTCTCAATAATTCTCTGAACTTAGATAGAATCCCATTACACAACTAAGGATTTATACCTGAACTATATTAAATTAAACAAGAATACATCATTTAGCATTAGATCATATTCCCTAACAAATTTCCATTATTATATAGGGTCCCATTATTCATCTAAATAATGTCTAAAATGAATAAAGAAAAGAAAAAAACTAAAATGGGGGAAACAAGATGTATCAATAAATACACATATTCAAAAGAGTTTACCCTATTTTATTCATGTGATAATAGTTATACTTGAATATACATAGATACATAAATATATATATATATTGGGGTAATGAACACATGAAACCATGAAATCCGAATCATGAACCCTTCTTATTTCTTTATCCAAGATTTTTTTGTAAAATATGTTTTACATTTATTTAAATATACTTCAAGATTTACTTTCTTAAACTATATAAATGATATTTTAAAATAATTCAATTTTCACTTATGGATGAATTATGATCATTTTATTAATGAATTGATTTATTTATATAATTATTCAATTATATAACATGATCATCATCTTATACAAAATTAATATTAGATGGTGTTCTCTTAGATAGAATGTTATCATATTAACATTGAGTTCATAATGTAGTATATTATTATTACAATAATAAATATTATTTCAAAGATTACAATGTATTTTTTTACCAAACACCTCCTCACATATGATGATTTATAATCTTTTTTATAATTTATTTACATTATAAAATGTATTTCATTATCATATATTATATTTCAAATAACAATTTTAATTTTAATATTTAATGTATATTTAATGATCATCACTCTTCAATAACATGATGAATCATGCTATTAAATTTAGTGACATTAAAGAAAGTATTGACTTTCTCGGTGATTATTTATTACTAATAGAGGATTATTATGTATTGATTTCAAAATTTCTCAAAATACAAATATCCATGTGTTATTTTATTTGTGGCTCCTTAGGGGATGGTATGAAATGTCATTATAACATTTATAGTTAATCCATTGGAATAAATCATCCAATTGGTTGAGAATTTTATTTCCCATTTGTGAATTAATAGGTCTCATGATACAACAAATGTTATGGCATTTTTTTATACCTTCCCAATTCAGAAACATCTTTTAGCTACACTCTTAAAGACATGTAGATGTCTTGGAATAATCCCCTGGAAAAAATTACACATGTAATTATAAATTCAATAATTATATGATCAATATTATGGATATAACTGATTTTTGTTATTTTTATGGATATAGAATTAAAAAAGTTTCAATTTCAATATATATTAAATTTTCTTCCAAATTACATCAATAACATTTATTTCATGTCGATTACATGATTTCATCATGTATCATCTTGGTACCATATTTTTGGAATTTCCTCTATATTTATTCATTTTAACTTCAAATTGGAATGGATTGGGACCCATGAGGTCTGACATCATTTACTTGGTAAAATAACCGAATGTTAATTGAAAAATTATTTTTTGAATTAATTGATTCTGGGAATAAATTTGTAATGGTTTTACTATATATATCGTAATTTCAGAGAATTACAATGGAATTTTTGGAGTATTTTCTGCTAAAAACATGAGCTTTCACTCTCTAATATGAATTTATAATTGATGTAATCGGTGTAAATGATGTATATTGTTCTCTAGAATCATTTTTTTTACTGAATACATATTTTGAATAATTACACTATATTAAAATTGTTTACATGAAATTTAATATTTAAAGATATGTTATCAGAAAAAGGTGATGGGTTTTTCAGCATATATAATCCTCGTGGATTACACAATTATTAAATGGAATTCATGATGTGTAATAATCACTTGGGTATCCATTTTAGGGCGACATAAGAGTGATTACAAATTTAGTGAATGTGATACGTATTTTATTTTGATCCAATTCTATTCATTAATGATTCATTTAAATATACCCACCTTTTGAATCGATTCATTCATTATACGTAATTGGGGTTTTATATGGTTTCCTTCTAGGATAAATAATCATTTCATTTCTTCATTTACCATTATCATGGTAGCACTATTATGTTATATAATTGGATTTTTTATGTGATGTTAATTATCTTATTTTCTTCTAGATGTATTGTGTGAACATATTTCGGTGGCCATTTTTTTAGTGGTGGTGATGTGGTGGTTGTTCCTTCATTGAGGTTTGTCAGGATATACTCGTTATGGCATCAATTATGTTGTTTAATAAATATTATTTTATGTGATTATTGATTTTAAGGCTTCCATTTCTATTGTTTTGTTTTTGTTTTTTGGGGGATCCCATTATCGACCTCTATGACCCTAAGTTTTATGAAGGTTGTTCCATCTATAGCCAACACTGGTGAATGAATGACTGATGTTTTTATTGATTATTTATAAATTAAAAGGAATTATTGAGTAGTTATATTTGTGTTTTAATGGAAATAAATTATTGATAAATGATATTTCACCCCTTATTTAATAAATAAAAATCGGTTTTAATGTATTTGGATTCCATTTTATAAACATTATTGCATAAAATTGTTTTAATAAAATGGTATGATGAATTAGTTAACAAATTTAGCACATATGATTCCTTGGGTACTTATGTTAAAGGATAAGTAATTGGCCTTGTCCATTTATATTATTATGGGTTTCACTAATGGGGTGTTTTCTTGCTCCCAAATCCTAATATTCTATGGACATAATAGATGTTTTTTTGGGGGGGTCACTTTTTGGGGTGTTCTATTGATTACAATATTTGATTTATATGTATTGGATCTGGATGCATGAATTATGAAATATATGAGGGGTATAATTATCCCACCTATCTCTTCTAAATGGGTCATGTAGAAAGATATTACATCTGATTTTTTTCTTGTAATATATTGATATATTATCAAGGATATGATATCATATGAAATTCAATCAACTGATTGTTTAGATAGAAGTTAATTGTTATATTAATACGAAATTAATTGAATTTATTTTTCTTGGATTTTATTATAAATGTTGAAAAATGGAAAATCATATGTTTTTACCTAGTTTTTATATATATAATGCTAAACATTATATCATTCCTTATTCAACTTAATGTTTAGTATTATTTGGTTTTTTGTAATGATACGGGTTACAGGGAACCTAGGCGGGATCATAATGAACGTGTAATCTTATAACATGTGAACCACATCGATAGTGAATTGAACATTGTATGTATTATTATATAGGGAAAACAAATGTTATAATGTGAGGGAGTGAGGATTTATTTCAATAGAGTCTGTTTATCTGGGGTGAGATGGTGGGAGTTTTCTCATGCTATCATATGGAGTCTTTTGTAATGACATTTAAATTTTTAACAACCATACTAGTTGGACTCGTATCTTTGGGATTTTTACGCTACCATTTTAATTGTATTACAATTTTTATTCACTATAAATTAATATATATATATATACTAATATTCATTTTTTCTTTTATTGTTTCTTTTGGTATACATATATATTTCCTATTGTCTACTAATGGTTGGTAAAATATATCCTTAAAATATTTATTGATGCATGGGTTCAAGATGCTAGCCTAAGAGGATCATGAACAGCCTTTGGGTGTGTGAAAATTTGGGTTATGTACCAATATTAAGAAGATATCCAGGTCAGTTTCATTAAAATATGGTATAAAATTTGTTCTATCCTCAGGAATCCTTATCTGGAGAAGAATGTTAGACTATATATAGGATTTTTGGTAATTTATAGGTAGGTATTGGGGACTAAATGGGAATATATTATTATGATGTGTCTCATGAAACCATTGTATATTGTGGTGTGTGTGTCCAGTTGTGATTTCTATATGTTAATCTATATTTTTAATATGGTCATCTAGTTTTCGAAATAGTTTTTTTGTTTGATTATTTGTTATATTTGTTTTTCAAGTATAATTCTTCTTATTTATCATTTATGGGTTCTATATTATGGTACACGAGATTCACCATAATTGAAAACTCATATGGATCTGTATTTAATCAACACTATCACGTGTCCGGTTCGTGTTGGCATCCAATATGTACCGCAAAACCAAAACACATTTCTGAAGGAACAAAAAGGAGATGGAGGGGATCAAGATCATTCATGGGTACTCCTTCATGAGAATACATATTACATTAATGTAATGAGTCAACCACATGAAACAGAGGGATAGATTCACACAATTGATATAATACGTGACATTAGGGATACAATTGAATGAATCAAGGTGATGTATGAAACATTCATACATTAGTGTCCCTATAAGTGATAGTGGTATTCCACAGTACCCGTGAATAGGTACGTGGGCTTAGATTTGAAGAGTTCCAATAATCTATTCTTAATTAATTTTTTCACATAGTATATGATGATGGTGAGGTATATAGAGTTCCTTTATTTTACACAGGGAGTTAATTTGAGGATTTCATACACTAATATTATTACTGAGTTGGATACATTATCTCCCAATGTGGAATAGAAAAAAAAGATGAAATCTGAAAATTATTTGTATGGTTTTTAGTCCAGATATCAGATAAAAAATATTCATGTTGATGAATTAAACCAATAGGAGATATTGGAAAATGTGATGATAAAAGAAATGAACATGGTAGTCAAGGTAATATCTTATTCCCCTTCACTTCATCCAATATGTTGTTTGAATTTTGTTCAAGGGAAAATAAAACATGGAAGGATCGTCATAGGATTGGTGGAGCTTGTTTCCAACCACATTCCTCATCTAAACAATAAATTAAATATATAAGTGTTCTTATGACTTGTAATCAGTGTGTAATGTTCGTAGAAACCTAAAATTCATAAACATTATCTATTAACATGTGCAGCTATTATGGATGATATGGTCATATCAGCAATTGTTTAATGATATTTCTATTCCACTATATGGTCATGGATTATCATATCATAAGGCTACTATAGTTTAGTTATATGATTCAAATATTAAAAGTATCCATCCACATACTATAGCATTGAAACACCTTCATGTAGTAGATGATTTTTCAATGGAGAGAATGTGGGTTATGTGATAGTGATAGGTAACATATTTATTTCTTAGTTAACATAATACATATTATTTGTTACCATTTCTCTAAATAATTTTTATCAAGGAATTTTTTTTTATATTCTAAACTATTCTAAGAGATCATGTATTTTTTTATGTAGTAGTGAAATCACTAGGAGAGATGAAATATTATTGGTTTAATTTCCTTCTTTTATTCTATTGATATCTAATGCAACGTTAGTTTGGGATTTTTTCATCCTCAATCTTTATTTTTTTACATCATTATATAAATTGATGAACATGTTGCTCATCACATTGATGTTTATTTTTATCATTATTATGTCTTGTTTCTTCTGGATTTTGGGTGATCATTGTGGTCTTGGGGATAACTGTATTTGAGTTCTAGTAATGAATAACCCTACATCTCAGAGCTCAAGTGTTCTCAGTCTACTATTGGAGTCAAGACAAATGAAATTTCTTATATTTTTTTTTCATATACTAGTATTGATTAGTATTTTATTGATGATTTATAAGATGATTTCTCTAGGTTCCTCAAGAGAGGGAAGTATAGTTTACAATTAACCTTCTTCCATGTAATAAGAAATTTTTTTATACATTTTTATTTTATAGAACCTGGGGATATGAAAGAGATCAATATTTTATTGGAGGATCTAATAGGGAAGGTCTTTGTGCCACCTAGTGATTCACATTGGGCATCCACAGTGCTCTTTTCATAGAATGGATATGGTTTACTTAGATTGTAAAATGATTATCAGAAATATAACTATGTCATGGTTTAGAATAAGTATCATTTTTATGATGAGAATGATATTTGTATTAGTAAATTGGGTAGATGTTGTTTTTAAAAATTAATTTTATGTCTGGTTATCATCAGCTGAGATGTTGGGAGTCTAATATACCAAAGATAGATATTAAGAACTGGTATATTTATTTTGAATATATCATGATTATTTTTTATGTATAATTATTCTACTGTTTTTATGGATTTAATGTATCAGATGATCCATCTGTATCTCAACACTTTTGTAGTAGTTTCTATGGTAGATATTTTGGTATATTCAATATCTATGTATGATAACAAGAACCAATTGGGTTGGGTTATTTAAGTCATAATGGTTCCCCATTTGTATGAAAGGATTTTGAAATAAATTTTTTTTGACCATTATGTGAATTTCCTGGGATAGATGAATTTTAAATATAAAATATTAGTTGTTATTGATAATATGAAGTATGTATTAACTTTAATAAGACTATATAATGTTATTTAAATTCAAAGACTCCTTGGTATTGATTGATATTATAAAAAAATCTATTATTTCTCAATGTTAGTTTGACCTTTGACTTCTCATACTAAGAAAGAGGTAGAATTCATATCAGATGAAAAATTTCATATTTATTTTAATGATCTAAAATGACTTCTTACATCATATCAAATACAAAGCGTTTCTGGTCTATGTAAGTAGTATGTTGTTTTCTAAATTGTTTTTGGTGCATGTTTGGGGTGCATGGAAATGAAAGATGACCATATGTTATCTTAATGCTCTCATCAGATATAATTCATGAAATTAATTACCCCATTCATGATTTAGATATTTCTATAGTTATTCTTGTAATCATCTGTTAGCAAAACTCTCTTATTTGGGAGAGTTTCACAATCCATTATGAACATAAGAGTTTGAGATATATATTTTCTCATAATTATCTATATATCATAAATAGGTAGTTGATGAAATAACATTATATGCAATAATATAATGTCAAAAAAAACATAGGGAATGGAATGTCATTATATATTATCTTTGCTAGAATGTACTATTTCAGGCAATTTTAGAAACAAAGGAAGTGTGAAATGTTATGGGGAATTTTTCTTAGTTTCATTTGGATGTTCGAAAGGATGGTTTAGGTATTGTTCTGGAAAATATTTAGTTATCATCACTATTCCATGACTCTATTCAACATGGTTAGTGTATGTACAATGAGTTATGTGTAATTTGAGAAATCTTATGTAGTGGGGATATAATTTCATGGCAGTACCTCCCATTAAATGTCATAATCAGTTTTGGGATCAATTTTACCTCATAATACCTATGAGGTTCTTAGTTTTTTATTTTCATGGTTCTTTTATGTTCGTTCCTCTAGAAACTATGAAGATGTATTGTGATATAATACAGTGGTTTTGGTGGTTGGGTATAAAGTGTTCCATTATTTTTTTCGTGACCCACTGTTACACCTTCTAATCGATAATGAAAAGTCCTTTGAAACCATCAGTTTTAATTTATCTTATTTTAGTGTTAGTTTGGAAATGAGATGAGGTATCCATGGAACGTATTTATTTCCCAAGACTCTTTTATAGAGGAGTTATATCTCTTTTGTGATTGATAGGTTGAAAAATTCATCTAAATTTGTTCTGATTATGGAAAAGACAATAGATGATGATCTGGGTAAGTATTAGGTGTAAGAGATTGTGAGGTTACATGGGGTTTGATAGGTTCTGGAGGTCAGAATGACCATCAAAAATAAATTCGTTAACCTAATCTAGTATAACAGTTCATTGTCGATCAATAGGGAATTCCAGTGACTATGCTATGTTTTATTATAAGTCTACTGTTGTTAGAAGTGTGTAATTTTGTTTAAACTTGTTATCTTTTTTTTTAAATGTATCTAGTAAAAGAAAAATAATGAAATTTTTTAATAAATTTGTGTTATTAAATGAATTTGAGATTGAAAAAATAAAATTCAAAAACAACTGTAATATACTGCTGAAAATGAGTGCCAGTAGTTGATAAAAAAGTAAGTTTAGGTGTATTTAAATCAACTGACATAGAATATATGTTTCATTATTTGATTGAAATAATACCTCATAATGAGTGTCTAATTATTCCTCATCAGAAAAATTAACATGTTAATTTTAATGTCTTGAAGATCCCCTTTCAAGAACCTTTAATTAGAAAATTTATTAAAAAATATTTACATAGAGCTGTATCACCAAAAGTTTCTGATGTTTTTGAATTTTCAATTTTGAAAAATAACCTCAATGTTCAATCTATCCAAAATATTATTTATTTTGAAATTATGTTCATGATTCTACAAAATATATTGATGATATGAGAACCAGAATCAATCTTTCCAAAAAAATATGATTATTTTTTAATGTAAATTAAATGAAGATAGAAAAAATATAAAAACCTATAGAAATTCAATTTACACAAACACATAAATTGACCTAAGAAATTTTCAAATAAAAATCATCAATTACAATGTAAAAAATATATCAAAATAGTGGAATAAGGATCCTCCATCTCTAACTTAATATCCTGAATTGCTGCTTTTCTCCTACAACTGCAAGTCTCTAATACCACTCTTTGTGTCTCACGAGAGTATCTGCTCTTGTATCAGGAATGTCATAAAAGTGACTGATAGCCATCTCTAAATCATTCTCTTTCACTATTTTTGTATATCCTCCATCTACTTCATTTTCACCGCTTGTCTTCCGCCATATCAAGTTGGTGATTCAATTTAACACCGAACACGTGCACTTTTTAATGCATCACATGTCACTTTATCAAATCACATGTAACTAACTGTCGAACAGTCGGTTGGAGTGAACCTGGTTGGGATTCCATAACATACATGTATACTAATAGAAACAATAAACATATCACGATTAAAACTATTAAAAACAGAATAAAATGGTTTTCAAAAAATTTACTAATAATATTTATTATATTATTAATATAAAAATAAATATTAAAAATTAAGTATTTATTAACTAATAAATATTTTAATATTTATGTTAATATTTTATTTAAATCATAAATTAAATTAGATATTAAATATAAACATTTTAAATTTATAACATTAATTACATTATTAATGATTATTTATAATATAATTTTAGCATTATAAAATGGTATTATCTTTGTAACTTATTTAATAATTCAAATAACATATTATTATTAAAGTTTAATATAATTAAAAATGATTATTATAATTGTTAAAAATATAATATTAATGTAATAAAATTATTATTGAAAATAAATTTGATTAGATATTATTAATAATAAATTTTATCTCTAAATTATTTAATTTAGATTTTTTTGATATAGAAATAGTGATGAAACATCGGTAGTCATAGTTTTATAGGAAACAAAAAAGGGAAAGGAAACGATGAGGGTGATAGGGTGTCGGTTGGATGTATCGGTGAGACGACTCATCGATAGAATGGAAAAAGGATTGTCTGTGACATCAAAAAAATAGAAAACTAAAAATTATTTCACTGATACCCATCAATGACATAATATATAGTCCTCAAACATGAAAAAAAATTAGTAAAATTATTATCATAATTAAATTAAGGATTTAGAATTCTAAATTAATTATTTAATTAGGAATATGAAGAATTAAAATTAAATCAATTAGATTAAAAACATTGACAAACTAATTATTTTAACAAATAAAAACATAACAGTTAACATAAATTAACGATTAAATAAATTATATAATATATTAATTAAAATAATTAAATCATATATTTTAACTCAAAATAATACATTAAAGGAGGGTTAATTAAAAATTTTATTTTAAAATAAAAATTTAAACTAAAACACATATTTAAAAATATGAATATAAAAATACAAAATTTATTATAAAATTAGCTAAATTAATAAATTTAATTATAAAAACATAAAAATTAATATATTTAATTGAAATTGGAAAAATATTTAATTATATTATTAAAAAAATAATTATATAATGTGGAAAACAATGTAAAATTTAGGACATATCAAATTCCCCCACAAATAATATTTTTTGTCCTAAAAAATACATGTTTTATTAAATTGATAACAGAATATTGTTTTTTTGACCAACTAAAAAATATAGCTTGTTTATAAGTTTAAAAGTACAAGACATCAAAATTTAGCAATAAGATTTTGAAATTTAATGGTTAAATGAATCATTCCCAAAATCAAACAATCTTTAGATGATCAAGAGATCAATAAATCAAATTCTTTTGAGGATGTCTTTCCTCATAAATGAAAATGAAAAATTACATATTACTATTTATGTCTAAGATCTAAAATCAAGAGTGATAACATGTTAAAATTAAGTGGAATTAAATACATAACCTTATGAATTCTGTTCGATGACATTCACATATGTTTTAAAAAAAATTGAATCAATTGATTGATAAAACCTATATAGTCTCAATGAAATCTCATTTCCCATTCTTCATTAGGTGTTCATTATTCCCCTCCACATGATAAACACGTTTTTGTCACCAGATACTTTATTAAATGATTCCTGACGATATTTATTGTGCAACGAGTTGTGAATTAAAACTTATTCAAATTGAGAAGAGGGATTTTATCTAACAAAAATACACTAGTTCACTAGAGGCTCAGATATTCACCATGGGTTCCCAAATTTGTTTGACTCCAGTTCTAAGTGACTCCTATGAAAAAAAAATCATATAGATAACTATGGAGATTTTTTTTAATAATTACAATGTGAGATGTGTCCCCAATGAATTAGTTTAAACATAATGTTCCTAAATCTAGGATCTATATTCTACTAAAATGTATACTATATCACTCTCAATCATTGTTCCTAAACTAAAAACTCATAAAATCACTAAACATGTTCACTCGGTAATAAAAAATCATCACATGTTTCACTTTCATGGAAATTATTCACTCACCATAAGATATCATCCTTAGGAAAGAATCATTTGTAAAACCATGTGATGACTATATAGACAAAAAATTTAAAATAATTTTGAAGAATATTAACATTTTTAAAAAAAATTGAAGAGAGGTGGGAATTCATTGAATTCCATTAGTCACAGTTTAGATCAATGATTAATTTAACCCCTACTTCCACACATAAATCAAACCTTTTTCCACACTGATAAATTCAAATATAGGGAAGAAAACAGTTGAAAAATAGTGATTTAAAATAGATTTTCAAATAAAAAGAAAAATTATATGTTTATAGGGTCACATAAAAGTTCACCAAAATAGTTATGTTTTCTGCAATGTTATATTACAATAGGTTTTCAAGAATTTACAAGAATTATGATTTTATATAATGAAAAAGAACATTAATATAAAGTTAAAAATGATTCATGTATAACATTATAGTACACAATCAATCAGGTGAATGGAAAATCAAATATTGCATTCAAAAAATATTTTCGGCTGAGTAGACAAATTTATGTTAAAACACCATTTCGAAACAAACAGGTTCAATATAAAACACAAACAACCAGTCTACATATACCCCCCGCACATAGATTCAAACACTGATGATTTATACCAATGACACTCTATTTTCCAAAATATACGAACATACAAAATTATTTATATAAAAGTATAGAAACTCCAGCCGTAATAAATTCTAGCAAAAAACACATACAAAAATTTCAAATCCAGCGAACAGAAAAAAAAATGGTGAAACTTTTTCTCACAATAGGTAGAATTTGTTGAATCACTAACATTTCTACCAGTGAGTTAGCTAATGAAGTGTATCAGTGGATCAGGTGAATTATTAAGTCAATTAAACAACAATAATAGTCAAATTGTGAATTAACGATGATTTTTTTACAATATAAAGAGGAGGGGAAAATAAATGTAAGAGTAAAATGATTGAACTTCCTTACCCATTGTGGGATTTCTCTCATTTTATTGACAGCAGAAGCATTATAATCTGAGAACACAAATCATGAGAAGTATATACAAAGCACCAATATGAATAATGAATGAAAATTAACATCATCAGTAGCACTTTATTGAAAGTAGAACTATTTGGAAAGTAAACACGTGAATCATGGGTTGTATCCCATTTAATGAATGTTTTAAATTCTATAGCTAGAATTTATTTAAGATAAAATTGTATTATTTAATGAAGTAAAATCATGGGTTTCCTCCCATGCAGCCCAAGATTTATTTTCAACGGCCAAAGTCCCATAGAAACTAATCGATGTCACTACATGGGTGTGTATTCTTATACCTATAGCACTACATATCGACAACCCAATTGTTTTTTAAAAAAATATATATTTTATGGGAACTCAGAAATCTAGTGAAAAATAGAACTCCCTTCATACTTACTAAATTCTATAAGAAACAACCATTATCCTTAATGAATGGATAAACATATTCATCATGTTGAGAAGTTCATTCATCAAACAAATTCTTTGTAATATTATTTTAATGATATTTATATTTGGGGTGAAAATTTTAAACTCCATTAAGCCTTTCCATGAATATTTAAATCTTAGGCACATCAAAGTCAATCCTGGTAGAGGTGTTGTCTATTTCAAGATTAGGTTGAGATTTTACACAATTAACATTTTTAGGACGAGAAATCAATGATATTAGATCTTTAAGGGGTGGGAAATTTCACTCACAACTACTTATCTCAGCATCCATAGTATCAATTCCAAAACAAGGGTATTTATAGTTGATTTATGACTAAAATTTTCATAAAGATGATTATCCAAATAATCATGTGATAATTCAAAAATATCACTAAAAAGGGTACCATATCAAAAATACTCCCCATTACCAATAGAGATTAAATACCATAATCAAATAATCATTTGCGTGAAAACAAAGTAATAGAAATTTTTTTCATCAAAGGATTCAGGTTTAACAATACTATGTATCACTTCAAAAAATTCCTCATCCGAAAATAAACACTCAACATTAACTACTTCTGAAAAATTTTCTGCTTGAATTAATATTTGTGTGCTTAACATGTCCAAGATAATCACTTTTAAAAAGTTCACTCTCAAGATCTATGACTTTTGAGTAATCCAAATCAGTTTTTGGGGAAGATGTGTTCAATTGACATTCAATAAATATTGATTACTTATTGTTCATATTTAAATTGTTCTCCCCAAGAAGGGAAATATAGTTTTCCATTTCACTATACAATGCTTCAAAAAATGATTACTATGTAAACAAGGTAGTGACTATTCATCAATAAAACATTCCTAAAAACAATCTTCCTCAAATTATTCATCCAATTAGATTTCATATATTATTGTTACAACACATTCAAATTTTAGATGATCACATTTAACAGATGATCAAATTTTTTTTAGTATGTGATTTCAAGTAGGTAGTTCCCATCTAGAATATTAAAATTTTTAGTTCAGATTAATTATTCATGTTTTATAAATTATTGTTAAGGTTTTTTGAGATTCACTTTCTCATTTTCATGTTTTTCTTCACTGTGAGTGTCTTCATTTTAAAAACTCCAAAAAAATGGATTTTTTCAAATATTGGGATCATGAAAATAATCGGGCATTCTACATGTTTTTTCCCATTCAATTTAAATATATTCAAACTCACATCCATTTAAGTACTTTATGGGATCATAAATGTTGTTATCATCATTTAGTGAGTTTTTAATTTCAATTCATAGTTCAACAAAATCATATTCTTCATAATATATGTTTTTTCTCAAGTTTATCCCTACTATCCTCTTCTATTTATTTCTCAAATATTCTATATTCGTTTTCTTCTTCCATTATTTTATCTTTTACTAATTCTTTAAGCCTATTCTATAACCCTATGTGACTATTTTCTAACCTTTTTATATTTTATTGATTTTATAGATAAATTTATAGTAGAATTTCATGGTTTTTGGTTTACCAATGTGATCCTATCATCCATACATGAATGAATTTCAAGAAAATTTGTCTAATAGTTATAGGATATATGTGTTTTACAAAAAAATAGATTCATTTTTATTCAAAATGATTAATCCACTGTAGTTGGTAATAGACACACTATCAGGTAGTGTGTCCATGATAACTATAAGATGCATAGTACGATCCAGTATTATTCCAGTAAGCTTATACATCAATTTATATACTGATTTAGGATAATCTAAAACTATTATATTTAGGTTATATAATTTTTTTATTCCCCAAAAGTAGCATATTTATGGGGTTTTAACATTTTTTTGTTGTTTTGTGATTTTATTTCGAATTTCATTAAATTTTTTTAAAAACCCCGAGGCACAGGATTTATTTAATGAAGTAAAATCATGGGTTTCCTCCCATACAGTGCAAAATTTATTTTCAACGGCCAAACTCCCATATAAACTAATCTATGTCACTACATGGGTGAGCATTCTTATACCAATACAACTACATATCGACAACCCAATTTTTTTTTAAAAAAAAATTATATTTTATGGGAACTGAGAAATATAGTGAAAAACAGAACTCCGTTCATACTTAATAAATTATATAAGAAACACCCATTATCCTTATTGAATGGATAAATAGATTCATCATGTTAAGAGGTTCATTCATCAAACAAATTCATTTTAATTTTATTTTAATGATATTTATATTCGGGATGAAAATTTTAAACTCCCTTAAGACTTTCCGTGAATATTTAAATCTTAGGCACATCAATGTCAATCATAGTAGAGGTGTTGTCTATTTCATGATTAGGTTGATATTTGACGCAATTAACATTTTTAGGAAGAGAAATCAATGAGATAAGATCTTGAAGGAGTGGACAATTTACCTCACAACTACCTATCTCAACATCCACAGTATCAATTCCAAAAAACGGGTATTTATAGTTGAGTTATACTAAGATGTTTATAAAGCGGATTATCCAAATAATAATGTGATAATTTGAAAATATCACTAAAAGGGGTACCATATCAAAACTACTCCCCATTACCCATAGAGAATAAATAACATAATCAAATAATCATTTATGTGAAAACCATGTAAGAGTAAATTTTGTTCATCCAAGGATTCATGATTGAAAATACTATGTATCACTTCAAAAAATTCCTCATCAGAAAATAAACACTCAACATTAACTGCTTCTGAAAAGTTTTCTGCTTGAATTAAAATTTGTGTTCTTAACATGTCCAAGATGTTCACTTTTAAAAAGTTCACTCTCAAGATCTATGACTGCTGAGTAGTCCAAATTAATTTTAGGGGATGATGTATTCAATTCATATTCAATAAATTTTTATTCCTTATTGTTCATATTTAAATTATTCTCCCCAACCAGGGAAATATTATTTTCCATTTCACTATACAATGCTTCAAAAAATGATTACTATGTAAATAAGGTAGTGACTATTCATCAATCAACCATTCTTAAAAACAATCTTCCACAAATTATTCATCAAATTCTATTTCATATATTAGTGGTATGACGCATTCAAATTTTAGAACATCACATTTAACAGATGTTCAAATTTGTTCTAGTTTGTGATTTCAGGCTTGTAGTTCACGTCTAGAATATTACTAATTTTTAGTTTAGATTTATTATTCATGTTATATAAATTATCGTTAAGGTGTTTATGAGATTCCCTTTCTCATTTTCATTTTTTTCTTCACCGTGAGAGTCTTCCTTTTCAAAACTCATAATAAATTCATTTTATCAAAAATGGGGATCATGAAACTAATTGGGCATTCTTCATGTTTTTTTCCATTCCATTTAAATATTTTCAAACTCACCTCCATTTAAGTACATTATGGGATCATAAATGTTCTTTTCATCATTTAGTGACTTTGTAATTTCAATTCTTGGTTCAACAAAATCATAGTCTTCATAATATATGTTTTTTCCTCATGTTTATCCCCATTATCCTCTTCTATTTATTTCCCATATATTCTATATTCATTTTCTTCTTCTTTTATTTAATCTTTTTATAATTCTTTAAGTCTATTCTATAACACTATGTGGATATTTTCTAACCTTTTCATATTTTATTTATTGTCTAGATAAATTTATAGTATAATTTCATGTTTTTTGGTTTAACAATGTAATCCTATCATCCATACATGAATAAATTTGAAGAAAATTTGTCTAATAGTTCTAGGATATATGTTTTTTACAAAAAAATTAGACTCATTTTTATTCAAAATTATTAATATACTATGGTTGGTAATAGACACACTATCAGGTAGTGTGTCCATGATAACAATAAGACGCATAGTAATATCCAGTGTTATTCTAGTACTTATATAAATCTATTTATTTAATGATTTAGGATAATCGAAAACATTTATATTTAGGTTATATAATTATTATGTTCACCAAAAGTAGCATATTTATATGGATTTAACAATTTTTTGTTGTTTTGTGATTTTATTTCGAATTTTTTTAAATTTTTTTAAAAAACCCCAGGCACTAAATGATTTCCTTTTCCAAAAATAGTGCCAAATTTTGATAAGTTCCAGATGACTTCATGGACCTCAAATTTAAATTTATTAATCATGTGATATATAATAGTACAAGTTCAATCCATATGAAAAGTTGGTGATTGTTTTAATTTATGTATAAGCCCATTATTGTTCATAGTGGTTATTTTTGTTTAATATTTTAATCTTGTATTTCCATTTCTATATACTAAAAACACAATAAAGTAATTTTATTTATAATTTTTAGTTTATAAAGCTTGATGTGACATAGAAAAATAAAAAAAAATCAATACTGACATACCATTTAAAATGAGTACTGAGAGCTGATAACGATGTAAAATCGAGTGAATTGAACTCTAATAACATAAAAATATGTTTCTTCATTTGATTGAAATCACAACTGAAAAAAATGGATAATTATTTTTCACTAGAAAAATGTACACACTACATTTAATATCTTGAAGTTATACATTTTAACATCCATCTATATTAATATTTATTAAAAAATGTAAACATACTGTTATCTTTTTTTGATGTTTTTATTTTTGTTTTTAATTTATAGATTTAAAAAATCCCTCAATGATATATCTCACAGAAATATCATTGATTTTTAAATTATGATAATGAATGTGAAAAATAAATAAAACATTTGAGAACCATATTCAATATCATAAAAATAAATGTATTATTTATGAAATAAAATTAAATAAAGATAGAAAAAATATAAAAAACAGTATAAATTCAATTTCCGTAAGCACAAAAATTATCCTATGATAATTTAAATTAAAAATAAGTAATTAAAATGTATAGATATATCAGTACAGATGATGTAGGATCCCCCTCTACGAATGAAGATCATGAATTATTACTTTACTCATGCAACTCCATGATTATAGTACTACTCATGGATTCACCTAGTGGTATTTGATGTCGAATAAGGAATGTCATGAAAGTAAATGTGAGCCATCTCTAATTTTTGTTGCTACTCTATTTTAATACATACATCATTTGTTGAATTGTTACTAATTTTTATCTACTGACTCGTGTTGGTGCTTCAATTTTACACTGAACATGAGTACTATTTCAAGAATCACATGTCACATTATCCAATCCAATGTAACTAACTCCCACACAATTAACTGGGACAGAATTCCATCACCTGAATAATCTCTACCGAAAAGAAAAATTGAGCCCTATTAAATCTTTTAATGACACAATAATAAGATTTAAAAAAAATTAGTTATAAAATTGATTATTTTTATAATTGTTAAATTACTTATTAAAAATGTATTAGTTATTAAATTATAAAGAAATTATTTGAGTATTTTATTTATTTTATAAAAGAAATAATTTAAATTTGTTATTAAATTTTAAATTATTAAAATTTTTATCAAAATTACATTATTAATTATTTTTAATCATTCTATTTTAGGAATATAAAATTATATTATTTTATAATGTTTTTAATCATTCATATAATATATTATTAATAATGATAAATTTAATAAAAAAATTATTATAATTATTAAATATTTTTTGTTAATGTAATAGGATTATTATTAAAAATTTATTTGATTTAATAATTTTAATAACTATTTTTATCTATAAATTATTTTAGTTTGATATGTTATATTTAATAAATTTTGGAAATAATTTTATTTTACTTTTATTTTATATTGTATATTATAATTAGAATTTTAATTATTATTTTTATATATTTTCATTTTATATATTTTTATTTTTTATTTAATTTTTGTTATTTGTTTTTCTAATATACTTTATTCCCCTCCTGTATTTATTCTCTAGTATAGAAATAGGAGGGTTCTTGGGTCAGAATCCGCACACATAACCTTTGTGGGAACTACTGACTCTCCCATCTAGGTCTACCTCACAATAGCTCCATGCGGTAGTGAGAGTTTCGAAAGTGATATCGGCTTTTCCCACATGGTGGCTAAGTGTAATTCGAGTTACAGTGTAGTTCATCTATGGTGAGATCTAGAGTAGTTTCACCCCATTATTTCAACATAGGATAGTGAAACTGTGTCTTTAATAAAATCTATGGTCCACATTACATTGGTTGGTTATCGTTATATGTGTCCGAGTTCGGTAACAGCAGCGACACGAATCTTCTACTCCATAGATTTTTAGTTCTGATTTCTCCTAATGGTGTGAAGTAGTTTGACTCTAGGGTAGTAGTGGTGAACTCATCCAGATCAACAGTGGTGTATTTTCACGTTAATAAATATTATCTTTGGTAATTTGGATTCGATTATATGTTTCAATTCTGTTGTAGGTGGATTTCTCCTTGTTTAATTTGTGAATAATACCAAAGATGGTGGTGTGGGATGATTCAGGTTTGAGATTGCTTGTTGGAGCAGAGTGGTGGAATGTTGGGTGCGGGCTATGGGTGAGTGACTGACACAATGATAGTGAGATAGATGGGGAGGCTACAATTGTGAGACATCTCACTGGAAGGGTATTAGTGATATAGGAAGGCAGTGTGTGATACCAATAGAGGACTGGTGTGATGATAATGGGGAAGTTGGCATTAGTGACATCCAGATACTGTTAGTGATAAATACAATGGGAGGGAGCATCAGTAGTATGAATTCTATTGACTGAACAAAAGATAAAGGAAATGACAAGACTGATAGGGCGTCGGTAGGATGTATCAGAGAGATTACTCATAGATTGAATGGAAAATGCGCATCAGTGACTCCCGAAAATGGAAAAGTAAAATGAGTCCCCAACACCCATAGGTGACATAAAATCTAATCTGAAAACAAGAAACAAACATTTATAAAATTAAAAACATTAAATAAATTAATGATTTAAATTTCTGAATTAATTATTTAATTATGTAAATGGAGAATTAAAATTAAATCAAATTGATTATAAATAATTTTCTAATAAATATTATAATGAATTATAAATTAACACTTAATTTATATTAAATACTAGCTAAATTATAAAATAGATTAATTAAAATAATTGAAAAAATGATTATATGTCGACATCAAACAATACAAAAGGGTCTATTAAAATTGTTATTTTAAATGAAAAAATGATCCTAAAAATGGCATAATTAAACATCATAATGTAAAAATAAAATAAATATTATAAAATATAAACAAATTAATAAATTTAATTACAAATAAACAGAAGTGAAAATATATGAAAAAAGGTGAAAAAATTTATTAAAATATTTAAAATCTTAATAAAATGATGTGGAAAACATTGTAAAATTAAGGCCACATCGTTGTTATTATTGATAGTTTGTTATATGGGACCCCTATGATTACATTGAGGTTTTATATAAAATGTTACAACCAGTCCCCCGGGGCCCATTCCGTGACTACACCAAGACCACATTACATAGGCCAGGGGCGGCGAATAGCACCAGAGGCGTAAATCCCTATGCTGGGAAGGAATTGCCTTAAAAACATGAAAACGTACATAACAAAGCACACAACTGGATACAAATCACTAATAAAACTGTATAACAAAACTGTGATGAAAAGTATAAGGGGCCTCAAATACAAGACCAACTACAATGTTCAAGGAAATGAAATAAAAGTAAAACTAAATCGTGGAAAAACATCTCAAGGATCATCCTCTGAGAAATACTACCTAAAAGTTAGGTATAGAATGTCTCCACAACAATCCACGTCCATATTTCTCCTCCGTCGTCTGCAACCAACACAATGAGGTGCAGTCATAGCCCGTGTAGGGGTGAGAATAACGGTACTCAGTAGGGACCCTGAGGATCTAAAGGTCTCACAAAATCCAACAATGATAATCCACAAATTATAAAATCAAAAAATGATCCCACATAGGTTTATTCACATACATATAACTATGTTATCAAGTAATCCACCTCAATCATGAGTTAAAAAAAATTAACAGACTCAGCTCAAACCAGGATTTTATTCTCGAGGTGGAATTATGTAACATCCCCAGTCACACTGTCGAAACCTCGAATACAAGAGAAATCTTCATCTATAGAGTATATTGGGCCTACCGGGTCACATAGAAGCACTTCCCACTAACCTTCGACTGCTGAGGTACTGCTCCTGTCGAGTACCATGGGTTTGCAGCGTCACACATTGGTGTTCCCCACCATGGGTTTGCCAGGTCACACATAGGCACTCTCCCTCATAGTCTGCAGAGGTACTCGTCCTGTCGAGTAATGTGGGTTTTTCTGCATCACATAGAGGCACTCCCCACTGTGGGTCTGCATGACAAAAAGGTGCTTACCATTGGGCTAGTCGAGTCACTCCAAGTCGAATCGTTCAGACGTCGTCAGGTGTCAGCATGCTATTAGTTCTTTGTGTTGTGCTTGCTCATCTCCGGGAGGATTAACTCCACAAGTTACTAGTCGATTCTCCAATAGTATTTATATCCCATGTGGAAGTATATCAAATTCCCGCCATGTAAAAGGGGTCTCAACGCAATAAACAACGGGTCAATCGGACGCTTTGTCTGTGAGTTATTAGCCTTTTAGTCCCAGGGGCCGAGTTTTATTCATGCATGATCCTACCTGACTGTATATCGTCATTTCATCGACATTTAGTGGGGTTTACTCAAATGTATCATCACTCTCAAAGAAAACAAGCACTACTGAAGGTTATTCAAATGGGTGTCTGGTGCCAATGATATGGCCAAAAGAAAGTAAAGGGTTGGTAAAGGGCATGGGTCCGGTCTGACCCAGTACAACCCAGTCTGGGTCGACCCAGTTTGGGTCAACTTGGTCAGACCTGTTGGGTATGGCCCGACCCATTGGATGGGCCAAATTTTTAGGTTCGTCCCGGCCTGTTGGGCCCAGCCCAAAAGGCCGCGTGGGTGGTTCGACCAGAGCTCGAGGGTGGTTCGGCCTGGAGCGTCGTGAGGGTGTGGCTCGGCCCGAAGGGCGTGACCGGTCTGGTTCATCCATGATGCCATGAGGGGGAAGGACAAGTTGGGAGGATGGCATGGCCTGGGTTCCGGTTCAGTCGGGTGGCCAGTGTGGCTCGGGTGGTCGGGCTGCCGGGATGACGGCGGGCAGGACGGGTGGCATCCAGGCAGGGCGCCATGTAGGCCGGCGGGAGGCCGGGCTTGGGTCGGGCCGGCCGCCGGCGGCCGAGCAGAGCCCCTGGTGGGGCGGTGGGGCACGGCTTGGCCGGCGCAGGCCGCAGGGTTCGGCTGTGGCGCAGGGAAAGTCGGTGGCAGCAGGGAGATGGGTAGCGCGGGCCGGCGGCGGTGCGACCGGGGTGGCCTGGTCGGAGGGCCAAAGTTCGACCCGAAGCACCGGAGTGGCATGGTTTGCAGAGGTCGCGGGTAGCATGGCCTTTTTCATTGCTTCCCTCATCATTCTGTCACCTCGTCACCATGCCGAAGATGATCACAAACAAGAACGGCGGAGGGGTCTGACCATGTTGGTTTGGCCCACACCCTCTGCATTTAGGGTGACATCAATTGGCACAATATGAATTAAGAAGATGAAAAAAAATCCACCCACAAACCATTCCTTTCCTACCATTGAACAAGATTCAAGGAAAGCATCAACATATAAAAAAACCCTAAATTTGATTGTCTGCCACTGACGTTGATGTCATGGGAAGAAGACGAATGAGTTCGTCATTCGTCGCGTCCGCCATACACCCCCAATCATGAACTGCGTCGGCACGTTCCTGACGATGCGGAGGGTAGGACGGTTGATGCCTCCCAACATCGGTATGATCCGAGGGATAAAGTTGAAGAGGGTCAGCATTCTTCATCGGGGTAACATTCTTCGTCGGTGGAGCGATCTTCGTTGGAATAACATTTCTCCCAAGCTGTTCCATTCCCAAGCTCCACCAAATGAGACATTCCATGAAAAATAATAAAAGGTTTATTTTTTCTATTATTAAGTAGCTGACACAAAAAATATCAAATTGATGAATTAAAAACATGGATCCGTAATTTATTCCTGAGTGTTGGCACAAATTAATTAAAGGGGAGGTTAAGAGGCTGTCACTCATTAATGAGGGAGAGTTGTGAGGTTTTACTCTCCTCCATCAAAATGAGGGTTTAGTACCATGTGGTCCCCACATCCTAAACACTCACAGGAGGATAGGTTCGGGTGGGCCCCACCACCATAACCTCCCAAGAGAGGTTATGGTGCTGTGGTCCCACCTCTAACTTTCATGATGAGATTTTCTCCATCAAATAAAAATAAATCCACACACATTATTATTTTTAATTCAATATCTAAAAACCCAAAAACTCTATTTTATTCTTGACCCACTGTAGTCTAAGTTATAGTCTTCATAAGTGAATACTGGCTCAGCTAGTTCAACGGTATCCTCATATTTCAATTCCAAACAATGAATCAAAAGTTATAAAAATCCACTCATACTTTTACTGATCCTACCAGAAAGAAACATCAGAAATTGATTCCGGGCTCACCCGGCCTCGGAATCATGCGCCGTAAATTTTCATGGAATCGTAAAATTCCCATGAATTTATGAAAAAAAATATCATGGAATTTTTGGGTCGTTGCATTCTCTCCAACTCAGTTATTTATTTCGTTTTAAGATATAACTCAATCTAAGGGAACAAGGGGGTATTGAGCACACATCTGATCGTCCTGATCCCAGGTGCTCTCTAGCTGTTTCCCATGCTGCTAGAAAACACACACCATTGGTATCAACCATCCATGTTGGACCCACTCCTGTTGATCCTCAATCTCCACTTGAACCTTTGTGAAAGTTTCCCCATCATCGATGTCCATCTCTCTATGGTCGATGATTTGAGAAGTGTCGTGCACGTATCTCCTCAGCTGAGATATGTGGAATACTTCCTTCACCAAGTGAAACTGATGTGGAAGAGCCAAGAGGTAAGCCACCTCTCCTTCTCTGCTAAGGACCTGGAAAGGTCTTATGATCCTCGGAGATAACATGCCGCCTTAGCCAAATCTCCATAGACCACATCGACATGAGACCTATAGAAAAGTGTGGTCACCATCCTTGAACTCTATAGGTCTCTGTCTCCTGCAAGAATTTGACTTCTGCCTACTCTGTGTAGTCTTCATGTGGTCCTAGATTATCTACACCTTTTCTATAGTAGTTCATACCTTCTCTGGTCCCACTAATGATGACTCTACAGGGCCAGCCCAACACAAGGGTTATCTGAAAGGTCACCCATATAATGCATCAAAAGGTGTAATTCCAATGATGGAATGATAACTGTTGTTGTAGGAAAACTCCACCAAAGTTAATTTATCATCCCAACTGTGACCTATGTCAAGGACACAAGCACGTAGCATGTCTTCAAGGGTCTGAATGGTCCGCCCAGTCTGACCATCCGTCTGAGGATGGAAGGCGGTTCTTAGACAAATTTTCCTCCCGAAAGTCTCCTAAAAAACCGTCCATAGTTAGGATGTAAACCATTTTTCACGATCAAAGACAATAGAATAAGGTACTCCATGAATCCACACAATTTATTGCACATAAAGGCGTCCCAATCGAGTTGTGTCCCCTGGATGTACATGGAGGACCTATCATGAAGTCCATGTATGTCCCATCCCACATTCACTCTGGGACCTATAAACACTGAACCAAGCCAGCTGGTACCTGGTGCTCTACTTCACTTTCTAACAAGTAAGGCATCAAGAGAAAAACTTTGCTGCTTCTTTCTTCATACATGGTCACTAGTGTTGTTGTCGAAGGTCCTGGTACATATTCACAACTCTTGGATATACCACTAGAGTGGATGTGTGGAACTCCTGCAACACATTCTCCTTATGTGACACTAGAAACATAGTGCGTCCTCTAAATAGGACGACGTGCTCCCCACCTTCATAAAATCCATCAGGTGCATTCCCTGTGGATATCTGAGCACGTCGCATGCCGTAGCAAGTGTCCCCATGATGTGCTTCTCTTACTCACTAAAGAAGTGGGTGTGTGACTGTAAGAGACTGTAGAAAGGATTATCCATATATATCCATAAAGGATATGTGTAAGGCCGCTAGTTGCTCTGTCGCATCACCTAAAAGTTGTATAACAGACCTTCTGTTGAGTGCATCACCTACAACATTCCACTTTCCAGGATTATAGACTATCTTGAAGTTATAGTACTGGCGGAGATCAATCCTTAACCACTTTCTCAGGTTCAGGTCCTTCTGAGGAACGATATACCTCAGAATCTTGGGATCAGAACACACGGTAAAATTTTCACCCATCAGAGAGTGTCACTACATCTTCATAGAGATTTCCACTATTGCTAACTCCAGGTAATGGGTATCATAGTTGTACTCATTTTTACTTAACTACCGAGAACCATACACAATCACTACTCGATCATTCATTAACACACACCCAAGTCTAATCCCTTATAAGGTGTAGTAGACTACATACCCTATGCCTTCCTCTAGAATCCCCTAGATGGGGGCACTAGTCAGCCTCTGCCTCAGCTCCTGAAAGATCTGCTGGCATCTCTCCGACCACATGAAGGGTTGCCTCTTCTTTATCATGGCTAATAGTGTTGTTGTGACTCTGGATAATTCTAGAATGATACTCTGGTAGTATCCAGCCAATCCCAGGAAACTTCGCACCCCCGTCACACTCTTGGGTGGATCCCAAGCAAGTATCACCTCAATATTTTCCGGATCCACTGCAACTCTAGCCTCTGAGATGATGTGTCCTAAAATGAGAACCTATTGGATACAGAACTAGAACATCGAGATCTTACCATAAATTTGGTACTCTCAGAGTGTGTCATGTACTACCTACAAATGGTAGGCATACACCTCCTCAGTAGTCAATAAGATCATAATGTCGTCCATGAAGAATATGATAATGCGATCAATGAATGGTTGAATGATTATTTTTATGACTACCATGAACACTGTTAGAGCATTGGTTAAGCCAAATGGCATAACAAAGAACTTGCAGTGGTCGTACTGTCATCTGAAGGCCATCTTCTGAACATCCTCATCTCGAACTCTGAGCTGGTGATAGCCTGATCTGAGGTCTATCTTTGAGAACCATCATGTTCCCTTAAACTGATCAAATATATCGTCAATCCCCGGGGGTGGGTACATGTTCTTCACAATCACCTGGATTAGGCGGCGGTAGTTGAAAAAAAGACCCATGCTCCCTTCCACCTACATGGTGAACTAAATCGGGGCTGCACAGGGAGTAACATTGGGCCAAATAAATTCCTTCTCCTGCAAGTCCTCTTGTTTTACCCGCAACTCGTGAAGCTCTGTGGGAGCCATCCAATATGCTGGTGTAGATATCAGTTTCTTCACAGGTTACATGTAAATGTAGAAGTCCACCTCTCTACGTGGTGGTAGTCGTGGAACATCATTTGGGAAAACATCCGCTTACTGGTCTAACACTACAGGATAGCTCGAACTCTCCACATCAACTAATCTGAGGATAAGTTAGGAAAACTAATGAGTGATCGGCTACACCCTCCTCTGAGTAAGTATATCTTGTGCTTCAAAGGCTCCCTTCTCGCCGGTGAAGGTGAACCTGGTCCCATCCGTGCAGACACACCAAAATTTGTGCCTAATACAGTTTATCTATGCATGGACTGTAGATAACCATTGTGTATCCAAGATGATGTCATAAGGCCTTGACACAGCTACTAAGATATCCTAGCCGATGCTCTCGCCTGCCAGAATAATCTCTCACTGTAGGCAGTAGTGTTTAATCATTGAGTCCGCTCCTGTAACAGTCTCTAGCCATAAAGATCGATCCAACAGCACCATCTGAATCTCCGAGCTCCGAAAGAGGGAAGCAACAATGAAAGAGTAACTTGAAATTCTGTCTATAAGAACTTCAGCTATGGTGGGGTAGAAAAAGATCATACCTCAAATCATATCCAGAGCGCGGTGATCGTAAGACTCTACTACATGGAGCAGAGCACTCCCATGACTACCTGCTCCCTGCGGTAGGGGTGGACCTCCTAGTGGTGGTAGAGGTAACACCTCGAAACATTGTCCACCACCAGCTGCATGGAAAACTCCTCTTCCAGGTCTGCTAGCTCCCGGTGGGCCGCCTCGATCGAATCTATGTTTCTACCTGGGCGGTCCTTTGACCATATGTAGATCATCTGAATGGAGGGTTAGATAGTCATGAGCCATGTGACCCGGTGCACTGCACGAGTAACCGTACCCGCTCATGAAATGTATTTCTCTACCTCGGGTGCCCCTCACAACTGATTCTGAGTCACGCAGACATCAACCAGTGGGTCCAGTAATCTTGGACCTCTGCGACATCTATCTTCTACCAGCTACAAAAGACTATGTTGCATGTCGACTATTGGTGGGTCTCACTAATGGAGACTGCTCAGCAAGGAAACTCTCTACTAAGAGGGATCGCTCCAACACCCCTTCTAAAGTTGGGATGCTGAGGGAGATCATCGAGGCCCTAATCTCTCACTTGAGCCCCCGCTTGAAGGTTTGGTCCCGGAAAAATGGTCCTCATAAAATGTATGTGGATTAGTTTGATAGGTCGGTGATCCTCGCTGAATACTGAGCTACAGTCATTCTTCTATACTGTATATGAAGTAGCTCTCATATGCACAGTACACATAGGGTGGCTGGGACCAAATCCACCAGATACAGGCTTTTGAACTCATCCCGAATTAGTTTCATCTCATCATGGACCAGGAGCATCAGTCTTCACTATCTTCCTGGCGCTTCCTGTAGATGGTTGGCAGCAAGAATCTCCATGAACCTGGATGGTATCCCAACCAGTTGGAAAAATCTCACCACAGCCTCAAGTCAATCCACAACCACCTATGGGTCCATCTCTAATAGGAACTTGGGTTGCCTCTGGAACTAGAACTCGTGAAATGCGTTCAAGCAGCGTTCATCGTCTGTTGTTAGGGCTAGTGGCATCAGTGGCCCAACGGGAAGTAGTAACACTGGTGCCTTTACTAGAGAAGGTCCATGCACCATGGCCTCATCGCTCGATTGGCTATCTATACGTACAACTCTCAGGACTCTTACTGGTCAGGTGCGGGGAGGAATCCTAAAAGAACCAGATGCGACACGATCAAACGATTATACCAGGTGATATGACCTCTATGAGATGACTTAACGAAAACTTTTGAAAACACACACACAATCAGTGTTTTAATGCACTGAGTCAAAAATAAGTACTCAGGGTCCTAGTGTATGGATACGTCTGCCACACCACCAACACTGGACTCCCTAAACTGAAAACCACACTTAGTACCCTGAACACTACTGCTTCACATAAAAGATCAGAGACGTATGTTCTGTGGTAGAACTGATTCCTCTGATAAAAATTTGTCACATCCCATCCTCTGGGGCCCATTCCGTGACTTACCCAATCCCGCCTTTCATAGTCCAGAGGATGGAGACTAGCACCAAAGACATAAATCCATAAAGTAGGAACGAATTTCCTTCATAACATGAAAGTTCACACAATGGAGCACACACCTGGATAAGAAACACTAGTTAAATTGTATAACAAAGGAGTTCTAAAAAGTGAAAGGGTCCAAAAATACAAGCCCAACAGTAATGTACATGGAAAAAGAAATACAAGTACAACTAAAGAAAGGAAAAATAGCTTCTAGGTCATCCACTGGGAAATCCTACCTGAATGGTAGGTACAGAAAGCCTCCACAACCCTCCATGTTCGTCTGTCTCCTCCGTGTACCGTCATGTTGTGAGGTCCACCTCCAAGTATTATCCTGTCCTGGGCCACTCAGCCTCAGTGAACACTGTCCATTGTCTACAACCAACACAACAAGGGGCAGGTAAAGCCCGTGTAGGGGTGAGTATAACGATACTCAGTAGAGACCCTGAGACCCTCAAGGTCTCACAAAATCCTACATGGATAATTCACAAAGTATAACATCAACATATGGCCCCATATAGGTATATTCCCATACATAAACATATGTTTTCAATAAATCCATCTCAATAATAAGGTAATAACAAATGTTACTGACTCAGCTCAAACCAGGATTTTATTCTAGGGGTAGTATCAATTAAAAACCCTTGTCACACTATCAAAACATTGGCTACTGAAGAACTCCTCCTCTATTGAGTATAGTGGGACTGTCATGTCACACAGAGGCACATCCCACTATCCATGTACTACTGAGGTACTACTCCTGTCGACTACCATGGTTCTGCCACGTCACATAGAGGCGCTCCCCACCATGGGTCTACTGCGACACACAAAGGCGCTCCCCCTCATATCTTGCTGAGGTACTCCTCCGGTTGTGAATCACGGATCTACAGCATCACACAGAGGCTCTCCCCATTGTGGGTCCACCACGACACCAATGCACTCCCCAATGGGCTAGTCGAGTTACTCTGATTCTAATCTATCAGCAGTCGTCCGGTCAAAGCCAGCTACTAGGTTTATGCACTATGCTCCCTCATCTCCGGGAGGTCCACTCCCCAAGATACTTTTAGATGATCCAACTGTCTTGATATACCACGTGTAAGTATTTCAAAGGTCTCCCACATCATAGGGGTCTCAACGAAATAGATGGTGTGTCAATCGAATGCCATGTCTGTGGGTTATTTGGCTTTTAGTCCTGGTGTCCTGGTTGGATTAAAGCATGATCCAACCTAACCATATCTCAACATTTCCCCAAACTTTACTGGGGTATACTCAAAAAGACCGTCTCACTCGTTGAAAACCAGCACCGATGACGGTTCTTTAAACGGACGTCTGGTGCCAATGATATGAGAAAAATAAAGTAAAGGGTCATTAGAGGGCCCAGTCTGACCCGGTTGGACCAACCCGGTCCTACTCAGTCTGGGCCGACAAGGTCTAGGTCGACATAGTCAGACCTATTGGTTCTGGACCAACCCATTGGAGGGGCCAACTTGTTAGGGTCAGCCAGGCCCACTGGGCCCAGCCCAACAGGCCGTGTGGGCGGTTCAACCAGGGCTTGGGGCTAGTTTGGCCCAGAGAGTCGTGAGGGAGAAGCCAGGCCAGTTCGCCCAGGGCGTCATGAGGGGAAGGGGGCGTCTTGGGAGGCCGTTGCGTCTAGGGCGCCGGTTCAGTTGAGTTGCTGATGCAGTGGGATGTTTCTGCGGTCGGGAGATGAGAGGCACCTCGGGAGACCAAGAGGCCAGGAGGTGGGAGGCAGCTCGAGAGGCCGGTCGGTAGCAGGGCTGGGCGGCAGGCGGGCCGGCGTGCGGTTGGGCATGCCAGTTAGGTTGGCCGGTGGGCTGGCTGTGGCCGAGCATGGCATGAGGATGGATAGAGTGTGGCTAGGATGGATAGCAGGCAGGCCAGAAAGCGGCCAGGCATGCTGGTTGACGGGCTCGCGGGTCACGGCTCGGGCCGGTACGGGCCAGCGGGGTTCGGCCAGGGTGCATGAGAGGCAGGCAGCAGAAAAGATGTGGGTGGCGTGGGCCGATAGGGTTGCGGCCGGGGCGATTAGGCACGGTGCTCCGGACCGCCACGGGGGCGGCGCAGTTGGCAGAGGTCATGGGTTGCATGACCTATTTCATTTTTTCCTTCGTCGTTCGGTCACCTCATCACCATGCCAATGATGATCACAAAAAAGAACGGTGGAGGGGTCAGGCCATGTTAGTTTGTCCTGCACCGTCCATGTTTAGGGTGGTATCAATTGGTTCATCAATAATTAAGAAGATGAACAACAACTCACCCACAAAAAATTCATTTTCAACCATTGTACAAGATTTAGGGAAAGATTCAACAAGTAAAAACACAATACATTTGACTGTCGGTCATTGACGTTGATGTCACGAGAAGAAGACGAAGGATTTATTCATTCATCGTGTCCACCATGTACTCTCAATATTGAGTTGTGTCGGATCGTTGATAATGATGCGGGGAGTAGGTCGGTTAAAGACTCCCTACATCTGTTGGATCTGTGGTTGGAAGTCGAAGAAGGTATGTGTTCTTCATCGGTGTATCATTCTTCATCGGTGGAGCATTCTTCGTCGGTGGAGCGACCTTCATAGGTGGAGCATTATTCATTGGAAGAACCCTTCTCCCATGATATTCTCTTCCTAAACTCTACAAAATGATAAATGCCAAGAAAAATAATAATAGATTGAGATTGTCTGTTATTTAGTTGCTGACACAAAAAAGTCAAATTGGTAAATTAAAAACATGGCTCTCATAATAAATTCATGAGTGTTGGTAGAAATTAATTAGGGGAGTTGGCACCAATTAACTAAAGAGGAGGTCAAGGGGCTCTCCCTCATTATTGAGGGAGAGTAGAGAGTTTTTACTCTCCTCCTTGAATAGGGGTGTTTAGCCCTGTGTGGTCCCCACATCTTATCCTCTCGTGGGGTGTTAGCTTTGGGTGGGCCCCACCACTATAACCTCTCATGGGAGGTTTAGGTGTTGTGGTCCCACCTCCAACTTCTATGAAGATTTTTTAACTGAAAAATAAAAATAAATCCACACACTATATTTTTATTTAATTCAATGTCTAAAAACCACAAAAATATATTTTATTCGGGACTCACTACCGTCGAAGTGATTGTCTCTTAAGAGAATATTGGCACTGTGAGTTCAACGGTTTCCTAGGATTTAAATTCCAAGCATCGGTTCAAAAGTTATAAAACCCATTCGTTTGTTTACTGAAAGTACCTAAACATAACCTCATTAGTTGATTCCGGGAACACCGGGCCTTGGAATCACGTTTTTTCAATTTTTTCGGACTTTTAAAATTCCCATGTATTTAATAAATTGAAATTTTCACATAATTTCCTAGTCTGTGCATCAATCTTCTGGAGGCTTTGGTAAATTAATTCATGTTATTCATAACTATAATCCATAGACATATGGTCATATAAATCATTATATACATGTTTGGTAGGATATGATACAGTTATATACCTTGATTTTTTAACATTAAATTGTCATCTAGGACTAGTTTTTATTATTATAACACTTATTATCAGTTTTTCGTTAGAATGCAAAATTTCAATTCTCTATATGTTAACACATACAAGTAACCTCAATATAGTGAAAATGATGGAGAATCCCAATTTTTTTGGGTGTATGTTTTTTTAGGATACATCTATAACGATTAGAGATATACATTAGCATGTGTTTAAAAATTAAGGTTGAAATTAATATTACATGGATTTGTAGAATAATTCATTGTAATCCTCCTTAGTTCTATAGTATTTCATTAATTTTATTTTTTGTTAGGTAACAATAAAATTGGGAAATAGAGAAAGACAGATCTGAGGTATATTGGACAAATGAAGTCACTATGCAGTTTGGGATAGTCACTTATTGATTGGAATTTATAATTTAGATGACATCTGATCAGGATGATTTCCATATATCATATCTCAAAAAATTACAACCTAATTCCACCGTTATTTTTATTTTGGAATAGATTTATATATAGCATTATTTTTATATTATAGGGCACCTAATACACAATTTTTAGTCTCATGTGAATGTTTTTAGGGGAATTCGATTTCCTTGGTTATAGTGTTACAGTAGTTTGGATATAATCCTCATGACACATGAAAGTAAAATTCCTTTTTAATATAGAAGTGGACTCAAATATTTTTCAAACGTCATCCACCTGCATTACTTCTATGGGACATAACGTATTATGGTGGTTATATTATAAAATCTTGTGTTTACCAATTTGGTATTTATAATAACCTTGGTATTTGAAAAATAATACTTTTCTTCATTTCAATTAATATTTATGAATAAGATATTATTTTAATACTAATTACGATACATTTTAAATATATAATACTAAAAAAATATGGGATTACTTGAAATCTTGCATTGCACACAACATGGAGTCATATCGAAAAAATAATAATAATACTATTAAAAATTGTGGTTAATGAATTGTCATTGTATTTCCGGGATTGAACGAAATTAACTACATTTTTTTTAAACATGTTTTATAAATGTTTTTAAAATTTATTCAAAAATATTTACTGGAATAAAATATGAATTTATCTGATTTATGCATAAAATACTTTAATTTTCTTTAAAAGCATGATTTACAGCCTTTTGACGGAAGTCCCTTTTTAAATCCAGTTTTTAACACATTTATAATTTTTATTTTACAAAATAACATTCTCCTTTGGAAGCGAGACATCAATATTTAATTTGGATGAAATTTTAATATTTTTCTCATAATGATCATTTTTAATGAAAAGTGAAAAATACTATATTTTAATTCAATGCTTCCTTTTGATCTAATTTATTTATATAGTTATATTGTACTTTTAATTGGTTATAAACTGTAATTAGATTATATTTTTATTATCTAATACAATTTTCATCAATTTAAACATGTTTAATTTGATATTTTAAAAAAACACATTTCAACCTTTTGGTAGATTTTACATCTTAAAAACACGCATTTTGGTTTTGACAATGGAAATAATTTTAAATTAATATCTATAAATTCTGGGTTTTGAATATGGACAAATGGATTACATATTTGGAATTAGGAGTTCGAAATTTTTTAAATAGGCAACTTTTATTTTTAGACATTATGAATAGTAACATTATTAAATATTTTATCTACCATGGTTAAAGAGAAAATATGGTAAATTAGGGTTATCAATAATAAAATAATAATATTAAAATACCCTAACATATGTCTGAAATATATTTCATGATATATGTTCAACCATGGGATTTCATGGGTCGATTATAGGGCCAAATGGAGCCAGTTGTGTGTGAAAATGGAATTTAATTACATTTAATTTATAGTTAAGGAAAATATAACCTAAACTTGTATCTTTTACTAATACAATTTTTGTATGAGGATATAAAAGTGATCACTTACACTATAAATTTTAACTATAAAGATAAAAGTTTTTCCTACATAAATTTATTTTGTTAGTAATATTTATACATCAAATAAATAAATTTATTTATGACATAATGGTTATGTAGTGATTTCCTTATTAATGAATGTTTTAAACAAATATGATTATAAATATAAAAATAAATTTATTTTGAAGATATATATGACAAACATGAATTTTATGGATGTGTATGACATTCAATATTTGAATTAATGGAATTTTTTCTTGTTAATATTGTTTTTATGGATTTTATAAAAGTCATGATATGAATAGTATATAAATTAATATAAATATGTTTTTATAAATTTAATATTTTGTTTAATTGAAATAATAATAAAAAAAATATAATATTTTTCCAAATTACATATATAAGGTTGAAAATGTCATTAATAAATCCCATGAGGTTTGATTGGAATTTTATAGTAACTATATTAACCATATTGTAGGAATATACTAGAAGACATGGTAAAAGACAAATAAGTTAACTAAGGTTTAATGTTTAATGATAAGGTTAAATTTGAAAAAAAAAACTTCTCAAAAAATTATTGGATGAGAATATTTCAAACAATCAATATATAATCTTGTAATTAAATGAGTTTTGGTCCTTTTGAATATCAAAATTAAATTACAATAATATTATCATTCAAATATTCATAAATTACCCCACCTCCCTCTTAAAAAAGGACACCACCTCTAACCAATTACACAAACATCTCAAGCCTCGTGGCTCATCTAATAATTTCTCTAATATGCTTAAAATATTTCTCCCTTAATTCTACAAGCCTTCCCTGAGGCATAAGGCAATTCAAGAATGCCATTTGTCTCACATCTAATGTAGTTACCTAATTTGAGTTAACGACTTCTCCCAAGTTCATTTCAATTTTTTTCATTCACAAATTCCTAATATATTTATATAAGATTTTTACATAACAATACCAGTCTCCCCAATAAACTCGCTTTTCTATATTATTTGTATTCAAACTACACTGTAACACCACAAGATTTCATAGTATGTTATCTAATCAAAGTATTTCAATAACTTGTGCTGCACGCAACCCTGAGTTCGAGCGCCCCATGACTTACAAAACTATCCATTAAAAAAGTTGTTATGTATAATATTAAAAACATTATAAATTTTATATTTACTATATTATTTTAACTTTCATCGTCTTTTTTTCTCATACATAATATAAGATAAATTCAATTTTTATGATAGAAGATGTATTTTTATAAAAATGATGTTTCATGCCTTTTAAAGGTGAATTGTTTTTAAACCCAATATTTGAAGCATTTTTAATTTTAATTTAATGAAATTAAATTTTAATTTAGAAGCGGGACATAAAAATTTATTTTGGATAAATTTGGGTTCTTTTCTGATAAATTTTATATTTAAATGAACAATGAAAAATACTAGTTTCTCAATGAAAACAACTTTATTAATTAAAATAATTTATACTGTTAAATTGTGTATTTGAATTGTTTTTAAGTATAATTAGATTATTTTTTTATCATTTTATATAATGTACGTCATTATCAGATATTTCATATTTAAATTTTATATAAAGACATGTCAATCATTCGATAGTTTTTACCTTTTAAAAACCCTCTTTTTTTTTTTGTCAATAGTAATGCATTTTAATTTTATTCATGAATCTTATAGGTTTTCAATTTGGTAAAATAAACATCATTTTTGGATTTGGAATATCATAATTTTCTCATGGTGAATTTTTGATATTTGTCTAAAAATATTCAATTTTTGATGAATAGTGAAAAACATTGCGATATTGTTTTAAACTGGCTTCTTATTTAAATAATTATTATTTTTATTTAAATTAATTTTATGTCAAAATAGATATATAATACCTATATTAGTTCAATTTATTTCATTGGGTTAATTTTATAATAATATTAGATGAATAAAATTATATTGTACTTTTTATCATCTTTTCCCACCTTCTAGAAGAATTTGAAAATTTTCATAAAATAGAATATAACCGCTTCTTTGAGTTTAATTTCAAAAATCCGAGAAACACAGTTGATATCCTTAATTAAACTATGGTTTAATAAGATTAAAATAATTATTTGTGAATAGTAACTTTTGACTTTTATTTACAATGATTAAAAGTAAATAGTGTAATTAATAGTAAAACTTATATTATAATTACCCTAAGACAAGGCATAATTCAATTGGATATTTTTATTTCAACCATATAATAAAATAGGAATAAAATTTGATCCTTTAGGTACACATTTATTAGATCAGGACATTTATTATTATTTTATTTAAGGAAGAGTTAAAAGTGTTAAATTCAATGTTTAATAACTAAACAATTTTTAGTATAGGGTCACACAGAATATAAATTATACTATGAACATTCATTAGAAATATAAAATTATTTCCTACATATTGGTATTTTATTTATAATTTTTAGACATTAAATAATTTAATTTACGTATGACACAATGATGATGCAGTAATTACCTTATTTATGAAAAATTAAATAAATGGTATTATAAATATAAAAATAAATATAATTTCAATGTTTCTATGACATAAACTAATTTTATAGTTCAATATGAAATTTTAGGGTTGATTAAATGTATCGTGTTTGAAGAAATCAGGTTTTGAGGACTTTCACAATAACCAAATACCAAATAATGTCAAAATTGAGATAAATTAATTTTTTTTTAAAAACTATATTATTGGTTGATATAATTTTCCTAAAAATATATCGTTCAATAAATGGGCTTAAATAATAATATATATGTCATTAATTAACCACTTTAGGTTATCATTGAATTTTATAGTATGTTTATTAACCATATAGTGTAAGAATAAATGAAGACACAGTAAAAGATTAAATATTTAACTAACAGTTAAATCTAAATGGTATGGTTAATATGGTAACCTAACCCTATATAAAACCTTTTAGTTGAGTGTCTTTCGACCCATACCCACCTTATAAAATAAATGAATCAATTTTGAGCAATTAAAAACATAAATTATTTTATTATAAAATAATATTTAAGGTTTTCCAAAAGTGACCCTCACCTCTCTTATAAAAGGGTACTTCCGCTTTATTAAAAATCACACCTCTAAAACCATTTGGCTCATGAAAACACTAAATAAATATTGTATTAATATTCCATAAAATAAAACTAGAGTCCTTACTTTTATCATAAATCCATCCTATGTAGCCCTTTTGATCAACTCAAAATAAAACACCCGAAGAAGTAATAATAATTTCACCAACCTATTTCATGTTCATATAATATTCCACTTCCTCTTTCGTTGTTGTTTCCATACCAAAATAATAAATCCAATACCTTCAACATACTGTGATATTACTATAAATAATGTACAACCATACTCTTTATTATATCCATCCACTAAATGAAAAAGTCACCATATGTGCTTACGTAAGACTTACCGTCTCCACGTCACGGTGTTGTTGGTTATTCAAACACTTCATTATTTAGATTGGTATAATAATGTGTATAACAAATTTAAATAACCAATATAACATTTTACTGATTCGATATATATGATATACCTTCTAATTACATAATATTTCACCATCAATATAATCATATTGTTGCTCATGTGTACGTACAGTTTACTGTCACAATGACGCGATGATATTCATTCCCACGTTCACCATTCAACGATGATTAGAAAAATATATATTATTAATAAGATTGTAATAAATGAAATAAAATTATACTATATATATATATATATGTACTTACATATATCTTATTCACTTACATCCATTCAATACGATATGAAAACAGAAACAATGTTTATACGTACGTACGACCTACTGTCTCAATAAGTTGTGCCTTTCCTTTGATATATCTATCTATTATAAATATTTGTATTTTAAATATATATGATATATTAATCAATTATTATATTCTGGAAGAATTTAAATCATGATCTAAATGATATTATCATGAATAACCAGTTAAAACACGTGTGATAAAGAAATCAATTATTATCAGAAATGTTAATTTGACATGTAAATCATTATTAAATGGATAGCATAATGTAATTAATGAATCATGTATGATATAATAAATATTAATATAGTTCTGGTATTATTTAATATCATACTATGGTCATTATACGGGAGGATAAACATATCATCGACCAATAGAAAGTGTAAGGTAAGGGTTAATTTCACATGCCCTTTATTATCTCAGGTTGTTTTTACGTAAGTATCAACTAATAAATATTAATTATCAATGTCCATGTTACATAAAAGTGTTTTAAATGGGATTTTTTTAATGTAATTTTTATTAAAACATCATTTTAAATGTTTTGAAGATTCAATCTTCTAAACCTTTTTCATTAATGTCCATGTTTTTAAAATTGATTAAGGGGTTCAATTTCATGGAAATGAATTTTTTAGAATGTTAATTCAAAAAAAAATCAAAGTGGTATAAGACAAATTGATTCAAAATTATATTTTAAATGAATTCATATATATGAATATTATATGATTTCATGAAAAATGAATTTTTCTCTCAATGATTTTTACTAATCAATTTCAATTAGGTCAACGTCCTTTACGAGATATTATTTTTGATTGAGGTTGAGTTATTATGATACAAATCATCAATATTGAATTGATGGTTTTGCGATATGATTTATTGTGGATTTTTTTTATACCATTCATGTTTTATGGAAAAGTATTGACATTTTGTATTCTACTTTTAATATGAATTTTTTTTGTTATGTTTCGACCTTTCATATGAGTAATGCATTGTACCTAGTAACTGATGGGTGGAGCTCGTTATAAATCTTTAATGCATCAGTAGGTCTCCAGAGACAATCAAGTGTCTTGGAAGAAGTCCTTGACAAAATAATATTGCTGTCTTGTCATAAGGCCTTGATGATGTGGTTATTATCTCTGGCATTATGCATTCCATCATTATGAAATTATCTATTGATACCACATGTGAATATTTGACAAGTAGAATATCCATTTGAATAAGTAAATTAAATTATTTGAATTATATTTTCCATATTATGTAGAATATTATGTTTAAAAGGATTTTAATTTCATTTTATACATTCCATTAAATATTTATACATATTTATAATAGTTTTTGCTATATTGTAATCCTTACTCAGCAATTAAGCACTCCCATTTCCATGTTTTGTTTTTCCCAACATGTGAAAAAGTATATTATGAATAACATGGAAGGATAGTCCATGGGATATAAATATGGTAAATAAAGATAGTATTGTTTTTGTTTTTAATTTTTTAATGTAATGTAATTTTCTTGTATATAATTTATATTACTCGACTGCTTAACAGGCCGGTCATTCGAGGCTTGATTTCCATGTTATCATTCCAATGAATTAAAATAATGTATCGACACTAGATAAATAGGCTCGGGGCGTTACAGTTGATATCAGAGAAATTATATATACATCATTGGAAATAGATTTAGATAAACTATGATTAAAGAACATTACCCAATGATAAGCATTGAGGATTACGAAAGAAGAACATACAAGAAATTTTATAATGTATATATTTTTCATATTTTTCAATCAATACATCCATGTCTGGATATGACCAGGTTGAGGCGAATCTGGCACAAATGTACATTTGAGTGAAATAATCATTAAGAAGTTTCAGGCTTGACATGGGGTATCCTGGTACAGGACAACGGGCCATACTGCACTCTTAGTTATGACACACCCGAGTGGTATTCTTAGAAGAATTAACATTTTTTTATAACCCATTATGAAGGATTCCTGATTAAATTATTCCTTATAGAAAACAATTTATGCTTATAGATTATATGCATAATTTCTTCAATTTATGTTATGGGTTTTATAAGATTGGAATTATGCATTGTGATTCACAAACTATCCTAGTGTATTCCATTGTTTATAAATGGTGCCTAGTAGAAGGAAAGGGAACTACAATAATACACATGATCCAAAGAGTAAGAAGGATCATATTTTCCATAGTATTGAGCCAAAATTTAGAATGGAAATAATATTTAACATATTATCATCATATGAGAAAATGGTAGCATGTGTTAAAAATATTAGTAATGAATTTTCCATGTCCTATGTATTTAAATGGAAGCCAAAGAAGGAAACATATTGTAGAGAGAATGCCGGATAATGGGAATAAGAGAAAGAAATATTTCCCCTATGTTATAACTATAGTAAGAATCACCATGAAAAAATCATGAAGGGAATGTGAGTTTGTTATAAGTTCGGTGAAAAAGAACACCATGTACATGATTTGCAGGGTATGAAAAGTTTTTCAAATGTACATTTCATTATCTACAAGGATTAGGGACACTACACGAATCAATGTACAAATCATCAGAGTATTCCACAAATGATTCTACTGGATAATAATCAAGTTATGATATTATCATAGATGAGGATTAATGTCTAGTGTTCTTATGATGATATTAAAGGATTATGTCATTTGACTATTATATTAATCATGTACTGGTTATATGAATTATGTAAATAAATAAGGATTGTACTGCTATAATATTTCATTGAGGATTTTAGATTGTGTTGTACAATGAAAAGTGACTGAATGGAACATTAATGTTTTTCAAAAAGTCATTGATGTAGGAAAGATAAAACCTTAATATTGTTCTGATACCGAGTTATTGATTTTGGAATAAGAGATAATTGATTCAGGTAAATTATATTGGATATTATTGACATCCTTGGAACTGATTAAAGGTTTTTTTATTCCATCAATGTTGGATTTTACAAAAAAAATTCTTATAAGGAGTATATCCAATATTATATAAGGAATAAGGGAGAACTAATGTAATCAATAAGGATTTATGGTAATTCATGGTGGTACTGTGATCTAATAGAATACATGATGAAGGTATTCACATGTTATTATGTGAAAAAAAGATCTTCATTGTGTTTAGCTTCCTTATAAATTTTGGACTGTGAGTTTGGACAGAAGAATATTGGATAAGAATAAAGGCTGGAGTAGATTAAGATTGACATTAGACAGTATTTAAGGGTTAAATAATATCTTAATATAATTTTTGGATTATTTTGAAAAAGACAACCCGGATGTCAGGTGATAACCCGTTGTATCCAGCAATGATGTGAGACTTGAACCCGCTACCAAAGGGAGACAAGGGTAATCACCTACCACTGGCTTATGTGATGTCCTAGTTTTTTATAATAAAGTATATTTAAATGTTTCAAAAAATGAATTATAAATTAATTATTTTAGAAACCTATATGATTAGAATGAATAGAATATTTTTGAATTCCATTATATTTTGGAGCGAAAATTGAGTGTGGTAGGAGTTATTTGAAGGATGAAACAATACATATTATGTATATTATTTACTCTTATTCTATAAATAAATTAATTCTTAGACTTTTGGGATTGTATCTTAAAATAAAAAATGTTTTTTCCTAATACCTTATAACTTGTTGAACCGATTATATTTTAAATCATTATAGATTGATGGAATTAAGGACCTCAATTTTACACTTGTTCGTGATTCATGACCACAATCAATCCCTATAAATATTTATGTTTTCCCACAAATAATGTGTCTTTAATTTCAATAAATTGTCTCCTAATCATGATCATAATTTGGTGGAAACTTTTTCATTTCCCTTTCCCTCTTATTAAGACTAAAGTTTATTAACCCAATTTCTGATGTGGGTTTTCCACATAGGTATTTTTCTATTTTAAAAATTTATTTACAAAAAACAACTTCAAATTGTGTGGATGAAATTTATTAAAGGAGTAGATAATGTAACACCACATGATTTCATCTTATGTTATCTTTTCAAAGTATTTCAATAACTTGCGCTACATAAAACACTAAGTTCGAGCGCACCCCGACTTACCAAAATTGCCATTCAAAAGAGATGTTATGAATATTATTGACCAAATTTTCAATTTTATATATACTATATAATTTTAACATTCATATTTTTTGTTTCATAGACATAATATAAGAAAATTTTAATTTTTAAGATAAAATAGGTATATTTAAAAAAATATAGTTTTATGACTTTTAAAGGCAAAACCTTATTAAAAAAAATATTTGACACTTTAATAAATTCAATTTAATTAAATTAAATTCATATTTATAATCAGGAAATAGAAAATTTATTGTGTATAATTTTTTGGCACTTTTCTAATAACATTCATATTTTGATGAATTGTGAAAAATATAATGTTTTAATTGAAAACAACTTTTTTAGTCAAAGTAATTTATTGTGATAAATTATGAATTAAAATTGTTTTGAATAATAATAATATTATATTTTTATCATTTATTTCAATTTAGGTGATTATATATAATTTCACATTTAAATTTGGCATTAATACGTGCCAATCTTCTAATTGTTTTTACTTTTTAAAAACCCTACTTTTGATTTTGAAAAAGGGATGTAAGTTTTAGTTAATTAATGAAACTTCATAGGTTTTCAATTTGTTAAAATAAAAATCATTTTTAGATTCTGAATATCAAAATTAGATTATGGTGAATTTTTGTTATTTTTCTTGAAAACATTCAATTTTTGATGAATAGAGAAAAACATTGCGATATTGTCTAAAACAAACATTTAATTTAAATAATTATTTATTTTAATTAAATTTATTTTATGCAAAAATAGATATATAATACCTATATAGGTTCAATGTAATTTTTTGTTGTCATTTGAGAAAAAAACCAGATGTAAAAAATTTTATTGAAATTTTTAAAATCTTGTACACACCTTCTAGGAGCATTTGCAAATTTGCATAAAACAGATTTTTACCACTACTATGAGTTGAATTTAAAAAAACTTAGAGACATGGTTGATATCATTACATAGAATTTGGATCAATAATATTAAAATAATTTTTTGTGAAATCAAATTTTGACATTTATTTACCACAGTTAAAAGTAAATAATGTAATATAAGGAAAAAATGATATTATAATAACACTAACATGTGTCTTAATTCTATTTGATATATTTATTTCTACAAAAAAAATAATATTGGAATAAAATATGATCATTTAGGTCTACATGGAATATATTAGGACATTTATTATTATTTTATTTTAAAAACTGTTAAAAGAGTTAAATTCAATGTTTAATAACAAAAATATTTTTAATATAGGGTTACACACAATATAAATACGAAAATAAATTTTAATTATAAAGATACAAATATTTCTTAAATAATGGTATTTTATTTATAATTTTTATACATTATATATTTTAATTTATTTATGACAAAATGATGATGCATAAATTACGGTATTAATGAATGAATCAAATAAATAGTATTTTAAATATTAAAATATATATAATTTAAAATATTTTATTACATCCACGAATTATCTAGGAGATTATGACATTTTAGGGTTTATTAAATGTATTTTTTCTATTTAATCACGTTTTGATGACTTTCACAAAAACCAAATACAAAAAAATGTCAAAATTGACATAAATTAATTTTTTAAACAAATACTATATTATTGGTTGATTTTTTATTCCAAAAAATAAATGTTTTGGCCAAAGGGCATAAATAAAATTATATATTACATTAATGAACCACATGATATTATCGTGGATGTGTATAGTATGTTTATTAATAATATACCATAATAATAAAAGAGGACAGAGTAAAAGTTTAGATATATAACTAAGAGTTAAATCTAAATGATAAGGTTAATATGGTAAAATAAACCTTTATAAAAACTATTGGTTGAGTTTTCGTCTACCCATTACCACCTTATCCTAAAAATAAATCATTCTGGAGCCATTAGCAACCGAATATGAATTTATTATAAAATAATATTTCATGATTTTCCTAAAGTGACCCTCACCTATCTTATAAATGGGTACTTCTCCATCTTTTAAAATCACATCTCTAACGCCATTTGTCTCGACCAAACCCTTCCCAAATATCTAAAAAAAATCTATCACATTAACCTAGAGTCCTTTCATTGATCATAAATCTATCTTATTTATAACTTTTGATCAACTCAAAAGGAAATAACCGAAGAAGAGGTATTAATTTGACCAACCTCTTTCAAGTTTATTTCATCTTCCACATCCACTATATTTGTTTTTTCCATACCAAAATAATAACTACATTACATAATACATACTATGATATTATTATAAATATGGTACAACAATTTTCATTATTCTATCCATCCTATAATTGAAAATGTCACCATACGTACGTATATATGGCTTACCATCTCCACATCGTGGTGTAGTTTGTTATTCAAACATTTCATTATTTGGATGGGTATAAAAATGAGCATAACTGATGTAAATAAAAAATATATCATGTTAATTATTCTTTATATATGATATACCATCAAATTACATACAATTTCACCATCAATATAATGATATTATCGCTTGTGCGTACGTACGGATTACCGTCTCCACGACGATATGACATTCATTCCCGAGTTCATCATTCAACAGTGATTATAAAAATATATTCTATTAATAAGTATGTAATATATGACATAATAATGCTACTGGATATATATATATGTATGTATGTATGTATGTATGTACTTACATCTATCTTATTCACTTACGTCGGTTCTATATGATATAAAAATGGAAACACCGTTTATGCGTAATTACGGCCTACCGTCTCCATAAACAGTGCCTCCTTTTCATATATCTATTTATTATAAATATTTATATTCAAAATATATATGATATATACTTCAATTATTATGTTCTGTATTGATTTAAATCATTACCTAAATGATACAATCAAGAATAACAAGTTAAAACACATATGAAAAGAAAGCAATTATTACCATAAATGTTAAATTAAAATGAAAATTATTCTTAAATGGGTACTATAATGTTATAAATGAATCATGTATGATATTATAAAAATTAATTTGGTTCTGGTATAATTTAATAACATACTATTGTTATTATAAAGGAGGTTAAACGTACCCTTGACCAAAATAAAGTGAAAGGTATGGGTTAATTCCATAATCTCTTTATTATCTGAGGTTGTTTTTACGTAAGTATCAACTGGGTCATATTTATTATCCATGTACATGTTTTATAAATGTGTTTTCAAAGGGATTTATTTTATTGTAATTTTGATGAAAATATCATTTATAATGTTTTAAATTTTTTTTCTTCTAAACCATTCTCACTAATGTCCTTGTTTTCAAAATGGTTTTAAGGATTTATTTATATGGATGAGAATGTTTTTAAATGTTACTTCCATTCAAAGGTTTCAAATTGGTATTGGACACTTTGAATCAAAACTTTATTTTAAATGACTTCCATTATATGCCTTTTAAATGATTTCATGAAAAAGTGATATTTCCCTTAATGATTTTTGGTGATCAATTTCAACTATGTCAACATCCTTTGTGCAACATTATTCTTCATCGAGGTTGATTTATTATGATAAAAATATTCCAAATTGAATTGACGGTTTTTTGATATGTTTGAAAGTTGATGTGATATTTTTATACTATTCATTTTTTATGGATAAAGTATTGACATTTCATCTGTTAGTTTTAATACGAATGATTATGTTATATTTATACCTTTTTATATGAGAAATGTATTTGAATTAGTTTTTGATGGGTGGAGCCCACAATAGTTCCTAGATGCATCGGTAGGTCTCAAGAGGAAAACTATTTTCTTAGCACAATGAATTGATAGAATCTTTTTTTTAATATTGGCATAAGGCCTAAACTATGTGGTTATGAAGTCTGGAATTATGCATTCCATCATTATGAAATAAGATATTGATATTAAATGTGATAATTCAACTAGTATAATATCCATGTGATTAAGTAAATGGAAATATTTGATTTATCATTTCTATATTATGATTCAGTTTATGTTTAAAAGGATTTTGTTTTAGTTTCATACATTTTCTTAAATATTTTTCCTTATTTATGAAAGTTTTCACTATAATGTTATCCTTACAAAGCATCTGATCTCACCCCATTCTATGTTTTATTTTTCCCAAGATACAAAGATTTATATTATGTCTAACCTTTTGGGATATTCTAGTAGATATGAATGTGGTCAATGGAGACAATGTTGTTGTTGTTTTAAATTTTATAATGTAATGTAACATCCATGTATGTAATCTACTTTCCAAGACTGCTAAACCGATCAGGCCTTCGGGACTTGATTTCCATGAAATCATGAAATTGTATTAAAATATTACACAGGCTTGGGGTAACGTGGCTCAGGGCATTATATACCCTTAAACAAACCACCATTTAATGGATTCGAATATATTGTTTCTTTGTACAATGAACTACTGCCTCATGAAACGACGATTGTTTGATTTTCTCCTACCACCTATCATGGTGGCCATTATAATGGAAATGAAATTATATATTATATTTATTATATTTATATTAACTTTATACTTTTGTAATTATCATTTTTAACATACCTTTATTCTATTTATGTTGTAGAAATATGATAATTTCATTTGAGGGTGCGCAGACAACTACCACATAATGTGATATTACTCGTGCATGTTATACATGGAGCATAAAATGGATTAAAATAATAAACTTATGTAACATATAACATATATATTATACTTGAATTATTATATTCATATTTATCATTTACTTTTTAGTTGATTAAAATGAAAAATAAATAAGTGTTCTAGCATACGTTCGACTTAACTTCTCCATGAATGGTGCATTTAATTTCTTATATCCAAATAATATGGACAATTATAAATAATTATATACTAAATATAAATTATATAATGATATAAAAATAATTATTGTCATTGTTGAGATAATTTATGTCTATCCACATGGACACTTTTTAATTAAAATAAGTCTATTTTTTTCATGTATCGAACATCAACATAATGCCCGATATAATCTTGAATAATTGTATGATTGTTATAGCATGGTAATAAGTGATTTAAAAAGAATAATAAACAAAAAAATTCCTTAAAGAAAGTATAAATTAACTTATGTATATTATTCAGGATGATCAAAGAACAAATTTGACGATTTAGACACATGGTAAATGAACCTTTCACTTTCTTCTTTTAGTCAATGTCTTCATTCATGTTATGTATTTTAATTTACATTTTTTTATTTTGGGTTATGTTATTATATATCAGTAGTAAAATAGATTTTTAACCGATTGATGAGATACCTTCTTCTCTCTGATCAACTCATTTTCTGAATTTCTATGTTATGTCATTAGGTTGCAAAATTTTTGTAAGGAAATTTCTAAACACAATTTCCACTCAATGGATTTTACAAATACTTCGTTGATTATATTATGCCCAAATAATGTGTAAAATCACTATTTAACTTTTTATGATGTAATTTTAACTTCCCTTGGTGTGGATATACTATTTTCAACACAAAATCATTCCGTTTATAAATTATTACGTTATATATATGAACATTGAGTAGGAAATTTAGCTCAATCTCCATTTATTGAGTTAAATATCAATGTCATTGGATTTGTTTTTCCAAGAATTTTTTTAAATAACATATGATTGTTTTTAACATAATATAAATTTATATTGGGTGTAATTATATTTTTCACACATAATTATTTCATTTATTCATACCAATCTAATGATACAATCTTTGTAAGGGATTTCGTCTCTATATCCTTTAATTGAGGAATATCTAGAATTTAGGAACCATTATTAACCTATAAAGTGTATATACAACCGTTTGAATAATTATATCATGAATTACAATATTCTCATGATATTTAGAGTTTTTATTAATGTTATTCCTTAATTATTTTTATTCATGTAATTATTTAGAGGAAAAGGTATCTTAAAATAACACATAGTTGTTAATTTTCTCATAATTTATTATTCTAAAAAATTCTTTTTAAGTCTCTTGATTTCAAAATGTATTCTATAAATTTATTTACATGGGTTTGAATGTATTAAAGTTTAAAATTCTTTAAAATGTTTCAATTTTTAATGGAAAACATTGATTCAAAAGTTTCTTTAAAAAATACTTCAAATGGATTTGGAAATAGGATGAATATTTCTATATAATAAAAAAATATGTTGTGGTTATAGTATGGAAATGTTATTATTCCATTATGATTTTTATGTGTTATGATTATATAATGGTACTTTGACATATTATGAGTGGATACGTGATAAAACAATAATGGGTGGTAAGTGATAAATTAAATGGCAGGTGGTTCCATGATAAACTAATTATGGGAGGTTACGTTAGAACCTCCAATGCATTGGGTATGATTGTCGATTGTATGGTTATTCAATTTAGTGATATGTATGGCTTTCAACCATATGGCTATTACATTTAAGTATGTTTTAGTCCCATGTTACTTTTATATGTTATATATTTCATTATATGTGATTTATGGTAATCATTAGTCAAAAAAAGTGTAACAAATGAGAACATATTGAGTGAAATGTTTTTTCACTACATAAAAGTGAAAGGTATTATGTTATGATTAAGTATTCAGGATTTACTTGTTTTTATAAGAAAAATTAACATTTTTCCAACTTTATGTAACACTTACTGAGTTTTTTTATTCTAATACAATTTTTTGATATATTTTCCATAGCACATAAAGATGAATAGGGTCATGGCTGGATCATGGAAACGACATGTTATCCAAAAGATGAAACTTAACATGTTTCTTTTTTAAAGTATTTTTGTTTTATGAAAAAATGGATAATGATTTGATGTTTCTAAATTTAAAATTAATGTTCTTATGTATATGTTATGTCCTAATCTCTAAAAATATAAAACTAAAAAGATCCTCAATCTGAATTATTTTCTTTATTCAAGATTATGTTATGTTTGTTTCTGGGTCCTTATAGTTGGTATCATGGGTCGGTTTAGATAACTTTAGAGTGTAGAGTGTTATTTAAAAATAATTACAATTACCATAAGGGTTACTATATTAGAACGAGTCATTATTATTTTAGATAAATTGAGTGAGTTTAAATAAACATGAATAAGTTTATATTAGTGTTTACCCTCCTCATAAGATAATATATGATGATTTTACTGATATACTCACACTAACCTTTTTGGTTTTAGTAAATTGATGGATCTAGATGGCACCAAAGTAATTATTGATGTGAAACCAATTGTGGTGGTATTTGGAATATGAAACCGAATTAAATGGGAGCTATAATGATAACTATTATTGTAGAACAAAAAAAACTATCTAGAGTCATGATTGACCACTTAAACCTTTCTGACTTCTCTGTGGAATCATATTTTCCATAAACGAATCCTATGGGATGTTCAGCTAATAACAATGAAGGTAAGAATATTTAAAAACCAATATTTCATAACAATACTTATAATAGAATATGTCTCTAGGATAATCCTACAATAAAATGGTTATATATATAAATAAATTACAGTGAAAACATTTACATCACATTAAATAAAATAGTATATGTTTCATAATATTTTCCATATGGATAAAAATGGTCAATAACACGACATTTAGAATATTATGTCCAATATATACTCGACCAATATGATTTGGTCATGTGTTCTGGGATTTACTAGTTATTATAATTATAATAAAAATTATTTTATTGATTTCACAACAATTAAATATTTTTTTCATTATCAATTAATAAACCTTTCAATTAATTATTTATATCCAAAAAATAAATAATAAACTACCATGACAATGAAACTCATTTTATAATTAATATTAGTATTTATAAACTAATTTATCTTCTGTATAACTTTATTTTAAAAATTAATTAATTATTAAAATTTGATTATGTGATATTTAAAATTTCATTAAATAAAATATAATAAATGTACTAATCTCATTCCAGGGGATTCCAATGGGTTTAATTTATACCTAAATATGGTTTATGAATAACATTATTCATCCAATAATATTATGACATGTGGTATGGTAATTTTATAATAATATATTTTCCCTTTAATTACCTGATTTACATTTTTACCGTATTAATAAAAGTTACTAAAGTTGAAATTAATAATTCCCAAATATAATAGAATTCTATTTACAAATTTTGAAAATAATGATTCCAAATATGGTTTCACTTTTAAAATATTTAATCACCTATGTTACAATTAATTAATTTAAAATTAATCCTATTATCGGAATGAAAAAGTAATTTCTAAAAGTTATCTTTTTGCAAAAGATTGAAACGTTTTTACCTCAAAATTCAATGTAGAATTATTTCCAATGACAAAAATTATATTAAATGGTAAAAATATATTATATTTGTAAAGTAAAATAATTATATAATATAATTTAACAACTTAAATAATTTTTATGAATAATTTTTTTGAATTATTGTTTAGTATGTTATAACTATTCACCAAAACATAAAAGTTATCAAAAAAATATCAAAAATTCATCCAAAGAAAATTTTTATATCATGATTCCAAAGAACATATTTATGTTGTTAAATATAATATAAAAATCGTAAAACCCATATTTAAAATGAGTGTTCCATCAAAAGTCAGAGAATCAGTATTTTTCAAAAAAAAACATTTCTTTTGAAAAATTGGATTTTTTCTTATATCGTGTCTATAAAACATAGAAGATGAATTTTAAACATTTTATATAATATATTAAATACATAAGAAATTAATAAATTCAATAAATTGTGATATTATTATTTTACAAACTCATTTATTTTCATTTATAGAGTTCTTTTCAATAAAGGTAATATGGTTAATACCCACCATTACATTGACTACGTTATAAGGTAAAATAATAATATATAGTTGTTCACGTAAATATAGTGTTTTGGAAAACAAATTCTATCAAAATAAATTGAAATTATATGTAACTGAATCCAAGTATAGTGTTGTGTATAGAATAGTCTTATATTTTTGTAGCGTACAACAGAAGATATAAAATAAATTTAAAAAATATCACATAAAAATACATGGTTTTTTCTTTCTATCCCCCATAAAATGAATTTCACCTTTGAAATTTTTCTGTGTTTTTAATGTATTAACATGTGAATGTTTATTTTATAGAAACCCACATCATAAATAATAGGACTAAAACATTATTTAAATTGGAATTTTAGAAACATAATAGTTACCCAAAGTCACTCATAACTGGGTTTCCACCCAATAGAACATAGGTTGACGTGAAAAATTTGATAAAATATAAAAATAGAACTATCAAGTTAAGATATAGAGTTATAAATAACATTATAATGAAAAATGTAACAATCAGAATACATAAATCCATGATGATCTAAGGGACCATATAATTCATCGATAAATAAAATACAAGGATAATATATTGGGTTTCAAGGTCCCTTCTAAGGAGTTCATGAATGAGAAAAAATACTTAGTTGATTAAGTATAATATCATACTTTCTTTTTTCCATGGTCAATTTAAACATCATTTCTTATTCAACAAAATTAAGGTGAAATTTTGATTTCTTAATCATTAGTCAATCATAATATCCATAAATATAATGATAGGTCAATCCGTAAGTATTTATCACAGCTATAAGTCTAGAAAAGGTTGTGAATATGTCCACCTATGAGGAGGTATTAGTAAAACATAATCTAAATAATAAAAAAAATATTTTCATAAATTTGTAAACATACAATAGTTTTGAATTCTAATAATACAAATCATTATGAAGGTGTACACTAACTCATCCTCAAATTTATCCCCCATATATCATAAGGTATCTCTTATTGGTCACATTCCAAACACGTGATCACCTTCATCCTATATTCTCTTGAGTCATTGTAATAACCCGAATTCTCATATTACCTTATTGAAAATATGCATTTTTCCTTATTAAAAACTTATTGGATATATTAATTAATTCCAAAAATGTTTTATACTTCATCTATGATAGAATAACCCTTTTTCCCAAAAATCAATAATTAGTTACCAAGAAACTACCATCATCATATTTACTTATTCAAATAAAAAATTTTCTATATCCAAACATCATTATCTTAACAAAAGGTAAAAATTAAGGGTTCTGTTTCCCTAAATCTTATGTTCACCAATTATATCACCATACACTTTAATAACTTTTCTAGAACATTATAACTATTCAACATATCTTTTCCAATCCATAATAGAAAAATAATACTGAAAGCAAAAATATACTTCATGATTCATATAACATAATCTTTGAATTTCTGAATGATATACACCTCAGTCATCAAACTTTATCATTAAACCATTACCCGAGATCCATAATAATAGTATTTTATACATTAGAAATCATTTATTAATGTTCCCCAACCAAATTTTAACCAAATAATCTTATGATTAATGAAAAAAATAATTCTAGGAAGTCATATAACTTAATCATATCATTTATAATCTATTTATCCTCATGAGTTTAATAAATACTCATACCACCTTCACGATTCTCATTTTGAGATTTCAACATAGGATATTTGTTTTTATAATTCTGGCACATTAAATATCTGAAACATTCACGTTTAACCATCTTTTATATCTTTCTATCTAGTAGATAAGTCATGAAGTAAAAGATTAAAAATTACATATCAGTGTTTAAAAACAAATAGGTATGGTAAGTTTGTTATAATATTTCAATATGTGATATCATACATTGAATCAAAGGTTATTCATTATTTAAAAAAAAATCTACGATAGTAATATGTACATAGACATATTCATAAGACATACCTACTCATATCCCTTGAAATATCTCTATAGATCTCACTAATGTTTTAGCATCTTAGTTTACAATGGTTAACTAAACCATCACTTTGACACCAAATATAATGAACCATACTTGGCATTCATGGAAATTGCATTACATTTTCGTAATACATATTACAAGTCACAAAGAGACACATAATGACCATATCAGTTAGGTGTCTTTTGAAACAAAGAACATATTTTACTCACATGGTGAAAGATATTAAACATACCTTATAATGATCATCCCCTGTAGTTTTACTACCTAAAATCATTCTTCATATTCTATATAAAATAATACATAAAAAGGGTGATCTCATATTCAAATAATGGGTAAATAAGCAAAATATCAATTAAAACAGGAACTTGAGATTGTTAAAACAAGAAAATAACATTTTTTAAATCATGCCATCTATAAAAATATCATAATCATGAGTAATAAAATATAACAGGGAGGTTCGTAAGGAATAATTCATAACAGAAAATGAACCGTGATAATATAAAATTATTATAAACATGGAATTTTTGAAGACACATAAGCATAGAAAACCATTTATATATTACCCAATGATCATTTCCCATACCATCATATTTGATGAATTCCTTTACTGAATGGATTTTACTCCTCGTTCCATCCCTATATTACTGAAATGGATTTACATTCCATTCCAGTCCTATATTACTAAACATGATTTACTATTCATTCTATTCATCTATATATCATGATCTATAAATCATTACTCATTCCACTGGAGGGAGATATAGGTCCTACCAACAACATTATTAAAACTATACATATGTGTGAAAGTGTGACGTAAATCATTCATCATAGCATAACCCAATGAGTAAAATGAGATTCATAAAAAATTTTCAATAATAATATAATCCTAAAATTATGTAATTAATAAATACTATAAATGAAATAAAACCATAGGAATAATAGATATAGTATAACTGAAACATATTTGTAATCTCATATGAAGGATAATTTTTATAAAACAATTGAAATTAATTATTGGGAAAAATATCATTTCTTCTTAAATAAATTTCTTAAAAAGACACGCAATTTTATAAGAAATGAATTTCATAGAAAATGAACATGAATTTTTTTTGTAATATTCATGTAAATAAGGAATTATGAAAGTGTATAGATCCATTGATGTTGTAAGAGTTAGAAAAACATCCTTCACATACTTTTTTTAGCGAAGTCAAAAAGTAATACATAATGTAAAATTTAAAAGAAATCTTTCATAACATTTAATAAAAAATCAAAAATGGTTTAAATTTAATTTAATAAATATAAAGAATATTTTGGATTACATAATTAGGAAAAATGGACTTGAATGATAAATATATACTAGTAAATACTAACGTATAAATAATCTCAGATAATAATGAGATTGCAAAATTAACCTTTAAAAAATAATATTCCACCGAATTTTATGCCTCATAAAATAATAGAGATTATATAAAAATATGAATTCCATAACCTTTAGTATAATAATCAAAAAAACATTCATGGTAAGTATAAACACATCAAAAAGAAATATCATGTGTATAAGGCATATGTCTCACAAAAATAAAAGTGAGATAAAATAATACCATACCATTGGTTCGAGTTCCATCATTTGTGTCCAATCCTCCTGTATAAGTTTTTAATAATGTTGTTAACATATACCAAAGTATTATTAAATTGTTTTGATATCATATGTGGGTATATTATTACATGTGTGTTAATAACATTATTACTCATCCATTGGGTATTAACTTCTTTATTTTCATACGCAAGTTTCATTAGATAAGTTATTTATCCTGTTATTTTATTTATCATTATTCAATTTATACCATTTTATTAATATAATATATATAATATTTTTTCAATATATACATTTATCTAATCAATTTTTAATTCATATAATATAGAATTAATCACATCACATCATTGAGATGGTAGGTCGTATGTACACATGAGCGACAATATCATTCCCATAATTGTGAAATGTTATGGAACTGTATGGTATATTTTTTTCATTACCCATATAATGGAATAATAATAATACTATATAGTTATTATTCTCATCCTTATTCCCATCCATGTAAACTAGTAGTGAAAAATATAATACACAATGGCATGGAGACGGTATGTCGTACGTATGAACACATGGTGATTTCATTTACCGTGGGATGGATAGAAGGTGGAATATGGGTGTTACATAATTATTATAAAATACAATTATAGAAGTGATATTAGAGATATTTTTTATAATGAAAACAACTTGTGAAGTGGAAGTTGATGATGAAATGAGTTTGAATGAAATAATAAGGGAGATAACCTCTTCTTTAACATTTTCTCTCTAGACTTCTAATTAATGGAAGAAGACTTTTTGTTTTGAGAAGACCGAAAAATCTATAATGTAACTAGGTATGTTGATAAGTTAAATGAGTATGGTATTTCAGAGAATTAAGGCACAATTTGATGTTAAGAGATGGGGAATTAGGTTCCATTCTATACATTTGTTGATGGGATCTTTTGGAAACCCCAAAATTCAAATTTTTAATAAACTCAAACCACATCGACAAACTTAATAAACATTATTATTAAGAATATTAATTGATATAAGGATTTAATTTCTTCAAACAATAATATTTAGATATGATTTTATTTATTTTAAACATTATCATTTTGTTTACCCTTAATTATTGTCTTTTAATTATAACTATGTTAACAAATTCTTGAATATTATAATAGTGTAATTTATATTTATATGATGTAAATTAGACCCTAAAATAAGAAAAGAGAATATTTTATAGTAATCCATAATTATATTTTATTTTTGAAAATATTTTATGGTTGTAAAATAATTTAATAAAACCCTTTTTTGACTAAATATCAATAGTGTCATATTGACACTATTCATTAAATAGATTATTTAAAATAACATGATAAAAAGGTGAGCTCGAAAAAAATATTTTTTTATATCTATAAGGGGAAGAGGAAATCTATAATGATTTTTTGGATATATAAATTATACAAAAATATGTTTATTTTAGTATTTTTTAAATCATTATTTAGATAATTCCATTAATAAAATAATTACTACATCAATATTTTATAGTTATTTAATATACTTATTTGTTGAGTAAAAATTAAAATTAATATAATATGAATGATATAAGTCCACTATATATCAATATAATACATATAATAGAAAATATCTCTAGTAATATCTGAAAAATGTTATATATATTAAAACGTGAATTTGAATACATTCACATCACATTAAATGAAATATTATAAGTGTTATAATCATTCCCATATGACTCCAAATGGTCAATGACATGATAGTTGGATGATTATGATCATGATATACTCTAACAATAATTCTTGGTTATGTTTTTGGGTATTTTTATATTTATTATCATTTTATTGAAAATTACATTATTGATTATCCTTTAATTAAATAATTTTTGCATTATCAATGTATAAGATTTTAAGAAAATTATTCATTTCCTAAATACTAAAAATAAATTAACACAATAAGGAAAACATTTTATATTTAAAATGATTTTTTATTATGAAATTTATATTCATTATAACATTATATTAAAAATAGTTATTTTATTAAATTGTGTGTAATGAATATTTAACTTTTCATTAAATAAAATAATTTATATTATGTAATCTCAACCAAGTATATTCAAAAGGGTTTCATTTAGACCCAAAGATGGTTTAGGAATAAAATAACTCATTTAATCATATTAGTAAATCTATTAATATAATTTTATAATATTATATTTACCCTTAATTACATGACATAACTTTTTAAGGTATTAATATAAATTAATAAAGATATTATTCATAATGCCGAAAAATAAAAGGATGATGTTTAAATAAAAGATTCCTATGGACTATAAATATTAAATCCATTTTAATTGTTAATAACATATAATATTCAATAATTCATTTAAAATTTATCTCATTGTTGTAATGAAAATGAGTTTTTAAAAATTAAAACATTATATAAGTTTGAAATGGATATACATAAACAATATTGGTAAAATTAATTACAATGACCAAAATTATATTAAATGATTACAAATAATATATTTCTTTCTTTCAATACATTTAATAATATAATTTATAAAAATAAATTATTTCGATGGAAAAATTGGTTTTGAATTAAAATTCAGTATATTTTAGCAATTCATCACAACATAAATGTAATCAGAAAAATTTTAAGAATTCATCAAAAATAAATTTATAAATCCCACATCTAATAAAATTTCATATGTTGTTAAATAAAATATATTAATGTTTCAAAATTATATTTAAAATTGGTGCGTCATTTAAATGTACAAAACTGCATTTTTTTGAAAAATTATTCTTTTTTCTAAATAATCGAATTTGTTCTTATATCATAAATATATACATATAAAATTCATTTTAAACATTATATTCAATATATTAAATATATATTAAATTAATAAAATTCAAAAAAGTGATTTTATTATTTTATAAACTCTCATATTTTAATTCAAACAAGTTATTAGATGAAAGTTAATACTATACGTATCCACCATTATAATGACTACTTTATAAGTTAGTATAATAAAATTTAGTTTTTCACATAATATTTGTATTTTTAGAAATTAATAATATAAATTTAACATGATTTTGTTTAATACAAGCCATATATTGTGTTGCATATACCAAAAGATAAGATAGTGTTGTGTATAGCGCATGCTTATCTTGGTGTACCATACAACAGAAGACATAAATGAATTTAACAAAAATATATATATTATAAAAATATTAGGGTGTTACAAACTTCTCATAAGAGTGAATCACCATCACACAGTAGATGTATTTTTTTTTAGGAGAATGTGGGTGTTCTGGCACGGAGATGTAACATCTCTGTTGCATAATCAATAGAGATTACTTTGTTTAATACTATTTATTAGAAATAAACTATATATATCCATCCCAAAGAGATAATATCCTTTATTGTGGAGTAAAAAACACCACTTTTATGGGGAAAATATTATTGTTTTTATTGTCCTTCTTGTGTTTTCTTGATATCTAATATAGTTTTAGTCTATGACATATTCATTCTCAATCTGTATTTTCTTTACCTCTTTATCAGGATGGATTATAATGTTTTTCATCATAGTTATTTTCATTATTTTCATTATCATTTCATTTTTCAGATGGCTGATGGGATATCATGATTGTTTGAGGAAGATTGGTATTATATTTTTAGTCCTTAAGGACCCTCCTGACCATAGCTGAAGTGTTTTTAGTCTACTATTGTATTCAATCCAAATGAAATTTACACTATTGTTGATCTTCCATCTATTTTTTAGGATTCTCTTGATGATTTCAAATATTTTTTCTCATGTATTCCAATATAGAGGTATGATTAGTTTACAATTAACCTCGTTCCATGTATGAAATAAATTGTTTTACATTCTTATTGTATTGAACAAGGGGATCAAGATTATATTCGATGATTTGACGGGGAAGGTCTACGTTCCTCAATGTGATTCTCATTGTGCATCCCCATTTCTATTATCCTATAATAGAGATGGTTTAATCATACTGTGCATGTATTGTTGACATTTGAACCAAGTAATTATTTATACCTAGTATCTATTATCTTGTATAAATGTTTTTTTATCAGTAAAAATGGAATTTTTTGTTATTGAAGATATATTTTGGGACAGGTTATCATCAGCTAGAATATTTGAAATTTGATATACTGATGATAGTTCTTAAGAATAGTTATGTTTATTTTGAATACATTTTAATGTTTTTTCTAACAAATATTCCTATAGTTTTTATTCGTTCTATGAATAAGATGTTTTGTGACTATCTTGAAACATTTGTAGTCGTGTTTTTGGTTGTTATATTTGTTTATTCAAGATCTGATTATGATAATTAGTTCCATTTGGGTTTGGTTATCGAAATATTAAGAAGTAACCATTTGTTTGAGAATATTTGGAAATGAAATTTTTTGATCCATGATGTGAATTTCATGGGACATGTGATTTCTAAACATGGATTACTAGTTGATATTGATAAACTAAAGGTTTTTTTATCTTCAACAAAACCATAGTTTTTTTGAGATTCAGAATTTTCATAGTCTTGGTGGATATTATCCACATTTTTTCAATCATTTCATAATATTGGATTCCTATTTGACTAATCTTACTAGGAAAGGGGTGGAATTCATATCAGATGAAAATTTTAATAATTATTTTAATGAGATAAAATTACTTCTAACATCAACTCATATACCAATATTGCCTAGTCCTGGTAAGGGGTGTGTTGTTTTCTATGATGATTATGGTGCTTTTTTGGGTTTCATGATTTTTAATAATGATCACTTGATATCTTGAAATCGTCATCATCTCTGACTACATGATAAGAATAACACCAATCATGATTGGGATCATTCTTTAGTTATTCTTGTACTTATGTGTTAGTTGTATTATCATCAATAGGATAGGTTCAACATTCATTCTGATTATAATAGATTTAGTTATATATTTCATCATAATGAATTTAATATCAGAATGCTTTATTGGGTTAAATATCTAAATAGAGATTAGTTTAATATCACATACATGTTGAGATAGGTAAATGTCATTGCAGATTATCAAAGTTATAATATACCATCAATTGTAATTTGGAATCAAATGAAGTGTGCAAATATATAATGAATTTTTATTAGATGCATTTGGATGGTCAATAGGATGTTTCATGTATGGTTATTGAATGTGATTAGCTATCATCATAATTCAATTTCCCTATTCTGTATTTTATGTGTAAGGTTAATTATTTCAGAAGAATTTGAATAATCATATATGATGGGGATGTTATTTCGTAATGGTCTCACTCATTAGATGTTATACTCTGTTTTGGGGTCTATTTTCCTTCCAATATCTGTGAGGTTCATTGTAATTTGATTTCCATGATTTTTTGTGTCATTTATCAGGTTATTATGATGTTGTATTGTGACATGGTATATGGGTTTTGGTGGCTAGGTTTAAAGAATGATATTTATGGTTATGTGTCAAACTATTACACCTTCCAACAGATAAATTAAAGGCATCTGAAAGCTTCAGGTTTACATCATCATATTCCAGTTGTTTTGTTTAGAAATGGGATGATGTATCCATGGAGGTTTTTTGGATTTCCATGGACTCCCATATGGAGGAATTATTTCTAATTTTTGATTAATATGAAAAAAAATCCATCTAAAATTGATCAGATAAGGGACACCATATAATATGATGATCTAGGTAAGTTGTATGTGTATGGGATAGTGAGGTTACATGGGGTTCATTATGATATTTTATTATATTGGTATCCTTTGATTACTATGTGGTTTTAGAGGAATCTCTAAAAGGAATTGGTGAATTTGGTCATGTTAAGAATAAGTACAATCAATAGGTATATGGAAAATCATATAATGTTATACATGTTGTGTTGGATACGATTTTGTTCTATGCCCTAAATTTTTTGTACTGTGGAATATCCATTTGGGACTGGTTTATTTTAATTATAACAGCTGTTATCAGCCGTCAATTAGAATGGAGCATCTCAACGTTTTGTATGGTCTCTCGTGGATGTCAAATACGTGTAGGGAAAAGGATTGAACATACCATTTTTGGGCTATGTTTGGTTTAGGAGACATCTCCTAGGATTCAGGATGTACATTTGTAATTTATTACATCTTCGTGTTGACACTATTATTACATGGATTAACAATATCATCCATCAAATTTTTCATTTTCTCATTGGGGTTTCGTTAATGTTTACCATTTGTTGGGTCATAATAAAATTAGAATATATTGAAAGATTGATCTGATATATATTATACCATTTGATGTCACTAAGAGGTGTGGGTAGGTTTCTTATTATTTGAAATTTCATTTTATTTTTCATGTGATGATGATGATTTTCACATATCACAACTTATAAAATAAAAACCAACTCACTCTAGTATTCTAATTTCAGAAGATACTGAGAATGGGAAATAGTTTACTATTTTAGAGCATCTATAATAATTTTTTGAGTATCAATTTAATGTTTTGTGGTAGAATTCAATTTTTTTGGTCATAGTGCTATGGTATCAAGTATATAATTCTCATGAGATATGGGATTTGAATTCATTTTTTATGGAGAAATGGCATAATCTATTTACTAGACATCATTCTCCCATATGAATACTTTGGGATGTATAATATTATAGTGGTTATTTATAACATCATGTTATTAACTATCTGGTATTTCCAATATATTTATTCATATTATACTTTTTTTTGGTGTGTGTTGGGACTCCATGTATTTGAGAAAAATATATAGGGAAGATGAACAAAATTTCATGGATGTATGTTTGTTTGATTTAATAGTGTTTTGTTATAAGCGTCTATGTTTTTAATGGTATTCCACGTAAGGTAAATGATTTAATATCGTAGATCGTAGTTTTTCAATAGAAAACAATTATTTTTTATCTATTATTAGATTACATATCATGTTATGAGCATATGTGGAATGTATTGTTTTCTAGGATAATTTTTTGATGATGAATACATAACATGAATGTTTACACACATTGAATAAGTTTTACAAGACTTATAATCCATAAAAAACTTTTTTTTAATGGGTGATAGTTTTTACAACATATATTGACCTCTGGGAATACATATGTGTAATGGGAAGACACACCATCTCATTATTAATATGGTGTATTTTTTGGACATTTTTTGAGTGATTAGAAAAATTCAATAATGTGAAAACATTAATGTATTGATCTAGGGTCGATACCATGAGATTTTGTAAGCCCCTTATACTTATTGATTAATTATTTCATTATTTCATCATTAGGATTTTGAAGGGTATCTTTTTGGGTTAGATAATATTTATTTTTATTTGTTTCGATTGATTCTCGTAGCACCAATGTGTTGAATTATTGGATTTTTTGACTTGTGGGGGTATTCAAATTACTTTATTATTGATTTATTTATTGATCATCCTACATGGTTTTTTCCATTATATATTTGGGTCATATTGGGTATGTGTTCACTATAGATTTCCATGATCTTACCTTTTTTTATTTTTTATATTGAAAAATAATCTAAGAGATATAATTATTGATTCATAGGCCTCAGTAGTCATCATTGTGATCCTATTAAGAGGGGACCCATTTTTTGGCATGTTTAACCATGAGACTAAGGTATGGTTATTCCTTCTATTGAATATGTTTTTGAAATTTATTTTCCTGGATTTGATTAATTATTTTATAAATTAAATGGAAATGTTGAATGGTATAATTTATGTTTCTATAAATGGGATTTTAATGAAATAATGTTTTCTATTGATTTTGGTAAATGAAATTGGTTTTCAAGGAATTATGAAATGGTTTTGTGAAATTTTTTTCAAATAATGTTTTTTATAGAATGCTTTAATGCATTGGTTTGGAATAAATTACACATAAAAAAACATAGGTAATTAGGTCTATGGAGTAGTAATATGCCTCATTAGTGGATACTTCTGGGAGGGTAGTAACTCCTCAACTATTCTCCCAATCCCGTAGACTCTTGTTATTGGAAATTTTGATATACTATTTTGAGGTTCAATTTATGAACTGTTCATCTACTACATAGATTTGATTAATATATCTTAGGTCATGAAATTACATATATTTTCCGATAAAATTTTTTGTTTTTACTATATGAATTTTATATGATATGTGATACATGATTCATTTTTATTTCATTTGTATTTATTGATATATTTATATGAAATTATTTTAAATAGTTTTACTAACTTTATTTCTAAATTATAGAAAAGTGATAATTAAATGCATTTCCATGATTTTGATATAAAATTTACTAAAAAATATATTATTTATTATTTTCATTATTGTTTATTAGATTTTTTATAGATAATTTTCAAGGAATACATGGGTAAGATCATAATAATCTAGTTAAAAAACATAATGTATGCCCCTTTGGTAGTGGGTAGACCACTATATTTCTTAGATTCATGGAAATGAAAGGAACCTTATTGATTTAGTATGGTTTTCTATTAACTGGGTCTTAGTAGTTGGTTGTGAGATGTTAGAATTTTATCCATCATATCACATAAAGACTATTAGACTTGATTTTTTAGTTTTCTCTACCATTTTAGTTTGACTTGTCTCATGGAAATTGTTTTTTTACAATTTTAGTTGAATTTAATCTAATGGTCTTTATCTTTTATGACATATATGTTCCTGTTTTATTTTTTTATTCTTTATTCATATATATATATATTTCATGTTCACTACTTCAGGATAGGAGAACGGGGTCCCTCTAATTGTTATTCATGAATAGGTTTTAGATAATACCCAATGGGGATTGATAATTCCATGTGAGTAAGTGGAAATTCAAGTCGGGTAATAGTATTGAGAGGGTATCCAATACTGTTTCTTCATATATCAGATATATGTTTCCCTTATTGATCATATGAGATCTCTCATTTCTCATGTTTACATTACTATGTTACGAATAATGGTTTATACATTACATATTTATAATGATATCATATGTGGATGAATTTAAGTTATATTTTGAAGACATATCATGAATTATGTCGTATATTAAATATAATGGAATAAAATTCTATTTTTTTGTTAATGAAATGGGAATTAATTGTTTTTGGGATGTTCTAACTCTCTATATATCTAAACCTAAAAAGGATTATTGTAAATAAGAGATTAAATACTAATTATATATATTTTAATTGTGTATGGTTATATCTAGGATTTTATATTTGTTATCAAATATTATTTTTATATAATGTGTTTCTGAAAAAATCATTCACGAGTACCAGTCTGGGAGTCACAATTTAACAAACACATGAATGATAAATGAGTTTCATGAAACATCATTGAGACATCATCATCATATTATATCTAGAGAATAAAAGTGGACAGTATCGTCAGGTTATAACCTTAATGAAAATAAAAATTATCAAATAATGATGACAATGATAAAATTAATTCATATAATTTTTTTATATATTTTCTTTCAAAGATATGACAAACCACCATTTTCTATTAGTAACATTTATAAGATAAAAATTCTCATAATAAAAATAATAATATTACCTTGTAAAATATATAGAAACTAGTGATGTAATATGCATAATGAATAATATTCATAATGGTGGAAATTTGATATTGATCCATAAGGATTAAAAATATATTCAATTCTAGCTTTTGTAAAAATTATATAGTGGCTCATATGAATATTTTGTTTATAAAGAAATATTATTTATTTTAAAATAGGTTAGTAGTTATTATATAAATAAATTTTTAAAAAATTTAAAATTTGATTACAAATCTCATTAACTATTTTTGGTGAACATGGATTTAGAGGAATACGATTTCCGACCACAAAGGGAAAATAATGGGATCTTTTCTAAAAACACATGTCCATTATTATTAAGAACCAAAAAAATGAAATATAGGAATAATTTTTTTTAAACAATATAAATGATAAGATATGAAGAAAAGTATATTTTTTAATAAATAATTAACAAAAAATTTCTTCCAATGAAAATTGAATCATAAACAATCCCGAAAAAATTTTATATTATATATTAAACCCTTTCCACATATCTCAAATGTATTTATAAATTATCAAGAATTCTATATTTTAAATTTATACAATTTGTAAATCAATAAAAGAAAAATATTAATTCTTTTATTTCTATATATCATTCCCATATATTTTTTAATAACTCCTTTATTGGTAATTTTTCATTGAAATCAATATTATGATGTCAATAATTCAATTTTCCATATATGGTTAAGTTCAAAGATTACGATAATTGCACAATACTCATGGTTTTATCAACACAAAATATTATTAATTTCATAAATATCTTATTTATTCATCATATACCATTTTTTAAAAACCATGTACTATATTGAATAAAATTAAATAACATCAATTCAATCAGGCGTTTTTCCACTCATACACATGGGGTGTATTCATTTTTCAACGGATGGAAAGAAGTGAAGGTAAAAATAATATATATTTATATATTCATAATCATATCATATATGTCATATATATATAATATATATAATATATTTCTTATATATTCCATAGATAAATTAGCACAACCATCCATGTGTAGCGGTGATGATAAATGAAACACATCAATTTATGGAAACAGTAGATCATAAAAATGAATGAGTGGTGATTATATTTTATATTGGATAGAAATAAGATATAAAATGATTGTAAAATTAATAGAAAAAATAACTATTTTAAATATACATATGTAATTAAATTTACATGTTTATAAATGATCTGTTGGAGGAGAAAAAGTAATTAACAATTTATCTGATCGTTATATACAATTACCACATCATTGAGTATTTTCTATTAGAATAGGAATTGCGCCTTATTCGGATAGATTATGGTGGTTCTAGGTCCTATAAGAAGTTTTAATTAATTTTGGGAAGATATTTTATGTATTTATTTGTTAGGACCATGTCAATGAGGAAGGTGAGTGTATCTAATATTTGTATATTATTGTCAATGTGTTTTAAGAATAAAAGACAATCAAATGAATTAGTATTTTCATAAAATTAGGTCTTCTATTATATTTGGAACAATTATACTCATAATTGATTAAAATGGTCATCTTATATTAGATAATCTGGTTCAATGAAAGGATTAACCATATTCATAATCAATTTGGGGAGAAAAGGTCGATTTTATTGATTATGTATCTAGTTGGATGAAAATGGACAATAGATAATCTCTAAATCTGGTATGAATTTTTTAACTATAATGGCAGGATTATAGTCTAAATTACATTAATAAAAAAAGGTGATGATGATTTTATAACATTGGAGTTCTCATAAATCATAAGCCAGTTGTGAAACATGGTATGCATGCTTAATAAAATAAATGAGGAGTGAAAGTGATAATTCCAACCATATTCTGATTTATTGGTTCTAAAAAGGAAATAAAAGGGGTTCTAGAGATTGAATTCATCTTGATCATATTTAATATGGTTTAGATACAATGATATTGTCAAATGAAACATAGGAACTATTGTATCCGGTCATCAAAATATTATGGGGCATTGGATTTAATGGATAAAGTTGGTGATGCCATTATAACAGGAACATTTTATTTATAAAGGCTGAGAAAGTTGGTGAAAAATGTATTGATTCTTCAATTAGATCAATATCTATCATATTCAGAGGAAAAATTGATTGATACCAATGAATAAAAAGAGAATAAAAGAAGGTCATCACCCATTTATTCAACCATTTAAAAGGGTTTGAATTGATTAGTTTGATGTTCAAGTGGGTCATGAAAATAGATGAAGAATATGTTTTATATTACAATTGATTATAGAGAAGAGATGTAGAAAATTGATTTATGTGTTGTGAAGGGGGTATTAATATTAAATAACACTTTTTTCTCAATTATTGGCATTGTGAAACTGTATTGAACAAATTTTATTGGGCTAATCAAAATCAAGAATTTAGTTCGGAGTGAGAAATCATATCTAGATCAACGATTGAAAAAAAAATCAATGAAGGGATAATGTTGGATGAAGATTTAATATTATTTTGAGAAAAAGTTAATGAAGTAAAAAATTACCATCAAAATTCAAGGGAAATCGAGATTCGGGTGAATTTGGTTGAGATTGAATGTTTTTGGGACTCCTACTGAATCCTCTCATGGGACACATTTAAAAGGAGAAATGTAAATTGTACATTTCTATAGTCTGACATAGAGGTTAAATTCACAAGAAGAGAGAGAAGCTTTGACATTCTAGGAAGATAATTGAGTTTTTTTATTGATCATTTACTGAATAAGTTTCTATAGAGAAATTTTAATGGAGAATAGACATGATCCCATTGTTTTATTGAATGATCATTTTATCAATGATAATCATATTCATCGATATAATAGATTATGTTTATCATCATATTAAGATAATAACCATATCAGGTAGGATAATTTGATTGGATTTTCCATATTGTGATTTTTGAACTAAGGAAGAAGAATTTGGAAGATTATAAATTGTATTACAGAAGAGCTACATCTATTGTATTGTCCCATCAAATAAGAAGATATAAGTGGGTAGATCCGATTCGGAAATCTGATCAAGAGAATCACAGTAAGAAGATTAGAATATAAAATCATATTTGACATTGATATCTGTGTTTTGAAATTGTTACAATCTTCGGTGAATATATGGGTATAATTTTTTCAAATTAATAATTTTGTGGATGTTTAAAATAATCACATGTAACATGAGTTTTTACACAATCATTGTTTTACCATATTTGTTCTAATAGGTCTCACACAATCGTTTTTATTATATTTAACGTGATACATGAGTGAATATGTATACATTATTCATTTTATTCTATTAAAATGATTTATTTTTATTATATTTTGTGGTATTGGATCATTTTCAGACCATACCAAGTGTATACATATTTTTATTTAATTAGGAACCTTGTAAATACTTGTGTTCCTTTGGATGTGTGTTTGGAATTTTTTTAGTAGGGAATAAAATATTTAACTAGAATAGAACGTTTTTTTATGTAATAAAAAATTATAAATTACCACTTATTCTCCACCTCCCCGTTTTAGTGATAAAATTATATTGGTAGGGAACTTTCATGTGGTATCAGAGAGTATAATCCCTTCATTTATTCTTTAATGATGGTGAATTTTAGTTATATGAAAAATAAATATATTATTATGTTCAAATAAAATAATTATCTTATATGGAATTATATAATGTTTCCCTATCTTATGTATATTGGATATGATGTTATTGAAGCTAGAAGAAATGGGTTTACTACTATTTATTGTAAATCCTCTCTTACATCTGTTGATAAGAAGAGTCCTGAGAATGAAGGAAGGGCCGAAATTTATTTATTATCATCACTTTCTAAAAGTTAATTCTTAAGGTTGAAAGGTATTTTCACACCCAAAGACATATGGGATAAATTTAAATTTAAAAACATCTAAAATAAAAAAATTGAAGAAGAAAAAGTTATAAATTTGGAGATTAATGTATGGTGATCTATGGATTGATGAAAACAAATCTTTTGGGGCCTCCCATACCAAGGTGAATGGGTTTGATAGTACTATAAGATTTATTAGTTAAATGTTAGATGATTATATGGTTATTTAAATGATTTCTATAATCCTTCCTGACAATTATGATACAAATGATTCTTCATTAAAAGATAAATATAATTAAAAAATATATAATGATTATTTTCATACAAATATCATCTCTTATAATATTATACGAGATTAATATATGAATATAAATAAACAATTTGATATTGAAATGTATTTTAATTATTTGAGGAATGAAATGTTAAGAAATATTATTATTTAAGAAGAAGATGATGATGAATCTGATTCGGAAAATGAGGTGTGTAAAATATATTGATGATATGATATCCTTGTATTCTAAAAATGCGAAAAATTTTATATGGAAATATAAGTAAAAACATACCTTCAAATGTTTTGAATATGGTGTTGTTGGTCACTGTGTGGCTAATTTTCCTCCATAAATGGAGGTATAAGATAGCGATGTAGATGAATGAATGTCAAGAAGATCATGGAAGTAACAGAGTGATAATTGAATATTTAATTCCATAAATAATTATATAGAATTATTTAAATCCAAAGAATAAGGTTTATATCTATGGATGAATAATAATAGGCCAGTAATGATAAATCTAAAAATTCCAGTGAGTATGGTATGGATAAGACTTTTATTGATATATTGAATGATGAAAAACTTATAAGCATTAGTCCTAAAGAAGATAAATTTCAACATGAGTGTCATTTGAAAGAAGAGTTGAATGAATGTATGGGGATGATTAGAATGATTGAAAATAAAAAATTTGGAAGATCAATTATAGACAAAAATAAATATACATTTTTTTCTGAAGAAATGATAATGTTTATGAACGAATATATAACATAAATAAATATATTATGAAAATAATGCATCATAATGACCATCTGTAAGTGAGTCTTAATGTGAATGAAGAAGAGTTGGAACAAGTCCATCATAAACTCACTAATGTTGAAGAAAAATGTAAATGTTTGAAATAATCTATCACTGATGTTGGTGAATGTTATCATAATGAAAAACATGTGAAATATCAATAAAAGTTATAATTAATTGGTTTGAAGAAAGATGGAATTGTTTCTAAAATGTAGAAAGTTGTGAAACTTATTTATATAACCAAGAGAAAAAATATCAGGATATGAGAAGTTATAAAAAACAATGAGTTTAAAAATTCTTATAAAAAATTTGAATTTGGAAATTTCTCCAATTCATATAGAGGAATTAAATTTGAAATGAAAATTAATAAACCATTTGATTATAAGAGGTTTAGTGGTTCGGGAAAAAAGACAAGAAGGTTTTTGGGAAAAAAATTAATAATTCCATTCATCAAGGAAGATTCAAAGGAAACTATTCTTTCTATGGATATTGCTGGTATTGTTGTAGATTTAGATAAATAGAAAATATGTTTTTGGTCAACCAATAAAATTTATATATCCCACAATTTATGTACGTCAATTTATGATGGGTAGTCAATCTCATCAAATAATAAATTATGAGAAGTTTGTTGTGAATATTCCTAAAAAAGTTGGAGTAATGATTAAAGATATGTTTCAACCAATGGAAACTATTTGTGAAATATTTGAACATCCTGGAGACTGTGAAAAAAAGTATTTCATGTTTTTTATCTATCATAAAAAATATTCCTAAAAATTATCAAATGTTGAATGTGAAGAGAGAATAGAATGGAAAAAAAGATGTTGTTGTTTGAACAACTTTGAGTGATAAAGATTAGAACAGACATGGATACATTATGGTGGGTGCTATTCTCTCATTGTAGGTGATATTAAATTTTTGAAGAATGTCAATGATTTTAAATAAGTACTAGTGAAATTTTGAAATCATAAATCCTCGAGAATTAATGGTGTTTGATCATCTATACTTAAAAAATAAATGATTAAATATATGAAATATTTTTATGATGATGGTCTGAAACACAATTTTTCTAGAGTTTCATAAATCTATGATGATAGTTAAAAAGTTATCATTATGAGATATGGGTTTGTTGTGAAAAGTGATGAATATGGAATGATTGTTACAAGAGGCCAACATATAAAGGAGAATTTGTTTTATATTGGTGAAATACAAAACACATGTTACTTGAATATGGTAGAATTACATAAACTGTTTCCTAAAAGGATATGACACAAGTTTTATATAAGCATGATATAACTATCAAAAAAAGATCGTTTCTGAAAAATTCTTGATTTTCCAATAAGAATATATTTGTGATTCACTATTTACTAGAATAAAAAGATTAAAAATCCAATGAAAATTATATTATTTATCAGTTGAAAAAATTCCTTCGATCATAATCATTCCAATATTTTTGGATTGATGTTAAAAAAATTCAAAAAATGGAGATAAGGACTTTACCACATTAATGAATGATTTTAAACGTTTCAAATGAGACAATTTAGAAGATTTGAATTTTTTTAAATTTTTCATAAGATAATCTTGGAAAGAATGTGAGTATTCCCTGATTAATATAAGGACAAATAATATTAATGAATAAATATGTAAATAACTTGAAAGGTATCTAGATACTAATGAAATTATTTAGTAGTATAACTGCTCATACAGTCCTCAAATAAATGGGGTTTCTAAAATAATGAATAAAAATATAGTGGAAATGGGTAGAACTATGTGACATAATGATTTTATTTCTCATTACATTTGGAGGCAAGCCATAAATAAAACTATTTATTTTCAGAACCATTTTCCATAGTAACCTAATTCATACATGAATCCATATTAATTGTTTTAGGTGAAAAATCCATGTTTGAAATACTTTAGTGTTTTCGGGATTCCACTTATTATAAATAAGAATGGTGGAAATAATGGAATGTTTTAGAAGATAGGTGATGATATAATTATTTATGGTTATGCTTCAGGAGGAAGAGTATATATATGTTTCAAAAGTGTAATAAGAAGAATTGTTGTTTCTGGTAATGTAGATGTAATTGAATGATCATTGGAATACAAGTGTATTCGAGAAGACAAGGGCATTGAGAAGAATAAGGGACGTATTGAAAACAATTATAATAAGAATACATAACATTATAATATTCCTCATGAAGAAAAATTAGACTCTCTTATTTCTATTAATGAGGATGGTACTGAAAAATATCATCCAAGTCTAATGAAGTATGTGTAAACACCTGTATATAATTTTTTAACAACATTTGATGGTTCAATCAAGAAGAAAAATAATGGAAATTGCACATAATTATTTGTATTAAAAAGTGGAGATAAATGGTGTGAAAGAAGATTTTAAGAAACTAGAATGGGTTGGGCCATGAATGATGTGTTGGATCATACTGAATAAAATGATACATGTGTGTTTTTACTAAGATAGAAAAAAATTAATTATTTGCACAATGTTGGTCATTCTTAAAAATATGAATGAAGAAGGTGACGTGATAAGAAGAAAAGAAAGATTATTGGAAATGGGTATTCACAAATTTAAGATATTGATTTTGATGAAACCATTGCTCTGGTTGAAATTATTGAAACAATCAAAATAATTCCTAAAATTGATGCACAAAGATGTTACATTGTGTTTAAAATGGAAGTAAAATCTTCATTTTTGAATGGTGGTCCTGAGGAGAAGTTTAATATTAGACAACCTAGTCGAATTATTTTTCAGAAATATTATAGTTATGTGTAATGATCAAAGACGGAACTATATGGGTAGAAATAAGCTACGAGATCATGGTATTTAAACTTTTATTCTATCTTAAGGAAAAAGAATTTCATGAATGTATGATGAGATAAAAATCGTTACATTAGATAATTTCAAGAGTATTCCCTAATTTTAGTTTATTATATTAATGTAATTATATTTTCATGGGATGATGAAAGAGATTGTGAAATATTTTCTAAAGATAGGAATAAGGTTTTGAAATGTATAAAATGGTTGAAATGAATTACTATCATTCGTTAAAAATTCGAAAAAATAAAAAATACATATTTCATTATCATGAAAATTATGCAATGGATATTTTGATGATTTTTTTAATGAAAAACTCCAAACATATATCCCCATTGATTTCGATGGGAATTTTTTTTAAAAAATATGTAGAAAGACAATTTTTTGATAAGAAATAATTGGGGAATTTGATTGTATTTTCTTTATTTGACTACATCAAGACGTGACATTGTTTATGTTGTTACATTATGTAGAATATTTTAGTGTTCTCCAAAGGAATAAAAGTTACCATCTGGAAAATTAATTCTTAGATACATCAATGGCACAAGAGAATTTGGAATCATATATGAATGCTCAAAATGTATTGATTTTTTTGGATATTCAGATACTGATTGGGTAGGATATGTTGATGATAAAATATATATAGCAGGTGGAGTATTCCTTATAGGAATTAATTTTCCTAGTTTTCAATCATATAATAAAAATTTAGTAACTATCATTATACTTAAATCTGAGCACCTTTATGCACTCAAACCATTACTCATCATATATAGATGATAACACAATTACATGGCTTACATATTAAAATGGATCACCCTTATAATTCTATTATGAAAATAAAATTATAATAAATATAACAAGGAATACCATTCAACATTCATGTTTAAAAAATATTGATATAATATATCATTTTACTAATGAAAATGTGGACGATAAAGAATTTATGTTAGAATATAATCCAGTATTGGAAGAATTTTCAGATATTTTTCACAAAAACATTATTATTAGATTCATATTCAAAAATGAGGTTGATCATGGATTTCCAATAACTTTTTTATCAAGTTTATATTATGTGACTTTCCCATCTCTCATCTTACATTTGGATGGTGTTATCAAGGGGATAATTTTACAGTTTCATAAATCTACCATTTTTTTGCATTATGTAAAGGGGAGATGTGGGTAAGATGTGATTTTAGAACTATAAATATGTGAATTATTCTAACAATTTATTTTAGTATTTGTAGGAAAATAGTCATTTTGTATTCTAGGAATGAGGAAAATAATGCTGATAAGTTAATGAAGGTTTAAATAATCACTACTTCTGGACAACTTGGTTTTACTGTTAATAACTATGGTTTCCTACAATAGGTTTCTCACGTAGGATTACAATTGTTTATAAGTGAACCATTACTTGAGGATGCAATGTTCTGTGATTTATTAAACTTGGTTGAGAACAAAATAAGAAGGGGTGATTATTAGTGCCAAACTGATGAGTATGTTTATATATCCATGTGTTTTCTCTGGTTGTCAAGGAAGTTTAAGAAGAAATTAAATTACCTCACTTTTTTTCATAATTCGGTTTGAACGTTGTATTCAGAAGAATCAAAATCATAGTGGCTGAAATGGTCAATCATATTTTCGATAAGTAGACTAAAATAAAAGATTTATCAAATTCACACTAAATCCAGTGTGAAATGTTCAATTGTATTGAGGAATAATATTTTTTGAAGAAAATGTACAAATAATTCATTCAAAATATGGTATTAAATATTTAATCATAATTGGGGATTCAGAGTCTTCATGAATATGATAAAACAAATGTGACACTACATTGTTGTTATTGGAGTTCTCATAAATCATAAGAGGTAAAAAATCGTGATGAAAGATTGATAAAATAAAGGGGGTGAAATATATTCTTCGAATCATATTTAGATTGATATTATCTGGATGGTAATGAAAATGGGTACTAGAGATCATATTCAGCAAGATCACATTCAAGATCCATTTTGAAAGAAGGATTTTTTTAAAAGACACATGGGATCTATAACAGCTGATCATTGACAAGATTATAGGAATGAAATATAAATGAAAAATTTAGTGAATCCATCGTAATGGTATCATCAAATTCATAAAGGCTGGAATGTTTATGAAAAATGTTTGATTCTTCAATTGGGTCACAAACCATCGTAATTAAAGGATTAATTTCTTGAGAATGATGAATGAAATGAAAAAATTTAGATGATCAATAATTTAGTCAACCGTTATGAAGGGTTTGAATTGTTTTGTTTTATGTTCAAGTGGGTCAAGAAAATAGAGGGAGATGATTTTTTTTATTTCATGTGAATCAACAGAATATATGAAAAAAGTAGATTTATGTATTGATGCATGTGAGACTAAAGGTAAAAGAGAGTTTTTCCTCATTTATCAGTATATAGAAAAAATAATGATGAAATCAAATTGATCCAATCAAAATAATTATTTGATTTTGGATTGGTAAATTGTATCTAATGTGATTATTGAAATAAAAAATCCAACAAAGGGATGATGTTTGAAGAACATTCGATTTGATTCGTTCAGAGTTGAACATGTTATACATGCACTAAAAAATCAAGGGAAATTTAGATTTGGGAAAAATTAGTTGAGCATGAATATTTTTGGGATTCCTTCAAAAACCTCTTATGGGTCACCTATAAAGGTTGAAATGTAAATTTTACTTTTTTTAGTCTGACATGGAGGTATTTTTCATGGGAATAGAGAGAAGATCCAACTATCTAGGAAGTGTAATAAGGTTTCAGTATTGTTCCATTATTGGGTATGACTCAACAGATAAAAATGAATTTAGGGGAGACAATATCACAACATTATATTCAGTGATCATTATATTTATTTATCGTCGTATTCAAATGTATATCAGATTTTCCATGTCATCGTATTTTATTGATCACCGTATCAGGATGGATAATGGGATTATAATTTCCATATTGGGTTTTCATGATGGATGATGAAGAAATTAAGAATTGTTTCAGTTTTATTGTGGTAGAGATACATCAATAATATTAGGCCATCAAATTTAATGATCATTTTTGGAAGATCTGACTAAGTAATTGGATATAGAGAATCGATGATTATAAATCAAACTAGACATTCGAATTTGAATTAAATATAAATGTTATGAATTTCTTACCAGCTTCTGGGTAATAAAGTGAATAGATTTTTTTAAGATAATATATTTTTGGAAGTTTCAAAGAAGCATATGTAACATGAGTTGTTATCTAAAAATTATTTTACCTTATTTTTCCTATTTTGGTGATCCCAAATATTTGGATTTTTTTCAAAGTGATATGAAAGATAAAGGGTATATCCAACACATTGTATTACATTAAATGCATTGATTTCTAGTGTATTGTGTGGTTTTTGATCATTTCCAAACCATACCAAGAACATAACTATTCTTATTTAATTGTAATCCCTTTAAATACATGGGATCCTTTAGATGTGTATTTGAATTGGTTTCTACTCTATATGAAATCTTTTACAATATGTGAAGGTTGTTTCCAGGAAACATGAATAAAAAAGTATCACTAATTCACTCCTCCCCAATAAATGATATATATTTTTTGTCCAGGAACATTCATTAATTAATGATATAATATTATCAATATATTTAAAGAAGTTTGAATAAGGCATTTTCTTTTATAACTGAAGGGAGTGTAACCCTAATAAATATTCAATATTTATAAATAATATATAGTAATTTTCTACTTAAGCTACCAAAAATGGTAATTTTTTAAAATGTATGTTGTGTTAATGTCGAATGATACTCATCCAATTAAATTAAGAAATTTTTATGTGTTATTTCAATCCTTATATCTTATTTAACACCCTCTCATTATCATTTTTACCATTTTCTATTATAATGATATTTTATAATTTTTATGTATTCATTGTGAAAATATGATATTTTTAACTTATTACCATATATTTTTAATGTTGATTAAAAAAAATATGGAATTGATTTTACATGATAAAATTTAAAGAGGAAACCATAATTATTTGTAATAATTATGCACAAAACATGTAAAACTCATTTCAATAAAAAAAGTTGTTTTCTAAGAATACAGATGTTTTTATATTCATTCATTTCTTCTGGAAAATAGTTGATTGTATTTTATTTTTTTATTCAAAAAATTATCTACAAATATCATTAACATTATTCATCAACACTTATTTATTATATTAATTTATTTAAAAACCAATAGACCGCATAAAAATTATTTTCTGAAAAATAAATATTTTTATGTTAAAATTATTTAATAATTATTTAGAACCTTATGATAATAAAAGTATGAATGATAAATAATATATAAAAATATAAATAAAAATTAAATAATTTTAATAACATAAATAATATATACTAATATTTAAATTAATAAAATATAAAAACACACATGTAAACATGACATTTCAATTTATATATGAATAACTAGACTAACATTCCTTATAATTTCAAATATATTTCAAATCATATAATTACATTATTTAATTTGATCATTTTTTTAAATTTGGATTTTTCCAGATAACCATTTCTTTCTTTTTATATTTTTATTTTGGCATTATTCACTTATGTTTTTTCAAATACATTATAGGATGTCACACTTGTTGTAATTATTAAAGTATAATATATTGTAAACTACAAGGTTGATACATTATATCCACAAATAAATATATAACCATAAATTTACATTGCAATGATAAGAAATAAATGATGATACTTATACATTATTACATCCTTAGTTTTTCATGCCTCTTCTAGAATTTTTTGGATTATCTATAAAAGCTTAACAAGGTGATTGGTCTTATTCCCCATCACATAATATATTCTATCAATAATCTCTAATTTTTAGTAGTGATAATGATGATCATGATATATTGGTACAACATCCATGTTTATTTCATATGGATAATTGTTATGCACATTATTAGAAGAGATACATGGAATATATCATGAACATGGGAAATGCTCAGTGTAAGATAAAAGTGATAAGATACTACCATGATATAATCAAGAATCTCTTATTGAACGATATATTTGGGGATAAACTTCCCATTATTTCCATAATAAAAATAATAATAAACCAACGTAATATTTATATGGGTACATTCTCTTCGATGTCAAACATTAGATCCTATCAGCAGTTGTCAAAAAAACTTCTATAGACTATGAAATATCCTGATGTGATATCAAATAAATTTTATATTCTCTGCGAATTCCACTACTATATTAGGACCCCATATATTTTGTTCTCCAACATCATCCCAATTAATGATGTTCATCAATTATTTCCATATATAGATTCTAAATAAGTCATCCAAATATTCATGTGAATTTTATTTCTACAATAATATAAATAAATATGAATATGTCAAACCCAATATCATTTTAAATATAAATAAATTGATCTCAATATATGTTATAGGTTATAAATGTCAATATCAAACTAAAAATCAATCTATGGATGATATATTATATAATTGTTATTCTATGTTTTCTATTCATCATAATTATTTCTATCAAGAATTATGGTACAATATTTATCTATATTATTTTATAGTGACAGTTCTAATAAATGAACCAAACCACTTCATTAATGTATATATTTTTATATTGATCATTTGAGAATGATACTCGAGTAGAAAATAAATTCCATTAAATCATAAAGTAATCATCTATATCCTAAATATAATTGTGGACTTTATATATAATAGGGATTCCGATGATAAAATTAATATAGATATTTTTTATTTTCTCTTCATGTTATGGTAATGGATTCATCATCCACGTAGACTTTTTACATTTATCCATAATATTATAACATGCTAGAAATCATGATAGATACATTTAAATATCCATTTTTTTATTTCCCACATTAAATTATCATTGATATCTCTATACATTATATAATTCAATGATGTGTAGATAATTGTGGGAAATTTGGTTCAACCATGTTCTCCTTTTGTAATTATAGTATTGAATGGACGCATATTTAGTAACTAAATCATATCATTCCTTCATAGTCACAATTAAACTCTAGAATATTCCCCACCATATTTGTTGTTCTAAACCGTCTTTATATTATATTTTAGTATTCACATCAATTTATTATTGAAAATTCATTTCATAAATATTGGATTTATCAACATTAATCATGATTCCATGTTTCATGTATTATAAATTTAGTGGATCTATTTTAATCCTAACATAGGACATGCTAGAATGGTGCTTTTGAATAACATAATCAACTTCCATAATGAATTTTTTGGTCATTACTTTATTGTGAATTCATAATCATACAAAAAATCCAACAATGTCATTTGGAACATATTCAACACAATATTTGTAGATATTGATAGAAATATTTTATGAATAGTATATATTTCACATGATTAAACATAAACATAATTCTTTAATATCAATAAGGAAAAGTATTCCATTTCAATCTCTAAATAATTATTTGGTTAATTTTTTTGAGGGACCATTAATTTTTTTGAGACATACACTACAAATTTTAATTATGGATTAAAATTCATGAAATTTTATTATTTTATGCCATAATATTTATAAGATAACCATCTCTGACATATGGTTGTGTATGTATATATGCACTGGCAAAACCTCACAACGGTTCCTTGAAATTTTCATCATATTTATCAATCCTGTGGAACTTTACACCCTTTAATGTAAACATGGTTTTTGTGTTTGATATACATGATAAATTTCTCAAAATGGATTAATAGTATCAATCCAATTCCAGAAAACTATGGATCAATGTCATTGTGGTTGTTATAGAATAATAATTAATAACATCAATCATTGTCATAAAGAATGATATTTATTCGCTATCCATTACTTGACCTGTAAATACCCGTAAATTCCATGGACTGTTTTTTTAATTTTCTTTGGAATTTTACAAGAACGCAGTTTCTGACGGCGCCTGATTCCGAGGCCCGGTGTGCCCGGAATCAATTTTCGAAGTTTGGATCAGTTACGTTCAGTGAACGAACAAGCGGGTTTTTCTAACTTTTGAACTAGTGCTCGGAATCGATTTCTGAGGGCACCGATGGAATCACAGCGCTGGTTTTTGCTTAGAAACGCCTCTTCCGGAGTTGCGTTTGCTCAGGTGTGGTTTTTAATTTTCGGTCTTAAGGATAAGAAATAAAATAATTGTACGACAATCTTTATTATATTTCACTTAAGCCGCTAGGAAGCCACTTGAAGCCACTTAAAGCAGCTTAAGCTGAGTTGTTGTGGATAGGGTGCTATCCAAAAATATCCTACCCTCTTGGTAGGATATTTGTGAGGTGGGTCCCGCACGAGCCCCACCGTTTCTTTTCCTCTAAGTAACGCACCCATGAAAACCCATCATTATGAAAGTCAAATGACACGTTTTCTTAATTTCTTAACGTACCAATTAATTGGGCGGTTATTTTTCATTGAATTAATTGGGCGGTTTATTTCGTTGAATTAATTCTACGAATTAATGGGTCGTTACTTATCTCTTTTTTCGTTTCGTAACCGGTTTGAAATCTGTTGGCGTAGTAATAAAATAAGACCAACGCCACATCTTGAAGATTACAGGTTGGGAGACCTTTGACAGAATTCTTGTGCCTTCACCCTTTTTCGTGAAGAACGTGATGAACGCGAAGAACGCGAAGAACGCCGTCCTCCGATGAAGAATGCTGAAACCGCGGAAATCGACAACGTGACGCCGTGTGCCACGACGCCGACGTTTCCTCTACTACGATGTTCCTTCCTCCGCAACGAAATATTCAATAATCTGTTGGAGGTAAGAGATTTCGGGTTCCTTCTAGAACTCCTTGTGGTTTTTATCAATGCACGGATTTAATTATTATTAATTAAATCTTTTTGTTCTTGAACCTTGGAGTTCGACGACGCGACGCCCTTCCGCGATAACGTGACGCCCTTCCGCGACGCGACGATCGCCTCCGTCCGCGGCGATCAAATCCACGTACAACGGGCGTGCGACGACTTGACGAGGTAGGGATTTTATTTTGGAAATAACTTTATATTCCCGTGAACGTTTCTTAAAAATTAAAGAACCAGTTTCATATGAACAATTTTAATTTATTAAAATTGTTGTTTCATGTGTTGAATAAATTCTCCCATTAATATTATCTAACGTGGAGGGTGCGGGCCAAACGAACACGGCCCAACAACCCTCTGCAAATTGATTATTGATGTGTGGATCGATGGGCGACGACAAACGAGGACACAAGGTGATTTTGAGGCCTCCGCAGAGAAGGTCGGGTCCCGGGAGGACCATAGGTGAATATGGCGGGAGAAACGGACCACCGGAGCGCGTCCGGTGGTCCGCGGAATGCGGCGACGGCGCGCCGCTGGAATGGAGGTGGCCGGAGGTTCGCCGCCGGCCTCAATCAGTGGCGAAGGGCGGGGGAGCCGCGCACCCCGCCCGCGGTGTCCGCTCGGCCGCGTTGGCCGAGCTGCGGCCGGCCCGTCTGGCTGGACTGAACCGGACCGCACCGGGCTGGGCCGGGCCGGGCCCAGCTGGGTCAGACCCGGGCCGGGTCGACTTGGTTCGGGTCGACCCGGTGCAGGCCGACCTAGGTGGGTGTCGGGCCGAGTCGGCCCGGGCCCAGACCCTCGTTTTCGGACCAGTTTCAGTCAAATGCCCGTAACATGAGCTACGGGCCTCCAAACGACTCGCCTCCAGCGGAAACACGATCCTTGCATCGAGACATTTGTTTTGGTATATCGCACTCAAGGTTTCGGATTACTTTGGGTTCGGCCAGGTTGGTTCATCCACGAAACCAACCGGGCCCTCTGAGCGGAAACGCACATATCTTGAGTTCCGGATGTCCGATTGACGTTCCGTCGACATTGATGGATTCCTCTAAGTGGGACGGATCTTTTGGCTTACTCCACTCGAGTTTTGGATGCCGTTGGAGTGCGGTCGGGTTGGTTCTCTCACGAAACCAACCGGGCCCCTGGAACGAAAAAGCCAGTAACTTCCAGACCGGGCGTCCAATTGACGCGCCGTCTGTTGCATTGCGTTCCTTTTGATGATACAGAACTTTTGGCATCTTCCGCCTGAGTTTTGGATGCAGTTGGGTTATAGCCGGGTTGGATTGTGCCCGAAATCCAACCGGGCTCCTAGAACGGAGAAAGATGGTATCTTTCAGACCAGACGTCCGTTTGATAAACCGTCAGCGGCGTTGGTGATCACATTGAGAAACGGTCCCTATGAGTATACCCTATGAGTGTTCGGGGTATAGTTGAGTTACGGCAGGATTGGTTCGCACCCGAAACCAACCGGGCCCCTGGGACGAAAAGGCTAGCAACTCACAGACCGGGCGTCCGATTGACGCGCCGTCTGTTGCGTTGAGACCCCTATGACGAGGCGGTCCTTTGAGATACTTCTTCGTGGGACTTTGAGATACTTCGAGTATCGACCTATAGCTCGTGGAACGGAACCTCCCGGAGACTAGCATACGGATTACGGAAACCGTCTAGAAGTCTGAGACCTGAAGACTGCTTGACCGACTCTACTTGGAGTGAGTCGACTAGCCCAGTCGACGGAGCGCCCGATATTTGGCGACAGACCCACGGCGGACGGAGCGCCCGGTAGTTTGCCGCAGACCCGTGGTACTCGACAAGAGGAGTACCTCTGTAGGCTATTAGGGGGAGCGCCCGGTATTTGGCGACATACCCTCAGTGGGCGGAGCACCCGGTAGTTGGCCGCAGACCCGCGGTACTCGATAGGAGGAGTACCTCAGCAGTCTTAGGTTAGTGAGCAGTACCTCGAAGTCGTGACAGGACCACTGTACACTCCAGAGACGGATCTCTTCAGTAGTTACGGTTTCGATAATGAAAATCCTGGTTTGAGCTGTGAATTTTGACCTTTGTGTTTACCTCATGATTGAGATGGGCCACTTGATAACGTAGGTATATGTATAGGCATATACCTAGGTAGTGGTTATCCGTTGATTTCACAATCCTTGTGTTTCCTCATAATTGAGATGGGTTACTTGATAACTTAGGTATATGTATGGGCATATATCTAAGTAGAGGTTATCTGTTGAGATCTTTTTGTAGTTATCCTTGTTGGTTTAGTGAGACCTTGAGGGTCTTGGGGTCCCTAATGAGTATCGTTATACTCACCCCTGCATGGGCTATGCCCGCACCTCATTGTGTTGGTTGCAGACGACAGGCAGTGCTGACGGAGGCCGAGTGTTCGAGGACTGGTCGGTACCCAGAGGTGGACTACACGACGAGTCAGTACCCGGAGGTGGACTACACGACGAGTCAGTACCCGGAGGTGGACTACACGACGAGACGACACATAGAGGAAGTTGACGGACGAGAGCGTGTAGAAGGCTATCTGTACCTACCCTTCAGGTAGGATCCGTGGTGGACGACCAGGAGCTGCGCTATCTGTACCTACCCTTCAAGTAGGATACGAGGAGGATGACCCAGGAGCTTCTTCCTTCATCCAGCCGTTTGTCTTTTTGCTGTTGTACCTAGTTCAGTTGTAGTTGTAATTTCTTTTGGGTTTGTATTCTGGCCCATTTACTTTTCAGAATTTCTTTTGTACTTAGTTTTTTGCTTCCACTTGTACTCTGTGGTGCTGGTTTTCTTTTATAAAGGCAATGCCTTCCCAGTTATCGGTATTTATGCCTTTGGTTCTAGTCTCCAGCCCCTGGCCTACGGAAGGCGGGCTTGGGGTAGTCACGGCACGGGCCCCGAGGACGGGTCGTGACAAATTGGTATCAGAGGAGTTCGGTTCTACCGTAGAACTTATAACTCTGATGTTTCTTTCTGTGAAGCAATAGTGTTAAGAGTACCGAGTGTGGTTTTCAGTTTATGGAGTCCAGTGTTGGTGCGGGCGACCGACGTATCCATACACCAGGACCCGGACAACTGATTTCTGACATTGTGCATGAAAACACTGATTGTGTGTGTGCTTTCCAGAAGTTTTATTTAAATGTCATCTCAAACTAGGTCAGCTCACCAGGTATAATCTTTTGAACATGTCACGTTGTTTCTTTCAGGATGCCTCCCCATGGACGACCAGCCAGAGCCCCGAGAGTGGTACGTACTGATAGCCCGCCGAGCGACGAGGCCTCAGTACAGGGCCCTATCCCAATTGAGGCACCAGCGGAGGCACCAGCAGTACTACTACCCGTTGGGCCACCGATCCCACCAGCCCTAGCAGTAGAGGATGCACGTCGCATGAGCGCACTGCATGAGTTCCAGCGCCAGAGGCCACCCAGGTTCTAGGGACGGACGGACCCGCAGGCGGCTGAGGATTGGCTGGAGGCTGTGGTGAGAGTCTTCAGGCTAGTGGGGACGCTGACAGATTTCATGGTGATCCTAGCTTCCAGCCTTCTACAGGCAGCAGCAGGCAGATGGTGGAACCTGATGCTTCAGATGCATGACGAGGCGACACTTTTATGGGCAGACTTCGAGAGCCTGTTCCCAGAAGAGATTGTACCAGCCACCCTTCGAGCGGTGCGTATATAGGAGCTACTTCAGCTACGGCAGGGCAGCATGTCAGTGGTGCAGTACTCAGCGAGATTCACAGACCTCTTGTGCTACTCCACAGATATGGTACGAGAACCGTTTTCAGGGCCCGAACCTTCGAGATGGGGCTCAGGCGAGAGATTAGATCTTCTGTTGTTTCTCACAGCTTTCTGATGAAGACAGGGGTGTTGGAGAGAGCCCTCATAGTGGAGAGTTTCCTTGCTGAGCAGCCTCCAGCAGTAGGACCCACCACTAGCCGGCTTGCGGAAGAGTCTTCTGCAGCAGGCAGTAGACAGATGACACAGAGGTCCAAGAGGACCAGACCTACCGGTGGTCAACTGCACGACTCAAGTTTAGTTGTGCGGGGAAATCGGGGTAGAGTCAGAGCCAGATTTGTCGAGAGTGGATAGTGTTACTCCTGCGGCGGAATTGGTCACATGGCACGTGACTATCCGACCCGCCATGCAGATGACCAGCAGTTAAATGAAGAACCTCTGAGGCAGAGGCAGAGGTTCGATCAGGGGAGACCGCAAGGAGCAGGCGTCCATGGCATAGGAGCTGGTCGTACAGATGGAGGTGGACGACGCTTCGGGATGTTTACACCACCACCAGGAGGCCCACCCCGATCGTAGGGGACATGAGGACATGGGAGAGCTCAGCTTCAGGCAGCTGAGGCCTATGGTCATGGAGCTCCGGAAGTAGATGGACAGGAGCGGGACTAGCTTCCGACCGGGAGGCTATTGATCTTGTTGCTTCTGGTTTTGTTGATGTTTGTTTGTAGTTGCTTTGTGTCTTCTACTATGAGATGCAATAATAAAAATACACTTATCTTTGTTTGATTTCATGTCCTTTTGTTTGGTTGATACTGAGTGGTCCCGGTTAAACTGTTGACTTGACCCTCACTTTCGAGATTTCTACTGGAGGAGACCCAGTGACCTCACACTGATGCCGACAGTGTGACTCGACCCTTGGAGGCGAGAGTGACAGTTGGATCTCATGGCAGTTACGTCGAGGATTTATGACGTCATCCATGGCATGAATGCATCATTCATGTCAGGATTGACTGTATTAGGCAACAAATGTGGTTCATCCAGGGGATGAGACTGGGTTTCTCTTATTGGCAAAGAAGAATTTGTAGGAGCTATTGTGAGACTAAAGGAGGTCCATGTCATCCAAGAGAGGATGAAGACTGCACAGTTCAATAAGAAACAGGAAACCGGTGCCAGTCTTAGAGACTCGGGCGTGTTAAATGATTCAAGAAGTGGAAGCTTTAAGGATAGATGAGTCTACGCAGCAGAAAACGTGGAGGTAGAGCTAGGAGAGAAGTATGAGGTGGTGTACATCTTAACATGCTACAACCACCCGCCTTAGTTATCCCCACTAGGCTTAGGGAGCTGGAGGGTGGTGGAAGAGTGTGGGTGTGTGCGGTCAAGGAATGTGACCCAATGGCTCTAGAAATGATTCAAGGGATAGTCTGTGTCCACTACTAGATCCTATAGTAACGGACGTCGATATAAATCATTCCTTGCTTTCCCAAATCTTGTTCCAGATCTAGAGTTTTTGGTAAGCCGTGTACTTGACCCTCACGTCTGGAGATACCTTGGGAGGAGACTCGATAATCACACTTACGCCGACGGTGTGGTCAGATCCTCGAGGCGAGTGTTTTGGTTGGAATCTCTTCGTGGCAGCATCGAGGCCTTACGATGTTGGTTTGAGTATGGACTGGGAAATCACAGTTCATACACAAATTGACGGTATTAGGAAAAAAGGTTGTAGTTTAACTACGACATCGGGATGGGTTTTCCTTGGTCGGCGAAACAAGAGACCCCAGGCAGCGTAGGGTAACTCTTTCACAGGAGGGTGCGACCGATCACTCATGAGTCGGTCAACCTTACCCTCGTAGCAGCAGTCGTTTTGAGTTTCAGTTCTAACAGAAAATGGAGACCTCTAGAGTTCGAGGATGACGACCACGTCTTCTTACGGGTCTCACCTCGACGAGGTTTACGGAGATATGGCCAGGGGGGCATGTTATCTCCGAGGTTCAATGGACCTTTCTAGGTCCTCAGCTGGGTAGGCGAGGTGGTTTACCGCTTGACCCATCCACTTTAGTTGCACTAGGTGCAGAACGTTTTCCACTTATCTCAACTTAGGAGATATGTGCTCGACCCTCCGCATATCATCGACCTTGAGGAGCTGGACAGTGGCGATGAGGTGACTTCTACGGAGGTTCCAATGGGGATCGAGGATTGGCAGGAGAGGATCCTAGGAGGACGGTTGATTCCTCTTGTGCACATTCTTTGGCAGCACGGGAACCTCCAGGTGAGCACATTGGAGCGGAAGGCTCAGATGCGTGCTCAGTACCACCTTTGTATTCCTATGTTTGTGGTGAAGTTTTACCGGGACATAAAGCCATATGGTGGGAGTAATGTAAAGATCCATAAATTCCAAGAAAATTTTTTTTTCTTAATTTTCTTTGGAATTTTACAAGAACGCAGTTTCTGACAGCACCTGATTCTGAGGCTCGGTGTGCCCGGAATCAATTTCTGAAGTTTGGCTCAGGTACGTTCAGTGAACAAATGAGCGGGTTTTTCTAACTTTTGAACAAGTGCTCGGAATTGAATTCTGAGGGCATTGATGGAATCGCAGCGCCGGTTTTTGCTTAGAAACTCCTCTTCCGGAGTTGCGTTTCCTCGGGTGTGGTTTTTAATTTTCGGGCTTAAGGTTAAGAAATAAAATAATTGTACGACAAACTTTATTTTATTTCACTTAAGCTGCTTGGAAGCCACTTGAAGCCACTTAAAGCAGCTTAAGCTGAGTTGTTGCGGATAGGGTGCTATCCAAAAATATCCTACCCTCTTGGTAGGATATTTGTGATGTGGGACCCGCACGAGCCCCACTGTTTCTTTTCCGCTGAGTAACGCACCCGCGAAAACCCGTCATTATGAAAGTCAACTGACGTGTTTTCTTAATTTCTTAACGCACCAATTAATTGGGCGTTTTTCTTCATTGAATTAATTGGGAGGTTTTTTTCGTTGAATTAATTCTACGAATTAATGGGTCGTTACTTATCTTTTTTTCGTTTCTTAACCGGTTTGAAATCTGTTGGCGTAGTAATAATATAAGACCAACACCACATCTTGAGGATTACACATTGGGAGACCTTTAACAGAATTATTGTGCCTTCACCCTTCTTTGCGAAGAACTCAAAGAACGCGATGAACGCCGGCCTCCGACGAAGAACCCCGAAACTGAGGAAATAGACGACGTGACGTCGTGTGCCGTGACGCCGACGTTTCCTCTTCTGTGACGTTCCTTCCTCCACAACAAAATCTTCAATAATCTGTTGGAGGTAAGAGATTTCGGGTTCCTTCTAGAACTTCGTTTGGTTTTTATCAACGCACGAATTGAATTATTATTAATTAAATCTTTTTGTTCTTGAACTTCGGAGTTCGACGACGCGACGCCCTTCCGTGACGACACGACGCCCTTCCGCGACGTGACGGTCGCCTCCTTCCGCGGAGATCAAATCTGCGAAGAACGCGCGTGCGACGACTTGACGAGGTAGGGATTTTTTTTTGGAAATACCTTTATATTCCCGTGAACGTTTCTTAAAAATTAAAGAACCAGTTTCATATGAACAATTTTAATTTATTAAAATTGTTGTTTCATGTGTTGAATAAATTCTCCCGTTGATATTATCTAACGCAGAGGGTGCGGGCCAAACGAACATGGCCGGAAAACCCTCCGCAGATTGTTTATTGATATGTGGATCGACGGGCGATGACAAACGAGGCCTCAAGGTGATTTTGAGGCCTACGTAGTGAAGGTCGGGTCCCAGGAGGACCATAGGAGAAGACGGCAGGAGAAACGGACCATCGGAGCACGTCTGTTGGTCCGCGGAAGGTGGCGCCGGTGCTGGCGACCGGCGGCGGCGGCGCGCCGCCGGAATGGAGGCGGTCGGCGGTTCGTCGCCGGCCTCAATCAGCGGCGAAGGGCGGGGGAGTCGCGCACCCCGCCCGCGGTGTCCGCTCGGCCATGCGGGCCGAGCCGCGGCCGGCCGGTCGGGCCGGACCGAACCGGACCGCGCCGGGCCGGGCCGAGCAAGCCGGGTCGGACCCGGGTCGGGTCGGCCCGGGCCCAGACCCCCGTTTTCGGACCACTTTCGGTCAAATGCCCGTAACTTGAGCTAAAGGCCTCCAAACGACTCGCTGTCAGCGGCAACACGATCCTTGGATAGAGACGGTCGTTTCCTTATATCTCACTCAAGGTATCAGATTACTTTGGGTTCGGCGGGGTAGGTTCATCCACGAAACCAACCGGGGCCTCGGAGCAGAAACACTCATATCTTGAGTTCCGAACATCCGATTGACGTGTCGTCGACTTTGATGGATTCCTCTAAGTGATTTGAATCTTTTGGCTTACTCCGCTCGAGGTTTGGATGCCGTCGGAGTGTGGTCGGGTTCGTTCTTTCACAAAACCAACCGGGCCCATGGAAAGAAAAGGCCAATAACTTTCAGACCGGGCGTCCGATTGACGCTCCGTCTATTGTGTTGCGTTCCGGTTGACGATACAGAACTTTTGGCATCATCCGCCTACGTTTTGGATATAGTTGGGTTATATCCGGGTTTGATTGTGCCCAAAATCCAACCGGGCCCCTGGACCGGAGAAAGATGGTATCCTTCAGACCAGACGTCTGTTTGACTAACCGTCAGTGGCATTGGTGATCACGATGAGAAACGGTCCCTATGAGTATACCCTATGAGTGTTCGGGGTATAGTTCAGTTGCGGCCGGATTGGTTCGCACACGAATCCAACCAGGCCCCTAGGATGAAAATCTAGCAACTCACAGACTAGGCTTCCGATTGACGCACCGTCTGTTGCGTTGAGACCCCTATGACGAGGTGGTCCATTGAGATACTTCTTCATGGTACTTTGAGATACTTGGAGTATCGACCTATAGCTCGTGGAGCGGACCCTACCGGAGACGAGCGTACGGAGTACAAAAACCGTGTAGACAGCTGAGACCTGACGACTGCTTGACCGACTGGACTTGGAGTGGGTCGACTAGCCTAGTGGACGGAGTTCCTGGTATTTGGCGACAGACCCACGGCGGAAGGAGCGCCCAGCAGTTGGCTGCAGATCCGCGGTACTCGACAGGAGGAGTACCTCTGTAGGCTATTAGGGGGAGCGCCCGGTATTTGGCGACAGACCCTCAGCGGACGGAGCGCCCGGTAGTTGGACGCAGACCCGCGATACTCGACAGGAGGAGTATCTCAGCAGTCTTAGGTTAGTGAGCAGTACCTCGAAGTTGTGACATGACCACTATACACTCCAGAAATGGAGCTCTTCCGCACTTACGGTTTCGATAATGAAAATCCAGGTTTGAGCTAAGACTTTTGACCTTTGTGTTTACCTCATGATTGAGATGGGTCACTTGATAACTTAGGTATATGTATGGGCATATACCTGGGTAGTGGTTATCTGTTGATTGCACAATCCTTGTGTTTTCTCATGATTGAGATGGGTTACTTGATAACTTAGGTATATGTATGGGCATATATCTAAGTGGAGGTTACCTGTTGAGATCTTCTTGTGGTTATCCTTGTTGGTTTATTGAGACCATGAGGGTATCGAGGTCCCTACTGAGTATCGTTATACTCACCCTTGAACGAGCTATGTCTGCACCTCATTGTGTTGGTTGTAGATGACGGGTAGTGCAGACGGAGGGCGAGTGTTCGAGGACTGCTCGGTACCCGGTGGAGGACTACATGACGAGTCAGTACTCGGAGGTGGACTACACGACGAGTCAGTACCCGAAGGTGGACTCCATGACGAGATGACACACAGAGGAGGTTGACGGACGAGAGCGTGGAGGAGCCTATCTGTACCTACCATTCAGGTAGGATCCGTGGTGGATGACCAGGAGCTGCGCTATCTGTACCTACCCTTCAGGTAGGATCCGAGGAGGACGACCCAGGAGCTGCTTCCTTCTTCTAGATGTTTTTCTTTTTGCTGTTCTACCTTGTTCAGTTGTAGTTGTAATTTCTTTTGGCTTTGTATTCTGGCCCATTTACTTTTTAGTATTTCTTTTGTACTTAGTGTTTTGCTTCCGCTTGTACTCTGTGGTGATTGTTTTCTTTTATAAAGGCAATGCCTTCCCAGTTATCGGGAATTATGCCTTTGGTACTAGTCGCCATCCCCTGGCCTATGGAAGGCGGGCTTGTGGTAGTCACGGCACGGGCCCCGAGGACGGGTCGTGACATGACGAATGTATTATATATTTTTTCACCAAAATTATCACATGATAAAATTTTTATATAAATTATCATATATAAATATATATAACACAATCCCTCAATAAAATTCATACTCATTCTCATTCATAAAATCATAAATGTATTATCTATAATGAATATGACAAAATGAATAATATAGTCTCTAAAGACTCTATTCATTACATTAAAGAAGATAATGGTGAAATTGGTAGGTAAAAATTGTATCAATATAAGGCATATTGTCCATACAATATAAAGAACAATTTATAGCATATATCATACCTTTTGACCCCTAGAAAGTGATTTTTAGATGAAATTTCAATGATGGAAATGTATTGATCTCTATGTAGTTGATAAAATAAGAAATTAATAAAATGTATATCATACTTGTTCTTGATAGGGATCGTGAAATTTTCTCATTAGATAACAAATAAATTCATGAATGTGTTTTTAATTTTCATAAAACAAACTACCAAAACCCATAGTGATAAACTTATAAAAATTAATACCTCGTCTAAATTCACCTAGAGTTTCTTCTTGTTCCATTTTATATGAAATCATTGAAATATCCATTTAACAACATTTTATTTGTAGTGAAAATTCAATTTCACAATTCAAGATAAATAATGGAATATCTTTAGTTAATATATAAATATATTACTAATAATAGGAATATCATTAATTTTGTGTTTCACCCTGCCCATTTTAGATAAATACCCCATATGTAATGTAGTAATACCAATATAATGAAATTAGTTTCCATCAAAAGGCCACACGCATCCAAACACTAGTATATTATCATTGGTTTATTATAGATTTGAAACATGAAATTACATCCTTGGATATTGATATAGGATCTATATATTTAGAGATAGAAAGATACAATACATGTCCAAAATTTCCTCAAATTCAATTAGATATAGAATAACATAATTTTGTGGAAGAAAATTCAAACAAAATTTTATCAAAAAGTAGTTTTATACATTATATGTGATCATAATTTAATAAGGGGTATTCACATATAATTAAATTTCTAATCACATATGTAATGATGTGACACAATTATAAATTTATTCAAATATATACATTCGGGTAGACCCTAAATTAAGAAATAAATTTTCACTTCAAGATTGGATAATATGTTTTATTTACCCTAAATTTATCTCCTTACCCATTTAGGAGGTTATGATAACATGATAATTCCCATGGAATCATGTATTACGATTCTATTAATCCCAATTAATTATAATAACACTCAAATTCTATTACTAGATTGAATATTTCACTTACTTATTATAATTATAACATTGGAGTGTAGGTGTGTAACAAACCGAATCTGGTCTCCATCTAAAATGGAACCAATCCTAGTTTGTGATGTGGCCTGAAGGGAATTCCTGATCCACATAGGCCAGAACATGTTCTTGGGTATGACATGCTAAAAACTAGAAACTTTTTACCCGAGCTTATAATCTTAAATAAGGAAATGAATCCAATAAAACGAATCTGGATTTTTCAAACAAAATATATTTTTTATAAAATTGTATAATTTAATTACACTACATAAAACAATTCACAATGACCATTAAAATGGTACAAACCCAGATATTACATCCCAATAAATTCCACAAAGCAAGAGACACCACCCTCAAGCCATATTTATAACACTACATCACATTGGACTGCTAAAACTCAAACCATAGGTAGAGAAAATGTACCCAAACCTATGACAACAAAATCAGAAAGTCTACTTTCACCGAAAAATGTATGTTGGGTATGATCCAGAAGACAACATGATGCCACCAATAAGAAATTCTAGTTGATATTTCTAAAAGATGATTCTTTATAATTTAAAACAGATTTCAAGAGGGCTATTTTAATGATGAAACATTTTTCAATAAAACTCCAAAACTACTAACATTTTGATCCAAACATACCTTTTCTTAGGGTAAGAGTAAATAATTTATTAATCATATGGAATATGAAATAACTCATTGGAACCTACTCATTGGGGGTCCAAGGTACCTTATATCTCGGTGAGAGTAACCATCACTATATCTAGTCTCGTGCACAATCCAATAGTATAGAAAAAACCCTTAACCTAGTGGTCCATAAAAACAATCGTCATCATCATAGTTTTTTTAGTGTTGTAAGAGTAATCATGCTATTTGTAACTGAGGCCAAACCCCCATGAGATCACTTGTGTACTAGTACACACCCTCCCACCTAGATACCTGGGTTTCCCTCTTGGGCTTAAACTAGTTCAACAATACAAGAAAAATAAATTTCACATCCATGTACCACTTATACATCACACATAAACCAAATATCCAACATTTACATAACACAAATACATCATCCCCCTTTTCATTCAAATTGATTTAGAAATCCAACTCACTCCAAAGTATCCAACAACACATTTTTCATATCATTCAAAATTCAAAACATCCTTTAACAATTTTATAAAATATTCTCGAAGATGGTAAACATCACATAACAACCCTCTTATATTTCACATGATACCGTTTTCATAAAAAGAATCCATTTTTTACATCACACTCACACAAAAATAGCCCACATCGTGTTCACATAACTTTTACATTTCAGTATTACGTTAAACATTTTTATAAAACATTTCCATGAGTATACACATCACATGACATCCCATTTCACATTTAAAATGTACGATTATAAAATATACACAATCCAAAATATTTTTCATATGTGATTTCACTTGTAACATAAAACATTAAACCATTCAAATATTTTATAAAATAATTACAATAAGTATACACAAGATCTGTAGATAAAACCCATTTTAAAACCATATATCATGGATGAAATCACACCAATACCAAATTATAAACATAATTGGTAGACCTAGAAAGATTTAATCAACCAATATCATGTATTATTTTATCACCTTGAATAATACCAGAAATGTTGCACATGAAAACACACACATTTTCATAAAACACGTTCAAGAGGCATAATATGGTATTACACATAAAACCCATTCGAACCCCCACATTCAAACCCAATGGCACATCAAGACTCTACCAATCAGAATTGGACGTCAAAAAAGATTTTTTAAACCACGTTCATATGTTATTAAATACACCAAAACAATACACCAAGAGTTACACATGAAAACACCCAACATCAAGCTAAAATGAAACTATAAAATTAAAAGCTTAACCAAAAAAATATGAAATAGTATTCTAACCCCACACAGAAAATGAGGAATATGAAAAATGTGTAAATACAGAAATCTAACACATAATGAAATGATTACACATGGAATCACATACCTTTTTATGTTGAAACCCTCAAAACATGGTGTGAAAAATCATTTGCACCACCACCTCCAAAAAAGGTGGTGAAAACCAAAACTAAACCATCTGATTTGACAAAAAATACAATAAATCAAACCCTAGGTTCGAACCCTAACTTCTGACCATTTTATAACATTATGAAAGGGAGGGGAGACTCAATGGAAAATGGATTAAACCGAGAACAAATCACTTACTGTGAAAAATCATGAAGAAATAACCTCAAATACACAAAATGTAGAATCTCAAGAAACCAATACTAATATTATGGCTCTAATGAGTATTAGTAGGTTATGTGGGGACTGATATGGGGGATAATTAGTGAATATATAATGGTTTATGAATTAAACAATTTACATTCTCAAATCTGGAGGATTTAAGAAACCCTGAGAATTATTCCACTAATACTTATTTGAAATGAGCTCCAATGTGGAAAAATAGTTAATGAGAGTGAGACACTAGTTTTCAGATTTTGTTGGGAGGAGTAATCACAAAAACAGTACAAAATGATTGATGTATTGAAAAATAAAATAAATAATTTAAACTGGAAATGGGCATATGGACAATCACAATCCTTAATGAAAAACCCAAATTTATCATTATTATGGATTTATTTGGAATACAAATTGATATAGTGGTTTTAATATACAAGTGGATTCCAATTGGGAGTGGAATGGTTATAAAATGATGAAAAATTAAAGAGTTATAAATTAAAATAGATTTATATTTAAATCTAAAAAAGGGCTCACAATTTGGCCCAATTTTTTAAAACCAACCATTTCCTCCAAAATGAATAGGAAACCACCAAGAAGAAGAAATAATGAAAATTAAATTATAAAAACCATTTAAGGAAGTCATGGGTGTGACAATTATCCCCACTATAAAACATTATTCCCTTGTAAAGCCACAACATGGCCACAGGGAAAAACAAAACCCAACCGAAAGGCCAAAATGTCCCTTTTCCATGTTTTATCTGCCCCTATAAGGCCAAAACACCTCCAATTGATCAATCAAGGACTAAATACTCTCACCAACAAAAACATAATCCAATAATAAAATGATAATATATATTCAATTTTTATTCCAAATGAAAACTCATCAAACACTATCCAATCTTGATTCCAACAATTTACCCAAATGAACAACAACAACGAATAAATTTACAATTACCTTTCTTTAACCAAACCAATTGGTGTTCTCTACTAACAACATTTACCCAAGGAAGATGTGTATAGTTTGATAGCTCCAAACAATAATACCTTCCACCAAGAAATGACCATGGACCAATATGAGTTACTAGTTTGGGGAGACAAAAATGGGCTTCCCACCATAAGAGAAAAGAATAATTTTCTTGAGACATGATCGGGACACTAACAGGGGGAGGCCAGAACGGACTCCCTGGTATAAGGGGTAGACCTCCATTCAAATTATAAAAAGGAACATACATTAGAATCATAGTGGGTCTCCCCACTATAACAACCAACTACCATAACCTACTAGCTTGGGCGACAAAGGAAGAACCAAAATTTAAAGAGTAGGGATGGCCACACTATTAATCTGTATAGTTTGAGAAATCATGCACAAACCGTCTGAATCCATCTACATGAATTATTTTCTAGGGAATGGTTTCTACTTACCATATAAAAACCGCGTGATCAACCTGTATAAAAAAATTCCCAACAATACTCCAAAAACTCAATAGAATCCAATGGGGAAAAGAAAGACATTGGATGATAACATAGACACAGGGTCCTCCCACAACTTTCCATTGAATAGGATCATCAAAATCCTAATGGAAACATCATAGGATTAAACTATTCCACGTCTTCATACATAGGAGAGGATATTTTTGGGGGTTTTAAATGACCATGGGATTTCCCCTTACTATGTGTCGGCTTTTCAAAGAGTCCTATGGCTAGAGCTCAAATGATTAAAGCATCTTTGGCCTCATTATTTGGATTTGGAAACCCCTAAACGGATTTTTTCTTTTTTGTTCCATGAAAAATATACCCTAATATAATATGGGTTCACAATGAAATATCAAATTTCAAAAGTCACTTTACTCTATCCCATCATTTCCCTAAAACAAGGGCTTATAAGTTGGAGACACACATCAGACCTTTTTCATTGGGTGAGAAAAAATAGAAGTAAAGGACACATATAATCACCTTCCTCAAAAAGGGAGGATTTTGATGATTTCCCATGATATAAATATTCCCAAAATGTCAGAGACTCTCCAAAGATTTTATGACCTTTACCTTTACAGTCAATGAGAACTCGACATCACAAGGCTTCATTGAACGTGACTATTGGGATTGATTGAAACAATACATGAAAGGGGGCCTTATGCAAAGTCCCCAAATAATAAATTATTCTAAAAAGTTTATATAAGAGCCCCCCATGACTTGATTTCCCACACTGGTGGTTTAATATAATCCCCTACTTTGAAGAGACTATGAAGGACCCACATGCCTTCTTAGACACCGTCCAGTTACTCAACCACTCTAACAACCTTAGGCCACTTCCTTCTTAAATGATTCATGTAACTTATGAAACTATGTTCTAATTCAACATTCCATCATAAATCTCCCTCTACAAGAGGGTCAAAAAATAAATAAAGGATATGGTGTAAACTCAATCTCCCATGCTCAAGGAAATGATTCCTTATATTGATCAACTGGACTATTATCCTATGGAATGACAATCATGGTTGTACTTTAATAAGGAACTAACATGTAATGGTGGAATATATTATCAAACAAAAGAATACAAGTATGAAACCATGATGGTGCAATGGTCGAAATGTTCCACAAACCATAACCTAACACATTAGTGGAACCACCATAAAGGCTTCCAGAAATTTTCTCAGAAGAGACAACTAACCATCCCATCAACCCAGCTTACAAACCAAACACATACACAAAAACATTTCAAAAAAGAGGGGTTCTTAGACTCAAAACATCCCATAATATCAAAAAAAAATTATAAAAACAAAATACATAACATCCCAATCCATTCATCAAGAAATCATGTTTTACTTTAAAAAATTTCATTGAAAACAAAAAGTTTAGGGCTTACAATATCCGCCAATGGTACCCCATGGGCCTCTGTCATTCATGTTTTTGTGCCTCACCAGGAACCCTCCTCATATCCACCACATAACTCATCCAGTCATTCCATTATCCATCCATCATCCAATATAACTCCATGCTTTTGGTCTCTCATAGAAATACCAATGGATAAAACAAGAATTCATTCCACTTTTCATTACCAAAACAATCATCCAATAATTCACTTTTCACAAGACCGCGAACCACTAAATCAAAATACTATTCAATCAAATGAATACTCACATTCTTGTCATATATATAAATTTCAAAACATCACATCCAATTATACACAACATTTTACATTTGAAAACAATTTTGAAAATTCAGTTCCACCATTTCAAAAATCATACAATTCACACTTTATTAGAAAATCATTTCAAAAAAACATTACGATTCGTAAAACCAATTAATTAGTTCTTTAAAACCAAACTTCTAAGATTTAAAATCTAAATAACACAATACAATGTGTGAAGAAACTTGTTTCAATGGGTGACATGAAAAATGGTTGGAGGACATATTCCAATCAATTCACCATCATGGAGAGTTCTCTTGATAAATATTGACAACTACACATTGCTTTCTAGGACCTGTAATCTCACGAGGACCATTAAACCACATCTATTTTCACTTCCTATAATTATCATTAAAAAACTAAAGGAATTAGTCAAATAATGACTTCATCTAGAATCTAAAATAAAATTATGGGGTGTGCTAGCCTGGCACACTACCCATAAGTATAATGTCTTGTCTCGAGAGTCCTAACTCTAGACTATCCTAACGGTTCCACAGATAACATGACCCAAATGATCAAACCTCCTCTGATACCATTTTGTCAAGAACCGAATATGGTCACCATCTAAATCGACACCAATCCCCACCCAAAATAAGGCACAAAGGGAGTTCCCAATTCCCATGGGATGGAAGAAGTTTTTGGGTATCAAAAATTGAAAATTTGCAATTATTTATCCATGTTTCTAAACATAAAATAGAAAACGAATCAAATAAAATGAATCTTGATTTTTCAAACAGAATTAAATTTTATAAAACATAATAATTTAATTATAAAACTTAAAACCATTATCAATAAACATTATAAAGTTACAAACCCATATATGATAGCACAAGATCATCCACATTGAAAGAGGATCCACCCTCAGGGCATCTCCACAACACAACATTATGTTGGACCACTAAAACCCAAACCATAGGCATAGAAGTTGTACCCAAACCTGCGGCAACAAAATAAGAAAGTATACATACACCCAAAGGTGTTTTTAGGGTGTGTCCAAAATCCCAATAGGATAACACCAGTATGAGTTTCCATGGGATAAACATCCAAATACGAAAATCATTAAGGTTTTCAAAAACATGAAATGCTGTTATTAATTTCTGAAAGATCCAACATTAAAAATTATAATAGTTTTAATGTGGGATATTTTAAATAAAAAAACATTTAAATAAAATTACAAAGCTACTGAAATTTCAATAAAAATATACTGTATGCCAATTGTAAGATTAAATTATATAATGATCATAAGCATTAGAAAATAACCCCTAGGAACTAGCATGTTGTGGGTCCAAGGAACCTTGTATTTCTATGAGAGTAACCATCAAAATATATATTCTCGTGCACGAGCCAATTTTTGGGAACATACCCATAACCTATTTTTCCCAAATCATCAACACAATCATAGTTTATTTAGAGTTTTAAGCATTAATCATACTATGTGAAACTGAGGTCGAACCCCATTAGATCACTAGCACACTAGTACACATCCACCAATTTACAAACCTGGGTTTCCCTGTTATTTTCAAACAAGTTCAACTAACCATGGAATATAATTTTCACATGAAAATACCACTTCCACGTCACACTTTAACAAAACATCTCACATTTACAACACAAAATCACATCATCACCCTTTTCATTCAAATTGATTTTTGAAATCAAAGTCACACCAAAATAGCCCACAACACATTTTTCATATATTTCACAATTCAACACATCCTTTAAATTTTGTTAATATCGTTCATAACATACAAAACTTCACATAACATCCCACTCACAAGATACATGATACCCTTTTCATGAAGTACTGCAATTTTCACATCACACTCATGCAAAACTGCCCACATCAGGTTCACATAACTTTCACATTTTATTAATTTCATTAATCATTTTTATAAAACATTTTCAACAGGATAGACATCACATGATGAACCCTATAACATTTAAAGTGGAAAATTTAAAAAAATACAAAATCCAAAACAATTTTCAAATATGGTTTCACCTCTTACAAAAATCATTAAACCATTAAAATCTTTCATAAAACAACTCTAAAGAGTATACACATGATTTACAAATAAACCCTTTTCAAAACAATCTTTTAAGGAAATAATCACCCCAATACCAATATATTATATAATTGGAATACTTATAAATATTTAATAAACCACTATCATGTATTATAAAATCATCTCTAATAATACCACAAAAGATTCACATGAAAACACACACATTTTCGTAATACACATTCAAGAGGCATACCATGGTTTTACACAGAATACCCACTAAACACCCCTCCTTCAAAACCATTGGAACACCATGACCCCAAAAAAGTTTAATTTTCAGCCCAAACAATATTTAGTAAACCAATTTTATATGTCATAAAATTCATCAAATAATACCCCAAGAGGTATATAAGGAAAACACATATTTTAAAGAAAAAATGCACCTATAAAATTAAAATATTATCCAAATAAATCATAAATACTTTTACCCCCAAATAGAAGAATTGGAAAATGTGATAAATGTCTAAACACAGCATGATAACTCATTATACGATGGGTACCATTGGAATCACCTACATTTTTTGTTGAAATCCTCAAATCATGTTATGAAACATCAACCACACCACAAGGGGATGAAAACCAACCCTAAATCACAAAATTTGAAAAAAAAAATACAAAAAAATCAAAACCATGGTTCGAACCCTAACTTATTTACATTTTAAAACAACATTAAAAGGAGTGGAAAGTCAAAGGAAATAGGAAGAAACCAAGAAGGAATCACATTCCTTGAACATTCTTGATAAAATCACAAAAAATCCACCAAAGGTTGAATCTAAAAGCAACCAAAACTAATAGGTAGGATCAAATGCGGTTTATTTGGTAATTTGAAGACTGAAATTTGGGGAAAAGAGTAATAACTGAAAGGTTTATGAAAGAATAAAATTACTTTCTCAAATCTGGTATATTTGAGAATCCATGAGAATTTTCACCCTAATACACAATCTAAATGAGCTCCAAAGAGGAGGAATATAAAATGATATTTAACCTTGGGTGTTTGGCTTTGGGTGGGAAGATGAATCAGTGAAAAAATAACAAAATTAATGATATATTAAATTTTTTAAAAAATTATATAATGTATGAAATGAGCTTAAGAAATGGCCCAAAACATTAATAAAAACCCCAAATCCATCATTATTATGGATTTCTATGCGGTCTAAAATGATATGGTAGTATTAATATACTATGGGATGCTAATTTTGAATTTTAATGTGTGTTAAATGTTAAAAAATTAAGGAGTTAGAAAAATAAAAAATTTATATTTAAATCTGAAAATCAATACACAGTTTAGCTCAAATTTTGAAAAATGACCATTTCCACCAAAATGAATGGGAAAAAACAAAACAAAGAAGAATTTAAATTAAATGAAAATTATCTTTAAAAAATTTCATGAGTTTGATAGGGTAGTTTTTAGTTTGAGTTTTCTATCCATTCATTTCATTTACTATCCTATTTATATTCATTCAAACTCTATTTACTTCATGGTATTATTCTATAATCATAAAACATTTAGCAGTCCCCTTAACAAAATTTACATATGATTCATTCCAAACTATTGACCTAAAATACTATTAATTTTCCTTCCATCATGGGTTTTATTTTTTAAATTTATTTAAATTTCATATATCTCATATTTTCCCAAACAATGAACTAATAATTTGGGCCTATAGTATCTATTTCTACCTCAAATGAACATTGAAATATTTATTCACTTATACTAATTTATATAATTTAAAATTCCATTCATAAATTTATATTTAATCAATAATAAAATTTATTAATATATATAACCATGTTTATGAAAAAACTAGATGAGTATCTCATAATTCATAAAAAAAGAACATCATATGTAATAATGTATTCATATTATTTTTTTTATTTGAAGAAATTACTTTTCTATAATCATAATATGTGTGTGTAGATATTATTTATAAAAAAATATAATCTGTTACTCGTCATATTTCATAGATAAAATCACCTCTTATAGCAACATATTCTTACTAGGGGTCTATCATTAATCGTATTTACATTTAAAAAGACAAAAAACAAGATTTTTTGTTATATTTTGGTAAATATAAAATGGAAAATAATTTTTCATTAGTTTCGATTTGATAGATTTTAATTATTAGACTATAAATTAGACTAATTAATGGGGAATATTTAGTCAAGAAATATCCAATGATACATTTCTATTTCTGATTATTGTGTAAAGTCTCATTGTGATTTTTATACTATGATTATTGTTTATGTATAAGAGTACGTGTTTACATTAATTCCCCATGCCATTTTATTACACAAAATTATATTCAATATAGTAACTAATATATTCATTTTGTACTTTATTCCTCATGGTTTAACCATTCATTGAAACCAAAATTCATAGTTTGAGAGTCAAGAACTATTAATGCAGTTAACCCAACCATAGTATCCTAGAGCTATTTTTTACATTATTTACATCAGCATCAGTTACAAGGATATTCATCACAAAGGACCAAGTATTTTTTTTATTATTGGTAAAATAGATACATACTTGTGTCTTACGTTATATTAGAATACATAAATTACAATGTAATTTTTTGGGAATAACCTTATTCAATATATAATATTATTTCATATGAAATATAGTTACATTTATTGAATAATTTGGAAATGATAGAAAGTATTAGTGATATAAAATGCTTCATGATATTTAATTATAGGTGAAGGTGTCATGAAGAAATAAGAATAATAATGATACAAAAGGAATATTACTGAGCACACATTAAATTTAAATAACATGACTACCTGAAAAAATATGTCATACATGATATGGAAAGGTAAATATCTAAAAATACATTTCATTTAATAAAATACTGATAATTAAATAAATCCCAATAAAAATCATAGGGTGAACAGGCTATGTGATTTTATTATTTTGATATTTTTTTCAATTTCATGAGTATATATAAAAGTAAGTGAATACTCTATGTGATGATTTATTTCTTATTTGATGCTACAAAGACATGGAAAATGAGTTATTTGAGATTGACACATAGTTTACATCATATTAAGTGGATTCTTTGTTAAAAAACGTTTTTTTTTTGTATGAGATTGTTTTTGAGATCATTATGAATTTATATTGGCTTGGTAGAAGGTCCAATATGATTTTATGGTTGGATCTTCACTTCATGAGGATTTTGTTTATGTTTTTCAATGGGTTGTATATAAAAAAATAATATACCAAACAAGCCAGCCTGAGGGCCCCACACCACTTCATAGGTGGGATAGTGTCACCCATAATACTGGTAGTAGGTGGAATTGTGTGGGAATATGAGTTTTTATGAGGGGCACATAGGTGGGAGGCAATCCCCTACGTAGGGTAGCATGGTGGTGGAGCTAGCAGGAGTAGTTCATTTATGGAAATGATTTTCTATGCTATTGAAGTTATGTTCTATAATATATAGAAGAGATATAAGAGTTTTCATTTCAATATAGAAACACATTTTACCATGTTACTATATCTCCGAACGTACTCATGTTATATGCTCATTATAAATAATCATCATTTCAATTGATATGTTCAATCATTCATTCAGGCCATTCTAATTGATCGTTTCTACATGTTCTGATCTCCAGCATGGCATGCTCACTGGTACTATATATTGGAAGCTCCACCACTATATCATTCAAATGTTAAACACAATATTTTAATAATCATTTAAATAAAATGGTGATCCGATCATAATCAAAATTACAATTTTACAGTATTTTCATAATTTTAATAGGAACAAATAGTAGTTTTAAGATATGCAGAATATTGATTTTTTGGATATAGTGTTATGTATTTGTTTTGTCACCAAAGAAGTAAGTTTAATAATGTTTATGCTCTTGATTCATGTCTGTGTATCATTACCTATAAATTCCTAATGGCGAAGATAATATTTTGTGTTTCTGGAAGAATATTGTTACGATAGAAACTGAGGCATTGAAATTCCTTGGTTATCATAAGGATTGTTTTTAATGCATTCAATAACCATGGAATAAATTAGGATTATTTGGAAAATGTATATTTTAATAGAACAATAGTGATTTTCTGTGATAAACCAGGTTCTATGAATCTATTTAAATAATAAAAAACTATAACTCATGTTATTTTGTTGTTTGTGTTAAAAACATTGAAAAACCTTGAATACTGTTTAAATAAACTATCTAAATATGATCTTGCATGCATAATAATATAATATGAAATTATATTTGTGAATGAAAGAATCCCTTTTTACACATAATTTTATATTTTTTTTTAAATTTTGTTTTAAAGTAACATGAAGAATAAGTGAGAAGGATGTGAGGTTTCATGAATGAATTCATACCTCCTAGTTTTCATGAAACAAAAAGAACAAATATTTTCATAATCACATAAGGGTCTCAATACAAATGAAATAGTTTATATACATATAATGGGTATTGAAAACAATACTGGTAAACATTGACAACCAATACCCATTTAGGATTCTGTGCATGAAATATTGAAAATAAATATGTGTGGACAATGTGTGTAAGTGAAGGAAGTGAATATTTTTTAACTCAACGAGTGTAATGGATGGTGTCGATGTACATGAATATGTGAAAAGTAACTAAATAGTGCATTTGAAATGAAACACTATGGTCAACATTGTGTGTGTTAGTATCTTTATATAATAAGTATTTATCCTCACATTTAATTTCATTTATATAAGGAAATATCCATGCACATTAATTATGACATGCATAAATTGATAATTCAATTCAATTTATATTATACATAAATAAAATATTAAATGTTAAAATGAAATATAAATAGTATAATTTGTGTGACGATATTTGAGGCTGAAGGTATGACATTATTTATATCAATGATTAAAAAGAATTTATGTATCCAATTTTTCAGTTTTTAGTGAGGCCGCGTCTTTAGTAAAAGAAAGAATATTTTCTGGAGAAATTTTGAACTGAGGCATATTTCCATTTATAGGTGATGAGTTTAATTTGAGTAATAACAGAACCAATTCAAAGTTTCTTAAATTTCTTAGGGTTCAGTTTGATCCAGAAAGCTCATGGTGTACATTTTTAGGTCATCATATCAGTTAATCAAATCTTTTTTGAACCAGGATTTTGAAGTCTTCATTAGGAATCTAATATAGTGGAATTATCTATTGTGACTCAATATCAAGGTGTTGTGATGATGGTATGATTTGTGGATGTAAGAGAAATAACAATTTCATGGACTCATGAGTCACTATTATAGGCGGGTAAGTGTGTTCTCTTTTCAGACTCTAGAAAATAACACTTTAAAACGTAGTGATGAAGGGAATGTAATGTTCCCTTTTTTAACCATCTATATATTGTGAACTTTCTACAAAAATTGGTGATTTCCAGTTACATAAAGAACATAGGTCAATATACCAAACCTTGTAAAAATATTGTGTCTTGTGTGTCCATTTACATTCTGGATTGCATACAGGACCCACTCAACAGAATAATTGATAGGGGTTTAAAGGGGATTAAGAAAAGAAATAATTTAGTAAAAACAAGTCACACCTAATTCAAATCCCTTTTAGGGTGACAGTATATTACATTGTACACTTCGATCAGTATTTTAGAGTATGCCACCTCTGATGGGATATATTATATTTCTCATATTTTTTAACGGATGATTATGAAGTGAATATTTTATTTTAATGAAAATTTAATTGTTTTTTAGATGGAAAATATTTTCTCTTCTCTTAATGATATAATTTTTTATGTTCCAGTCATAAAAACAAAATCGTGTAAGAAACAAGTAGAAAAAAAAGGTGAATGATAGTTTATTGATAAATAAAAATCAACTACAAAATCATGGATCTTATAGATGAATTTGTTCAATGATATTATAGGATTATAATTCTGAAGAATCTTTTTTAAGATTTTATTATAATATGATCAATTCTGAAATCATAAATATTATGAATAAACATTCTAAATAAGTAGTCACATATATGATCAAATATCTCAAGGTACTTAGGGATGAAAAATAACACATAGAAGAAGACACTAATTCTATTGAAGAATTAATAAACAAAAAGATATAATAGCCAACACTCTCTCAAATCATGTGAATGAAAAGGGTCAAAAAATATTTCTTTTCAAAAAAATGAGATTTTGGAGATATTAAATAATTGGAAAGTAATGTCAGTGAAATTATTTTTACAATTTTTCTTATATATTTTATCCAAGATATTGAAAATATGCCTATTAAATATATGAAGTTTAATTGGCCCAGCTGAATTATAGTGTAGAAATAATCAAGTATCTAATAATTTTTTACTAATGAAAAATTATATGTATTAATATAAGATTTAGAAAATAATGATTTAGAGGGAAACCTCCTGAAATATATTTAATATGAGATGATTTGTCTCAATATAAATTGTCTTTAACTAGATGTGAAACATAGAAATATGAATCACCACAATTTGAGATATGAAAATTTATTGAGAAAATAATTATTTTAATGAATTATACTAGTAGGAGTCATATTTCAAAAAAGAATAAATCTAGTAGTAATAAGAGATTGAGATTATGAAAGGATAAATCTACTGCTTACTCATTAATGAGTCTAACTCTTTTTCTATATAAATATATGTGTACTAATGTTTATTTGATGACTAGTTCAGATTCAACATTAAAATCATGAAAAATATGATTATAGAAAAATTCGTGTTCCCTATTTAATGAATAGAAGATGAAATGTGAAACCCATAAGTAGAAAAATGTCAATGATTTTCAAAACATGTCATAGAAGAAGAAGTCAATTTTTTCTATTGTTATAATTGTTTGATGTTAGTGAATCATGTAATTATTTGTTGGCACAATATGTAATGGAAGAATCATTTTCAAAAATTATTACATTTATGGGGATAAAAGCAAAATAAATTTTAAAATTTTCACAACAGAAGTAGATATGAAATAAATTGAATCATTTTATCATGAAAAGATATGATTACATTAAAAAACTCTATGATTATTTAAATAGAAGCAGTCATTTCTATGATGATTTCATATATGCACCAATTATCTTCAAATCATCTGTTGATGTGAATAGAATACCACAATATAATCTTTAGTCGATAATAGATGATGATATCAAGTTATCCTTGGGTTGTGATCCAAAGACTATGTTTGTTAAACAACAAAATCCCATGAATTTTGTAAAGAATGATTTGAAATGGTCTTATCAAATTAATTATACCTTTATTTTGGTTGGAACGGTCACATCATGGACCATTTAAAATTACCCTTGAATATTCATACTAATGGAAGAAAGATATAATCAATGAAAGAATCAATCAAAAAGATAAATAACAAGATTTATTTCACGAAAGGCATTTCCAATAACGAATCAAAAAATATTCCTAAAAGCGGAAACTTGTTGAATTCTAAATATATGTCTTTTAATGTATAATATGACCTTAAATTCAGTTAAAAAAAATTTCGATGGGTATCTAGGAAATAAGAATAATTAATTAATAAAGGGAAATAATTTTTTACTTCTACTATTAGGAAATAGAAGTCCATACACGAAGAGAAGAATAATAATGTTCCAAATGAATGTGTCATCACATTGACCAAAATAGTTGTAAGATGAAATAAAATTGTAAAATCCACAGAAAAATAAATCTAATAAGGTGAATAATATTTTTCCATCTAAGAAGATTATTGAGTGGATAATAAAATATCATCCATGTATCTCTAACTCTGGATCATTAAAGAACACCCTTATTCCTAAGTAAAAAATGTCTTTGATTTTAATAATGGTTATTAAATATAAAGAATATATTCAGAAGGAGTACTGTATTTATAAAATATATGAACATATTATTTCAAGATAGTTGTCGATATTTGTAGACAATTTTAATTATGTTGTCCTCATAAAGAATTTTAAATAATCTCATAATATGCTTGGTGTTTATTTGGGATGAATGTAAATTATGTTGAATATGTGTTCAATGCATCTCTTATAGTGGAGTATATAATATCATCCATTATATATTTCAATAGAAGTTGTTATCATATGGATTTGAAAATTTCTAGGTATGTATGAGTCCGATATTTCAAAAAAAAATCAAGTAGTTGAAGCTTGACATAATTGAGGTATGTTGATTACATTCTCCTATTATCATATAATGAAATGAATTCGGAAGGGAGATACTGATCACTTTATGATAAAAGGGAAAACCATTAGAAAGGGGAAATACATTCTATAAATTGAATGTTTTAAATCTATTAGCTGATATGTATGTAGGATATTTGTTTGAAATCATTTTGAACAACCCCTAATAAATGGTTTTTCTGATTCTTATCACTTGATGAATTTTTATTGATATAATTGGTGTTAAATTTTATATATCTTTTTTTATATGAAGAGTTGTACTCACATTGACTTAAAGTATATTAATTTATTATACTTTCTATTATAATAGTGATTTCACCCTTCTAATAATTAAATTATACAATATTATTCATAAGAGAAATGGATATTCATAGAATTGGAATTTTAGGAATGAAAAATTTATCCCGTTATTTCATCATTTTTTTATTTTCAATAAGGGGTATAATTAATCATTTACATATAAAAAATGAATATTGAAAATAATTCAAAAAGGGCCTGTTGAAGAGGAAAATTGATTTAGTGAAGTTGATTTTGTTAAAATTCCTGAGAATATGAAAAATTCAATGATTTCTCATTGTGGGGATTATACAACTAATAGAATATCCCAATGATATTTTTCATTGGTTATTGAGTTTAACTCAAAGTTTACATCATTTTTAAGGTATTTCCCATGAAGAAGGATCCATTTTTATGATGTGGTTTTGGATTTTTTTGTTATTTTATTTGTATTGGTATATGTTCAATTATGATTTTATGGTTGGCATTGAACATCATTAGGATTTTATTTTTATTTTTAATATAAAAATCGTAAACCATACTAGATGGCCTAAGGTACCTTCACCATATCAATGACTGGATGTTTATACCACTAGTATAGCCAGCATGTTGAATTTTTTGGGAATATGACTGCCTTCTGGAGGTGCATTGGCATGCAGAGAGTAAATAATGCATTTCATAGGGCATATAAAAATAAATTTAATTTTTCTAATGCATCAAAGTGGTTGAATAAGGCCATCTCACATAATGATATAAAAAGATTTTCACTCAAATAATCCAATTCATGTAAACTAATTATTTTTGTTGTTTTTATTTAATCTAAGAAGAATGTGTAATTTAAATGAATGAACATATTAAACTCACATGAAATGACATAATAATTTTTTTGAAGAAATAACATGGAATTTATGGTTTGATTTGTGGGTTCTATCATTCTCATTATTAGTTATTATATTATGATTCATAATTAAATTATGATATCTCAAGCATGAATTAATATTATTTTATTTTTTTGTATGAAATCATGGATGCATTTAAAAATATTATTTTACCTCCTCTTATACTCAAGGTTGATGAGACACCTCAATCGATAGTGTGACATCTACCAAGACCAAGCTCCATCATATTCAAATTCATCCACTGAATAGATAAAATCTATCATATGAAGATATTTTATCCAGTAGAAGGGAAAGAAAATATTTAATAAAATAATATTAGTTATTTTGAGATCAATATAATGGTGGACGATCCCCACACCCATGCACATCACTATTGTGAATCACTAACATAATTAAATGTTCAAATTTTAGAGTAAAATAACTGGAATTTCCACATAACTCCCCAAGGCCATGTATCAGGATAACCCCTCATTTGTTTTCTAAAAGGACACATTATAAAAATATATATATAATAATTATATTAGGGTTTGAAGAGAAAGATAGATAGGAGAATATATACACACATAAATTATAAATATATATATGTGTTACATGACAAGAGGAATTGAGAAAATCAAGAATAAAATAACAATGATGCAGTAGTGACCTAATAATAATCTTTAATTGTGGAATGAAAATATTCATTTATAATGTGTGATCACATACCTATATAGTCCAACGGGTTTCCATACCTCAGTCATCAGATTCACGATCATTGAAAAATCTCTTTAAGATCTCATACAGATTTGTCTACTAAAATACAGATTATGGTCGGCCACATTAATGGAAGAACTTTTTAATGGTGTCTTCATGACAGGTGTTTCAAATATCTTGTACGTATCAAACAAAAAATTATACTTTCACGAACATCTGTATTAATTTATATTCCCCATCAATTCTGATATTTTATTTTGGATAAATGTTTCTTATTTATTCCCCAAATGTTGAGAATTCATTGCCCAACATAATGATAGAAAAGATCCATTATATTCATCATTAAAACTCTCAATTAAATATTAAATCAAATCATATTGGAATCACCTCAACTATTTTTCTGTGGACATATATTTACAATATTTAATATGGTGGGGTCGACATGGTTATTCAGAATGATAATCCAACATGATTGATTTTTAGGCACTTGAATTCATAATCCTGCAAATAAAGCTAAAGAATAAAATTTAAGGAATCCTAAACGAAAATAATTAAATAAGTTGGATAAATATTTTAAAATTTATACTCAAATTGTAAATGTGATTAATATATGATAAATATATGGTATTAATAAATTATATAATTTTATCCCAAAACAAACCATAAATACAAATTTGTTGAAAATAAACTCAAATTGATAAATTGGTTGGAATTAGATAACATAATAAAATAATAAAAATTATGATCATATTAGCCATGTCAATTCCAATGCACATAAACAATAATTTTCCTCAAGTATGAAATATCAACATTAAATTTCAATGGGCACGGATGATAAAAATATTAAAAATCCAAAGAAACGGTCAAATAATTTACAATGTAAAATCAAATTTTAAAATTCCACATAAATTAATTATTTAATTTCTAATTTTTCAAAGAACAAATCATTTTATGTATTTTAATTTCTCCCTTTGAAATAATGATGGGACTTCTCTTTTAATTCATTCAATCTCCATAAATCATTATTAAAAAAAATTCCAAATCATGATATATATCTCTTTTCATATTTTCTATAATAACCCATTATATAATTATTGTGGAGTTATGGTCATATCAATAGAACATTCTCATTATCCTTAGGCTTGTAAAGAAACTACTTTATCAGCTTTTTAAGGTTAAAATTAACATAATATCACAAGTACATGCAATAATGGATCAAATGACTCTGAGGATTAGGTTGGGTAGGATTTGATTCTTCATAAAACGGATCAAGGATGAGATCAGCATCTTAAATATAGTGCATGATATAGAAAAATGTTTACTATAATTTTTCCCATTGATGTAGCAATGACCACTTCCCCCAAAACATCAAGAAAGTTTTATGATCAGTTAAAACCAAATGAATGATTTTCCACCCTCTTGAATTTATAGATTTAGTGAAAAAATAATATCATCACCCCATTACGTGGTTGTCTCTCATACAAACAAGTGAAATTATCGTGTCTACTACTGAATGAAAATTAATTAGTTATATCATATATAATTACCCCATAGATATAATATATATATATATATATATATATATATATTATTACAATCATAATATAAAACCATGATAGGTAGTAACAGGAATAAAAATGACATCAGTTCATGAGGTAGCAGCCTGACATGCACACAAACCATGATTTCATAACCTATTTTATGGTAGTGTGTTAAATTATAACTTTCACTATTAATATTAAAATATATTAGTATATAGAATATTTAATATTAATTATATCCTCATAGTTTTTAAATGAATTAATATACGTGGATATGGAAATAATATGATGATAGTCATTAAAGAACATTACCTCTTCTTTAGGTATCCTCATTTAGTTTACATAAAATCCTCTATATGATACATTTATTATAAGAATATAGAATCTAAAATTAGTGGTAGGATGTTTGGAACTGATTTAGTGTGTATTTTGAAGATCCAAAAGGATGAATGTGTGGGAATAAGTGAGTGTAGTGAGTTCCCTTTTATAGTTATGGATGAGTGGAATTATTATAAATATTGAAATGAATTCACTATTGTGGTGTCCCCCTTACATAGAGTGGGTATAAAATTGAATAATAATGTATGGTTGAGCATATGTGGTTGAGATTCAACTTTAATAAAACAAATTATAAAATCATTTTTATCATTTTTTTGCCTATATATTCAGTTTACTCAATTTTGTCCTTTTTTATTTTAATATAGTAACTAGTTTTCTAACCTAGGTAATAAATACTATTAGAAAAAATAATATTTAGACATATTAGAAAATGTAAACACAATGATTCAAATTATTATTCGTATTTTATAAAATATAAATTCCACGGAATTATGAAAATTAATATTAATAGAAGATCATGTAATGTTTATACACACTACATTAAACCTAACCATGCTATCAATTTTTTTATATTTTGATTTCAGTATGTTCATTATAAAAAATCAAATATTCCATTAATGGGAAATAGATGAAATTTCTTATAAATTAAAATTCACTTGGTATAATATATGAATTTTAATAATTTTAAATCACAAAAAATATAATTTATCATAAAATATCATCATTGTCCATTTTGACATAATTTATTTAAATTGAATTAGATATTATCAAGAAATTAACGAAAATAAAATATATGATGTTAACATATTTTTAACAATAAATATTCATATAAAAAATCATTTACCCTAATAATTCATTCAATTAAATTAATTTTTATTATTATTTTTATCACATATTTTAGATTTTTGTTAACTAAATATTTACGTCATTATAAATTATTAAGTGTTTTATGTAATAATTTTATCTCAGCAAATTAATATTACATTATTGTATTTAAAAATTAATTCATATTTACGAATTCTATCTATAACTGAAATTAGGTTTTTTCATATCAAAAATATTTTGAGATTTTAAAATTAAGGAAGGTTATTTTTTGTCTTTTCCTTTCCTAATATATTATATATATAACATTAATGGGGAAATGATACTAATATTCATTGTAATTGATACAACCATCATAATGTTATACATAGGGAATTAATATCTATGTCTTAAAAGTGATGGGTCATTCTTAATCATTATAATATATGTTTAACCACTACATGAAGTCGTTTTTACTATAAATGCTATCATTAATTTTAACAATTTTATTTAATTAATATGGTTTAAAATTAAGTTGACCTTATTGGGAAATATATTTTATACTGAAAAAAAATTTGGTATAAAATTTTCTAAATTCAACTCGTGGATGTTGTAACATTTAATTTTAAATTAATAACAATAATGTAATGAGAACATGGGTTTTTAATGTGAAAAATTTCAGAAGTTACAATGTTTTTATTTAAATATTACATTTAAAATTGATTCCACTAGAAAAATATGATTACTGGAAATATTATTTCAATAATATTATTATAAAATCCATTTGATTTAGACTTTATCATTATAAATTTTATAAATAAATTATCATTTGTCAATAAAAATTCATTATTTTATCTTATTTAAGAAAAATTCTATATTTTCATAAAAATAACAATAGTTCATCATAAAATAATTGTGTTATTCCACATTATAAAATTATTTTTAATTTAAAATATAAATTTCACTCAAATTTGTAAAAATTAACATTGAATTGTTAACTCTAATTATTATTAAATCATATTTTATAGAAAAAATATTAATTTTCAGTATTCATTTATTTTTTTTAAAAATTATTATTATTTTAATTATATTATGTAGATAACCAGTAAATATATTAAAAAAATATTTTTTCATATGTTATTTAGTGATATTCATACCCTACATTCCAACTACTATGAGATAACTATCATCAGAAATAATAATATTAGTAGTATATTATTTTTTAGTAAAACATGGTATTGTGAGTAATGCTTGCGAACATAATATTTCATAAACTACAACATAAACACATTATTGTGTCTATCATAAACTATTTAATAAGATGTTATTATATTAATATTTTTGTGGCATCATATTGTCCCCAATATATATAATTTTATTTCTCTCAATTTAAAAATGACTTCGGTAATAAAGGGTTAAATATACCATTGTTGAAAAAACTACATCGTAAAAAGATTTAATAAAATACTCTATTGATAAGGGATAAAAGGATGAAAATATTAATTTGAAATATCATTTGAATATATTTATATATGTGATAACATTGGTGGAAAGCAATGATTTATACATTGAAGAATTGGATAAATAATTATATAGTGTTATTGAGATGATTAATCACAATAAAATGAATGATTAATGGATTTTTGAGGAAGAAAAAGTAATTATGTGAAAATTTATAATACCATGTGATTAATTGGATATTAAATTAATATAATAAAAAATATTTGATAACCCTTTTCCAAAATTTAAGTAATTCTTCCACTACTTATAAATAATAGGAAAAATACAGTCTTGACATGTTTCAAATTAGTAAAATTACATCCTCTGGTTTTGATTGAACTTCTTAGACTTCATAACATACCATAGTTTGTATAATATAGTGTGGTCATAAATTAATCTCTAAAAACATGTATAATGACCGACTAAAAAATTTCACAAATTGTTATATTTTCTATAAGATTATGATCTAACACGTTAGATAGAAGGACATTGAATTTCCAAAATGAACTTATCAGCAGAACACAATGTTCATATTAAACATTATGTACAAAACATAGGAATAGCCAATCCATGTATTGTAATAATACGTGGTAATAACTATAATTACCATGAAACCATATTGAGAAAAT